>OY728134.1:1095511799-1098011799 GCA_963277665.1 Viscum album | reverse complement strand
ATGACTTTCTTGAAATTTTGAGGATGAAATTTTCTGAATGAGGTAGGAATGTAACAACCCAATATTTTATGGTATATTTATTTTTAAATAAATTTAATTTCTTCAATATCTTTCGGTGCATGAAACCCTTAAATTTTAAAATAGTTATTTGTTCAATAACATATAAAACATGCAACATTGAGCTTAAACGAACTATGATGCACTATCAAAATGTTATTATTTTAACACGACCATCATAACCAAGCCATTAAATTGGCCAATGTGAATAGTATTAACCATATTATGAAATATATATATATACAAAGGTATTAATAAATATAAATTTATTTATTAATTCTTAGGAAAAAACACTAATGTTTTGGTAAATTTGTTTTATACATTTTCTTCAAAAATTGGTTTTTATTACTTTTTATAAGAAAATAATACGATTAAATTTATTTTTCACTTATGGAAAATTTAGTTCATAAAATTAATATGATTTTTTAAATAATCATATCAAAATTATCTTAGGGTGATTTTTTGGTATTTTTCTGAAAAGATTGATTTTCCAGTGAATAGTGAAAATGCTACTTTTTAATGAAAATTGTATTTTTATTTCAAATATTAACAATGTAAAATTTTGTTTTAAAATGTTTTAAAAGTAAAATTATATCTTTAATATAATTAATAATATAATTTTTTTTCATTATTAATATTTTTATTATTTTTATTTAGTACAAACAATTGTACTTAAAAAAGGTATTTTTCTGAAAAACCGCATTTCATTACATTTTATGTTTTAATTTTAAATTAATTTCTACCACTTATAGAAATTGAATCATTAAAAATTTATTCCAAATATTGAATAAGGAGGTCCAAATTTATTAAATATGACCCTTTTATTTTTTTCATTATGAATAGTAACCATAGTAATTTTTGTTATCATGGTAATGGATAAATCGGGTAATCAAAGTTAAAAATAAAATTATAAGGACTAATAAATGACCTTAAAAATTGCCTAAATTTTACTATATGATTAAAATTCATCCATAAGAATCTAATAATCTATTATATGGCATTTTATGTCTTCTTATATGGGATTATGACCTTTATAGTATTTTATTTCAAGAAAAGTCTAACATGTCACACACTTATTTTTAATAAGTATAATATTTTTAATATTGGGATAAATATAGAATATGTTAGATTATAAATACTATTTATAAATATAAATTATTTATTTTCATAATTTTAATTATTTTTAATTTTTTTAAATAAATAATTATATTAAATGATTACACAATGCTGATGCAGTAATTATTTAATTAATGTAAAAATAAAATAAATAATTTTAAAATCATTAAAAGTAGTGTAATTTGAAACATTTAATGTGAACCAATAATTTAATTTATAAAAATTACATTTAAGAGAGTTTTTGATGAACTATATTTTGATTCCTCTATTTTCTTGAAGTTATTAAAGTCAAACAAAATGAATAGTTCTAAAATTGACATTTTTTATATGTTATGAAAATAGTAATTTATTAAATGATTTAAAATTCATAAAAAATTATATTTGGAAAACTTAATTGGATGTGGTTAATTAAATCTACCATGGTCCATTTATTGTTCTTTTTTTATATTATAGTAACTATCTTGACCCTCAAAGAGTAAAAAAATATTGTTATCACGGTAAGTTTAAAAGGGGTTAATGTGGGATTAAAACAAAAAGATAAGGATTAAAACATAGTCAAAAATTCTCTAGTTTTTATTTAATGAGATTATTTATACCCATAATCATCATATATTCGAAATAAATCTATTTGGATCTATTTTTAATTGAATATTAGTTTATATTAATTTAATATTTTGATAAATTCCAAGAGTGCATCTCCCCTCTTTTATAAAAAGGTACCTCCTCCCTTACTTATTTAGACCACCTTGATCCATATAGCTTGACATACCCATTAACATTTCTATAAAACATCATTATCCAAGTTTTTTAGGTTTTTGACCTTCCAAAATAGAAACCCTAGGTCCCTTGAGAAGAGATCTAAAGGGAGTCCACCGAAGAAGATGTAATCATCTTTACTGACTCTTTCAAGTTTATTTCTTCTTCTAATTAATCTCCATGTATTTTTAACATTGTAAAATAATAAATAAAGTATAATTAATATAATTATATTTTATTATGGTTATGGTACAACCATATTCCATTTATTTTCCATCCTAAGAAAAGAAAAAACATCGCTCATGTGTACGTACAACTTACCATCTCCACGTAGCAATGTAATTCATTTTTCATCACCACTATAATTGGATGGTTATAAATATGGAACTAATAATTATATATTTTATCGATGAAAAAACTATTATTTTGGAACTATAATATTATATATACCTTCTTACCTTCCAATCCTTTGGAAAATGATAATGTCATTTGTGTGTACGTGTGCACTACCACCTTCACAAAGCGTTGTGATTAATTTTTCATTTATGCTTTGCATGGATTATAATAAGGATAGGTTTAATGAATATATATGAGATAATAATTATTATTTTAATATTAATTATTATTCACTTTTCTTTAATTCTACCTGTCAAAATGTGAAAACAACATTCATCTGTACGTATGGCCTACCGTCACCATGAACGGTGTAATTTATTTTTCTATATCTATATTTTTTGGATGAATCTAAATATATATATATATATTGAATATATGTGATATATATACCATTAATAATATTCTAGATATGATGTAACCATAATAAAATTACAAGTATCGGAACTACTGAATCAAAACATACATGAAAAATCAAGCAATTACCACCCAAAATAGTGATTTTAACAATAAATTGATAATAAACGGGTGATAAAATATTATAAGTAAATTATATATGGTTTTGAATACATGATTATGGTTTTCTATTATATTTATAATAAATATATATTTATTATACAGGTGGTTTAAACATGTACAATGAAAATCAAACCTGAGGTAGGGCTTTATTTCACAATCTCATCATTATTTGGTATTGTTTTTGTTTAAGCCTCTACTGGGAAATATTTCTCTTCCGTGTCCATGTTTTCTAAAAAAAATTAAAAATGTTTTTACTATTATAAAATTATTTTTTAAATACATTTTACCCATATTTTTCTTTTTAAAAATTTATTTTAAAGGAATCATCCTATTTTTTTCAAACGAGGTACTTTTTGAATTTTATAAAAAAAGTGTGAAAGAAATTTTTTTAACTTATATGGTATGAAAATATTTACTCAAATTCATGACTTCTCTTTAATTTTAATCTTCTTTTTCACGTTTAAATTGATATTTTCAAATAAAATTTTTTCCATCATATTTGCAGTGTTTTTAAAAAAATGATTTTCAAAGTAAATAAGGGTACTTTCCTCAAGAGATATTTAAATAATCTCTTTAAAATATTTTCATCTATGTGAACATCATTTTTTTAATCTTATTTTGAGGATTTACCCTCTAATTATACCATTCATCATATTTATTTAGATAGTTTATGATCGTTTTGAATAGGGAATTTATTGATGTTCTATATGACTAGTTCTTCCAATATAGATAGTTATTGGTTTTCTTTAAGAAATGTTGTTTATATTGTACTGTTAATTTATTTTAGGACTTCATTGGACTTGGAATGTTATGGGTCGGGCACTATATATCTCCTTTATGCATCGATATATCACATGAGACAAATTATCTTGGGATTTCGTTGAGGCCTTACGCACTTATATAGATTTCATGGAACAAGGCCTTGATGGTATTTTCAGATATCTTGGTTGAGACCTAAATGGTAAGTTTTAGATGTCCAAAATTATTCATTCCATCATTATGAAATTAGTTATTGATTTCCATGTGATTATTTAATTAGTTGTGATATCCATGGATCAAATTCTTTCTCATGTTATTACTTATATGACATTATTTGACCTTTATTTATTCTTTCCATATTATTAATGATTTGTTATCTTATCATGTATGTATACCCTTACTGAGCATTTATGATTTACCCTTTCTTCTATTTCTCTTCCCTAGGATGTCAAGAACTATCTTATGAGTGATATTAAGGGATATACTGAAGAGAATAATAGTGTTCTCAAAGAAAATACTATATTGTATTTAATGTTTTCAAATGTAATGTATAATTATAGAATGTATCTATTTTTCCAATACTACTAAAATTTTCAGTCCTTTGGGATGAAATCACTCATATCTAAAACCATTTTAATAAAGTATTCAATGAATCTGGGTTACTAGGGTCAATGTCTTTATAATACTCAAGAAATTTTATGTTATATCCCTTTACCCTAGGAAAGTGTTCAATACATAGTGGCATAACCCTTAGAGTGCTTGAACCCTTCTTGAATATTCTTTCCTATATGAACATACTTCCTATATTCAATGTCTAAATCATCATCAACCCCTACCCTTGAGTCAAGATTGTCCTCTTTTAATTCCAAACCTTGAGTATATCCTATTTTCCCCCCATTTTATTGAAATTTTTAATGAGTACTTTAAAAGGAATCCTATGATTGTTAATGATATCCACACATTATATCCAAACATCCAACCAGAGGCATGTTTCTATCTTGAGGAGAATATCCTTTAACCCCATATTTTATTTCATGATGATATAGTATATTACAAATGGTTAATTTATTCACACCTATCACCATTTCCCATTGACTAATACATTATTTTTTTATTAATTTATATTCCATATCTAAACTATTTAAGTGCATTTAAATACCATTGATATTACACATTCTTAAATCATACCCATTTTTAAAGAAATATTCTGACATCCTTTTCTTATACCATTTTATATTTGTATATACATTTTTTTTGAATAACTAAATTCATTGAGTCGAGATACTCCTCTTGTAAACCCAAAAAAAGATTGAGTTGAGATTATCCTCTTAGTAAATTTATATTACACATAGTGGTCCTTTTCCCATGACCCTAAACGTCACAACATATGGTCTTTATCACATGACCCTATACTGCATGACACATGGACTTTTCCACAGGATCCTAAACTAAATGATTTATGTTCCTTGTTTCATGAACCTAAACTACACAACACATGGTTCTTATTGCATTACCCTAAACTACACAACACATGGTTCTTATTGCAAGCCCCTAAACTACACAATGTATGGTCCTTATCATAAACTTAAACTGTATGATGTATGTTCCATATTCATAGACCTTAAATTTTTTATAGTGGTGTATTAAATATGATATTATTACCTTAAATATGGTCTATATCTATGTAAAGGTTCCTATTTTATAGGTTTACCAGTTCACATAGGGTTTTCACCACTAAATTGGCACTAAGAAGAGACCATTTCATCTTTATCATGAGTTAGATTTGTGAAAATACCTCTACATGAAGTTCCTTATCATATGACCTTAAATTAATGTCATCTAAGTCCTTTTTCTATGGTATTAAACTGTATGGAATATGGTCTATCCCGCATTACCTTTAAAATGCTTTGAGAGGTCTATTATATATGAGTTGGCCTCCTTGTATGAGATCCATATTTATATGTGAGTCCCCAACATATGTTCCCTTATCCATAAACTTTCACTATGAGAAAATTCCTGTTATATCCAAGTATTATGTCCAAATGGTTGGGCTACTTTGATTTACTTCAGTCTTTCCCTTCTATAGCTCAACATAGGGATAAAGCTGCCAAATATTTCCCTTGTATAATAGTTAAGTCTATATATAGACCTTTTAAGAAATATGTGTGTCATGATTATCGGTATCCCATGATATGTAGTAATGTTCATATCACTTATATCAAACCCATTCATGAATGTCACTCTCATCCAAAACTCTATTAGTTCACAATACCTACATCCATGTCTAGTTTTTTACCTTAGACATACACTAGGACACTATATACATAGACCTGAGTCTCCTATATTGGGTATATCCATAGATATTATTCTAGTTTTAATCCTATTTTAGAATATAAATTCCCCTATTAGTAAATACATGTGGCTTGATTACTGTTATTATAATATACATAGTAATTTTTAGGTCTTCTACCTTAGATCTGGCTAGAAAAATAGTTTATATCCCATCCCCCCACCCACCACACCATCTTAGTACTCAGTAATCCTAATTCATGATGAGCTTATAGTGACCCATACTTTTAATACATGAATATAGCATCATTTTAGATGAATATTCAATACATAACATTATGATCCATGCCAGATCCATAAATATTTAGTGTCTTTGGAGGATAAATAAATAATCAAGTTATTTAAATAATTATTTTCAACATATCCAAAAAATATTTTCCCAAATGGTTCTCTTATTATACATTCCCTACATAAAACCTTTCTTCATAACTTGGTGAGAGGAAACATAAGAAAGGGTGAGCTCAAATATTTAGTAAGTGTAAACAAGGGAGATATCAATGATCCCTTAAATATAACATGATAATAAGGGTATAAGAATATGATATTAACATTTTAAAATTAATATAAAGAATATCATAGATCATAATCTTGAATCATGGAATAAATCATGGAAGTTCATAAGATATAAATCATAAATAAATCAAATAACATAGGCCATAAGAGCATAAAATTGGCATAAGACATAAGTTTTTTGCATACACATAATCATATAATATCATTTACTTAGTTAAGGATCACTTACAAGACTATCATAGTGGATTGGGTTCACTCCTCATTCCATCCTATTCACAGTCAAGGTTCACTCCCAATACTATCAAAGTGGATAGATTCTCATACTAAATTGGGTTCTCTCCCCTTTCTAGTCCTCATTATCACATGAGGTGTCCATATTTACCTAATTAATTATAGAGATATATAATTCTAGGATCGCCCATAAAATAATCATAATTCATTCTTATATATTCCACAAGATCATAAATCATTCATCATATATCATAACCCTTGAAAAGGAAATAGGTTTCATAAACATTTCAACATTTCATCATAACCCATGGAAAATAAATGGGTTCATAAAAATCTCATCAACATAATTATAAATCATATAGAGAAATAATAAGGATGTTATTATTGGATTATATACCCATTAAATCATAATTAACATCAAATTATGTTATCATATATGAAAATTCCATTAAAAGGTCACCTGAATATATCTTGAGGAAAGTACCCTTTTCTTTTTGAAATCACTTATTTAAAATGAAAATATTTATAAAATATTATGAAAAAAAATTATTTTAAAATGACCTTAGAAAATTAGAATTAAATATTCAAATATTTAGAATTCGTGATGGTGGTAAATTTTTTCCATGCTGTGTATGTTAAAACAAAGATTCCATTCACATTTTTGGTAAAAAGGTAAAAAATTCCATGTCCAGAAAGTGACAAGAAGATTCCTTTGAAATGTTTTTATAAAAAATAAAACATGGGTAAAAATTACTTTAAAAATTCATAGTATAGTAGTAAAACATTTTTTGAAAACATTTTAAAGAAAGCATGGACATGGAAAGAAAAGATTCCTAACCAAATAGTAAAACATGGTTGGTTTTTGTTAAAAACATTCCTTAAGTCTCATGAGTACTTAAAATATGGAAAACAAAAGGAAAAAATGTGTTATACCAAAATAACCAAATAAGAATAAAAATTGAAGTTATTTATCGAATAAGGATTATATAACTTTCTTAATAGAAATTCAAGCATAAAAAATCCTAATTAAAATGGGATTGAAACATAAATCCCTTACCTCAAGTCTCATCTTTCTTCATATGCATAAAAAAGTACATTATAAAAAATATATATTTATAATAAATTTATCCCATAACCATACTTATATATATATCATACCATATATGATTTACTTATAACATCATATCACCCATTTTTTAATAATATTTTATTAAAATCATTGTTCCAGGTGATAAATGTTTTGTCTCTCATGTATATTTATTTTTGGAAGTATTAGTACTTGTAATTTTATCATGGTTACATAATCTCCAGAATATTAATCATGCTAAAAATATCATATATATTCATTATATATATTTTTAGATGCATCCATAAAAGTTGGAGATATCAAGATGAATTATATCATTCAGGAAGATGGTAGGTTGTATGTACGCATGAACGTTGTTTTCAATTTTTAGAAAATGGAATAAAATAAATTTAAATAATAATTCAGTTATACATAATCATTATTATATAATATATATTCATTAAATCTATCCTTTTTACCATCCATGTAAATAGGAAACAAAAATTAATTGCATCGCTTCGTGAATGTGGTAATCCACATATACGCACAAGCGATGTTATTGTTTTCAAATGGATGGGAAGGTAAGAAGGTAGATATGATAATATAATTATAGAATCATAATTATATCATAAATATCATTTATATCATTTATATATATTAAACCCATAATAATAATGATTAATGAAATGTAGTGATGGAAAAATGAATTGTATCGCTACGTGGAGGTGGTAGTCTACATGTATGCATGAGCGATACTTTCACTTCCCATTTGATGGAATATAGAATGGATAATTGGGATTCTATAATAATAATAAAATTTTACTATAATGAGTAAACTTAATATATTATTTTATTATCTCATCTCAAAGTTATTTATTTATAAAAGACAAGGAAAACAACAAGCAGTCCAAAACCAACAGGGAAAAAGGAAAACAAGATCATGGGGGTCTGAAGTAATGTAAGCCAAGGGCGTCCCCTCTCACTAGTTCCTCTCCCTCAGCCTTGAGAGTGCTCATACCATCGAGGCCCAAAAATACCGAATTGTGGGATGCAATGGAGGCAAGATGATCACCCACTTTGTTACCCCCGCGCCAAGTGTGATCCAATTTGGTATTGCTTGTCAGGAGGCCTTTGCATTTTATGATAGCATATGAGATAGACCAGGGGGTATTACCTGTACCTTGCAGAGTTTTGAAGAGGACCATGCAATCTATCTCGGTTTCACTGATGAGAATATTATGTTGGCAACACAGCATGAGACCAGAAATCATAGCAAGAGCCTCATCCTGGAGAGAGTGTATGCACCCATACTATGCTGTAAATAGCAGGATGACATAGCCCCTTTAGTCACGGTACACCCCTCCACCCCACATGGTGCCTTTCCAAAAGGAACCATCATTTTTCATCTTGATACCCGTGGAAGGAGGCCTCCATCATACCCAGCGACCTGCACTAGCACTGAGACAAATAGTAGCACCCGTTAAGTTCGGTTGGAGAGGACAAAGCGTGGGAGTCTGCCGTAGCTGGTTGTTCGAACTAAGGAAATCAATTAGTAGACTTCGGGTTCTGATAATAATGGATCTCCCATACAGGAGAGCTCCATCATGCTTGGCCTTATTCCTTGCTTGCCAGATGCACCAAAACCTGGTAGTTAAGATAGCAGCATGAGCCTTTCTCTCTGAGCTCTGTTCCGGCGATCCCTGGAACTATTGATCCAAGAAGGTAACTTTAGAATATGACTTCCCATTATAAGCAGTGAGACCACCAAAGAATCTACACACCACATGTGCCCATGCCCCTTCAAAGAAAAGTTGGAAAGAGCTCTCCTCCTTAGCATGGCATCACATACATCTGGACACAGTAGGGATGCCAAGCTTTTTGATATTTTCATCAGTCGTCACTGCACAGTTCCAGATGCGCCAGGAGAGGAAATTATACTTAGAGGGAATTTTCCTGCACCACATGGTCTCATTCCATGGGTCTGGACTATCGTGAGAGTTCAAGGTTTTCTGAAACTCTTTGGTGGAAAAAAATACCTGAAGCTGAAGGAGTGAAAACACATTGGTCAGGCTCCATATTCAACTTAGTACTCTCATAGGTTGTCTGCTGGTCTTGTTTCAACACTGCCCTGATAAAATTTGGAAACCTTCTTGCCTCCCTAAAAGAAATCTGAGGGGTCTAATAGCCAGGAAATCCAAGCCTTGAGCCAGCCCAATTATGGTGCCAAAACATGATATCCCCTTTACCTATGACTCAGCGTGATAGGGGAAGGAGGGAGGGAAGGAAAGTAGAAATCATGGACCAGAGGGGAGAGTTGTAATGGTACCCAAGAGCAGGATCATCACTACATCGAGGGCACATTACCCTGCCCCACAAGGACCTACCCTCTAAAGCCTCCCAAGCCAGTTTTTCATGCATGCACTGAATGGTGTCAAAAATGTTTCTGACATCAATACCTCCGTCCCGGATTGGTTGGGTCATTCTCCTCCAAGAGACCCAGTGACGTTTCCCTTCAGAGAGGGAATCCTAGAGAAAATCATCAAGGATCCTATCAATAGAGTTAATGAATACCTTAGGAACTTTGATGGATTCCATCGCGTGAATAGGAATAGAAGACAGTATGCTATTGATGAGAGTGATCCTGCCTCCGAAGGATAGAAATCTATTCTTCCAATTGAGTATTCTGTCTGTAATTTTATGCACAATGTGATCAAAATCAAGTATGTGGAGTCTTTGAGGAGAGATAGGTGCACCAAGGTAATCAAGAGTAAAGATGCCCCTTTGCATGTCCATACTGTTCTCTAAGGTTACCACACGCCTTGCCTCACACTTATTGGATATGAAAAAGTTGCTCTTGGAGTGGTTGATGAGTTGACCGCTCCAATGACAATATTCCTCCATCACCTTACTGAAACTTCGGACTGATCTTAATCTTCCATTCAAGAAAACCAAGGTTTCATCAGCAAACATGAGGTGAGTCAAGATGGAGGGGAGTGTACGACTCTGATATAGAAGAATATGCCCTTGGTTACTGCTCTTGTTAAGTAGGCGACTAAGCACGTCCTGGGCAATAATGAAGATGGTGGGGGATAGAGGGTCCCCCTTCCTGAGGCCTTGGGTAGCCTTGAAAAAACTGTGAGTCTTCCCTATAAAGGAGACATCTATCCATGAAGAGATAAGACATCTAAAGATAATGTCAGTGGATCGGGGAGAAAAACCCATACCTGTGAATACTTTATTAATGAAGCTCTATTAAATTCTACCATAGTCCTTTCTCATGTACAATTTGATGGCCATATTCGAACCATGGGATTTGATGTTAATGTCTGAGATCAACTCCTGGGCCAAAGATATAGCCCCTCGGATAGACCTACCTTTCACGAAGCCATGCTGCTCCAAGGAAATCCATTGGGGAAGAAATCGAGATAGCCTTTTGTTGATGATATAGGAGAGGATTTTATATGGGAAGTTGCACATGATGATATTCCTGTAATGGTTCAGTGAAGATGGTTCTTTGATCTTGTGAATAACCACCAGCGTAGTTTCACTGGCCACACGAGGAAGGATGCCACCTAGAAAGAAATCTTGGATGGCTAGGACAACATCATGCTGAACAACAGACCAGGACTCCCTGTAAAAAGACCCTGGAAATTCGTCCGGCCCCGGAGAACTCTCAGGGTTAAGTCTTATCATGGCCTCATGAATCTCCTTCTCATTTGGGATTGCTTCAAAGGACACATTATCTTGACTGGAGACTTTAGTGGGGATCACATCAAGGAAAGGTTCCCTACCACTTGGATATCCCTCAGGCATACCAGGGTTAAGGCCTTCAAGAAAATCCTTAAAATAAGAGAAGGACAACCCACCAACCACATCCCTATCATCAATGTATGAGCCATCCTCCAGTATTAGGTTGGGTTTGAGATGACGGTGCTTCTCCTTAATGCAAGAATGAAAATAGGAAGTGTTTTTATCCCCCTCTCAAAGCCATTGGATCCTTGATTGCTCAAGAGCAAGGTGCTCTTGTGTCAGAAGAGCTTCCACCAAGTTGTCTTTATTCCTAGCAAGATCTTCAAACACCTGGTCATTCCAACCATATTCAAGACTAGCTTCAAGCTGTTCAACCTCTTTCAAGATCCCATCTATATCCCTATTGGTTGGGGGCACCTATTTAAACTAGACTAATATGTCTTTCCTTAAGCGTCTCAGTTTGTTGTGCAGCCCGATCCACAGGTGGCCTAATTCAGGAGACCCCCACGAGCTTGTGACCACCTGATTATAGCCTTCCATGTGAGTCCAGAGTTGAGAGAATCTGAAGGAATTATTGATCTCATGCCTTAAGGACAAGGAAAGCAGAAGGGGAGAGTGATCGAAAACATTGAGGGTAAGATGTGTTACCTGAGCATTGGGGTACGAGAAGATGGCATGAATATTGGCCAAGAACCTATCCAGGTGGCTCCAAGAACTTCGTCCTCCTCTCTGGTTGTTACACCAAGTGAAGCGGTCCCCGGAGTAACCCATGTCAGAGAGACCCTTTCTTTCCATGAATTGCACAAACTCTAAGCTCCCCTTCCGAGGGAAGGGTCCTCTCCCCCTCTTCTCATTCGGATTAGCAATGACATTAAAATCACCACCAACAAACTAGGGAGAGGTACCTGGGTCAAAAGAGTGGAGCCCCTGCCATAAAGAGCTCCTTTTGTGGGAATCACAACTCCCATATATGAAAGAGGCAAAAAGGAAGTCATTTAAAATTTCCACCTTGGTCGTGATGGATTGGTCATCAGCAATAAGCAAGTCCATTGAGATGTCATTTTTCCATAAAATCTAGATGTGGGTGTTAATTGGGTTCGCATGCATAAAGCCATGCATCCTGATTTGCTGGAAAACTCCCAAATTTTGGATTGATCCTGCTTGTGCTACAAGATCACGACAATTTAGGCCCTAGATTTCTTCAACTCCATAACAATGTAGTCAGTTTTAACCCAGGCCCCTAGGCCACAGGAGTTTCAGATGAGGATGCACGTCATTGAAACAGGGGAAGCCTGGCTTTGGCCCCAGGAGAACGTAGCACACGCGGAGGAGGAGATTGGGAGGCAGAAAATCCTCTGCGTTTAGATCTCGTGCACATACCAGAAGGAGATGTCAAGGGAAGGTGCCCCTTCGGAGAGGAGAAAGTCAGCTGGATGGGGGAAAGTTCCTCGCCTCTACAAATCTTTCCTTGAGGAGAAACATCCTGAACAGCTGGAAGGAGGGCACCCGCAACCCTGTTCTCCTCACAAGAGGGAGAAACCAGGGTCAGTAACTTGGCACCATTAGAGGACTGGGATAAGAGAGAAAGTGGCTGCTCCTTATTAGGCAATAGTAGGGAGTGATTGGTTGCCCGATAAGAGGCACTTAGAAAAAACAGATCGCCCATAAGGTTCTCGCGGATCCAGATGGTGCTGAAAAACGGTTCCATAGAAGGTTGGGGTGACACCAAGCCCGGAGGAACCTGCTGCATATATGAAACCAGAGGAAGGCAGGACAGGGCATACTCATTAAGGTGAGGACCCGCCGATGATGATCCACGAAAAACAACCCGCGGAGTAGCCAGGACAATATCAGAAACAGCATTGTGAGTGGACTCCTAGAAGGCCACTGACTGGGGGCCAAGAGTAGAGACAAGAGGATCAGACCCCCTAGCAACTCTCGGTGGACGTTGAGGTTTAGGATCACTGGATAGGGGGCACTGATTCCTACACCATCCTTCAGAATGGCCTTGAAGGCGACAGACAGGGCAGTACCTTGGGAACACAGGATAAAGGATGTCCTGCTTCCAAACCAACAAGTCGTGCACCCGTAGGCAAAGGCTTTCCGAAGGAGGAAGGGAAAGGTCCATATCCACGCAGATGTGCACGACTGAGGACTCCTCGCACCTTGACATACGATCGTCGACATAGAGGAGACCCCCAAGAGAATCACCAATGGATTTGGGGAAAGCCCCATTTTGAAAAGGGAGCGGGATACCCAGTAAACTAAGCCACACCGCCGCACGGCGACACTCTTTCCCTGCGTGAATCTCCAACGACCAGCACACCAGGTTGAAACGCCAGTGCCCTTCCATCCGCGGAGCTTTTTACTAAGCCTTCACAAAATCTGATTCTGAGGCCAGAGCCACATAGGAGTTGCGGTGGATTCGAGAGATTCGGGTAGGTGAGGAGAGACCCCACGAATCCATGAGGCCCCAGAAGACCGCCAGAGAGGGCAGCGCGCTGCCAAAACTAGCCACAAGAGTCCACTTCAGGAAACCCACCACCTCCTCAAAGGCCGCCATAGGGACATCAAGGGTAACTTGGGGACCATCCCGAGATTAAGAGGGGAAAATTCGTCCAATTTCTAGACAGAAGGGGAGCAAGGCGGCTGGGGAAGGGCCACAGAGGGCATCCTTGAAGGATCAAGGCGGGTTCCCAGCCTGTGAGACATGGAAGGGGGGAGGATAGACCCGTGGGGAGGCCTCCTGGTGGGGTAGACCAAGGTCAAAGACCACCGGAGATGTGTAACGCAGCGGAGAGGGAACGGGGGTTGGTGCGCAAATGGACGAAAAAATTTGAATCTCAAGTGGCGTGTGAGGCGCGTTCTAAGAGGGCATTGATCCATGTTTATATTCTTATTTTATTATGAATACTAAATATTTAGAGGAGGTATAATAATAAATAATTTTAAAGGGTTTGGGTCATATTATTACCTCTTCTTTAATAGGCCTCCTTTAGATCTCTTCTTAAGGACCCTTGGAATGGTCTTTTAAAGAGAAAAAAACTCTAATTCATGGATAGGGGAGTTAAGAAGAGAAATTCTTAGGGTTTTTTCTATCTAAATAGATCAAGGATGTGTAAATAAAAGAGATAAGGGGTGTCCTTTTATAAGGGAGGGAAAGGACACACTTGGGATTACTTAAAATATTTAAATATAATTAATTTATTTCTCAAGTATAATTCTTCAAAATATCAATTATTTCAAATAAAAATACGATATGATATAATTATCATCAATAAATGAAATTTAGATCAGTTTTTTTTCATTTGTAACCTTATATTTTGGTTTAACCCCTTTATTAACCAATTTTAACATTAACTATAGAAACTACTATTTATATCTTAAAGGGTCAAAATTTAACTTATAAGGAAAAAATTGTCTCACAAATAACCAAGTTATGGAATTTTATACCATTTATAATCATAATTTTCCTATTTTAATATTTTCATGATTTTTAAAAAATTTAATAAAATATTATTTCTCGTAAAATAACATTAATGAAATTTTTGACCTTATTCATTTAATTTGACTTTAAAGACATCAAGATAGTAATTTAATTATAATATAAACCTTTATAACATCCTTAATATGTTTTATTAATCTATAAAATTTGTGGGGAACTATAAATAACCCAAAAAATATTACTTTAAGTGTTTTTAAAATCATTTACATGATTTTTATACTTCTTTCACAAGCATTGTGGCAGCACTGTGTAAGAATTTAATGTAATTATTCCATCAATAAAAATTTAAAAAAAATAAAATGATAAGAAATTAATTTTATTTCAAATAAACATTTATAACTGAACATAAACTCTTTTTATCCTTATGAAAAAATATCTAAGATATTAAATTAAAGAGAGTTTATTAAATTAACATAAAGGTCATAATCAAATAAAAATGGAAAAAAGTGTCCATATTTTATATACTTTTATGATGATGGTTTAAATCCACACATATAAGAGGTTAAATACAATTTTTAGAGAAAATTTCAATCCTTATCCCAAAATTTTAACAGTGTTTTACCCATTTACCCTTACCGAGGTGACAAATATTTTCCAAGGTTACTATTTATAATGAATAAAAATAAAATAGGCCTATTTATAAAATTGGTTTATCGTAATTAAAAATATGGAATCCATTTTTCAAGACTAAATTTCTAAAATTGTATGAAATTAATTTTAAAATAAGTGTTTAAAATGGGATGAAATTTGTTTTTTAAAAAATTATGTTTTTAAGAATAAAATTGGATTTGTTCTTATCCTATGCCTAGTAAAAAATTTACAAGAATATTAAAACATTTTATTGAATTTATAATATATAAATTTCATTAAAATTATTCACAAATACTAATTATTTTAATTTATTAATATAAAACATATTTCACGCAAAAAAACAGTTTTTTTTAAAAACATCGCGTTTACATTAAAATAATTTTTATTTTTATTTATAATAAATTAAAAACCAATTAATTCATTTTATACATGTGAAAATCATAAATTATTAATAATTTTTCGATTCCTATTTATACCCTCCAATCCAATGGTTAGGAAATAAATTTCTCATAAAATAATAATATTTCAATAGTATTATGTGGTTCTTTTAAACTCAGTGTTGCATATATTTCAAGTTATCAAAGAAATTTAATTTATTTGAAGAGAAAAATATCAAAGAATCTTGAGGTATTAAATTATTTCTCCATAAAATGAATTTTTCCCTTGAAATTCCATTACTTTAATACAAACAAATGAGGATGTCTCTATTTTATTGCATCCTCGAATTCCATGTAGCTTCTTCAAATTTCTGATTCCTCCAGAGAACATTAACCATATGAGTAGTCTTATTTTATATCACTTTATCTCTATGATCCAAGATTTACACTAATTTTTATTCATAGAAAAGATCATTCCTCCTCCAATGGCCCAAAGGCTTTAGATTTTTCTTTTTATATGATAAACCCCCTTTTAAGGGAATAAGGGGGAAACCGGGACAGACTTCATGGACTAAAAACATTAAATGACCCAAAGATCAAGAAAATAAAACCAGACTGAAACCTTGGATCTTCCTCTCCCCAGCATTTAAAACATGATAAAGCACTCCACTGTTGCAAGACTATACAGTAAGAAAGTGTCCTATGTCAAACTTCCTTACATGTTATGGATCAAGTATATACTTCCTCAGGAGAGATACATGGAACTCATCATGAACTTGAGAGAGGTTCAATAAAAGCGCCAAGCTATAAGCTACTATCTTTACTCAATTAAGAATCTCGAAGGGTATAATATACCTTGGGCTCTATTTTCCATTGTTTATAAATCTCAAAACCTTTTTACATGGAGAAATTCATAGTAATACCATCTCACCAAATTTTAATTCCATATTTCACCAACAATTGTCAATATAACTTTTATGTCAACTCTAAGCTACCTTGATCTATTGCTGAATAGATCTAACTTTCTCTTCCATTTACTCAACTATCTTAGGTACCAATATCTTAATTTATCTAACTTCATCCTAGTACATTTTATTTTTACATTTACTTCCATATAGGGCTTCATAAGTAGCCATCTGAATTCTCGAGTGAAATCTAATGTTGTAAGAAAAATATACTAGAGGAAAGTGTTGATCCCAAAAACCTTTAAAATCTATAGAATAAGATCTCAGTATATCCTCTAGGATTTTAATTTTTCTATTATACTAACTATCTATCTGACTATGATAAGTAGTGTTGATACTCAACTCTATATCCAGAGACTATTGAATACTTCTCTAGAACTTCAAGGTAAACCTTGGATTCGGATCAGATACAATGGAATTTGGAAATCCATATAACCTTACCAATTATTCAATGTATATTATGGAAATATGATCAAGAGAGAAATCTTATCTGATGTAAATAAAGTTTTCTAAATTCATAAGGTGGTTGACTATAATCCAAAAATAATTATGGAATTTAGATGTTTTAGGGAGTTCAACGACAAAATCCAGGGTGATGTTTTCCCATTTCCATTATGGTATGGGTAATGGTTGTAATATCCCATTATACTTCTATCTATTAGGCATAACATTCTTACATACTAATTACATAGATACATGCTCTGTAATATCTCTAATCAATTTATCCCACTAGAAATAATCTTGTAGATTATTATACATCTTTTTTACTCCCAAGTTGAATAGAGAATGTTGAACTGTGAGCTTCATCCAATATCTCCTTCTATAATTCTAGTATTGAAGGGTTGCATATAGTGTTCCCAAACCTTATCATTCCATCACAATTAGGATTTAACTTGATAATATTTATAACCTTCTTTTGAACTCTACATATTCCTTCTGCATGGCTTTGATCCTCACATGGATAGATGGTTGAACATTTATCCAAGAAAGGTAGGATTTATCCCCTTAAATTAAGATTTCAAGTACCATATTCTAAAATTCCTTAAGTATTGGATCTATTTCAATCCTCATCATGTAAAAAATATCTTATTACTTCCAAATCAGAGCACTAACCACCTTATTCACCTTCCCAGGGTGGTAATTTATTGAACAACAATAATATTTAATCATCCTCAACCGTATTATCTTGTGTATATTCAACTCTTTATAAGTGAATATATAATTTAAACTTTTATGATCAGTATATATGTCACATATTTCTCCATAAAGATAATGAATCCATATCTGTAATGTAAAAATTACTATAACTAACACCAAATCATGATTTGGGAAATTTTTCTCATAAACATTCAATTGGCATGAGGCATAAACTATCCTCATGTCATTCTGCATGAGAATTCATCCCATTCTCATCTTTAATTCATCACTATATATTAAAAACCCTTCTCCACTATAGGGTAATGTAAGAATAGGTTCATTGACTAACTTTCTCTTTAGTTCCCTGAAAAGTTCTTCACATTCATATATCCATTGGAACTTGGATCCATTGTGTGTTAAATTGGTGAGTAGATTAGATAGCTGTAATAAATTCTCCAAAAAATATCGATAATATCCAGCCAAACCAAGAAAACTATGGATCTCAGTCATAGTTTTTGGTCTAGAACAACATTTAATAACTTCAGTCTATGATGGATCCACCGATATACCCTCTCTTGAGATTATATGAACCAAAAATGAAACTTTTTTGTAGCCAAAATTCACACTTCGTAAGTTTTTTATATAATTTATCCTTCCTTAAGGTCTTCAATACAATACTTAAGTGATCTTCATTCTCTTCCTTACTCTTGTAATATATAAGGTTTTCTTCTATAATGACTATCACAAACTGATCAAGGTAATCTTTTAAGACTCTATTCATTAAATTCATTAAGATAGTGGGGGAATAAGTAAGAACAAGTTGCATCACTATAAATTCATAGTGTATATACCTTGTACAGAATGTTTTCTTGAGTATATCCTCATTTTGGGATATCTATTGATAATATCCATAATGAAGGTCAATCTTGGAAAAGTATTGATCCCTCTACAATTGATCAAACAAGTCATCAATATGGGGTAGAGGATAATTGTTCTTGATGTTAATCTTATTTAGTTCCCTATAATCAATATAGAGTCATTAATATTCCAAATACTTTTTTGGTACTCTCTCTTTTAATGATTAAGGGATGGTAGTTCTATTTCAGGGTGTTTTGGGAGTAACTTGAAGTTTTATCTGGTTTTCTATAGGGGTTTCACCATGGAGGTACATGCTATGGCGTAGGTCTTTTTGGTTGTGGCTTGGACCAGTGGGATATGTCTTAATGCCCTAGAGGTGGGATTTTTGATACCACTACCAAATTCGGCACAAATGCATTATGGATAAAGGGTTATGGAATAGCCCCTATATTCGGTTGATCCTTGTGGTGTAGAGGAAGGAGACTATGGCATAGTGTCCAAGGGTAGTATTTGGTTGGTTACACCAAATATGACACCCTTATAGCTTGGTGTGTTAGGATACAACTATAATGTCCCAAATTTGTAGTGTATTGTTTTTAAATATTATATGGAATTAATTTGATACTAGGAAATGAGACAGTGTGTGATTTCAAGGCTCAGGGTGCCCAAAATAAATGTTTAAAAATAAAATAAACTTTTAAATAGCACGCATGAGTGGTTTTCTAGAAAAAAAAAGTGGAATAACTTCTAAGCGGGTGTCCGGATAAAAAATATGAGGGTACTGTCACATTCAGAATGATGAATTTACCTTAGGTTAGGCCTAAAGTTGGACAACCTAGAGCAGCTGCAAAAGATAATTTTAGACGTTTTAAGAATAAAATAATTTTAAGAATTATTTTATTTTAATGTTACAACGCGACGCAAATATGTTACACTACGATGCGGTTATGCTGAAAAACATGTGTTCTTTTATTAAATATAGGTCGAGACCCAAGGTTAGAGTTCAAAACTATAGAGAATTATCTGGAGATCTGGAGAGAACCCGAGGACTTCTCAATGAGCTGCGATGAACAGATTGAGCGATCATGAATCGTTGCGCCAGCGGGTTGGAGGATCTCATCGACAACAGCAGCAAGTTCATCCTTAATCAACGATCGATCTGAATCTAGAGGTAGGGTGTGATTTTATTTACTTCTTTCCCATTATTTATTTAACAAAAAACATGGATCAACCCACGAACAGGTTGACCCGCGGTTCGATCGTTCTTGTGGGAGGGTTTATTTTAGGTTTGATTTGTGTATTTGAATTCTATTTTATTTTAGTTTCTTGACCCTTATAATAGGATCAGATCATGTCCATAATGAACATGGTTTGGGGTTCATTCATCGTATTTCTTTTTTGTTATTCTCCCCAAAACATTCTTTGTATTATTCATGTTCTTCAAGGAAGATGAACAGATGATCGTTGTGCACTTGTTTCTTAGCAAAAGAATCCGAAATCAGAGATCCAGCACTGTGATGACCCATCATAGGTGCAATGATGATGGAAGTGGATGAATCTAAACAATTAGAGATAAATCACTCTTCAACCATTATTCTGGTGAAATATCGAATAGGGTTTTTGGAGACAATCGAAGGATCAAAAACTAACGATTTTTCATTGTGGGGATGATACGACTTCAGATATTTAGTTTCAAGGTGAAAAGACCACTGGATCAAAAGTTGGAAGATTAAAAGAGTCATGTGGAAGAAGAATGGTGATTCTAGAAAATCCTGATGAACATGACATATAGTTCGGACTATATGGCATATGGCCACCACTGAATAGTGACTTGGGTTTTGGGAGACAAACAGGTGTCACACGGTGTGTGACCCGCATCAAATAGTGTACGGACCCTTCCCTGAGACTTGGAATGTATTTTGGGAGATACAAGGACATGGGGTGGGCTACATGTCTTGAAGAAAAGTCATGTACTCACCCACACAGCTTGGAAAAAATGGCCACATGGCTTACTCCACATACGGGTATGCGAACAAAAGCACACGGGTTGACACTGTGTACTAGCACATGGTCAGGGTACATGGGTGGAACCCAGTTTGAAGGGAACAGTGTGTGAGTTATTCTACACACCATGTACTTACCTTTCTACATGGCATGTACTTTCTGACTCAGTCTATTGTACACGGGTAGTACTCAAAGTCAAGAGGTACAGTGTATGAACCTTTTACACACTATGTACTATCTTCTACATGGATTGATCTCTTTTTCCACTGTATCTCATAAAATTTTAATTTTGTTTAGTGCCCCTTTATCATTCCCATAATGGTTAGTGGTGTCATTTCCTACCTACAGAAGTATGACCCCCTTCGGTAGGAATTTCTGGATAGAGTTGGGATTCCCCTCTAAGAGGCCCATATTAGGATCCTCTATCCATTCTTATACCCTAAGTAGACTCAGGTTATTGGCATGACTAATCCTACCAGACATCGGTCCTCTACTTAGTAGTTGAATCTGAATGATTCATGGTATCACCCCATGGCCTTGGTGGTGTTCCTCATCCATGTATCATGATCTTTCCAACTCGTGGAGTGTGTTCTCCTGGAACAAGTGTATTCTATTCACTCTTTAGATCTATCAGTGTATATATTTCTCTCTCTCTCATGACAGTTGTTGATGAGCAGTACCTCTTGAACAGATGTCATCAAATCTATCAAACTCAAGAGTTGGTCCTCCCAGATGAGTGCTTCGTGGAATCTTTGGACTGAATCCCTATCATGGGTATGTGGTTTTTATGGTTTACCATTAGACTACGAGTCTAGGTTCAAGTATATTTGGATATGTTTATGTTTTATGTATTGTAGACATATACTTTATAGAGATGACTGTACCTTTACTTTGTATATTGCTTGTGGTTTTTGAGGTGTACTACTGAGTATTGTTATACTCACCCATGCACGGGATTTTCCCGCACATTTCATGTCTTGTGCAGACGATTTACATTTTGACAAAGTCTAGGGTAGACCATAACCAGATAGAGATTTTTGAGTTCCAGGTAGGCTGAGGTGTTCCTATAACTTTGAGTAGTATTCCCAGTACCTAACTTGTTTATAGGTTCGACTTTGTAGTTTGCATACTCTTTATTTTGGTGGGCTTGTATTCTGGACCAGTTTACTTTACTATACTTTTCAATCCTATTGTAATTTTTTGGTTGGGTTTATTTATATGCATGAATTTTTTTCCTTTGTGGCTTTTTACATTTTAGCATTTGTGGTCTTATAGATATTTTTGTGTGTACAGGTACTTAGGCAATGCCTCCCATTTGATTGATATGCCTACTCGGTGCTACTCACTAGCCTCTGGCCTATTGGAGGTGGTCTTGGGGAGTTGTGGAATGAGCCCCACTGGGATGGGTCATGATAGAGTGGTATCATATGTGGTCGGTTCTACCTTAGGACTGAGAGTTTGTGAGATTGGTTTGGGGAAACAGTGTTAAGTGTTTCAAGTTTAGCTTTTAGGCCAGGGACTCCAGTGTTGGTGTGAACAGCCGACTTATCTATACACCATGACTCTGATAACCTTTTTTCATCTTGGTACCTGAGAACACTATTTTTTTGGGGGAAATGTTAAATGCATCATATAGGAATGGGTTGTGGTTTTCATGTCCTTCTTGATTCATCTCTCCAGATATACTCATTGATTGTGGTACATCTTGTTTTCTTACAGGATGTATCTGTGATGCATACCAACTATGACTCAACATCTTGATCACGAGGATAACCCCCTCAGTGACAAGGATTTGATATAGGGACCAGTTCCCCAGGAATTACCTCCAAGTGGTACACCATCTATACCACCACTAGTGGATCAGCACGCAGTACCTACAGTACCAATAGATGATTAGCATAGGTTGAGTACGCTCTATGAGTTTCAGAGATAGATACCCCTCAAGTTTCGAGGCGATCTTAACCCTCAGGCAGCTGAAAACTAGTTTGAGTGGTGACTAGAGTTTTCTGCCTAGTGAGGACACTAGCAGACTAGATGGTGATCCTAGGGACGAGCCTTCTTCAGGGTTCAGCAGGGCGATGGTGGAGTTTGACCATGCAGTCTTACTGCAAGGCACATATTTCATGGATGTAGTTTGAGAATCTCTTTAGAGAGGAGTGATCTCCATTTATTCTAAGAGAAGAGTGTATATAGAAGCTTCTTCAGCTCCAGTAGGGTAGCTTGATGGTGGCTGACTATTCATCAAGGTTCACCAACCTCTCCAGGTACTTGATGGATATGGTCAGGGATTAGTATTTTAGGGCTCGGACTTTCAAGTGAGGTCTACATTAGGGCATCCAATCTAGTGTTGTACCTATATGCATTCCAACTTATGATGGAGTGCTCGAGCGAGCTTTAGTGGTCGAGAGATTCTTGGCGGAGTAGAAGTAGCCAGTGACAGTCAGCAGTAGGTAGACAGGTGTAGAGACCTCAACAACAAGAAGCTGATGTCAAGCGGAGAGATCAGGATGTGGGAGACGTTATAGGAGGTCCCATGATAGGGGATCTACAATCAAGGTAACTTAGGCTGGATCCAGTTAGCCAAGGGAGAGGTGATGCTACTCATGCGACGGCAACAGATATTTCACTAGAGATTTTCTAACTTGACAAGATATTGACAGGGAGGTGATAGATGGACCACCGAGGTAGATACAATGAGTGGAGTAGGAAAATATGCCAGGTTACAGACATGGAAGAGGAGCAGGGAGAGCTTCATGAGGTGGCATACATTTCAACATATTACCACCACCACTTCCAAGAGGTCCACTCCAGGATTTGGGAGTTGAAGGATAGGGGTGGGGATGGCTACATGTTGTCAAGGCATACAACCCAGGGACTCTAGGGATGATTTGAGGTATGATCTATGTCTTTTTTACCTTAGCTTCCATACTTATAGACATAGGTTCCAATCATTATTTCATCACCAAATACTTTGTACAGACCTTGAGATTCCGGTAGCACTGTTGACTCAACACTAACATTTGGAGACACCTATGGGAGGAGACACGATGATCACACACCATTGCTAATAATGTGATATTACCCTTGGAGGTGAGAGTTTTGGTTAGAACCTATTGGTGTCAGTGTCAAGGACTTACAACATCATTATCAGTATGCATTTTATATCTTCGGTACATGCCCATATTAACTGTTTTAGGTGATGGTTGTGGTGTGTCCATAGTGATGGGATAAGGTTTTCCTTTGTTAGTGAGAAGTAAACTCAGGCAGCACAAAAATGGATCATGCATAAGAGCGTGAAGTTGATCACTCATCAGTTGGATAGTCTCACCCTTAGAGCAGAAAATGTTGTGATATTTCAGTTCCCAGCAATAGTGGCGGAGTATGAGGGAGTCTTTCCAAAAGATGTTATAGGATTACCTCCCCACCAGAATATTGAATTCTTAATCGACTTACACCCTAGGATGGCACTGATATCTTCATCAGCATATCGGATGTCCCATGTAGAGCTTTGCGAGCTCAGGGTGCAGTTGGAGGATTTGCAGCGGAAGGGGTTCGTGAGACCCAACGTTTCACCTTAGGCGACCCCAGTTTTTTTTCAAGAAGGTAGACTGTATATTGATGTTGTAAATGGATTACCAGTGCATGAACCAGGTGACAGTGAAGAACAAGTATCCAGTACTGAGAATCGATGACCTCTTCATTCATTTGAAAGGAGCACGATGGTTCTTAAAGATCAAACTTCGATCAGGTTATCACCAGTTGTGAGTATGAGATGAGGACATAATGAAGATGGATTTCAGGTGTCACTATGATCATTATGAGTACTTGGTGATGCCCTTCATCATGAAGAATTCCCCATAAATTTTCATGGGACTCATGAACTGGATATTCCAGCCATACTTAGACCGGTTCATAGTGGTTTTCATTGATGACATCCTTGTGTGCTCGATATCTGAGCATGAGCACATGATACACTTGTAGATGGTTCTAGATGTACTCCGAGAGCACCATATTTATGGGAAGATCTTTAAGTGATAGTTTTAGATTCAGAAATTCCACTTTATGGGACATGTCATCTCAGTTTATGGAGTAGTAGTGGACCCAGACAAGGTGGAAGCAGTGTTAGCATGGGAGCCACCTAGGAGCATGACAGAGGTGTGGAGCTTCCTTGGGCTCGCAGGATATTACCGGTGATTCATAACTGATTTCTCATAGGTATCAGCACCAATGAAAATCTTGACTTGAAATGGCATCCTCTCATGTGGATGGATAAGTTACAGTAGGCGTTTTAGCTATTGAGGCAAAGTTTGACTAGTTCTCTGATCTTGAGATTGCTGAAGGAGGGTGTCGAGTACGTAGTGTTCTACGATGCATCAGGGATTGGACTTGGTTGTGTACTAATATAGAGGTAAGCGGTGATTGCCTATGGTTCATTCCAACTGAGGCCACATGAGAAGAACTATGAGACCCGTGATCTTTAGTTGGCAGTGGTAGTCTTCGTATTGAAGATATGGTGACAATACCTAATGGGAGAGCGGTTTATCGTCTAATCCAATCACAAGAGTATCAAGTATATATTCTCCTAGAAAAATATGAACCAGAGAAAGAGGCGATGTCTAGAGTTACTCCAGGATTATGAATTTGATATTATCTATACTCTTGGGAAGAGTAAAGTGGTGGTTGATGCTCTTAGTAGAAGATTTAGTATGCAATTTCTAAACGAGGCATCGGATTAGTTGGCCTCGTTATAGTTATCCTTCATAGATAGAGATGATGAGGTTTACCTACAGTCAATGGTTTTCATCCCTACAATATTATATTGAGTCAGGGATGCATGGCTAGTTGATATCGACTATGATACCTTACATGCTTAGATGTCCACAGGACATGCTTCTGGTGGATATTTACAAGGTGGGGAGCACATTGTTCTTTTCAGATGATGCATTGTTGTACCATGTCATTGTAGGAGGAGGTTCTGAGGGAGTTTTGTTTATCCCCCTTGGTGGTACATCCTGGAGTGGAGAAAATATACCAGGACCTCTGACGTCAGTTCTGGTGTACATAGATGAAGAAGGTAGTGGCAGAGTTTATTTCTCAATTCCTTACGTGCCAGCAGGTGAAGGTTGAGCACCAGGTTCCAGCGAGTTTAGCGCACCACCTTGAGGTACCGTAATGTAATTGGGATGGAATAACTATGGAATTCATGATGGGTTTACCACGTACATCCATGGTACATGATACCATCTGGGTGATCGTTGACTGACTCAATAAGTGGAACCACTTCCTAGCTATCTGAGAGCAGATTTTAGTAGAGAGCTTGGGACACCTCTACATGCGGGATGTAGTTTGGCTTCATGGAGTCCCATTGATGATAGTTTTTTATTGTGATGCTCATTTCACATCTTAGTTTTGGAAGTGATTTCAGGAGGCGTTTGGGACCGAGTTACGCTTGCGCATGGCATTTCATCCCCATACAGATGGATAGACAGAGAGGACCATTAAGATTTTATAGGATATTCTTAAAGCTTGTATATTAGATTTTGGTCATATTTTGGAGGACTGCCTAATATTGGTGTAGTTTTTGTACAAAAACAATTACTACTCCAACATCGGTATGGTGTCCTTTGAGGATTTGTATGGGAAAACCTATCGATCACCGCTTTACTGGACAGACCCAGGATAGTTAGTACTCATGGTCATGGAGTTGGTATAATAAACTACCAAGAAGTTTTAGATCATCCAGGAGAATATGAAGATGATTCAGAGTCGGTAGAAGTCTTATGTTGTCAGACGGCGGAGACCTTTGGATTTTGAGGAACAAGACCATGTCTTCCTTTGGGTCTCACCTTGACAAGGGTTACAGAGATTTGGCCGAGGTGGAAATTTATCTTCGAGGTTCATCAGGTCTTTTCAGATACTTCATAGAGTTGGTGAGGTGTCATATGGCCTAGATCTACCTCTGCTGTTACATAGGGTACATGATGTCTTCCACGTTTTGTAGATGAGGAGGTATGTGCATGACCCATCGCACGTCATAAACTGGGGAGATATGTACATTGACGATTGAGCGACCTTTGTTGAGTACCTAGTGGAGATTGAGGATTGATAGGAGAGGATCCTCCATGGGTGATTGATTCCCTTAGTGTATGTTTGGTGGTAGCACAGGAATCTCCAAAAGATAACATGGGAGCAGGAGGCACATATTCAAGCATAGTACCCACACCTTTTTGTATAGTCCTTTGTATTAACATTTGAGGATGTAAATCCATAAGGTGGGGATAATTTAATGTCATGGATTTTTTGTGTATTATTTTTAAATATTATATGGAATTAATTCGAGACCAAGCGCTGAGATGATGTGTAATTTCAAGGCTCAGGGAACCCGGAATAAATGTTTCAAAAAAAATAAACTTTTAAATAGCATGCACGAGCAGTTTTCCCAAAAAAAGTGGAATAAATTCTAACTGGGTTCCCAGATAAAAAAATATTAGGGTACCGTTATGTCTAGAATGGTGACTTTACGTTAGGTGAGGCCTAAAGTCGGTCGGCGTGGGTCTGCTGTGAAAGTTAATTTTTGGTCATTTTAAGAATAAAATAATTTTAAGAATTATTTTATTTTAACGTTACAATTTGATAAAGTGACGTTATGTTGAGATGTGGAAACACATAAAAATGAATTTTATTTTATTAAATAGAGGAAAGGACCTGAGGTTATAATTCATAACTCTAGAGAATTCCCTGGAGCTCTGGAGAGAACCCAGAGACTTCTCAATGAGAGGCAGCAAACAGATCGAGTGAGCATGAATCGTTGCCCCAGTGGGTTAGAGGATCTCGTCGAAAATAGTAGCATGATCATCCTTCATCAAAAATATATTGAAACCTAGGGGTAGGGAATGTGATTTTTTTTACTTTTTTCTCATTCTTGATTGAACGATGAACGCTGATCAACCCATGAATAGGTTGACTCATGGTTCGATCGTTCTTGCGGGAGGTTTGATTTTGGGTTTGATTCAGGGATTTGAATTTTGTTTTGTTTTAGTTTCTTAACTCTTCTAATGGGAGTATATCAAGTCCATAATGAAAAATTGTCTAGGTTCATTCCTTAAGTTTCTTTTGTGCTTTTCTCCCCCAAACATTCTTCACGTTCTTTGTGTTCTTAGAAAAATATGAACTGATGATCATTGTGCACCCATTTTTTAGCGCAACGATCCGAAATTTGAGATCCAAAATCATGACGACCTAGTGGTGGTGTAAAGATGATGGAGGCAGATGAATCAACATGGTTTGGGAGAAATCATTATTCAACTGTTCTTCGGGAAAAAGATCGAATAGAGTTTTTAGAGCCAATCAAAAGCCTAAAACCTATTGATTCAGCGTTGTGGTGATGATATGACTTCAGATCTTTAGTTTTGAGGAGAATAAACCACTGGATTGAAAGATAGAAGATCAACTGAGGTGCGCGGAGTAAGAACAGAGGTTCTAGAAAATCCCAATGAACACAATATATAGTTTAGACTACATGATTTGTAACCCCCACTAAATAGTGACTACGGTTTTGGGAGACAGATAGGTGTCACACAGCATGTGACTCACATCAAACGATGTGTGGACCCTTCCCCGAGACTTGACGTGTATTTTGGGAGATACAGGGAAAAGGTGTGGACTATATGGCTTAACGACACGGCATGTACTCCCCCACATGGCTTGGTAGAAATATCTATGTGGCTTACTCTATGTATGGGTACATAGAAAGAATAACATGGGTTGACACTATGTACTGTAAAACAACCAAGTTACATGGGTGGATCCCGGTTTGAAGGGAATGACATGTAAGTTATTCTACATTCCGTGTACTCAAATTTATATACTTCATGTACTTTCTAACTCGGGTCATTGTACACGGATAGTACCCGGATTAAAGAGACACAGTTGTGACCCTTCTACATTCCATGTACTATCTTCTACATGGCTTTATCTCTTTGTCCACCATATCTCAGAAAAGTTTCATTTGGGTTGGTGCCCCTTACTCATTCCCCTAAAGGTCAGTGGTGTCGTTTACTTCTTACAAAAGTATGACCCCATTTAGCAGGACTTTCTAGATAGAGTTGGGAATCCCCTATGAGTGGCCCAAAGTAGGATCATCTATCCATTCTTGTGACCTAAGTAGAGTGAGGTTATCGGCATGACCAATCCTACCAATCATCATTCTTCTACTTAGAAAGTGAATATGAATGATTCGTGGTATCACCCCCATGGCCCTGGTGGTGTTCCTCATTTGTGTATCGTGATATTCCCCACTCATGGAGTGTGTTCTCTCGGAGTGAGTTCATTATGTTCTCTCTTTATATTTATCAGTGCATATCTTTATCTATCTCTCATGATAGTTCCTGATGAGCAGAACCTCTCGGACAGATGTCATTAGAGCTATCAGACTCAACAGTTGGTTCTCCTAGATGAGTGCTTCGTGGAATCTTTGGACTGAATCCCTAGCATGGATATGTGGTTGTTGTGTCTTACCTTTAGACTATGGGTATAGGTTTGAGTATATCTGGATATGTTCATGTTATATGTATTGTAGACATATATTTTGTAGAGATGATTGTACCTTTAATTTGTATATTTCTTGTGGTTTTCGGGGTGTCCTACTAAGAATTATTATACTCACCCATGCACAGGAATTTCCCACACATGTCGTGTCTTGTGTAGACGAGCGACCTTTTGACAGAGTCCAGGGTGGACCAGGACCATACAGATATTTGTGAGTTCCAGGAATACTAAGGCATTTATACATCTTTGAGTAGTAATCCTAGCACCTAACTTGTTTATAGGTTGGACTTTGTAGTTTTCAGACTCTTTCTTTTGTTGGGCTTGTATTCTGGACTAGTTTACTTTGTTATACTTTACTTTCCTGTTGTACTTTGTTGGTTGGGTTTAGTTGTATGCATTCATTTTTTTCCTTTGTGGTTTTTTACATTTCAGAATTTGTGGGCTTATAGATGTGTGTGTGTGTGTGTCCAGGTACTTAGGCAATGCCTCCCATTTGAGTGATATGCCAACTTGGTGCTAGTCACCATCCCCTGGCCTATTATAGACACGATTGTGGAGTCCCGACACGGGCCCCACTGGGATGGTTCGTGACAAAAACATAGCCTTTCCCCTAAGATAATAGGATCTGGTGATCTTTGAGGTGTGGATTCCAAAGGCTTATTGGTTAAGGGTGACTACAACATGAACAAAGGGCTTCGCGGCGTGGTCCTTCTTATTTCAACACGTTCTATATCATGGAAGGAGAATTATTCACCATAATTTCGGGTTTCTACGTTATCTAAGAGGCTATGATGTAGTTTTATATTTTAAATTTTGGCTATAAATATCCAAACACCCCTCTAAATATCCACTTCTTCAACCTTTCTCTCTCGAACATTTGGATACCCTGATATCTCTTGGAAGTCCTTTGAATCCCTTCTTATTTAGATTCAACCCTGGGATTTGGGAGGTCAATATTTTTAATTTCATCTTCATTCTTGAGGAAGGTGTCTCTATATAAATTTTTTAATTATTGAATTACTTTATGTTCTTGTTCAATTCCTTGGTTTTTGTTATGAAAAGGTCAAATTTGATATCAAGGTGGATTTTCTTTCTAATGTTTATGTTTTTGAAGGGATTTGTATTTAAAAATGGATTTGATTTTAAAATAGGTTTTTCAATCATGGGAGTGGTAATGCTTTGTTATAAAAAATGATTTATAAAATGTGAGGAAAGTTTTCAAATGGTTTTGAAAATCATAACACATTGGGAACCTTGGGTTTTTTGGGAAATAGACATGTTACTTTAGTGTGTGTAATGCCACTAGTGATTCAAATATATTGAAATAACTTATGAGACTCAATATTAGGTTGGATCCAACATATATGTGGTTTATTCATATTTTATGTCTAGTATGTATTCCCATAGGTTGGATCCCAAATAGTGTTCTTTATCATTTATGCTTGATTTTATCACATGATGGTATATCATGGTTTGATCACTTTTTTATATTATGGTGTATCCATGTATGGTTTTTATTATTATCGCCTTCTTTATTTCATGTATATGACATATTACTAGATTATGAGAATATGGAAATTTTTGGACAAAAATCCCTCAAGGTATCATTGAAGTATTTTTTAGGTGATTGTGTTTGTTGACAAAGTGGACATCTGTGTTGTGATTGTTGACAAAGAAAACCATGACATAAAAATTTTTTGACAAATAATATTTATTTGTGGCATGTCGAGTTCAAGGGATGTTGTTAACGATCCATGTTTGATTCAAGAATGTCGACAAAGGAATGGATGATCTGGAGGTGGTATAAAAATAGTAGATACAAGGTGGCGTTGTTTTCCAGTGTTTGCCAAATTTTTGGGCCTAAAAATCGACAAATGGAGAAAAGTGTTTTTGGAAAAGGGAATTGCAAACTAAGGTCTTGAAGGAGAGGAAACTTGCATGCCATATGTTTTTCAAGATTAGAACATCAAAATATGTCAAAGGGAAAAGGGGTGCCCAAGTTTTAGGGTTGGTCGCGGAAGTGACCTGCGCGGTAGAGACTTGTGCACTGAAACTTGCACGTCGAGGGGAGACTTGAGAGTCATTGCGTAGGGTGTCCAAATTCATATAAATAGAGTTTGAACCTTCCTCATCTGGTGAAGATTTCAACACTTAGAAAAATCAGAGCTCCCGTCGTGCAGGTGTGGTGGTCGCGCAAGTGGTGTGTGGTCGCACAAGTAGAAGTTGCGCGCCAGGTGATAGTTGTGCGCCTAAGGTGGTTTGGTCAAGGAAGGAAGTGAGTCACCCAAGTTTAGATTTGAAGAAGGAGGTGTTGCGCAAGTTATTTAGGTGGACTTTCGTGCCAGGTTTCGAAGAAGCGCGACAGTTGATGGTTGCGCGCCAATATTGGTTTGGGCGTAAAAGGGTGTGAGTCACGCAAGTTTGAAGTTGTAGAAGCTTGTTTCACACAAGTGGTTGAGGTGGACTTGAATTCCAGTTATAAATTGCATGCCAATACTTGCGCGTCGGCTTAGAGAAGGGCGCTAGGTAAGTTTGATTCACAGCATTCATTCAGGGATGCATGAAAGCTGTAAGATTTCCCGATACCTACGGTGTAAAGAGAGAATCATCTACGGGTGAAAGTTGGACTTCAACAGAGCATCTACATACAACAGAGGATGTATTCATTAGTGATAATGAAGAGACCTACAGATCTATAAACTGTGAGTGTATCATTTCCAAATTAGTGAGAAAAGGAAGAGGAAGAAGGTGATCCTCTCCACCGGCAGTGAGCCAGAGAGATAGAGACAGGAAGTGACCCTTGGGAAAGCAGTGAGCTGACCCTAAACATTGTAAAGGCAGTGAGCTTGGGAATAGAAGTAATCTATCCCAAAATTTTTAAACAACAGTGCGCTTTTAGTGTATTTTGTACATTGGCACATCACCGGTGTATGCTCCTTGGACGTAGCCCAGTGAGGGTGAACCAAGTAAAAATCGTTGTGCCATGTGCATGCTTTATTTTCTATTTATAATTTGTTGTAGGAAAGATAGAGAAGAGAGTATTTCTTAACAGTGAGACAAGATCAATAGGGGAAGTTGTTTTAATCTGTCATACCCTGATTCACCCCCCCTCTCAGGGTATCTAACCTAGTGGACCTAACAATTGGTATCAAAGGAAAAGGTTGATATTAGTTCTTCTCTGAGTGGAGGTCACTAATCATAAAGGGATTAAGATCCTTGACGGAACTAATTTTTAGATATGGAAGAATAAAATGCAACAATATTTCCTATCTTTTTGAATGGATGTGTTTTTAGTATCTATGCATGGTATCTCAGATGACATCAACAGTAGAGCATTATCAGAAGTTGAAAGAAGGGAGCTAGATGCTGACGCGAAGGGTATTAATGCTTTAGGTTGATCCCTTTAAAATGCTATCTATACAAAGGTGTTTTCATGCAACACATCACATGCTATGTGGGAAAATCTTTTGAATATATATGAAGGGGATACAAAAGTCAGAAAGGCAAAGCTGCAAGTTCTTTGGAACAAGTATGAAGATCTGAGAATGAGCCTGAATGAATCTGTTGATGCATTTTTTGATAGGGTAAATTTTGTTGTGGAAGACATGCAGGGTCTTTGATAATTCATCGAAGATATAAATATTGTGAAGCATATCTTGAGGAAACTTACACCTCAGTTTAATCCTAAAGTATCAGTCTTGGAAGATAAAGACCCAAAAGAGCTGATGTTGGATAACCTGCACAGTACCCTTATTGCATATGAAATGAGGAATTATGACAATGATGCTATGGAAAAGGGGAAATCCATGGAGGTGGCATTTAAGGCCATGAAGAATATCACCATTTAAGAATCTCAGGAGAATTAAGAGACAGATGAAGTGATGTCATTCCTTTCCTCGAACCTTCAAAGAGGAAAATGAAAGTTTAAAGGGAAACTTCCACTTGTATTCTTTAGATGTGGAAAGGTTGGACATCTCGCAGCAAGATGCCCAAAGAATTCTCAATATGATAAAGAGGATGAAGTTGAAATTCCTAAAAAGAAGTCTTCAGTCTATGTGAAAGGAAAGAAACAGTTCAAGAGAAGTTTCTTCAAGAAAAGGAATCTTCTTTCATAAGACTATGAAAGTTCAGATGAGTCTGAGGTTGAAAAGGTTGAAGAGATAGAAAATTGCAAAGATCGTGGGGAAAATTCCATGGTGGCGGTCATCGGTAGTTCTTAGAAAAAAGAAGAAACTGACACTGGAGAAGAAGAGGAAGAATTTGAAGCAAGAGTTGATATGGAAGTTGAATTGGAAGTATCTCTTGAGGAGATAGATGTTTGGAGAGCCAAAATGAATAAATACAATAAAGTGGTTCGTGATTCCAAACTCTATATGCAACAACAGGATGAAGAAAATTATGAGCTATTAGAAGAAATTGAAAAAATAAAATCTTCAACACCAAAGAGATTAGAAAATATTGTTGAGTATAAGATTCAAATTGAAGAACAAAAGAATGAAATTGATTATTTTACTAACATTAGAAATGAGCAGATCAAACGTATCAAATAACTTGAAAAAGAAGTTTTTGGTATGCAACAAAGGATTAAGGATCAAGAAAAACTCGTGACACCCAGTACAATGCCAGAAAAACAAATTATTCAGAAGACTAAAAAGAAAGAATTGGATCATAGACATCTAGAGGAAAAGAAGCAACAGTCCTATTCCAAAGATAAGACTGGTATGGGACATGAATGAAAACAGAAAGCGGTCATGGATGAAGACAAACCGCAAGAACCTGCTCTAAGAATGAAGATAGATTTGGGTACAAAATAGAATCATAATATTTGGAGATCCCAAGGGAAAACCAGTAGTGCATAAGTGACACACAAGAATGCTCCTTACATTAGGTGCTATTGCTATGGAAAGATGGGATACTCACATAATGTGTGTTCTATAGCCAAGATATACCGAAGGGCACAAGAAAAACAGTGGTATCCAAACAGAGCTCAATATTATAGAACATAATTTTAAGGTCATTGTTTTTTGTGTGGAGGATTTGGTCACATGGCAGATATGGAACATCAATCATTCAAAGAAATGTTCCAAAACCAAACTTGAGAAGTCATAAGTAGAAAATTAGGGAATCGACAAGTGAGCTGAAAAAACAAAATCGATTAGCAGCTCTACAGGATGAAGCTGGTCCGTCACACTCTAAGGAATATAAAATTCTCCAAACCACATCGAGTGTGAAGTCAAAGACATGGATCAAAAAGAAAAAGGATGAGAAGGAAGTAGTTGCATAAATTTCCCTTAAATCTTCAGATCGTTCAGGAGTATGGATCCTTGACAGTGGTTACACATCCCATATGATAGGTAACAAGGATCTCATTACAGGCATTAAATATGACAAAGAAGGTGTTGTCAAGTTTGGGAACGATTAAGGGCTAAAGATTATTGGTTCTGGAAAGGCTAAATTTGGGGGAAAAGAAATGAGACGTGCTGATGTCTTGATAGTAGAGGGCCTCAGTCATAAATTTCTCAGTGTCAGTCAACTATGTGACTCTGGGAACTCTATCCGATTTACCAAGAAGATTTGTGTTGTTAAAGGAAAAGATATAGAAGTTGTTCTACAAGTAAAAATGACAAAGGGAAATTTTTACCTTGTAAGTGGGGACGAAGATATGTGTCTGTTATCCAGAGAGGAAGAAAACAAGTTGTGGCATAAGTGACTTGGTCATCTATTTCAACCATCTATGGAAGATCTTGTAAAGTGTGATGCTTCTAGAGACCTTCCCAAATTATCACGTGATCGCACTCATATGTGTGATGCTTGCCAACAAGGGAAGATCATCAGAAAGACATACAATAAAAAGGATCAAAAATCAACCAGAGTGCTCAAATTGGTGCATGATGATGTTTGTGGACCTATCTCACCACGAGCCATAAATGGGAAAAGGTACTATGTCCTTTTCATTGATGATTATAGAATAATGGCTTGGGTATTTGTCATTACCCATAAGACAGAAGTGTTCAGTTGTATCAAGCAGTATAGGAGGGAATCAGAAAGGATGCTTGGGTAGAAAGTTTTGAAGTTTCATACTGATAACGGTACAGAATTCACAAACAGTCAATATGAAGACTATCTCGAGAAACACGGGATAAGGCATCAAGTTTCATCAGTAAGAACTCCCCAACAGAATGGAGTAGTTGAAAGGAGAAATCGGATCATCAACAATATGGCCAGAACAATGCTTATTGAAAAGGACCTATCAGAGAAATTTTGGAAGGAAGTGGTTTTGACATCGGTCTATATTTCATACAGGGCTTTGTTGTGTCTGAAAGAAGGGAAGACTCCATATGAAATGTGGTATGGAAAGAAACCAACGTTAAAATACTTTCGAATCTTTAGAAGTAAGTGTTTCATTCTCAACAAAGAAAACCACAAGAATTTTGAGTCACGAGGAGATGAGGGAATATTCCTTGGCTACTCAGGTAAAATCAAAGCATATAAATGCTTTAACAAAAGGCTGGGAAAAATTTTTGAGAGCAATGATGTCACTATAGTTGAAAATGAACAAAATACTCAACGACCTAGTAAACAGTTTTGGGATGAAAGTGATGAAGAGGTAAGAAACACAAGGGGGTAGAAGTGACAAAGACTAACTCAGAAGAAGATACTGATGATTAGCAAGAGGGAACAAAATCTGAATCTTCTAGGAGGCCAAAGAGTCGAGCTAAAATTTATAGGAAAAATATCATTGGTGATCAGACATCTCTAGTTCAGACTCGAAGAATGAAATCATTGCATCAAACATCATTTTTATCTTAGGAAGAGCCAAATAAAATTTCCGATGCAACTGAAGATGAGTACTGTGTTCAGGCTATGAATGAAGAATTAGACCAGACTGAGAAGAATCATAGGTGGGATATTGTTTCAAGGCCAGTAGATAAGAACGTCATCGGGACTAAATGGGTTTTTTTGCAACAAGATGAATAAAGTTGGTGCAATAATTTGAAACAAATCACGACTGATGTGTAAAGGATACTCCCAGATAGAGGGTATTAATGTTGATGAGACATTTACACTGGTTGCAAGGCTGGAGACAATCATATTATTTTTAGCCATAGCAGTGCAAAGAAAGTTCAAAGTGTTCCAGATGGATGTCAAATATGCATTTCTGAATGGGTTTCTGGAAGAAGAGGTGTACATTGAGTATCCATATGGTTTTCTCATTCATAAAGATGAGAATAAAGTTTGTCAGCTGAAGAAGGCATTATATGGGATGAAATAAACACCAAGAGCATGGTACTCAAGGCTTGACTAATATTTGAAGAATCTTAGTTTCCATCATGGTGGAGTTGATTGAAATCTATATTTCAACAACAATAGTAAGCAAAGTATGATGGTGATAGTTTATATTGATGACATAATATTTGGGGGATCAGATAAATCTCAGTGCATACAGTTTTATGAATTCATGAAAAGTGAGTTCGAAATGTCAATGATTAGAGAGATAACATTTTCCCTTGGTTTACAGGTGACATAAGGCAGTAATGGCACTTTAATTTCTTAATCCAAATACGAAAAGGAAATTCTGAGAAGGTTTATAATGGAGAATTCCAAGGAAATGAGGACTCTGGTTGCTACCCGGATAAAATTATCAAAAGATGACAGTGGCAGGGCAGTTAATATCACTAAATACAGGCAGATTATCGGCAGTTTACTGTACCTAATAGCAACAAGACCTGATCTTGTTTTCACCACATGCCAAGCAGCACATTACCAAATCAATCCAAAATAAATCCACATGCTAGCAGTGAAAATAATACTTCGGTATATCAAAGGCACCATGGATTTCGGTCTGATGTATAATGATAAATCTCAATCAGGAGGTGCTTTCTATCTTGGGCTGGATCAGTAGATGAAAAAAACTCAACGTCAGGAGGTGCTTTCTATCTTGGTGGATTGTGTATTTATTGGCTAACCAAGAAGCAAGATTTAATTTCATTAAGCAGCGTAGAAGCTGAGTATATTGCAGCCACTCAAGTATGCACACTGTTATTGTGGATGAAGCAGCAGCTTGAAGATATGGGAGTTGAAGTGAAGCCTCCTATCAGAATCTAGTGTGATAACTCAAGTGCTATCAATCTTAGAAAAAATCTAGTTCATCGCTCAAAGACAAAGCACATTGAGATAAAATATCATTTCATAAAGGAGAAGATGGAGCAAGGGCTTGTGAAGTTAGAGTATGTACCTACAGAGCTACAGGTTGCAGATATTCTAACAAAGGCCTTACCCAAGGAAGCATTTGAAAGGCATCGACTGGATATGGGAGTTCAGTCGACTCCCCTCACTTAAAAGAGTGTGGATGTGGGCACCCCCCCCCCCTCTCCCCGAGGTATGATGTGTTTTTCCCTAATGTTTTGATATGTGTTCTCTACTATGTTGCAGACTGCAAAGGAGTGACCTTTGGGTTCATTCCCAAAGGGGGAGAAAATAGTATTTGTTCAAGGGGGAGATAGTGTGGCTATTTGAGAAATCATGACAGATAGGGGGAGAATTTGACAGGTGGAGCATCTAAATAGGGGGAGTTGAAGATGGTTTGAAGGATTTGTAGTTGAAAAGAGTTTAAAACTGTGAGCAGATAGGGAGATTATTAAATCTGACGATGCTAGAAGTTATCGATCAAAGAATAGATATCACAAAAGCTGAGGATCATGATAAAAGCAGAAGAGTGGTGTTGGAATATGGTAATAATATTTCCAAAAATTGGTATTAGTTTGGTGTCAACAGTGGGTGTTAGAGTTGAAGTGATTCATTGATGAACTTTTCATTTTCTCTTGTTTCTCACACCGAGCATTGATCATGTGGGCTTAGAGTATGTGTTGAATAAATCCTTGATCACTATCGGAATCTCAATAGGAGAATGGTGGATGAAGAATTAACAATGTATCTTTTTATGTAAGAGTTTTCAACAAACTCAAAGGGGGATATTGTTGGGAAAAAATCCCTCAAGGTATCATTGAAGCATTTTTGAGGTGATTGTGTTTGTTGACAAAGTGAACATATGTGTTGTGATTGTTGACAAAGAAAACCATGACATACAAATTTGTTGACAAAGGAGATTTATTTGTGGCATTTAGAGTTCAAGGGTTGTGGTTAATGATACATGTTTTATTCAAGAACGTCGACAAAGGAATGGATGATCTAGAGGTGGTACAAAAAGAGCAGATACAAGGTGGCACTGTTTTCCAGTGTTTGCCAAATTTTTGGGCCTGAAAATAGACAGATGGAGAAAAGTTTTTTTGGAAAAGGGACTTGATCTCCAAGGTATTGAAGGAGAGGAAACTTGTGCGCCATATATTTTTCAAGATCAGAACATCAAAATATGGCAAAGGAAAAAGGGGCGCCCAAGTTTTAGGGTTGGTCAAGCAAGTGACCTATGCGGTAGAGACTTGTGCGCCAAAACTTTCACACCAAGGGGAGACTTTCACGTTGTCACATAGGGTGTCCAAATTCCTATAAATAGAGTTCAACCCATCCTCATTAGATGAAGAGTTCAACACTTAGAAAAATCAGAGCTCCCATTGCACAGGTGTGGTGGTCGCGTAAGTAGTGTGTGGTCGCACAAGTAGAAGTTACGCTCCATGTGATAGTTGCATGCCTAAGGTGGTTTGGGAGAGGAAGGAAGTGAGTCACCCAAGTTTAGAGTTGAAGAAGGAGGTGTCATGCAAGTGATTGAGGTGGACTTGTGCGCCAGGTTTTGAAGAAGCACGATAGTTGATGGTTGCATTCCAATATTGGTTTGGGCGTAAAAGGGTGTGAGTCGTGCAAGTTTGAAGTTGGAGAAGCTTGTGTCGCTCAAGTGGTTGAGGTGGACTTGCGTGCCAGTTATAACTTCTTCACCGACACTTGTGCGCCATCTTAGAGAAGGGCACCAGGTAAGGTTGATTCACGGTAGTCATTCAGGGCTACATGAAAGCTGGAAGATTTTCTAATACCTTCGGTGCAAAGAGAGATTCATCTACGGATGAAAGTTGGACTTCAACAGAGCATCTACATACAACATAGGTTGTATTAATTAGTGATTATGAAGATACCTATAGGTCTATAAACTGTGAGTGGATCCTTTCCAGAGCAGTGAGAAAAGGAAGAGGAAGAAGGTGATCCTCTCCATAGGTAGTGAGCTAGAGAGAGAGAGACAGGGAGTGACCCTTGGGAAAGCAGTGAGCTGACCCTAAACATTACAAAGGTAGTGATCCTGGGAATAGAAGTGATCTATCCCGAAATTTGTAAACAGAAGTGCGTTTTTAGTAGATTTGGTACATCGGCACATCGTCGGTGTATGCTCCTTGGACGTAGCCCAGTGAGGGTGAACCAAGTAAAAATCATTGTGTCCTGTGCATGATTTAGTTTCTCTTTATACTTTGTTACAGGAAAGAGAGAGAAGAGAGTCTTGGTTAATAGTGAGAAAAGATCAATAGGGGCAGTTGTTTTAATTTTTCATACCCTGATTCACCCCCCCTCTCAGGGTATCTAACCTAGTGGACCTAACAGAAATGTTTTTATGAAAAACAAGTGATGTTTTAAGAAATTTTTTATCTTCTATAAATGCTTTATAAGCTAGTTTTATTTAAGTTAGAACTAAAATTTTCATGGAATTATACTTTTTATAGATTCTTTGGTGAAATCATAATGGGATTTGTGATCAAAAATACTTTTTCCTTTGGGTGGTTGGAGATATTGTTTGGTAGGACTCAAATAAAGGGAAGTGTATTATGTAGCATGTCAGTTTCTCTTGATAGTCATTGTCTTTTTAGTGGGATGGTTTGATGGTGAAAGATGGTCAAATGGAGACTCTTTATTATAGTCCTATTTTATCTTTTAGGTTTAGCCTATTTGTCTTGATGTTGTATGTCTTGGGGATATGTGCTCTTTCTTCTAGTTTGTACTCTTTTGGTTCTTCTATCATAAATGAGACTTGTGTTCCTTTTTCACACAACACTACATGATGGCCCATCTTGGGTGACTTATTTAGTTGAAATGTGTTAGTTTGTTACAAATTGATATAAGGAGAATATACAGCTATAAGTATTGTTACACTATCTAGGTTTGGTTTAGGGTCTTTGGTAGAAAAGATTTAGGATCATTGGAATTCAGATAGTAAGTGTGGGGGTGCCTAGCCAGCTCACTTCCATGTATGAACTTGAGTTACCATGGGTGTTTGGGAATTTTTACCAATATTGAGACCCTATTTTGAGGTTATTTGAATAAACTGGGTTTGAATTTTATTTTAATGTACCTATTACTTCTTAAAGTGTTGACTTTCATTTGTAGAATCCATAATTTCTTTGAATTTTTTTTTAAGGAATTTATATAGATTCCTGAAGTGGTATTATGATTTTGGGATTTGTATATAAGTTGATTGGTTATTTTATTATGTATAATAAACAATTCCTCCAAGAATAAATCTTCTGAATCTGATAGGGGAAGCTATGATACAATATCCACAAGTAAATCCTCTGATGGACCCTTCTTTTGTGGAAGCTTTAATCTACACCATTCAAACACTGGGTCAGGTGAGTATTGGGAACCAAGTTCTAGGAGTGGATCATGGCTTGTAATTCACTAAGCATAATACACCCATATTTTGTGGTTACAAAGGACCCAAGAATATGTGGAGTGAATTGTGTGGATTGAAATAATATTCCATTTTCTAAAAAATCCTAAGGAATTTAACATGGGTTTTTTCACATACATTCTTAAGGAACTAGGAAGGATATGGTGGGACTCCATCATGAAATCAAAGGTTCACGAGGGTCTTACCTAGACTTCATTCAGGAAAATATTCAATCAGCATTTTTATCCTGAGCCATTGTGTGTAGAGAAGGCCTGGGAATTTCTTACCTTAGAGAAAGGGGATTGTGTAGTTTTGGAGTATTCCTCCCATTTCAATGAATTAATAAACTTAGTACTAGATATTTTTACCAATGATTACCTTAATGCTTGGAGTTTTGATATGGGACTAAGGGTTTATGTTCCGTCGATACCAATTATTGTGTGTCTGAAGCAACAAAAGGTCTTCAGTATCCGTCTACAAATCAAGTAAGGGTGTTACCATATTTATTTATCTTCAATTACGTTTCTTGATTTTCAAATTAGTATGGGTTGTATTTATTTTACTATGTTGTGATATTATTCTATAAGGAGACTTTATTTTATAAAAAAATAATTCAAAGGATTTAAATTTTGACTACTATATTTCATTAAAATTTTAATTCTATAAGGGAATGATTTCATTTTAAATATTTTAATTTAAGTTTTAACATGAATTTATAATTTAGTAAGGGGAATTTTCTTTTAAAACTATTGATTTCAAAATTCAAGTTTATTTTATTTAAGAATATATATATGTATCTAATTCAAGTTAATTTATTTCTAAGACTTTTAGTTAAATTTTATATTCATGTAAGAGAGATTCTTCTTAAATATTTTTTTGCGTAAATAGTTTTAATCCATGTGTAATTGTATTTCCAGTGGTATTTTGATTGTTGGAAAGTGTATGACATATATGTATATATTACTTCCAAAGTTTCAAATTAATTTTTTATTTAGTTATTTATTAGGTTTATTAATTTAAGATCTATATTTAAGGATGTATATATATATACACATATATACATATATATAAAAATATATAAATATATGTACACTATTTACTAAATCTCATATATTAATATATTATTTCTAAGTTTCACGTTATTTGATCATTTTTATATGAGTATTAATTTTCAAGTTTATAACTATTTCTCAATAAATTTATTTTGATTATTTATATAGGTGAAAACATGTATTAATTTATTTAAGAAAAAAAGGTTAAAAATTCCAAAATTTTGTGAAATTGAATCAAGTTATATGCATGTCATTCATAAATCAGGATTATGGCCATACATAATTGATTACTCATGAAATTTTATACATAATATATCTAAATATATATATATATTCATATACATGTAAGCATTTTCATTGAATAGATTTTTCATTTATCGGAACTACCTACAAAAAATGGATTTTTATGAGATTATGAATGAAATTTTAAGTGCATGGATGATAATTAACATACCATGTAAATATAACAAATATAATTATCAGGTGATTTGGTAGTACCAAGTCTAAAAATATATTTCCAATGAAGGTTTATATTTATACATTTAAATATAAATATAATTGTGTATGAGTATTTAATGCATGAGTATATTTTTAAAGCAAAAAACTTTTGTGGAAAACGTATATGTGTGTGTGTGTGTTTGTGTGTAAAGAAATTTGAAAGGTTTTATAAAATATTGGCACTTGGACATTATAAACATGAAAGGGGTGGGGATTGATCTCATCCTTCAAGAAAGTGGGTAGGCCTAAACAGCCTTCAATGTTTCAAGTGGTCATCATGGTTTTTTTTTAGAAATTTCTTAATATTTTCCAAAAAAATATTTTTGGATTGTTTTTAAATCATTTTCAAAGTATAATTATTTATAAAGTATAATAATATTTTATAAAGATATTTTACAAAGGTATTTTCACTGGCTTTTAGAAAACTTATTATTAGGAAATTTAATTATCATCCCTTGTTTTAAAACTATTTTTAAAGGTCAACTAGATTTTCTACGATGGGAGGATTAAATAAAGAGTTATTGAACATGAAGTAGATTATATTTTTTATTTTTAGTTACTTTTGTATAGATTTTATAAAAATTTAAGGTTTTTCTAATTCTCTAAAACCAAGATTGGAAAAGGACCTACAGTGTAAATGATCTGTGTATTTTTCTTTTGTATTTTATAAAAAAATAAATATATTTTTTATGTGATGAGTCTAAAAGAGTAGGCTTGGGGATTTATAGTTAGTATCAGAGAAATGGTCAAGAAAACTTTGGAAATTAGATGTTGTCGTCTAAGCGGTAGAGTATAGAAATTTAGTAGTCCTAGTTTTTCTTAATTGTGAAGATGGAAATTCGGAATTCTTTTTTATTCGACAAATGAATTGTGAAGACGCAGTTATTTTAAGGGGGGAAATGTAACATCCAGAAAATTGAAAAAAAATAAATAAGTGTTTAATAAAATAAATTGTTTTATAATTTAAATAAAGAAAGTTAGGAAATATATTTTATAAAACTAAGCGATTTTATAAAAATAATTGATTATAAGTTATTTAGAATATTTAGAATTATAATACTAATTAAAAAATATTATAAATAATATTAATTTGTATTTAAATTTTGATTTATTAAATTGTTTTATCAATTATAATTTTTATGAAAAATATTATTTTAAAATATTATGTTATAATATTTTTAAATAAATTGTTATTTTTAAGAAATAAGATTTGAATTTAACTTAATAAATATTTTTTTATAAATATGGAATCATTTTATTTAAAAGAGTATTTTAATATAAAAATATTTATTTTATTATTTTTTTAAAATAGACTTGAAAACAAAAAATTATTTATATCAAAAGGTTATTTGAAAAGTAATAAATAAAATTTTAAAGGAAATATATTTTATTTTATGAAATTTTGAAATATGAATACAATATTATATTAATTTAGATTATAAAATTTATGTTATATAATTTAATATTTTAAATAAGAAAAATTCTATATATTTTTTTTCAATTATATAAAATTTTAGCAATTATAATTTTTTTTAATTAAGAATGCTAAAAGTATTATTATAATAGAATTAAGTTTATTTTATAAAATGATAAATTTATTAAATGGAATTGCGATAATTAATAATAAATTGTGAATAATTGAATCATATTAATTTCAGTTACAAGAAAAGCATAATGGGAAATCAAACCCTGAGGTTCGATTTGTAAAGGGGGTTGCATTAGGGATCGAGCAGTAGGTTTTCGCCCTAGTTTTTGAGAGGTCAAGCTCGATATCTCTAGGAGGGGAGAGTCGAGCGAGTAGTGGGGATCGAGTTTCTCTAAGCACTATGGGGACAATCCAAGTGTAGACTAAGATTCGAGCTTGATCGAGGGGTTCGGCCAAGCATAGACTTGAGTAAAGTCTTGGCCACCGGCGAGGGTGGTCTAACCGTCATTAAGGTGGTTCATTTTCAGTTAGGATTCTGAATCAAACATTTGAATCCAGATATGAGGGTTCCAAGTGAGGTTAGTTGTTCTTAGTCTTTGATATTTGTGTGGTAGGTTATTTATTTTCTTTCTAGGTGTCGGATTTTTCTGTAAACCTGCTTCACGGATAGTTTTCAATGTGATGGTGATCTTTTGTCAATTGCTTCAATATTTTATTCTTAATTCGATGTTTGTAGTCCCTTTTGAGTGGTTTTTTGATTTTTCATCATGTTTTCATTTTCTTTATCATTTGTCAACATTTTTTATGCTTTACATAGAAACTTTGATCCACTGGTATATTTTAAATTCAATGAATCCATTTATAGCGATTTGTAAATTTTATTACTTTTGATCCATGTCCTAACTAAAAACTTTTTTTGGTTCTACCTTCAGACAATTTCAAATCCCTTTTCAGATTTTCAATTACTGTAATAAAAATATATTTATATTCTTACACTTCTATACATCCGAGCTTTATTGGCAAGAAACACATCTCAACCACATTTTTTTAGACCCTTTCTTCATCTGTATCCAATTACATATATAAATATATGTGAAGAAGTAAAATAATTAATATAAAATATACATTAATATGGACATAAAAGCCTTAAATATTTATGAAAATGGAGTTGTAAACCATTTGTTAGTCCATAGAGAGAGTGAGGGTGTTTCTGATGCAACAGAAGGTCTTCAACATCTGTCTAGAAATCATGTAAGGGTGTTACCATATTTATTTATTTTCAATTATGGTTCTTTATTTTCAAATTAGTATGGGTTGAATTTATTTTACTATGTTGTGATATTATTTTATAAGGTAAATTGATTTTATAAAGAAAACTTTCATTCAAAGGATTTAAATTTTGACAACTATATTTCATTAGAATTTTAATTCTATAAGGGACTGATTTTATTTAAAATATTTCAATTAAAGTTTTAACATGAATTTATAATTTATTAATAGGAATTTTCTTTTAAAACTATTTATTTCAAACTTAAAGTTTATTTTATTTAAGCATATACATATGTATCTAATTCAATTTTATTTATTTATAAAACTTTTAGTTCAAGTTTATATTTATGTAAGATAGATTCTGCATAAATATTTTTATATGCAAATAATTTTAATCCATGTGTAATTGTATTTCCAATGGTATTTTGATTGTTGTAAAGTGAATCACATGTATGTATATATTAATTCCAAAGTTCCAAGATAATTCTTTATTTAGTTATTTATTAGGGTATTAATTTAAGACCTATATTTAAGGATGTATATATATATAAACATATATATATATATACACTATTTATTAAATCTCAAGATCATACATGAATATATTATTTCCAAGTTTCAAGTTATTCGAGAATTTGTATATAAGTATTAATTTTCTAGTTTATAACTATTTCTCAATAAATTGATTTAGATTATTTATATAGGTGAAAACATGTATTAATTTATTTAAGAAAATAAAGGTTAATAATTTCAAAATTTTATGAAATGGAATCATGTCATATGTATGTCATTCATAAATCATGATTATGGCCATATGTCATTGATTACTCATGAAATTTCATACATAATATATGTAAATATATATGCATATACATGTAAGCATGTGCATTGAATAAATGTTTCATTTATCAGAACTACCTACAAAAATGGATTTTTATGAAATTATAAATGTAATTTTGTGTTCATGGATGATAATTAACATACCATGTAAATGTGAAAAATCTATGTGTAATGATATTTGGTAGTACCAAGTATAACAATATATTTCCAATGAAGGTTTATATTTATACATTTAAATATAAATATAAGTGTGTATGTGTATTTAATTCATGAATATGTCTTTAAAGTAAAAACTCTGATGGAAAATGTGTATATATATATAAGGCAAGATGAAAGTTTTTATACAATATTGGAACTTGGAAATTGTAAGCAAAAATGGAGTGGGGATTTAACCAATCCCTCAAGAAAGTGGGTGGGCTCAGACATCCTTTAATGTTTCAAGTGGCCATCATGGTTTTTTCTAAAAATCTTGCTTAATGTTTTCCAAAAAAAATAATTTGATTATTTTTAAAGTGTTTTAAAAGTATAATTATTTTCAAAGTATTATAATATTTTATAAATATATTTTACAAATTTATTTTCACTGGTTTTTAGAAAACTCCTTACTATGTAATTTAACACTCATCCCTTGTTTTAAAACTATTTTTACAGGTTAATTAGAAGTTCTAAGATGGGAGGCTTTGATAAAGATTTAGCGTGTGTGAAGTGGATTGGATATTTTATTTTTCTTTACTTTTTTACAGCTCTGATAAAAATATAAGTTTTTTCTAATTCTCCAAAACATATATTGGAAAACTTCCTACAATTTAAATGATTTATGTATTTTTATTTTGTATTTTATAAAAAAAATACACAACATTATTATGTGCTGAGTCGGGAAGAGAAGGCTCAGATATTTACGATGCATTTTCAACTACTTTGATAATTGATCAAGAAACTTATTCGACATCTCTTGTTCTATTTTGATCACTAAATATCTTTATCATCTTTATCGTCCTCCGTTGATGTGATCAAAGAACATAAGATGCAAAAAATCTTCACATCATCTGCTTAATTTGTTGTTTCATTTGTATTATGTTATTCCTCTATTATAATTCTTCCAATCACCTATTTTTCCTCTAGAGTTTTGGTTTACACTTTTCCCATCCAAAAGTTGTCATTGGGTTATTCCTCCCATCTAAAAGGAAGGTCAGGTTATTCCTCCCAGACAAAAGGAAGGTAGGTTATGTTAGGTCGGAATAATACAAAGCAATACAATAGGGGGTGAATTGTTTCTTTTCAAAAATCTACCACAATTCTAGTTTTTGACTTACTTTAAGGATTATGCAGATAAGTTACCTCTGTAAAGAGTATAGGCAATAGATAAAACAGAAATAAAGAACACAACTTTTTATAGTGGTTCGGGGCATAAAGATCCCCTAGTCTGCTCCACCAATCACTCTCACTGTGAGCTTGGTGAATTTCAAAATAATGGTTCTCTTATCCCAAGATCATGAATCCAAAATTGAATGCAGGTAGTTAACACCTTTACAATAAGGATAATAAAAATAGAGCCTTCTAGTTCTTTTAACAGAGAACTGAAAATCCACAGCTTAGAACAAGAAGGTGACACTTCTCCATAACTGAGTATGAGTAGTTGAAACTCTCAATAAATCAAAAGAGTTTTATTTGTTGAAATAGGTTGAACTTCACAATTTCAGTAGTAGAAATTGATAGTAGATGGATATTCTTATTTAGAAATGATAGTCTTCAAGTATGAATGTATCCGAAGCGACCCTAGTTTCAAAAATATCTTCAATTGAAAATATAAACAAAAAGTAGCAGCAAACTTATTGTAGAATGAGATATAACATGTATGTCTCCAAAGTATAGTCCTCTTTTAGATTTGTTTGTTCACTGTAGTACCACTATAAGAATATTTTAACCAAAATTAAATTGTATATAAAAATATGTTCCTTTCAAAAATCCTGTATTGAAATGATACACCAATAGAATATATAAAGAAAATATCCTTCTTTAGAATTCCAGATCCACAAAAGACGCATGATAAACCATAGATATTCAAATTCAAAATACACTAGGGGAGTCATAACTTCCCTTAAGAATATGAGATATTTTCTCCATTGAATTTGGTTCTTTAAATCAAACATAACATGATTTAAATTGGTTGAGAACAATCTTTTAAATAGCTTGTAATACTGTCAAGACCATTGTAGAAATCTCAAATAAAAATCACAAAATTAAATCTCCGACGTTGAAAATTCAAACATAAGGTTCCTTTATAAAATGAAAAAATACCAAACGTAGGGTTCAACTACATAATATTCATTCTCCAAATGTAAGGTTGAAAACATAAGGTTGATTATAAAAATAAGTTTGATGGTCTATACATTTCTCTCTAAAATTTAAGGTTCATTACTTACGTAGGGTTCTTTAACCATGCTTTCTTCCCTTGACAAACGTAAATTTCTATCCAAATGTAAGGTTTTTTAACCATACTTTTCTGATATCATAGGGTTAGTTAACTATACATACTATTCTAAACTAAGGGTTCATAAACCATAATTTATTCTTCTAGCATAAGGTTGAATATAAACATAAGGTTCATGATCCATACACACTATACCAAGCATAGGGTTTATTCCTTATATTATGTTAATAAACATAGAGTATGAATAGTGTTTCTAGAATATATAAAAATGCATCCTAAAGACTTTAACAAATATTCCTTATGAATTAAAAAGATTGAAAATAATTTCAGAATAAATTTTGTAAATAATATTAATTCCCTAAAATACACTTAAATTAAAATCATTAGTAAAACAAACAAGGGTATTTGTGAGCATCAAAATCATCATAAATTATAGAGTATTGTTGAGACAATACATGCCTAACAGGTTGTGACTCCTTCAAAAATCAGGGGTTATACCACTAGGTGTGAAAAAGGTACATCTGTATTTTTATGTAAATAGATTATCACTTCCATTCAAAATTGAGGATTTGGTGCATACCAATATCCTCAAGGATTAGAGGTGACTAAAGAGAGGACGAGGACCTTGGTGATCTGAACCTCTATAAAAATCGCATGTGTTATCTTTTTTATTTCCACTGTAACTTTTAACACTGTTATATAACCCTAATAAATTATTATTTTTAATAATAATTCAAAAATTACTATTCACCCCCCTCTAGTCACTACTACCATACCAAGGGACCTAACAGTGTGGTCGTGGTGAGAGGGTGGGGGAAAGGGTCCAGGGGGTGGGGGTTTGCCATGTGGGAGGGTGTGTGGCCATGGAGGGAGGTGGGGGAAAGGTCCATCATGGAGAGGTGAGAAGGTATTATAATATTTTTTTATTCAAAAAAAATTATAAATTTAAAAAAAAATCCTTACATTTTGTAGAAATTTCTGTAAATTAGAAATCATTTACCGATGTTTGTAAAAAACATTGATAAATGAGGTGTCACTAAATAACAACATTTATAAATGTCGCTAATCTAGAGATGTTTATTTACTATTTCTTCTAAAAAACATCAGTAAATGAGGTATTTATAAATAGGTCCATTTATAAACAATTCTAAATTACGATTTTTATTTACCAATGTTTATCAAAAACATTGATAAATAAGGTGTTGCTAAATAGTGATGTTTATAAATGACTCTTAATTATTGATGCCTCATTTAATGACATTTTTCATAAATGTAAATGAATAAATTATTTTTGTTTTAAAACATCACTAATTATATTTGTTTATAGTGGTAGTGGATCACGTCGGTTTGCCTATATCTCGCCTTGAATGAGTCAATTATGGTGGAAAGTGAATCCATGTCTTGAAAGTGAAATTGTTGATAGGTGAATAGATAATGAAGGTACATTTATACATATTGAATAAAATAGATTATATTCTACCATATATAAAATTTCATATTAATGTGTTATAGTAATTTTATCCAAATAAGAAATATATGTAATTTTTGAATGATCATAAAAAAACTTTTTTTCCATGGTTTAAAGAGACCATGCTTATTAGATCAAATGCATTAGAAACACTGAGATGGTTAGTAGGAGGCCCAAGTTAAAATTTGATAACATGGTTTGGGTCTGACATTAATGGATATACATTTCATACAAAAGATCATGACAACATAATTTTAGTTTAAAATAGTATTTTATTGGTGTTCGCAGAAGAAATTCATTTTTTGAGTGCTAGAGACAAAAACCCAATCTCTATATCAAGTATATCTTATAGAGTCATTGAATAAATATGGGTGGTCCATTATATTAAATCTCAAGTTCTAGTGTTTAACTACAAATGGCTTTTTGGTAACAATAGTTTCATACATGATAAATTATGAATGACACTATTTAATCTAAATAGATTATAATACACAAATGATACTTTTATTATGGAAAAACTTACAGAACAAATTTTCTATGTTCTTTATCCATCCAATATGTAGTGTTCTATCATTTTGTAAGGAAAAAGTTGTATTTTGGTGATGAAAATTTTGATTAATAAGTATATTTATGTGAGATACCTACTTCAATGGAAATAATAATTGAGAATATTGATGAACACATCATATACATGGTCTTTATCATATAGAATGATCATAAAGAAGGGATATGAGAAAAAATACTTTAGTGATTTCCTAATATTATAGGTTGTAACATCCCATTACTTAATTTTAGGTTTTTTGACCCATTTATTTGAGAATACTTTTATTGGATCTCTTCATGGGTTGTTTCCAGTGTTTTTTTGGAGTTTTTTTAAGGTTTCTAGGCATGTTCATGGTTGGTGCATGGTTTGAAAAACCATGCGGAAAAATTGTTCAACCTTTCTGGTATCCCAAGTAGGGGCGCATGGTTAGCGCACAGTTAGATAAACCATACATCCAAATAATTAAACCTAAATAGAAAGGGTTGCAATATTTGTACACAGTTAAATAAACTATATATCCTAACCATGAAATTTTTTCAGCAACTTAAAAAGAGGTGGTTTGTGCATGGTTGGTACTAACAATACGACCAGCCCCAGTAAACTATCTGACAGGATTATAATGCCTCAAAAATATTAATTAAAATCCTAAAACCCCCCAAATTAACCCTAAACTCATCATTCTAAAAACTAATTTGATCCATTGGATTTTTGGATCCCTCTAGATGAATTTTTGGCTCTCCTAACCTCATTTCTTGGTGGATCGAAGTGTCGATTGAAGTGATGATCCTCTTCTAATGAGATCTTTTCTTCTTGGTCTTTTATATATCCTATTATTTTTATTCATTATTCCTATAGGTTATAATGGCCTTGTGTTTAATTTTTTCATGGATTGTTGATGTGTAATTTTGGATCTAGGATCTCTTCTCACTTCTATTGGGATATCTTTTCCGAGATCCGATGATTTCCATCGGAGACGACACATCTTGAATTCGTTACGGTTGGATTACATATATTCCAAGTAGGTGTTTTTATGATTTTACTTCATCTTGTAATTAATTATTACATGATAATTCATAGATACATGTTTATTAATTTCTAACACATGTTCTATGAAATATATCCTTGAAGTTAATTATAAAAATATTATTTGACCCTCTTCTCTTTGAATTGAACATGGAATGAGTTGAATGGTTATAATATTGATATATCTCACCTTTTTGTGAATTTTTAATGATGTGTTTTTTTGGATTTATTTTTCAAATAATTTTTAAAGGATTCTTTGGTTAAAGTGAGGGCTTGGTCCTGGGTTTTTGTTCCTAAAGTGAAATGACTTGATTTGAATGAAATAATTTGGACTATTTAATGTTTTCTAAATAGTTCCAAATTATTGAATTTGTGAAATTACCAAGATCCCTATTTTAATTATTTTCCCCTTTTTTTTAAAATAGATGATCTTGGGTGATTTTAAATGAGTCATTTGTTTACATAGAAAAGAGGTTGTAAACCCATGTTTTGAAATGACTATAAGCCTTTTTAAATTGTGAAACTTACTTGATTGCCTTTGGGATGTTTTGAAATAAATTCTTATTTTAAAGGCCTATTTAGAATTATGATGATGATTGTGAAAAGAAGTGGGTATGTTTACCCTTTTTAAAGGTTGAATTGAAGAAAAGTTTTTTAATTGAATTGATGATGTTTAACAGCCTTGTTGTCACTTTATGATAATCCACTCTTGTTATAATCCCTTATTGTAATTTTTTGGTTTTTGTAATTCCTATTGATGGGTGTTTAAAAATGGATTATTCACTTTGAGGTATTTCGGGTGAGAGTGAGATTTTATTTGAGGGAATGATCCCATGATTTATATTGATAAGGATACCCTTTATGATCCTCATATCTTGATTATCTCACTCACCTATTTGATTGGTCATGGGAACCTTGGTAGCTAGATGAGATGACATAGATATATTATTTTCTAGTGGAACCACACCCCATCTAGTGGATCTGTAGAGAACATAAAAAATTTTATGCTATAGATGTGTGACCAAGAAATCGGTTGTGTGTGGAACTGGTTTTCTTGAGACCCATGAGACTAGATGTAAGCCCGACAATCAGTCATGATGTATTTTGATTAGCTTGATTGTAGTAGACTCATTATCATACCAAGTTTGTACCCATGACATCTATATACTTGATATTTGATACATGATAGAGTTCATTGTCATTACTTGGCAATGGAGTTTCTTTTCTTGATTGATTACTACTCTTGATTAATCTATTTGTTGATATGATGAACCTTAACTCTATTGTATTGACTCATGTATATATTTTGATATCAGGTGCATGTTCTCATCTTTTCTTGATTTTCTGGCATTATCTTGTGAATTTTTTTCAAATGTTTTAAAGAAAATGTTTAGTTTTTAAATGGTAAAATGTTATGTTTTATAGATTTGGTTTGATAAGTGATGTTGAAATGTTTTAAACCCTATTTTTAAACTAAGCTTCATACTCTCTTTATTGTACACATCTCTTACCATATTTGACTTACCTTATGAATTAACTATATAGACTCCTTGGTAGAATCCTATTGGGATATATATACCACACCATGCTTATAAAATATGGTGTTTTCGTCTTTTATGATCTTATAGTAGGTGCACGTGCTCTCATTATCATCCTTTGTGGGTTCATGATTGGGTGAAAAAGGGTGGGTGTCTGGGACATGGTGGGTGGTCATGGACCACCAGGAGATTTTTTTTTTTGAAACTCTTGTTTGTTTTCAGTTTTTTACCATGTTATGGTTATATTTATTTACTTATTCAATTATTTTTCTATAGTGTGCTTTGATTATTTTTTTCTCCTAAGGCAGAAATTGTTCCCAAAAGTCAATTATGGATACCCGGGTGCTTTTTTCCTGGCCATAGAGATCGATAATGCTCTTTAGGTTAGTGTAGAATTGAATTGGATATAGGTTAAATGGAATTTAGGGTTGGTTCATCACAAATAGAATTAAAGGAGTTTTTTCCATGAAATTAATCACTTATCCTTGAAATCCCTCAAGTTATTTAGGGTGAGTCATGGTAGAAAATATATTAAGAATATTTCAGGACTCAAGAGGTAGTTTTTTGATAGGTTATTGATCAACACATCTTCATGATGAGACTTGATTTACCAGGGAAAGTAGGGAATTTGGTATTTGTTTTGATTTATTGGTTTCATAATGATTAATGAGATTTAGATTCCCGATGAGATTATATTTTATTTTGGGAAACTCTTACGAGTTTTGTGTTGGAATAGAAAGATGAAAAAAGATGCATTGTGCCTTCATAGTCCAGTAAACTATGAGAAATTAGTGTGAAAATTCTAGAATTCAATCCAGGTGCTATTTAGAGGTTGTTTCATGTTTTACGAGCCCATGCAACTAGGCCATGCATTGTTCTACTTGAACCTGAACTGGGTGCCCTATCTATTTCTTCCAAGATGAATTCAATTATAAGGGTTTATTTAGAAAGGTTATGGATATGGTTTGTTTCATGATCTTATTTGCTTGTTTCGGATTTAATCACTTTTTTATTGATTTTAAATACTTTTTGAAAACCAAATTTTTGGATTAAAACAATTTTTTTTTATTTCTTTGAAAAGTTTTTTTGATTACCAAAATTTGTGTTCTTATGAAATTTTTAGTTTAGAAAAATGGATTTTCAAAGACTCTTGTGTGATGTTTTAAATAATTTTTTTAAAATAAATTTTGGTTTATAATGGATTTAAAATGATAATGATTTTGAAATTGGAAAATGGGATCAATGTTTTTTAAACCGTAGAATATTTACCATGATCCGGTAATAGATTTTTGAAAATTTTAATGGATTTGTATCAAGATTTTATATTTCGAATAAAAGTGTAATTTCTTAAAAATAGGAAAATATTGTTTTATTAGAAATATGTGATGCTTTGATAAAGTGGTTTCTGGCATGTTTAAAATATTTTATGATATTTTTTAGTGTTCTTCAATTCTTGAGCTGATATGCCTATTTTTTGTGATGTTTAAAAATGTCTCCCATAAATTCCTTTAAGAAAGATAGAATGTTGTTCCAATGGTCTGGTCCTTGGGGTAATTCTTCATGTTTTTCAGAAGTAGTGTCTAACGTTGATTAATCTACCCAAACTCCAAGTCTAGTGGTGGGTCTGAAGCCTTTCTATCAATTTTAACCCATCTAGGATTTATTAGATTGTTTAACACTTTTTACAGGGGTCAACGGGGTTCTCCTGAAGTAGTGAGGTGTCTTGGATAAGTTAATGTGATCTTTGATTCTCTCAAGACTCCTGATACTATTAAGGTTGGGTCTATCAACTCCTTATTTAAGGTACCTAGCTAGGAGTTGTGGGAAGTTTTTATTCTCTCTCCTCTGCATTAAAGAATGCCTTGGGAATTCTTAAATCCAGTCTTCATTTTATGGAATTATCCTTAGAAAATGAAGGAAAAGGTTTTTGAGTTCTTGGGTTTTAGTCAATATGAGCTATCAGTTATGGATTATGCTAAGAAATTATCAAGTTTGATATGTTTCTTAACTGATATTATTGGTAATGACTTCAATAAGGATATCTATTTTATAAAAGGTCTTTACTCGTACCTTTTAACCACCATGCTTTCATCCTAGCTAATTTCTTATCAGGAGACACTCGATAGGGATTTTTCATCTGAAGTGGGCTATAAAAATGACATGAAGGGAAGAATGAATCATTCATTTTTGAGAAAGGATAGTCTCCTTGGGGAAATAATGGGCCTCTCATGTGTTTCTAGTGTGGATCACCTAGTCATCCTAAGAGGTTTTTTTCAAAAATTTTGAGAGTTTGTAAATGGTGTGTCTATTTGGGTCACCTTAGGAGGTTCTATAAGTTGGAAGATCAGAAAGGTCTGTTTCGATCGGGGTTCATCAGCTTTTTAATGTAGGGTAGAAAATTCTTCAAGATAATAGGGCTCCATACATAGGCCTCAGAGTGAATCTTTTTATGTATTAGAGGAGCTTTCAGATTTCGATGGTGGTTATTATTGACCCAGCATAACATTTTCGATGATAGAGTAGAAACTGCTTGAGTTTTTCCTAGTTGTGTCTTTTCTGTTTTTGAAAACACTTTTTTAAAAGATCTTAGTGGTTTGTTTTGGGATCTTTGTGGATGATCTATTTTGACCTATATTGTGATAATACAATGGATTCTTCTTTATATCTCTATGTTTGTGCTTTGTAGATGTGCACTCTTGAATACTTAGAATTATTTTTGAATGAATTTAGTTCCTTGATGTTTGTTGTTCTTCTGGTTATGGAGTGAAATATTCTTCTGAGAAACCTCAAGATGTTTAGGGGTTGTTTTTCTTCAAAATCCCTTCATTTTCCTTCTATGCATGTCTTCCTATGGTCTGTGTAAGATACCATTCGTGTTGGTTGTTGTTCCTTGGAATTGTCTTGTTTTTTTCTTGATGGTTAGAGATCAATTTTGATGTGATGGACAATCTTCCTAGTAAGAGTGTAGTTCCCTATTGTGCACTATCTTTTTGGTTTGAGATCTTTTCGAGTGGACTTGGATAGACCTTGAGAAGGTACTTGGTTAACTAGGATGATGTAATTCCTTGATGGACCAAGAAACTAGAGGTTATTGTGTTTGGTTTGATGATCTCATCGAGGGGCGATTCTTGATGTTGAAAATCTTACGTTATCATTGAATACTTGCCCAAGGTAGATATCTTTGTCAGTTCATTGGCTTAATTGTAGACGTTTTTTCATAGATGGACCATGATAGAATTGTTTATTATGGAAATAATGATTTTTTTGGATGTTTTGTTCCTTTAAGGTTTTTAGTTTCATCCCTTAGGTCTTCTCCTTGTAGAGTGGTGGAAGTCTCTTCTTTGGATCGAAGGAATTTACTTTTCTCGTGTTACACCATTTTGATGAATCTTTAAATAGTGGAGATACCTATACTAGGTCATTAGTCTTTATATATTTTTAAATCATGTGATGATATTGGCATATTTATCTTGGAGTAATGTATGTGTTTTTAGGCTTTGGGTGAGTCCCTCTTTTGGAATACAGACCATCCACCTCACATGATGAGTGAGGGAGTTCTTCTTGCATCATCTTGTTCTATCTTTTGGACCAAAATATTTTCAGGGACAAAAATTCCTATAGTGGGGAAGTTGTAACATATATTTATTTTAGTTTAGTTTTTTTGACCCATTGATTTGATAAACCTTTGATTGGATCTCTTCGCGAGTTGTTTTTGCTGATTTTTCAGAAATGTTTTGAAGGTTTATGGGCCTATACACGGTTGGTGCACTATTTGAAAAACCATTCATCCAAAACATGAAATTTTTCTAGTATAATAGGTAGGGGAACACAGTAGGTGAATGATTAGAAAAATAATGCATCAAAACCATGAAACCTAAAAGGAAAGGTCCTCATGGTTTGTGTATAGTTAAACAAACTGTGTAGCCTAACCATGAAACTTTTCCAGTAACCCAGAAAGCAGCACATGGTTGATGCACGGTTAGTAATAAAAATGAGACCAGACCTAGAAAACCATGTGAGGGTATTTTAATGCCCTTAAAATCTTAATTAAAATCCTAAAATCCCATAATTAACCCTAAACTTCTCCCACTCAAATCTAATTTGATCCATTGTATTTTGGGAGCCCTCTAGAAGTGTTTTGGTGCTTCTGACCTCATTTCTTGGTGGATCAAAGTGCCAATCAAATTTTTGATCCTCTTATGATGAGTTATTTTCTTCTTTTTATTTGATATCTCTTATCCTTTTGATTCATTCTTCCTATAGGTTATGATTCCCTTGTCTTTCATTGTTCCATGCATGGTTGATTTGGAATTTTGTATATTGGATATCTTCTCACTTCTATTGGTATCTCTCTTCCTAGATCTGGTGATCTCCATTAGTGGAAACACATATTGGATTCATTGTGGTTGGATTATAGATATTCTAAGTAGGTGTTTCTATTGTTTTCCTTCATATTGTAATTCATTATTACTTGAGAATTCATATATATGTGTTTCTTAATTTCTAACACATGTTTTATGAAAATTATCCTTAAAATTCCTTATAAAATCTTCTTTGACCCTGTTCTATTTGAATTGAACATGGAATTATTTGAATGGATATAATCTTGATCTATCTCAAATTTTTTGAATTTTTTAATTCCATTTTTTTTCAAATAACTTTTAAAGTATTATTTGGTGAAGGTGATGGATTTTGACTTTCTTTTTTCTCCTTAAATGAAATTCCTTGATTTTAATGAAATGAGTTTAACTATTTGATTTTTTATAAATAGTTCCAAATTCTTGAATTTGTAAAATTACCAATACCCCACTTTGTATGATTTTCCCATTTTTTTTAAAATGGGTTCTCTTGGGTGATTTTAAATGAGTGATTTGTTTACATGGAAAAGTGGTTGTAAACCCATGTTTTGAAATGAACATAAGAATTTTTAAATTTTAAAGATAACTTGAATTCCATTGGGAATTTATGAAATAAATTCTTATTTTAAAGTTCTATATTGCATTATGATTATGATTGTGAAAGGAATTTGGTATTTTTACCCTTTTTAAAGGTTTAATTGAAGAAAATATTTTGAATTGAATTGATGATGTTTGACAACCTAGTTGGCACTTTATGATGATTATCTACTATAATAACCCCTTATTGTAATTTTACTAGTTATTATACTTCCCATTGATGGGTGTTTAAAAGGGGATTATTTACTTTGAGGGAGATCAGGGGTGAGAGTGAGATGTGATTTCAGGGCATGAACCCATGATTTATATTGATAAGGATCCCTGTTGTCATCCTCATAACATGATTATCTCGCTTTCCTATTTTTACTAGTCATGGAAACCTTACTTGTTAGATGATATGAAATATATATATTATTTTCTAGTTTAATCATAACCCATCTAGTCTATCCATTGAGAACATGAAAGGTTCATGCTATATACATGCATCCAATAAAATAGGTGTGCATGGAACTGGTTTTCTTGAGACCTGTGAGACTAGATGTAAGCCAAGTGATCAATCATGATATATTTTAATTTGATTAACTATTATGGGCTCACTATTATATCTAGGTTGTTCCCATGACATCCATATACTTGATATTCAATACATTATAGTGTTCATTGTCATTACTTGGAACTGTATTTTCATTGCTTGATTGATGAATTCTCTTGATTGATCTATTTGTTGATATGATGCACCTCGACTCTATTGTATTGAATCTTGTATAGATTTTGATATAAGTTGAATGTTTTCATCTTTTCTAGATTTTATGAATTTATATTGTGAAATTTTTTTCAAAAATTTTAACTAAAATGTTTAGTTTTTAAATGGTGAATGGAACATTTTATAGACTTGGTTTGATAAGTGATTTTGAAATGTTTAAACCCCTATTTTAAAACTAAGATTCATACTCAATTTATTGTACACCTTTATTAGCATATTTGACTTACCTTATGAAGTAACTGTATAGAATCCTTGGTGTAATCCTACTGAATTGTATATCTCACACCCTACTTGTACCATTTAATGTTTGTAGCTTTTATGATATTATTACAGGTGGTCGTGATCTTATCATATTCCTTTTTGGGTTCATGCTAAGTGACCAAGGGTGGATGTCCTAGGGTAGGGTGGGTGGTTTTGGACCACTAAGAGATGTTTTTTTTGTAATATTGTTTTTTTCAGTTGTTTACCATGTTATGGTTGTATTTATTTACTTATGTGATGATGTTTCCATAGTGTAATTTGATTATTGTTTTCTAATGTGGGAGGAATTTTTCTTAAAGGTCAATTCTAGAGGGACAAGTTCTTATCATCGGCCCGTGGAGATCAGAAATGCTCTTAGGGTTACTGGAAAATTGACTCGGATTTCAGTTTAGATGGAATTGTGGGTTAGTTCATCACATAGGTAACATATATTTATTTCTTTTTTACTTTTTCAAATTTTATAAAATTTTAGATATATTTTTTTTACTAAAAACACATATTATAACTAATATGCTAAATTATTTGTTTAGATTAGTTTAGTTTTATTTAGTTTACCCTCACTTAAATTATATTTACCATTACATAACTTTTTTATTTTTTGGTTTTATGAAAAAAATCAATTTTAATTTAATATTTTAAATAAAAATAAAAAAATGTATAAAATAGTATATTCAAAAAATATTCTTTTTTGTGTGATAAATGGTGTAATACGTTAGATAAATTTTATTATTCATTCATCTTTTATGGATTAACTATACTCCAAAATAGTGTTTTACATTTAAGATTCTCTAAAGAATATGATAAAGGGTGGTTTTTTACTATTATTTTTTTTATATCATTTTCATATTTTTATTCAAATTTTTATGTATCAGTTGGATTTTGTTTCATTAATTTATGTAATTTTATCTCTCATTACTATTTTTATAATTTTAGTTAACTACTTTAATAAATATGAATAAAAATATATTTAGTTTAGTTTACTTTTTTTAGATCATTTTTCTTTTTTATTTAATTTTATATATAATAGTTGGATTTGTATATTTGTGTTTTTACTTTGATTTTTAGGATAATTCTAGATGAAACATCTGATTCACCATGAGATTCTAAGGAGGATTTTTCACATACTTATATGGAGGACCATACACTTTCTCATGTTAATGAGCCTCCTCATCCTTCTACACATGAGCTATCTACTTCCACAGGGGGATAGAATACATAGAGGGTTGGTAAACGTGGAAGTACACATTTACCAAAATTATTAGTTTCCCATAGCCAAAACCAGAGGATACCAATTGAATTTGATGAAAATGATATTCTTATGTGTCCAAATTCAAGACAATTCAAGACTTTTATTATATTGTGGGCTAAAGGAAAATTTAGTTTTTTGATTTTTGATTAGATAAGTGTTGAAAAAGTGAAAATATCTCAATTATGGGAGAAAAGTTTTCTAAGTTCATTTGTTATTATTTTAATTATCATGAAATTTTTTACTAATATGGGTTTTTCCCCCTTCTTATCAGATGACATATGATATACCTCATACTGGAAGATTTAGGAGGAAATATTTAGGGTTAGATGCTAGGAGATGGAGATATTTTAAATCAACCCTCACATCAGATTTCATTTTTGGGGATAAAAAACATCAAAATACATGTGATATATATTTATTTCTAGATGAAGATGAATGGAAGTAGTTTTTTTAAAGTAGAATATAAGAATCATTTTTGGTAAGTTCAATGTTATCTTTTAGAAGTTTTAGAAATGTATACCCTCATAATTTATCTTATGGAGGGTATACGTTATTACAAGAACAAATTATAGATAAGAATTTTCAAAAACCAATAGCTGAGTATTTAGAATCCACATAAGTTTATGCTTCTTCCACCCAACTCAACATGAAAAATGGAAAAGGGTTCGAATGAGAAAAAAGGTAAAATATCTTATGGATGATTCTAGGGTTGTAGTTGAGAGGTTTGTAAGATTATATTTAATTTATTTTTGTTATTTAAGTTAAATAAATTATTTATATATTGTGATTTAGTGATGAATTTTTCAAATATTCTATACAGGAATCCCTTGAGGAGAATAGCACATGGGGGGCCTTCAAAACTAATAGTAGGAAGGATATTTTAGCTACTATATTTGGAAATCCCAAACACCTGGGTTATGTATTAGGATACCCATCAGGTGTATTGGTAAAAAAAGTGTTTTATTATTTTAAATATTATTCAATGGATGATGTTTATAAAATAAAAATATAATATTTAGAAGCTAAAATTCAGTATTTGGGTGAGATGATAGAGGATAGGATCAGAGATTCAGTAGAGTTGATGTTTGCAAACATGAAAAGGTAGTTTTAGGATGCTGATCGGACTCCTCCACCTCCACCTATAGATCCAAATCCTCCACCTCCTTATTCTTATCCCACTCCTACATCTCCTCCTCTAAAGATCCCCATTTATTGTGAGTTATATGTTAAGGATCCCCAACATCATATTATTTCATATGGGATTATATATTAGGATACTATTCATCATCAACAAATAGATATAGAGATGCTTAGGGTCACTGTATAGGATAGTATAGATAGATCAGCAAGAATATCATTTACTATAGATGAGGTCATTATAGTTAGACAGATTATTATCCATTTTTTGGTTTTTCAATCTATACTTTTTTGAGAAATTACCATTGAGGTATGTGTGTCTTATATCCTCTATTTCATATTGGTGTTAAAAAAAATTAACATTTTAAAATTTATACATTTATCTATTTTTTTTATAGGAATACTTTAAAGGTAAATACATATATTATAGACAAAAACAATTACAGGATGTTATGACTTCAAATACAAATTCTTATTGACTTGATAGATTATCAACATATTCATTTTTTTTTTTGAGTTTTATGACATTCCAATGGATAACAACATTTTTGGGAGTGAAATGAATTTGATTATTTTAATGAAAGATATTTTGGTGCTTGTAACTATATATGAGTTGGGAATCAATATAAAGAAAGAATTTTCTATGTAAGTTGATTATCATATTTCTTTTAGTTACTTTAATTTATTAAAATTTAATACTTAAATTTATTTTGTATTGGGTATCTTTATATAATTTTTATATATAATTATATGACATCATTATATGGGTATATGAACCCATAATATATTTCACCTATAGCGAGGGAAATGACTGATACATAAATAATAGTTTATATTACAGAAAGATTTCAAAATAAATAAATTCAGTGTTGGATGTGTCCTTATCTTCGAGGGTATGGAACAGATATTTTATAGTGTTATATATATTAACCTAATAACCACTAACATTATATTTTTTTGTATATTAGTGGCCATTGAAAGTTGGGTGTCTTTTTTCAAATAGAGAATACAACTTAATGTCTATGCTCTATTCATGGTGATGTGTGAGTTAATTTTAAGAATGTATTGAACATATAAGTTTGAATATTTTAATACTTGTATATATTATAATGACATTTAAATTTATTTTATACATGTTATTTTCAAATAGTTAATGGGATTAGTTTATAGATACAATATGAAATTAGAGTGCAAAGATCAAATATGTAAAATCAAAGGTGAATTATCATTTATAATTACTATATTTTGGTTGTAAGTACTTAAAATTTTATTTTTAATTGAAAAATTATTTTTAAACATAAGTTTCATCTTCAAGAAGGAGTAAAGTAATATGGATAATATTTTCTAAGATTTATGTTTGAAATAATTATAACTGGTATAGTTATAAAATTCCATAAGGTTATATTTTGTTATAAATCTTTCCTTTAATTTTTCATTCATTATATTCAGAATACATGTACAGTGCTTTCTTTTTAATTTGTATCTATTTGATGACCCTAAGAATTATACTAGATAATATCTAAGATGCTTAAAAAGAGATTGGGTGTATTATTTCATAGGTATTATTTGGTTTCATTTTCTTTGTAATATACATTGTAAAGTTAAAATGCATTGATTTTGTGATGTTATTTTTTGGTTGTGTTGGTGATATTTTTTTGTTTCTAGTAATCTTATGTACTTATGGGATTGTGGAAATATTTAATTTGATTTAAAAAAAATATTTTTCACATTGGTTATTTTTTAAATAATGTCAAAATTTTAAAGAGGATCTTTTTCACATCGGTTTTTCTATAAGTGACATGAAAAAACCTCCAAATATATTCTTTTATGGTGGTTTCTACAATGGTTTTTAGAGGCTTTATCATGTTAGTTTTCACATAACCAAAATGATAATATATTTATAACATCAGTTTTTAAAAAAAATAGACATGATAAATTGTTTTTCACATTGGTTTTGAAAAAACCAAATTGAAAACCCACCTCTAAATATGTAATATTTTTAACATCGGTTAATATTAATTGATGTGAAAACCTTATTTACAACATCACCTTCAATAACATCACAAGGTAATTAGTGTTAAAACCCAAAAAATGGTTGGAAAACCGTTTTTCACTATTTTCACTCCATAACTAGGATGTGATGTTGGGTTCTCTATCTGAAATGATAGTCGATGGTACACTATGAAGCCTGAAAACTTCCCACACATACAAGTGACTATGTTCCTATACCTTTTTCGACTCCTTTATAGGTATGAAATGTGATGATTTTTTTATTTGATTAATAATCACTCATATCACATATTTACCACTAGGAGTCTGTGGAATCCCAATCATAAATTCCATGGCTATCTCATCCCATTTTCATACTAGAATTGGTAAAGGTTGTAGTAAACTAGCAGGCCTCTGGTGTTTCATCTTAATTTTCTGAAATGTGAGTCATTAAGACACAAAACTCATAATCAATCATCTCATTCTCATCCATCAATAATGATGTCTCAAGTCATGGTACATCTTGGTCAATCTAGGGTGCATGGACCAACTTTATTAGTGTCCACTATCCATCAACTCTTGAATCAAGAATATCGGGACAAATATCCTACCTCAGAAGAGAAAAAATCCATCAGTATACTAAGACCACTCACTCAAGGTCTACCCAACATAAATATTCCTAAAAACACACTGACACTCTACATCCTCAGCCTATCCAAGTCAAATCTGATCATCCATAAATGATCCTTCCTCATTACAAGCTAGGAACACTTGTCTGTCATCTATCTCTTTATCTTAGAACATATCAACAAACAAGCTCATCAAGAACCAATCTTTCAATGGTTCTTTCACTACTTGAGTCTGTAATTTTCTTCTCAAAAATTTTGTAACCACATTCCCTTTACCAGGGGTGTAAGAAATATCAAAATCAAAGGTCTGGAGGTACTCCACCCATCATCTTTGTCTCATGTTGAGATCCCCCTAAGAGAAGATATACTTATGAATATTTTAGTTTGAATACACTATAAACCACTCCCTGAATAGGTAGTGGATCCAATTATTAAGCACATTAATCACTACTAAAAAATCCAAATAATGAATAGGGTGGTTCTTCTCATAAGGGTGTAACTGAAGAGATTTGTAAGCTACCACCAGTCTCCCCTGTATCAAAACACAACCCAAACCCATACTTGAGGCATTAAATTAAACCTCATAAAAAAACACCTAGATCATGAAGAATTAATGCTGGAGCTAAATTAAATCTCACTTTCAATTCCTCAAAGTATCTCTAGAACTTATAAATCTAAATAAACTTTACACCCTTGTAGTTTGACTCTATTATAGGGTATTCAAGCTTGGAGAAGTCTCAAAAAATCATCTATAATAACCAGTTAATCCCAAGAAACTAATAATCTCATAAAAGTTTCTAGGACACCCCCAAGACATCACTGCATGAATCCTCTTAGGATCCACTAAGACACTCACCTCATAAATTACGTAAACTATAAATTTCACCTCTTGAATCCAGAACTAAAATTTGGATATCTTCCCATATAGACGATGTTTTCTCAGGATTCCAAGGATGATATTTAAATTATCAACATTATCCTATTCTAATATAGAATAAAAAAATAATATAATACATGAAAAAACCATAAAATAATCTAAGAACTGATAGAATATTCAGTTTATCAATTCCATAAACACCACAGATTTATTAGTAAGTCCAAATGGAATATACAAATACTCATAGTTCCCATACTTTATATTTAATGTTATATTAGGAATATATTCCTCTTAGAACCTTAGATGATGGTACCCCAATATCATATCAATTTTCATAAACCAATATGCACCCTTAAGCTAATAAAAAATTTCACCAATGCTAATCAAGGGATTTTTTTTATTTATAGTCACTTGGTTGATTATTTATTAATAAATGAAAAGTCAAAGACTCATATATTCATTCTTTATAAAGATTAATAGATCAATATATTTAATATGAACCTTTAATTATTTCAATTCAATGGGTTTCATATCATAAAAATGTATAGAAATGGGCATCATCCCTATAAGATATTATATAGAGAACACAACTTCGCTATGAGTTGGTAACCCAAAGAAATAATATGGAAATTTTAGGATACTCACACACCACCTTAGGAACTAAGATGTGGATCGGTGGCATCATGAAACAAATCTAAAATCTAGAAAGTGATTATCTCGACACTAGGAGTAATAGGACCCACCCTTCCTAACCTCAGATCCCACTCACCCTAGAAGATGCGAGTGACTCCATCATATAAAAGAAAATGTATCTGTCGATGATAGCAATCAATCTTAGATTTATATATAATAATAAAAAACATGCCAATGATAAGATCAAAGATGTCAAGGACAAGTATATAAAATACCCCTGAATTTTTTAAGTTTTCAATCATTACCTAACACTCATGACATTTAAATCCCTAAACTGACTTCTTTCCCAAAGGAGTGGAAAGGGTTATCAAGAAATGAAAAATCTCTAAATGTAATCCCAACGTATCGATCAACTGGGATGAGATAAAGGAATGAGTTGTGCCTGTATCAAATAAATTTATTACCATATAATATGTAATAAACACCATACCTATCATAGTATTTAATCATTTCTTTGAATCCTCTGGTGTACACTCTACTGCATACAGATTTTCAGCCTCATCCTACCATTTCTTCTCCCCCTGAACTTCACCCTTGGCATGAGGTTTTAATCCCACCACTTTTGTTGTGTTAGTTCTAAACTGAGATCCTTTAGTGGAGGTGGATCTATCTCTACTGCCCTAGGATTCTCTCTCACAAAAATGTTGGTGATTAACATATTTCCCAAAAGTGTAACACACACTGGTTGTAGCCTTACAATCAAATTTTAGGTGTCTATTTTTTCCACACTAGTAACAAACCACCTAACTCTTCCTTAATGTCTATCTCACATTCCTACTACCACCTCAACTTTGGTTATCCATCTTCTTTTTCTAACCAAAAAGAGAACTATGGTTACCTCCTATTGTCACTAATGTACCAAAGAGCCTTTTCTTCCCATATATGTCTACATATTATATAGTTTCCTTGTAAACAACCTCTACATAGGAGGGTAGGCACATAAGAATCATCATTGACTAAATATATTCCCTTAAAACCATTTCAAACCTCTATGCCTTGAGATAATTGTTTGAAACAATATCTGGTGACAAGTTCACCAACTTGAAAAAATGGGTGGTATACTCCATGAAAAAATAATTTCCCTACTCCAAGGTAACAAAATTCTATGCCTTTGATGCTCTCAAAGTCCTAGGATAGGACTATTGATTTAAGGCTTTCTTGAAGGTGGTCTAGGTGAGGTCTTTTTGCAACTTAGATTGCATAATAGATTTTCACCACTTACTTACTAGACCATTATTCATATATGTGGAAAATATAACCTTGGAGTCTTTTATAGTCTTTAGAAAGTAGAAGATCCTCTTGATCCCATAACTCCATTACTTTGTATCTTATGGACCCTTTTCACTATGAAACATCATAGGATTCTTCTTAGTAAATTCTTAATCTTGGTCCACCATTTGTTCTGGTTCATCATTGGTGACATGGCCTATAGATTGGATCATTTGGATGATAGTTTCCACTAAAACTGAGTTAAATAGAGGATTCACCTATGGGTATTTCTCTACAACTTCATTTATAGAGTTCCAAGTTATTATTCTTGGAGGATCCATAAACTATAAAATAAAATAATCAAACCATTTAGAAAAAAAAATTATACCTTTATCAAAAATAAAATCTAAAGAACTAAATATAAAAGGTTAAAACTTTAAACAAGAACACTAGACAAATTTGGACTTCCCATGGTAGCTCGAGGATTTTCATGAAAGTGAGCGGTCTAGGAACACTCCCACACTACCTATTGAGTTTCGACAGTCCTTTATATAGTATAAAGACAACCCCTAGACATAAGAGGATGATACACAAGCATGATCAAGGGATTTAATGAAACTTGAGGCTTTGATGCCAATTTGTAATAGACCAACCCGGGTCAGCCCATAATGTCACCCAAATTGGCAGAACAAAAATTCCTGGAGTGCATTCTTCATCTCCATGGGTTGGAAAAAACACCAAGGTATCATGTAAAGAAACATGGGAAGTATTTCACCCTCCAATGGACATATTATAAGATGGAAGAAAACCAAGAAACATAGAAGATGACCAAAATATATCATATGTCAAAAAAACAAATAATAAAGTTTTCATCCAACATTAGGATAATAAGGTATCAAAAAACAATAGAAATACCATCAATAAAATAGAACCTGAAACAACCCATGGGTCCATCTCTATCTGACCAGACCATACATCACCGCAGTCCTAAACCATCAAAAAAGGAAACATGAGCTAAGAGATCATTCCTATACATGAAACTCTTACCTTTACCTATATCTATCAAAACAAGGATACAAATACCCAAAGGAAAAAAAGTAGGGTGTGAGCTCAAAAGCCCAGCAGGATACCACAATGAATTTAGACGATGTATAACCACATGAATCTATTAGTTCTTATTAAAAACATATTTATAAAACACTTCAAAAGAAATTGTTTTCCATTTATAAAACATCCTTTGGTTTTCTTATCAAAAACATAATATTCCTTTAAAAATAAAGTCACAATCAAATAAACATATAAATATGATATATCACATTTCTAGTTTCATAAAAAGATAATAATAAATAGTTTTCAAGCATCGGAATTCATATCATAATCATGTGGCCAAATAAGTATATCAAAAGATCATGCATGTAATGTGATCTCAAGTAAAACAAAGAGGTAATTCCATGACACAAGGGTGTAAACAACCAAATCGCTAAGACATTCAAAGGAACACTAAATGACATATATGACTCCTAAATTCTAGGAACCTCAATCCCTAAGAAATTCTACCACCTGGACTTATGGAATCAAGGGTCCCTCTCCTAATGATAGATAACTCCACTAGGGATCATCCTTGTGTAGTTTTTTCCCCATACATCAAGGTATCCCTAATGTGTTATTACAATATCATTATGTTCAAGGGGAAAACATGTTTTTTAAAAGATTTTATAAGGTCCAAGACATTTCAAATTCAAGCCTAAATTTTTATAAAATAATTTTTATAATGGTCCACCCTGCTCTTATTCTTAAAAAACATTTCACTTATTAAAATCAACATTGAGGAAATTAAAAAAACATCTCATGTGTCTCAAACGATTTCCATCAAAAAATCCATTTTTAAAACATAATTGTTTCCCTCAAATAGTATAACCAATTTTGATAATCAATATCAAATTAAAGCATCATAAAAACACAATGCATGTCAAGGGTTATACCATAGGATAGATATACCTACCTCAAGATCAAAGAAAATTACATCACCTTTTACATGGGTAATGAGAGAGGAAAGTATTAGATCCTAGAGAACATAGATATGAGAGTAACAAATTCAATTATCCATGTCCATGATATATCCAATGATCTAGTCTCAATTGGAAATAAAATCATGAAGAAGAAGAGAAAAAACATGAAGAAATGGGTATAAATCACCAGATTATGATCAATTGAAACCCAATCTTCCAATTGGAAATAATATTCACCATCAGAGAGAATAATGGAGCCAAGAACGTCAATTTAGAGCCTCTAATCTGATAAAAATAGATTTTGAGTAATTAGGATCGAATTAAGGGAATTAAGTGGATAGTTTGGAATAAGAATAAAATTGATCCCTTACTAATTTTCATGATCATCAGTAGCATCTGATAGATTTTGGCCCTCGTTGGCTAGCCAGTAGGTACAGGAAGAGTTCCTGCACCTATATTTTTTCCACCAGCTAGCCAATGAAAACTCACTGACTGGATGATGGCATCTTTAGAGGTAGAGTGGTTCTTCCAACCAACACTATCTAGTTGGTGGCCTCATTCTACCACCAATGAGCCAAAGCACTCTCCTAACTTTAAAAAACCATAAAATAAAAATTTAAAAATAATGAGAGCTTCATACTGGGTTTCACATTTCTAGTTGTGAAAAGAGGAAATGGGGATCACAACAAGGGGAGGTGATCAAGATCATGATAAGGGAAGGAGATAGGGGTAGTGGTGGACTGTATATAAGAATTGGATCATGGTGGATGGAATCAATTTTTTGGAATTATGATTGAAGGGAATACTATTGGGAATGGAGATATTTGGGAGGGAAATGGGTATGTCATAAGCTAACACTTGAATGGTGTAGTTTCTCCTTTTAATATAAGTATAGATTTAAATCCTTTTCCTATGGTTTTATAACTCCATGTTAAAACTTAATCTCAACTTACTCAAAATGTCATGTCACTCACCCAATTAACCAATTATCCCTTTATCCAACCAAATTTATAGGTCTTTTCATCTCAAGTACCAAACTAAAACACAATACACACTCTAAAAAATATTTACCAACCCAAAAATCCAAAATACTATATATTTCATCCACGCATCAAGACATAAACATTAAAAATAAAAAATGTTCTTCCACTCTTGAACTGCAAACTACCCACATAGAATTTTCTAATTCTTAACTAAAATACTAACACACAACTCACACATTGTTCATTCCTTAGAATATTTAAAATAATAACAAATTGCATCTTAGGTTTTACTCCAAGATAATTTATAAATGCATAGTAAACCATGGTCAAAATATAATCCAACCATATAACACTTAGTAACTCATTAAAACCCATTACTCCTCAAACTTTCTTGAACATTGTTTATAAAATCATTCCAAACTTTTATAAAATCTATTTATAAATTTTTATTTATAAAAAATTCATAAAACTCGTCATTTATTATATATATAACTAAACAATGTGAATCCATTTTCAACCCTCCTTCATAGACAAAAAATAAAATAACAATTATTACCATGATAATTATAAGATTATTTGTAATAATAGTAGTAACTGAAACTATCATTGAAACATTATATCCCCAGTCGATTAACTTTTCACATAATTAATCATTTAACTAAGTTTATATGATCACATGAGATAATTTCAAATGATTTTAAATCCTTTCTCTTATAGAACCCTATTATATAATACTGATAATTATATTATGATTCCAAAATATTAACTTAAGTAGTAAATAAATTCATTGCATTTTCATCACAAAAGCTAAGAGAAGTTATGGTCACCTAATTATAACTCTCTTATAAATTTATCTTTTCATTACAAGATCATTAAACAATCACATGGAGATTCCTTAATAATAGGACCCTATTGATTCATTAATTATATTCCTTAATAGAAGACCCAAAAATCAAAAAGGTGGAGAAAAACTCATTGATTAATGATATAATAATGATAGGATTTCCAATGGGGATTGTTCCAATCACATCAGTCTTTATGAGAACCCTTGGAAAAATGTCCTATGATTCTAGATAATTTTATCATGTTTTAGTTAAAATCTTGTTTGAAATCCCCAGAAATATGAATGAGGTCAAATTAAAAAAAATATCAAGGAGAAAAGGAATAAAAAGAAAAAAAATCAAGTATTTGAACTTCAATTTAGACAAAGAATGAACAAAAATATATGGGAGAGGGGGAATTGAATAGATACCCCTTGGGGTCTCATGAAAACCGAAGGATAATAAGGAGAAAAATGAGAAGACATGTAGTGTATTCATAGAATAAAAGAAACTTTTAATGAAAGTGCAATTATTATGTATGATTTATCCAATCATTCTTAGCTATTGTTTCCTCCTAATTAAAAAACACATTTTTTCATAAAACTTTCATTTCTTTATAGTTTCACCTCTTAGATTCATAGATCAAAAAACCCAAATAGAAATTCATGTCAATTCAAAAATCAAAATTAAAATTCCTCAGTATTTTTTCCCATTTTATTTTTATTTAAAAAATTTGAAAACACAATTTAATTAAATCTCTAAATAAAAGGTGTAACATAAAGTCTATATATTTTTTATATGATATTTGGGTCAAATATCATGTCCTGTTATACTATTTCAGCATCAAAGTGAATAAATTAAGTTATTTCTCAACATCCTTGAAAATTTTGAAATCTATAATCATATATAAAGAACAAATATTATCCATAGTCCATTTATCCATATTTAAAACTATGAATGAAACTTGAATTACCACCAATGTTTCTTTGTTTTACCTAATCTTATAAAATTTTTATTAGAGTGGTCATATGATTTAATTGGGTTGAGATAATTATGACTAACTTCTTAAAATAGCGACCTCACTGATTAAACCTCTCACAACTATCATTGAATGTCTTTTAATATTTTTAAGTAACTCTTTTATCAACCTCCATTTCAAGTAAAGTAAAACAAAAATCATCCCTCTCCAATTATTATGTGATTAACCAATGAAAATAGCAAGAAATCATTAACCCCTGCATAACTATGTCATTGGAATAAGCAGATCCTTCCATGAAATTATGATTCTTTATTATTATCCAATGGATACAAAGGATAAAATTGATCCTTTAACCCTATTTAAAAATAAATATTATTCTTAATTACATACTTCATATAATGAAGTAGATCATTAAAAATTAAGAATAATCATTAGAGTCATGATAACATAACATAAAAATATGATCATCCTTCTCTTTGATGCACTCATAAAAAATATGGTGAATATTAATTGCATTATTCCTCTATGGTTTCAAAGAAAAAAATTTCATATATAAAAAGACTTGAAAAAATATAGTAAATAGAGGAAGAATCGTTATTTGTTTTAACTATTTTTATTTGTGAACTATGAAGACAATTTGAGAAATGGTAGTTTTGGGTGATCTTTTCATGAGGGAAAAGAGTAAGGAATATTTTTCATAGATTTGAATTATAAATCAGGCATTAAACTTTAAGATATTTCCTATTAATTAATCCTTTTAAATTTTTATATCATTTCCCACTAACCCTTATCCTTGGAGAAACCTAGTAAAAAATCCTCATGATTAGTATATACTTTTCTCCTAACAATAGTTATTTAAGTGTACGGCATGCCTATGGAATAGAACCTACAAATAATAACACCACCATATCTAGAAATAAACAGGAAAAGACCTCTAATAATACACAAGAGGTTATAAGGTCTTCTAGAAATAAAGGATCTGAAAAAAAAAGAAAAAGGGGAGTTCTAACTCCAAACCAAGGTTTTAATGAAGATCCTTTTTTGGAATTATTAGGGTATTGCTAACTCTGACACTTTCATTATGTTAAATAGAATGATTGAAACTCATCATCCTTTATTATTTGCTATTGCAGAGCCAAAAAATTACTTATTCCTTTAAATACTCTTATTTATGTCAAAATAATTATGTATTTATTAGTGAAATCAATAATAACCTCTATGTTGAATACTTATGGATTTTTTCGCACTTTTATTTATAGAATATGAGTGTTTTCTATATCTCTGACCAGATTTTTACTTGAAAATTTAATATAGATGACGTACATATTTTCTACTCATTATTTTATGCTAAGAATAGATACCAAGAAAGGAGAATGCTTTGGAATGATCTCTCATATATTGGCACTAACATTAATGGACCTTATTTTATTATGGGTGACTTTAATTCCATTCTCAACACAAGTGATAAAATTGTACCTTCTCGTGCTTCTATTTCCATGAGAGAATTTAAAGCCTCAATTGATGACAACAATCACATTGAAATTAATCTCACCTGTGCAAAATACACTTGGTATAAAAGAAAATACAACAAAGTAGTTGCCTCCAAGTTGGATAGAGCCTTCACAAATATCCCTTATTTAGATAAATGGGACACTATATCCAGCACCACTCTTCATATGCTGAAATCTGATCATCACCCCATCTCGGTCATTGTCTCCACCAAAGACATGAAACCCTGTTTTCCTTTCATATTTAACAATGTGTGGTTCTCTAATGATGATTTCTCTCATATCATCCAAAACTATTGGTCCTAAATGTATCATAACAATGATTCCTTTTCTTTTAATATCAAATTAAAACATCTCAAACAAACTTTAAAAACTTGGTGTAGTTCTAAATCCAATAAAATTAATAATGACATAATGATTATTGAGAAAGATCTCAATGATCTTCAAAACACAAACACCAGCTCTAACCTCAACACTTATCCTACTCAAGAACTAAACATTGCGGTCCAACTCAAATCCTTGCTCACATTCAAATAAAATATGAGAAAACGAGAGTTTAATGTTAAATGGTTAATAAATGGTGACATAAATACTAAATTCTATAACTCTATTCAAATAATCAGGAAGGCCTACAGGCCGTTAACCTTTTTAATGAATTGGGGTAGGCTACTTGATAATGAAGATGACATCGCTCATTATTTTATCTCCTACTATGAATCCATCTTCAATGGTCCTGATATAAAAAAAGACCTCCTACTTGAGGTCATTCCTTCGATGGATCTCACCTTGCATAGTCTGACAGAGGGGGTGATGAGGTTCTTTCTGATGCTTGTTTTTTCTTCTGCTTCCTTTTTGTCTTCAATGTTTTTTGTAAGCCTTCGGGCATTGATTTATGGGCATATGTGCCCTTTTCATGTAATGGTTTTCCTCTTCTCCCAGTCCATTTAAGAGGTTGTTTCTTTCTGGTTCAATAAATAGGGCTTTCCCCTCAACCTTTTATGATAAAAAAACGGATGAGGACAACTCCTTCCTTCTCAACATTCTGCTGGATCATGAAATCAAATACATTGTCTTTAGTCTGAATCCCAATAGTGATCAGGTTCTTGATGGCTTCAACAATGGTTTCTTCTAACATTATTGGGATGTGATTCAGATCAATGTTTGTAATCTTTTAAAATCCTTCTTCTCCAATGGGTTTCTTCCTCACGCTCATAATGCCTAGTTTCTCGCTTTAATCCTGAAAGTGGATAATGCCTCTGAGATTCATCCATTTAGACCCATTTCTCTTATCAACACTCTTTATAAAATCATCACCAAAATCATTTCCAACAGACTTTCCACTCTCACGGACAAAATTGTCTCTTGGAACCAATTTGGTTTTATAAAGGGTAGATTCATTCAAGAATGTATTTTCCTTGCCTCTGAGTGTGTCAATAATTTGAAAAAAACTAATAGAGGATGAAACATAGCTATTAAACTTGAAATCAGAAAAACTTTTGACACCATATACTAGAGATTTATTTTCAAATTCCTTCAAGGTTTTGGTTTTAACACCTTTTTTATCACTACGATCAGAACTCTCTTTAACTCAGTTTCTATCTCCATTTTGATCAATGGTTCTCCCATGGGCTATTTTAAATGCACCAAAGGTGTTAGTCAAGGTGATCCCCTATATGCCATTCTCTTCCCGATAAAATAAGAATACCTCAGTCGTCTGATCAACCGTCTGCAGGACCAGAATAAACTAAAGCCCATACATGTCTCTAGGAGTTTGAATTCTCCTACTCATATTTTTTATGCTAACAACATTATCCTTTTACTTCAATGTGATAAAAGAAACATTCTTAATCTTAAAAATATTCTCTCACACTATGAAGAGGTTTCTGGTCAAACCATTAGTTGGAACAAATCCTGCATCTTCTTTGGGAAGAACTTTCCTCCCAGTAGAAAATGTAACATTATTAGTGACCTGGGTATGAAAGAAGGTATGATCCCTTTCACTTATCTTGGTGTTCCCATTTTTTGGGGTAGACCCAAATCTTTTCACTTTGCATCTATTGTTGACCAAGTTCTAAATAATCTATCTTCTTAGAAAGGTAAATCTATCTCTATGGCAGGTAGGACTTGCCTTGTTAAGTCAACTATTGTCTCCAAAATGGTTTACTCCATGATGGTCTACAAATGGATTGTTGGTCTCATTAAAAAAATAAACACTGCCATAAAGAATTTCATCTGGACTGGTAGTATTCTAGAAAGAAAAATTATGATTGTTCATTGGTCAACTTGTTGTAAGCCCATTGAAAATGGTGGTATTGGTATAAAAAATATCAAATACTTTAATGAATCCCTTCAAACAAGACTCACTTGGAACCATTTTCATAATACTTATGAAGCTATTACCTTTCTCAAAAATATTTTTCTTGGAAAAATTAAAATGGGAAACTCTAATTTCATTAATTTTTCAATCTGGCCCTCCATCAAACACTCCTTTACCAATATTATGAATAATTCCAGATGGATGGTCTCCAAAGACTCCTCCATGAAATTTTAGTTGGACAACTAGAATGGAATGCCTTTAATTTCTATGATATCTCTCAATAAAACTCATAATAATACCAACAGATCTATCGGAGACATTTTAAACTCTCATCATGGTCACCTCCCTGATACTGATCTGAACTTTATTGAAAACTACTCGTTTTCTCACACTAATAATTTCTTAACGTGGGAACCTTCTCACAATGGTATGCTTAACTCAAAAAAATCTACAATCAATACTTACGTAACTCTAAGAGTGATTACAGGTGGTTAAAACATTTCAACAAACCTTGGATAAAACCTTCAATATTAAATCTCATCTAGCATATTTCTCACAAAAAAGTTCCCACTGAAATTTTTCTCCAATCTTTTGGAATCCATCTCTTCTCTAAGTGAAAAATCTGTAATCAACATAGAGAAGATGCTAACCACCTATTTCTCTCTTTTGCTACTGTTTCTTCTCTTTGGAACTATATTCTTGACATTTTTGACTGAAGATGGTTGATTCTTAATTCCATCAAATCTCAACTAAAAAAATGTGCAGAAATGGAAGCCTCTCAACAAATCAGGAACCTCTTCCTTACTATGATTACTGAGCTCCACCATGTGATCTGGTATGATCAGAATGCTATTATTCATAACAATTACTCACTCAATAAAAATTCAGGTTGGATGAAGATCCTCATTTCCATACATGAAGCTGCCTTGATTCAAAAGGGACATTTCCACAACACCGTGCATGACATTGGGATCCTGAAGCGTCTAAGGATTAATGGAAATTTATGTCAACTACATTGCACTCTGGAGGTGTTCTTAAGATCCCCCTTACCTAGATGGATCAAAATCAATATTGATGGTGCCTCCAAGGGAAATCTGGGACCTGCAAGGTGTGATGTTGTCTTTAGGAATCACCTCAGTCAAATACTTGGATGCTTCATGGGTAAATGTGGCATTGACACCTCCCTTGAAGCTAGGATGCTGATTTTGATACATGTTATTGCCTTTTCCAAGCTATTTGGTTGGAACAACCTATGGATTGAAAGTGACTCGATAACTATCATTCAAGTGATTTGGAATGGAATAACACATTTTGCTTGTCCAATTACTACCTATTGGATGGAATTCACTCATTCACTTATTGATCTCAACTACATCATCACACATGTTTATTGAGAAGCAAACACAATTGCAGATAGTCTGGCCAACATGGGAGTAAATCAAGACATTACCTGGTTTGAAGACCTCCCAACTTCTCTTATTTCCTTTCATGAAAAAGATTATAATATGATTCCATATTTTAGAATCTTGTAATCTTTCATTTAATAATATTTTTACTTTGCTCTTTTTGGGCCAAGGCATCACCATTTTTAAAAAAATAAAAAAATATAGAAGAGTGGAGTTGTTCGTGAAGAAAAAAATGAAGGGAGGATTCAATTGTGAAGAAAAAAATGAAGTCTGTGGTTTACCATAAAGAAAATATTCATTTACAAAACTATCATGATTGTTTTTAAACACCTCATGTGATATTTTTAAATAAAATCACATGTTGAGCTTTAAATAGGGATATATGGAACCATCATAGGAATTTGTTAAAGTTCATTAATTTAGGTCCATAAATGTCATTGAAGGGGGGATATATAAGGAATAAGAGGATGTTTCTAATTATTCATTGGGTATATTAGAATCAATAAATTTTCTAATAAACTATAAAAGAGTATATTTGTAACATACCTAGATCCATCACTCTCTCACATGGACAAATCAGGTTGGTTACTGGACATCAAGCATGCCTCCCCATATCCCAGAGGCTACTGACTAGTAGTGGGGGTGTAATGATTATAGTGGGGAGACTATACCCCCTGGTATAGAGTTACAATATAACAAAAATAAATAATAATAATAAATATTTTATTAATAGAAAATGGAGGAAACAATATAATATACAACTAGGAAATAAAAGAAGAATCAATAATCCAAATAATAGGTAACCATGTAATGATGGGATAGAATTTATCTAATTTAAAACTGAAAATAATATAGGTAAAGATCACACTAACACAAATAAACTCAAAATACCTTGATCTAGAACCCCAATTTGGGTCCCTCTCCAAGCTCTAACCTGTCGAGCAAGAAAAAATTTAACAACATGGTCCCTTTCCCTTGTCCAAAACTTCATCCATGGAATCTACTCAGGTACCAAGTGGAGGTCTAAATAGGGTGTGATTAAAACTCAGTAGGTCAACACCACCATGTCTAAAAAAAACCAATCTGATAATAAGTGCATGAAATAAAGAAATAAATGGTTATGTTAATTAATCAGCTTAATATAATACAACAATCAACTAGGTTTGTCACCATGTCAACAAATCTCTGAGCATGTATCACAACTATGCCAACCATCAGTATAAAATCATGGCATATCACATAACTAGTCCAAGCCCACCATATAAGTAGTTCATTATATTAGGACAAGCCCTCTATATAAGCATTAAAGTATCCAATCCAATCCATATATATAAGAATTTCAGCATAAAATTGGACCGATCCAGCTATATAAACATTATAGTAAGAAAATGGGCCAAGCTCTCTATATAAGCACTACAGCATGAAACTAGACCAAACCCACTATATAATCATTACAACATGAATCAAAACACAATTCATGAATGTAAGGATATCACAATATCATATCATAATCCTCAATGGTTAATTATACAAATTACTATTTCTTGTTCAATTACACATTCATGTTTTATCAAATTATCACCAATCATTTCACTAAACAATAATCCATTAGCAAGGAGAATCTATATCCAGAAATCACCTGAGGTATCATGTCATGCTAACACATACTTTAATCCATTATCCAATTAATTATTATTCAAGGGTTTTCTCACCCAATGGGTAGCCACAAGCTAGGTCACAACACCATTGGATCCAAATGGATCCAAATGGATCCAAGGAATAATCTAATCACATGGTTATCATCACCAATTGTTCAATTAATTAATGTGCATGTTATGTTGGAACAATCACACAATAGTGAACATACTTGAACAATATTAACAGATCATAGGGTTTGTTCATAGACCACCTACCTTTAACCAGCATTCAATGCAACACTTTCTAAAGGTAACCCCAAAAAAGGATGAAGGTGGTGGTGATCATGAAGAAAACCTAGATCACACATGGTTAAGATCAACACCCAAAACAACCACGATTAGAATATTTCAACAGCTACAACAGACAAAAATGAAAGATAGAGGGAAACCAAAGTGAAACAACTAATTGGGGATTAGATGCTTAATCAAGATGTCCAAAAGGGAGGAAGACACTCTAGAATCACTTGGAAATCACCTATGGATCGAGATATAAGGGGATTCATAAAATGAATTAAGAATCATATGTGCTTCCCTCTTAAAACTACTAAAATTGAGAAATACATGGTGTGTAATTCTTACACAACATGTAATTATTGATTTATGAGTTATGCCAAAAAAACACATTGCCTCGGGTTAAAATAAACACAATTGAACATTATATAACATGAACCAGTTTCACAACATTTATTTATTTCCTGTCATGAACCCATTTCATGGAATCAGCCTAGCGATAGTTACACATTGTGTAATAGGTACGCAACATGTAAATTTTCTATAGAAATATTTAATCATGTATTTTGTAGAATATCCTGAATCACCTCTAAAGCCTTCTAAACTTACAGTAAACCCACATAAACCCATTTAACATGTTTATACCCAAACTCTATTAATTCAAAAAAAAATCATTAAACATTATGTTATTTTACCTAAAAAATTCTCTCCATATCTGAACAAGACTCGACCACCAAGGTTAAAAGAAAAAAAGGAAACCCAAAAAAAGAGGTTAGATGAAAAATTAAAAGTGGGACATACAAGGAAAAAAGATGGGATCTTACAACCTATCCACCATATAACATATCATACTTGAGCTACTCCAAGCATCACTGTGGGGTATTTTTGAAAAAGTATGGCCACTATACTTTCATATCATATTCCCTATCACAGGTCTCCTCTTGAACATACATGTGCTACCACTATACTAAAACTAGAGGTATGGTCTTTCCCCATAGATACTTCTCACTACAGTCCATAATCTGTATCAGGTTCTCCTTAAAGGATTCATCTGCACAAATCTTGATGTCCTCAAAATCTATCACATGATAATGGTGAGGATAATATATCTGAATTTGTGACATTTAAAATACATCATACATGTAACTATAGAATTTTGGAAGGGCTAATCGATATTCCACTGGACTGACCCTTTCCACTATCTCAAAAAACTCAACAAACCAAGGTGTTAGTTTTCCCTATTTACTGATATGGAATTGCCCTAAACTAGGCGACACCCAAAGGAAAAAAAGATGAACAAACTTGAAATCTAGAGTTCATATATGATATTTATCATAAGATTTATTTCTGCTCTGTATAGTCAACAACCACATCCTAATCAACTAAACCTGCTCAGACGTCTCCAACACGAGACTAGGTCCAACAAGCGTTGACTCACCTGCCTCCAACCAATAAAGAGGCGAATGGAATGGCATACAATAAAAATAATTTAAAGGATACATTTGTATCAATGCTTGAAATCTGTTATTATACACAAAATCCATGAGTGTCATATGTTGTTCTCATGAACCACAGAACTCTAAAACACAATCTCATAGCATATCCTCTAGAATATGAATAGTCTTCTTAGATTGAACCTTATTATGTGGATGATAGGTTGTTATTAGATGAACCTATGATCCCAAGTCCTTCTAAATACCATTCTAGGATAGAGATTTGAAATAAATATCTCTATAAGAAATGATACTCCTCGGAACACTATGCAACCGAACTATCTCCCATACATAGAGACTACCCAGATCATCAATGGTGAAGGTCTCCCGGGTAGGCAAGAAGTGGGATAGCATCATCAATCGATCTATGATCACCCATACTACATCATTCTTGTGAGTTTACCTAGTTAATACTCTTGAAAAATATAAAGTAGAATCATACCATTTCCATTCTAGAATGAGTGGAGGCTGCAACAGCCCAGCTAGCCTCTGATGCTCGGCTTTCACCTGCTAATAGGTGAAACATATCACTACAAATCCCACAACCTTCTTATTTATTCCCAAAAACTATTACTTTATATGGAGATCATGATAAATATTTGTTAAACCATGATGTACCTCCCATCTATAATCATGAAACTCCCTCATCAACTCCTCATGAAAGCCCGTAGAAACCCATACTCTGTCATGAAAAATAATAGAATTTGTGCTGCCAAGAGACCATCTCAATGGTGTGTCCCCACCATATAAGTTGTCCCTGAAAGTTAATCCCTTCAGATTAGATAAATTCTCAGTCTTTATCCAAACCAAAATCATGGGTATAACAGATATCGAAGTTAGATCTACTCATCCTAGGGACTCCTAAACATCTAAATGCATGTCTGTAAAGAGTGCCATCATCCTCCACTCATCAAAAGACTCATGTACTACCTCTATCTACATCTTCCATCTCAATGCATCAAAAATGAAATTTCCCTTTCCTGTTGTATAAACCAACTCAAAGTAGAAAGACTACAGATACTCGATCCACCTTCTCTTCTAAAGGTTCAGGTCCCACTAAGAAAAGATGTACCTAAGGATCTTGTAGTCTATGTACACCACAAAACTCTCACCCAAAAGGTAATGTCTCCAGCATCTTAGGGGATTTACTACCACAACTAAATTTAGATCATGAGTAGGATAATTCATCTCATGTGGTCTCAGCTATTTGGATCCATAAGTAACCACTCCATCCTCTTACATAAAAATTGATCTGAGTCCAACTCTTGATGCATCATAGTACACAGTATATTCTTTACCCAATATAGTTAAATTGATGATAGATGTTGAGTTTATACTACTCTTTATCTTCTGAAAATATCTCTAAAAAGAATATGACCAAAAAAACTTCACCCCCTTCTTGGTCATCCTGGACATTAGTGCTTCTAGACAGGAAAAGTCTTGGATAAAGCATCAATAATAAAATTCTAATCCTAGAAAACTCTGAATCTCAAAGACATTATTAGGTATCTCCTAAGATATCATGGATCCAACCTTCTTTAGGTCTACATGAACTCTATCCTCTAAGATGAAATGGCCTAAGAAGTTCACTTTATCAATCTAGAAACTACATTTAGATATCTTTGTGTGAAGCTGGTGCTCTCTCAATGTACTCAAGATGATATAAAGATGTTTGGAATGATCTTATACTAACTAGAGTACACTAAGATATCATTGACAAATACCACCACAAATTGATCCAAGAAAGGATGAAATATTTTATTCATCAAAACCATGAATATTATCGGTGCATTATTCAAACCAAACAGCATCACCACGAACTCTTATAAGCCACACCTACTCCTAAAATAAGTATGAGGTATATCTAATGGTCTCACCATCAACTGGTGGTATCCTGATCTCAAATAAATATTGGAGTAGATCTTATCACCTCTCAAATGGTAAAATAGATCATCGATGTATAGAAGGGTATATTAGTTCTTGACCATCACCTGGTTCAATCTTCAGTAATCCACACCTAAGCACAAAGTCCCATAGGCCTTCTTGGAAAAAATCATTGGGGAACCCCAAGGAGATGTACTTGGATGTATGAAACCCTTGGCTTCTAGATCTTCCAACTGAACCTTTAACTCATGAATCTCTTCTAGTTCTATCCTATAAGGTGGAATAGAAATTGGATATGATCCCAACACTAACTCGATCATGAAATAAATCTCACGCTTGGGTGGTAAGTTGTAGTACTCATGAGGAAATAAATACTAAAAATGGTCTACCACTAGAGGAAGATTATCCTGATATATTCCCCCAACATCTAGAGAAATACCAACTATATGAGACATGATAAAATCCAATCTACACTAAATTGATCCTATATGACCAACCTAAAGATCCCACTCACCCTAGTGAAAGTACTCACCTTCTTATGGAGATACAAAGGTAACTATCCCTATGTAATAGTTGATATGATCTAGGTATATAACTAACCAATCTATACTAAGAATCAAGTTGAAACCTATTACTTCCAGCACAAATGGTTCAAAAAAGCAATAGTAACCATCAATTTCTAGAGAACACTCCTTGAAATGTTTGATATTCTCTAACTACACTCCCAATGGTGTATTAATGGACAAAACACTATCTAATATCTCTACAATCAAGACCAAAGCATTTACAAAACGAGAAGATAAAAAAGGAATGTGATGATCCTATATCAAAAAAATACAAGCAAGGGTAGATGATACAAGAATCTTACCTCTGGTGGTAGAAGCTCCTACATCCACACTAATTGGAGTAGTCTTTATAACATGTAGTTGACTTACCCCTCTACCCTAGGATCCAGTAAGACTCCCTTTCACTATTCCCTCTGTCTAGTACTACTGCTTCTGCATTGGGGTACCACGTCCCCTTCCTCAACCTGAAAATCTAGTAGAACTCCATCTACTAGTCTGTTGAGGGGTAGTGTAGTCCTTCCCGAACTATAGTACCTGTCCTGATCCCCTTCCACTACTCTGCTACTACATACCCCTAAAAAACTCTACAGGTGACCCATCTTACTACAAGCATGTCCCTCCAAAGTAGGGTATTAACAATGAGGTTACTTGTGGACAAACTTTCCACACTAATATCATTTAAATGGAACATGGTCTTGAGATGGCTTCCCACTACCATGGATTCTATTCCTATTGTTTCCTTGGTGATAACTATCATAGCAGTGCTTCTTACCACTAGAAGAAGAGATCCCAGTTATCTCTACTGAAATATCCTAGCTACTTCTCAGGACCTCTCTCAGATTCCATTCTGTAATGGGTGCTTGATTCATCACATCTGAAAAGATACTCGAGTGGAAGACATTCAAATGTGACATGATATCATTGAGAATCCAATCCTAAAAACCTATCACCTTATAGATCTCATCAGCATATAAAGATGGCATAAAGAGTTGTAGGTCAGTGAAGTGGTTAGCATAGTTCATCACTGACATGCCCTCCTACATTGAGTGTATGAAATCTCTAGCCTTATCATCCCTCGGTGTATCTGGATAGAAGTGGCTCAGAAACTTCACCTAAAATTCCTTCCAAGATAACTCCTCTTACTACCAATATTACTCCAAAATTTCCCACCAATGCTTTGATGATCCATGAATCTTATATACAGAAAGTTTCACCCTCATATTTTCGAGTGTATCAGGGCACTTGAAGATCATATGGACTGACTCAATCTAAAACTTGGCTGCCTAGGGGCCTCCCTCCCCAATGAATATAGGTGGATTTATAGCTAAAACTCTCTCATCATCTCAAAAAAAAAGGAATAGTGCAAACAGTCCCCCTTTCCATAGATTGCATGACCCTTAGGAATCTGTTGCAAAGCTACACATCTATCTGATCCTCATGAGCTACAGGAATATCTAGTCCAACTATGTTAGGAGAGTACTAATTTCCACTCTCCTAATGATCAATTTGAAGATGAATAGGAGGCATTTTCTCTAAAAGACAAATGTACTCCTTATAACACTGACTATCAATAAGGTCAACCTCAAAATGTGACAATAACAGGGAACCACTGGCTCATGGTCTCTATAAACATGGCTTACAAGTGAATTAGCATAACATAACAGTTCATTTATGTCCTTTTTCATCATATATAATAGGTATCTCATTTCATAGTTCGTATAGGAAAATATATCACATGGAATAAATATGTCCCTATCATGAAAAATACATTTCAAGATATATCTCTATGTGCCTATCATGATGTATGCATACTCATATCATTCCATACCTGACCATGAGTATGAATCACAAGAAGAAATAATATCACACAACATGTGAATCACCCAAGTTGAAATAGAATCAACCATAACAAACGATCAGTATGAACAAAAATTTCATCTCTGGGTACTCGTATTTTCCCTCATATATGGGTTAGTTACTCCCATGCACAAGTTCATCACTGAGTCCCAACACATCCTAGTATCCTTTATACCTTTACTAAATAGTAAGGTAATATAAAGAGAACCTAAACCCTCTGATACCACTTTGTAATTTCCCCATATCCATCACTCTCTCATGTGGACAACTCATGTTGGTTACTAGACCTCAAGTGTGCCTCCCCGTACGCCAGAGGCTGCAGACTAGCAATAGGGGTGTAATGAATATAGTGGGGAGAATATACCCCCTAGTATAGAGTTATAATATAGTATAAACAAACAATAATAATAATAATAAATATCATAGTAATATAAAATAGCAAAAACAATACAATATACAACTAGAAAATAAAATAAGAATCAATAATTCAAATAATAGCGAGACATGTAATGATAGGAGGGAATGTATCTAATTTAAAACTGAAAATAATGTAGGGAAATACCATACTAACACAAATAAACTCAAAAGATCCCAATCCTAAACCCAAATTCAGTCCCATATATAAGCTAAAACTCATCCAGCAAGCAACAATTCAACTACAAGGTCTCTTTCCCTTGTCCAAAACTACATCCATAGAATCTTCTCAGATAGAAAATGGTGGCCTAAATATGGTGTGAGTGAAAATTAGTAGGTCGACACCAACGTGTCTAAACAAAACCAGTTTGATAATAAGTTCATGCAACAAATAGATAAATGGGTGTATTAATTAATTAACTTAATATAATACAATAATCAACTTGCTTTGGCACCATGCCAGAATATCTTTGAGCATGTAGCACAACCATTCCAACCATCACCATAAAACCATGGAATATCACATAACCAGGCCAATCCATTGTATAATCAGTTAAACATAGTGGTCCAATCCCTCTATATAATCATTTCATCATTGATCCCAAGCCCTCTATATAATCATTTTAGCATCTGGAAAAAACCCTCTTTATAAGATTTCAGTATAAAATTGGGTCAAGCCCTCTATATAATCATTACAACATGAAACTGGTTCAAGCCCGCTGTATAATCATTATAGCATGAAACTAGTCTAAGCCCACTATATAAGCATTATAGCATGAATCACAACACAAGTCATAATAGTAAGGATATCACAATATCATATCATAAGCACCAATGGTTAATTCTAAAAAATACCATTTTTCGTTCAATTACACATTCATTTTTATATCAAATTATCACCATCCAATTAAATAAACAAGAATCCATTACAAGTTGAATCTATATCAAGAAATCACCTAGGGACTCATGTCATGATAACACATATTTTAAAGAATTATCTAATTCATTATTATTCAAGGGTTCACTCACCCAATGGGTAGCCACAAGAAAAGTCACAACACCATTGGGTCCAAAGGGATCTAAGGAATAATTCAATCACATGGTTATCATCACCAATTATTCAATTAATTAATTTTCATGTTATGTTGGGGGAATTTCACAATATATCACATACCTGAACAATAGGAATAGACCATAGGGTTTGGTTTTTGACCACCTAACTTTAATATATATTCAAGACAATGCTTACTATAGGTAATAAAAACAAAGAATGAAGGTGGTGGTGATCACAAAGAAAATCTAGATCACACGTGGTCAAGATCAACACCAAAAACAATCACAGTTGGGATATTTTCATACCTATAATGAAGATAAATGGAAGGGAGGATAAAATCAAAGTAAAACAACTAATCAGGGATTGGATGCTTGATTGATATGTCTAGAAGGGAGGAAGGCACTCCAAAATTTCCTAGAAATCACCTAGGGATTGGGAGAGAAGGGGATGCACTAAATGAATGAATAATCATACTCATTTCCCTATTAAAACTGGTGGATATGAGAAATACATGGTATGTAATGCTTACATGATGTGTATTTATTTATTTATGATTTACTCTGAAAAATGTATCACCTTAGGTTAAAATAAACCCACTTGAAAATTACACGACATGAACTAGTTTCAGGGTGTGTATTCATTTCACATCATAAACCCATTTCACAGTACCATCCTAGTGACAGTTACGCATCTTATAATAGGTACACAGCATGTAAATGTCTTGCAAGAAGCTTTAAGCCTAGCTTCTATAGAAGATCCCAATCACCTCTGAATCCTTCCAAACTTATGGGAAACCCATGTAATCCCATTTAACACGTTTATACTCAGACTCCATTAATTCAAAAAAACATACATTCCTGAAATTTAGGTCAATTTACCAGGTAAGTGTTCTTCATCTCTAAATGAGACTCAACCAACAAGGTTCAAAGACAAAAGAAAACCCAAACAAAATAAGTTCAATGAAAAACTCAAAGAGGGATGTACCTGGAAAAATATGAGATCTTACAAATACCCAAAAAAATATAAATAAGGGACACAACAACTATCCAAAGATATGAGCTACTAATGTCCAGCACGATCCACATAGTCCTCTTGTAAACCAAAAAATCAGTTTATATATATGCAATGTGGGATGGTTTTGGTTTCATTTTTATATTATTCTATGGAGTTTGTTGTGGATGATTCATCTTATCTCCTGATCCTATTTTATTATATAGGTTATTGCCTCCCATGTCATGATATTTTTATACCCTCAGTACTATTTTCCAACCTGAGGCCTACTGGAGGCAGGACTTGGGGGTCATTATCTCTCTCCCCTCATTGTGGTATCTTTGGTGGGAGGGGGTCATACTTATTTCCCTATAAAAATATTTAGAGCTAGAAAATTTCATGGCATGTATTCATTTCACATCATGAACTAGTTTCATGGCATCATCCTGGCGATAGTTACACCTCATGTAATTGGTACACGGGGTGTAAATGCATTGTAGGTTTATTTAAGCCAAATTTTTGTAGATGATATTGAATCACCTATGAAGCCTTATAAACTTACAAGAAACCCACATAATCCCCTTTAACACATTTATACCCAGACCCCATTAATTCAAAAAAACATACATCCCCAAAATTTAGATCATTTTCTCCAGAAAATGATCTCCATATCCTAATGAGACTTGACTACCAAGGTTCAAATTCAAAAGAAAACCAAATAAAAGAGGTTTAATGAAAAAATAAAAGAGGGGAGTACCTAGAAAAAGAATGTATCTTAAGATATTTCTTATTACAATATATTTTATTGTAAAACTATGAGAAATTTTTTTACTAGAATTTAGTATATTTCAATCCACTACTTGAAGCTTCCATTTCCTTTATCCAAGATAATTTTGTCCAAGTAATGTCCCTAATTTTTATAGAATATAAAATAATATTAAATATAAACCATGGATGATATCATGTCCCAAATGGTAAAAATAAAAGATATTGAAAGAGAAAATCATATTATACGTATGGTTGTTCAACTAAATTGTAAAATTATTGCAACAAGGACAGTTGTCACATGGGAAAGTAAAGAGAATAATTAAAAGGTCATGGGATCAGAATGCATAGTAGTCGAGCTAGAAAAGTTCAAGAATCTATAATTTATTCTAATATATGTTAATAAATCACAAGACTCTCAAGAACATATGAATTAATCACAAATTCACTAATGTTTTTGGTGATTATACAAGGAAGAGAAGTGAGATGTCTTGGATCTTTGGATTATATTAGTTTTATTTTCAAATACTTTTTCTATATTTCCATTTTATTGTATTTATTACTCTATGATTTTTATATCAATAAATGGATCACTAACCCTTTACATGATTTAAGGAGGAATAAATGGGTGTGATTCCTGATTTTTTTTAATTCATCCATGTTTTTGTTTTAGTTTCATCTAATATGATTTTTTCAGTGGGTGTTTTGATTGGGGTTTTGATTATTTTCACTTGTCTATTCTTATCACACCTATATATTTTTTATCTTATTTTTGTGCTTAAATATTTCCCTTCACTTGGATTATTCTTAATATGATGAATTTGAGTGTGATATTCCCAGGTAGGATCAAGACCATTGAGAGGGGTGAATTAGTGGCACCTTTTCTTTTTATAATATATTTTCTTAACTAATTTAGAAACCATTTTTAACCTCTGAAAACTTTTTAGAGTAACAATCCACTCAAATATAACTCTCAACCATACCTTTCATATAAAAAAAGTATAAATAAATGGAAGCACATGATATTTACAAATTTCGGTATAAAAACCTACTCCTTTCCATGTTGGATAGTCCCACTAACATGGATTCCTTTACTATAACCTTTCCAGAATATAAATTCACAAGCAGCAAACAATTCTAAAATCCTAGTAGTAACTTTTATTCTATAGTTGGTTATACCCCCAACTATCCTTTTCATATTCCATTTCCCATAACTGGTTATCCACCCCAGCAAACAACAGTACTTTTTAGTAACTAGTAAGGATCCATAGTTACAAGATTCACTTTCATTCTTCTTTTCTAGTCCACTTCAAAAAAAATTCACTTCCTCTGTAAGTAAGCTCAATCAAAATCACCTATGTACAATCTTCAAGAACTTCAACAATTATCTTAAGAATTTATTGGTCTTGAAACTTTCTCCAAATATTCAAAAAAAATTAATATGCACAAACTTTATAAAATAATGTCTGGAAAACTTACTTAGAAAATGTCAGTCTGATTGGACTTCATCTAGTAACCTCTATCCAATGGTCTTTGTCCGGTTTATGTTCATTTAATTCTGCTTCTACCCTTCCTGATTTAATTGAGTAGAAACTCAACCAGAAACTTACCACTTCTTTATCTTATGGAACTCTGTTTGATGGAACTTTCTATGATGGATTCGCTCCGCTGGAACTCCTTCTAATGGGACTTGCTCATATGGGACTTCTCACTTTGTTGTATCTTACTCTGATGGGGGATTCGATCTGATGGATCTTCCTCATCTTTGACCTGAAACAAAACTCAAGTCGGAATCTCAACACCTATCACAAATGTGTTAGAGCTTCATAACTTCCACACATGAACAGTTTCAAGTATTAATGTACTTTACATGATATTTATAGGCATCCTAGAATATAAAAGGCAAGAAAATTGATTTTCCTTCCTTCTTAATGAAATTCACAAAATCCAAATTTCATGTTGATTTGAGTCTTCATCTATGACTTCTTCAAATCTTCTTAATACTTCTAGGAGCTTCTCAAATCTTCTTGAGTCTTATCACAAATTCAAACTTCTTAGATTTTGTAAACAATTTTCCAGTCTAATTTCCTGAGTCTGATCATTCTTTTTTTTTGTGACTCCAATTGATCTTTTTGACTCAATGCCAGTCTGATAGACTTTCTCATGGAAAATACATCTGATTAAATTTCTTATAGAAAGCTCTTATGATTGATCATAAATTCAATACTCTTCATTATTTCCTATTTAATAAATAATGAAACAACTTCAAAAAAATTATCTTGAACCATTAAATAATAAATTCAATCAAATTATTTATTTCTATTATGTTTTAGACTCAATGAAAATGGTTTATTACAATGTTGACTATTATCATTGGAACTTCTGTCACTTTCAACCACTCCAAAGCAACTCAATAATTCCTCACATTTTTAATTGTGTTATCGTTATGATGGAACTCTTCATGAATTTTCTCAAACCGATTGAATGATTCTAATTACTAAGATGAAATCCTCCTCTATCAATGATCTGGTAAATGAATCAGTGTCATAAACTCTAGTCAATAAAATTTTCTGCACCAAATGATATATCAATACCAAACACTATCTAATGAACTGGTTACAACTTTCTATACGTTGGATTGGAATCTATGTTATGTCGATGGATCGGCCTTTGTTTCACCTCCAATGTACATTTTTTAGGTGCTCATTTGATTCATCATTCTCAACAACTATAATCTACCACCTATAGACTTTGTATCTGATGTCTTAAGGATACCAACAATTATAAACTAAATCAGTGTTAGAATATGCTTTGATGGATCGGTGGCATACCATGTCTGATGGACCAGTGTTTATAGTGACATATTTGTCTTCAGATTCTCTTCATTTGGTGATTGATCTGATTGATCGGTTTGTTTGGAGAATTAGGACATATGATGGATTAGTCAATCAGTACTTTGGGAAAATCTCTGACTTCCATATGATCAAATTCCCATTATTTTTTCTTTCTAAGAGATAATGAATATAATGGTTCAGTTCTTGTACTCTTCTGATAAAATGATATTAGCATCCATCCAATGATCTATTTTATATGGCTTATTGGTTTGATTGAAAATCATCATATTCATCTTATCATGTTTTTTAAGATCTGAAACATCCTTTTCAACATCCCGCATCCTTTAAAATATTTTATCATGAGAAATTTCATGATTTATGAGAACCCCAAGATCAGAAAAGCATCATCGTATTTTCTTGAACCAGAACCTGTATCCATCATCTGGGTCTGAAATTATGTTTCTAGAAAAATGTATCCTTATGATTGTATATATAATTCTATACATCTAGTGCATCTTCCTAGTTATTCTAATGGGGTTATTCTAGAAACTAAAACTCCATATTTTCTTAACTTTAATCATGTTACACCATTAACAACAAATAAAACTAAAACACAACTTGGTCATAATGATTTCCCCCATTTTTTTTTCAATACTCAATTCTTATCCCCATGTATTCTACCCCTAAATTATTTCTCCCCTTATATTTTTTACTATCATGTCTTCTCCACCTTTTATAACTTCAACCCTTTATTATCAATCAAATTCAAAGGGAACAATCATGATTCTTGAAAATTTTCTTCTGAAGAAAAATCATGTCACATGAGTTTATTAACATATAGACTTTAGATAAACATCTATAAGTCTATGTGGGTGAACCTGATGTAGAAAAAAAGAGTGTATAGTCAAGGTTATCGATGTTGTCCATAACACAACTTTCATGTAATAAATTTTCATTTTTTCTTCAACATTGAATTATCTAGGGAAATTATTGAGAAGATTTGTTAAGATAATAATAACCTACACCCATATCAACAAACATATCATAAATTTCAAGTGTAAAAACAAAACATTCCCAAAAAATTAACCTCATCACTTTATTTTGAAAGAAAAGTAAGAGGGTCTAATTCAAATTCTTTATTTTCAACTTCTTCAATTCCCTATAAGTTAGAATACATAAAAAAATATTTTAGGAATAAGTAGGAACCTTAATAGTTTCTTATAAGAAACATTCAAGCTGAGAGTCCTCTCTCAATCTTGAATTTTTCTTATTCTTCTTAGATTTTTCTTTGGATGTGTTTTATTTCTTATGTTCATCCTTCTCAGATTTTGTAACAAGTTTCTTTTCATCAGTATAATATTTAGACGAAGTTGTGGAATCCTCTTAAACTTTAATAACCTTTTTGGTATAATGTGTTTGAAATAACTTCCTCGTTTCTTCCTCTTTTTTTAGAAAGATAGTCAGACAATTTTTAGTAACATGACCATCTTGTTCACATCTCTTGCATTTTTATAGATCTTAAAATTATTATATTTTTATATATTTTTATTAAAAAAAATCATCTTAAAAAAAAATTTTATTACCCTTTTATTCTTATAATTTTTGTGATATTTCTAACTTTCTAGTCATATCAACTTGTTCTTCCCATATAAATAAGCACTCTTTATTTTCAGTCTCATCATATTTACTTCTCTCAACTTTATTAACATACTCAACTTTATTCAGCTTCTCATTCCTCTTAGTTGAAACTTAACCATTATTTACTTTCTGAGTTTCTTATTTTGGTTCCAATAGACTCTTTGAAAAGTTTGGTCTTCTTTGCTTTCCATAGCTCTTCCTTATTTCATACATGTTTCCTAGTAGAGTCATATTGTACCAACATGTAAAAGATTTATGTCTAAAAATTCCATAACACCAATAATGACCTTTGAATCTTGATTTTTTAGACTGGTAGTAAAAGTGATAAGAACTTTTTTGTTGTTATTTTTTCATAAATCATGGACTGCTTTTCTCAGGGAGATACTTTTACGATGAATTACTTTCCTTTTTAATGAAAGACTTTTTATCACTGATCTAATTTCATAAACCCTTATTTTAACCATCTTTAGAAGTTTCACCTTTAATATCAACTACCTTAGTGAATTTGTCTCTCATATTTCTTATCTAAATTTTTGTTGTAAGAATATTTGATTGTCTTTCTAACAAATCTTTTTCTTTCTCAGCCAAACTATTTTTCAAAAAATATATCATTTTTTTGGATTCAGCTATCTTTAACTTATTCTTTTTACTTTATCCAACAAGTGTTGATTTTATCATGTTGAGATTCTCATTTCCATCTTATTTTTCTTCACAACTTTTTAGTTTTCTTTCGAGCTCACCAATATTCATTTTTTGTGCTCTAATCGGATTAAGATTTGTCTCGTCTTTCTTTATCCGAACACTATTCTCAAAATTTATGTCTTTAACATCTTTCTTCAAATTTCTTCTTTATTTATTGATTTGATTATTCTGATCGATTTATTTTTCTATATTTTTTTAAGAATCCATTCCATTTCTATTATCTCTTCACCATCATTATTAATGATTAAAGAAATACTTCCATTTCTAACTTTACCAATGAAATTAAGTTAATGATCTAATTCATCACAAGATAAGGAATCATCCTTCTTTCTTTTTCTCATATAAATTTTATTCTTATTATCTTAAGGAAATATTTTCTTATTTTTCTTCCTTTTTTGTTTCTGATATTTCTTATCATCTTCTTCATACTCATACTCTTCAACTTTCTTCCTAAGAAAATTTTGTGCAAAATGTCCTATCTCTTCACAATTACAACATTTGAGGGTTTTACTTTTCTATTTCCACTTATTGTATTTCTTATAAAGGAGGGTAAAATGTGTTGAAATCTTAAGATTCTTCTTCTTCCTCTGAATCACTTGATTTTTATTCAACTTATTTGTCTTTTTTCTCTTTTAACAATGCTTTGAAGTTCATTTTATTCTCAACCCTTTTCTTAAAATAAAGGGATTTTATCATTTCATATTCCATAAGAATAATCTGAATTTCATCCAAAGATAAATCTTAATGATCTTTTAAAGCTGAAACTTTAGCATCAATTCTGTCTTGAAAGTTTCTCATAAGTTTCTTAACAATTATAGAATCTTCTAGTTTCTCACCAAAACTCCCGATGTTACTCACAATCTCGGTTACTCTTATAAAGTAACCATCAATAATTTACTCATAATCCATTTTTAAGTCTTAAAATATACTTCTCCATATTTTTAACTTGGCTTCTTTAACTTTCTCATTTCCTTCATAACTACTTTTCAAATTATCCCACATTTTCTTAGCTATTGGAATCCCCATGGCCTTTGTATAAAAATTATCAAAAAGATCTATCAACAAATCATTCTGAGATTTTCAATCATCTTCTAAACTCTTCTTATTGGAATCTATCATAACAACTTCATTGATGGGAGGAAATCCCACAATTAATTCATCTCTAACTTCAAGTATAATAAATAAAATATAGGGTAACTTCATATTCTTCCAACTATGATAGTTATTTCCATCAAAAACAGGAACACCCCAATTATTCACTAAATTAAAATTCTCTATTCTCATAGATGGATCTTTCATAGGGAACCTCATCTGATGCCAATTGATTTTCCTAGGTAGGATCAAGATCATTGAAATGGGGGATGAATCATTGGTACCTTTTTCATTTTATAAGAAAGTTACTTAATTACTTTAGAAGATTTTATTAACCTTTTAAACTCATTAGAGTAATAATCCACTAAAATATAACAATCAACCTTACCTTACATATGTAAGAAGTATAAAGATAAGGTAGAACATGATATTGACAAGGTTCGGTAAAAATACATACTCCTTTCCATGTTGGATAGTTTCACCAATATGCATTCTTTTATTATCTTCTTTCTAGAATAAAAAGACATAAGCATAGCATATGAGGCTCAGCCCAGTTGGTGAGGTATCCTTAAGTGCATCCACGAGACCCAGGTTCGAAACCAGGCGTAGGCATATTTCTAGTACTGTAGCAGTATTTTAGCAGGCACTATAGTGGGCACTATAGTAGTACTGTAGTATTACTGTAGCAGGAACTATGTAGATATTGTAGCAGGTACTATTCGGTATTGTAGCAGCCAGGAACTATTCACCTTGGGCCACCGGTTTGGGCTTGGAGTCCTTAAGGCCTTAGGGCCACCCATGCATGCGGGTTAGTAGGGATTTTGGGCCACCTTTAAGGATTTCGGGCCACCTCAAGGCCTTCGGGGCATATGAAGTTTCCCCAGATAGACTATATAAAAAAATATCAGCCCTAGAGGAGGATTCAGAGTAGGAACACTCACCAGAGAAAAACCAAATGGATTGGGAAAGAATGAGAGGGTATGGCTACACCATAGGGACCAGCCGATGCTTGAACGGGATGCTTATCCAGACGACCATGCGAAGGTGGAGAGCTACCAACACGATGAAGATTCTAGGAAGGGGAAGTTCCTTGTATTTATAGTCTGGTTGAATTCCTTAATACCTTTGGGTCATGTAATGTATCTCAATCCTACGGAAAATGTAATCCCCTAAGCCTACAGTCCTTGTAAGGGTTCCCCCTCATCCCTTGAAAGGGGGGTTATCAAAAATCAATAAAAAATAGTCCTTCAGGCCATTCAGGCTAAATACATAAGCATCAAACAATTATACAATCTTAGTAGAAACTTTTCTGCTATAGTTGGTTATAATCACAACTATCCTTTACATATCCCATTTCCCACATTTGTTTATCCACCCTAGAAAACAACAATCCTTTTGAGTAACAAGTAAGGATCCATAATCACAATATTCACTTTCCTTCTTATTTTATAATCCACTTCAAAAATTTCTTCACTTCTTCCACAAGTAAGATGGATCAAATTTACTTTTGTACAATCTTCAAGAACTTAAACAATTATCTTAAGAAATTATTGGTCTTGAAACGTCCTCTAGATCTTTAACAAATCTCAATGTGCTAAAAATTTATAGAATACTATCCATAAAATTTGTTTAAAAAAATTCAGTCTGATCAGCCTTCATCCGGTAACCTCAGTATGATGGTCTCCATCTAATTCACCTTTGTCTGATTCTTCTCCTTCCCTTACTGATTTAATTAAGTAGAAACTCAACCAGTAACTCACCACTTCTTCATCTGATGGAACTCTGCCTAATAGAACTCTATCCAATAGACCTTTCTATGATGGATTCACTCTATTGGAACTCTGTCCAATGGGACTTTCTCCAATGGATCTTCTCACTTTGTTGGATCTTTCTCTGATGGGGGATTTTATCTAATAGATCTTCCTCATCTTCAATCAGAAACAAAACTCGAGTTGGGATATTAATACCTATCACAAAAGTGCAAAATATTCAGATCTTCCACATGTGAATAGTTTCACGTATAAATGTATTGTGCATACTATTTATATGTATCCCATAATGGAAAAGGTGGGAAAACAAATTTTCTTTCCCGCTCAATGAAATTAAAATATCAAAATTTCATGTTGATTTGAGTCTTCATATTTGACTTCTTTTACTCTTATCAATACTTATCAGAGCTTCTCAAATCTTCTTAAATCTTCTCACAAATTTAGACTTCTTCAAGTTTAAAAACAATGGTCCATTCTAATTTCCTAAGTCTGGTCATTATTTGTTTTGTGACTCTGATTGACCTTTCAAACTCAGTGTTAGTCTAATGGACTTTCTCATGGAAAATACATTTGATGGAATTCCTTATAGAAATCTCATCTAATTGATCATAGCTTTAATACTCTGTATTATACTCTCTTGACTCTATAATGAAACAACTTTAAAACATTTTATCTTAAACCACTTAAGAATAAATTCAATCAAATGATTTCTTATTTTGATGTTTTAGATCAAATTAAAATGGTTTATTACATTGTTTAATATCATCATTACAACTTCTATCACTTTCAACCAATCTATAGTAACTCGAAAATTTATCATATTTTCAATTGTGTTCTCATTATAATAGAACTCTTCATAAAATTTCTCAAACTGGTTGAATGATTCTGATTACTAAGAAGAATTCCCCCTTGGTCTATGCTCAAGTAAATGAATCGATGTCATCAACTCTGGTCAATAAAATGTTCTGCACCAAATGATATATCATTTTCAAACATTATCTGATGAACCAATCCCATCTTCCTATCTATTGGATTGTAATCTATGTTATGTCAGTGTATCGGCCTCTATTTCCCATCTGATGTACCATTTTTAGGTTCTCATTTGATTCGTTATTCTCAAAAACTCTAATCTACCTCTAATAGAATCTACATCTGATGCCTTAAGAATACCAACAATTGTAAACTGAATCGATGTCATAATATTCTTTGATGTATTGGTGGCATACCATGTCTGATGGAACAGTGTTTGCAGTGACTTCTTTTTCTTTAGATTCTCTACATTTTGTGACTGATCCAATTGATCGGTTCGTCTGAAGAATCGGACCATCTGATGGATCGGTCAATTAGTACATTTTCAAAATCTTAACTTCAGCAAGATCAACCTCCTAGCATTTTTTCTTTCTAACAAAGAATTAATATGATGGTTCAGTACCTGTACTCATCTGATGAAATAGTATTGTCATCCTTCTGATGATTTTTTTGTTGTGGCTTATTGGTTTGAATGAAAACTAGTATCTTCATCTTCTCATATTTTTAAAACTCCAAAACATCCTTTTTCAATATCCCTCATCCTTAAAAATATTTTATCATTATAACTATCATGATTTATGAAAATTCTAAGATCGGAAAACCATCGTCATATTTTATTGTACTGAAACCTATGTCCAATCATCTGGGTATGAAACTCTTTGTCCAGAACTATGTATCCTTCTAATTGTGCATCTAATTCTATGTGTCTGGTGCATCTTCTTGGTCAGTTTGATGGGTTTAGTCTAGAAACCAAAACTCCACCATTTCTTAACTTCAATCATGTTATACCTACTGAGAACAAATAAAACCAAAACACAACTTGGTCCTAACAGAGTGGGCTAAGGGATGAGTGGTGTGAAATTATGACTAGGTGTTTTGGTGTATATTACTTATGCCTCTACTACTTGATGGATACATCACTTTATTATAGGTATTTCAATAATTATGATCCAAGGTGACACTAAACTACTCTCTATATGATGGATTTGAGTAGTCTAATCTAGTTCATGCTGGAAATATAGGTCTTGGTACACTCAAGGATTATAGAGTATTGATACCAAAATTTGATAGATAATGAGAGATGAATTAATGAATGGTACTAAGTTGAGTTACTAAGAGATGATGAAACTATAAAAAACTTAGGTAAAAATTATGGAATGAATCTGGGTAATTGCCTTTGGATCATCCATTATTCTTTTAAAACTTTTCAGTATGTTTACTTTTGTTCTTTTTTTCATCAAAACCCAAAACCATTTCATTATTTTCATAAAAACTCAAAATACCAAAAATATAATAAGTTTCATAAAATAAATATTGAGTGTTTGTAGGCCTCCTTGATAATAAATAAAGGTTTTCATTATATTTCATTCTTGTGTTTTAAAATATTATAGGTGAGATACCCTATAAAGAGCCCTCCTATTACTAATCCAGATTAAAATTTCAATAAAAAAATTATTATACAACTAGTCATTAAAATTACTCAATAATAGTCTTATATCAAGTTTTAATAAAAATTTAAAAATATGGAGTATCAACATTGGGGTTGCATGACCCTTCATCACAATATTGCCTGCTTCAATTCACTACCTCATGACTTTGTTTCTCAGTAGGGATCACTTCCCACTTGGGGGGGCTCATTACCCACCACTTTTTGAAAATTCCTTGTAATGGGAAGATGATTTCATGTGGCTTATATACGCCCAAGGATACTCCATGCCCCGATGTGGGATAGGGGACAAAGTGTCATGGCGTGACACCCATATGTCACACTATGACACCCTTCTAGGCAGCAACCCTCGCACTAGGTCACACACTGCCATTCATTTGGGACTCTAATAATCTCCACCTAAGTTCTTTCCCTATGAATAATAGGTTTTCTACCTCCACTGATACCAAAATATAGAACAATCTCATCCCTTGAGATCACTGCTTATTTTACATGTGTCAACTGCTCGCATCATGAAAGTAAAGGCCACTCATTTTCATGATTATTCTTCATTGATAAACCAGCATTATCATCACCATATTTTAAAACTAGCCCTATTTTTCTACTTCCCCTGTCACCTTCTCCTTCTCTCCCTATCTTGATTAATACATTTTCCCCCCCTTTTTTAAAAACTCAAATGTCACTCCTTTATGGTCTGAAACATGGTAAAGAAAACATATCAGTGCATAGGGGAAAACACATCATACCTTAAGGAGAGGGGGTCCCACATACACATTGTTCAAGTGTGGGGAGTCATCTGAAATCCAATATCCAATCAGTTTCATTAAAATGATTTTTTGGGTAAGGCCTTCATCAGGATGTTTTCCACCTGTAGTTTAGTCGGCACATGCTCTTGCTTCACAAGGTCGTGCTCAACTTTTTCCTTGATAAAATGATATTTGATTTCAATGTAATTTTTTCCTTAAGTGATAGAATTTATTTTTTATAATATTTATATCACTTGAATTATCATAATGAATTCCAATCAGTGACTTCACTTCAAATCCAATATCTTCAAGATACTACTTAATCCACATTAATTGCATGCAAGATTGAGTAGTTGTGATGTATTTAGCTTTTGTGGTGGTCAAATAAATAAAATTGTGTTTCTTGATTATCCAAGAAATATATAGTCCACCAATATAAAATGCACCATGTGATTTTGACTTTCAATCATCTGTTGAACCGACCCAATCTGTATCTATAAAACCCAACAACTCTTGCTGGGTTTTTTCATTGTATAGTAAACTGAAATCAACTATTCCTCTAATATACCAAAGTATTATTTTCATTAAAAGTAAGTGGATTTATTTGGGATTAATTTGATATTGTGTCAACTAGCATGTGGAAAAAATAATATCAATTTTTGTCTCTATTAAGTTCAACAGACTGCCAATGATTTTTCTGTATTCTATGTAATTAACTTCTTTGTCTTCATAATCTCTTGAAAATTTCATCTATGTTGCAATTAGAGTTGTTATTTATTTATAATTTTCCATTCTAAATATTCTCAGAAACTCATTAGAATATTTTTATTGAGAGATAAATTTTCCATGTCTTTCTTGTGTTACTAATAAACCAAGGAAAAATGTTAGCTTTCCAATCATTGAAATTCCAAACTCACATTTCATGAATTATGAAAATTATTTTCATTTTTCTTCATTCGATCCACCAAATATTATTTCATCTATATATACCACCACCATAATCCTTTGTTTACTCTTGTTATTTACATGGAAATTATAATCAACTCCACCACACTGGAAATTGAGCTTCTTTAAATACTAATCAAGTCTTGAATACCATGCTCCTGGTTCCTACTTCAAATAGTACAGTACCTTCTTTAACTAAAAAACTTTGTTCTCATATTCATAAATGAGAAAACCATATATATTTTCAATATACACTTCTTCTTATAGAACCCCATTCAGAAATTCTAACATGATATCCATTTGGAAAATTTTGAATTTCCATTTCACTATTATGGCTAAGAATAATCAAATTGTCTCCAGCCTTACGATAGGTTAAAATGTTTCATTAATATCAATAACCTCAATCTGGGAGTATCCCTTACACAAAATTCGTGCTTTATTTTGAATTATTGTGTTTTCTCTATTCAACTTATTATGGAAGACCCATTTTTTCCTAATGGAATTATTGTCTTTCGACCTTGAAACAATCTCTCACGTCTGATTCTTTTCTATTTGTTCAAGTTATTTGTTCATTACCTGAACCCAGTTTTTATCTCATACATATTCTTCAAAAAAAATCAACATATGATTGGAAAGATTCTTAATATAGAGCATCCATCCTCCTTGTCTGCACTGGCACTGTCTGATCACCGATTATGTTTTTTCTATCAATTTTAGCTTGGATATTTAGTTTATGTACATATACAGCTCTTTGTTTATCCATATCATTATCTAAATCTTATTATGAATCTACCTTAGTTACTTACACTCCCCTTTATCTATTCACCTCCTCATCACAATCCTCCTGATACTATTTATGGATTTTTTATAGATTCTGCTCACTTTCTACCCCAACAACATCATTTCACTCTATATCTTTTCCAAGACTCTTATTAAATAATTTATATGCTTTTATTTTTCCTGAGAAAACAATAAATATCCCTTCAACTCCATGGGATTAAAACTTCATGTATTTCTCTTTATTTAGAATGAAACACTTCCTTATGAAGACTTGAAAGTACTTTAATGTAAGTTTATTTTTATACCACAGCTCATATGAAGTCTTCTCTTCCTTTGGACACAATAAGGCTCTATTATAAATATAGACTAATGTCAACACTACTTCTTTACAAAACGTCTTTGAAAGGTATTTCTCAATAATCATTATTATAGCCATGTTGTTGATAATCCATTTTCTTCTTTCAAACACTCTATTTTTCTTTGGAGTTTTTACTACTGAAACTTGGTGCTTTATCCCATGTTTCTCAAAATAATCCTACAATTGGATATATTTGAGCTTTGTTCTATTATTAGTTTAGAACTTTTGTATTTTTTTTACCTATCATATTTTCAAATTCCCTCATATAATGTGTTATGAAACTAAACAACTCAAACTTGTGGGTGATAATTGAAACCCATTTCATTCTACGAAAATAATTAGTGAAAAGGATATAATATCTCTTCCTATCAATTGATATTGGTGAAATAGATCCAAAAACATTGATATAAACCAGTTCAAGAACTCCTTTTTTACCTTTAACCTTTCGCCTTATATGTCTTTTGATTAATATTCCTTTATTGGAAAGCATCACATGTATGAGTACGGTCATATAATAACTTAGGGAAATCTTGAGAAGCATCAAATTTCGCCAGATCTTCCAAGGATGGTTGGATAAAATGACCAAGAGTTTTATTCTACAACCTGTTCTCTTCTTCCTTGGAAAAAAAACAAATGTCTTTTTCTCCACTAGCAAGATAAAGATTCCATTTCATGTACTTTCCTTGTAAAATAACTTCACCATAATTTTCATTGATGGCATACAACTTTTTGGTGAAGATTATAGCAGGTCCTAAGTCACATGGTTGACTGAAACTTAACAATTTATGACTAAGACCTTTAACAACCAAGACATCTGCACATCTCATATATTTGCCTCCAAACTTGGATTTTCTTAAGCTAATAATCTTCAGGACTTCATCATTGAATAACATTATGAAATTTTCATTATCATACCTAATTCTTATCACTAGATTATTATTTCATATCATATAGGAGGTGTACCCACTATCAATAATCCTTATTCCAATGTGATTTGATGCTTTAAAGGTAATCTCTGCAACAATTATCCGCTTAACTCTTTTATTTATAATCAATGTATTTGACTTCATACTTGATGTTTACTTATATTGTTGATCTTCCTCAGAGTATGATGGTCTAACCTCATCTTTTAAAGCTACAAATTTATTTTTTGATCTCAACGCATTCAATGGTCCCTTGAGTTACTGCATACAACCACTTTGGATCTTCTTCAAAACATTCTTCCACATTGTCAATGAAAAATATCTAGTCATGTGTTTGAATCCTCCACACCAAAAACAATTATCATCAAAGGAAATCATGGAATAATAAACTCTGTTAGGTTTCCTATTTTCTCTTGTTTCCATCGATACCACTTAGCTATAGAATAGACATTTTGAGAATGCCCCATCTTTCTATGGAAAAAACACCTGATGCGAGGTGTATTCTTGTGCATCATTTTTGCACCACTAATTGTCCTTTAGGATCTCTGAATATTATGATTCTGATTTATATCCAAATCAATTCTTAACCACATAGTGGGAGCTTTTGGTCTGACATCAACCATTACTTCTTTCTATTTGTGATCAATTCTCATGTCAGTTGTGTCATTATGATGTGACAGTTTCTTCTCTAGAAAATACTTTCCCTATTTTATTGAACCTATGAAGTATAATTTCACTTTGTATATTGACTGTTTAACCTTATTTCCCAATATCATATCAGGAGTCAAGATTTTCTCTTGATCTTTCACCTTTTTTCATAGGCCAGCAATTTCCTCCTCAATTTCTTTAATATGTTTGACTCAATATTTTATTTTGTTAGTCAAACTATCGATAACCTTGGTCTATTATTCAACCTTGATCTTGAACTAAAAAACTATCTATGAGTTATCTATATTTACTGATCATTGATGGAAATAATTTTCAGCTATGGAAGAATCAGATGCGGTACTTTTTTCAATCATTAGGCATGGATGTGTTTATAGCTACAATTCATGGTATTTTGTCTATTATGGATAATTATCCAAATAAGACTAAATATAATTGGATGATGATTTCAAAGGAGGCATGAATAGTTGGCATGAATTCTCTAAAGTATCATTCAGAGTATGAATGTCCTAAAGGATCACATGGAGGGCATAAGTGCCAAGGGATCGCGCAAAAGTGCATGGGTCCTAAGGGATCACATAGAGTGTGTTGTCAGACCAAGTTGGAAGTGTCTTGCTTATGATCATGAGAGATTAAGTATATCATGTGATCTCATAACGTGATCCATTTGAGTATAAAGGGATCACATGATTTCATGAAGTACCAACTGATCACACTAAGGTATTACACAATTGCATGAAGTAAAAATTGATCATGTAAAGGGATCACACAATCACATATATCAAAATTAATCTTGTGATGAGATCACATGATTCACTTGAATCATGAATTATTGTCAAGGGATCTCATGAAGATATCATGTGAATCACTTGAAGATACCATATAATTTTCAAGGGATCTCATGAAGAGATCATGTGAAGCACATGAATACAAAGTGGCTGGAAATGACAGAGATATCTCATGGTTTCTCAAATTCACATGACTACATGATTTTCAATTGATCACGTGATAAGGTAACAAGAAGAGCTGGAAGACAATATCATAGACCACATGATTGTATTTAGATCTCACAATGGCATCACATGAAGCATGCATGATTATCATTGTATCTCAAGGTTTGATCATGAAAATCACACATAATTGTTAATTGATCTTGCAATGGGATCATGAAATTCACTCAAAGACAATATGGGTGATCACAAAAAGTGCTTGCGACATGTAGTAAGTGATCATGTGAAGCACTCGTGATATGTGCTAGGTAATCACATGAAGCGATTACACAAAGCACGTAAGGTTTATTTATGAGGCAGTTGAACAGATGGATAACTGTGATTTGTGGCATTAAAGAAGTGTATTTATGCCTATAAATACCACTTAACCTATCCTTAAGAGGTATAGAAGTTTTCTTAAGTGGTTTGATATGAAGAAAAAGTATTTCACATGAGTAGAACAAAGTCTTTCATTGAAGTCATGTGATCTGTGTAATCAGTAGAAGGTACTGAAAAAGGATCTCATGAAGGGGTCTTATAAAGGGGTCTCTCAAAGGGATGTATGACCTATGCATAAGCAGACCTATTTATATCATATGGTCCACATAACCTAAACAAGGTCTCATTCCATAGTCACACAATTCGCGTGAATAGAAGAAGTTATTGCAAAGGGATCTTGTGAAGAGGTCTTATAGAGGAGTATTGTGGAGGAGTCTTATAGATAAGTCTCATATAGTGATATTGCATAGGAGTATCTTAAAGGGTTCTCACAAAGGAGTCTTAGGAAGGGGTCTTGTGAAGGGGACTTATGTAGGGGTCACATGATCCAAGAGGAAAAGTCTTGCGTAAAGGTGGTTATCGTCTCATTGTTGAAACAAGAGAATAAAGACACACACAAGTGTGAATCAACTCAAAACTGATTGTTAGAATATTCTAATAGAGGAGTAGTGGGTCCACTTTAGTAGAGAGAGAACAATGAGCTTTTGAAATATGAATTGATGTAAACCAAGAGGGATAGTGAGTCTGCTCTGAACCTTATAACAATAGTACACTTTAGTGGATTTGGTGTATCAGATCATTGACTTTGTATACTCCTTAGATGTAGCCCAATGAGGGTGAATCGAGTAAAATTGTTTTGACTTGTTCATGATTTAATTTTCATTTATTATATGCTACAGGAAGAAGATAGAGAATAGAGTTTTGTTTAATGAAGAAACAAGATCTAAAGGTACAGTTCTTTTAATCTGTCATACCCTAATTCCCCCCCCCCACCTCAGGGTATTTAACCTAGTTGGGCTAAAAATTGGTTCACTAACTCATGAATTTATTTCTCAGCAGTTCTCCCTACCCACTAGGGAGGATCAATTCCCACCCCTTTCTGAAAATGCCTTACAATAAGGAGATGATATCATGGGGATTATATACCATACCCAAGCATAATCTACACCCCAATGTGGTACAAGGGACAAGGTTTCACGATGTGACACCCATATGACACGTTGTGACACCCTTGTAGCTAGCAACACTCACCTTAGGAAAAACACTATCATTCATTTAGGAATACAAAAAAAGACTATTTGTAAAACATTTTTTCACACCCTAAAACTAATCCAAGGATTTTCCAAAAATGACCATAATATCTTGAGTTTTTTGGCCCAAATATACTCCCCTTAGTATTTTATACAAAAACACATCCATTTAAAGTATCTCAATTAAAATATTTGTTTCACACTCCAAAATTTAAAAACATATCCCTAGGAGTAGGTAAAAATTTTAAAACTCTGAGTCAATACTTTCAAAGTAATTTTAATTGGACTTGTCATCCATTAAGAATTCCAATTCAAAACCTATTTTTAAATTTCAATTTTAAATTAACCAAAAACATAAAAAAAATTATTTTCTAATCCATTTCAAGTAAATAAAAATACATTTACTCACACCACCTTTCAAAATTCCTTATGTCATGCCACACGATTTTTCTAAAACACATTACACTTTAAAAAATTAGAAATTTTAAAATAAAATCATTGAAAACCATATACCCTAACCCAATAAAACAATCACAAGAAATCATGAATGAATCAACATGCTCTTTTGTTCCACTAAATGATACATAAATAATGTGAGAACTTGACTCATCCCAAAATCCCTATGATTCAACCTTGAATCTCTATCCATCTCATATCCAAGATTTTCATGCTAATAATTCACTCATACCTAGAGTGTCTACACCCAATGATTAGACTCCCCTGGTAAATTATATTTCCATTAAAACCTTAATGATCATGCATTTACATGGTCTACCTCCAAAAACTTTTCTGATTGTAATTTTAAATAACCTAGTGAAAGTTAACTTGATCTTGATTCAAATTATCATAAGCCTCAAGCGTACCTCCATATATGTTGGATTTCGGTGACTAGTATTTAAATATTTATCTAATCCTTGGGAACATTATGTCCATAATATCCAAATTAAAATGATTCATACCAAATTATATAAAAAATCAGGCATAACCCATTCATATATCATATATACCCAAAAACAAAAGATGTAGTTAGAACTAAAAAAGGTTTTTCACTAGATCTTGAAAACCCATCATACAATATAAAATTAGAGAATAATATTTATATGATATACGTACAAGTATACCCATTATCAAAAGTAAAATATAAATGACAAAAATAAATAAACCAAATCACTTAGTTAATACAAAACTCAAAACAAATGGCATGGCCTTAAACCCAACATAAACAAGTTATTGATCATACTAGACAACTCAAGAAGGAGGTGAATTGAGTTTATAATAAGATTTTTGTTTAAAAAAATTAAAAACTAAGTCCCTTAATGTAATAAAATTTCCTAGTTAACAAAAACAATAGGATTATATAATTTTATCTTTGGAAAATATTCTCAATGGCTCAATCAAAGATTGGTTTAAATATAATTTGAAAATACTATAACTTTTGAAACAGGTCCACTAGTATCAAACACAGTATATAAAACACTAATTTGAGTTAACTATCAGAGTTAAGTTTTGTTTAATGGTTTTAAAAAAATCAAATAAGGTTTGGTTAAAATAAATAAAACAACATGGATAATGAGCAGTAAACAAGTTAAAACAAATATAGAATGGCAGAATGTAACAAGGTGTTCAGTATCCAAAAAAAACTTAATCCCTTCCACATATAAATAACCTTCTTCTAAGAATTTAATTACTAAATAAACTAAAACACAACCTAAATTGGGTTTTACAGATAAAAACACATAAGGATTTTAAGGCATAGAGCCTCATCCATAGTTATGCATGGGTTAAAATAAAATACCAAGTCACATAGGACCTCTTCTATAGTTTTTTTTATAATAAAAATGAAATTATTGAGAGAGTATCAAGTACTCTCTAGTTTAGCATAGGAGACTGTGTTTTACAAATAAATATAGAAAAACAAAAACACATCTCAAAAGTAAAGAATAAAAAAAAAGACCAATTGATTAAGGATGATAAAATGTGATAAAACTCAATCTGAATTGATTTTATTTTCTAGAGTCCTTGAATTTGTATTTAGAGGAAGCTTAGAAAACTTTCTCAACATGTTTTGGAAAAACAAAGTGTCGTAGAGTCTTATCTATAGCACAGATTCATATATAGGATCCTCTATTATTATCTATAAGAGCATGTATCCCCCATAACTTGCTTCACATGATAATTTTTTCTTCTTAAAGAGATCTTCATCAGAATTAGCCACTGAATAATAATCAATGTAATATTAAATGCAATGATGCTTCAATTAATGATTCAAAAATTAGTCATTGAAGATTTGAGATTCCCCCTGCTAATTTAGACATTGAGAGTTTTATTCACTTAAATTATGGTTAGTTGATCTCATGGAAACTTGAAATGGTCAGTTGGAATGGTTAGTTGATATGGAAAGTTCGAATGGTCAGTTCATTACTTCATGTAGTAGGTTCATTTTTTATTATGGTAGGTAGTTCCCTTCATGCGGTAAGTTATTTCTTCATGCGTTCACTACAATAATATATGTGGTTAGTATATTACTTAATGAAAATTGTACATACCTTTGCATGGTAAATTGATTTCTTCATGTAGTAGGTAGTTTCCTTCATACGGTCACTTTACTAATTTTCATGGTCAGGTCTTTTGTACTCATGGTAGGTATGTCTCTATTGCATGGTAGGTTGATTGTATATGTGGTAAGGAGATTCTAAATACACATTGTAAGTTAAATTTCAATGCATGTTCAGTTCATGATTTATAAAAAACATCTCATCTGACTCATGGTAAGTATTTTTTCATGAGGTCAGATGAATTATAATGCTCAATAATGTGTCATGATCACTTGACCTTCACGGTCATTTTAAATTCTTCACATAGTAAGCACATTGTACATGTGGTAGGGTGTCATGGTAAGTTCTATACTTATCCATTTTTTCAAATTTGTCCAAAAAACCATTTACTAATAAAAAACATGAAATTCATTAGTAATTTTATAAACATGATTTAGGATCATTAAAATAAGTAGGTGCTAGTCTAATCCAACAATATCCCCCTTTTTATGTTCACAAATCATGACATTTAAATTGAAATGAAATCAGTGCATCAAAATTATATTTGGAAAGGATTGAAATAACTATTTATCAAGTTCCTGAAATCATGAAAAGTTTTCTAGTGAATTCAGTTTATTTTAATTTACATCACTCAATAATCCCCCTTTGGGTATTATCAAAAAGAAACAAGATAATTAGTAAGGTAAAAGATAGATGAGAATAAAAGAGAATATTTCATTAATGTATTAAAAAAGATTAGAAAAGGATTTAGAAAAATTTCATATCAGATATCCTAATTTGAATCTTAATTTGGGACATCTTTGTCATCTTTAGGAAGTGGGGGGGGCCTTTCATTTGGATGTAGAGGTAGGATCAAATGTAGTCTGAGGAGGAGGAGGAGGAGATGCAGGCTCACCAAGAACTATATGATAGAGATAATATTTTACACATTTTTTGTATGCATTTTAATTATTTTAACCTTCCCAAATTATCAATTTGATATTATATAAATCAATTTTGTATTTATGATGTGTTTTGAGAAAAATGTTGAAAAGTGCTTAATTCTGGATTTTTGACATATTTTTACATCAAGGGTATTTTAGTCATTTCTTGAAAAATATAATTCCCAATTGAGTGGATTCCTTATTTTATTTCCTTAAACTTTGTCTTCTAGACCAAGGGTAGATTCGAGTATCTAGAGGCCTTAAAAAATCAATGAAGTTGAAGATTTTTCCGGGAGGACTGTGTGGACCCCACCACCATAATGGAATCACATCTCGGCCTAAAAACCTTTAATGGATGTTATTTTTCATGTAATAGAACTATGAAACATAGGTTCTTCTCTACAAGTAATTTTATGGAGTTTGGAAGTCATTAAGGTTTTCATTGGAGGTTATACTTTTGGAGGAAGCTTCCTAGAACCTTCATCCAGAAAACATAACACTCAATAAAAAATTCATAACTAAGGAATCTGGTGGCCAAATGAGCTGAAATTTTTATAGGAGACGTGGAAAACAATGGGGAATAACTTTTATTAAGAATAAAATGTGTGAATTTTCCATTTAATGGGTCCAAAATGCATCAACTTTTGGGGGGGAAATTCCACCTATAAAAGGAGGGAAGATCCTCCCTCTCAAAGCATCCCATTTTCCATCCCATTCCTTCAAGGCACCGAGGAGGAGATATCCACCGAAGGAGGCCAACCAAAAACCTTCCCCTTTTCTTCTTAATTTATTTTTTTTTCTTTATTTTTGTTTTAGTTTTCAATTTTAATTTATATTGCTAATAAATTCATGCATTGTTTTCATTTTCGTATCTACCCATCCACCCTTTTTTATTCTTCTTCCATTTTTCTTATTTTTTTCGATTATTATTCTCATATTACCATAATGAACTATAATACTCATTATCATGAGTAACTTACCCAAGGAATATCCCGAGGGATTAATCAGGTTCTTGAACCTCACACCATGTTTTTAATATTCTTTGAGTTAATTATAAGGATAATCTATAGTGGGTGTAATCCTCACTGTGGTTGTCTAAGGTTTAACTTCTTAATCTATAACTATTTTCCTTAGATTGAGGAGTTGTATAGAGGGTGTTATTGGTGATTTATAAGTGGACTTTTCATTCATAACTAGGGTAGACTAAGGTGTTCACACATATGATGGAGTGTGTTAACTAATAATATTTGAAGTTGGTCAACAAAAGTGCTCCCTAAAAATTCTCTCGGGAGAACTTCCTTTCTTCCATAATTCCATTCTATTTAGAATTGTATGGTAATTTAGAATTGAATTTTAGTTTCATATAATTTTTCATTTAAGTTATTTTATTAAATTCCATTTATTTCATAAAATATAAAACAACAAAAATAATTACTTCTTAGGTGAATTGGATTAAGTAGGTGAATGAACTAAGAAAGTTTCTCAGGTGAAATGACCCTGGTCAGCCTCTATGTTGCACTATAAAAACATAAAAATATTCTTTTTCCATTCCCTATGATAGGCGTGCATCAAAACCGGTGTCATTTTTGGGGATCTAATCAGTTATTTCAGTCATTTTTTCGAAATTCACATTTTTGTAAATATTTTTCTTTGTTTTTAAAAAAATATATAAAAAAAAATATTTTCCCATGATATTTTCAAATGACTATTTTTTCAATTCATGGAAAAATTACCCACCGATGAAAGAACAAATTATTGACTCACCCTTGTCCGTGGAGGATCGTGTTTCTTTTCTTGTTAGATAGGTGAGGTTATTTTGGAAGTCAAATAATGGGGACCAGACATTCAATGAATCCATAGCTGGCCTGAGGGAGGACACGAACAAAGAAATTTTTGAATTGATAGCTTGGGAGCTAACCGAGTTCTCTCATTACTTTATATAATTTTATCAAGTGGATAAGATCCCAGAAGAGTCCCCCTTAGTATTCCCTGATTTTTTCAAGGAGATCCATGAAATGGAGGACCCTGACTACCAACCTCCATCTACTATTGCTCAACTCCAAGTTTCACTTATCACTGAAAAAGTGATTGAACTAGAACCAACTTAGGGATATGATCTTATATTTAACTCTATATTTTCTGATTTCATTCAATATGATTTGAGTATCACTCATTATGATTTTGAATTTTTAGATTCAATCAATCCTTGAATCACCCTGGAGGAAGATGATGAAAAATAAATTGCACCTGTTGAGGAACACATGGAGATCCCTAACATTATTGAAAATGAATTTGAGGATACCCATCAGGAGATCTAGGTAGCTGATCCTGAGGAAAACATAACAGAGGTTTCTCTTATTAAATCCCATGTGAAGCTAGCACTGGAAGAGAAGAAGGTTACATAATTAACAACTAAGGAAGAGGATGTTCCATACTTCATCCTACCCCCGACGTGAAAGATTTTACTCATTGTAAAGGAGGAGGATATGGTGTACTGTATCCATGGATATTCCCTCAAGAACAAGGATAGAACAGGCTCAAAAACTCCACTTGTGGTGGTTCAAATCAAAGAATCTTCATCCACCGTCTGATTTTGGATAACAACTAGTACTGCCTTCTGGAGGAAGTAAAAATTCAGGGCCCACTGGGGTGATCGTACCAAGATTTATCCTTTACTTTATTTTTAGTAATTTTATTTTCAATATTAGGAATTTATATTTTCAATTCAGTATTAGGAATTAGTCCAGCATGCGGTCCACTCCCTCTTTTCATTTTGAGCTTAAATTAAATGATCCTTGTGATTAATTAAGTAATTTTTCTTTTTTAGGATCATGATGTAAGAAGGAATCCCCAAGCATTGGAGGAAGATAACCAAAGCTTTATTTCAAAATGGAGTTCACTTTTTATGATTATATTTTAAACTCCTTACATTTTTTGGTCCAAAACATGTTTTGAGCTTTAGTGATAAGAATTGCATGCTAACACTTGAATTAATGCTTAACTTGACTTATCTAGGATACATGAGTTTCTTAGGAATCCAGTGATTCCATGTTTTAGATTTCAATATTAATGATATTGAATAAGTAAAATGGAGAATCAAATTATTGAAACAAAGCATAGATATTGAAATGAGGACTCGTGATCTAAGGGAATTAGTTGATTTATTTAAATGAAATTTCCCTACCATTTTTCATGCTTTAAAATTATGAAATTAATGTGAATTGATTTGTTATTATAAATCATGCCTTGAGTGGTTTTTCAATATCTTATGTCTCATTCCCAAGAGGATTTCTAGACCAAGTACTTCCAATTTATTCTTGAGCACAATTCTTGAGTGATCTTGGGACATGTCACCTACTAGAACTTTCATTTGAACTTGTTGAAGCTATGATTATACAAAAACACATTTAAAATGATTGAGGAATATTTTGAAAATCCCTTATCCTTAAATACCACCTCTACATAAATCCTTCTTTTATTCCATAGATACCATGAATTCCTTTATAGGGATGAGCCATGTTTCAAGCCATTTTTATCCATTCTTACCCTACCCTTGGTATTTACATGATATTTTAAAGATGAAGTGTGGGGGTGAAGGGATTCATGGTGGAAGGGATGATTTACCTTATAAGGAAAAAGTTTGGGGGTTATATTGTGGTAATTTTAAAATGTTGTAGAATCATTCATTGTACTTCATTATTTACCCCTCTTGAATTAAAAAAATGACGAAAATAACCAAAAAATAAAAAAATGGTTGTGCTTTGGGAGAACCAAAAATCACTATTTTCCAGATCGATGATCTTCTAATCATATGTGGTTAGGTGATGGATGTGAGGTTTGATATAATCATAACTTTTGAAAAAAATAAAAACAAATATACAAATTAAAAAAAATCAATAGGGTGCATTAATTATTCATTATGCTTTACTTTGATCATGACTTACTTTGATTTTTGGGGGAAGTGGGTGTTGGTACTTTGAAGGGGAGAATTTCATTACAGTTTTTGATATCATGTATTGTAATTAAGAGATAAACCTCCTCATTGACCCTTAATTTTTAAAACATCAAATCCTACCAACCTTAATCCCCATAGTCATTTTAACCTTTATTGAAAAGTCCACATAATTTTATGTGCCTTTTGTCTTTAGAAAGTAAAGAAAGTAGTTATTTTACAAGCTTATGGATAATTTTCATGTTCTAATGATATGGTCATAACTATACTTGAATTGTATCATGAGAGATGAGAGGAAAAATTCAAATGTAAGGTAAATCATGATGTGGCATGCTTAATAATAATGAATTGAGAATATTGAATGAATGAAATAAGAAGTTCCATCTTTTCTTAAAGGGGTAAAGTAAAATATATGAATTAATTGTTTCCTTGAAAAATGGGAAATTAAATTGATATTTTATTTGTATTTTTTAATGTTTTATTTAACATTGAAAATTATTAAATTTTATTACTTTGGAATTTGAATATTGGTAATATTGGTGTCCTCTAAATTCCATGTTGAAATTTTATGCTTGAGGACAAGCACAGTTTAAGTGTGGGGGAATTGATAGAGCTAATATTTTACATATTTTTTATGCATTTTAATTGTTTTAACCTTCCCAAATTATCAATTTGAAATTATATGGATCAATTTTTGATTTATAATGTGTTTTGAGAAAAATGGTGAAAAGTGCTTAATTCTGGATTTTTGACATATTTTTACATCAAGGGTATTTTAGTCATTTATTGAAACATATAATTCCCAATTAAGTGAATATTTTTTTATAATCCTTATTTTATTTCCTTTAACTTTTTCTTCTGGACTATGAGCGGATTTGAGCATCTAGAGGCCTTAAAAATCAATGAAGTTCAAGAATTTTCCGGACAAACTGCGTGGACCCCACCACTGTAACGGAAGCACATCTCGGCTTACACACCTTCAATAGAGGTTATTCCACCTGTAATAGAACTAGGACACATAGGTTAGTCTCTAAAAGTAATTTTATGGAATTTGAAAGTTGTTAATGTTTCCATTGGATGTTATACTTTTGGAGGAAGCTTCATGGAACCTTTGACCAAAAAAAGTAACACTCAATCAAAAATTAATAACTCCTGAATTAAGAGGAAAAATGATCTGAAATATTGATATGCGACACGGAATACAATGGGGAAGAAATTTTATGAAGGAAACAATGTGTTAATTATCCATTTAATGGGTCAAAACACATCAAATTTTGGAGAAAAAATTATACCTATAAAAGGAGGGGAGCTCCTCCCTCTCAAAGAATCCCATTTTCCATCTCATTCCTTCAAGTAACCAATGAGGAGATATCCACTGAGGGAGTCCATCCTCAAATATTCCCCTTTTCTTCTTAATTTATTTGTTTTCTTTATTTTTTTTAGTTTTTAATTGTAATTTAGATTGCTAATAAATTCATGCATTGTTTTCATTTTTGTGTCTACCCATCCACCCTCCTTTCTCCTTCTTCCATTTTTCTTATTCTTTTCTATTCTTATTCTCATATTACCATCGTGAACTATAATACTCATGATCATGAGTAAATTACTTGAGAAATGTCCTGAGGGAGTAATCAGGTTCTTGAACCCAAGACCATGTTTTTAATATTCTTTGAGTTGATTCTAAGGATAATTTATAGTGGTTGTAATCCTCAATGTGGTTGTATAAGGTTTAACTTCTTAATCTAAAACCATTTTCCCTCGATTGAGGAGGTCGATAGAGGGTGTTCTTGGTGATTCCTAAGTGGAATTTTCATTCATAATTGTGGTAGACTGAGGTGTTCACACATACGATGGAGTGTGTTCACTAAGAATATTTGAAGTTGTTCAATGAAGGTTCTCTCTAAAAATTCTCTCAGGAGAACTTCCTTTCTTCTATAATTCAATTCAATTTAGCATTGTATGTTAATTTAGAATTGAATTTTATTTTAGTATTATTTTTCATTTCAGTTATTTTATTAAATTCCATTTATTTCATAAAACATAAAACAAAAAAAATAATTACTTCTTAGTTGAATTAGATTAAGTAGGTGAATGAACTGAGAAATCTCCTCAAGTGAGACGACCCTGGTCAGCCTCTATACTGCACTAGGAATACATAAAAATACGCTTTTTCCACACCCTAAAACAGGCGTACATCAAAACTGGCACCATTGTCGGGGATCTAATTAGTTATTTCAATTGTTTTTTCAAAATTCACATTTTTGTAAATATTTTTCTTTGTTTTTAAAAAAATATAAAAAAATTATTTTCCCATGATGTTTTCAAATGACTATTTTTCAATTCATGGAACAATTACCCACTAGTGAAAGAACAAATTATTGAATCACTCTTGTCTATGGAGGATGGTGTTTCTTTTCTTGTTAGATAGGTGAGGTTATTTTGGAAGTCAAATAATGGGGACTAGACATTCAATGAATTCATAGCTGGCCTGAGGGAGGACATGAACAAAGAAATTTTTGAAGTGATGGATCAGGAGCTAACTAAGTTCTCACATTACTTTCTAGAATTTTATCAAGTGGTGAAGGTCCCAAAAGAGTCCCCCTTAGTCTTCCCTGATTTTTCTAAGGAGATCCATGAAATGGAGGAGCTTAACTACCTCCCTCCATCTGCTATTGTTCAACTCAAATTGGAAGTTATCACTGAAAAAGTGATTGAACTAGAACCAACTTAGGGATATGATCCTTTATTTAACTCTATATTTTTTTATTTCATTCAATATGATTTGAGTATTACTCTTTATGATTTTGAATTTTTATATTCGATCAATCCTTGCATCACCCTGGAGGAAGATGGTGAAAAAGAAATTACACCTGTTGAGGAACACGTGGAGCTCCCTGACATTATTGAAAATAAATTTGAGGAGACCCATCAAGATATCCAGGCAGTTGAGACTACGGAAACTAGAACAGAGGTTTCTCTTATAAAATCCCCTATAAAGCTAGCACTGAAAGAGAAGAAGGTTTCACAATTAACAACCAAGTAAGAGGATGGTTCATACTTCATCCTACCCCCAACATGCAAGCTATAACTCATTGTGAAGGAGTAGGATATGGTGTACTCTATCCATGGATATTCCCTAAAGAACAGGGATAGCATAGGTAGGGAAACTCCACATGTGGTGGTTCAAATCAAAGAAGCTTCATCCACCTAATTTTGGATAACAATTGGTACTGCCTTCTAGAGACAGTAAAAATTCAGGGCCCACTTGGGGGATCGTACCAAGATTTATCCTTTACTTGATTTTTATTACTTTAATTTTCAATATTAGGAATTTAGATTTAAAATTCAGTATTAGGAATTAGTCCATCATGTGACCCACTCCCTCTTTTCATTTTGAGCTTAAATGAAATGATCCTTATGATTAATTAAGTAATTTTTCTTTTGTAGGATCATGATGTAAGAAGGAATCCCCAAGCATTTGAGTAAGGTAACAAAAGTTTTATTTCAAAAAGAAGTTCACTTTTTATGATTATCTTTTAAACTCCTTACATTTTTTGGTCCAAAACATTTATTGAGATTTAGTGATAAGAATTGAATACTTGCACTTGAATTAATGATTAACTTGACTTATCTAGGAGACATGAGTTTCTTAGGAATCTAGTGATGTCATGTTTTAGATTTCAATGTTAATAATATTGAATAAGTAAAATGGAGAATCAAATTATTGAAATAAATCATAGATATTGAAATGAGGACTCATGATTTAAGGGAATTAGTTGATTTATGTAAATGAAATTTCCCTACCATTTTTCATACTTTGACTTTTTGAAATTCATGTGAATTGATTTGTTATTATAAATCATTCCTTCAGTGGTTGTTCAATATCATATGTCTCATTCCTGAGAGGATTTCTAGACCAAGTACTTACAATTTATTCTTGGGCATATTTCTCGAGTGATCTTGGGACATGTCACCTTCCAGAACTTGCATTTTAACTTTTTAAAGCTATGACTGTACAAAAACACATTTAAAATTATTGAGGAATCTTTTGAAAATACCTTATCCTTAAATACCACCTTTATATTAATCCTTCTTTTATACCATAGATACCATGAATGGACTTTATAGGGATGATCCATGTTTCAAGCCATTTTTATCCATTCTTACCCTACTCTTGGTATTTTTATGGTATTTTAAAGATGAAGTGTGGGGGTGAAGGGATTCATTGTGGAAGGGATGATTTAACTTGTAAGTAAAAAAATGTGGGGTTTCTATTGTGGTCATTGTAAAAGGTTGTGGAATCATTCATTTTACTTCATTATTTACCACTCTTGAATTTAAAAAATGACAAAAATTTACAGAAGGAAACAAAAAAATAGAAAAATGGGTTGTGATTTGGGAGGACCAAAAATCACCATTTTCCAGACCAGTGATCTTCTAATATTATCTGTTTAGGTGATGGATGTGAGGTTTGGTATAATCATAACTTTCGAAAAAAAATAAAAACAAATATACAAATTAAAAAAAAATAAGAGGGTGCATTAATCATTCATTATGCTTTACTTTGATCATGACCATACTTTGAGTTTTGGGGGAAGTGGGTGTTGGTAATTTTAAGGGGAAAATTTCATTACACTTATTGATATCATGTATTTTAATTAAGAGATAAACCTCCTCATTGACCCTTAATTTTTAAAACATCAAATCTTACCAACCTTAATCATCAGATTCATTTGAACCTTTATTGAAAATTCCTCATGATTTTATGTGCCTTTTGTCTTTATAAAGTTGAGAAAGTAGTTATTTTACAAGCTTATAGATAATTTTCATGTTCTAATGATATGAGTATAACTCTACTTGAATTGTATCATGAGAGATGAGAGGTAAAATTCAAAGGTGAGGTAAATCATGATGTGGCATGCTTAATAATAATGAATTGAGAATCTTGAATGAATGAAAGAAGAAGTTCCATCTTTTCTCAAAGGGAAAAAGTAAGATATATGAATTAATTTTTTCTTTAAAAAATGGGAAATTAAATTTATGTTTTATATGTATTTTTTAATGTTTTATTTGACATTGAAAATAATTAAATTTTATTACTTTGGAATTTGAATATTGGTAATATTGGTGTCCTCTGAATTCCATGTTGAGATTTTATGCTTGAGGACAAGCACGGTTTAAGTGTGGGGGAATTAATAGAGATAATATTTTACATATTTTTTGTATGCATTTTAATTTTTTTAAACTTCCCAAATTTTCAATTTTAGCTTATATGGATCAATTTGGGATTTATGATTTGTTTTGATAAAAATGGTTAAAAGTGCTTAATTCTGGATTTTTGACATTTTTTTATGTCAAGGGTATTTTAGTCATTTATTGAAAAATATAATTCCAAATTGTGTGAATATTTTTTTTTATAATCCTTATTTTATTTCCTTCAACTTTTTCTTCTAGACTAGGGGAATATTTGAGCATCTAGAGGCCTTGAAAATCAATGAAGTTAAATAATTTTCTGAGCTGACTGCGTAGACCCCACCACCGTAACGGAAGCACATCTCGGCATACACACCTTCAATAGAGGTTATTATACCTATACTAGAACTAGGACACATAGGCGTGTCTCTAAAAGTAATTTTATGTAGTTTTTAATTCATTTAGGTTTCCATTGGATGTTATACTTTTGGAGGAAGCTTCATGAAACCTTCGTCCATAAAAAGTAACACTCGATAAAAAATTCATAACTCCTGAATTCAGTGTCCAAATGAGTTGAAATTTTTAGAGGAGACACAGAATACAATGGAGAAGAAATTTTATAAAGGGTATAATGTGTTAATTTTCCATTTAATGGGTCAAAAACTCATCAAATTTTGGAGGAAAAATTCTAGCTATAAAAGGAGGGGAGCTCCTCCCTCTCAAAGCATCCCATTTTCTATCTCATTCATTTGAGGCACCAAGGAGGAGATATCCATCAAGGGATTATGTCCTAAAATCTTACCCTTTTATTCTTAATTTATTTTTTTATTTTTTTATTTTTAGTTTTAAATTGTAATTTAGATTTCTAATAAATTCATGCATTGTTTTCATTTTTGTGTCTACCTATCCACCCTCTTTTCTTCTTCTTCAATTTTTCTTCTTCTTTTCTATTCTTATTCTCATATTACCATCATGAACTATAATACTCATGATCATGAGTAAATTACCTGAGGAATATCTCGAGGGAGTAATCAGGTTCTTTAACCCAAGACCATGTTTTTAATATTCTATTAGTTAATTCTCAGGATAATTTATAGTGGGTGTAATCCTCACTGTGGTTGTCTAAGGTTTAACTTCTTAATCTACAAACATTTTTCCTCGATTGGGGAGGTCGATATAGGGTGTTCTTGGTGATTTATAAGTGTAATTTTCATTAATAACCATGGTAGACTAAGGTGTTCACACATATGATGGAGTGTGTTCACTAAGAATATTTGAAGCTGGTTAATAAAGGTGCTCCCTGAAAATTCTCTCAAGAGAACTTCCTTTCTTCTATAATTCCATTTTGTTTAGAATTGCATGGTAATTTAGAATTGAATGTTATTTTTGTATTATTTTTCATTTCACTTATTTTATTAAATTCCATTTATTTCATAAAACATAAAAAAACAAAAATAATTACTTCTTAGGTGAATTAGATTAAGTAGGGGAAAAAACTGAGAAAGATCCTCAAGTGAGACGACCCTGGTTAGCCTCTATGTTGCACTAGGAAAACATAAAAATACAATTTTTCCATGCCCTATGATAGGTGTGTGTCACTATACATCTGGAAACAGGTCTGAGTTGTTGAAATTCTTGTCTGAGAGTTAGTCTAAAAGGATTAATGGTAGAAGTGGTATAGGTAGTAGTGGCTTGGGACATAAGAATGGTTGAAGGAGCTAGCACAGTTGTCTAAGAAGTGTATGGATAAGGTTCCATCAACCTAGTAAACTCACTAACTACATGAGAACTATGATCCAAATCCTGAAGGAAATAATCTTTATTCTCCATTAAAGCTTCCAAAACTAGATTCATAGCCCTGAGCTTATCAACTTGGAACTTAAAAGCTTGAGTTGAGGTGGCATCTTCAAGTCCAAAGCAAGAGTTATAAATATCCCTTTTAGATATGAATTTGTAAAGATCATTCTTAGGTAATAATTAATTTATCTCTTGATTGTTTTTCTTTATTGACCAGCTTTCTTGGAATCCTATAGAATTATAGCCAAGGTCTTGGCAGCATGGGTTTGAAACCCATCAAACACAACTTATCTAGTCTTGCTGAACTCTTCAAACAAAACTTTCAACTCATATCAAATGAGTTGAATGGTCTTTTCTTCATCAAAAACTGACTGAATAGAAGGAGTAGGAGGCACAGGATTAGGTTGAAACATAGCATTTATAAACCTTTGGTCTAGCTGAATCATCATATCAGATAAATCATCTTGGATAGCACCAACCTAAGCTCTCAAATCTGCAATCTCATTTTTCATCAACTCTATCCTGAATAAAAATTGAGGCTAAAGGTGATTTATTACCAATGTAACAACTTTAGAAATGTCATCTTTTTTAACATGATGAAAGGAGTTTTCAAAATTAACAAATAATTTCTTGAATATATCCATTGGATTTGATTTGAACACACCCAATTCATACTTAGTGGAATATTAAGTAGAAGGAATAGAGGATATAGGAGTAGAGGCAGATGGATCCCTAGCCTAATGCCTACCATCTATCTTAGGTACATCCTCCACTAATCTATCTCTTATAATCTAATACTCAACGTTTTTAAAGGATTTAACTCCATCTCTATCAGAATCTTAAACTATATCCTCATGAAAAAGTTGAGATTCCTCACCTCCTTGGTGGAAGTAGAGACAAAGATGTCTTGAATAGTCTGATCAATAGAAGTTCATGCAGAATACACCTCAATTCTCTCTTTATTATCAACCTTAGCAATCAATACTCATTCTAAAGTTCTTTGAATAGAGAGAATACCAGGTCTACTATGTTCAGGTGTACTGCCTCGATGATCATCATCATCACAATAAGGATATTCTAAGCCCAAAATAAGAGATCTATGGGACTTCTCCCTATAAAAAGTTAATTTGGTATAGGTTATCAAGGAGTACTCCCAATAATTGGAGACCCTTTTGAGTTATCACTAACTTCATCAAATTCAACAGGTTTATCCTATTCCGGATCATCCTCATGAGTTTTTCTAACTTCTTTATCAAGATCTATAGCTTCTCTCTCTTCTTCTTCTTCCTCTTCCTCAACAGCTACTTCCACTTCTAATTCTTTAGAATGATAAGCATCATTGTCTGAATATTCCACAACTTCGTCAAGTTTAAGACCAGAATCCACAAGATCCCTAGGTCTAATCGGGTACTTCACTGGATCAAATTTCTCATAAACCTTTTCTGGGTCAGCCACACATTCCTTTTTCCATGGATTCCAGTTTACTCCTTTTTTTTCAAAAAAAATTAAGAAAAAATCCATCAGATGAAGTTATTCTTTCCAACCCCTGAGAAACTAACCCTTTATACTCTAGAAATGCTAAATAATATTATGATGAGGTAAAGAAATGGTCCATGAAGCTGGATTACATAACTCATCCATATTTATCATGAAATATCTGTAAAGACTGATTTGAATATTATTCTTCATAAAAAACAAGAAAAACATATTTAGATTCCTTAGGTTTCTAAAATCTTCTTTTCTTGGACATATCAAATGTTGAATGAACCAGCTGCCTACATTCTCTACTAAGTTTTACAGAAGTAGGTCTCCTGGGGGTTCCATTCTCAATTAGTTCATTAAAAGAGTTCTAAAACTTTAAATTTTCATGATTAATAGGATAAGATCTTTGATAATCCACATATTATCCTTTTTCAACACACCCAAACACTTTCCCAAAATTTTAAGGAAAATTCCAGAACTTCACCACTGACCATTGTTCTGACAACATCTCTTTTCTCACTAGGGAAAAAATATAGGTGTGCATAAAACTCCTTAAAAAGTTTTAGATAAAAAGTCCTACCATTTTTTCTAAACTATGAAACTCATACCTGGTTTTGAATTTCATTCCATACCAATGATCTACTCGATTTCAACCAAAGTGAATTGTCTTCTTTTTCTATTGAAAATGGACAATTTATTAAGTGTGGATTCTTTGGATTTAAAGATGTTCCTAAAATCATTACACATATTTAAAATTCGAATCAGATTCCATATACTTTCACATATTTTCCCTAAAATCTCTTCATTATTCTCGATGCCTTACCCTTTTCAAGTTATCTGGAGGTTCAAACTTAAGAGAGAGAGATTCGAGGTAAAAGAGGGGTTTAAAAAGGGTAACGCATCGAGAAGAAGAGAGATATTTTAGGGAAAATATGTGCAAGGATTTGGAATCTGATTCGAATTTTATTTAAATCATTTAGGGAATAAAATAATAATAAACTCAAAAATAAATCCTACCAAAATATTTTTCATGAAAAATTCTAATTAAATAGACATAGTAGGTCAGCTAACCATGGATCTGTAATAACATAAGAACGGTAGGCATGTTAACCATATGACTAATATTTTCACGATAAGTAAGTTTTGACCCTATGAGAAAGTATCCATCTTTAAGTGTTTAAGGTAGGTATACTAACCATATGAACAAAAACTCAGGGTATGTATATTAATCTTGTGAACTACACTTCACAATTACTTCCAAAAAATCTCAGAAAAAAGAATCTTAATAGAACTTAAATAACTTCAAAGGATGGAATTTAATTTAAACAATTAGGCATAATTTATCATGCTCAATTCATGTCTGATTTAATTGATTCTCTCTATATTCAAGGGTTATGTTAACATATTAGCAAGATGATGTTCAATACCAATGAACTCAAGAGTTATATCACCTTTCTAAAAATGATCTATCAGAAATTTATGTCTTATACCAATGTGTTTTTTTCTATAATGAGATATAGGATTCTTAAAAATATTTATCCCAATTTTAATTTCAAAATTTATAGAGACATGCTAGAATTTATATCCATATTCTAGTAATGTATATTTCATCCACAGAATATGTGCACAAAACTACTTATAGCTATGTACTCATCTTCAATAGTGGATAATGCAATAGATTTTTGTTTCTTACTACACCATGAAACTAGAGACTTTCACAAAAAGTGACATGTTCCATAGGTTCTTTTTTTACTAACTTATAACCAAAAAATAAGCATCTGAATAACTAACTAAATCAAATTTATGTATTTTAGAATAAAATGGCCCTAAGTTGGTTAACTTTTTAGGTATTTTAAAATTCATTTCACATTAATTAAATGTGACTCTTTTGGGTTTTCTTAAAAATATTCACACATATGCACACTAAACATTATATTAGGACAACTAGCAGTTAAGTATAGTAAACTCTCAATCATACCTTTATAAGTGGTTTGATCAACTAGTTTCCCAGTTTCATCAAGATCCAACTTGCATCTAGTACTCATGGGAGTATCACTACCTTTAATACTATCCATACTAAAATGTTTTAAAAGATATTTAGTGTACTTTGATTTAATATAATTCCATCTTTATTTTGAAAAATCTAAAAACCGAGAAAGAATTTATGTTCACCCATCAAACTCATTTCAAATTTACTTTACATCATTTTTGAAAACTCAGTACACAAATAATTTCTTAAAGATCTAAAAATAATATCATTAATATATATTTTTAATACTAAAACGCCTTTTTAAATTCATTTAATAAATAAATAGGGGTCAGTAATTCATTTAGTAAAGCCTTTTGAAATTAAAAATGAGTTAATCTGATCATAACAAGATCTAGGAACTTGTTTTAAACCATATAAATCTGTTGTTAATTTAAAAACATGATTTGGAAAGTTAGATTTTTGAAATCCAGGGGTTGTTCAACAAAAACATCCTCAACTATATAACCATTTAATAATTCACTATTGACATCCATTTTAAAAATTTTGAAATCCAAGTGTGTTTCATAGGCAAGAAACATTCTAATGGATTCAAGTTTAGCTACTGGAGAAAAGTTCTCCTCATAGTCAATACCGTATTCTTGACTCTATCCTTGTGAAAAAAATCTTTCTTTGTTTCTAATTATCGTTCTTGATGAACGCATTGTCATGAAATTTCAAAGTGATTATGATTTAAAGATGATTTTATGGTCTAGGTAAGATCCCAGGTTGTCTCTTAAGGAGCATTGGTGGTTTATAGTGTGTATTTTTAATAAAAACAACTAATATAGGGGGTGGTTTTGAAAAAAATTAAGAAAATAACTTAATTTAAAGAGTTTAATAGTTAAGAAACCAAGTGGATTTTGAAAAATATGAGATAAAGGTTTCATTGTGATTTCACTACACACATTTCAAGTTCATTGTTCTTAGATATTAATTCAGGTTTGGAGTAATTATTTGGTTTAAATTAATTGGAATCTCGATTAATTCCTAAGCTTTTATTTCAATGCTTGAAGAACCAAACCTTGACATAACAATCGTATTGTCAAGGTCCAGAACTTATGCATGGAATAAGAGATTATAAATCAATTTTAAATCTCATTAAAATGGTTAAGAAAATTATTCTTGTGTTTTCTAATCGAAACAACACAAGTCACGCACTCAAAGCCTCACATTGATCGGTTATAAATTAAGATAAAATCAATCACATGCATCAAAACAAGCATTAAAATATGAAATAATGTAATATGCATGGAATGAAATGTTTTAAAACCCAAATTACTCCAAACCAAATAGCTAATATATGCATCAGAACTCCCTTGACATGTGTGTAGCTCCCTCACAACAAACACCCATTGTTTAGCCCAACATTGAGAGGAGGATGAGTGGATCTCATTCTTCATCCTTGATCCGCCTATGAGGATAGGGACCTCCAGAACTTATAGGATGAAGATATAACTCCTTTGGAACTCCAAATTTCCATTAATTCACTCCTTGGTCAAACTTCCAAATGGTGACCCCAATGTGCCAATTTATAGGAAATGTGGAAGGTGGTTTTGGGAACCCTGATTTCAAGAAATCACATGGAACATAGTTTTTTATGGGAAAAAGTCTTATATCACTTTTGAAAAAACTAAAAAGTTGTATCCCCACCTACTGATTATATCCAACAAAAATTTGGAACCATTTTAAAGATCACATTTGAAGATATATACTAAATACAGAACCAACTTTTTGACTTCAAGCAGATTCGATTCCCTAGATAGATTAGTTTGGGTGGGCCCCTTAATAGAATAATGGGGCTTGTGTGTATTCATATGAAATGTAGAAAATTGAATTTTGGACTATCCCAAAAAATCTCAGTCCATCTAGATTCATTTTTTAGTATTAGTGTGTGGTTGAGTCCACTAGTGTGCTTGGATCCTGCGCAGTTCGACCCATTTTTCATGAACTTCATCATGGGCCCTCCAAATCACTTCCACCTACAATGTAATTATCAAAAAATGTAACTTTTCCCTTTTTAAAAGTGATAAAAACAAAATAATTGAATCAAAAATGAAGTAAATTTTTTTATTACTTTTATAATTTTCAATACAAAACTAGTTTAGTACAGTGGTGTAAGGGTGAAAATAAAACAGTGAAGTGAGGCGCGATCACCTGACTCATCAACCTTGTTTCTAAACACCCATTTAGTGTCAATTTAGTTAGTCCTTAGGTATTTTAACTAGATTATAGACTATATTTCTTTCAAACTGGTTAAGTTCTTCTAGCATTTCCATTACCTGAAACTCATCATTAATTGCATCATTGATTTTCTTAGGTTCTATTTGTGACAAGAAATATTGATGTTCAACTTGGTTTCTTAGAGAATCTCTAGTATGGGTTCCTTTTTCTAGTTCACCTACTACAACATATAAGGGATGATATCTATGAGTCCTAAAAAATTCTAGGAATGGAATTGTACCTCATTCTCATCTATAATTTTGGGTTCAGGTTGTTCATCATAACTAGGAGAGTTCTTTACAGGAGTTCTGGAAAAAATTGTCACCAGGTTTAGCATTTATGTCCATACTGGAAAGGTCATCCTCAAGATTTTCTAAAGATATTTTAGGCTCATGTGGGTTTGTCTCATCATATTTGAAATTTATAGATTCTTCCAAAATCTTGGTCCTTTTATTACACACCCTGTATGATTTACTAGATGTAGAATATCTAAGGAAAAACTATTCATTACACTTGGAAGTAAACTTTTATAAATTCTCTTTTTTGTTGAATATAAAGACTTTATAACCAAAAACTATAAATTAATTAACCTTTGGTTTTCTACCATTCTATAATTCATAAGGATTCTTCTTTAAGAGAGGTCTAATTAAAAGACTATTAATTATATAGCAAGCTGTATTAATAATGTCATGACCCGACCCTACCCGGGCTAGAGCCGCAACTACCCCAAGCCCGCCTCCATAGGCCAGGGGATGGCGACCAGCGCCGAAGGCACAACAACTCGGGGAGGCCTTTGCCTAAGTACCTGTACACACACACATCACACTCAATGCAATAGTACAGAGTAAAAGAAAATACAAGCAAAGAAAAGGAAAGGGAAACTGCTATATATACCACAAAGTGCATCGACCTCTAAAAGTACAAAGAAAGCTGAAGGAACACTGAAAATAAAAGGGGCAAAACACGTGCCTAACCAAAAAGTTCCACAACCCGGAAATAGGTAAACAAAACAAACAAATGATGGGTCTCCCACCTGGAACCCGACTACGACCACTGCACGCGGTCCAAGCTCCCGAACTCCTATGCTCCACTGAAGTCACGACCAACCTGTCTGTCGTCTACAAGGGCACACCAAGTGCGGTCAAAGCCCAAGCAGGGGTGAGTATAAAAATTCTCAGTAGGATACCCCGAAGGGTCGAGGGAGAAACAAAGGAGGTACCGAAGGGTGAGTAGTAGAGCGAACAGGAAAAGTAAAGGAGTACAACAAGGGGTGCAGTGGAGTAATAGTAAAGAGTCCAGCTCAACCCAACAAGAGGAAAGAAGGTAGACTCGTCCAAACACAAGGAGCTAGAAATGGTGAGAAGATGAACTTCCCGTCGAGTCTTTGCTACCTATAGTAGGAGAGTAGACTTGTCCAACCATGAGAAGCTAGACATGGAAATCACGTGGCATACCCCGCACGTCTTCGCCTCTCCTGGAAGGAGAGTAACCAAACCCAAGAAGTGGGTACTAGAACAAGGTATATACATATCCATATGCTTTGTCAAGAATCCCAAACAACGTCGTAAGGGGATCTCTATCCCATAGCTCAGCCCAAGAAAAGAGAGTCGCCAACAGTCCCAGAAGTAACACCATCGATGCCCAGCATCCCACACGTCTGCCCCAAACCGCAAGCCAAGGGGCTCAATCACCACACCTAGACACTATCCACTTTGGGCGGCACTGACTCACCCACACGATTTTAGATCGCGTCACAAGAACGCGTCTCAGTGGGGAAAGTGACCCTCGTACTTGAGAGTTCTAGGGAAAGTCAAACCACACCTCATCACTGCCCTGCAGTCGAGAGGTCTCCTCAAAGTCAAAGTCGTTCTATCACTGACCCGTACAACCAAGGGTCCCGCTCCAGTGATCACGGAGGAAAGTCACAGACTATCCTAGTAGAAAGGACTGAGTCTGGAATATCAACGAATGTCCCACTGCCCAGCCCTGGTGGAGGGTAATTCATAAAACATCATCCGGCGACCCACTGCCCAGCCCTGCTGGAGGGTAGACCTTAATACATTATCAGGCGACCCACTGCCCAGCCTCGCTGGAGGGTAGACATGGAATAAGTCAACAGGCGACCCACTACCCAGCCTTGCTGGAAGGTAGACCTAGAACTAGACGATGGTTGACCTACTGCCTAGCCTTGCTGGATGGTAGACCCTAAGAGATCGTCGGGTAACCCACTGCCCAGTCCCTGCTGGAGGGTAGACCCTAAGAGGTCGTCAGGTGACCCACTGCCCAGTCCCTGCTAGAGGGTAGACCCTAAGTGCGTCGGGCGACCCACTACCTAGTCTCTGCTAGAGGTTAGACCCTAAAAGTCGATGAGTAACCCACTGCCCAGCCCCACTGGAGGGTAAAACTCAGAACTGCTCTGGCCATCTCTACTGGATGGTACAACACTGGCCAACCGAACACGGAGTGGGTATCGCGCAACCACCCGACTCCGGAATAAGACCAGGGGAAACCACTCAAACCTGTTGATCTAAACCATCGATCACAGAGCCGGGGGGAAAACTCAACCCCTCTAGTCAACAAACGAGAACCGAGGGACCCTCTACGTTGCGAGAGTTCAATGGTATGAAAAGTAGAACACAGCACGCACATGGGGCCCCACTACTGGAAAGGGGGTCTATCCCCACACATCTATCCCCACGGTTTGATAAACCGTGGGTATAGGCCTTATTTGTTTATCAATACCCACGGTTTTTTAGAACCGTGGGTATTCAATCCACAATTTCATCAGGTTCTCCTCCTCACTCTCATGCTCCCCCATCTGTTCTCCTCCTCACTCTCGTGCTCCCCCGCTCGAACCCTAGGTTCCAGACCTCCGCCTCCAGCCCTCTCCCCCCCTCCCCGACCACTGCCTCTCGGCTATCCGACCTCCGCCTCCCAGCCCTCTACTCCCCTCTCCGACCTCCGCCTCCTGGCCATCCGACCTCCGGTACCCGGCCATCTCATCCCCACTCCGGACTCCACATCCGCTCCCGACCTCGACCTCCCGGCCTGCTTTTCCACCTCAATGTCTCGGCCTCCGCCTCCCTTCCTCCAGATCCAGCGACGTGCCCCTTCCCCCTGTAGGATCCCTCTCCTCCGGCAACGTCCCGGCCGATTCATTGCATTTAGGTTTGTAATTTTTTCTCCTTGATTTTTTTTATTCTCTATGAATTTTTGGATCTATTTTTTGACTTAATTATAACAAACTTCAATGTTTGAATTCAACTTTCTTTGGGATCAATTGTAAATTCTTCAAAAGCTTCAGCATCATCTTTTAATAAACTCATCTTATCTATTCATATTTACATGAAGTTATTCCTTCACTGATATAGTGGTAGAACATCCAATGAATGAAATCTATTGTGAAACTTCAATTCATCATATTTTTATATCACTTTTTAAGTGTTTCATAATTTGATTTATTAGAGATTTAGTTCTGCACACAAAAGACAATTATAATAATACTTCAATTTAAATCAATATTATTACAAAGTGTATTTTGATTTTCAAAAAAAATAATCAAATGATTTATTAAGTCTATGATTTATATGTATTTGGTATGTGAAATTATGAGTGACTTTTTGTAGTTTTGGAAAAAAGTTACGTTGATTTTGGAAGATTTTTTTGTCAAGTTTTTTTGATTTTGGGCCTTCTAATTTGGTCAATATTGTGTTGAAGAGTTTTTGGGTTTAGTTATTTATTGAATCATTAAGTTTAATTTGGGTTGATTTGGGGTTTTTGTAGATTAAACTACTAATTCTTCATATTATGGTTTATTCATATTTTATTGGGTATTATCTTCACCCATGCTGACCATTTTTTGTATTTAGTTAGAAACAAGAGGAATAAATTTTTATAAAGATCCTTCATAAAATTAGGAACATTATCCTTTAATGGATCTCATGATACATTAAGAGTTGATTTTTTGTGCTTCATGCATGAATAATTCATCTTATTCATTCATCATTTAGAATCCAAGTTGAAATATAGGTGGAAACTGATCAAAACATACAACCAAAGGTTGATATTAATCTTATAGAAATATAATGAGATCAAGTAAGTATATTTTATCATATAATTTATCTAAATTGTAAAATAATTCCTCAAAAACAATAAAAATGATGACAAATATATCAAGTCTTATATGGAAAACATCAATCAACTATCAATGTATACCTTAGAAACTTATTCACAAGTATGAGTTTTATAAAATTATAAACATTGTTTAACAAAAAATATATATATTATAAGAATACTATGTATATCCGAGCATAAAAATTATCTCAATTGCGATATATTTCTCCCTTATCCCAAGTATAGTTCTCCAATTTTCTCCCTTATTCTTCCCCTTTGTGATTAGCAAAAAGGTAAGAGATAAAAAATAGAAGACAAAAAGAGAATTTTGTATTAAGCATATGATAATACATTGAGAATACAAAATAGGCAAAAAGAGTACAATGATCCCTATCAAATGACATAGCACATAGTCAATCCACCTCCTAGATATCCAACTTAGTTTTTCCTTTGGGATCTGAGGAGTCCGGTTGGGAAGGTTGAGATACAGGGTGAGGTATCCCAATAAACATAGTAGGAGGAGCTGCTACTGAAACATCAATGGATCTGTAATGAGTATCCCTCTGGGTCATCATTGGAGTCAAACTCTTGATCGCCTATATAAGGGTCAGCAAAGGAGCACTATTGGTATATCCAGTTGCATCTAAGGTAGGAGGCAAGGCAGGTGGTAAAATAATAGGATTATAGTGCACATAAAAAAAGGAAAAATAAGATTCCTGAAATCCATAATAATTCCACCTCCTCTTTCCATAGTAGAAATAATTCATCCTTATTCTCCATAAATTTATCCAAGACTGGAGTCAACTCTCTGATCTTGCTCACTTGGTTCTTGAAATCTTCAGTAAGTGTAGGTATCCTCAAGTTCTCCATAAGCATCTTGAAATGATTGTCCATATAATGCTTAGTATAAACCCTTTTGTAATAAAAATCAACCTTCTCATTAATTCCTTTCTGATCTTCTATGGCATCCCTCATATAATCACCCACAATCATTCTAATGTCTCTGGTAGTAGAGATAACCTGAGAAAGAGACTAGGGGTCAGAGGCACTTGCATCAGAAATTTTATTTACTTCCGCTCTTACAACAAATCTGAATGACTCTAAGTCAACAAAGGAACTAGATGAACCCAAAGGTGCCAAAGTAAATGATGTAGTCTCCTTGAAAGGCTTGGTCAAGCCATTGATTAAATTCTTAACAACCTTATCCTGAACATTGATATGATCCTTCATGGACTTCTTAATGTCCTCAAAAATAGATACCATTTGTTGCACAACACTTTTCACTAAATGAATATCCTTATCCAATTGAAATTTTGAATCCATATAAGAATATAAAGATTGAACAGATTTCTTAACTATCTCCATAGATTCGGTCAAGGCTCGAATTTGATTTTGGCACTCCTTTACTTCATGCATCAGTTCTATCTTGACACTAGACATAAACCTTTCTAGAGAAGATGACAGCATATGTTCTTGATTTTAATCCAAGTAACATTCCATCTCAGCCACTTTTTTAACAAATCATATCTGCATATCTGCATTTAATGACTCAAAAGTCATTATTTCTGGATAAATTTCAGGAATAGCTACAGAAGTCATTGATGGTACAAAATAGTTTCAGAGAAAGGATCAACAAAAGATGCCTGAGGTCATATGTTAGAATTATCATCATCAAAATCAAAATAATTCAAGCCTAGAAAAATAAATCTAGGTTCCTCAAACAAATACTCAACCTCATAAAAAATAGATACAGAACCTGTCTCAACAGGTTTCTCCCCTCACTTGGAGTTGCCTTCTGTGAACCAGTAGTATCTACTTCCATTCATATCTAATCAACATTATCAACACCAGATTCAACCATTACTACCTCTTCAGGATATTCAATTACTTCCATCTCAACATAAAGTCTATCTAAACACACGCTATCTCTTGCACCAAACTGGAGAATACTTGTTATTCACTTCTTCTTCTACATTTGTTTTCCCAAGATATTTGTGTAAGAGGTCTTTCTATGTCATGTGCTATTTTTACTTCCCTCGTATAATAGTGTGTTCATTATAATTATAAATACAATATATATAGAAAACCAATATTGTGGTGTGGAATCCATTACATTTCATCTTGGGAACTATTAATGAAAGTAGTGAAGCCATTAATCTTAGATCCATACACATCAGCAACTTAGATTCATTATCATACTTTCAATCTTGGGAAAATTTCCGTACATCCATATCGGTTCCTCACAAACACTCAAATAGCATCAGATCAAAGTGATATAGGATTTTATAAACAACATCTTTAGGTTTAATAGTTCATCTGCATTATTCTTGAAAATTCATGAAACTGGTTTTCATCATTAATTAAAAAATGCAGTGGGTATTCTCATTTGAATATTCTAAAAATAATTTAAGATCATGGATTATCTAAGAATCAATATGTTCTGAACTCAAAATCACAGCTTCAACATCATTATATTTTTATTTTATCAGAATTAAATAATTTTGGAATCTCTTATTTTCATCAATAAATGATCTTCCATTTCCATGAATTAAAATTGACCTCTCTTTCTTCTCAAACTTGTATCACAGACTAAGCTAGATGTTTTTTATGTTTATTCCATCAATGAATATCTCTTAAAACATGATAAATAATTTATCCTCATAGGATTTTCAATATAGAGACTATAATTTTTATCTAGCAGAAACATAAATTTTTTTATTAAATGTTGAATTATTATAGTGGAGACATAAAAGACTTATGTACTTAAGATGAAGCGTCACTTTCTACTTTGGTTACTTATTTTCATCCAACAACTTTTTGAAAATTTTACTCAGTGTTTAAGAATTGCTCTTAGACAATGTTTTACACTGGGAAAATCGGAGTCTTACATTCACAGAGTCTTGTGATGGAGACTCAGACTTACAATTACAAAGACTGAATCTTCTTTATCTAAAATTATTAACTTTCATAATAGTTATGGAGTGGGTTAAAATACTTATAGTGAAGTCTTATGTTCCAAAATAATGTTGCAGATAAATTCGTACAATCATTTTTTATTCAATATTTATTAATCCTCAAAAACATACATTCAAAAACTAAAGTATTATGTTCAGAGTGAAGTCTTATGAGTATTATACAAAGCCTTATATGTGTGAATTCTCCATATATTTTCATGGAATTTAAAAACCATATTTTTGTAGTAATATTCAAAATGAATTCTGATTGCTTCTAGGGTTTCTCAAAATTGTTATAATAATAATTTTTTGATCCTAGGACACCACAACAAAAATGGTGTCGTAGAAATAACAAACAGAAAAATTCAAAAAATATCCCATACTATGCTAAACATGTATGACTTTCTTTTCTACTTTTGGGAAGAGGATATTAACACAACATATTAAACAAAAAATAGAGTATTAATTAGACCTCTCTTAAAAAGAACACCATATGAGTTATGGAATAACATAAATCCAATGGTTAATTACTTTATATTTTTTGGTTGTCAATTCATTATTCTAAATACAAAGAATAATTTGGAGAAATTTTCTTCCAAGAGTGATAAAAGAATTTTTCTTCGATATTCAACTAATAGAAAATCTCATAGAGTGTTTAATAAGAGAACCAAAGAAATAGAAGAGCCTGTTCAAATTAAATTTGATAAAACTGATCCTAATGAACCTATTACTATCTCATAAAACCTTTAGTATGGTCTATAAAATCTAGATTTTAATTCTAAACCTTCTGAAAGTTATTTTAAACAAGCATAAATTTCACTCAATGAACTTCCAGAACCCAGACCTGAGGAATATATTGATTCATCTAGCCTATCTTTTCAAAGAACCACTAGGACTCCTTTAAACCACACTTTATATGCTATAATAGATAACCTATAAAGAGGTATACAAAATAGAGATTCATTTGAGATAAAATCTGCTTTTACTGGACAGCCCACACTCTGGGACTTTTATAGGAGGAGATTAATCATTGAAGGAACAGTTTTCTAACACTGCTCCCAAACCCTTATAAAATTTCATTGCAGGCCTGGATTTAGATTTGGAATGCCACTGAGATCTAGTCTGAACACAATTATGAAGACAGAGATGATGATGAGTTGAAGAGTGTCTATTGGAAACCAAAGTCTTCAGAGTAGAAGGTTTCTTGTTCATAGGAGAAGGAACTGAGGAGTTATCATCCAAATTAGAGGATGGGGAACTTGTGACAGGAGTGCAAGCTTGAAAAATATTAATAGAATAGTCACCCAGGTCCAACTCCTTGACAATTCATTTTCTTTTGAATACTCGGGAAACATGTCTTCTTCTCCAGTTAAAGATCTTAATATATTTTGACTATTATATCTCTTAAATAAAATGAATTTTTAGTTCCCTCAAATTTTATTCACATTAATTGTTTCATATTTTCTTTGAGAATGGTACTCACTCCTTCCTTTCATAATGAATATATTGTTTTTTCAGGAACTATGCTTGGGGTACGAATTAATTATATGAATAAAAATTGTCCTATATTAATTTACATTGTGTACACTGTTTTGTTGATAATATAAACTTGTGAAGACCTCTACTTCACACATTGTATACATGAATCACACCTTCACTTCACACACATTATGTCCAGATTAATGCACATAGCATGCAAGACCCCCCTCCTCATTCTTGATCCATAAACTATATCTCCCATCAACTTTTAATATTTAACTTTTCATTATTTTTCAAAATACACTTCCACTTCAAACACTCAATACATGTGTCTCAAAAATTGCTACATGTACAGTTTTTATTTTAGGAGCCAGTGAGTTGAGAGCCTTAATATATATCTCATAAATCTACTATCAACTTTGTTAGAAATGGATAATTTGATCAATGATAGAATCTATTAACAATAGTGATTTATTTTATCCTTTTATCAGTAAAAATATTTTTAACCATGAATGTCACAAATCATTAAGAAATATACCATTTTAAGATCCAAATCCTAATTTTCTACATACATGCATATATGATCATGTGTTTTCCTCAATAAGAACTCATCACACAAAAACCTCACAATGTTTCATGATTCATGGTCACTCACTCTTCAACCCTGAAACCTATACTTTCATTTATTATACATGATTACACAATAACTACAAAAAAAATTCATCCCTATGCATTCATCTTTCATACACTTCTTACAACTTGGTGCATTATATACCATTCATGCGATACTAAAAATATAGCCTTTCCTACCGTGATAGAAGCATAATCTTCATACTAAAACCCCATGATGAACATATTTCTTCAATGACCACTTGGGAGCGACTTTTTTTACTTTTTTATTTATTTTACATCTCAAGGTAGAACATTTTTCCATTTTTCCTACATAGTCAATAATGGACTCCTCTTGCCATTAAATATGTTTTGATAGCTACTAATATGCTTTGATTAATTTAATAATGAAATTGATTGTAATGAATTTTTTAAATATTATTTACATTGTTGACTGAAATATATTTTTTTCTTGATATAGAATGGATAGAATCTGGATGTATCGTGCCGATTGGATTTCAACCGAGTTTCAAAATAATTTGGAGAATTTTTTAGATTTTGCATTTAACAATGCGTCAGATGGAGGTTGTATACAGTTTCCCTGTTATAATTGTGTTGGAAGACCATGGTTAAGATGAGAAGAAGTTAGTTACCATTTAACGAAATTTGGATTTCAAGCAAACTATAATGTTTGGTTTCACCATGGAGAGATGAGCCAATCTTCGACTGTTCATAAATGAAATGAAAGAAGTGAAATGGAGAATTTGATATTTGATCGGTTTCCATATGTGAATCATTCCGAGAGAGACAGTATTCTGGTGCAAGAAGACAATGATATTAGTAGACATGAGGAAAATACTGAAGGCGATGATGTTGAGAGAGTGAAAAATTTATTGGATGATGCCAGAACTCCAGTATATCAAGAATGTACTAAAATGACTAAGCTGGAATTTTTAATGCGGTTATATCATGGGAAAACCATGTATGGGATTTCTAATACCGCCATTGATTATATTCTTACATTTTTGAAGGACTTGCTTCCTGATGGTGTAGATATTCCCTCAAATCATTACATGGCATGGAAGTTAATTAAGCAGCTTGGATTTTCTACTAATAAAATCCATGCTTGTCCGAAAGATTGCAGATTATTTTTGGAGGAAACAGCTGACCGTAATGACTATAAAGTATGTGGTACATCTCGATGGAAGACAAATGCAGATGGAACACCATCTCGTGTGCCACAGAAAGTCATGTGGCACTTTCCATTGATTTACAGACTTCAAAATCTATTCATGTCTCCAGAAATCTCAGCCAATATGCGATGGCATGATGTTGAGAGAATTAAAGGTAATGATGAGCTGGTCCATCCTGCAGATGGATTAGCATGGCGGACATTTGATTCACAACATCCTGATTTTGCAGCTGAGGTGCGTAATGTCAGATTGGGCCTATCATGTGATGGTTTTAATCCGTTTGGTCAAATGCTTACTGCTCATAGCATGTGGCCGGTTTTTATTCATGTTTATAATCTTCCTCCATGGATGTGTATGAAAAAACCATTCACTTTCTTGAGTATACTGATTTTTGGACCTTCAGATCCTGGTAATGATATAGATGTCTACTTGTAGCCTTTAATAAGATAATTGAAACAACTTTGGGAATTAGGCATGCAAACATTTGATGCTTCTTCAAAGAATACGTTTCAGATGCGTGATGTCCTTCTATGGACCATAAATGATTTCCCTGCCTATGCAATGATGTCTGGGTGGAGCACGAAGGGAAAATTATCATGTCCCGTTTGTATGAAGAATACACGATCGAAAAGGCTTAAATATCGTCGTAGTTTCAATTTCATGGGGCATCGTCTATTCTTGCCAATGGATCATCAATACAGGAAGAATCGTCGGAGGTTTGATAATAATGTTGACACTGAAGAACCACCTCAACGTATGTCTGGAAGTGATGTGCTTAATGAATTGAAAGATTTCATCTTTTCATTAGGGAAAGGTCAGTTGAAATCTCAAAAGAGGAAGACTGCTGATACTCAAGTCACTTATAATTGGAAAAAGAGAAGTATTTTTTTTGTGTTGCCATATTGGTCTACTAATTTGTTACATCATTGTTTAGACGTAATGCATATTGAGAAAAATATATTTGAAATGTTTCTTGCAATTCTTTTGAATATTAAGGGGAAGACCAAATATGACTTTCGATCTCGTCGGGATTTATTGGACTGGGGTATTCGACTAGAACTACACCCTGTTTGTATCGGTGAAAACAAATGGAAAGTTCCCTATGCTTCTTATGTGATGACACCGACAGAGAAAGATCAATTTCTGGAAATATTGGAGAATATCAAGGTTCCAGATGGTTATTCCAGCAACATATCTAAACGAGTCAACAGAAGACATTTGAAATTGAAATCCCTAAAAACTCATGATTATCACATCCTTCTTCATGAATTGATTCCAATAGCAATTCAGCATTTTCTACCCAAAAATGTAAGAGTGACGGTGATTCACTTGTGTCATTTTTTTAGATACCTTTGTGCTAAAAGGTTATCCAAAGCATTATTGATAAAAATGCAGCAAGAGGCACCATTAATTCTGTGTGAGTTGGAAAAAAAATTTACTCCATCCTTTTTCACTTGCATGCTGCATTTAACAGTTCATCTTCCAACTAAGACACTTCTTGGAGGACCAGTTGCTTTTCGGTGGATGTATCCCACTGAAAGAAATATGTGCACAATGAAATCATATGTCTGAAATAAGAATTATCCTGAAGGTTCCATTGTGAGGAGTTATCTGGCCCAAGAATGTATGGATTTTTGTTCAATGTATTTGTCCGATGTGACCACAAGACATAATCGACCAATGAGAAATGAAGATGAGCAGTATGAGGAAATTCAACCCTCGTTTCCCTCTCTTCCTCAAACAGGTGGAATTGTCGGGTCATATACATTGGTTACATTGAGCTTTGAAGAGCGGAATATGGCACATCGTACAGTCTTGTTTAATTGTGGTTTGTTCGATGCCTATATCAAGTAAGTAATTTGAATATCTATATGTCATCTCATACAATATCATATCACATATACCTTATACTATTATTATCATTTTATGTAGGGAACATAAACAAATTATAGGTAGATTTCATCGATATTTTCCATTGAGAAGGAGAGAGGCTATACATAGCCAAGAGTTCCCAGCTTGGTTGAAATTAAAGGTATGACCATTACTTTAAATACCTTAAAATATAGATATATATTTAATTATATTAGTCATATGTATTCCAGGTATTGAGTTTACCTAATGAGTTCATTTCTCAAGAATTAAGAGCGTTGGCTTTTGGTCCCAATTCTTTGGTTTGTGACTGCAAATCTTTAATAATCAATGGATATAAATTTGTTACAACCGATAGAGAAATGAAAATGAGAACACAACATGATGGCGTTATGTTAACCGCTAGAACGGATTGTTATGCCAGTGCATCAGATAGTCGACCTCGATATGAAGATGTGTATTATTATGGACGGGTTGAGAAGATATTGTTATTGGATTACTACTCTCAAGGTCAAGTCACTATGATGAAATGTAAATGGTTTGATTCAATGACATGACATGGTACATTTATTGATGATTGTGGATTTAGAGTTATTGACATGTGTCGATTCTTGCATACTGATGAACCATACATTTTGGCATCAATGGAAAAACAAGTTTTTTATGTGAAAGATCATTTGAAACCTGATTACAGTGTCATTAATAAAGTAATCCCAAGACATATTTTTCATGATGTTGGAGATGAAATTCTCACTATTGATGCCCCCATCGGTGTTAGCCAAAATACTGTATTTGATGATGCAAATTGTCCCATTGTGAGAGATGATGTTGAACCTGAGGTGGTGGAGGGTAGTATATAAAAGCAACCATATATATTCAGAGTTCATTCAGTTTAACTTGACGTGAGTTTCTCAGGTTGGTACTAATGAAATTACATTGATTTAGTTTTAGTTTTGAATAATATGTCTGTTTTAGTATTGTTTGGTTTCATTTCATTTAATTATATTTATTTAAATTCAGAAAACTCGGTTTAAATGTGGTTTTAAAAATTGTATAACTTGGTTCTGAATTATCATTACTGAAAAATGTTATGACATTATTTTCTTCTTTGACTTCTAAGTTGTATGTATGATTTGTAATAATTGTTGCTAAAAAATATTTATTTCATTCTTATGAAGATTATGAAGAAAACTACAAAAGCTCGCAATAAGAGATTATTTGATGTTGATCATGTTAGATGTGACCCTGAGTTGTCTTCAGTGAGTATAATAATTCTAATATTTATCTTCTGCATTACATATAATGTAATATTCATATTTTTGATCAATTTTTTTTAGGGACATATAACTCCAGAGTGCCCTCTTCCCACTATGGGACCGAGCAGGGATTCTCCTAGGCCTAGGCGGAGCTCCTGTCTTACCACTCCCCCCACTAACCCATCATTGGACATCCCATCTACCACACATGTACGCCCTCCACTTGAGACCCTTGGGATGTTCCCATACATGCCGCCATCATCATCCCATTTACCCTCTTTTTCCCATTCCATGTCCATGTCGACTCGACCGATGTTCTCACCTGCACAATTTCCATATCCATTCATGTATCCCCAGATTTACTATGCATATTCTGACATGTCTGCACCACCTCCTTTTCCTACCATCCTTCCTACACATATTGAGTCTGTTCCTTCAGTTTCCACACCTATTCATGAAGATCAGCCAGAGCATGCTGTGGAACAGATACTTCCTTCGGAGGATGCTGATCCAGCACAGTCTACAGATGCCTCACAGTCTATTCAGGAGCCTGCATCATGTGTTTTTATAAATCTCTCAAAATATAGCATTTCACTTCTGTACTATTGTATTGTCGCGTAACTCTTCTCTTTTCACATCTTATCTTATTTAGTGGGATCTTCTAGTAGGCGACGTGGATGCACTCGAATGCGCGATGCCTGGAATCGTGAAACTCATATTATGGTGGATTATAATCCTCAAAATCAAATGGTAGGTAAAAATGCTAAGGAGTGTAGAAGTTTCATGGCTACTTTAGCCAAATATCATGATATCATTCTAGTGGAACCGGTCTCATGGAGACATATCAGTGCTGACATCAAGGATAGGGCATGGGCGCAGATATGGGTATGGAAATTTTATAAATTTATATTTATATTAGTAATGTATTTATATGACTTAACATGTTCGTTGCAGAGTCGATTTAACTTTCCTAACGGTGAAGCTGCCAAAGCTGCTAGGTTGAGTGATCTTGGAGAGTATTGGCGGTCATAAAAACATGAGTTATATATTGGTTGGAGGAGTAGAGTGGGTACTGAGTTAGAGGGTGTACACACAAACCCTGACTGTCCAAAAAGTCAATATCAAAAAATGACCACACATTGGAATACTGAACGGTTTAAGGTACTACCAATATTTAATGATTTTTATATAAAAATTTAATTCTTATTACTTGTATTGTTTTTGTGTTTCTTAGGTAGTGTCAGAGAGAAACAAAAAAAACAAAGATGAAATGACATATCTACACACATTAGGGCGCACTACAATGCCCGAGCATGAGAAACAACAGGTACATTCATCTGAATTAAAAAAATGTCCTTATTTATAACATGTCATCATAATTTATTCATGCATTCCCTTGGTTAGTCTATGTATCCTGGAAATCACATCTTATACTAGGAGAAGGCTTGTCTATTTTTTCTAAACAAGTAGTATATTTCCTTGAAACCCATTTCAGAAAACCATTTCAGAAAACCACCAATTGGTTATGACTGCCATTTGCCTCAATGTTTGTAGGTATTTGTTGCAACTCACTTCAATCCAATTTTTTTCATTTCTCATATATGGTTGTAATCCAAATTTTTTCATTTCTCATATGTAGCAAGCTGTATTGGGCATTGAAGGTCCTGTACCTCGTGCCAAATTATTCTGCTCCAGTAGAAAAAAAAACAGATGGAACTGCAGTTAATTCACAAACACAAGATAAAATTGTAAGTTTTTTTTATTTATATTTCAAACATTTATACAAAATTCATAATTTAATATGTTTATAATTTCAACAGTCTGTCTTGGAGGTCATGGATGAAAAGGAAGTTGACAACTTAGGGCCAAATGATCATTTGAGTCAGGTGTTAGGTGCGGAGCATTCAGGAAGAGTCCGTTGTAGACCAGGCAAAAACATTGTCCCCTCTAGGTATTGGTCATCATCGGAATCCTCTAAGGCCTCTGAGTTGGAAAGATCTGCTGAATTAGCTGCAACAAAGAAAATGGTATTAGAGGAGCATGAAAAAAGTAAGCTAATGAATGAACATTTCATGAAAGCAATGTCAGTTTTGAGTCAGTTACTACCATCAGAGGCTGCTTCCACTTTTCATTCATGTATGGCATCAATGCGCTCTTTAAATTATGCCTCGGGTGATTCCCATGAGGGTCCTAGTGGCGGTCAGGGTGGTGGTGATGGAGTTGGTGAGGATGTTGGAGCTGGTGAGGATGTTGTTGATGTTGTTGTTGGTGATGAGATTGCTGATGATGATGCTGATGGTGTGGTTGGTGATGATGTTGTTGATGATGATGATGATGCTGGACATGGGGATGATGATGATGGCGATGGGGGGGATATTAATCCCCTCCATTTTTGACTTAGCAGAGAGACTTCTGTTGGAGTTTTTTTTTTGTATTTGTGGACTTCTTGTATGTAAATTTCTTTATGAAATGAAATGCATTTTGGATTATATTTTCATCAGGGTTGTTATTTGAGGTGTATCGACCTGAGCTCTCATATATATAATATCAGTCTGAAGAGTGCTAACCTGATCTCTCATATATAATATCGGTCTCTCTAACAGTGTGTTATGCCCCTTCATAATGTTTCCCATGCATGATTTTCAAAATATTTGGCCAGCCCATATGGCGAAACCATGTCCAATGTATATTTCGGGTAAAATTACAATTTCCTTTAACACCGATTTATGTTTTTCTTCACTGTAAGAGGTGTAAGAGGTGATGGTTGATTGAAAATTTCTACACATATTGATTTACAAATTCTGTTTAGACTTTTTGAAAATTTCTGTTATTTGGGTTGTCTGAATAGAACTTAGACATGTATGTTTCCATATGGTTCTTACAAGGGTTCCAGATTTGACAGATTATTTTCTAAAACATGCATGTTATTGGTGATATTCTGATTTGTATTACAGTTAGTTTTCAAATATCGTTCAACCTATTATCATTTTTTTTCATCTGCTTATCTGACCTTTCAACATTCATTGAATCAATCTATGAATATAAAGGCATCGAAGCAGTTCATCTTTACATGTAGTGGCATCGAATATATGCAGGTACAATTTCTCAGGTCATCTGTAATTTTTTTATTAACAGTTGAAATTATTATTTCTGTTATGTTAATTTTAACAATTCATGATAGGAGCAACAAAATAATAGCTCTTCTCCAGGTATAGCAGGGGGAGGGTTGGGCAGTGGGGAGGGAGGGGGAGGGGATGGGCATGGGGGGAGGGGAGGGGAGGGGGAGGGGGGTTGGGCAGGGGGGCTAGGCAGGGGGGAGGGCTGGGCAGTGGGGAGGGAGGGGGAGGGGCTGGGAATGGGGGGAGGGGGAGGGGGATGGGCAGGGAAAGGGCTGGGCAGGGGGGGGAGGGGGAGGGGGAGGGGGGCTGGGCAGGGGGAGGGCTGGGCAGGGGGGATTGCTGGGCAGTGGGGAGGGAGGGGGAGGGGCTGGGCATGTGGGGAGGGGTAGGGCTGGGCAGGGGGGAGGGGGAGGGCTGGGAAGGGGGAGGGTTGGGCAGGGGGGAGGGTGAGGGCTGACCAAAACTGAGGTTTCCATCTGACAACACTCACTGAAAACTGCTTACAGCACTTATCGCCTATGATAAGTAGTTTGAAAAAATAAATTCTGTTTGTTTTGTTTCTGTAGTAGCAGTTGCACTTTTATTTCAGAAGAAAACCATTTAAGTTGCAGAAAATCAATTTCTCAATAAGCAATCTCGAAACATCATGCCAGATTGTTCTAATCAGCTGTGGTTTTGGTGTATCCCGAGTCGGTGGATGGTTTCTTGCGGTCACTTGGCCTGGGGAAATGTTCAATCACATTCAAAGCTGTGGAAGTGAGGGTTATTTATTTTATCTTTTGAATTCAACTCATGTCTACACATTATTTCTTTTCTGTTTTCATGTTTTCATGTTTTCATGTTTTCATGTTTTCTAGGTTGACATGGCAGCCCTGTTACACATAGGTGATGGGGATCTTAAGGCTTTGGGAATTCCAATGGTAAATGACTTATTATTCCTTCATGTGCTTTGATCATAGGTTTTTAATGTTCATTGTAGGAGGCCAATACTGTTTGATAGGGGAATCTGATTTCTGTATTATATTTTTTAAAATTATTTTCTGTTTTCCTCAATTGGAGGTGACAATTTTTAACTTGACATGATATCTGGAAATGACATGAGTTAAACAGGTTTGGGTTAGACATAAAGTGGTTCAGGTTGTGAAATACTAGAGAGAGTAAACTGAAAATTGTCCAATCTACCCTACATTTTTTGATGCCCAAGAAGGTGAGCATCTTTTATTTCAACTGTACTGGTTTTCTTGAAGACGCTAAATTGGTGTTCCCATAAGGCCCTGTTTGGTTCCACTTCATTTATTGAATGAAATGAAATAGGATGTTTTGAGGTTGGATGACAAGTGGATGAAATGAAGGACTCAACACTTGAAATATTATCAGATCATCACATACCATATCCTTGAACTGAACTAGACCTATATTTTTTAGTCAAGATGCTTTGACGAGGTCCTCTAATTTCCATTGTAAGTGTATTTCCCTTTTCATTTTTCTAATCACAACGGGGGAGAATAATAATATTTTATATGTAGAAGGGAGATATGGATAATAATTTTTTTTCAGAAAATAGAAGGTTATTGATAAAATATTGTGTTATTGAGACTGACCTGGGGTTTTTATGTGGAATCTGTGGGATGATTTTTAGAACTGTATCTGCATTTCTCTGGATGGATCTTTCTGTTCTGATTGAAAGAGTTTGCTGAATTTTTGTTTGACCAGAGTACCTTGACAATTCTCTATTTATTTGTTCTTGGTTATCTTATTTTGAAGTCTGGAAATGCTATCTACTGCTTCACTGGTTTGTAGACAAGGTTTGCAGGATGGAACTTGTTTGAGAATTATGCAGATGATTTCATACTGATGTTTTTAAGTTTCTGGATTTTCTGAGAAGGCATGCAACCAGGATGCTCTAGATGATGGATTTACTTCTCCAGTTCATGTTTGGGATTCTCTTTGAAGCAAAAAAGGAACCTGTTTGATTTCTGATGGTATGTTCTTTAAGGTCTCATTTGTATCATCCTTTTGTTCTGATGGTGTAAGTTCTTTGCAGATTCTGTAGGTGCAGAACTGTAGGTCATAACGGTAGGGAGGTGGAGCTGCAGTTCCTCTACCTGGGGAACAAGTCTGTACCCACGGTTTTCCAAACCGTGGGTACATTTCGGCAGTTTTAATTCAGTATACCCACGGTTTGCAAACCGTGGGTATACATGGGGATATTTAAATCAGTATACCCACGGTTTCCAAACCGTGGGTATAGATTTCTATACCTACGGTTTGTTAAACCATGGGTAATGTGAATTTTTCTTCATCTATACCCACGGTTCTATTAAAACCGTGGGTATAGCCCTATTGCGACGGCACTGCAGCCGGTGGTTCTCGAAACTGTGGGTATATCCTATACCCACGGTTTCAAGGGCTATACCCACGGTTTAAAACTGTGGGTATAGGTTCTATTTCCAGTAGTGACCACACAACGTGTGGCCCCAAGTCAATCCCCAACCAAACGCACAAACAGTCTCAGTTACAAGCCACGCGTACCTCCAAGAGCTCCCGTATACTCCCAGAGTATACCTCATTTTCAGCCCAAGGGCTATCGTGCACACGACACCCAACATCAACGCGAAGTCATGACGTAACATCTCAAACTCAAAGGTCCAGGCATGACTGACCACATCTTATGAAACATTTACATCTCTCTCCCAAGAGTGCACACGATCACACGCCAAGGGTCCGCTATAAACAAGGTAGGGAGAACCACCATTGGAGCACCTTTCATGCTCCACATTTAATAAGATCACGCAAGAGGCTCTACACAACCAAACGGATCACACTGTTGTAATCCTCGTGGAAAAACACGCGAGATTGACTACTTACTCGCCTCAAACGGATATCCGACGGAAAAGTCACCAACACCACCTCACGCCCGAACGACGTCCCGTGATCCCGAGCCTCGGCCCCGAAAACAGTCAGGCGCATCGCACCATTGCGATCCCCTCGAGAAAACACATCAAAAAGACCGCTCACTTGAGCGCAACGGATATCCGAAGAAAAAGATGCATTCCAGCGCACCGCACACGAGCGGTGCTTCGTGGGACCCGCATACCGGTCCCGAAACTCAACGGAAGGATTGAACCATTGTGATCCTCTCAAAAAAGTACACAAGTTAGACTACTCACTTGTCCAAAAGAGACACCCGGTGATAAAGCTGGAAAAATCACTGTCAACGCCCAAACGACCCTCGGGGGGTCCGCACCATCGTATCCGACCCGAAGGCTTTGGAAAGCTCCTCAAAAAGTCCGCACGAGGACTGGGATCATGCTGCCGCTGACGGCGTGTCAATCGGACATCCCAAGCGGGAGTTAGGTCCGACGCAAGAATAATTAATTAATTAATTAATTATTCACATTATGTTACGTGCCGCAGAGCAACGAAAACAACCCGCAAAGGTTCTAAACCACATTGGAAGGACCGTCTCAGCCTCAGGGCCACAGTGCCTCCGATGGCGCGTCAAACGGACGTATGGCTCGTGAGCCACACCTGTCGCAACTTTAATAATAAATTAATATTATTAAATTAAAGCTCTCGGGTCACCCGTCTTCGGGCACAGAATCTAAAAATCCCGAAACTCACCTTAAAGAGAGTGACTCATCGATACAAACTCATCGTCGTAGACGGCGCGTCAAACGGACACGCCGTTTGAAAGATATGGCCCCCCGAATGTAGGGGGCCTAACCGGGTCGGTTCACCCGGCCGGCCCGGTCTGAGCCGCCGGCCCACGGCCCGCTGTCCGCGGCCCTCCCCTCAGCATCGTACCCGAGCGGGTCCGGTTTTTTCTCCACGCGGACCGGCCATCTGGCCGGTCTACCGTGTCGCGCAGCAGGACCCGCATCCGGCGGGTCCTTGCTCCCTCCGCGCTCCCGAGGCGCTGACCGCCTTGGGACTTCGCCTGCCGACCGCGACAGGCCACGGTCGGCCGCCTTCTTGGTGAAGCCCTCACCGACGCTCACCGCACCGGCTGGATCCGGCGCCTCCGCTCGACCACGTCGCGGCGTCTCCGCCTGGTTCCGCCGAAGCCGCCTCCGGCTTCCTCCGCCCTGTCGACGCCCGCTGCACCGCGCTGAAACCGCCGCTCACCCCGGACCCCCGTCGGTCGTCGCACCCGCGAACCCCAGTCCCTGCCTGCTCGACCACACTGCGGTCGCCCTCTTTCCGCTCTGCCGGCTGAGCACACCACCCGGGCTAATCCCCTGCTCCGCCGAAGCTGCCCCTGTCAGAAACCACCACGCACAGGCCGCAAGCCTCCTCTCCGCCCGACCTCCGGCCACCGCCCTTTCCAGATCCAGGACTTCCGACGACGCCTTCCACTGATCCGGTGGCCCGATTTCAGAACCGAACACAGGTTCGGGATCCTCGGGTTGCGGACTTCGCAACGCCTACCCCCGATCATTGATCCGTTGAGAATTGACGCGTCCGAAAATTGGGATGGAGAACGTGCAAGAACGATAAATAGAACGGAGCCCGGATGATGACCGTGTTCGTTCGTCCATCGTCCCAATTTCAAAATTTCGAAATTAAATGACAAAATTTACGAAGGTGTGGAAATTTAATCAAGAACCCTACCTCGATGGGCTTCGCCCGAAGCTTCGCTGCGATCCTTCGGAGTCGCGCCTCGCTGGAGAGGAGAAGGTGATGGAGGAGAGCTTCCTCCTCCATCGTTGGGAGCTAGTGGCGTCAGGGGAGAAGAGGGTAGGAAGGGGAAGGGGTGTTTAAGGGTTTAAAAAGAAAAATTAAATTAATTAAATTTTAATTAATTTAATCCTAAATTTTAACCTGCATCCGAAACTTTTGGCGAGGTCGAAATTTAACCTCCCCTTGGGTAAAAACCACCTCCCAAGCACAACGGTGGTCTCGGAATTTGATTCCGAGCTTCCATTCAAAAGTTATTAAACTTAGCGCCTGAGGCTTCCAAATTACGAAAACGCCCCTGGGGCCATTTTTCACAAACAGCCCACGCCCGTGAAACTCATACCCCTACTAGGGTAAACGGTGTGCTCTGAACTCAACGGTGCCCTCGGTTTTCCAATCTGAGCCACCTTTTAAGAGATACTTGAGTTTCACCATTAAACGATTAAATTGATTATTTAATTTATTCGTTTAACGTTCCGAGAGCGAGCGAGGGGTCCAAACATCCCACACCGACAAGTTTTATGTCGTTCCTAGGGTAAACACACAATTCCAGACTCATCCGTACACTTGGATCTCCGATCCAGATCACCGTTTAGGAGTTATCCTATTTATTTGGTGTTTTCAGTGTGAACGCACTGAAAATTTAATTTCGGCCACTCCGGGGCTTGGAATCGCACGCCGTCTGAAGGCGCTGCTCTGGAATAACATTAAGAATATTCCAAAGTCCTTCGCAGCAAAAACCGGGTTCTTACATCATTCCCTCCTTCAAGCTTTTCGTCCCTGAAAAGAAAAACTAGGGAGCAACACAGGGTACTAAGCCCACACCTGGCTTTCCCATACCCAGAAGAACCCACGCACAGCTCTGCGTCACCACACACGGACCAAAGGATTGATCCGTTCATGCGAGGTCAGCCCTTACCGACGTCGTGCACCCACTCCAGACTTTGGGGTTAGGGAGAGGCGGTAGACAACCTCGTTATCCCTTTTCACGGTCTCAAACGGCCCGAAGGCTCTCAGGGGTATCTCACCTCCACGAACGAACCTCTACGTTGCATGCCACGACTGGAATCACCGCCCGCACCTGGAACAAGGTCCGGTGATTCCCTCCTTTAGAATATCCATATGGTGAAACACCCAAGGATATCTGGTCACGCAAGATTTCACAGTCGATGTCACTCAACCAGGACTCTTACACGCTCGGAGAGCGTTGGAGTTGACGCCATCGACTAAAGAGGAAGGTTACACACCTTCTACTCTACCAACACAGGGTTACACCCGACGCCCTGCGTCACCCCGGTAACACCCCAAACAAGGAGCAGGGAGAAAATCATTTCACATGCAGAGTCTATCAATTCTACTGCAAAAAGGTAGAAGAGTTGTAGAGCGTACCTCTTATCACCTCATGCTCTGCAGGATAGTAGACATCCAAAGCTCGCGGCTGTTTGTGGTCCCAACTGTCAGCTCCGGGAGCCTGACGTGGACCGCCTAGTGGTGGTGGGAAGATCTCGTAAATTCCTCCCCCACCACCATCTCATCCCTCTCCTCTACTAGCACCACCTCTCTAGGCGCTACTCTGATCACGGCGCTGCCTCTGCCGTGTGGTGCGCCTGCTGCCTGCCCGAAGCTCTCAACAACTCGGGTCGGGCAGTCTCGTGCCAAGTGATCTTGCCCGTCACAAGCATAGCACCGACTCTCTCTGGGATGAATTGGTGCCCTCCGATGCCACTGTGGTGTACGACCATGCCCCTGAGTCTGGTTGTTAGTAAGCCACCTGCGTCGAGGTTCTGCTTGCCGATGCCCACTAGCTGCAGCTGACGTCTCAGCTCCAACGTGTCTGCTGCCACCACCAACTCCAGAACATGACAGGAAGCCCTCTATCACCAGCGCCTACTCTAGCACCCCAGCATATGTGTAAATTCCCAAGGGTACTATGACAGCACGAATCTCTCGGCGGAGACCCTGCTCAAACTTCCGCGCTCAGATGTTGTCGTCATGGACCATGTCCGGGTAAAAGCGTGCACGGTCTGCAAAACTAGCCGCGTACTCGGCCACCGTCATCCCTCCTTGCTGAAACTGCAGGATCTCCTGAATCTGAACAGAGCGTAAGCAATAGGGGAAAAACTCCTCACGAAACAACAACTGGAAGTCACCCCATGAAAGCGACGACTCGTCAAGAAACTGAGTCACCAGACTCCACCAATGCCAAGCTTCCCCATGAAAAAGGGTGTCTTACAAAGCCACTCTCTGATCTGTCGGTGTCTGCACAAACCTGAAAAGGCGAACCACTGCCTCGAGCCAAACCTCTGCTACCTGAGGGTCTGGCTCACCACTGAACCTCAGCGGTCTCTGCCACTGGAACTCACGGAGCGTGCTCAACCTGCGCTCAAGCTCAGCCTGCTCTACTGAAACTGCCTGCTGCTCAACAAGTGGGGGTGCTGCTACCGGCCCACCCGGAGAAAGGGGATCGCATGATGGGTCCGGGACTGTGGCCTCGTAGCTCACAGGGTCGTCATCACGCACCAAAGCTGGTATCCCGGCTGGCTGTCTTCGTGGAGACATCCTGAATATTATCAAGGAGTGTCGCGGTCAGATGAACATATATGTATATACCAATAACAACAATGGGGAGCTGACTCAAGAAGGACAATCAAAGACTCAATCCTATGTGATGCACAAACCAATTTTCCCTGCAACAAGTGTCTCAGCAAGCCGAGTCGACAAGCGGGTTATCAAGGTCCTGGTGAATGGATACGTCGGCCGCCGCACCATCACTGGACTCCCTGGCCTAAGAGCCACTCTCGAGACACGTTAACATTGTTGCCCTATATCCCAACCAATTCCTTTTATTTTAGGGATGTCCGAACAGCGTCCCAAGGAACGAACCACCTCTGATACCACTTTTTCATGACCCAACCCTACCCGGGTTCGAGCCGAAACTACCCCAAGCCTGCCTCCATAGGCCAGGGGCTGGCGACCAGTGCCGAAGGCACAACAACTCGGGGAGGCCTTTGCCTAAGTACCTGTACACACACGCAGCACACTCAATGCAACAGTGCAGAGTAAAAGAAAAGACAAGTAAAGAAAAGGAAAGGGAAACTGCTATATATACCACAAAGTGCATCGACCTCTACAAGTACAAATAAAACTGAAGGAACACTGAAAAGAAAAGGGAAAAAACGCGCGCCCAACCAAAAAGTGCCACAACCCGGCAACAGGTAAACAAAACAAATAGCTGATAGGTCTCCCAACTGGAACCCGACCACGACCACCGCACGCGGTCCAAGCTTCTAAACTCCTATGCTCCACTGAAGTCACGACCAACCTGTCCGTCATCTGCAAGGGCACACCAAGTGTGGGCAAAGCCCAAGCAAGGGTGAGTATAAAAATACTCAGTAGGATACCCCGAAGGCTCGAGGGAGCAACAAAGGAGGTACCAAAGGGTGAGCAGTAGAGCAAACTGGAAAAGTAAAGGAGTACAACAAGGGGTGCAGTGGAGTAATAGTAAAGAGTCCAGCTCAACCCAACAAGAGGAAAGAAGGTAGACTCGTCCAAACACAAGGAGCTGGAAACGGTGAGAAGATGAACTTCCTGTCGAGTCTTCGCTACCTATAGTAGGAGAGTAGACTCGTCCAACCATGAGAAGCTAGACACGGAAAGCACGTGGCATACCCCGCGCGTCTTCGCCTCTCCTGGAAGGAGAGTAACCAAACCCAAGAAGTGGGTACTAGAACAAGGTATATACATATCCATATGCTCTGTCAAGAAGCCCGAACAACGTCGTAAGGGGATCTCCATCCAGTAGCTCAGCCCAAGAAAAGAGAGTCGCCAACATTCCCAGAAGTAACACCATCGATGCCCAGCATCCCGCACATATGCCCCAAACTGCAAGCCAAGGGGCTCAATCACCACACCTCGACACTATCCGCTTTGGGAGGCACTGACTCGCCCACACGGTTTTAGATCGCGTCACAAGAACGCGTCTCGGTGGGGAAAGTGCCCCTCGTACTTGAGAGTTCTAGGGAAAGTCAAACCACACCTCGTCACTTCCCTGAAGTCGAGAGGTCTCCTCAAAGTCAAAGTCGTTCTATCGCTGACCCGTACAACCAAGGGTCCCGCTCCGGTGATCACGGAGGAAAGCCATAGACTAGCCTAGTAGAAAGGACTGAGTCTGGAATATCAACGGGTGTCCCACTGCCCAGCCCTGCTGGAGGGTAATTCATAAAACATCATCTGGCGACCCACTGCCCAGCCCTGCTAGAGGGTAGACCTTAATACATCATCAGGCGACCCACTGCCCAGCCTCGCTGGAGGGTAGACCTAGAATAAGTCGACAGGCGACCCACTGCCTAGCCTTGCTGGAGGGTAGACCTGGAACTAGACGACGGGCGACCCACTGCCCAGCCTTGCTGGAGGGTAGACCCTAAGAGATCATCGGGTGACCCACTGCCCAGTCCCTGCTGTAGGGTAGACCTTAAGAGGTCATCGGGTGACCCACTGCCCAGTCCCTGCTGGAGGGTAGACCCTAAGTGCGTCGGGTGACCCACTGCCTAGTCTCTGCTGGAGGGTAGACCCTAAAAGTTGATGAGTAACCCACTGCCCAGCCCTGTTGGAGGGTAAAACTCAGAACTGCTCTGGCCATCTCTACTGGATGGTACAACACTGGCCAACCAAACACGGAGTGGGTATCGCGCAACCACCCGACTCCGGAATAAGACCTGGGGAAACCACTCCACCCTACTGATCTAAACCATCGAGCACAGAGTCGGGGGGAAAACTCAACCCCGCTAGTCAACAAACGAGAACCGAGGGACCCTCTACGTCGCGAGAGGTCAATGGTACGCAAAGCAGAATACAGCACGCATATAGGGCCCACACAACGTGTGGCCCCAAGTCAATCCCCAACCAAGTGCACAAACAGTCTCAGTTACAAGCCACACGTACCTCCAAGAGCTCCCGTATACTCCTAGAGTATACCTCATTTTCATCCCAAGGGCTATCGTGCACACGGCACCCAACGTCAACGCAAAGGCGTGACGTAACATCTCCAACTCAAAGGCCCAGGCACGACTGACCACATCTTATGAAACATTTACATCTCTCTCCCAAGAGTGCACACGATCACATGCCAAGGGTCCGCTACAAACAAGGTAGGGCGAACCACCACTAGAGCACCTTTCATGCTCCACATTTAATAAGATCGTGCAAGAGACTCTGCACAACCAAACGGATCACACTGTTGTAATCCTTGCGGAAAAACACACGAGATTGACTACTTACTCGCCTCAAACGGATATCCGACAGAAAAGTCACCAACACCGCCTCACGCCCGAACAGCGTCCTGTGATCCCAAGCCTCGGCCCCGAAAACAGTCGGGCTCATCGCACCATTGCGATCCCCTCAGAAAAACACGTCAAAAAGATTGCTCACTTGAGCACAACGGATATCCGGAAAAAAAGATGCATTTCGGCGCACCGCACACGAGCGGTGCTTCATGGGACCCGCATCCCGGTCCCAAAACTCAACGTATGGATCGCATCGTTGCGATCCTCTCGAAAAAGTATACAAGTTCGACTACTCACTTGTCCAAAACGGACACCCGGTGATAAAGCTGGAAAAATCACCGTCAACGCCCAAACGACCCTCGTGGGGTCTGCACCATCATCTCCGACCCGAAGGATTCGGAAATCTCCTCAAAAATTCCGCACGAGGACCGGGATCACGCTGCCGCTGACGGCGCGTCAATCGGACATCCCAAGCGGGAGTTAGGTCCGACGCAAGAATAATTAATTGATTATTCACATTATGTTTCGTGCCGCAGAGCAACGAAACCAACCCGCTAAGATTCCGAACCACATTGGAAGGACCGTCTCAGCCTCAAGGCCACAGTGCCTCTGACAGCACGTCAAACGGACGTCTGGCTCGCGAGCCACGTCTGTCGCAACTTTAATAATAAATTAATATTATTAAATTAAAGCTCTCAAGTCACCCATCTTCGGGCGCGGAATCCAAAAATCCTGAAACTCACCTTAAAGAGAGCGCCTTGTCGATACGAACTCATCGCCGCAGACGGCGCGTCAAACAGACGCGCCGTTTGAAAGATATGGCCCCCCGAATGTAGGGGGGCCTAACAGGGCCGGTTCACCCGGCCGGCCCGGTCTGAGCCGCTGGCCCGCGGCCCAGCCGCGGGTCCGGCCTGAACTTCCGCGGCCCGCCCCTCAGCACTGGACCCGAGCGGGTCCGGTTTTTTCTCCACACGGACCGGCCATCTGGTCGGTCTACCGCGTCGCGCAGCAGGACCCGCATCCGGCGGGTCCTTGCTCCCTCCGTACTCCCGAGGCGCTGACCGCCTCGGGACTTCGTCTGCCGACCACGACAGGTCGCGGTCGGCCGCCTCCTCGGTGAATCCCTCACCGACGCTCGCCGCACCAGCTGGAGCTGATGGCTCCGCTCGACCACGCCGCGGCGTCTCCGCCTGGTTCCGTCGAAGCCGCCTCCGGCTTCCTCCGCCCTGTCGACGCCCGCTGCACCGCGCTGAAACCGCCGCTCACCCCGGACCCCCGTCGGTCGTCGCACCCGCGAACCCTGGTCCCTGCCTGCTCGAACACACCGCGGTCGTCAGCTCGCCGCTCTGCCGGCCGAGCACACCACCCGGGCTAATCCCCTGCTCCGTCGAAGCTGCCCCGGTCGGAAACCACCACGCACAGGCCGCAAGCCTCCTCTCCGCCCGACCTCCGGCCACCACCCTTGTCGGAGCCGGGACTTCCGACGGCGCCCGCCACCGATCCGGTGGCCCGATTTCAGAACCGAACGCAGGTTCGGGATCCTCGGGTCGTGGACTTCGCAACGCCTGCCCCCGATCATTGATCCGTTGAGAATTGACGTGTCCGAAAATTGGGACGGAGAATGCGCAAGAACGATAAATCGAACGGAGCCCGGACGATGACCGTGTTCGTTCAGCCATCATCCCAATTTCAAAATTTAGAAATTAAATGACAAAATTTACGAAGGTGCGGAAATTTAATCAAGAACCCTACCTCGATGGGCTTCGCCCGAAGCTTCGTTGCGATCCTTCGGAGCCGCGCCTCGCCAAAGAGGAGAAGGTGATGGAGGAGAGATTCCTCCTCCATTTTTGGGAGCTGCTGGCATCAGGGGAGAAGAGGGGAGGAAGGGGAAGGGGTGTTTAAGGGTTTAAAAAAGAAAAATTAAATTAATTAAATTTTAATTAATTTAATCCTAAATTTTAACCCGCATCCGAAACTTTTGGTGAGGTCGAAATTTAACCTCCCCTTGGGTAAAAACCACCTCCCGAGCACAAAAGTGGTCTCGTAATTTGATTCCGAGCTTCCGTTCAAAAGTTATTAAACTTAGCGCCCGAGGCCGCCAAATTACGAAAACGCCCCTGGGGCCATTTTTCACAAACGGCCCGCGCCTGTGAAACTCATACCCCTACTAGGGTAAATGGCACACTCTGAACTCAACGGTTCTCTCGGTTTTCCAATCCGAGCCACCGTTTAAGAGATACTTGAGTTTCACCATTAAACGATTAAATTAATTGTTTAATTTATTCGTTTAACGTTCCGAGAGCGAGCGAGGGGTCCAAACGTCCCGCGCCGACAAGTTTTATGTCGTTTCTAGGGTAAACACCCCATTCTGGACCCATCCATACACTTGGATCTCCGATCTAGATCACCGTTTAGGAGTTATCCCATTTATTTGGCGTTTCCAGTGTGAACGCACTGAAAATTTAATTCCGGCCACTCCGGGGCTCGGAATCGCACGCCGTCTGAAGGTGCTGCTCTGGAATAACATCAAGAATATTCCAAATTCCTTCGAAGAAAAAACTGGGTTCTTAAAAATAACTTCTACCCAAAATAGATAGGTAAATCATATTCATTAAGCATGGTCCAAACAATTTCTTGAAGGTTTCTATTTCTTCTTTCTACAACATTATTTTGTTGTGGGGTTCTAGGAGCAGAAAATTTGTGACTATAACCATGTTGTGAGCGTAATGATTCAAACTTTTGATTTTCAAACTCACGACTATGATCACTTCTTAAGGTCTTAATTCTAAGTCCACTGAGAATCTCTACAAATTTAGCATATTTAGAAAAACTAGAAAGAGATTCACTTTTATGATCAAGAAAAAACGCCCATGTGTATCTTGAATAATCATCCACTATAACATAGGGAAAGTGTTTTTCTGTTAAACTAGAAACTCTATAGGGTCCAAATAAATACATGTGAACCATCTCTAAAGGTTGAGAAGTTGGAACTTCTTTTTTTGGTTTGAAAGATATTTTATACTGCTTTCCCTTTTGATGGGGATTACAGACTTTGTTTGATGGAAATTCTGGTTTTGGTATATCCTTGATTAAACTTTTCCTTGTTAGATTTCTAAGTGATTGAATATTTCAATGGACTAGTCTTATATGCCAAATCCAAGATTCTTTTTGGAAGGCACTAAAACATAAAACATTCTGAGAAAATAAGGAATTTAAATATATAGCATAAACATTTTCATTTCGCATAGTAGTAAAAACTAAAGCATGCTTGGAATCAAAAACTTTACAAAAATTATTGTCAAACTTGACATGAAAACCATCATCACACAATTATGAAATGATAAGTAAGTTATATTTCAATCCATCAATAAATAAAACTTTATAAATTAAAACTGTACTAGAGTTACCAATTTAGTCATGCCCAATTATCTTCCCTTTGGCATTGTCACCCAAAGTAACATGTTTTCCATCCACTTTGATTAGGTTCTTGAATATTGAGTAGTCTCCAGTCATATGTCTAGAGCATCCACTTTCCAGGTTCCATAATTTCTTGTCAGTACTCTTCAAGAAAATTTCCCATATAAATATTTAAATCAAAAATGATTTTGATACCCATATTTTCATGGATTCATATATGTTAGTAATAAGTGTTTTAGGAATCCATAATTTTCTTTCTGGTTTCCTAAAAGAAGATCTTAGACTCTCAGAAATAAAGTCTTTATTTGGTCCATTAGAATAAGAAATATTAGCAGAACTAATAGAGTTGGAACTTGGGAAAAAATATTCTTATAGATTTTCTTTTGTCTAGTTTGATATCCTATTTCAGTGGTATACTTAGGAGTTTTTGGTTTACCAAGAATCTGGGTAACATTTTTTCTTCCATTTGTAAATCTCTCCATATATTTCTTTAATTGTTCATTAGATAATTTAGGCACATTATTTTCCTTAAGCAATTGAGATTTCTTATCCTTATCTACTGTGAGATATGTTTTAAAGTGAGCAGGCATAGCATATTACTTCTTAAAACTTTTATATTTATCTTTTAATTCATTAAATGCTTCTTTCATCATGTTACAATATTTGGATAATTCATCACTGGAAAAAAATTTATTATCATTTTCAGTTTCATAAGGAATAGAAATATGTACAGGAGATTTGTTAGACCCGTGACACTCCCGACAATGGACCAGATACCCCACATCCCACTAACTCGTGGGCTTCACTACACTGGGCCACTCAACTGGGTTGAGTATCCTAGATATCTCCCCTAGCCAGGTGGGGATTTATTTTTCCTCCCCAAAGAATCGAACCTGGGGCTGACTGGCATTTAACCAACCAAGGAGCTTCTCTGGTACCACTACAGTGTAGTGGTACTCGTGATGCTCCCTAGTGGCTGTTATGCCTAAGGTCCAGGGTTCGAATCATGGGGGAGACGAGATTAGAACCCCGTAGTTTCGGGGACAATATCTGACATCTGGCCCAATTTAGTGTCCCAAATGAGCCCAGACTCCAAGTTAGGGGTTGGGGGGTGTTCGGACTACGACCCAGTTAGTGGCGTAGATCTGCTGAAAAGGTGTCTTTTTGTTGGACCCATGACACTCCCAACAATGGATTAGATACCCCACAGCCCACTAACTCATGGGCTACACTCCATCGGGCCAAGTATTCTGGATATCTCCCCTAGTCAGTTGGGGGTTTAGTTCGCCTCCTCAAAGAATCGAATCTGGGGCTGACTAGCATTTAACCACAACGCTTTAGTGGTACCGGAGAAGCTCCTTGGTTGGTTAAATGTCAGTCAGCCCCAGGTTCGATTCTTTGGAGAGGCGAAATAAATTCTCAACTGGTTAGGGGAGATATCCAGGATACTCGGCCCAGTTGAGTGGCCCAATGGAGTGCAACCTACGAATTAGTGGGTTGTGGGGTATTTGTTCCATTTTCAGGAGCGTCAAAGGTCCAACAAGATTCAGGAAAAACATTTAGTACATCAAATGTGTTCATCATAAAAAAGATATTATATTTGTCATTTCTTTCATCGCTGCTCGAGTTTGAGTCACTCGAACTATCATCAGAGGCACTCCAAGTGACTTTCATAGCCTTTTTATATTTTTTGCCTTTATTCGCATACTTCTTCTTATACTTCAACTTGGGACAGTCTTCTTTGATGTGTTCTTTCCTTTTATATTAATAGCAGATTATTTCATTGGAAGAATCATCCTTATTCCATTCTTTTCTCCAATTCTCTTTATTGTCATAATTACCTTTGTAATTGGGTTTCTTGAAGAAAAAAAATTATTCTTGTAGAATTTTTTGAAACGTCTGCCTAAATTAACCATTTCTTCATCACTGTCAAATGGTGATTCTTCATCACTTGAGATTTCAACTTTTACCTTTTCTTTTTGTTTGGGATCTGAATTCTTAAAGGCTACTAACTTCCACTTCAGTTCATCTACTTCCTCTTTGTTCACTTGCAGTTCTTATTCATACATCATGAGTTTTCCAATAAGCTCTTTTACTAGTAATGTACTAATGTCACATGACTCTCTGGTGGATACTGATGTTCCTCTCCATTTGTCTGGTAAGCATCTGAGAAGTCATGTGACTTGATCCTTATCAACAATAGTCTTTCCAAGATCATGCATCATTTTAACAATATCATTGAACCTGAGGTATATGTCAGAGATAGATTCATCAGACTTCGTCGCGAATCTCTTTAACATTAGAAGTTCCTTCATGAGATATATCAAGGGTATCCTAAATCTCAAAATAAGTATCATGGGAAGATATTATGTTAAATTCATCCTCTCCTAATGCACAATATAATGCATTCATAGCTTTACAATTCAATCATATGCAGCTTTAGTGGAATCTCTCCAATTTACTCTAGCAGCTATAGATTTTTCATATTTATCTTCATTAACTGTCCAGATGTCAAAACCCGTGCTCTCTCAATAAATTTTCATCTTAATCTTTCATTGAACATAGTTATTTCTATTAAAATAAGGAGGCCAGTTAGTGGCAGTTCCTTCTTGTCTATTATTATCCATAAAGAATTAAATTTAGATCTAACAGAAATTTAAGATCTTTAAATAAAACTAAATCACAGTAAAAATATATTTTGAAAGTTCCTTTGATATCAAACATTGTTCGGAATGGACAACTCAAGATGGGGGTGAATAAATCACTAATTCACACTCCAAAAGACAATAACAATTATAACCATGATAATCATAAGAGCAAGCATAATAATAATAGTAAATAAAACTCTCGTTGAACCATTATCGCCCCAACCGATTAACTTGTCGCGCAATTAATCGTTTAACCAAGGTTATATGATCACTTGAGTGACTTTCAATTGATTATGAATTTTTCTCTTATGGGCCCTATTATATAATACTAATGAGTATAGCATGATTCAAAAATATTAACATAACTAACAAATACATTCAATGCATTTTCATCACAAAAGCTCAGAGTAGTCAAGGTCACCTACATGTAACTATCACATAAATTTATCTTCTCATGCTACAATCATCAAACCATCATACGAAGAATCCCCAATCATAAAACCCCATTAATTCGTCAATTAAACTGCATATCGGAAAACCCCCAAACAAAAAAAGGTGGAAAAAAACTCATTGAGTGACAATCTAATACAGACAAGCCTTCCAACGGTCCGTTCAATTAGCATCTTCATGAGTACCCTTTGGGAAAATGTCCTATAATTTAAAAGGATTTCATCACGCTCCAGCGAAACCCTTGTTTGAAATCCCTAAAAATCCGAATGATGGCAACTAAAAAACAAGAACAAGAGAAAGGAGGAAAAAAAAAGAATCAAAGCTCTTACCTTTGATTTGGACAAAGAATGACTAAAAGGAGACGTGGAGTAGATTCATGAAATAAAAAACATTTAACGAAAGAGAGGTTATTGTGTATGATTTATCTGTGTTTAAAATTGTTTCCTCTCCTCACAAGACTCTTCACTATGTCACCTCTTAACTTCACCGACCATGCCACCCAAACAACAATTCAAGTGAACTCAAAAAAATCAAATTCCACTTTTCACCATTTCATTTTTAATTTAAAATTTGAAACTCAGTTTAATTAAATTTCTAAAATACAAGGTGTTACATGAAGTCCAGATCTTGGTTATACAATAGTCAGGTCAAAGTTCATGTCCTGGTACACCATTTTAGCATAAGCGCGGGTTATTTCACAACATCCTTGAACACTTCGAAATCGTCAATCATAGATAAAAAACACTCGTTATCCATAGTCCATTTCTCCTTCATAACGGTGGATGCAACTTCAATCACCATCAATGTTTCTTAGTTTTTTCTTATCTTAAATTTTTTTTGTCTTCTCATTCAATGGGGTCAGGAGAATTATGAAAACCTAACTATCACTGAAAAGCCTTTTAGTATTTTTAAGTAACTCTATGATCCACCGCTGATATGGAAAGTAAAACAAAACTCGCCTCACCCTTTATTGTGTCATTAACCAAAAAATAACATTGACCCTGACACGGCTATGTCAATGGCATAAGCAGATCCTTTTCACAATTATAATCCAATTAATAGAAGATGGAATTGCTCCTTCAACCCCCTTACAAAATAAAGCTTGCACACATGCTCCGCATAATGAAGTGGATTATTAAAAATTGAGAACTGTCATGATGGCATAACATAAAAATACGATCATCTGCACTTTCATTTTCGATTCAGTACATTTCCCTGCAACTCAGATCTGCCAACCCACGCCTTCAACCATCAAAACATGGCAGTTTTTTTATTGGCTTTGGAAAAAATACTCAAATCAAGATCCTCTTTTTAAGAATCTATCTTTCACCCAAGTGATCAAATTTGCAATCCAACACTTTTTCACATCAGAGAGGTCATTCAAAGTTTTAAATCAAGCCAATATTCACCATCAATGCCAGGAACTCATCAGGTGCCCCATATCACTGAACCTTCTTAACAATTATCACTAACATGATCCCAAACAATATTAGAGCCCGACACCAACCTAGAGTATGTGCACATACAATAATCCCCGGGCGAAGTACGGGCGGTCAGTTTTGGAGACACAAAGCAAAGAAATCTAGCCAATTATGACATGCCTGGCCCCATTTTCAGACACCAAAATCTAAACAAATTGATAGAACATGACAGGCCAGGGTTCTAACAATATGGCCAACATTCATAATACCCAGTTGGAGGGGCAGCATGCACAGGCAAACTGGGATGGACTGGAAATGAGGGTGCCGTGCTTGATGGAAACATCGAAGCAATTGCAGCTTGAGCACCTGCTTGATAATCCCTGCACCACCCCAAAAATCCAACATTAATCTTCAACACCACCAAGAAACCCAAACAATGCCAAGGGGAGCCCAGACGCATCCCATTGGACCAGGTTTTTCAGGCTGGACTGGGCTGGGTTTTCAGGCAGGAGCAGGACAGGTTTTATAAAAATATATTAAAAAAAAAATCATTGGCTTCTATAATTTTTGCAAACTTACACTGCTTGCTGAGGGCCTACTTGTTGGATCATCTGAGAATATATGTACTCGTCCACCCGCAGCTTTGCCAAAGCTACCTGAGAGCCAGCCAATACCCCCATCAAAACATAAATGGGCAAAACCCTAAATTTTCAAATCAGCTTTGGTCATTTCTAGTAATGCAAATGGTCATTTCTAGTAATGCAAAATGGGACCGCAGCCCACGAGCTTAGCAGATATGGGGAAGATATGGGGCAGATACGGGGCGAGGCAAGCCTAAAAATGTGACTGTTTAGAGTGTGAGCCTATGCAGGATGAGCGCGCGGAAGCCAAGGAGGCTAAGCCCATGCGGAAGAAGGCTTGAGGGCCCGTTTTTTTTAAAAAGAAATTAAATAATTGAACATATTAGTTAACTCAAAAAATATTGATTTTATATTGTTGTCAGTAAAAAACTAAGTAAAAATATTTTATATAATATTAGTCAACAAAAATTAAAAAATAATTAAATATAGTATTTAAATGAGTTTAATTAATTTTTTTATATTTTATTAAATGCCGGTAAGCCCATGGGCAACCCTAAGGCTTGTGCGGGGCAAGATGGGCTTGATATTTTTTTCACATTTCATGAGGGTTTTTGCAAGCTCAACCCACACGGACCTGTTTTGCATTACTAATCATTTCAGCCAATATCATAAATAAAAGGCTCATTGTGAAAATTACCGAATATTTCACAGTAATAATTCATCCAAATCAAAAAAATAAGTAATCAATGAAACCTGAGGGGCACTGCCACCAAAATGGATTTGCCTAAGTTTTTGTTCCCCTTTCCCACCATGAACCTGCAATAACAAAAAACAATAACAGATCTTCAAAGCTATTTAAAACAATATAACCGTTAGATGCATTAAAATAAATACCTTGATTGTTGCTCCAGACTCTGTTCTGATCCTAGATATGTTTGAGCCGCACCTACCGATCAAACCTCCAACCATTGCTTCCGAAATCACCATCTCAAAGGTCACATAATCAGCTGCAAGAGTGTTTGGCCTAAAGATGATTTGGCTATAATAAAATATTAAGGTCAAACACAAATTCAGAAAGTTTAAACAAACAAAACTAGCTAGACACGAGTGTTAATTAACCTGAAGCTGGGTCGACATATGGTTGAGCAGCACGACTAACACTAAGATTGTATGTTGGGCTAATTGAAATTATTTCCCGAGCAGGGTTTTCCCTAGATTAACAACTTAATAAGGGCTCAATCGAATACAAATTCAAATAAATGAATGAATAGCAAGAAGAATATTATCTAAACCTTAGCTGGCAACCAATCTCAACTACAGCCTTCAGCACAGCTGGAACATCACCTGATATCTGAGTTCAACATAAAAATGTTTACAATTGATGAATGGATTGATTCATCACTACATGAAAGCTTTAACAAAAAATCGCTTTTAATTACACAATTTTTAAGGTACAAGTAATCTCCAGACAGAATTTCTTCAATTTGTGGAATGACCAACCTGACTGGAGATATTTTCAGTCGGCCTAATTTAATTTTTTTCTCATATAAAACAAATTTTATTTTAAGAAGCATACATATTTTATCCAGAACCTATTATTTCAGTCCACAAAACAAAGATTTTACGGTATGATCATGCTATCAAATAACATGACCTGTCACCATTTTTCCCAATTGGACAACCTTGGTCGTGCTTGTAGAACCAGCATAACAAAATTTAGAGGTGTCAATTCTGAACCCGACACAATAACCTGACACAAGTTAAACAGGTTTGGCTCAGACATAAATGACTTCAGGTTGTAATCGGATTGAGTAATGTGACGTGAATAATATTCGGATTAGGTTCGGGTTGACCATTCCTAACATGTCAACCCATATAACCTGATTAAAAAAATAATGATAATATAAAATATTAAAAATATAAAAGTAATTAATTTTATAATATATCTTATTATTATAATCAACTTAATTTGAAATAATTCAACGTGCTTTTAACACGTTATTTATTTTAAATGGTTTAAGAAGGTCAAGTTGCAACATGGATAACATGTGTTTCATATTAATTAGATTATTTTTAATCTAAATGGGACAATTCAATTTGGTTATATCATTGAGTTTATGTGATATTAACCACATATAATGATGCAATATATTTTTTATATTTAAAGAAATGGATTGGCAGGTCCACTTAGAGTTACCCCTTCATATATGGGTTGGGTCAAGTCAACTTGCTTTAATTAAATGGATTGGGTTAGGGTTGAGATTAAATGGGGTCACAGAACGACCAACCAGCACAAACCTGACCCGTGAGCCTGAATTGACACCTCAAACAAAATCTATAATATAATATACTGAAATAAAAATTCAAAGTTTTTAGGAAAAATTTACCTGTACCACATGATCTGATTCATGAACACATGCACATAAAGGCAACTGGTTCTGGGCAAGAATTGTGATGGAAGCACCAGAAGCATTTCTCACTTTGTCAAGATTTTGACCAGACGTCCCAATCAAGCAACCAGCTTGAGACCCAGCAATCAGAAGCCGTAATGTATTCGCATCAACTTGACCTCCACCTACTACTCTAAGTGCCTCAACATTTGCATCATCTTCCTGTTTGGTTATAAATAATTTGTTAATTTAATGGGCGCTAAAAGAATTCAAGAGCCACTCATAGAATGTAAAGATCGAATGCACATACTTGCCCTTGAAAAATGCAACATCGCTTAGTGGCTCACAGATATTTAAATAGAAGGGAAGAAACAACACATAATGCGGTGAAAATTAACAAATATAAAGTCTAAAAGGAATGCAGGTGCTTTTGGATTATATGTATGAAAAGAAAAGATAAATTCATGAAAGAATATTCCTGATCCAACCCCTTTGCATAAAAAAACAGTCAACATATATTTCATGCAGGAATGGTTTCAAAAAGAAATGAGAACGGGCTAGACATAGTTTTAAAGCCATTGACATAATACAGTAGAACTAGAGGTGGCTATTTTGAACTTGAAACGACACGAGTTAAACAGGTTTGGGACAAGCATAAAGGGGTTCAGGTTGTAATCAGGTTGAGTAATCTAACACAAATAATATTCGGGTTGGGTTCAGGTTGTAATCGGGTTGAGTAATATGACACAAATAATATTCAGGTTGGGTTCGCGATGACCATTCCTGACCGTTTTAACCCATGGAACCAGATTAAAAATATAATGGTAGTATAAAGTATTAAAAATACAAACAATTAATTGTATAATACATTTTCTTCTTATAATGAACTTAATTTGAAATAATTCAACATGTTTACAACACATTATTTCTTTAAATGGTTTAAGAAGGTCGAGTTTTAACATGGATAACATATGTTTCATATTAATTCGGTTATTTTTAACCTGAATAGGATGATTCAATTTGGTTAGATCATGTTATATATTTAAAGTTAAACGGCTTGGCGGAACAAATGAGGGTTGACCCCTTCACAAACAGGTTGGGTTGGGTTGGGTTGGGTTAGAGTTGAGCTTAAATAGGTCCATAGGACCGCCAACCCGAAACGAGTTTGACCCATGAACCCGGATTGCCACCTCTAAGATGAACACCTGGCCCATGCCTTGACCTGAGCTTCATAAGAAAATATTCAAGATCCATGGCTCCTTCAATAAAAATCAACCAGCTAGGCCAAATTTGCAGCTGTGGAAAGAACCCACAAAATTTTCAAGCAAAAAAACAACAGACGGAGAGGAGTACAAAAAATTATTAGAATTCAGTTATTTGATCAAAGTAAACACCAGATCCAGACACAAGAAAACAATACTACAAATATATTCACAAGGACAGAGATAAAAATACAAGCATTACAACAACTACATAGTTTTTCCACTTTGAACATCAAAGTGAAATACAATAAAATAATCCTAACAATATAGTACTCACATATGATGGTTTAAATGACAGTCACAAAAAACATGTCATTTTTCAACAATAAACACACACAAATTTAATTTTACCTTAAGAATTAAACTCGCTATTTGATGTAGTGCATTCTCAGCATCAGTAATAACTTCATCATTGTCCTTAGAATTTATCATGATAACTCGTTCCTCATGTCGCTGCAAAATATCAGCTGGAGGTAAATGATAAAGAAACCAATGACCTTTATTTTAAACCAGCCACGCAACTAAATCACCTAAAGGTTAAAAAATCCAATTACAAATATAATTATTTTTTCCTATAAAATGATCTTCTAGTAATAGAACCCACAGCATCAAAGGAAACCCCTCAAAATAACATGATTCTAAGGTTTATGGATGGGAACCAAATATAATTACTCATAATTATGATAATTAACATAAGAAGACAACGATGTTTAAGTGAACCAGCATTTACAGGATCTGTATTAGAGCACACGAACAAGTCCGCAGATTGGGATTACAATATTCAACAACTACAGCCAGATCAAAGACTGCATCAGCGCATAATAAGTTGAGAAATCTTGCCAATACATATGCGCTCGTTATTTTAAAGCATACAACTAGCAATATGAAGGAAGAAGTTTCTCTCGGTGCCCAAAATTAATTACAAATATCACAGAAAGATCTGAGCCGTACTTGGGAAAACCCAAGACACACATGAGACAGCGGGACTGACGACGCAAAACACAAGCACCAGAAAATGGAGGAACAAGTGCTCACCGGTTCCACTACAGCCCAAACACATGCATTAAGTATGTAACCCTGGAAGAAATTTTAAGCTTACAGATTTGATTATGCAAACAAAACTGGTGGAGCCAAGGAGACAACAATGAGGTGAAAGTGATGACTCAAATTTGAGAGATTAAAACCATAAGTCATTCCATAAATAGTAGAGAAGCTCAAGCTTACAATGAAGTAATATTGCCCATTACCAGATGATTAAAGTTATAGAAAAGGTATAAGTTATAAGAAATTGCCTCCTTATACACAACATAGAAGGAGAAAATGGGAACATTATGAAAAGGGAATAGATGTATGAAACAAGGCAATGCAACAAATAAGGCAACAACGAGATCCATCATTTCCAAAGACCAAAAAATAAATAAAGAACCTCTCCATGAATTTCACACACTATTAAAAGATACTAAGCTCAGGGTGTGCAAACTTTTTATAAATCATAACATATTTCTCCAAAATTGCTTTTATAATAATTAAAAGCAATATAAATTACTAATTGCAAAACCAACCGTAATGGAGTTCTATCCACTTCCACTTCCAAAAACCAGCATCAGCAAATAAAATTTACCAACATCTGCTGATAAAAGGTTGCATATCCAGAAAGAACTCCAGCCAATTTTATCTTTACACGGGGCCAAGTGAATGGAAGCTCAGCTCCAGTAAAGCTGGGGGGAAATATCAGAGATCCCCAGGCTTAAATATGGCTACTGCCCCCTCCCTCACATACACAAGCCAGGGCAGCAGGAACATGTTGTAACTAGTTATTTAACAAGGTTGGGTTCGGTATTGCATCCAGACTGATACAAACACACGCACGGCTAGAAACAAATCAAAGAAGTGACAACCTTCGACTAGAAACAGCTATCAATCAATTAACGGAAGAAAAAAAATGAAAAAATAAAATTGAGAACCCTAAGCAATCCACCCCACAATCAAGAAAGTACAAATATCTAAATCCAATAAAAAACCCTAAAGTACGACTCTCCCACCCCTCTCCCTTCGCCCTGGATTCACATAACACCTATTTATCTTCAATACAGAGTGAGAATGAACGACCGAGCGAGCGCTTACAGCGATAGCATCGGCAATTTTAATGGTCGCTCTGGTCTCTTCACGGATTTTCTGGATCCTCGACCCTACTCTACCAATCACCTTTCCAACCTGTCTCGAATGTACCACGATCCTGAACATCACATCCTGACCCTTCAGCCGCTTCGGCGACCTCGAGCCCTCTGCATCGGTCGGTGCAAGGTCATCGAAACCGCTGTCGCGACCACGTTTCCCCATCGATCTTTCGACCTCTTTCTTTAGTTGAGTCGGATGATCCACCATCGTGGAAGGCGGATTCATCGTTAATTCCCCTGCTTGCGCCATTGTCGCACAGCAGCAAAGACGAAGGCCGGTGGAGGAGAGCGAGGGCAAAAAGGATTTCATAAGAGGTCTGCTACGTGGATTTTAAAGGGTTCTCTTAATCATATTACGATTTTACCCTTGTTGCTGACTTATATTTCTTTTATACCCCGAATGGCTGTCTAAAGCGTCCCTGCCGATATCGCGAGCGTTCTTCCTCTCCAAATACTGATCGTACCGATATGGAGAGATGATATGGAAATCCTATTGTACGCCCAGTTATTCCCAGAATCTCCAGCTTCGCTCAGCCAATTTCAATGGAGAATTGATGTAAGAAGGTTCAACGAGATCGGATTTGTTCCTCTTTCGATCATTCTGATACAGATAAAGCCGCTTCCCTCCAGGCAATTTGGATAAAATGATGCCTCATCGAACACCGGAATTCGAACCCGGGCCTGAATAGCTCTGAAATTCTTCGGAAATCTCGAATCAATTGGGTTCAATGGACGGTCATGCAAGGGAAGTTCGAAACAGTAACAGAAATAGAAATACGGTGAGTCGCAGTTTCCTGATCCAACAACGTGATCGCCCAGTCCGCAGTCGCGCGTTCTTTTCCCGACGACGATCCATTGCCACACCGCTTTTCATCCTCTGCGTGGCATCGTTTTCTTCCTCTTTTCATTTTGAATTTGTACTTGTCGAGATGGTGAATTGGAATCTGCCGTGGTTGGACGAAGAGTACTCTTCTCGAAATGCACGTTCGTGTGAAGAGGGAGGATTCGGCAAAACTTGGCGGCGGTGATCAGAGCGAGACAGCGAACACTGGAAATGCGATACTCGGGGAGACTCGATCCTGTGACCTCCCACGAGACTCCTCGTCTATTAAGTGGTGTAATTATTTTACAAGTTTTAAACAATGGAATGATTTTATGTTTTGATAAGTTGGATAAATTTCAATTTTTAACGGTGAATTCTTGTAAAAAAACTATAAATTTTTATTCTATATATGAAATTCATCCTGCACAGTTGGTAAGGTGAAATTTATTTTTGAATGGGTGTGTTGTCTCCAACTGGTTCTCCACAAATTGGTGTTGTGGATATACAATTACCTTTTACAAAACATTAACAATAATACATTGTTGGATATCAAAACCATCAATCCAATATTTTTGAAAACTAAGACCATTGTATATGATAAAACCACACAGCTTCATTGTTTAAAACGCATTATCAATGTGTCCACATTCCATTTAGGATTCATAAAATGTTATACCCTTCGTAATATTGATGTTCATTGAGGGTTATATCATGAAGAAAAAGAGAACTCATAAAGTCTGATGAATGTTTCATATAAAAAATGGGTTAGTGTGTCGAACAAGATTCCTCGACATCACGACACAAAAAACCATCCAAGAGATAATCATAAGTCATGCATAGAATCATTAATAATTATAAGAAATAATGTAATTGTCTTCGAAGTTTATTAATTTTCAAGACATTTTGGTAATTTCACACATGACGGATGAAATAGTAATTTTACCATGGTAAACGACTTCAAACGTATTTTATGATGGTTGTATTGATTTCAAAATGTTGTGTTTACCTTGAAGTTAAAGTTTGGCATGAATGAGAGGAGTTTTGCTTTTTGAGAATTTAATTAATTAATTAATTAAACAAATGTCTGATGTATTTCATGGGACATCTTTATGCCCACAAGCAGTGGAAGAAAACAAAAAACTCATACCAATATCAACTAGGAGTGGGATAAACAATGAAATAGAAAAACCATAAAATAGGCATACATCACTGTTTATGCTTTTAAACATCACTGGCGGTGAGTTTAATCAAGCCCCCTTAGCAACAACCAACGAGTTGTTGCCTCTAAAAGTATCTATCGACCATTGAAATCATCAAACGCTTTGGTAGGACCTCTTCCCCACAAAGGTGTGTTAACACCTCCACCTTGAAGGCGAATGGAGATAAGAGAATCAAAGAGAGTTTTGGTCAACAAAGAATAAACTCCTATGTCGCAAATGAGGTCCAAAAAACTCCATTTTATAGACCCCCATTATTGAATGAAAGAGTATCTTGAGGTTATAATGTTTCATACGTTATGCAACAACCAAACCATTTGGCTTCCACCTCATTGATTAAATGACATGTTAAAAATCCTTTCAATCATCATCATCAACGCCACTTTTTACTAAAAGATGGGGTGATACCGAATGTTACGAGGGCTTATAAAACAACTGAATAATATCATATATCATTTATAACATGCACCATGATGTGACACTATGATCCACAAGAAGGCATTGATCATGGCATGGTGTGTAACGAACCGGCCTCGATATCCTCTCAATACTCGCACCCAACCCAATCCGCCACATACCAAAAGAGCGTTTCTGATCCCCACGGGCTGACGATTAGCACCCGGGCATCAGCAACAAACAAATTGAACGATTTTGTCCAACCTGAAGCAAACAACGTGACATATATACACATGTACAAAATGAAACAACGAAAGAAAATATGAACATGTATGTCATAACAGAAAGAGAACAACAAAAGTCATATAACCAAAAAGGTAATAAAACAATCTCTAAGAGACAAGTCCAACATCAAAGGACAACAAAGCTAAAAACCTACACCAACAATCTTCATATGATAGTGTGGGAAAACCCACACCATCTCACCATCCAGCTACCCAAAACCTACCTAATAGAATGTAAGAACCCGAATCTTCTTTTCAGGCATGTTTTTCCTTTTTCTGGTGTTTTTGAGAAAAAAAGGAATTTCTGGAAATTTCTAAGTACACGTTGAGTACTTTATGAGTACATGCCGTGTACTCGGTTACCACGGGTAGCCGGGTGCTGGCCGTGTAACAGCCGTGTGTGGTGACCTGGAGACCGCCTAATGTGGGGGCCGGTAAGGTAAAGTACACGCCGTGTTTTTTTTCATTAAACGTATCAGGGTCACATCTCATGGACAGAACCGTCTACTTCTAGGTCTAGTTCGTCTGAGAGAACTCGTACGACCGTGATCTTCCTCCGAGCCCCCGATCGAGCATCCGATCTCCGATTTGACTGTCGTCGATTGCGTTGGAATCACCTCGGTAAGCTCTTCCTTCTTCTAGAGCTTCGTTTCCTGATTCCTCCTCTTTCTCAAGTTATCCTTGGTTGAATGTTTTAGACATTTTCATAGATCTATGGTGTTCTTGGGCGATTCAAGGCTTGAGGTTCACGTATATCGATCTCCCAACACCGAGGTAAGTGGTTTGTGCCTTTCCGTAGAAAGTCTTTGAGTTTATGTGCAAAAGTGCCCAATACCCATGAACGGGGTATTGCATGTTTATGAAATTAGCCCTGATAATTGTCTGATATGCTTGTATGCTTAAATAGAGGTTAATTGAATGTGAATAGGGTTAATTGCTATGCTCTGGAAGTGTTTGCCCATGCATGTTTGTTTATGACCGTTTGGTCTTGCTTAGTCTGTTAGGCTTCCTTGTTTTTCCCATGCCTAGTATTGTAGGATGGTGTGACTGGTTCTGACATGCTGATATGATGTAGATTGTTAGCCAAGTAGTTTTTTCGATTTACTTTGGCCGATACGCGTTGCTATGCTTGCTTGACTTGCACAAGGCTGTGGGAACCTGGTGTAGTAGACCATAGAGAGAATGGACGTAAGGGCTTCTCTAGAGTGTTTGTTTACTATTACGATGCGAGACCATAGGAGGAATTGATGTAAGTGCTTCCTCAGAGTGTCTGTAGTTCCTCGACATGGGCCACAGGGGGAATGTGACGTAAGTGCTTCCCCAGAGCGCCTTTAGTTACTAATACGAGATTATAAGAGGAATTGACGGTGAGTGATTACTCAGAGAGTCTATGCTTAAGCTGAACCAGAGGGGTTAGAATGTGTGTGCTTCCCAGAGGATTGCTTGTACATGTTTGGTTGAACCAGGGGGGTTAGGCTGTGAGTAATTCCCAGAGGGTTACCGTTGGTGTTTAGATACTTGCTTGTGTTGCTAGGAAGGACGAGGGGGGATAGGCTATGAGTACTTCCGAGAGGGTTACCTTTTTGTGTTTACCTGCTTTGATTACCTATTGTTTGATATATGAAACTACATGCATTGAAACTGTGGATTGTTTACTATTGAGTACTTCCTTGTTTACTGCTTCCTTTTACTTATTACCTACCATATATTCACTGACTGTTAGACACAAATCTTGTGGTGGTTGCCTATTGGTATTTAGTCTCACCCCCTGTTTGGGCCATGATTTTGGGCCCAAACAGATTATATTGCTGCAGGTATAGATAAGGGTAAACGCCCTTCTACTTCAGGTACTTGATTGTTGTGGATCTGGAGAGCATGGGACCAAGCTAAGGCTTGAGATGCTGAGAAGCTGTTTATTTTCTTTCTTTTGCACTTGGTCTAGTTTTGTATTTCAGCATTGTGACTTGTTTGGCTGCTTTCCTAGACATATGTATCATGCATCATTTATATATATGTGCTCCAGTTGTTTATTACTTCAGTCTTCCACTGTTTACTATTGTTGGGTATGTTTATTACTTCCGCTTTTGCTTTGTGTTTTATTTCTACTGTGTTACTCTGCTAATGAGGGCATAGTTTCCTCACAATCACACCCAAGACCCCCATTGCTAGTCGGCATCCTCTGGCATTCAGGGAAATGCGCTTGAGGCCATGTGACCAACTGGGTACGAGGCGTCTCTGGGCGGCTTCCGGAACCAGGACGTTACAAAGTGGTATCATAGGAATTCTTTTCTTCTTGACTTACTATTTGGAGCCTTTAGCCAGGGATAAGAAGGAATAGGTACTTGGTAATAAGTTGTTCCCAGTAGTAGCTAACCCGTGTACAGGGAAAAGCCAATTTACCTCGTATTGCAATTTTTTTTTCTGGTTTTGCAATTATTAAAGTTGATTTGATTTCACCATTGGGTGATTCACATTCATTGTGTTGTTACTGTTGATTTTATTGAGGTTTTATTTCTTTTTCAACCCGATGAGATGAGGGTATGCCATCTCCTGCATCATATAGGCACTTTCTAGGGATCACATGTCATGCATTTTTGCCATGCCATTTAGGGTGTATTAATGATTTCATGTTGTTGTGATAGATGTTTTGCTAGATATGTATGTTGTTGTGATAGATGTCATGATAGAATACCTGTGTTTTGATCAGAACTTTGGTTGTGTAAGGTTTTGTTTGAATGAACACCAAACTTTGGTTCTTGAGGTGTTATGGGCCCTCAAAGACTGAAATTTGGTGGATCTTTGCACTGTTATCCATGTTTATGACATGTATAAGATACCAATCTTTGATTCGCGGGGAGTATGGGCCCTCACAGATCAAAATTTGGCACTTTAATGTCTATTTTAATGTTTTTTTGGGTTCTAGAGTAGTTTCTGAGGCTTACTGTCTGGAAAAACCCAGAATACACGCTGTGTAGTTTTGAGTACATGCCATGTGTTATTCTGTTCGGGAAGAAAATGTTTTTCTTAAGTACACTCCGTACACCGTATGTACACGCCATGTAGTCTCTAACCGTATCATAGTCCGTGTGGGCAGAGAAACAGGATAGGGAAATCCTTGGGGAAACACGCCGTGTACCAGATGTACATGTCGTGTGTTTAGACCTTGTGTTCACCCATGTGACTAATGACACGGAGGGATAAAAACTTAATTTATACACGCCATGTCAGTCTTGAACACGCTGTGTAGTGTAATCCCTAGAATCCGGCTGTGTAACTAACAACATGGGTCGGTGAAATCTTTGTTAGTACACGCTGTGTCCTTAAGGGAACACGTCGTATAGGGTAAGCCGTGTAACCGACCGTGTAACTAACAACATGGGCCAGTGATGTTCGTCTTGTACATGCCGTGTCTAGCACTAACACGCCTTGTAATCTTGTCCTAGGAGCACTATGTGGATTAGCCATGTAAGGGAACTCGGGCAGGGGAATAGGATTCAAGTACACGCCGTGTAGTGGACATACACGTTGTGTATCCATGTTTTGTTAAACTTGAAAGCTTTCTTTCTCTTGTTCCCTTCTTGCACTTATAGTTTCAGTCCTTGTTAATCTTGATCTAAGGTGTGCACTTGACCTTGCAGAGTCATGCCACCAAGACGTCCTCCAGTTGTACGCCAGTTACAGGGAAACAACTAGACACTAGACATGGCTGATCAAGAACTTCCAACATATCCTCCAATTGTGCTGGTCTTGGAAATATCCGTCATTCTGGACACAGGTGCCGATGCACAGTTCCGAGAGAGATTTATGAGGTTTATGCAGACCTTCCGAGGAGTACCACCTCCTACCTCGTTGATGACAGAACTGACGTGGGTCTTTCAACAGCAGCATCCACCCACTTTCACAGGGGAAGGAGGACCACTGGCTGAAGAGTCATGGTTATAAGCCATGTTGTCTATCTTCAAGCATTTGGAGACGCTTACATAGAGGAGGGTCAAGCTCACTATGTACATGCTTTAGGACTCCTCCAAGAGATGGTGGGATGTGATCTCACAGGCGGGACGCCAGCAAGTTATGGCTTGGGATAAGTTCCAGCGTGCCTTCTATGACTACTTTTATCTGGAGACTTTGAGGGCCGATCGAGCCTAAGAGTTTATGAGTCTGGAGAAGGGTAATCTTTTAGTTATGGAGTATTCTTATCATTTCACTGAGCTGCAACACTTCACGCCTATTTAAGGAGGTGATGAGTTATTCCTGGCAAGGAAGTTTGAGGATGGTCTGAGGCACGACAATCGATCTCAGGTGAACATCTTCAGGTTGACTTCTATCACCTCTATCGTCAACCAGAAACTGATCACTGAGCTTAATATGAGGGATTTTGGGGCTGTGATTCAGGGTGGATTGATATCCTGAGTTTTTATCCTTCCTACTAATAGCAGGAAGCACCACAGGGGGTCTTCGTGCGGAGATCCAAGGAGGTGAGAGACATCTTCTGGTAGCCAGGTGGTGTGCTAACAATGTGGGAAGAGTGGGCATACGAGGCTATATTGCCTGAGAGACCTAGTTGAGTGTCGATATTGTGGCAAGATGGGTCATCTTCAGCGCTTCTGTCAGTTTTTTTCACCAGCAGTTAGTGAAAGAGGTTCTTCTATGACTCCTTGTTCAGTAGCAACACCACCAGTTTCTAATCAGTTTGGGAACTGGAGTTCTTCCAGCCGTTCAGGCCGAGGTGGAGGTCATGGTCGTTGTATTTAGTTTCCAATTTTTCAGCAACAATAGGGTGGATCAGCTCAGGGTAGTTAGGCAGGGTCACAGTGCTGTGGTGCAAGTCATACTTTTACAGTGGAGCAGACCCAGCAGGAGCAGGATCCCAGACCTTCCACAGTTCGAGGTATGATCTTAGTTGCCTCAGTTTTAGATTTTTTTTCTTTTCGACACAGGGGATTCCTATAGCTTTATATCTGTTGCTATTGTGGAGAGCCTTGAGCTCTGTATCTTTTATCATACTGATATCTTGACACTGGTCACTCCGTTGGGGACAAGAACAACTAGTGTGAGACAATGTAAGGAGTGCCCTCTAGTGGTTGGTGGGTGTCACTTCATTTGGGATCTCTATGTCCTAGAGATTACAGGCTATGACGTCATTCTCAGAATGGACTGGTTAGTTTATTTTTATGCAGTCGTCGATTACTATCACCGGAGGGTGAGTTTCACATCACCAGAGGGTGGATCGTTTCTTCATAAGAGCGAATGGGATGTCCAAGCGAGCAGAGCACGACCCGAGCATCATGGGTTGGGAGGAGTTACAACCCAGATTTCTAGTCTATATTTAGATGACCAGGGGACTTCACAGTTAGACTTTCCTCTAGTGGTGGATCGTTTCAGGTATGTCTTTCCAGAGGACTTTTTAGGTTTTCCTCCAGAGCGTGAGGTAGAATTTTCTATTGATCTTGTGCCAGGAGTGGCACCTGTGTCCATTCCTCCTTATAGGATGACTACACTAGAGTTACAGGAGATCAAGAAGTAATTGGAGGAGTTGCAGGTAAAGGGTTTCATCCAACCCAGTACTTCTCCGTGGAGTTCACCTGTCCCGTTTGTGAAGAAGGCAGACGATACCCTCAGGCTTTGTGTGGATTATCGGAAGCTAAACCAATTGATGGTCCAAAACCGATATCTCTTTCCAAGTATTGATGATCTCTTTGATCAGCTTCGAGGAGCATGAGTGTTCTCAAAGATCGACTTGAGGTTTAATTATCATCAGTTGTGTGTTAGACCATCTAATATACCTCATACATCCTTTCGGAGAAGGTATGATCTATACGAGTATATGGTTATGTTGTTCGGTCTCACGAACGCGCCTTTAGTTTTCATGGAACTGATGAACCGAGTGTTCCATCCATACTTGGATTCTTTCATGGTGGTCTTCGTGGACGATATCTTGGTGTACTCTCACACTCGACACGACCATTCTACCCATCTTGAGATCATTTTGAGTACACTGAGAGAGCATCAGTCATATGCTAAGCTCTCAAAATGCCACTTTTAGATGGACATGATTCACTTCTTGGGTCATGTTATCTCAGAGATAGGAGTATCAATAAACCCAGAGAAATTGAGAGCAGTAGTTTCCTGGGAGTATCCAAAGAACATCTTCGAGGTACAAAGTTTTCTAGGGCTGGCTGGATACTATAGATGCTTCATACAGGACTTCTCATGCTTAGCAGTGCCACTGATGGGTCTGACTAAGAAAGGTGCAAAGTTCTTGTGGTCAAATTCTTGTGAGTCAGCCTTCCAGGATCTGAAAGGGAGATTGACTTCAACACCGATACTAGTATTGCCAGAGTCGGGAAAGAGCTATACTGTGTACTATGATGCTTCAGGTATCGGGCTAGGAGCTGTGCTTATGCAGGGAGAGGGAGTTGTTGCGTACGAGTCTCGACAGTTGAGGCCACATGAGAGGAATTACCCGATGCATGATCTTGAGTTGGCGGAAGTCATTCATGCCTTATTTTGTTGGAGAAAAAATCTTATGGGAGAGTACTTTGTGGTTTTCACTGACCACACAAGTCTCAAGTATATCTTCACTCAGTGTGACCTGAATTTGAGATAGTAAAGGTTGGTTTAATACCTTCAGTCTTTTGACTTTGAGCTTTCCTACATGTCTGGGAAAGGCAATGTCGTGGCTGATATACTGAGTAGGAGGACTCAGATATAGGTAGTTCAGGAGGCCAGTAGTGAGTGACAGCTTATGGATCTGTTATCTGAGATGCATTTGGAGGTGCACGACAGACAGGGGAAGATGTTTCTTTCTTCTATAGATGTTACCTCTACTCTTCTTAATCGAGTGCGAATGAGGCAGCTATCAGATTCTTAAGGCCTAGTCCTATGGGAAAGTGTGTCAGGAGAGAACCCTATTCCTGGATGGACCATAAGCTAGGATGAGATCTTGCATTTTTAGGGGCGCATATGGGTGTCAGCAGACATACGCGAGGAGCTGATGCGGGACTTTCATTCCTCAGTTTGAGCAGTTCATCCTGGTGTCACCAAGATGTATCGTGATCTGCACTATCAGTATTGGTGGCCAAGTATGAATAGAGATGTTTCTAGTTTCTTCATGAGGTGTTCCACCTGTCAGCAGGTGAAGGCGGAGCATCAATGACCAGCATGGCTTTTGTAGTAGTTACCCATTCCCGGGTGGAAGTGGAATGATGTCGCGATGGATTTCATGACAGGTTTATCGAGGTCGCCTCAAGGGAATGATGCAGTTTGGGTCATCATTGACAGACTCATGAAGGTTGCTCACTTTTTTCTGATCAAGGAGACCTTCAGTGTTGATGAGCTGGGAAGACTGCACATCCGAGAGATTGTACATCTACATGGGGTTCCACACTCCATTGTTTCAGACAGGGACACACATTTTACTTCTTGAGTCTGGCAGGGATTGTAGAAGGCTTTGGGAACACATGTACTTTTGAGTACAACTTACCATCCTCAGACATATGGTCAGTCTGAGCGTATGATTCAGGTGCTTGAGGACATGCTTCGGGCATGCATCCTGGATTTTGGAGGTTCTTGTGAGAAACACATACCTCTTGTGGAGTTTTCCTACAATTATAGTTTTCAAGCAACTATTGAGATGGAACCTTATGAGGCTTTATATGGTAGGCCATGCTGATCACCCTTATGTTGGCTGGAGGCAGGAGATATAGCTATGCTGGGACCTCATCTTGTCCAGGAGACCACAGAGCAGATAGAGTTGATTCGGAAGAGGATGTCTACTGCACAGTCTCGACAGAAGTCTTATGTTGATCAGCGAAGATGACCTTTGGAGTTCTAGGTTGGGGATTATGTTTTCCTACATGTCACACTGAGGTTGGTACACAGGAGTATTAGGAGATAGGGAAAGATTTCGCTAAGGTACGTCGGGCCATTTTAGGTGTTGGAGAGAGTTGAGACAGTTGCCTATAGGTTTCAGTTACCTCATAGGTATCAGGCTATGCACGACGTCTTCCACATTTCTCAGATTCGACGTTACTTCTCAGATCCGTCTCATGTTTTCCAACCTGAGGATGTTGAGTTGGAGGTGGATGCCTCATTCGAGGAGCATCCTATCCGGATTGTCGATCGAGGTATAAAGGTTCTCCGTGGTTGATCTATTCCTCAGGTACGAGTGCTATGGCAGCATGGGTGAGTATAGGATGAGACTTGGGAGAGGGAGACCGATGTACGATCACAGTGTCCAGAGCTGTTTGAGGTTTCTTCTTCTACGCCGCCATGCTAGGGAAATTTGGGGATGGATTTCTTTAAGGGGGGAAGTTTGTAAGAACCCAGATCTTATTTTCAGGTATGTTTTTCCTTTTTCTGGTGTTTTTGAAAAAAATAGGAATTTTTGGAAATTTCATAACTACACGTCGTGTACTTTATGAGTACACGCCGTGTACTCGGTTACTGCTGATATCCGGGTGCTGGCTATGTAACGGCTGTGCACACAACCGTGTGTGGTGACCTAGAGATCGCCTAATGTGGGGGACGATAAGGGAAAGTACATGTCATGTACTTCTAAAGTACACACCGTGCATTATCTTTTTTCATTAAACGTAGAGGAGTCACGTCTGATGGACAAAACCGTCTACTTCTAGGTCTAGTTCTCCTGAGAGAACCCGTACGACCACGATCTTCCTCCGAGTCCTCTATCGAGCATCTGATCTTTAATTTGACCACTGTTGATTGTGTTGGAATCGCCTTGGTAAGCTCTTCCTTCTTCTAGAGCTTCGTTTCATGGTTCCTCCTCTTTCTCAAGTTATCCTTGGTTGAATGTTTTAGACGTTTTCGTAGATCTATGGTGTTCTTGGGTGATTCAAGGCTTGAGGTTCACATATAACGATATCCCAACATCGAGGTAGGTGGTTTGTGCCTTTCCGTAGAGAGTATTTGAGTTTTATGTGCAAAAGTGCCCAATATCCATGAACGGGGTATTGCGTGTGTATAAAATTACCCCTAATAATTGCTTGTTATGCTTGTATTCTTGAATAGAGGTTAATTGAATGTGAATAGGGTTAATTTCTATGCTTTGGAAGTGTTTTCCCATGCATGTTTGTTTATGACCGTTTGGTCCTGCTTAGCCTGTTAGGCTACCTTGTTTTTCCCATGCCTATTATTGTAGGATGGTGTGACTGGGTTTGACATGATGATATGTTGTAGATTGTTAGCCAAGTAGTTCTTGAGGTTTACTTTGGCCGATATGCATTTCTATGCTTACTTGACTTATATAGGGCTCTGGGAACCTGGTGTAGTAGACCATAGAGAGAATGAACGTAAGGGCTTCTCCAAAGTGTCTGTTTACTATTACGATGTGAGACCATAGGGGGAATTGACGTAAGTGCTTCCTCAGGGTGTCTGTAGTTCCTTGACGTAGGCCACATGGGGAATGTGACGCAAGTGATTCCCCAGAGTGCCTTTAGTTACTGATACGAGACTATAGGAGGAATTGACGGCGAGTGCTTCCTCAGAGAGTCTATGCTTAAGCTGAACCAGAGGGGTTAGACTGTGTGTGCTTCCTAGAGGGTTGCTTGTACTTGTTTGGTTGAACTAGGGGGTTAGGTTGTGAGTACTTCCCAGAGGGTTACCATTGGTGTTTAGCTACTTGCTTGTGTTTCTAGGTAGGACCAGAGGGGATAGGCTATGAGTACTTCCCAGAGGGTTACCTTTTTGTGTTTGCCTGCTTTGATTAGTTGTTATTTGATATATGAAACTCCATGCATTGAAACTGTGGATTGTTTACTGTTGAGTACTTCCTTGTTTACTACTTCCTTTTACTTATTACCTGTCATATATTCACTGACTGTTAGGCACAGATCTTATGGTGGTTGTCTATTGGGATTTAGTCTCACACCCTGTTTGGGTCGTGATTTTGTGCCCAAACAGATTATATTGTTGTAGGTATAGATATGGTCAAACATCCTTCTACTTCAGGTACTTGATTTCTGTGGAGCTGGAGAGCATGAGACCAAGCTGAGGATTGCGATGCTGAGGAGCTATTTATTTGATTTTTTTTGTACTTGGTATAGTTTTGTATTTCAGCATTGTGACTTTTTTGGCTGCTTTCCTAAACATATGTATCATGAATCATTTATATATATGTGCTCCAGTTGTTTATTACTTTAGTCTTCCACTATTTATTGGTATTGGGTATGTTTACTACTTGCACTTTTGCTTTGTGTTTTATTTTTGCTGTGTTACTCTGCCGATGAGGGAATAGTTTCCCCACTATCACACCCAAGGCCCCAGCTACTAGTCAGCAGCCTCTGACGTTCGGGGAAATATGCTTGAGGCCATGTGACCAACCGGGTATGGGGCGTCTCTAGGCGGATTTCATAACTGGGACGTTACAAAGTGGTATTAAAGGGATTATTTTCTTATCGACTTACTGTTTAGAGCCTTTAGCCAGAGATATGAAGGAATAGGTACTTGGTAATAAGCTGTACCCGGGAGTAGCTAACCCGTGTAGAGGGAAAAACCAATTTACCTCGTATTGTAATTTTTTTCCTAATTTTTCAATTATTATAGTTGATTTGATTTCACCATTGGGTGATTCACATGCATTGTGTTGTTACCTGTTGATGTTATTGAGGTTCTATTTCTGTTGCAACCCGATGAGACGAGGGTATGCCATCTCGTGCATCATATAGGTACTTGCTGGGAATCACATGTCATGCATTCTTGCCTTGCCATTTAGGGTGCATTAGCAATTGCATGTTGTTGTGATATATATTGTGCTAGATATGCATGCTGTTATGATAGATTCCATGATAGAATACCCGCATTTTGATTAGATCTTTGGTTGTGTAAGGTTTTGTTTGAATGAACACCAAAATTTGGTTCTTGAGGTGTTATGGGCCCTCATGGACCAGAATTTGGTGGATCTTTTCACTGTTATCCATGTTTATGACATGTATATGATGTCAAGCTTTGATTCGTGGGGAGTATAACCCTCACAAATCGGAATTTGTCACTTTAATGTCTTTTTTAGTGTTTTTTTGGGTTCTAGAGTAGTTTCTAAGGCTTACTGTCCGGAAAAACCCAGAATACACGCCGTGTAGTTTTGAGTACACGCCATGTGTTCTTCTATTCGGGAAGAAACTGTTTTTCTTAAGTATACGCCGTGTACCATATGTACACGCCATGTAGTCTCTAACTGTGTCATAGGCCGTGTGGGCAGAGACACAGGATAGGAAAATCCTTGGGTAAACAATCCATGTATCGGATGTACACGCCGTGTGTTTAGACCTTGTGTTCACCCGTGTGACTAATGACACAGAAGGATAAAAACTTAAGTTATACATGTCGTGTCAGTCTTGAACATGCCATGTAGTGTAATACCTAGAATCCGGCCGTGTAACTAAGAACACGGGTTGGTGAAATCTTTTTTAGTATATTCCATGTCCTTAAGGGACACACTATGTAGGGTAAGCCCTGTAACTAGCCGTGTAACAAACAACACGGTCCGGTGATGTTCGTCTTGCACACGCCGTGTCTGGAACTAACATGCCGTGTTGTCTTATCCTAGGAGCACCGTGTGGCTTAGCCGTGTAAGGGAACTCAGGCAGTGGGATAGGATTCAAGTATGAAAGCTTTCTTTCTCTTGTTCCCTTATTGAATTTCTAGTTTCAGTCCTTTTTAATCTTGATCTAAGGTGTGCGCTTGACCTTGAAGATTCATGCCACCAAGACATCCTCTAATTTTACGCCAGTTACAGGGCAACGATCAGACACCTGACATAGCTGATCAAGGACTTCCAGTAGATCCTCCAGTTGTACCGGTCTTGGAACCAACCGTTATTGCAGACATAGGTGCTGATGCATAGTTTTGAGAGGGTATAATGAGGTTCATGAAGACCTTCCAAGGAGTACCGCCTCCTGCTCCGTCGATGGCAGAACTGACGTGGGTCTTTTAGAAACAACATCCTCCCATTTTCACAGGGGAAGAAGGACCACAAGAAACATAGTCATGGTTAGAAGCCATACTGTCTATCTTCGAGCATTTGGAGATGCCTCAAGAGAGGAGGGTCAAGCTCACTAAGTACACGCTTTGGGAATCCTCCAAGAGATGGTGGGATGTGATCTCATAGGTGGGACGTGAGCATGTTATGGTTTGGGATGAGTTCCAGTGTGCCTTCTATGAATACTTCTATCCGAAGACTTTGAGGGCCGATCGAGCCCAAGAGTTTATGAGTCTGGAGCAGGGTACTCTTTCAGTTATGGAGTATTCTTCTCGTTTCACTAAGCTGTAGTGCTTCATGCCTATTCCAGGAGGTGATGAGTTATTCCTGGCAAGGAAGTTTGAGGATGGTCTGAGGCATGACATCTGATCTCAGGTGAACATCTTCAGGTTGACTTCTATCACCTTTATCGTCAACCAGGCGCTGATCACTGAGCGCAATCCGAGGGATTCTAGGGTTGTGAGCCAGGGCAACTCGACATCTAGAGTTGTTATCCTTCCTACTGATAGTAGGAAGCACCGCAGGGGGTCTTCACGCGGAGATCCAAGGAGGTGAGAGACATCTTATGGTATCTAGGTGGTGTGCTACCAGTGTGGGAAGAGCGAGCATACGAGGCCATATTGCCCGAGTGACCTAGTCAAGTGCTGATCTTGTGGCAAGATGGGTCATCTTCAGCACTTATGTCAATTCTTTTCACCAGCAGTTGGTGACATGGGTTCTTCTATGACTCCTCGTTCAGGAGAAGCACCACCAGTTTCTCATCAGTTTGAGAACTAGAGTTCTTCCGGCCGTTCAGGATGAAGTGGAGGTCGTGGTCGTGGTAGTCATTCGCCAAGTTTTTAGCAACAATAGGGTGTATTAGCTCAGTGTAGTCAGGCAAGGTCACAGGTCTGCGGTGCATGTCAAACTTTTGCAGTGGAGCAGACCCAGCAGGAGTAGGATCCCAGACCTTCCACAGTTCGAGGTATGATCTTAGTTGCCTCAGTTTTAGCTTCTGCTCTTTTCAATACAGGGGCTTCACATAACTTTATATCTGTTGCTGTTGTGGAGAGCCTTGAGCTCTGTATCTTTTCTCCTTCTAATATCTTGACATTGGAAACTACATTGGGGACAAGAACGGATATTGTGAGACAGTGTAAGGAGTTCCCTCTAGAGGTTGGTGGGTGTCACTTCATTTGGGATCTCTATATCCTAGAGATGACAGGCTATGACATCATTCTTGAAATGGACTGGTTAGTTCTTTTTCATGCAGTCGTCGATTGCTATCGCCGGAGGGTGAGTTTCACATCACTAGAGGGTGGATTGTTTCTTCATAAGGGAGAATAGGATGTACAGGCAAGCAGGGCGAGACCCGAGCATCATGGGTTGGGAGGAGTTACAACCCAGATTTCTAGTCTATATCTAGATGACTAGGGGACTCCACAGTTAGACTTTCCTCTAGTGGTGGATCATTTCAGGAACATCTTTCTAGAGGACTTTTCAGGTTTTCCTCCAGAGTGAGAGGTATAATTTTCTATTGATCTTGTTCCAAGAGCGACACCGGTGTCCATTCCACCTTATAGGATGGCTACACTAGAGTTACAGGAGCTCAAGAAGTAGTTGGAGGAGTTGCAGGCAAATGGTTTCATCCGACCCAGTTCTTCTCCGTGGGGTTCGCCTGTCCTGTTTACGAAGAAGGCATACGGTACCCTCAGGCTTTGTGTGTATTATCGGAAGCTGAACCAATTGACAGTCAAGAACTGATATCCCTTTCCAAGGATTGATAATCTCTTTAATCAGCTTCGAGGTGCCTGAGTGTTCTCAAAGATCGACTTAAGGTCCGGTTATAATCAGTTGCATGTTAGACCATCTAATATACCTCATACAGCCTTCCAGAGCAGGTATGGTCTATACGAGTATATGGTTATGCCGTTCGGTCACACGAACGTGCTTGTAGTTTTCTTGGCACTGATGAACTGAGTGTTCCATCCATACTTGGATTCTTTCATGGTGGTCTTCATGGACGATATCTTGGTGTAATCTCACACTCCACATGACAATGATACCCATCTTGAGATCATTTTGAGCACACTAAGAGAGCATCAATTATATGCTAAGCTCTCAAAATGCCACTTTTGGATGGACTGGATTCACTTCTTGGGTCATGTTATCTTAGAGATAGGAGTATCAGTAGACACAGAGAAAGTGAGAGCAGTAGTTTCCTAGGAGCAACCGAATAATTTTTTCGAGGTACAAAGTTTTCTAGGGCTGGATGGATACTAAATATGCTTCATACAGGAATTTTCATGCTTATAAGTGCCACTGACGGGTCTGACTAAGTAAGGTGAAAAGTCCTTATGATCAAATTCTTGTGATTCAGCCTTCCAAGATCTGAAAGAGAGATTGAATTTAGCACCGATACTAGTATTTCTAGAGCCAGGAAAGAGCTATACTGTGTATTGTGATGATTTAGGTATCGGGATGGGAGCTGTGCTTATGCAGGGAGAGGGAGTCATTGTGTATGAGTCTCGGTAGTTGAGGCCACATGAGAGGAATTACCAGATGCACAATCTTGAGTTGGCAGCAGTCATTCATGCCTTACTCTATTAGAGACATTATCTTCTGGGAGAGCACTTTATGGTTTTCACTGACCACAAAAGTCTCAAGTATATCTCCACTCAGCATGATCTGAATTTGAGACAGTGAAGGTGGGTTGAATACCTTCAGTCTTTTGACTTTGAGCTTTCCTACACACCTGGGAAAGCAATGTCATGGATGATGCGCTGAGTAGGAGGACTCAGATACAGGCGGTTTAGGAGGCCAGTAGTGAGTGGCAGCTTATGACTCTATTCTCTGAGATGTATTTGGAGGTGCATGACAGACATGGGTAGATGTTTTTTTCTTCTGTAGCTGTTACCTCTACTCTTCTTGATCGAGTGAAAATGAGGCAGCTATCAGATTCTGAAGGCTTAGTCCTACGGGAAAGTGTTTCAGGAGAGAACCTTGTTCCTGGATGGACCATAGGTGAGGATGAGATCTTTCATTTCCAGGGGCGTGTATGGGTGTCAGAAGACATACGTGAGGAGCTGATGCGGGACTTTCATTCCTCAGTTTGGACAGTTCATCCTGGTGTCACCAAGATGTATTGTGATATGAACTGTGAGTATTGGTGGCTAGGTTTGAAGAGAGATGTTGCTAGTTTCGTCATGAGATGTTCCACATGTCAGCAGGTGAAGGCAGAGCATCAGCGACTAGCAGGGCTTTTGCAGCAGTTACCCATTCCCGAGTGGAAGTGGAATGATGTCGTGATGGATTTCGTGACAGGTTTACCGAGGTCGCCTCGAGGTAATGATGCAGTTTGGGTAATCATTAAAAGACTCACGAAGGTTGCTCACTTTTTGCAGATCAAGGAGACCTTTAGTGTTGATGAGCTGAGAAGACCGTACATCCGAGAGATTGTACATCTACATGGGGTTCCACACTCCATTGTTTCAAATAGGGATGCACATTTTACTTCTCGAGTCTGGTAGGGATTTCAGAAGGCTTTGGGTACATAGGTACTTTTGATTATATCTTACCATCCCCAGACAGATGGCCAATCCGAGCGTACGATTTAGGTGCTCGAGGACATGCTTCGGGCATGCATCCTGGATTTTGGCGATTCTTGGGAGAAGCACATACCTATTGTGGAGTTTTCCTACAATAATAGTTTTCAAGAAACTATTAAGATGACACCTTATGAGGATTTATACGGTAGACCATGCCAATCACCCTTATGTTGTCTAGAGGCAAGAGAGATAACTATGCTGGGGCCTCATCTTGTCGAGGAGACCACATAGAAGATAGAGTTGATTCGGAAGAGGATGGCTACTGCACAGTCTCAACAGAAGTCTTATGTTGATCAGCGGAGACGACCTCTGGAGTTCTAGGTTGGGGATCAGGTTTTCATGTGTGTCACACTGAGGTTGGGAAACAGGAGGATTAGGATACAAGGCAAGCTTTGGCCAAGGTACGTCGAGCCGTTTGAGGTGTTGGAGAGAGTTGGTCCGGTTGCCTATAGGTTGCAGTTACCTTAGAGGTACCGAGATATGCATGACGTATTCTATGTTTCTCAGCTTCAACGGTTACTTCTCAGATCCGTCTCATGTTTTCCAACCTGTGGAGGTTGAGTTGGAGGTGGATGCATCGTTCGAGGAGCATCTGATCGCACCACGATTCACTGTTTTATTCCATCCTTACACCGCTGTTTTAAACTAGTTTTGTAATGAATATTCCAAATATAATAATAAATTGAACTTACTATTTGATTCAATGAGATAATGTTTATTACTATTTAATAAAGAAATCTTACTTGTTTAAGTGTTTATATTATATGAGGAGGTGATTCGGAGAGCCCACGATGGAAATCAAGCAAAACGGGCCAAATTGCGCAAGGGCCCAAGCATTTATGTGGACATAAATATATACTATGGATACTAAGTGAATTAAATTGGGATACAAATTGTGTATGAATGTAACATTGTGTGGGATACATTTCTCTAGAAGACCATGGAGCCCAATTCTCCCATTTAAAGGCCCATAATAGGCCCACAATGTGAAACAATTCTGGGCGAGCCAGATTTGATGACCCTTTTGTATTTGGGCCATACCTCAGGACTCGGAGATCCAATTGGGATGATTCCACCTTCCATGGTCAGATAACTTGATGTCCCACCTCTCCACCGAATTTCAAGTCATTTGAACGCGTTTTGGTCAGTCAACCAGCCGGATAAAGATGGAGTAAAAAGTCTGCCCTGAATAATGACCTAGTCTCTTAGGCACTTGACTTATTTTGTGGAAAGTGTGATGTGTATGTCCATAAAAACACCTCTCACCACCATTCTCTCATGTTTAAAGACCAGGGGTGAAGGTGAGTCTAATTGGAGAGCTTCTTTAATTTATTTTAGTTCTCTTCTCCCTCGTGTACTTCTAAGTTTCTTAGTGATCAACTTGGGGAGTGTCCATTGTTGTAATCCCGAGCTCCACATTTGTAATCTTCATAAGGTAATTTAATTTCCAGGTTTTTTGTCTATTGTTATTAATTTTTACCTTCTTAATTTGTGTTTATTCTGGTATGATAAAATACAAATCAAATGAACAAGAATCCTCGTGCTTCCATGCATAACCCGGATCTTGTGATGATTTGAGTGCGTTTGCCTCTTTTCTCACCTCTTCTCTTTCATGAGTTTGCTTTTGTATTGACTTGTTTGATGATATCCAGAAGTTATAACCCATGAATATGCATGTTTTTTATTGAGATCAATTTTGATAAAGACCCAAATCTGGACATCTCATTACGTTGTTGATGTGATGCCTTGATTGAGTTCGGTTCTTACATCGACATAGTTTTATTGATTATGAGCGGTCGCCATTAATCAATATCGTTGATCGATAAAATCCTAGGTGGTAACCTAGTAAGAACTAAAATACTACTGGTTTCAGTGGGTATAACATCAAGTAATCAATGATCCTTCCCATTCCCTTGAGAGCGATGACAGATTGAGCATTAAGGGACACTTACCCGGGTTGATCATGATTTCTCCAACCAGTTTCTCTCACTTAGTAGTATAGTTTCAATTGATATTTAAAAATCATAGAACCCCAAACCACTTAACTTAATTTCAATTTTTTTAACATAATCAGAACCTTATTTTGGAATTAGTGATCTAAGGCTCCTTCGAGAGACGACCTAGGGTTCCTGCTATACTGCAGAAATTATAGTAAAAACTTAACCTCTAATTTGACGCACTCGACAACGCGATCAAATTTTGGCATCGTTTCTGGGGAGCCAAGATCATTTTTTTTCTTTATTTCCTTTTATTTGTTTATTTTAATTCTTAATTAGTACTCCTTTAAATACCCCACCCCCATTTGATTGTTTTTATTTTGGGTTTTGTCTTTATTTTTGATTGTTTCTAGTGTGTTCTTTCTCTTTCTCTATCTCTCTCTCTCTTCTTCTCCATCTACCTATCTATAATTATGTATTATAAAATTATATTCTCTTTTCACCCTTATTAAGTGATTTCATCCATATTAAAAAAAACAAACTTCACATCTTATTTGCATGACCCGATCTGGTAAAGAAACACTACTTGAATTTGACCCTGAAATTGAAAAGTCACTTCACACACAAATCAAGGAATCTAGAGAAGGTCAATCAATTAACACTAAGGAACCCCATTTGGAACCTCAAGTGGTCTTAAACCAGTCAAAAATTGAACCAAATCAAACCCCAGAGATCATGGCTGCAAATAACCGAACATTAAAAGAACTGACCACCCCGGATGTGGAGTACCAACCTGCGTACATCCAATATCCTGAGGAAGTGACCAATTTCGAGCTAAGATCAGGCCTCATACACCTCCTTCCAAAATTCCATGGTATTCTCGGAGAGGACCCTCACAAACATCTAAAGGAGTTTCACATAGTGTTCTCCACCATGAAACCCCAAAATGTGTCTGAGGATCTCATTAAGTTTAGGGCCTTCCCTTTCTCCCTTGATGGTGTAGCCAAAGACTAGATATACTATCTGCCTACCACAATTGGGGGATGGAATGAACTTAAACGACTCTTTCTAGATAAGTTTTTACCTGCCTCCTAAACTGCATCAATTAGGAAAGAAATTTGTGGCATTAGGTAGTTACAAGGAGAGACCCTTCATGAATACTGAGAGAGATTCAAAAGACTTTGTTCAAGTTTCCCTCACCACCAGATTAGTGAACAAATTTTAATTCAATACTTCTATGAGGGACTTATCCCCATGGATCATGGAATGATTGATGCTACAGCTGGTGGTTCCCTAGTTGACAAAACTCCTTCTACCGCTCGTGACTTAATAGCCAACATGGCTCAAAATGCACAACAATTTGGTACACGAGCTATTGCACCAACCCGAGGAGTTCATGAGGTAAGTCATTCATCCCTAGAACAAAAGGTAGATAATAAACTTGATGAGATTCATACCATTCTAAGGCAATTATCTCAAGCACAAGGTAACTCACACTCTCCTCCCGTTTCATTACATTGTGGTATTTGTTCTGATAATACTCATTTTTCTGACCAGTGCCCACAACTTCATGATTCATCTAAGTCTTGTGCTGCAGTGTTCCCTGGGCGTCCATTCCAAAAAGCACCACTGTTCAAGGAAGAACCATTCAGGCCAAATCCAAACCCTGGGTGGCAAGCACAACCACAATACCGACAAGGAGGAAACTCAAGCTACCCCAAGCAGAACTGGTATCAACAAGGCCGAGGTATGAAACCTTATTATCCTTAAATATCTCAAAAAAAATACTCCTCCTCCCAAGTCTGAACCAAGCCTTGAGGATATGGTGAAGCAAATGGAAACCTAGAACCTCTAGTTCCAACAAACCACACAATCAGCTATTCAAGACCTGCGAACTCAAGTGGGGCAATTGGCAAACACCATCGGTGAGCTTAAGATGCAAGGTTCGGACAACTACCATCCCAACCCATTTCCAATCCGAAGGACAAAGGTAATGTATGTGCAGTTACACTTCGTAGTGGTAAAGAAGTTTCTCCTTCTACTGATTCTACACATCAGGTATGTCCCCCTCATGAAAAATCTCTTTCCCAACCCTCAAAAAATTCATGTAAAGAAAAACAAGACAAAAATGGTAATTGAATAGTCATTGATGATTCAAATGAACAATCCATTCCTCTTCCTTTCTCTCAAAGACTCTCTAAATCTAAGAATAATTTTGATAATGAGATTGATAAAGAAATAATGGATACATTTAAAAAAGTTCAAGTTAACATTTTTCTATTGGATGCAGTTAAGAAAATCCCTCGATATGCCAAATTTCTTAAAGAGCTTTGCACCCATAGAAGGAGACTGAAGGGGAATGAGATAGTAAACTTGGGTAGGAATGTATCGGCCTTGATTCAACTAGAAATTCCAACCAAATTCAAGGATCCAGGCACATTCATGATACCTTGTACCATAGGGGAGACCTTATTTTATGATGATATGCTAGATTTAGGTGCTTCTATTAATGTAATGCCTCACTCCATGTATACTTATTTGTAGGTTGGAGAGCTTCAACCAACAGGTATTATCATGCAACTTTCCAATCGAAGCACACCACACCCATCAGGAGTGTTCGAGGATGTCCTCGTAAAAGTTAAGAATCTCATCTTCCCTGCAAACTTTTACATTCTTGAGATGGAAGATACCCGAACCCAAGGACATGCCCCTCTCATACTTGGGAGGCCATTCCTCAAAACAACAAAGACGATCATCAACGTTCACAATGGTATGTTGTCTATGGATTTTGGTGGAGAAAAGGTAAGTTTTAATATCCTTGAGGCTATAAAACACCCCGTTGAAGAGCACTCCACTCTTCCTGTCAATTTGATGGAAGTGCTCTCAAACAATGCACACACACACAATTCTCTCCTCAACCCAAACTCTAATTCATTTTTATTTTCTTCACCCATGGATGATTTGAGTTTTGGTTCTTCTTTTGAATGTTGTGTGGGTTCAGAAAAATGTAAATTATGTGATTTAATTGATGAGTGTGTTTATTCTGAGGTAACCATGACTATCGATGATTCTAAAAATCTCATTTCCATAGATTCTCTTTCCTTAGAGAATAAACATGAGTAGATAGACAGTTTCATGGACCTCACTCCCCCCAAATCCACTCCCTCAATCCAAAACCCCCGGTGTTGGAATTAAAACCACTTCCATCAAATTTAAAATATGACTTTCTTGAGGGTATTGACCAATTGCCCATCATTATTGCCAATAACCTCTCTCAACAACAGGAATCAAAACTGCTGGATCTTTTGAGAGAGTGTAAAAAGCCAATAGGATGGACATTGGCTGATATTCCTGGGATTATCCCATCTATTTGTATGCACCATATAATTTTGGATGATGAGGCTAATCCCGTAAGGCAGGCTCAACGTCGGTTGAATCCTACTCTCCTTGAAGTGGTAAAATTGGAAGTCAGTAAATTACTTACTGCTGGGATCATTTTTCCTATATCTGATAGTAAATGGGTTAGCCCAGTTCAAATTGTGCCTAAAAAAATAGGAATAAAAGTTGTGTCAAATGAAAGTAATGAATTGGTTCCAATGCGTGTGCAAAACAGTTGGCGAGTCTGTATTGACTACCGTCGACTGAATCAAACCACACAGAAGGACCACTTTCCATTACCTTTCATTGACCAAATGTTAGAACGACTGGATGGTAAGTCCCATTATTGTTTCCTTGATGGCTATTCGGGTTATTTCCAAATCCATATCACCCTTGAGGATCAAGAAAAGACCACATTTACCTGTCCATTTGACACATTTTCATATAGAAGGATGCCATTCGGTCTATGTAATTCTCCTGGTAATTTTCAGCGATGTATGTTGAGTATTTTTTCTGAGTACCTTGAGAGTTGTATGGAAGTATTTATGGATGATTTCACAGTTTATGGTTCTTATTTTGATGACTGTTTGGAAAACCTAGGTTCTGTCCTCTGCCGCTGCATTGAAAAATATCTTGTTTTAAATTATGAAAAATGTCATTTCATGGTTGAGCGGGGGATAGTTCTTGGGAATATCATTTCAAATAAGAGAATTCAAGTTGATAAATCTAAAATTGAATTAATTTCATCCCTTATATTCCCAAAATGTGTTCATGAGGTGCGGTATTTCTTGGGTCATGCTAGTTTTTACCGCTGATTCATTAAAGACTTTAGTAAGATCACACTTCCCTTATCTCGGTTATTACAAAAGGATTCTAAATTTGTTTTTGATAAAAATTGTGAGGATGCTTTCAATTCACTAAAAATGAGTCTCACATCACCTCCCATAATCCAACCACCAAGGTGGGATCTCCCCTTCGAGCTTATGTGTGATGCCTCTAACTTTGCAGTTGGGGCAGTTTTATCACAAAGGGTTGAGAAGGCTCCTCATGTCATTGCGTATGCCTCACATACCCTTGACCCTACCCAGGTAAACTACACAACCACTGAAAAATAACTCCTTTATATTGTGTTTTCCTTGGAAAAATTTCATTCATATCTTCTCGGGTAAAAAATCATCGTCTTCTCTGATCATGCTGCCCTTCGTTTCCTCTTAAAGAAACCTGAAGCCAAACCCCACCTCATTCGGTGGATGCTCCTCCTCCAGGAGTTTGACCTTGAGATTAGAGATAAGAGAGGGGTGAAGAATGTGGTATCTGACCACATTAGTAGGATTTCCCCACCATTGGACCATAATGTTGACTCACCCCTAACCATTGGAGAATTCTTCCCTCATGAGAACCTTTGTGATGTTGTGGACCTTACCCCCTGGTATGCAGACATTGTGAATTTTCTAGAAACATCTAGGATCCCCACTGATTTTAGAACTTCACAATCCCAGAGACTTAAACATGATTATCGATGGTACATTAGGGATAACCCATATTTGTGGAGAATTTGTAGTGACCAAGTAGTTCGTCAGTGTGTCCCTAACCATGAGTTCACCTTTGTTTTGACCTTCTGCCACACTTTGGCTTGTGGGGACCACTTTGGCTCTCAACGTACTACTCGAAAGGTCCTTGACTCAGGATTATATTGGCCGACATTATATAGAGATTCCCATAGGTTTTTTAAATCATGTACTCGATGTCAATTCACATGGAATATTTCCAAGAGGAATGAAATGCCCCAACAACCCTTGTTATTCTGTGAAATCTTTGATGCATGGGGTATTGACTTCATGGGGCCTTTTCCAAATTCATTTGGCTTTATGTACATCTTACTATCTATTGAATATGTTTCTAAATGGGTGGAATCAAAGGCTACTAGGACCGATGACTCTCGAATGGTTGTTGATTTTGTGAGGTCCCAAATTTTCAGTAGGTTTGGTTTACCAAGATTCATCATTAGTGACCAGGGTTCACATTTTTGCAATCGTAACATGAAAAACTTGCTTTGTAAGTATGGGGTTGTTCATAAAGTCTCCACTGCATATCATCCTCAAACTAACGGACAAGCAGAAATTTCAAACTGGGAAGCTAAGTGAATCTTGGAGAAAACGGTACAACCCAATAGGAAAGATTGGAGTTTGCGCTTGGATGATGCACTTTAGGCGTACCGTACTACTTTTAAAACCCCGATCAGAATGTCACCATATAGTATTGTGTTTGTAAAAGCTTGTCACCTCCCAGTGGAGGTAGAACACCGTGCATATTGGGCTGTTAAACAATGTAATATGAACCTTTCAGATGCAGGTGAGGAAAGAAAACTGCAGATTCAAGAGTTGGAAGAAATTCGACGTAATGCATATGAAAACTCCCGGATCTATAAAGAGAATACAAAGGCTATTCATGATAGCATGATTCACCAGCGGAAGTTCCATATTGGTGAGAAGGTCCTCATGTACAATTCAAGGCTTAAGCTCCACCCAGGTAAGCTTCGTTCCTGATGGCTTGGTCCTTATACTGTTACTAATGTTTACCCTTTTGGTGCAATACAGGTTTTGCATGAACAGAGTGGATGAAGTCTTACCGTCAATGGGAAGCGACTTAAACACTTCTATGAGTATTTTCCGAAGAATACGGTGGAGGAAATCCACCTTATCGACGCATCATACCAATAAAACACACCAGGTTTTATCCTTCCTTCTCACATTCTCAATTATTTCAGTGAGGACACTGCACATTCTAGGTGTGGGGGGGTGGATACATTCCTGGGTTAGTTATGAATTTTCATTGTTTTCTCTTTTCTTCTCTTTTTATCCTTTTTATGATATTTTCATTTTTCCCCATCAACAATTTCGAAGTTCGATGATTTGGTGACCATAAAGGGGGGGGGGGGGAAGTAAAAATACCATAATGAAGGCTAAAAAGAATATTTGTATGAATTTAACATCAAGTAGTGATTTTATTTATTTTAGTGAATTGGTTTTATGTCAATTATATAAATGGTCGTATCTATGTGAAACCTTGGAGATGATTGATACCCCTTGTGTGAGTAGTTTTTGGGAAAACTATGTCACTAATATCTCCACAATTTTTTGCACCAGACCACAAAGTGTGAATATTTCTTACTTAATATAAGGTAAATATATGTTGGGTTAAATTTTTTCAGCTTTAAATGATATTTCCATACATTCATTCCTTATCCGATCTATTTCATTACTGTACCAGATTTACCTATGCATGTGTACCTAATGTCCGACTGTTGTACGCCCTAAAAAATGGTTGTGTCTTGGGCAGGTCAAAAATCTCTCCTCCTCAACCTTTGATCTTGTTATAACTATTTCAATTAGTGTCGTGAGGAGATCAAACAGGGGTTGAGAGATTAGTGTGAGATTTGTTCCAATTGAAACTTCAAAAAAATAATAATAAATTAGGGCAGTGATGAAATGTGCAACATATGAGGATATCTAGGTCGGGAGCTTATGGTTTGACTTTTGGGAATGCTTAAGTGAGTGAGTCTTGAAATATGATTGCAAAGGATGTAGGACAGGTTCGGTGAAAAATCATTTAAAACTGAATAATGTTAAAATAACCTATATTTATTTGATAAAAAGTGGAAAGAATATCATGGAATGGTTTTCACACACACACGCGGAGAGTTAGTGTAATGGTTGACTTTTGAATTCCTTTCTCAATTTGGTATCATGAATATTTTTGAATTTCACTATGATATGATTTATGAGAAATCATGGTTTTGGGAATATATTTATGCATAATTTTATTTGGATATGCGACTTTGCCCTGGAGTGCAAATTTTTAGGTATGGGGGTGTGATCGTACCACGATTCACTGTTTTATTCCACCCTTACACCGCTGTTTTAAACTAGTTTTGTAATGAATATTCTAAATATAATAATAAATTTAAATTACTGTTTGATTCAATGGGATAATGTTTATTACTATTTAATATGGCAATCTTACTTGTTTAATTGTTTATATTATAGGAGGAGGTGATTCGGAGAGCCCACGATGGGAATCAAGCAAAACGGGCTAAACTGCGCAAGGGCCCAAGAATTTATGTGGACATAAATATATACTGTGGATACTAAGTGCATTACATTGGATTAAAAATTGGTGTATGAATGTAACATTGTGTGGGCTACATTTCTCTAGAAGACCATAGATCCCAATTCGCCCATTTAAAGGCCCATAATAGGCCCACAATGTGAAACAATTCTGGGCGAGCCATATTTGATGACCCTTCTGTATTTGGGCCATACCTCGGGCCTCGGAGATCCAGTTGGGATGATTCTACCTCCCATGGACAGATAACTTTATGGTCCACCTCTCCACCGAATTTCAAGTCATTTGAACTTGTTTTGGTCAGTCAACCATCCGGATAAAGATGGAGTAAAAAGTCTTCCCTGAATAGTGACCTAGTCTCTTAGGCACTTGACTTCTTTTGTGGAAAGTGTGATGTGTATGTCCATAAAAACACCTCTCACCCCCATTATATCATGTTTCAAGACCAGGGGTGAAGGTGAGTTGAATTTGAGAGCTTATTTCATTTATTTTAGTTCTCTTCTCCCTCATGTACTTCTAAGTTTCTTAGTGATCAACTTGGGGAGTGTCCATTATTGTAATCCCGAGCTCCACATTTGTAATCTTCGTAAGGTAATTTAATTTCCAGGTTTGTTGTATATTGTTCTTAATTTTTACCTTCTTAATTTGTGTTTATTATGGTATGATAAAATTCAAATCAAAGGAACAATAATCCTCGTGCTTCCATGCATAACCCGGATCTTGTGATGATTTGAGTGCGTTTGCCTCTTTTCTCACCTCTTCTCTTTCATGAGTTTGCTTTTGGATTGACTTGTTTGATGATATCCAGAAGTTATAACCCATGAATATGCATGTTTTTTATTGAGATCAATTTTGATAAAGACCCAAATCTGGACATCTCATCACGTTGTTGATGTGATGCCTTGATTGAGTTCGGTTCTTACATCGACATAGTTTTATTGATTATGAGCGGTCACCATTAATCAATATCGTTGATCGATCAAATACCAGGTGGTAACCTAGTAAGAACTCACATACTACTGGTTTCATTGGGTATAACATCAAGGAATCAATGATCCTTCCCATTCCCTTGAGAGCGATGACGGATTGAGCATCAAGGGACACTTACCCGAGTTGATCACGATTTCTTCAACCAGTTTCTCTCACTTAGTAGTATAGTTTCAATTGCTATTTAAAAATCATAGAACCCACAACCACTTAACTTAATTTCAATTTTGTTAACATAATCATAACCTTATTTTGGAATTAGTGATCTAAGGCTCCGTCTAGAGACGACCTAGGGTTCCTGCTATACTGCAAAAATTCTAGTAAAAACTTAACCTCTAATTTGACGCGCTCGACAACACGATCAACATCTTATATGGATTGTCGATCAAAGTATGAGGGTTCTTCGTGGATAGTCTGTTCCTCTAGTACGAGTGCTATGGAAGCACATGTGAGTGCAGGATGAGACTTGGGAGAGAGAGGCTGATGTACGATCACAGTTTCCATAGCTCTTTGGGGTTTCTTCTTCTACGCCACCATGCTAGGGAAATTCAGGGACAAATTTCTTTAAGGGGGGAAGTTTGTAAGAACCCAGATCTTCTTTTTAGGTATGTTTTTCCTTTTTCTGGTGTTTTTGAGAAAAAGAGGAATTTCTGGAAATTTCCTAAGTACACGTCGTGTACCTTATGAGTACACGCCATGTAACGGCCATACACACAGTTGTGTGTGGTGACCTGGAGGCCACCTAATGCGGGGGCCGGTAAGGGAAAGTACATGCCACGTACTTCTAAAGTATAGACCATGTATTTTTTTTTCATTAAATGTATCAGGGTCACATCTGACATACAGAACCGTCTACTTCTAGGTCTAGTTTGTCCGAGAGAACCCGTACGACTGCGATCTTCCTCTGAGCCCCCGATCAAGAATCCGATCTCCGATTTGACCATCGTTGATTGCTTTGGAATCACTTCGGTAAAATCTTACTTATTCTAGAGCTTTGTTTCATGATTCCTCCTCTTTCTCAAGTTATCCTCGGTTGAAAGTTTTAGATTTTTTCATAGATCTACATTGTTATTGGGTGATTCAAGGCTTGAAGTTCACGTATATAGATCTCCAAACACCGAGGTAGTTGGTTTGTGACTTTCCGTAGAAAGTCTTTGAGTTTTATGTGCAAAAGTGACCAATACCCATGAACGGGGTATTGAGTGTTTATGAAATTAGCCCTGATAATTTCCTGGGATGATTGTATGATTGAATAGAGGTTAATTGAATGTGAAAAGGGTTAATTTCTATGCTTTGGAAGTGTTTTTCCATTCATGTTTGTTTATGACTGTTTGGTCCTGCTTAGCCTATTAGGCTGCCTTGTTTTTCCCATGCCTAGTATTGTAGGATGATGTGACTAGTTCTGACATGTTGATATGTTGTAGATTGTTATCCAAGTAGTTATTGATGTTTACTTTGTCTGATACACATTGCTATGCTTGCTTGACTTACACAGGGCTGTGGGAAACTGATGTAGTAGACCATATGGAGAATGGACGTAAGGGATTCTCCAGAGTTTTTGTTTACTATTACAATGCGATACTATAGGGGGAATTGATGTAAGTGCTTCCTTAGAGTGTCTGTAATTCCTCTACGTGGGCCACAGGGGGAATGTGACGTAAGTGCTTCCCCAGAGCACCTTTAGTTATCGATACGAGACTATAGGAGGAATTGACAGTGAGTGCTTCCTCAGAGAGTCTATGTTTAAGCTGAAATAGAGGGGTTAGACTGTGTGTGATTCCCAGAGGGTTTCTTGTACTTGTTTGGTTGAACCAGGGGTGTTAGGTTGTGAGTACTTCCTAGAGGGTTACTGTTGGTGTTTAGCTACTTGCTTGTGTTACTAGGTAGGACCAGAGGGGATAGGCTATGAGTACTTCCCAGAGGGTTACCTTTTTGTGTTTACCTACTTTGATTAGATGTTGTTTGATATATGAAACTACATGCATTGAAACTGTGGATTGTTTACTACTGAGTACTTCCTTGTTTACTACTTCCTTTTACTTATTACCTGCAATATATTCACTGACTGTTATACACAAATCTTGTGGTGGTTGCCTACTGGGATTTAGTCTCACACCCTGTTTGGGCCATGATTTTGGGCCCAAACAGATTATATTGCTACAGGTATAGATAAGGGAAATTCCATTCTACTTCAGGTACTTGATTTCTGTGGAGCTGGAGAGCATGGGACTAAGCTGAGGCTTGCGATGCTGAGAAGCTGTTTATTTTCTTTCTTTTATACTTGGCCTAGTTTTTTATTTCATCATTTTGACTTGTTTGGCTGCTTTCATAGACATATGTATCATACATCATTTATATATATGTTCTCTAATTTTTTATTACTTCATTCTGCCACTGTTTACTATTATTGGGTATGTTTACTGCTTCCACTTTTGCTTTGTGTTTTATTTCCACTGTGTTACTATGCCAGTGAGGGCATAGTTTCTCCACTATAACACCCATGACCCTCACTACTAGTCGAAAACCTTTTTCATTCAAGGAAATGCTCTTGAGGCCATGTGACCAACTGGGTACAAGGCGTCTCTGGGCGGCTTTCGGAACCGGGACGTTACACAGAAAACTCACCGCCCACTATGACACCTTGCCTTTCCCTGTATTGAAAAACATAACCAAGTCCACGCACCATCGAAGGGGTACGCAGGGTGTGAATATCAAGTCTTTGAACAATAATCCAAGCATGATCAACTTTAAAGAAAATAAGGCATGATACAGTTTAATAGTTTTTTATATAAAAAACATGAAAAAATAGTTTAATTTACCTTTTTACACATTTCTAAATAAAGCAGGTTAATCAATTTCAAAGCATTTCATATTCATATATCACAACAGATATATCATGTAAAGACAAATCATGCATCATATATCATATCAAATCCATGGAAGTACAACAATACAATACAAAACAAACATCCCAAATGGCCAAGAAGCACTACCGGTAACATCACACCAGGGATCACACTAGGTCAGAATAGCTAGAACACTTGTACCTAACATATAAAATAATGTACGCATCAAGACTCTAGACATATTCATCAATCCTAAAGAGTATAAGAATACACCAAAAAAGTTAACCTTCCAATAGGTCTAACAAGTCCCTAGAACAACGGGATTAGGGAGGAGAGATAAGTCCCATGAGCAACCCCCCCTGATAGTGGACATGACCTATTACTATACCTTCCAACTAAGTACCCAAGGCTTCCTATGTTCTCTATTTTCCAAACCATTTCATCAAACCATTTCATCAATTCATTCCTTGAAAACCATTTCATAAAACTATTTCAAAATTCTTTGAAAAACCCTTTCTATTTACCAAAACTAGGGGAAAGTCATCTTTTATAAAAATGCAGTTCCACATACACAAAAAAATTTATTCATATCATGCCATTTAATTTAATAAAACTCTTTATAAAAAATTGGAGAAATGTAGTTCACCAACACAGGCTAGAGATGGAACCACCTATCTCAAAACTCGGGTCGCACATGCCTACAATAGAATCCACCACCCGGAAGAAACCAACAATGAAAATAGAGGCCCTATAATCAATATACAGCACTTAGAATTGATTCAATTTAAAAAAAGGGTCAACGAAGAAGAGGAAACAACACATACCTCAATAACACACACCTTCCACACTAAAACCAACAAAGGAAACGGTCCCTAGAACAAGATCATATAATGGGTCTTGAAGAAAATAAGAAGAAACATCACCATGGGTCAACATATCCAATAACTCAACACAATGACGCTACCATGATAAAATAAAATGAAGAAGTAGAAAGGATTACTCACTCAAAGATATGCAACTCAACCACAATAGTGATCAACTGCTGAATGAATTAATCCATATCGAACAGAGGCTCCCAAAATCACCGGAGGAGTTCCATAGGTCGAGAGGGAAGTGAATACACATCGAATGAACAAACATATAACTCACACAACACCCTAAAATCCCTATCTGTGACAGTTACATGACATGTAATCCATTTACATGTTGTGTAATCCATTTACATGTCATGTGATCCTTAGGAATCAGATACGTTGAAAAACTCATTGCTTTTCCATTAAAAATTTATCTTTTAACATTACAAGGTGTGTAACCCTTACACGTCATGTAACCATTCATGTTGTGTACTCAGATCAGTACATGAGCCTAAAAACCACTACATGTCGTGTACGATTTTCACAGAGTGTAAAATTCTTGCATACAAAAAAAAAAACAGATCCTTACATGAAAATCCAAACCACCTTAGGCATTCTCTGAACTCAAAGAGAACCTTGTAACTCCATTAACATATTTATACTTAGAATCCATTAATTCAAACAAACATACATCTCCAAACTTTAGGTGATTTTTCTCAAAAAATGCTCTATATCATCGAGAGTCCCAAGACACACCTAATTAAAGAGGAAAACAAGCAAAGAGAAGAGAAAATACTTGAAAGTGGGTAGCGAGATGTTACAAACTTTCCACTATAAGAATTTTCATCTTTGGGAAGTCGTGTGGAATAATGAAGTCTGGTAAAGAGGTGAAACCATTGTTCCCAAATCAACAACCCACGTTCCCAAGTATCATGAGAATCCGATATGTGCCTCCATAACACTCTGACCAATAGAATTGACTTTTCACATGATAATTTCACTTGAGAGTCAACGATCTCAACTGGATGCTCAACAATAGAAACATCTAGCTCTAAATCAATCTCTCCCCATCTCAAAACGTGAGAGGGACCAGGATGGTATTTCTTGAGGTGAGATATATGGAAAACATTAAGAATTATTGTCAACTGAACTAGAAATTCCAAGCGATAAGCAACCTTCCCAAGCTGCTCAGTGACCTCAAATAATCTAACATATCTCAGAGCCAACTTTCCCTATTTTCTAAGCTGATGATGACCCAACTGAGGAGAAACTTTCAAGAAAACCCGATTCCCTACAAAAAACTCCAAAGGTTGACACCGTTGATCCACATAAGATTTTTTTCAACTCTAAGTTGTAACTAGATGTCGATATGTTTCATGAATCCTCACATACATCTTATAAACCAAACTCAGTCCAACCAAAGAAGTTTCAGCCACCTCTGCCCAACAATGTGGTGACCTGCATTGGATACCATTCAAATCCTTGAAAGGAGACATTCTGATAGGCGACTAAAAAACATTGTTATAAGAAAACTCAACCAGTCCCAGATGGCTATCCCACAATCCAAAAAAATCTAAGACACAGGCATAAAGCACATCCTCTAAAACATGAATAACATGCTCCGTCTGACCATCTGTATGCAGATGATAAGCTATACTCAATCTGACCTAAGTCCACATATCCTCCTAGAGACTCCTTTAGAACCTTTAAGTAAACCTAGGATCCCCATCTGAATCAACTGTAGAAGGAACCCCATGTAACCTCACAATTTCATGGACATAAAACTTACCCAGATCTTTAACTTTAGCGGTGTCCCTGATAGGAATGAAATGAGCTAACTTTGTTAACTAATCAATCAACACCCAGATAGAATTACTCCCTTAGTAATTACATGGAAATCCAAATACAAAGTCCATAGATACATTGTCCCATTTTAAAACCAGCATTGGAAGAGGCTGGAGAAAACCAGAAGGTTTCAAATGCTCTATATTTATCTGTTGTCAAGTGTAACAGCATAACACATAATCGACAATGTCATGATTCATATCTAGCCATCAGAATTGTCGTTTCATGTCCTAATACATTTTTTTAAGTGCCCAAATGAATGGTACATGAAGAACTATTACAATCAAACAAAACCAAGATCCTCATAGATGATGGTATGAAAAACTGATCCCCAAAACTGAGAATACCATTTGAATAGAGAGACCAACCTAAAACAGTTTCCCCACTAAATAGGGTTTCTTGAATTCCTCTGAAATAGACATCCTAATGATAACACTACAAAATAGAATCAAATAGATATAATAATAACTAAACACTAATCAAAACCATGCCTTAAACATCCTCTTGAGTATCCAAATGCAACTGAGTAAAAAGCCCCATAAGGTTCCACTCTTCCTTCGATTCAGAACAGCTTGTGATGACACTTTCCTACTAATAGCATCTGCAATGACATTCCCCTTCCCCAGGGTGTAGGTGATATCGAAGTAAAATATCTGAAGGTATTACACTCATCATCTCTATATAAGATTCAATTATTTCGGAGAAAAGAAATATCTTAAAATCTTATAGTCAGAATAGACTATGAACCTCTCCCCAAAAAGATAGTGTCTCCAACACTTAAGCGCATACATAACTGTGGAAATTTTTCAATCATGAGTGGGGTAATTCTTATTATGTGATCGAATATGAAGATAGTCATAAGCTACCACATGATTATCCTATATAAGTACACAACCCAAATCAGTTCCAAAATCATCACAAAAAACCACATACCCCTTACTGGGATCAGGTAAGATCAAAAGAGGAGCCGATGTCAAAAGTCGTTTTATCTCATCAAAAGAAGACTAAAATTTTGTATCCCATGTGAATTTATCCCCTTTCCTAGTAAGATCATTCAAAGGTGGAACCAACTTTAAGAAATACTTGATGAACCATTGATAATATCCAATAAGACCAAGGAAGATCTGAATCTCAAAGACATTATGTGGTTATTCCCAAGACAAAATATCCTTTACCTTTTCAGGATCAATTGATAAACCATGCTCAGAAATTACATTCCCTAAGAACTTCACTTCTTGGATCTAGAAATTACATTTCGAAATCTTTCCATAAAAATGGTGACTCCTTAGGAATTCCAAAAAATAAAATCAAATGGTGATCATGCTCACGCTCAGATCTTGAGTAAACCAAAATATCATCTATGAACACTGCCATGAAAGTGTCAATATTCTAATGGAATATCTAATTCATCAAAGACATAAAAACTATAGGAGTGTTAGTGAGACCAAAAAAAATCACAACATATTTGTAATGGAAATACCTACTTTTAAAAGCTATCTTTAGTATATCACACTTCCAAACTCTGAGCTGATGATAACCCAACCAAAGATCAATCTTCAAAAATCACTTTACCCTCTTTAACTGATAAGATAAATCATCTAAAAGAGAAAATGATACTTGTTCTTAATTTATACCTGGTTAAAATTTTTATAGTCCATACACAATTAGAGTGAAACATATTCCTTATTGGTAAAGAGTACTATGGCTTCCCAAGGAGAAACACTGGGGAGAACAAAACCATTTTCCATCAAGTCGTCCAAATGAATCTTGAGTTCTTTTAGCTCTGTCGGTTCCATATGATAGGAAGGTATCAAAACAATATGTATACCTGGAACCAGGTCAATTATAAACTCTACATCTCTCTCTGGAGGAAGACCAAATAAATCCTTTGGGAAAACATCATAAAAATCCTAAACAACAGAGAGAATATCAACAACAGAAGAAATGTCATCGAGATTAACTTCAACAGTAGACAACAAACTCTTAAGCTTAGAATGGGAAGGTCCTGCATGACTAGACCTTAGATCCCACTCTTTCTGAAATACCAGTGATCTCCCATCAGACATAAGAAATGATACATGCTAATGATAACAATCAAACTCATCATGACGAGCAACAAGCCAATCCATCCCGATGGTGATGTGAAACAAATCCAGATCAAGAATAAGAAAATCCCAAAATAACTCTACATCATCTATCAATAGCGCACAAGTACACAAAAACCCTTGCTCTTTCCTCTTCCCAAGTGGTGTCGCTAACTCCATAACAAAGTACATGATCTACATTAAAAGGTTAAGTATATAAAAAACAACTAGATATAAATGAGTGGGAAGTATCAGTATCAAATAATGCAATCACTATTGAGAATACAATAAAGATGACACCTCTCACTATCACTGGACCCGCATCTAGTGGTGAAAAATGGGCTATGGGACTGTGGGTCAAGCGAGCATGGGGAAGGATTGGGGCGGGGTGGGTTTTTTAAAAAATAACCGCATTCAAAATGGGCTCAAATGGACAGACCGCATAGACAGTCGGCCCATACGGGTAAGCCTACACAAATAAGATCCAGACCATGGGCCACTGATTTAAATTTTATTTTAAAAAACATATATTATTTTAATTATAAAACTGCAATTTACGATGTATGATCATTACCCATCCCATATGCACAACCCCCACCCAACAAAAAATATCACTTCCCCTTCCTATTTCCAATGTATTCTTTATTTTAAAATTCATTCCCCAATTATCTCTAGACATCAACTCACTTTGTGTCTTCCCCCATCATTCACACTCATTTTCATAGTCCTATTCCCACTCCATATATCTTCCCGCATCCTCCCCCCTACGCTCACATCGCTAATGAGGAACCTTCGGTCACCCTCGCCCCACTTTACATCGATATTTATGCCTGCAACCTCCTCCTCCAACAACAATGAAACTTCTCTTGTACATCCAATGACGTTTCCAATAAAGCACTACCTGTACACCCTTACTGTTTGACAATTTCGGCAACACCAGTCGACACCTGCACCACCGATCAATGACGCATTTACCACCAATGAATCATGCACCACTAGTCGATGACATTGATGATGATGTAGCTCCTTTTATACATCTAACACTATCGCTAACACATCACCCAATGTATTCCCTCACCCCACTGGTGGACGATGTCTGCAAAACCAGTCGATGACACCTACACTGCTAGTCGATGAAGCCCGTACCACTATCGATGCTTGTACCTATGGTCACCTTGCCCTTCAGTATCATCGTCAGTGCCTCTATCCGAGCAACGCAGGTTTCCTCCAATCCAATGTGGGTGTATTAAAAGTAGGATCAATTAATTTTCTGTATGGTATTAAAAAATATAAAATTATAACATTAATATGGAATGTGGGTTTCCCAAGGTCTTACTCGCATCCATTGTAGGGCGGGGTGGGCTGAATAAATCTACCTGTTTTGCATGCAGGATTTTTTAGATTCTATCCCATGCGGTATCAAGCCCGCATGGTCTTGTCCTATCCCACCTCGACCTATCTGTTTTGCATTACTACCCACATCTACATCCATTGAAAACTTATATACTGTGTGAATGTGATTCACTCACAAGGCTTGTGGTTGGAGCCCTATAGTCTTAGAAGCATCTGACTGTGCCACAATAGCCTTTAGATTTGAAAATCCCTAACTATATCGAGGTGTAGACATAGCCTAACAGAAATGTTGCAGATATCCACAATGTCCACAACTGTTACACATATTTGTAGGTGAAGGAAAAAAATTTCGCGTGGGTCTGATCTTGCCACACTGATAGCAAGTGAGAGGCACACCGCTAGCTATAATTGGAGGTGCCAAAGTGGCCTTCTATCAAAAACCATCTTCGCCACTCCTACGATGGTCTTATCACTTTCTCTTTTTCCCTGGTGCACCACTGAATTTTCCACTAGGTAGAATATAATGGGCATGATATCCAACCTTTCATGCCATATTCATCTCTGCCATTATATCCCCATCTACTATCTTTGCATAGGTAGAAAGCTTTAGCATAAATAAATGTTATCTGATATTTGGTCACAAAACCCATAGGTACTTATGAGTTTTCAACTGGTCATTCTTTATAACCTCTGGTGCAAAATGAACCATCTCCATAAACCAATTTGTGTATGCTAACACCAAATTCTCTCCCTGCTTTAAAGTAAGGAACTCCAATTCTCCATCATCAGCAACTCTAGGAAAAAATATTAGAAGAAGAGAGTCTTAAAACCCTTACATTCTAAGCATACATGCCTATCTGCATATACCATGGAATCCCACCAATTCTTTCTAGGGACCTCAAGTCTGAACTCTACGCACTTGACCTTAATACTATTAAGTGTATCTAGGAAGTCGAAGATCTTATCAATCTTGTAAATCCATTCCTATATCTATCAAGGTTCATTCATACATTTAAAGGATAGTGGATTTTCATGAAAGAACTCCCATGATCGATCTCTATCTCCTATAGTTCCTGGTTATACCTCAACAACTGCGTTCTGAACTTGTAGTACATTCTAGTAGACAACATGAACTACCCATATGATTAATTCTATAAAGTTATAATACATAGGATGATTCCCTTGAGGATCATCAGTTGTACCCTCGTGAGGAACTTGCAGAACATGTATCATAGGCATACCGTTGCACACTGAAATGGAATAAATGATCAGAAAATAGAATAATCTATGTTCAAACTAGAAAACCCATAATAAAAAACTGATATTAACATCAAGAAATCAAGACAAGAGACACATATCCCAACATCCCATGGTAACTTGAGTCTCATCATGACAAGATCTAGCTAGACACTCACCGCAATATACCTCTCAATTCCTAACCATCCTATCTCTAGTATAACAAACATCCCGAGACAAAGAATCTTGAGGACATAACACCTTTCATACCACTTTGTAATGAACTAAACCAGATACCCTCTCAATATTGGCACCTGACCCGATCTGCCACACACCTGAAGGGTGTTCCCAATCCCCATGGGTTGACGACTAGCACCCAAGCATCAACAACAAATAGAGGGAATGATTTCACCCAACTTGAAGAAAATAACATGACATATATACACACATAAAGAATGAAATAGTAGAAGAAAATATGAATATATATATATATATGTGTGTGTGTGTGTGTGTGTGTGTGTGTGTCATAACAGAAAGAGAAAAATGGAAATGATACAACCAAAAAGGTAGAAAAATAACCTTCAAGATACAAGTCCAAAAACAAAGGACAATAAAGATAAATAGTTACACCAACAATATCCATATGATAGCATGGGAAAACCTACACCATCTCACCATCCAGCTACCCAAATCTCATCTTATAAAAAACCTCTCCGCCTCACTATGATGCCTTGCCTTTCCCTGCATTGAAATACATAACTAGGTTTACACACTACTGAAGGGGTATGCAAGGTGTGAGATAATAGTCTTAGTAGGGTCTCATATAGGCATTCCATATCAAGTATCTGAACAATAATCCAAGCATTCTAAACATTAAAGAAAACAAGGCATGATATAGTTTAACAGTTCTTATATCAAAAGCATGAAAAATAGTTTAATTTCACCCTTTTCCACATTTCCAAATAAATAAATTAAATAAATTTCAAATCATTTTATATCCATATATCAAAAAAAGATTTATCATTTTAAGACAAAGCATGCACCACTTATCATATCAAATCCTTGATAGTACAACAAAACAGTACAAACCAAATAGCCCAAATCGGCCAAGAAACACCACAAGTAACATCATGCTAGGGATCACAGTAGGCCAGGATAAACAGAACACTCATACCTAACATAGAAAATCATGTACGCATTGAGCCTCTAGACATATTCATCGATCCTAGAGAGCATAGGAACACCCCAAAAAGTGAACCCTCTAATAGGTCTAACAAGTCCCTAGAACAATGAGCCTAGGGAAAAGAGATAAGCCCCATGAGAAAACCCCATGATAGTGGATGATACCTATTACCATAACTTCTACCTAAGTACCTAAGTATTACCATGTTCTCTATTTTCCAAACCATTTCATCAAACCATTTCATCATTTCATACTTTGAAAATCATTTAATAAAACCATTTCACAATGCTTTGAAAAACCCTTTCCATTTACAAGAACTAGGGGGAAACCATCTTTTATTAAAACCCAGTTCCACACACACAAAAAAAATTAGTCATATCATGCCATTTAATTTAATAAAACAATTTATCAAAAATAGGAGAAATGCAGTTCACTAACACAGGATAGAGATAGAACCACCTACCTTAAAACTCAGGCCACACATGCCCACAATGTAATCCACCACACAAAAGAAACCAATAATGAAAATAGAGGCCCTAAAATCAATCTACCCTAGGTCGAGAGGGAAGTGGCTGCAGGTTGAATGAGCAAACATATCACTCACATGACACCCTAAAATCCATGTCCACGATAATTAAATGGTGTGTAATACATTTATATGTTGTGTAATTCTCGGGACTCAGATACACCAAAAAACCCACTTCATTTTAATTAAAAACCGATCTTTTAACATTACATGGTGTGTAATCTTTCACACAATGTACTCATCTCACGGCATGATCTTGGAAACCACTACACACTGTTTATGCTTTACATGGCATGTAAACTTCCTATATACAACACAAACAACAGATCCTTACATGAAAATACAAACCACCTCAGGCATTCTCCAAATTCAGGGAGAACCCCGCAACCCCATTAAAAAATTTATACCCAGAATATATTAATTCAAACAAAAATACATCCCCAAACTTTAGGTCATTTTTCTTAGTAAATTCTCTCCATCCTTGGGAGTCCCAAGACACACCCAATTAAAGAGGAAAACAATCAAAGATAAGAGAAAATATATGAAAGTGAGTAACATGATGTTACATAGTGACTTTCACCATGTCATGATCTATGGTTTAGTGCACAATATTTAAAAATATACCACTTATAGTAAAAACTCACATACTCTATGCAAATATTCACAACTCTTTGTGAATCTATCCAAACTCATTTGGAAATGGTTATCATAATCTCTCTAATTTTTAAAAAAAAATTGTATACCCAAAATCAACCCTCATTCTAGGACCTTATATGTGACCCTTTGGTCCTTTGTATCATTGACAACAACTATGAATTCCCTAATTAATTATTTTAAGTAAATAACAGCCTATGAAAAAATGTCATTGCTACTCAATCTATAAATGGATTTGGTGTGATATAGATCAAACACACTCATATCACCATATGATTATATCCACCTAAATATGTATCTCTACACATCATATTAATGCTTATATAATCCCTTTTTTCCAATACATCGAGTGACCACTAGACACAGGACATGTCAATTTAGTATTGTCATCTCATACATTCATGATTCTCCAAAATATACTGACCAATTTGAATGAAAACATCACATGTCATTCAAATAAGTAATTTAGAACATCACATGCCACTCACCTAAGAATTTTCATACATTTACTCAATATAATTCAATCATAGTCCTAGAAGCATTACTTATCATACAATAGAACAAATCTCATCTTGGTTAAACTCAACTAAAATCATGATTAACAACATACCCAACCACCTCTTAATTAGTCTACCCTCATGTATGGAATAATAAAGGTATCATAGTTTTAAGGTTCACATGTAAAGTATCTTATCAACCTAAGGTAACAAGGATTAATATTAATCATACACCCATAAGTATATTAATAATCGTGTGACATTCCATGTGATATACTTTTGTGGACCGGTCTAGATAATAAGTCTCTACTTATAATCTTATGATTCGACTATGTATCATATACAAGATGATACTTATGATAATATTAACATTACATTAGAACCAATAATACTATGTGATGATCATCATCTATGGATAACTCAAAGTCATACTTTGATGGGATTTTATCATTACACTATTTATGTAATATATGAAACACACATGAATAAATTATTAATTGAGATTGTATTTATTATAAAATCATAATATATTTTATGATAGAGATATTCCCTAAATCCTACATGCATGTGATGTACTAAGGCTATATCGTACGGTACAATAGGTCATATTATAAGGGCAAGATATAAGATATCATGTATATTTTATATGCAAGTCATATTGTACGACTAGATAAATCATAATTCCATGAATCATATGGTAAAATTCATTTGGTAGTACTAAAATATATTTTAAAGGGTTTTAAGCATATATTAACCATCAATCAAAGAAGTGGAAGTGATAAATAAACCTTTAAACCAAGATCACCTTTATATTAAAATGGAAATCATACAATACTGGAAATGAAAATGTGTATAAATTACACCATAGAATGATACTACCATTGCCTTATTATTATGCTTGATGATGATCACCAAGTAATAACTAAAAGGTTCTTCCCTCTATAGTGTATCCATGGATTTCACAAAATCACCCAAATGTTTTGGGTGGGATTAGACAAATTCACTATATGATAGTGATTAGCCACTAAATGAGGCTAATATTCATTGTTAATATATATAATATTCATGTTATTTATTATTCATAAACACAATTTTAGTGCATTTTACACTTTGAACATCATTTCACATTATGATTGTAATACCTTCTTAAAATACACTATTATGTGGTACATTTTTGAACATCATTTAAAGTACCCAATGATTCATCTGATTTTAAGGAATGTAATTATCCATATTTTAATTTGATATTTTTGAAACTGTATATACACTTAAATATGAACATTTTTCATTCAGGGATCAATGGAGGATTCATAAAGGATGATAGAGATATTTGGAGATGAATGGAAGCAATTCTAGAGAAGGCAGATTGGACACCAACCCACTGATGAGAATGTGGGACCCACATTACAGACCCAATGAATCCCAAATTTCATGCTATGATATAATACATATAGATGAACAAATAATTCTGCATGAGCTAGTGCTAATTTTTCCTCTATAGTGGTCATTAAGGCGACCCAATTTAAAGATAAAATTCTAGGCCAGATTCTGTGGCCCAGAAAAAATCCTACCAATAAAATCATATATCTGAATCCACAACTCCAAATGGGCCCAAATTTTACATGATGTTAGGATACATCTGGAGATACATTTTACTATTCTATGGACTACTCTGATTCGGCCATATAGAAGGTATTCCAAGCGAGTCTGTTCGGTGAATGAAAGCTGGATGCCACCTCGGGTCAAGTGTGGAAAAGTCCAAGTTCCACAAGCTTTCCACCACCCTAGGCCTATCATAATAAAGTGGGATGCTTTGTACTGTTGGAGTCTAGACCCAAGGATTCAAAAATTCCTATTTAAGGTAGTGGTGGTGGAGGATTTTATCATCTTTGGTGCTTTGTTCAATTGCAATGTTATGCTGCGATTTTGTTGTCTCAGGTTTGTCTTTCACATGTAAGTTGTTCAATTCACTTTAGTTTCTTAATAAAAGATCTTCTTTTTCTCTTATTCTGTTGTTCTTCATATCACTTTGATACCTTTGGTTCAAGGTGTGAATTTATTTACACCAAACCTTGTGAAATTATTCACACAACGGTGGAGTAATCATTTTCTTTTTATTGTTTTCTTTACTTCTTCAATTCCTCCCTCATGAGTCTACTTCACGCTTCCATCGAAACCATAGCATCAATGGAGGGATAAACCACTTATGGGTTGATCTAAGGGAGTATCAAGGGGCTGGATTGGATTTTATTTATCACCCCATTAATTTCTAATCACTTCTTTAATTGATATTTTTATTTGATTATTTTTAAACTCCATCGTCCTTGTTGAATTTAATCCCACTCACTTCAAGTGCTAATATGAACCTTTACCTTAAAGTGATCAAAACTTTGATCCTTAAAGTGTATAGTTGATTAGTATTAAAGGGTGTAGGAATTAAACCAGTAAGTGATGATGTTGTTTTATCTTCTTAAATGAACCCATCTCAAATATAAGAAATTGAAATCATTGAAAAGGAAATACGTCCAATCCACCCCAAGTGATAACCTAGGATCAAATCACTCTTTTAAATTGAATTAACTTAAGTCTATTAGAGTTAATTTAAAACCATATTAAATCAACCCAAGTTAGAAAATTCATAGAAAAAAACAATCCATATAATGTACGTGTCTGTAGGTTACTTCTTAGGTCTCTGAGGATTCGACAACCCAAGCTAGACTACAATGACCGTTATACCTTCTTCTCTTGGGTAAATTTGAGCGTGAATCAAATTTTGGCGCCGTTTCTGGGGACCCAAGTAAGTCATATAAACACCCATTCTATTCTCCCCCATTTATTATTTTCTCATCCAAATTCTCTTATCTTGTCCCTTTATCTTTTTTTTTCTTTTGGCGCATGTCCGCCTACACCCGCGATCAATCAAACCGTCTAGTTAGGGTGGATAGTCCTGGGGTTGGGGAGTCAAGTACACCAAGGGAACTCTTTACATTATATCACAATCTTCCTAATACTCTAGAGTCCAAAATTGATCCCATTTAAATGTAATGTATTCAAATAAACCAACTTATAAACCCGGGTGGAAACCAAAATGGAAACCCAAATGAGGCAGCCCCAAACTTGGGGAATGCAATTGATCAAACCATGAATGACTACCTCACACCTTCCTAGACCAATGACCCCTCATGCATTATACATAATTCCCTAGGAGATTCCTACTACATCTTTAAACCCCATGTCCTAAACCACATTCCCACATTCCATGGAATGGAGTCCGAGATTCCCTACCTTCACATTAAGGAGTTCAATGACATTATAGAAACCATGTGTCCCCCACATCAACTAGAATCAGATAAGATGAGGATATTTCCTTTTTCTTTAAAGTATCGAGCTAAAAATTGGATAAAAAATTTGAGACTATCATCCATCAACTCTTGGAACCAACTACAAATAGAATTCTACAAAAAATACTTTCCCCACTACAAAACAATTGCACGTAAAAAGAGAATCCAAAACTTTTTTGAAAAAGAGGGAGAGTCATTATATGAAATATGGGAGAGGTTCAAGGACACTCTAAAAATGGTTCCAAACCATGGTTTTTCTATTCCTAAACAAATGAAAATTTTCTATGAAGGGTTGGGTCTGGGGAACAAACACTTTATTGACATGATGTGTAATGGAACCTTTAAAAACAAATCCCCAAATGATGCTTACGAGTATCTAGAAATCCTTTCTGAACAAAACCAAACATGGGGAACTTCACCTTATTCTAAAAAGCCACAAAGAACTACTGGAATTTATACACTTAGAGAAGAGGAAATCCTTAGGGAAAAACTCACAACACTCTCTAGGAAGGTTGAAGAGATAAACCTTAGGAAAGTCCATGAAATCCAAACTATTGACCCTGTTTGCACAATTTGTGACAAACATGACCATAAGATAGACAACTTCCCAACCATTCCATCCATAAAGGATGTTATTTTAGAAGGACCCCCAGCGGAAGTAAATGCTTTGAACTTTAAAAAGCCTCAATACCAAAACAACTTCAACCCAAGGTATAATGACCACTCAGGCTTCCGCTGGAAAGATAACCAACAACCTAGCCAACCACATGGACAAAATCCTTACCCCCATCAGAACTACCAAAACCATAACCAGTTCCAAACCCAACCTATCCAATACCAACAACCACCAGTCCATTTTCAACAAACCATCCCACCTCCAAAATATCCCCCAAGGATAAACCAATCTTCTCAAGCACAAACCCAAACTGTTCCACAAATCCTACTAGAACAACTGTGCAAACAAATGGAAAGGATGAACTCAGAAGTCTCTTCCCTTAAACAAGAACTTCAAACCATAAAAACTGGAAAGGCACCCATGCCTACTTAGGCGATTCCATCCTCAACTTCAAGGGGAGAGTCAAGTTGTACTCAAACAACTCATGAACAACTAAAGGATGTGACTGTTTTAAGAAGTGGGAAATAAATTGAGAAACCTGAGCAACTAATTCAGAACCCACCTGAAGATTCAAACTTGGATGAAAATTCAAATGAACCAAATTATAAAACTAAAAAACACGATAACATTGTCAAAGAAACAACTCTTCAACAAACAACCCCACAACCTGCACCATTTCCTCAACGCATGAGGGGGAAAACCAAGCCTGAATTGAGTGAAACATTGAGGGAAATCTTCTCACAAGTCAAGTTGAACATTCCCCTTATTGATGCCATCCAAACCATACCTGCCTACTCAAAGTACCTTAAGGACTTGTGCACTTTTAAAAGAAAATTTTCACATAAAAACCAAGTCCCTTTGGCTGCTAATGTGAGTACCACCATTCAAGGGACTATTACTCCTAAGTTGAAAGACCCGGGTTTCCCTTACATCAATTTTAAACTAGGAGAGAGCAAAGTTGTCAAGGCCTTGTGTGACCTAGGTGTTATTTTCAATATCATCCCTTATGATGTGTACTGCCAGTTAGGCCTAAAAGAACTCCAACCCACATCTGTCACACTTCAACTTACTGATCGTAGCATTAGGGTTCCAAAGGGGATTTTAAAGGACGTTCTGGTAAATGTTGAAAACTTCATGTACCCTGCCGACTTAATTGTCCTTGACAACCATCCAAACTTAGGAAATAAGGAACAAACCCCAATCATCCTTGGTCGTCCCTTCCTTACAACAATAAACTATGTTATCCTAGTCCGAAATGGGAACATGACCATCACCTTTGGAAACATGAGTCTAGACTTGAACATCTATAATGAAATCTCACAAATAGGGGATGATGAGGACATTCATGAAGTAAACATGATAGGAAGCATTGATAATGAATCCATAGAACATCAAGGAATATTTGATGAATTTTTAAGTTAGGATGAGATTGATTTACTTTGTTCATATGAAGGAAGTTTATCTCCTTGGCTTGAATCATTTTTAAAATTGCTCTTACGATGAAGTATTAGGTCCAACAATTAGTGAAAAATTTCAGGAAACCACTTTCATGGAGACCAACCCAACTTCCTTCCCTAAATCTGATCAGGCCAATCTAGTAGCTAAAACTTCTACATGCGGGGAATCAATCCTATCTAAAACTTTAGAAAATAAAATTGATCTTGATCCAATGTCCCAATCTTCTGCTGAAATTCTGAACCAACCTGATCTTGAATTGAAGGAACTTCCTACTGTACTCAAGTATGCCTTCATAGGGGACAATCAAACACATGCTATTGTAATTTCTTCTTCTCTTGAAGCCAATCATGAGAGGATGCTTCTAGAGGTCCTTAGGAAACATAATAAAGCCATTGGTTGGACCCTTTCTAATATTCCTGGGATTAGACCACTTATCGGGACTCATAGGATTGTTCTGGAATCTGATTCAAAGCCATGTCGTCAACCTCAACGGTGACTCAATCTTAATCTCATGGAAGTAGTGAAGAAGGAACTTCTAAAATTGTTAAAAGATGGTATCATATATCCCATAGCTGAGAGTGAATGGGTGATCCCAATCCAAGTGGTTCCAAAAAATGCTGGAATCACAGTGATAACCAATGAGGATGGAGAGATTCTTCCAACAAGGGTGAGTAGTGGTTGGAGAGTCTGCATTGACTATAGGAAGATAAACCCATTCACCAAGAAGGACCATTTCCCTTTGCCATTCATTGACCAAGTCCTTGAGAGAGTGGCAGGTCATGCCTTCTACTGTTTATTAGATGGGTACTCGGAGTACAATAAAATTGAGGTCTCCCTAGAGGATCAAGGGAATACTACATTCACCTGTCCATTCAACACCTTTGCCTTCAAACGCATACACTTTAGTTTATGAAATGCTCCTGGAACCTTCCAGCGGTGCATGATGGGAATCTTCTCAGACATGGTAGGGAATTTTCTAGAGGTCTTCATGGATGACTTCTCTGTGTTTGGGGATACATTTTAGGGTTGTCTGCATAATGTGGAGAGAGTGTTGTCAAGATGTGAAGAAAAGAATCTGGTCCTAAACTGGAAAAAATGCCATTTCATAGTTAAATAGGGACTAGTTCTAGGCCATCTGGTCTCAAGTAGGGGGATTGAAGTTGATAAATCCAAGGTTGAAATCATTCGTCACCTTCCATCACCCAAAACTGTCAAGGAAGTGAGGTATTTCTTAGGAAATTCTAGTTTCTATAGAAGATTCATCAAGGAATTTAGTTCAATATTTCATCCCCTTTGTGCTCTGCTAGTAAAGGATGCTCCATTTGTTTGGACAGAAAGCTGTGAGGGTTCATTCTCAACCCTCAAATACTCTCTCACCTCTCCTCCCATTATGAAATCTCTGAATTGAAATCTTCCTTTAAAACTTATGTGTGATGCCAGTGACTTTTCTGTAGGATCTGTGTTAGGAAAACGTCGTGATAAAACTCCTTATGTCATTGCTTATTCAAGAAAATCCTTAAATGATGCTCAAATAAACTACACCACTACTGAAAAGGAGTTACTTTATATTGTGTTTGATTTAGAGAAGTTTAGGTCCTACCTCTTAGGATCCCCCATCACTGTGTTCACTGACCATTCTGCACTAAAATACCTCTTCCAAAAACAAGATTCTAAGGCTAGACTGATTAGGTGGGTCCTTCTCTTACAATAATTTGACCTCACAATCAAGGATAAAAAGGGTGTTGAAAATGTTTTAGCTGATCACCTCTCTAGGATGGAATTCAAAGACAACTCAAATCACCTTTCTGTGTCTGATTCATTTCCTGATGAACACCTATACTCTATGAGTGACTACCCTTGGTATGCCGACATAACAAATTTCTTAGTTACAAGAGTCATTCCAAAATTCTTAGGGACTAAAGCTCAAAGGAAATTCATTTTTGATGTTAGAAATTATGTGTTTGATGATCCATACATCTATAAGTTCTGCCCTAACCAAGTCATTAGGAGGTGTGTCCCAGAATCCGAACAAGAGTCCATCCTTAAATTCTGTCATAGTGAGGCATGTGGAGGTCCCTTTTCCTCTAAGAAAACATCTTCTAATATTCTTTAATGTGGTATCTTCTAGCCCAACCTCTCAAAGGACTCCTACACATTTTGTCAAAGTTGTCCTAGGTGTCAACTAGTAGGGTCCATCACAAAAAGGAATCAAATTCCACTCACTCCCATCTTAGTGTTTGAAATCTTTGACTGTTGGGGAATTGATTTCATGGGTCCCTTCCCAAACTCTAGGGGATATCTTTACATTCTATTAGCTATCGATTATGTCTCCAAATGGGTTGAGGACATTCCTACAAAATCCAATGATCATCAAACTGTGATTAGATTTCTCAAGGAAAACATATTCTCTAGATTTGGAATTCCTAGGGCTATCATTAGTGATCGTAGAACTCATTTTTGCAATTGTACATTCTCATCACTCATGGAAAAATATGGAATTTATCACAAAGTGTCCACTACTTACCACCCACAGACCAATGGTCAAGCTAAGTTAGAAAATAGGGAGATTAAGAATATTATTGAAAAAACTGTCAATCCTTCTAGGAAAGATTGGTCCAAGAAACTCTTGGATGCTCTTTGGACATATCATACAGTATAAAAAACCATCCTAGGAATGTCACCATATAGGTTGGTTTATGGAAAATCATGCCATTTACTGATTGAAATTGAGCATAAGGCCTTTTGGAAAATTAAGAAAATGGATTATGACCTCTCATTGGCCGAAAAAAAAGGAAGTTAGATCTCAATGAACTGGAGGAACTGAGGATGGAGGCTTATGAAAATTCAAGGATCAATAAATCTAGAGTTCAAGCCTACCAATCTAGGAATATCAAGGTCAAACATTTTGAACCGGGAAAACTTGTGCTCTTGTATAGTTCAAAACTTCATTTACACCCAGGAAAGTTAAGGTCTAGATGGTCAGGTCCTTTCATAGTGCATCATGTGTACCCCCATGGGGCAGTAGAGATTCAAGATCCCACAAGTGGTTACATTTTCAAGGTCAATGGTCAAAGGATAAAACCATTCATTGAATCATTAAATAAACATGAAATAGAGGTTGAGTTAACTTAGCCAACCTATGAACTAGGAAAAAATTGATAGATTTAGGATCCATGTTGGGCTAACGATGTTAAACAAAGTGCTGCAAGGGAGAAAACCCATGGTTTTCAAGTTTCCAATCATTTTGTTGTTTTAATAAAATTTATATTTTAAATAGGATTAATGAGTCATTTTGATATTTAGAAATAAAAATAATAATAATAAACTATTGACCTATTCTTCTATAATGAGTATTGATGGGTACGAAAGGGGAGCGCCATATTCATCCATGTCTCGTGGTGTGATCCTTGAGTAATACCTTACCCAAAAATTTAAAAAGAAGACAATGTATCATCAGTTTGATTTATTTTATTTTTATGTGTTTGTAGGTTAAAATAAAAATACAAATAAATAAATAAAAATATAATAATAAAAAAGGGACACATCGTAGGTCGTGGGGCAAACCCCATCACAACCGGCGAAGCTGTGGGGATTCAAACCCGGGACCGAAGGGAGACAGGGGTGCGCACTTACCACTGACCTATGACTTTTTGTGCTTCCTTATTCTATAATTTATATATATATATACTTATATTTTACTTTCTTTATTATATATATATATATATATTGTTTTGTTTTTTTTCTTTCTTTTTTCCCTTTTTCTACTAGGAAATTCTTAGAGTGACATCGTGATCAAGGGACTAAATTGGAGCAGCAAGAACTTCAACTTCAACCACCAGGTGACTTCATTCAATGATCCTCATATTTCAATTTCCTTTTTAAACTTCCCTTATCTACCTCTACTCCTTCTAAATTTTCATTTCTTCAAACACTGGGGATAATGTTATTTTAAGTTGGGGGGGGGAGATAAAATAAAAATGCTTTTGTGTAAAAAAAATGAATGATTTGAAAAAAATGTGTAAATGGAAGGAAAAATTACTTTAACTTTGAACATGGTAATACACATTTCACACTTTGAAACTGAATATCAAATAAATTAGCATGCCCCGATTCTGATTTTAATTCTTGTATAATTTCATGAGCATAGATTTTGGAAAGTGTGGCTGTCCAATGTGATATTTTATCGTTTATATTTTCATCCAAAAAAAAAAGATCACAATGCACGTCCTTTGGATAGTGGGGTATTAGTTTGAGTTCATGGGGTCCCCCAAATAAATAGCATAGGTTTGATGATCATTTTTGTTTTAATATGAATATTCAATAAAAAAAATTATTTTGCGTGTAGAGCAATGAGATGACCTAATGCGTGGCTTTTGGCACTTGGGGATCGTGACTCCATAGTTGTCTGGCCCAGAGTTAGTAATTTTATCTCTATTTTTTGGTAATTTGAATTTGTTTTTGACTGAGTTAACTCGAGATGATGCCTGAGTATGTGGGCTTCACTTAGTTCCCTAAGGTCTTTGAGCCTGGGAGTCATCAGAAAAGTCTTGCTACAGGGGTTGACTCTTTTGAGTGCAATTTAAATTACCATGGAAAAATTGAAAAAAAAAATAAAAAACAAAAAACAAAAAACAAAAAACAAAAAAATATATAATACAATTTTTTTTGAATACTCATCTTAATATTGAAATGTGATTCCACCTAGAGCTTCCATAATTCCCCCCTTGAATAAAGATGAACCCCATGTCTATTGTGATACACAACACATCCTCGTACTTAATTGATATTAGATGAAATATGGCAATGAATTTGAACAAAGGAATGGGCTTGGGATTGGGATCTTCTTATGAAACTATCTTGTATTAAAATATTTTGATGGGTTTCATGATTATTTTGGGTGGGATTAGACAAAATTCACTATATGATAGTATCTCAAATTCAAATAAGGGGGAGGGAAGAAAGCTTTGTGAGGGGAGAGTTTCGACTAATAGATTTTGAGAGAGTCACACACACACACTTCCCAAGGCCTAAACTCTATTATATAAGATATATGAACTCTCCCCAAGCTATGAATCCAAACTATGAATTTACTTGTTCATTTCATAAACATGTGAGTAATTCCTTTGGTTGTATCCCTGTAACCCACAACTATTAACTATCTCATTCTCTCAATGACAACTGATATGTTTAGGGAGAATTGAACATTAACTCTTTAATATTAAAATGGCTGATAAGTTATGACAATGCTAAAAGTGTTTAACCAATAATTTCTTGTAATTTCAAATAAACCATATCATATAATACGATATGCTTAAATAATTATCAAATGATATCGCCCTGTTGTAAAATACAACTACCCATCAATATTATATCTTTATATTGTCAAATATGATATAACCACTTGCTCTAATATAACCCTTTTTATATTCTTGTTTTAATATATAATAATCCTTATCGTATTATATGATATTTATGTATTTAGGGAATATTTTTATCAATATCCCACTAGTACTAAAGCCTAAATGACTTTGGTTCCATTTCACCTTATATCATATCATATACAATAAATTATAAAACCATATCCAAAAATATTTTGAATATATTCCAAAATAATTTTAAAAATTTATTATTAACTTCACTTTATATCACAACATATGAAATACCTTGTGAAAACCCCATTCAAAACTCCTTTGTACAAAACTCTTTAAACAATTTTAGAATAACTCTCTGAGTTAAACTCAATCCCCATTCAGTTAATTAAAAAGCGCAATCCCATGGACCGTTGTAGTGTTGATAATAAATATGTATTTCTAAATCCATAAATGTAAGAAAATAGTGGCGTCTTGCAAATCAGTGATGATACTAAATCTATAAAGGTATATGGTATGATCCCCATCAAACACATATATCTATATTCTTGTGTCCAGCAACCACATCACATGCTAGTGTGCATTTTCATACATTCCCTTTGTCCAAGACATCAAGTAACCATGGGACATAGATCATGTCAATATCATATATCCTCCTCAAACATTATCGACTCCCCAAGTATAGACTAACCAGTTCGATGAATACATCACATGTCATCCATCTCATAGATGAGTACATAATATGCCCTTCATCAATGTAGAAAAAAATCACATATACCTTATAAGTATAGCCATACATCTACTCAGTATATCTTTATTGAGGGCCTTTATTCCATACTCACTATACAAGAGAAAAAATCCCATCTTTATTGAGCTCCGACCGATGACATATTCAACAACATACTCAACCAACCCTTGATTGGATAAGCCTCAAGGCTTGCACAAAAAAGGTACCAATGTATGAAGATTATTATTCTAGTTATCTTTCCAACCTTAGGTGTGGGGACTCTAAATATAAATGATTTATCCCTATTATACCAAATATATAGTGTATGACACTCCACATGGTACACTTAATGGTCCATCTAGCACACAAAACATTTTTGTGCCTCTTGAGTATATTATGTATCTCTATAAAATAATCTTAATCACACCAACCTTAACATTTCATCATAAACTATAATACTCCATGATAAAAATCATTTAGGTATAACCCAATGTTGTACTTTAAGAGGTTAATTATCATTACACTCCATGAAATATATATCTATATATACATATATGCATCCGACATGAAGGAATGATAAAGTAGAGATTTCCTTTTGAATGATATATTTTATATTTTTAAACTCTTTTATGAATCATAAAACCATACATAAGTGTTTATCAATCATACTATATATGATATAATTCCAGATCATTCAAATGTATGATGCACTTTCTGTGTTTTGTTAACTCATTACATCTATATTTAATTCTTACCACATCTCTATGTGTCCATCTGATAAAACCCTTCCACTAAACTATTTAGTGAGTAACATCAATATAGTAATATAGTTTGAATAATTGTGAGAGTTAAAAATCATAAAAATAATATTTAAATCCTTAAATGCATTCAAACTCCTTAACTTCATAACATTCAATGTTACAATATTAATAAATTCTGTTTTCAACATAGAACTTTTCCAAGTACATTAGCATCATTCTTGAAACCCTTTCCATCAAACTTTTCCCTTGAAATATATCGGTAATATAATGTAACTTCTTACATTATATCTTTACCAAAATATCCTAAACACTTTAGGATATCAATTGAAATTCACTCTACTATGGTAACTAATGTAACTTTTACACTATTTCTTTACCATCGTATCCTAAACCTTTTAGGATATCTAGTGAAATTCACTAAAACAACTTACTAGTATAATCTTTTATTTATTAAATTTGAACTTATATAAGTTCAGAAATACTCCCACTAGTCTCTTAGACTCTATATTATTTTTATAATATAATTCTAAGATACACAAAGTCATTTTTATTTCAGAAATAACTCTTATTTTCTTTTAGATACACAAACTCCTTTATTTTTAGAAAATAATTTTTATTTCCTTTTAGTAGGAATATTTAACAAATAAATTAGTGTTTCCATATCACATATGACATTCTATGTGTTTGGATCATTTTTCTCTAAAATTAATATTATTCATTAAAACATACAACAAATGGGTGACGGGATAATTTTCAATCATATTTTAAAAAACATCAAGATACACTCTTTTTTCCTGGATATTTTTTTATCCTTGTATCATTTTTAAAATATGTTATAGAAAAAATAAATCATGAATCATGAACCATGAACCATGTATATTGAATTCATTATCTCATATTTTTCATGATTTTTTTTTGTTAACAAACAATTCCACATATCATATAAGAGAAACACTACTTGAAAAAAAAAATCTACAACCACATACCTATAGCCATGTTCATGATTCTCCATGAATATAGATAGAAATATAACCATGGTAATTAGATTCCCATGGATATATATTGGAAAATATCTATGGAAAGTATATCCAGTGGTTATAAGTGGTTGGGATATTTAGATATAACCATGGGATAAAATGCATGTGGCTATATTTTGGCCTATATCTATGAGGTAATGTCGGTCATGGATATAAGTGGTCAATATTTTTAGATACAACCATGGGCTAAATTTTCCTGTGGATATATGTTTTCTATTATCATGGGTTTTATTGCCTTTGACAACGAAGTCTAACAAAAAACCCACCATGACTTATTTCTCATTTTTAGTCACCTTTTATTCCTTTTCCTATGCCTATTATTCATTCATCCATGATTGATCCCCTCCTCTATTCCCTTAATTGAACAATCCCTCATCCACCCCCTTCATCATGCGATCCTTACTCCATTCAGTTCATCATCTGAACCTTACTCCTTACATGAGTGGAACCATGTGTGAGTGTTGCATCTAAACCCCATTCCTTCTATGAACTATACTCCTTCCACTCTTCACACTCGATATTCTTAATTTATTCATGCATGTGTGTTGTTGCCTCCTTATCAATTTTGTTGAAGCTTCCTACAATTTTCTATTATCTCCTGGATCATACCTTTTATGAGATTAATAATAATCAATATTTCTTATGATTTGTTCATATTTTATTCCTTATTAAATATTATATGTTTATTTTATAGTTATTGGTGTATTTTTACACTGGTTTATGTCATCTATGTAAGAGTTTTATACTCAAAATATGGCCTTTTTATTGATGGGAGGTCATTTGACACTATCAATATAATCATCACCGATTTATTGATAGATTGTACATTCTTGTAGACTGGTTAACTTTATTTAATAAATAGTTATGGTGGATACATTAATATATTTTATGGAATTAATATATTATTTATTATTTATGATATGGTTACTCATTATTGTTAATGGTTTGGTGTTTTTTATTTTATTTGTCTCTATTTTGTTATGTTCATTTGAGGATAACACCTCTGGTTCATTTACAAAAAAAATGTGTACGCACTTTAAGGAATACTAGTGAATACATTGACACAACAATATGTATTCGTAGAATTTTTTCTCAAATTGAGATTGTTGAAGATGTACTATAACATATTTGAAAACAGTGAATTAATAAATATAGTAGAGTATGGATAGAAAATTGATAATGAATTAAAATTTAACAACATATAATAAATAAAGGGAAGAAATTGATTATGAATTATTATAGGAAAAGAGTAATTGGACTAATATGAGAAAACTAGAAACGAAATTAGTGAAATATTGATAAAAATAAAAATATTTAATGCAAACACATGTAAAAAATAGATACATGGTTTGAAAGGAAATAACTTATTTGTGATTAAAAAATGGTATTTGATGAAAATGTTTAGAAAAAGGCAATATTATTAGAGACATCAAGCATGACTGTATTAAACTTAACAGAGCTAAAAAAACATTAGTAAACAAAACAATATTTAATATTAGATATTACAATATTTTTTGTCAAACATAACAATATTTAATGTTAAATTCAATAGTATTTTATATGAAATATAATAATATTTAATGAAAATGCTTTGAATCATTGCTATATAACCATAATAAAAAAATAAATAAGCTAATAGAAAAAGGAGTTGTACGTGTTGGGGGGTTTGAAGGTTCTGGGAGCAGTGGAAGCGCGGTTGGGCCAACACCCAACTTTAATTTTTACCATGATCAATGATTATTCTGAGATCAATACGATGATGAACACCAATCTCAAAGGAATAGAATCAAAGATTTAGATAAAGAAGGAAGAGGCCCGAAACCTTTAGAGAGGATATTGCACACGATGTTTATAATTAATTTAATTAATTTCATAAAGAAAAGAATACCTAGATCTTTAGTATTTTATTCGTTGATGATGTCAATCATCCAGAATGACCCTTTCAGATTATCTTGTTGTGATTGTGAGGATCCAAACTAGAATCCCTCTAGTGGTGATCCACACGTGCTCTGATGGCCTCTGATCAACACCACTCATTCTCCGGGTGCTAGCACGATGAAGTGAGTGTCTTGTGTCGGTCGTTCTTGATCACTTGTTCTTCGGCCTTAAAGAACGTATCTCATTTTTAAGAGGGTAATGAAGAGGATTTGAGAGAAAATTGTTTAGCTCAACAATTCTCAATTCATCGGACGTGTAGTTCGGTCTATGGAATAATAGAAATACGTGTCTATTTATAGACATGGGGCTTTGGTTACAATATTAAATTGTGTAACAACAATTAAATAAATTCATAACCTTAGAGAAAACCCATACTTTTAATAATAATACCTCGTCATTATTTATGGTGCGCCAACTTGTGCAATACAATATTATAAGTAAAATTATGCATCACAAAATAATAGCAGTGTTATTATTATTTAACTTGTGCCAACTAGTTAAATAATTATTTACTGTCTTGCAAATAATTATTTTACTACCGAACTGACCTTGGTCTGCTTGAACTCCACTTCCATTTATTGAACACCCGAATAAATAAATAAATAATTATTCTCTTAAATAAATATTTTATTTACAAACTAGTAAATAAATATTTATTAAATGTTCAATAAAATAAATAAATATATTTTACCCACAATCTAGCAAATAAATATTTATTTAATTTATACAATCATTTTAACTTCAATAAAATTATTCCACTATCTTGAAAATAATATTTATTCCATTAATTAAATTCAAATAGAATTTAACCGAGACCACCAGAAATACTTAGTGCGTAACCCTTTAGGATTATTTCTCATTGGCATTAAGCAGACTTGCCTAAAGTCCAAGATTTCCATCTAGCAACGAGTCAAGTCACCCAAGAGAAATAACTTAAATTAACAACAACAACAACATACACATACAAACACTCACTATGTAATATAATCCCTTTTGTCTCAATATCTCATCAAGTTGGTTTTATGATAGTGTCATCAACCTTTATGCTTGATACATCGTTCTTTGACTACCTGAAATAAACTCATTATTACACCATGGCCATGGAATTTCACGCAAAGGTTCTATTTCAATAAAAGGCCTGAGATATCAACTTCTATAAATGGAAGGGACAAATACTTCCTCGACTTATCCATTAATAATATGTCACTCGTGACGCACCCAATGTACCCTACATCCCACCAACTGTCTGCGTGATGATTTTTGTTAGTAAATCAAAGTGCGTGAGTCGTGACACATATTAATGATAATATTAAAGTATAAGGATCATTACAAACACTCACAAATAAGAATATCCGATGACACCAAAACATGTAGAATTCCTATTGGTGGGTCTGTTCTCATAATCTCTCGTCTTGGAGATTACCAAGTACGAACTTCATGAGAGGAAGTCTCATTTGCTTATGAGTACTCACAACTGATGGTCTGTATACTATGTGTCCCATTATAGTATGTTATCCAACCACATAACTATATTTAAGAATATTTCCATAACACTTAAATGTTCTCATCATAGCAGGGAACTACTATGACCTTGTTAATGCGATAAATACTCCAGGACATTATTACACTATAGTCATGTAAAACAATGAACAATATGTAATAATATGTTTAATATTTAAATATATTAAATATTAATGTAATCAAAGTAAAACCAGTTGGTTCTAGGACACAAACTCTTACAAACTCTCACTTGAACTAGAGCCAACTGCCTATGACTTTCAGTTCTCTAGACCCCACATGATGATCATGTTTTTGGTGAGTCAAGTATTTAGTCAAGGGGTTCTCCACATTGTCTTCCATGAAAATACTGCTCACTTCAACTTCACCTCTCTAAGAAAAATCCCTCAAGAGATGATACTTCCAAAGTATGTGCTTCTTCCACTGATGTGACATTGTCTCTTTTAAAAGAGCCACCATTTTAGTATTATTATAATACAATGTGATGGGATCTTTACTATAAGGTATCACATTCAGCTCCTAGATAAAGTTTCACATCCAAAATACTTCTTTAGCTACTTCAGAAGCTACAATATACTTGTACTCTACTATAGAATCTGCGACCAAACTCTAATTTGAGCTCTTCTAGCTCACTACACCTCTATTCAAAGTGAATATGTATCATGTTTGCAACTTCATGTAATCTTGATCAGTCTGGAAACTAGAATCTACATATCCTATGATGACTATTTCCTCATCTCCTCTAGAAACCAGTAACATATCCTTAGTACACCTCAGATACTTTAGGATAGTCTTGATTTCCATCCAATGGAAGTCACATGGGTCAACTTGATATCTTCCTACCACACTCAATGCGTAGGCGGCATCCAACCTAGTACATAGCATGAAATACATGACTGACCCAATCGCTGATGCGTATAGAGTACTTTCCATTATCTTTCTTTACTCATGTGTCTGAGGACACATTTTCTTAGAAAGATGAATGCCATGTGACACTAGAAACAATCCCCTCTTGGATTGTTCCATACTAAATCTCTTCAGTATCTTATCAATGTATGTACTTTGACTTAGGCCCAACAATATCTTGGATCTATCATGATAGATATTGATCCCAAAAATATATGTTGCCTCTCCCAAGTACATCATAGAAAAGCATTGATTCAACCATGCCTTAATAGACTATAATACTGGTATCTCATTTCCAATAAGTAACATGTCATCAACATATACTATTAGAAAAACAACTGCACTCCCAATAAACTGTTTGCAGACACAAGGATCACATTAATTCTAGATAAAACCAAATTTTGATACGACTTCATCAAAATGAATGTTCCATGACCTAGATTCTTTATTTAATCCATAAATGGATTTCTGCAACTTGCATACCTTATTGGAATCATTTGGATTCCTAAACCCTTCAGGTTGTGTCATGTAGACATCTTCCTGAAGGTTCCCATTAAGGAAGGCTGTTTTGACATTCATTTTCCAAATCTCATAGTCATGGTAAGTGATAATGGCCAATATAATTCTGATGGATTTCAGCATTGCAACTGGTGAAAAGGTTTCGTCATAGTCAATGCCTTGATGCCGCTTAAACCCTTTTTCAACCAGTCATACCTTATAGGTACTGACTTGTCCTTCCATGTACATTTTCTTCTCGAATACCCATTTTTAACCAATAGGATTTACATCAACTGGAGGATCTACTAAAATCCAGACTTGGTTTTGGAACATGGAATCAATTTTAGAATTCAAGGATTTTTGCCACTTGGAAACATCTGTGACACTTACTGATTCCTTGTAGGTCAGAGTATCATTATTATCAACTAATAATGAGTCACCATCCTTAGTAACTATAAAACTATACTATTCTGGTTCTCTAACCTCTCTTGTATTCCTATGCAGTTCTTGTGTCTTTGGAATAGTTCTTTCTTCCACAGGGCTTTGTGGAATCTGTTCCTGTACCAACTCTTGTGTACCTTGAGCCTCGACTTCATCAAAGTCTCTCTCTCTCCCACTATCTCTTTTGGAGATGTGCTCCCTATCAAGGAATATGGCATGTCTTTCCACTATAACCTTTTTGTATGAGGGGTTTTATAGGTAAAATCCCTTTGTTTCCTTATGGTATCCTATAAAGGTACACTTTGTGCCTTGGGGTGAAAGTTTGTTATATTAATAGGCCTTAACAAATGCATTGCTTCCTCACACATGTAAATTCGACAACAGGGATTTATTTCCACTCCAGAACTCATATGGAATACCATTTATTGATTTAGTTGGTACTTGGTTTAGTATGTGTTCCATTGTTTATAACTCATATCCCCAAAATGATAATGGAAGATGCGCATAACTCATCATTTATCTCACCATGTCCAACAAGGTGTGGTTCCTCCTTTCTCTCACACCATCCCACTAGGGCGTGTAAGGATGAGTGAGTTGGGATAGGATCCCAAACTCCCGTAAGTAATCAATTAAGTCTTGATTAATATATTCTACACCTAAATCTGAGCGGAGTTTCTTAATCTTATTACCAATACATTTCTCAACTTCATTCTTGTATTCTTTGAACTTATCAAAAGAATCTGACTTATACTTCATTAATTATATATATCCATATCTACTAAAATCATCAGTAAAAGTTATGAAGTATGACTACCCTCCTCTTGATTCAATTGGAAATGGTACACACACATTGGTATAAACCAATTCAAGAATCTCTTTAGTACTTTCACCTTTCCTAATAAATGGGGATTTGGTCATTTTGCCTTGTAAACATGCATGACATACGCCAAGTGGTTTTAGTTTGAAAGAATCTAAATATCCATCTTGATCTAACTTTTTCAAGCATTTCTCATTTACATGACCTAGCTGGTGATGCCAAAGTTGGGTGTGGTATGAGTCATGTGAAGTATCTTTGTTATGGATTGCCATTACTTGGTTTGTGTAATCCAACATGTAAAGACCGTTGTATAAATGTGCCCTACCAAAACAAATTCCATCTTTGTAAAAGTAGCAACATTCATTTCCAAATTTGAAAAAAAATCCATATGTATCTAACATAGATACAAAAATAATGTTTTTAGTGATATAAGACACATAATAACAACCCTTTAACACCAAGATCATCCCAGTTGGCAATGTGAGGTGGTAGTCCCCAGTAACTACAACATCGAGTCTAGCTCAGTTGGCTGCTCATAGATCTACCTCCCCTCGGTCAATCTTCTTGAATCTACTTGGTTCCTATATTTGGATATATACGTGAGCACCACAAGCTATATCTAATACCCAATTTGTAGAAACATATAGATTACATTTGATAAAAAATTCACCTGAAGCTTCCCCTTGCTTCTTAGGCTAGGTGTAGTTCTTCTTCCAGTGACCCTTCTTACCACATTCAAAACAAACAGCTTCCTATTACCTTACCTATCCTATGATCTTCCTTTTCTTGAAAGGGCGTGAAGAAGCTTTGGGCTTAAATCTCTTCACCTTCCCTTTCCTCTTATTCACCATAAGGACAAAAGGCTTTTTGCGCTTCATATCTTTATCCATTTGGCGAATGAGGATAAGAATATCATATAGAGACTTCTCAATGTTGTTCATATTGAAATTAACGACAAAGTTGGAGAAGCTACGAGGGAGTGATGCAAGAATGAGATCAGTACCCAGTTCTTCAATAATTTTAAACCCTAGAACATCCAAGCGCTCAATGTAGCCAATGAGCATGACTACATGAGGCCCAACTAGGGTACCTTCTCTAAGCTTAATATGAAAGAGTTCCTTGGATATTTAAAACCGTTCTTGTCCTTCTCTCTCTTGGTAAAGACCATGGAGGTACTCCAGCATGCTATATGCATCCATGTTTTCATGAGACTTTATGATCTCACTAGACATTTATGATAGCATCAAACATTGAACGTCAACCATGTCTTCCATATGTTTCTCACATACCAAGAACTCTTTATCAATTGCCTCTTGGGTAGGTGGATCAGTTAATGCTGACTCCAGCACATAAAACTTCTGTTTATAGTGTAGAATAACTCAAAGGTGTCTAAACCATTCCTGGAAGTTACTACCAGTGAGGATGTTGTATTTATCCAGAATTGATCACATGGATAGTGTGGTTAAAGAGTTTTTCATTTTATTCTACAATTAAAAGAGCAGATCATTAGTACTTTCTTGATTACATTTTATAAGAAATAATAAATTAATTTTATTAAGTCTCCCACTATTTTATCAAGTCCTAATGGCCCTCACCATTGAACTTGGAATGTCTAGATTCAATGAAATTCTAGTGGAAGAGATCTATATTCCCCTTAGAATAACCCCAATAAGGGTTGGTCAAGTTATTTGAAGGTATTTAGGTAAGGATGTATTTTCCAACCACAAGCTTTCAGCTCGTTGTTCTATTGAGTGGACTCCCCAATCATGAAATCCTGACTTTGGATTTCCTCAACTATTACCTCCAATACTACACCAAGTATAGAAAGGGATACTCCTATTAATGTAATATGGTTAAGTCAACCCAAAACCTTTCATAAGGGATTCCTATATAAAATTAAGTGTCCCAACAAGGGTTGATAAAACACATAGTTTTATTGAGTTTAGCCCTTAATCAAGTAACTGAAGGCTTGGTTTGACTTAATATTTTATTTGAGGGATTTTTATCTCTTATACGTGAATTCATTATTATCATTATCACATACTTGTTAATATTAAGTGGAACTTACTTAAGTGATTAACCATGTCTTGATAATATTTACACATAAATATGGTTTATTTTAGTTCCATATTGCATGCTTGTTTAATTCATTAATTATGTGATCGCGACAACACATCCATAATGATAAACCATGCAACTGACAAAAATAAAATAAAGTAAAAGAAATGATCATGAGATTTTATAATGGTTAGTTTATCTAGTAGTTGATAAACTAACCGTGACCTAGGGGAGAAACACCTTGAACCTTTTGGGTTTGTGTTTATAGATTTCCACCTGTCCACCTCTGTATCTCTTGGGATTGGTTTTGTCTCGACTCTAGATTGAACCACCTCCTCTAGCTTGGGAGTTCCATCCATTACATATGATTTTTTAACTCACATGCAGGTGAGGGGTAAAAAATGGGTTTACATAAAAGAAACCATGGGAATGTAGACCCTACATATTGATAAGGAGAGATGGCTTGTAGGCCAATAATTAATTTAATAAATAAATTAAAAGGAAACCAATCACATAAAAAGGTCTAGGTCTATCTCATGATCACCCACATACATGCAACATGTTACATATTTAATAAAACTAGTATTCAATTCTTTAATCGTTCTTGTTTAAGATAAATCACACTTGAATCAATTAATTATCATATTTAATTAATCAATCATTTTATCTTAAACCCCTTTTTTGAATTTCCTTGATATTCTCATAAATCATAATTTTAAATAAATTAATTAATTTAAAATTATCTTTTTACGTAACTTGTACCTTGGAGGAAACCCGGTGAATTCCCGTTCATAACTACCCAATGAGTAGGAATGAACATTACACAGATGTTAAATTAAACACACATATATAAAACATCTATCATGTGTTGTGCCCCATCTTTACGCCTGCACCATGGTACACATCTCAAGGGTTTGTATAATATAATAATAAATTTTAATAAATCTATGTAATTTGGATGAGTACACGGCGTGTAGTTCCTACTACATGGCATGTACTATCATTCACTGTCCATTTGAAGTACATGCCTGAGGATACATCATGTATATGTACTTTTTAAATCCTCAGAGTACACGACGTGTCCAGTGGGCCACATGCCATGTAGTATCCGCGTTACATGGTCTCTAGCCAGGAAAGCTGTGTACGGGGTACACGGCCCAAACCTAACATGAAGGGACTACATGCCATGTTCAGTGGGCCACATGACGTGTAATCTGGAAACCATGTTCCAACTATTCATAGTCAACACATAGAGTCTTTAAGACTTATAAAAACTCCAATGAAACGAATTGGTTTGGCAGACCAGTCCCGATGCATTGAACCTTGATACACGACGTGTGAATCCAACTACACGCCATGTATTCTGGTGTTGTATGGACATGAACCTTTGTCACCTTCGGATGAGATCCTTTATTTTATTTTAATCAAAATTAAAAGAAAAGATTGTTTCTGTAAGGTGAGTGAGAAATGAAAGAGGAGGAACTGATCTCGAGATTCATATTTGCAAAAGGATTAACTTGAATTTACAAACTAAATTATTAAAATTTAAATCATTAATGAATTATTTAAATAATTATAAACTATGATATAACCACTCTGATGCCACTTGAAGGTTCTGGGCATAGCAGAAGCACGGCTGGGCCGACACCCAACTTTAATTTTTACCATGATTAATGATTATTCTGGGATCAATATGATGATGAACTCTAGTATCCATGGAATAGAATCAAATATTTATATAAATAAATAATAGGCCCAAAACCTTTAGAGAGGATCTTGCACATCATGTTTATAATAAATTTAATTAATTTCATAAAGAAAAGAATACCTGGATCTTCAATATTTTCTTCATTTATGACGTTGATCATCTGAAATGACCCTTCCATATTATCTCGTTGCACTTGTGAGGATCCAAAATAGAATCCCTCTAGTGGTGATCCACACGTGCTCTGATGTCCTTTGATCGTCACCACTCATTCTCTGGGTGTTAGTGCGGAGAAACAAGTGTTTTTTTCGGTCGTTCTTGATCCCTTGTTCTTCGGCCTTGAAGAACCTCTCTCATTCTTGAGAGGGGTGGTAAGAGGATTCAAGAGAGAAATTTTTTATCTCAACAATTCTCAATTCACCGGGTGTGCAGTTCGATCCATAGAACAATAGGCGTATATCTCTATTTATCGACATAGGGATTTAGTTACAATATTTAATTGTGTAACAACAATTAAATACATTAATAACCTTATAGAAACCCATGATTTTAATAATAATACCGCATCATTATTTATGGTGCGCCAACTTGTGCAAAACATAATTATAAATAAAATTCCGCATCACAAAATAATAGTAGCATTATTATTATTTAACTTGTGCCAACTAGTTAAATAATTACTTACCATCTTGCAAATAATTATTTTACTACTGGACTAACCTTGGTCTACTTGAACTCTACTTCCATTTATTGAACACCCGAATAAATAAATAATAATTTATTCTCCTAAATAAATATTTTATTTACAAACTAGTAAATAAATATTTATTAAATGTTCAATAAAATAAATAAATATATTTTACCCACAATCTAGTGAATAAATATTTATTTAATTTATGCAGTCATTTTAACTTGAATAAAATTATTCCACTGTCTTGAGAATAATATTTATTCAATTAATTAAATTCGAATAGACTTTAACTGAGACCACCAAAAACACTTAGTGTGTGACCCTCTAGGATTCTTTCTCATTGGCATTAGGCGGGATTTCCTAAAGTCCAAGAGTACTATCTAGTAACGAGCCAAGGCACCCAAGAGAAAGAACTTAAATTCACAACAATGACATACACATACAAATGCTCGCTGTGTAATATAATCCCTTTTGTCTCAATATCTAATCAAGCTAGTTTCATGATAGTGTCATCAACCTTTATGCTTGATACATTGTTCTTTGACTACTTTAAATAAACTCATCGTTACACCATGGCCATGGAATTTCATGCGACAGTTCTATTTCAATCAAAGGTCTCAGATATCAACTTCCATAAATGGATGAGACAAATCCTTCATCGACTTATCTATTAATAACATGACACTTGTGATGCACCCAACGTACCATACTTACAGCCAACTGTCTGCTTGATAGTTTTCATCAAAAAATCAAAGTGCGCGAGTCGTGACACATATTAATGATAATCTTAAAGTCTAAGTATCATTACACATGCTTGTAGATAGAAATACCCGATGACACCAAAACATGAATAATTCCTATTGGTGAGTCTGTTCTCATAATCTCCTGTCTTGGAGATTACCAGGTACGAACTTCATGAGAGGAAGTCTCATCTACTTACCAGTACTCGCACCTGATGGTCTGTATACTATGTGTCCCATTATAGTATGTCATCCAACTACAGAACTATATTTAATAATATTGTCATAGCACTTCAAGGTTCTCATCATAGTGGGGAATTGCTATGACCTTGTCAATGCAACAAATACTCCTAGAAATTATTACACTATAGCCATTAAGAACAATGAACAATATGTAATAATATGTTTAATATTTAAATATATTAAATATTCATGTAATCAAAGTACAACAAGTTGGTTCTAGGACACAAACTCTTATAGGTTTGTTGTGGCTTTCCTAGTTTTATGTTCGGGAGGGTTCTTGTTACCATTGCATCAACTCATGAGGGTTTGAATGTGATATTATATAATTATTTTATATATTATTTTTGTTATTTAATTTACATTTTGGGCATTTTTTATAATTTTTTAATAAACATGTTATTGATTATTAGTTTTATCTCATGAAACAATACCTATTATGTTGATTCATTTTATAGATTATTTATTTATAGTATGTTTATTTGTATTATAATGGATAGATATTGGATGTAAAACATTGATAAGATCACTATTGATTTTTAGAAGGAGTTAGAATATTTTTCAGACTATACATTCAATAAGGATTTAGATGATAAACTGATTTGATTCCCATGTTATTATTGTGTTAGAAGACCATGGTTAACCCATGAGGAAGTGAGTTTTCACATCATTAAAAATGGTTTCTAAAAAAATAGCATTTTTGGTATAATAATGTATAAAAATTTCATGTGAGAATGAAATTGATTCAACTGAAAGGATTAGTATGGAAAATTTGATTTCTAATCGTTTTCCATTTTTTTCTCAATCCAATACTTCATGTAGACTAGTAGTGTAAGAGGAAATTAATACTAGAACACAATTTTTGTCTATTAATCAGAATAATGATGTTGATCATGTTAGAATGATGATGGAATATGTGAATACCCTAGTATACTAGGCATGTGAAAAAATGATAAAACCTGAGTTTTTAATGACATTATATCATGGGGAAGTAATACATGGATTTAGTAATATCGTGGTTGACTATATCCTTACATTTTTAAGTAATTACCGCATGATGATGCATGTACTCCAAAAAATGATTACATTACATGAAATTTAGTTGAAAAAAATAGATTTCCATCTATTAAGATCCATACATTCCCTAAATATTGTTTTTTGTTCTGGAATGAAAATACAGAGCCAAGTTAGTGAAAATAGTGTGGTACATCAAGATGAAAAATTAATAAAGATGGAAATCAATCTCGCATACCAAAGAAAGTGATGTGGTACTCTCCTTTGATTTCTAGACTTCAAAAACCTTTTTATGTCAGAAAAATGGAAAGAAATATGAGATGACATGAAGATGAAAGAAATAAGGATAATGATGAAATAGTGCATCCCATAGACAAGTTATCATGGAAAAAATTTGATAGTTTACAACCTAATTTTGAAATTGATCCAAGAAATGTTAGATTGGGATTATCATGTGATGGTTTCAACCCACTTCACAAGATGCATACTTATAACATCCCATAAGCCATACCCCCAAATCATGTGTTGAAAACTATAAATTTACATTTTTGGCTTTGATGTCAATAATTGTGACCCAAATTTTTCATCTAAACCTTACAAAATCAAAAGGAAAACTTGGATCATGTACAACCTTGAAGACCTTTTAGGTTTAGAGTTTTAGAGAATTAGGTTAAAAACTTATATAAAAAACTCATATAAATTTGGAATCATAAGATTTCAAAAGTCACTACTACAAAACCAGCCTTTAAGAGTGCTGGTATTTATCAACATAAGAAAAAAACGTTGATAAATGAAATATTTATCAACACTACAGAAATAAATGATAAATTTAACCTTTTATCAACACTTTTTTTAGCACTGATAAAGGAAACCTTTATCAGTGACTCTTTTTTAGTGCTGATAAGGGAAACCTTTATCAACACTTTATTTTTAACACTGATAAATATATATTTCATCAATACTTTTTTAGCACTGATAAAGGTCCAAATAAATAAAATGATCTAATTAAATAAAATAAAAATAAAAATTGAGTTTTTTTAAAAAATATTATTAATTAAATAATTATTGATAAAAATGAATAAATTGATGATACATTATTAAATATCAAACATTTTATTAATTAGATAATTATGATAATTAATGTTATTAAATTGTATACATTAAATATATACATATATTAATGTATATAAATATGATTAATATATTAAAAAATATTTATGTGCTTTACATTAAATAGTCATATATTTATTGAATAATGGTTTATAATTAAAAATTAATATAAATTAAAAATATCGACTAATTGCATAGTACTCGACATATAATTGAATATCGTTTGATTTTTCAATTTAACATATATCAAATCTGTGATATATTGATTTCATATATATGTAATTAATGCATTTTTATATACAATTCACACACATAAAACTTATCCATTTTTTAAATATTGTTAAAGTGTACTTATTCTTAATTTATTCAATTTCACTCATTTTTAACATATATGCATGCACTTAAAATTAGATATTAATTAATAATGTCAAAAATATATTTGTAAAAAAATATTAATAAATAAATATATTTATAAATGTACATTTACTATATTTATACAACTATATATTTATAATTATAGATATATTAATATTTTTTTAAATGTATTCATAAAATTATAAATAAATAATTATATATATTTAAATAATTATTAAATTTATAATAAATTTACTTAAATAATGAATATATTTACTATATTTATACTTATATATATATATATTAAATATATATATATATGTATAATTATATAAATATATATAATGATATAAATATTATTTTTTTCAAAATATTTCTATAATTATAAATAAATATTTATAAAATTATAATAAATATATTTAAAAAGGAATATATTTACTATATTTATATTTATATATATTTATTAATTATGTTTAAATATTTACATTTTTTTATTTATAATTATAATTATAACTACTTTAACAACGCTCAATTAATAAGCACTGATAAACTCATCTTTATCAGTAATTTTTTAGTAATGATAAAGACCAAACTTTATTAATGTTTTTTTTATATGCACTAATAAAAGTGCCTCTATCTAATTAAAAAACCCTAACAATTTGCGAACCCATCATGATATCAGAAGCTTTCTACGGAATCCACCCGGTGTCGGTGCTCCTCCTTAGTGAATCGAAGCTTAGATCACACAACTCGACTGCCTCCAGTTGTTCAAACATCTCGCCCAACATCCGTTCTTCAATTGCAGTTAGGGTTTCCAAAGAGGGTCTCAGATTTTCTTCAACCTAGCGAGGTCATCCTTTCAATTTTCTTTTTGTATTTTTGGTTTTATTTTTGATTTCTTCTTCGATGATGTTGTTATTTGTGGTCCAGTGATTGTATACTAGTAAGGCAGGCCTTCCGATTTTCTCACTTTCCAATTTTGATTCAACTCTTGATCTCTCATGGAGAGTTTATTTTTTTAGACTCGATGGCGACACATGGAGTCACATAGAGTTTAGTTGGTTGTTTTATTTTGTTTACATTTCTCAAATTGATCACCCAAAGTTATAAATATCCCATGAATTCTATGAATTCCATGATTCACTTATAAAATTCTTCCCTCACATACATGGATTGGGAAATAAATATCCCATGAATTCCATGAGTCGCCTATAAACTAAGGAAAATTTTAACTCACTAATCATAAACATTTAAACATTGGTAATTGTTAATGTAGAAAATTATCATCATCGTTCATCTCTTTAACCTCTAAATATTATGTCATCCACATTGATAAACACTTTCAATATATCCATAAAATTATTTTTTTATGTAATGATTAGGATCAATTACTCATTTTTTAAATTAAAGTTTCTTTAATAATTCATCTAACCTTCAACACCAAGATCTTACTTCTTATTTCAATTCATACATCACCTTTTTAAATTTAAAAACATTATTCTCATATTAAAAAAAATGAGAAAACTATCTATTTATTTGATGTAATTATTATTCGTGCAATCCATTAGTAAATGCTAATTTTACATCCAGTTGGAGTACCTTGAATTTCCTTGGGATGGGTCGGTGTAGTGATATGACATCCTAAGAGTCTTGAGATGTTTTCAAATATTGATATACCATTAATTTTAAATGTAATAATTCCTTAGGTTTATACATCACTTGTTTTAATACATTTTTATACCTTCCAGTTGATTGAATGAGAGTCTATTATTCTTTTTTATCATATTTGAGTTTCTTATTACTCCTTAATTGCCTATATTATATTTTCATTTGTTTAGGGGATTTAATAAATATATGATGTGGAGTAATTCTTTTCTTAAATTCAATTACCCATTTTATTCAACATAACGAATTCTTTGAAACAATCGAATGTTGAGTTTCCCTTATTAGAATTGTCTATAACTTTCACTTTTGATAATGAGTATCTTATGTGTATTTATTTATTTGTTGTATAAAATTAATCTTTTATGAACCCAATAGGATGCATATGAACCGAAAATGGATACATGATAATTGTTTGAAAAAAATGAAGATTAAGTTAAAGAGTTCATCAATTTTGCAAGAGATCATGCAGATGACCCATCTAAAATTCTATGTCCATGTTTAAATTGTTGTTATTCAAGAAAAATTAGTCTGGAAGAGTTGGAAGAATATTGATATCTATTTATATCCACTGAAAAATGGATCCTAAAAATGTATTGGCTGTGCATCACTCACAAAGCTAATAACAAAACTAAGGATTCTCTGTGCACTTCACTGGTGTTGGTTAACTACCGCTCAACATAGAATCCGACTTGAACTTACTGCACGATGTCCCCATGATGTTCCCATACCACACATAGAGAGAAAAAAAATAATTATATTCTTGAACATAGATATGGTGGTGAATATGTGTGGGATGAGAGCATTACAAGGATGCCAGGCAGGAAGTTCAGGTCAGATGTTATGCCAAGCGGTAGTTAACCAACAGTAGTGAAGTGCATAGAGAATCCTTAGTTTAGTTATTAAATTTTTGAGTGATGAACACCCATCATTTTTTTTTCTCCATTTATCAATGGATACAAATAGACATCAATATAATTAATTGTCTCACAGTTTCCTGAAATTCATATAGTCTTCTAAATCATAATGAAGTGTGTAGAGAATCCTTAGTTTTGTTATTAGCTTATATCTGGACCAAATAAACCCTTTGGAAAAATCTAAAGGTAATGTTACAATATAATTTCTCTATTTTACTGAAAAATTATATAATTAAATGGTGATTTAATTTTCATTATTCCTTGAAGAGTTCATTTATTTTAGAAGATTTTTGTCCATGTATCATGCCTTTGTAGGAAGAGAAACGACGCTACCTCTTCTCAATCATAGAGATAATCTTGATATTTGTATAGTAAAATCATTTTCCATAGAATTAATGTATTATTTCATATTTATGTTTAATTTATTTATTTTTAGTATTACTCACATAATAATTATTTTCTTATACAATTTTTTCTTTTTTTCGAGTTGGGGTGCTCTATCCAAATTTCATGCTTCTTCTCCCTGAAAACCTTTTCACCCCTGCAGTGTTGCATTTATCACTTTCTTTAAAGTTATCTAAACTTCCTTTGTAGGAAGATCAATGATGTTTCCTCTTCTCAATCATAGAGACAATCTTGATGTTTTCACAGTAAAATCATTATCTATAAAATTAATATATTGTTTTATATTTATGTTTAATTTATTTCTTTTTATTATTAATCACATAATAATTGTTTTCTTATACAAGTGGATTATTTTTTTCGAGTTGGGGTGCTCTGTCCAACTTTTATGCTTCTTCTCCCTTAAAACCTTTTCACCCCTACAGGGTTTCATTTATTACTTTATTTCAAGTTCTCTCCACTGCCTTTGCAAGAAGAGAAACGATGCTGCCTCTACTTAATTACAAAGGTAATCTTGATGTTTTTATAGTAAAATCATTGTCCAAAGAATTAATGTATTTTTTCATATTTATGTTTAATTTATTTATTTTTAGTATTACTCACATAATTTTTTTTCTTATATAGGTGAATTATTTTGTTTGATTTGGGGTGATCTGTCCAACTTTTATTCTTCTTATCCCTCAAAATCTCTTCACCCCTATAGTGTTGCATTTATCAATTTCTTTCAAGTTCTCTCCACTACATTTTCAGGAAGAGTGATGACACTGCCTCTTCTCAATTACATAGGTAATCTTGATGTTTTCACAGTAAAATCACTGTCCATAGAATTAATGTATTTTTTCATATTTATGTTTAATTTATTTCTTTTTAATATTACTTACATAATAATTATTTTCTTATATAGGTGGATTCTTTTTTTCAAGTTGATGTGGTTTGTTCTAAGCTGATCATGCAGTTTTGGTAGTTTGGCAAAGAAAGTAAATGGAAATTATGGTAACATTGACTTTTAGGATTGTTTTGAGACTTTGGGATGTGTAGGAATCATCCAAATCTCAATCTGACACACGATGTGACCGGTATTACTCTAAAAAATTCTTTTTATTTTAAATTGACATTAATTTTAGTAAAAAAACTGACTCAATGTGTCTGTTATCTTTTTAAAATTGATATTTAACTTTAAAAAGTTTTAATCACTGAAAACCAAGAAAATGCACTCGTATTTTCTTGATAATTTAGGGCATCGATTAATAAATCATTTTTGAAGTGTAGGAATTGGTCTCACATCAAACCGATACACGATGTGATCCGTATGAGTCAAAGTGCGCGTTTTAAGTTTAAAATGGCATTTTAGTAAAAAAGACAAGTTCTATACTCAAAACCAAGAAAAAACATTTAGATTGTTTTGATACTTTAGAAAAATAATCCATAAGTGATTTAGAAGGTGTAGGAATTAGCCACACCTCAATTTGATGCATGGTGTGATCAGTATGACTCTAAGTATGTCTTTATTTAAAATTGAAAACAATTTTAGTAAAAAAACAAACTGACCAACTTAAAACCGAAAAAACACATTAAAATTGTTTTGATACTTTATTAAAATGATCCATAAGTGATTTGAGATGTGCATAAATCATCCAAACCTCAATCCGATGCACGGTGTGGCCGATATGACTCCAAGTGCATGTTTTTATTTAAAATTGACATCAATTTTAGTAAAAGGACAATTGAACTACTTAAAACTTAGAAAACACATTCAAATTTTTTAAATTCTTTAGGAAAATGATCTATATGTCATTTGTGATGTGTATGAATCATCCTCACCTATATCTGAAACACAATGTGATCGGTATGAGTCAAAGTACATGTTTTAATTTTAAAATGACATTATAGTAAAAAAGACAAGTGACATACTCAAAACTGAGAAAACACATTAAGATTGTTTTGATGTTTTAGGACAAAAATCCACAAGTCATTTGGGACATGTACGGAGCAAACACACCTCAATCTGACACACGATGTGACCAGTATGACTCAAAGCGTGTCTTTTTATTTAAAATTGTCATCAATTTTAGTAAAATGGACAACTGTTCTTATCAAAACCGAGCAAACACATTCTGATTATTTTTATACTTTATGAAAATGATCTATATGTCATTTATGATGTGTATTAATCATCTACAACTCAAGCTGATACACGATGTTCCCAATATGACTCAAAGTGTCTGTTATCAGTTTAAAATCAACATTTTAGTTTAAAAAGTGCCACTCATTGAAAACCAATCAAACATGCTTGGATTTTCTTGATAATTTAGTAAAATGATTAATAAGTCATTTGTGACTTGTAGGAATCCATTTTACATCAAATCGATGCACTATGTTATCAGAATAAGTTAAAAGTATGTGTTTCCAGTTTAAAATGTCATTTTAGTAATAAAGACAACTAACATACTCAAAACTGAGAAAACAAATTCAGATTGTTTTAATACTTTAATACAATGTTCCATAAGTCATTTGAGATGTTTTGGAATCGGCCGAACCTCAATTCGATGCACGGTGTGACCGATATGACTCCAAGTGTGTCTTTTTATTTAAAATTGACATCTATTTTAGTAAAATTAACACTTTCTATTAATTTATTTCTTTATATTATTACTAACATAAGAATTTTTTTCTTATACAGGTGTGTTCTTTTTCTCGAGAAGGGGTGGTTTGTTCAACAATATCATGATTTAGGTCAGGTTTAAAAGATAAAGAAACATTGATGTTTTTGAATGTATGTAAGAATTTGTATTGATGTAATTGTATAAACCAATGTTTGAAATGTCTATAATATAGTGTTTTTTTCTTGTGTTTGTGTTATAAATTTCATTTCATTTAAATCATATATTGGGACTTATTTGTGTTGATATATGGCGTGTTTTTGGTGTTTTAGTGTGCTATTACAACACACTACAGAATGCCCCTTTATGAGTGCTTTTAAAAGCACTGATAAAGGCCACATTTATCAGTGTTTTTAAAAACGCTGATAAAGTTATACTTTATTAGTACACATAAAAGCATTGATAAAGGTCTATTTTATCAAAAATCATAAAACCATTGATAAATGCAGCCTTTATCAGTGCTAAAAAATCACTGATAAATGAGACCTTTATCAATGCTTTTGAAAGCATTGATAAATGTACCATTTATGAGCGCTTTTTAGCAGTGATAAAGGACCCCTTTATCAGTAATTTTTCAACACTGATAAAAGACCAGGGATTTTAACATTGATTATGTAGTCAGTGCTTTTCTAGCACTATTAAAGGCTAGTTTTGTAGTAGTGAGTTCATTTCTTCCATTTAACCCAACTTTTCTTATTTCACAATAGGTCATCATCATCATCCTTGTGATATACTTTATAGACATAAATCATTCAACATCATTATTTAAAACTTGGGGAAAAGGAAACATAATAAGGGTTATATCAAACGCTCAGTAAGGGTAAACATAAGAATTAACAATTAAATGTCATCAATAAGCATAAGATTGTATAACAGAATGATGAATTAATCAAAGTTCATGAGAAAATCATAAAATAACTCATACCCATCAATACCTGGACCATCAAATATGAAAACATAGAAAATTCAAGAGTCATCAGAATCAATAATCATGATCCATGTGATAACAATATCGATCATTAGAAACATTATAAACTTATATAAATCATATAAAAATTTTGGTATCCTAGAACATTATCTCATTGAACCCTTATAGAACACTTAAAAATTGGAATAACCAAATGGATAACTTCCAATATAATTCTTCAGAGAAGATAATCACTTCCATATAAATCAGAGTGCTATCTGGGAACACCCATTGTATAAGATATAATGAGCTCACTCAGTGCTATCTAGGCACATCCATCATTTATAATGTCCAAGAACCTAATACATATAGAATTCATCAAAACTCATTGAAAAATCCTTTATTATTTTCAGAATATGATTAAATTGTGGATAATAAATGAGCTCCAAAAAATCTTTTTGAAACATAATTAACCCATGGAAAAGAAATGGGTTAAATTACAATCTATTTGAAACATGAATAACCCATGGAAAGGAAACGGGTTACAAAAAAATCACTTTAGGACATAGTCAACCGGTGGAAAAGAAATGAGTTTCATAACAATCTATTTGAAACAAACATAATCCATCCAAAGAATGAATGAGTATAATATCAATAAAAAATATCTCTAGTGGAGGATAATTAACAATAAGGGTTTTTGAAGTTTATTAATGGAAATGACCTTAAATATCATTTTTACATTCTTGAGGAAAATAATCTTTAGACATTCCAAAGCATCCCATTCCACTTTGAAACATTTGAATCATTAACCCCATGAATGTAATAAAAAAAATGGAACTTAGAATATCATGAGAATAAAAGGATTCATTATAAAACATGTCAAATTATAAGTATATAAACCTCATAAAATAAAATAGTTGTATAACATAACAAATGTCACAAAGAAGAAAAATTGTGACAAAAATCCACTACCGCTTTGGTAACTTTGAAACCGTAAACCCTGTGAAAGAGAGATATTCAAAAGGATATGTAAAACCACATAAATTTAGGGATAAAAATCATAAAATAAATTTATGGGTAGTATATACTCCATATAAAAGAAACTAGGTTCATAACAATACAATTAAGTCTCAAAGAAATATAAATTGAGACAAAACCCCTTACAACTGTGGTAACATCAGAATTGGAAACCCCTAATGTAATAATCATCAAATAAAACATTTAAATACCATTAATATAAAATAATTCATGATAAAATATATTAAAATGGGAAGTATATATACCACACAAAATAAATAAGTGGTTATTATGATGTATGCCTCATGAAAATAAAAGTGAGATAAGAATCCCTTACCTCAAGTCTGATTTGTTATGATTGTTCTCTATTTTCTAGAATAATAAAATTATGTTAATTATATAATTGATTTATAAGTTTTTTCAAGTTTATTATTAATTTTATTTCACTTATAAACAAGTTGTATACAATTACTTAATCAATAATGTTTAAGCCAAATGTTTTGACCATAATCGGTTTGTATGTAAAAAACGAATTTGGTAGGTCAACTATGGTCAAAGAAGATATTATTATTAAAACATCTCCAGAATAATAATAACGACATAATTATAATATTTATACATTAATTATAATTTTAAAACCAATCATGAAAGATGGTTATAAAAAATGAACCAATGTTACAATCATGAAGATGGTAGGCCGTACGTACGCATGAGTAACATTCCCATTTTTCAATGATCATTATGGAAATAAGGTAACATTTATATTTATAGAATGAATATTATATCATAAATACCATATTATTTAATCGTATATACTTATATATATAATTTTTGTGATGTAAAAGGAATCACATCACGTCGAGGAGGCAATAACCCACACGTCCATGAACGATGTCATCACATTTTAGTGTGTGAAAGGGTAATAAATAAAATGATATATTATATTTATAGAAGGGTAATTATGTAATGGATATCATATTAATGTTATGTATTTTATATATTTTTAATTAAACCCATCATCATTAAATTACATGTAATGTGTGAATGTATCACATCGCTTTGAGGAGGCCGTAGTCCACATGTCCACAAACGATGTTAACGTATTTACAAAAAATGGAAAGCATGAAGGTATGTGTATATAAAAATTCTAGAAGTATTAATAAATCATAAATATCATATATATATATATATCATATAAAAATATTTTTTCCATCATAATACCCAACCATGAGAGGTGGTAAAGGAAAAACAAATGACATCGTTACGTGAGGCGGTAGTTCGCCATACACGAATGATAATTTCGTTACCCATTTGATGGAAGTGTGTGTAGGTGTAGGTATAAAAGTTAACATAACATCATATCAGTATATTTAGGATATTGATATTATTATATAATCATGTAATAATAAGAAATGAAGTGGTGGATAAATAAATAAAACATAAATGGATGTTAAAGAATGTTGCCTCTTTTTCGGGTAACTCCTTTTGGTTTGCACCAAAGGGATTCCTTGGTTGGATTTATGAAAAAAGTGAAGAATATAGGGTGAGGGGAGGAATTTTGGGATATTATTTGGGTATGTTTTGTATGAGACAAGTGGCTTTATAAGTGTCAATAAATGGGGTAGGGCGAGTGCCTTTTTGTAGTGGATGGGAAGTTGCATTCTTGTAAATCAAAAAAGTAAACACTATTTAGGGGTATCCCTTACCTAATGTGCTTCCAAAATAGAAAAATAATGGATTAAATGGGAATTATGGTTGATAAAAACTCACACTAGACAAAAATAAAATCATTTTTATCATTTTGTATCTTAGTCTTAAGTTTACTTTTTTTTCATTTTAGTTTTTTATTAAACTAGTTTTCTATCCTATGTAATTTAAACATTAAGAATAAATTAAAATTAGATTTATTATAAAATATATACCAAATTAATTATAAATATTACATATAATTTAAAAAATATAAATCCCATGTGTTTTGGAAATTAATTTTAAAACAAGCTTATATAACGCGGAAAAATACTGCTTTAACCCGATCTGTACTAACAATGTTTTTACTATCTATAGGTCAATATGTTAATTATAAATGATCAATTGGTCCATTAATATAAAATATATGATATTTATTTTCACTTAAAAATAACTTATAAGAATTTCGTATTTTTTTATTAATTTTAAATCATTTAATAAAATATCATTTATTGTAAAATGACATTAATATCAATTTTGACATTATTTACTTAATTTAAAATTAAAAAATATCACAACAATGATGGAATTAAAATATATTAAGTTCACAGATATTTAAAATAACATATTAATATAATAAAATAATAGAACATAATAATTCATTAAATCTACTTTCCTTTTAATGTTTTTAGCATAATTTATTTTATTTAATTATTAATTAAATAATCCTTGCATTAGAGTTTGTTAAGAGTTTAATGTAACAAATTCATCTCTAAAAATTATAGTTAAATTATCATGATAAAAAACTCATTTAACTTTAAAAATAATTTTTATAACCAAAACTATGTAGCTTATTCCTACTCCAAGGCTTTATAGGAATTAAAATCATGGAAGGTACATTTTTTGTCTTTTTCTTTACTCAATTTATTATATGGGTCAATTTCATGAACATGTATCCTAATAGCTCATATAATTCTAACCAAGAGGGAATATGGTAAAAATATGGGTAGAAAATTTATTTTGTACAAGTGTCTAGGTCAATTTGGACCTTGAGTTTAAGGTTTAGTCCTTTGTTAAGCTTAATTTTACCTTAATCGCTGTAATTAATTTTAATTACGTTTACTTGTATTTTTGGTCAAAAAATAAGTTGATATTATTAGACTATAAATATAATAATTATTAAAATATTGTATTTATATTTTCCCAAATTCAATTCATAAAATTGTCAAAATTAAATTTAAAGTTAATCCCGAAAACGTGGTGGGAAAACGAGTTTTTAAAGTGAAAATGTTCAAAAATTCATTAAGTATTTATATCTAAATTAAATATAAAAATAATTAAAATGAACTAAATTATACTAATAGATATATAATTTATTTTTTTTACTTAAAAAAAAAATTAAAATATAATTTAACATTAATAATTATTTAAATGAAAAGATAGTTTTCAACTAAAATGCAGTATTTTTCACTATTCATCAAAAAAATGAAACTTCTCAAAAAAATAAAAAAATTCTCCCAATGATAATTTTTATGTTCTTATTTCAAAAATGAAGTTTATTTTTTCATATAAAATTATAAAAGTGTTAAAAATTATATTTAAAATAGGTGCACAATTAAACGGTAGTGAAACTACCTTTTAGAAATATACAGCTTTTTATGCTTAGAATTAGATTTATTATTATTTTAAGCCTATAAAATTTATTGGATGAATGTAAAAACATTTTATAAACGTGTGTAAACATAATATAGTTATTATTAATCACACTTTTAAATATAATGACCAGGCGATTGCTTCCATATTAAATAATAATATCAACATTATATTTTTGTTCAGTAAAACTCGGCCATATGTGTATCACCGATTATCAAATAAACTCAATGTTATGTGAAATAAAAGATAAAATTGTGTTGTATAAAATTAAAAAAAACTGTACATTTCATGTAACATAATATATCAATTAATTTAAATTAATTTGAAAGAATATATTTCTTAAAATCTCAGGATGATACAATACCACACACAATAGTTGGTACTTTTTCATTCACATTTATAACTTTAAATCATAGATGTGTATGAATAATTCATTAATTATCATGATTATATTTATATCTAGATCCATTGATCCTATAAATGATATTTAAATATACTTTCATCGATTCATAGATGAGTTAAATGAGCTTTGGTCCATCAATGTGAAGGTGTATGATATATTTACAAAGAACTACTTTATGTTTTTTATAGATTTATTATGGATGACAAATGATTTCCCTAATTATGGAATGATTTATTGTTAGAGTAAAAAGGTTAAATTATCCTGCTCCATTAGTATAAAAAATTCATGTTCCAAGAGATTAAAGGTTCAATGAACTTTTAGCTTTATAGGGCATCAACGATTTCTATTGATGGATCATCCATACAGGAAAAATCATAGATAGTTTGATAATATCATAGAGACATACATAACACCTCAATGAATATCTTGGAATGATATCCTTAAATAACATTATTATTTGAATTATGTTTTTGTAAATATTTAATCAAATTCTAGAAAGTGAATGAATGATAATTTGAATTCCAATACTAGTTAAAGAAAGAAAAGTATGTTCTTTGAGTTACTGTATTGGTTAAAAATTTATTGTATATTTTCTTATATGAAATTAACACCAAGAAAAATGTGTGTGAAATTTTACTTTCAATTATTTTAAACTTTAATACCCAAATAATATAATATTTGTGGTTACATTGTGATTTGATGGATTGGGGTATAAAACCAAGTATTCATCTTGAGTTAATTGGTTAAAATTAGTGGAAAGTATATTTTTCCAATTATTCAATGAAAAATGCAGAGAAAGAACAATTCTTTCAAGTATTAGAAAACTTAAAGGTTTAATATGGTTATTCAAGTAACATTTTAAAATGGTTAAATACACAATATGTGAAACTAAAATCTATTTAAACCCATGACTACCATGTTCTATTATATGATTTGATTCCCATTTCCATTTTACATTTAATTTCACATAATATGAGAGATGTCGTGATTAGGTTATACTATTTTTATTGAGACCTTTATAACAAAAGGATGAGAAAAAGTGTTGTTAAGAAAATGTATGCACCAATCATTCTTTGTGACTTAGAGAAAATTTTTCCTCCATCATTTTTCACATGTATGTTACATAAGACATGCATCTTCCCAAAAAATTTCTTTTGGTGGTCCTGTTTCAAGTCACTAGATGTATCAGATGGAAATAATGTGTAGACATTGAAATCTTATGTGAGGAATAAGTATCATCTTGAAGTCTCTATTGTTAAAGGTTATTTGGTGTATGAATGCATAGATTCCAGTTCATCATACTCTACTAATGTCACTATGAGGTCTAATCTACCAATGAGAACTGAATATGAGAAATATGATCCCATTGATCTAATATTTCCTTCACTACCCCACACAAGGAGAATATCTATATTGTACTCGTTGTGTAATTTTATTTAGGAAGAGTGGGAAATGGATCATCATATAATATCATTCAATTATGGTGTGTTTGAGGATTATATAAAGTAAGGGAAATAATAAACATGTATTTTTTCATTATGTATTTTTTTCATAGTTCTTGGCATCTTAAAATTTTCATATTTGTAGAGAACATATATAAATTATAATAAGGAGGCATTTTTATTCATCTATTAAGAGGAAGGAGCAATTTGAAAATAAAGAATTTCCTACTCAGTTAAAGTCAAAGGTAAAAAATTTCTTTTTTTATGACTTAATCATAAGTATTTTTTTAATATTCAATATTGGTATCTTTCAGGTTAAAAGTTTAATAATGGATGATGTATCCAATAAAATATGGACGTTGTCGTTTAGTATAAACAATATGCTACATGATTATAAAGAAATGGTTTTCAATGGATTTAAATTCATTGTAAATTGGTGTGTAACAAATATGTTAATGCATAATGATAATGTCATGATAAGTGAAACACCATATTGTTATGTGAGTGCATCAGAAAAGGAACCTTGATAAAAAAAATATGTCATATTATGAGGTTGTTTAAAGAATCATTTTATTGGATTACTATGCACATGGACGCATTACGATGATGAAATGATAGTGATTTGATTCAATGACATGATGAGACATACATATAAATAATTATGGATTTAGAATGATTGATATGAAATTCCAAATTCATTCTAATAGTCCTTACATTCTTGCATCACAAGATAGATAAGTGTTTTATGCAACTGAACCATTAAAATAACAATTTGGCGTTATTGTTGATGTCATTCTAAGACATATTTTTTATAAAGACATGGATGATAGTGATGTTTTAAACAAACCTATTAGTATTCACTTAAATGTTCCATTTGATGACATAAATGATTCAATTGTTAGAATAGATTTTAAACCAGAAATTTTAATAGATAACACATATCATTGACACATTTAAAGTATTTACTTTATATTATTGTGATATTGTACATGTTTTTTTAAACTTTTATACATCGCATCAAATTAATTTTTCTAATTACATAACAAAAATTTCAGTTATTAATATAAATGTTTTTGTATTATATTACAATGGATTGTATATTTTTATTTATAAATAATATATAGGCTTATAAAATAATAGCATATTATTAATAAATAATTACATGTATAATTGATAATTATATCTTATTAATATGTGTTTTAATTGCACAGTTAACTATGTAGTTTTCATTTTCATAATTTATAATGTGTAATACATAACATTTAAATATGTGGAAGTGGAGGGAACATAATGCAAAAAATATTGAAATAGTAAAAAAATCATAGAGTTTATTTATGTTTTATCAATAAATTTAGAACATATCAAATGCTGCATCTCATTTTTATTTTTATTTTTAAATTTTGATATGATTTTAAATATTTTTCATGTTAATAAATATCAATTTAGAATGACTTGTGATAGGAAAACCTCATTAGTATTTTTATTTCTTCTATAATAGATTGATTTATTTATCAATATGAGTTGTCATAGTGGTAACCGAATATAAAATTGAAATGAAATTAATATTTTTAAGTCAATAAATCATTGAATTAAAAATAATTTCATGTCTTTTTCATTTGTCTTTTTAGTCAAATAATTTATTTATTTAACATTTTCATTATTTATATTAATTTCATAATATCATTTTGAATTTTTAGGTCATTATTTGTGATTATGAAGAAGTTAGAAGAAGAATAATTTAAAGAAATAAGAAATAGATTAGAGATTTAGGGATTTCTCATTTGATCACCACTATGAGTATTGACCATTTTATTTAGATATGTTACAAATATGAGCTTTATTTTATCATCCATGTTATTTTAGAAAATTGAATTCATACTAATTTGAATGGAATTAATCCTAATATGTATAATTAGTTTTGGAAATATTCTCATTAAAAATTGGTAGTGAACGAAACTTGAAATTCTATCAATTCTCAACATGTTATATATATATTTTTTATTTTTTTTGTTTTTGTTTTTATGATCAGATATTATGTTCTTTTATATTGTTTATCTTTTTATATTTTGGTTTATTTTATCATCCATGTTATGTTAGGGAACTTCATCATGGTGATGACTATATTATATTGCGGAGCTAGAGAGTATTCCAAGGGTACTAGTATGACATATTTTAAGTTTCATCCTCCCACCATACCACTTCAATCATGAGGAGGTCATCCTTTAATGATTTCATCTCCTTATTTTCCATACCCGATGATGTTCAGGCCTTTTTTATATACCTTTCCACCCACATACACAAAGGATGGTACCGATCAGACTCCCATCCCTCATTACCCATTCCCACCATCTGATGTATAGGGAATTTATCATCCATATATCCCACCACCATATCCATATCCACTATTGTCTATACAGAGCTATCCGCTAGTTTTTTTCCCTCTATCAAAACATTTTCCATCATTGAGTTTACTAAGTAGGTGTATATATCCCAAATCCCATAGTACAATATACTCATCCTCCTCATCCTCCCTCTCCTTTATATATAGCACTTTGGGGGACTTTAAATCCATCATCTATTGGTATGTGTTTAAACATTATTGAAAGTAATTAAATATAAATTCATATATATTATTTTCTTTTACTAATTGTTTATTTGTCATCATTAGCTACATCTTCTACTAGATGATGATGTCACATAAATATGCGAAAGGTCTGGAATAGGCACACATAGATTATGGTTTAATACAATGAGGATGACACTATAATTGGTAAAAATGATAAGGAATAAAATTTTTTTATGGGAACACTTACTAAACACAACAATGTTATTCCCATTTAAGCAATAAGTTGGTGAGAATTTGGGGACCAAATAAAGGACAATGCGTGGGATTATATTTGGGTAATTAATGTTAGTCAATTTTTTATATATTAATTTATAAAATCTTGTTAATGAATATTTTTTCCAATGTAGCACCAATATAATTTCCCCAATGGAAAAAATGATAGGGTTGTGAGGTTAATGGATTTGGGTGAAATGTGGTGAGTATAAAAGTATTACTTGTATGTTGGTTATAAATATATAGTTGGTATATAGTTTGAATAAATACTAATCTTCTTGATTTACCATTATAATAGCATAAATAGATGATTGGGTATTAAAAGATTTCATAGTTTAAGGTATTAGTTAAATTTATATATAATCATTTATTTATTTGAAAACAATTTTTAAAGTAGAAATTACTAATTTTATTAATATTAAAGAAATTTTATAACTTTTTGTTAATAGTAGAAATCTGAAAAAAATAAAAGAAATAAAAGTGTTATGAAATACATTCACACTCTTGGACACACTTATCTCCTAGATCATGAGGAATCATGGGTACTTTAACATTGAATTTTGATATAATAATTGAAAAAACACATGTTTTTCTAAGTAATTTTCTAATTTTTTTCATTCAATATCATTATTTGAACCAATTATATTTTAACAGAATTAAACATATACCCTCAAGAAACCACATAGTTCCATAGCCTCATACTTGTATACCTCACATGGATATTAATTATCACTAACTCTTAAATCCTCACTACCTATGTTTGGTTTAGTTATATTTCTAAAAATATGTTTTTAAGGGAAAATATTATTTTTTTACTTCACTATTGAATGTTTAACTAGTTTATGATGGTATAAATGTAAATCCCCCAGCCCTAGTATCCCAGAATTGGTGGTTACTTTATTACATTGGTACTAGGTATAAGAAATCATATCTCAAAGGAATAAATAGTTTAGTATCATTGAAAAAACTAGATACAAACATACTTTTTTACATTACAATATGAATTGGAATACAACATAGAAACTCCATTGTAAACATCCCTATTCTCCTAGATTACCTTTGCATATTAGTCATAATATACATCTTGGAATACTAGGGAAAAATAAAACATAAGGGGTGAGATTAGATGATCAGTAAGGATAATCATACAACGGAAGCTATCATAAATAAATATAAATAATAAGGCAAGGTGAATAACTAACAACACATGCCATTAAAAAATAATCTTGAGTATAATATGGCAAAAATAAAAGATGATCAAATAATGCCATATAAATAATCACACGAGAAAGATAATTAAACATAGATATTCTACTAGTCAAATTATCACATGGATTATCGATAACTAATATCATAAATAGGGAATTCATAATGCTGGACATCGTAAACATACCATCAAGGCTTCAACCAAGACACCATACATAATCGGGTAAAACATTAGCCAAAACCCAAACTAGTTTATCTGATAAGACCTACCAATGCATATAGGTGATATAGAAGACCCCACTCAACACTTACTAAGTCCAATTAATTCCTCTTATGAAAGAGGGAAATATAATCAACATAAACATTTATATTAAAAACTAGCATATGAAATGTGAATACTTTAACCATAAACTATGAATGGTATCAAAATAGCACATCAACAGTCAAACTGAATGATAAACCATTCAATGAAATATGTTAAATGATATAATAAGATATCAATCTCAATTAACCATAAGATTCAATATATGATGTTTACATAGATGAACATACTCTAATAAAATCATTAATTTTTTTGAGAGAAATACACTTTTTATTTTGAAATCATTTATTTAAAAAGATACAAAATTATAAATGAAAAAAATTTATTTGAAAAGAACCTTGTAAACTTCCAAATGGAGCTTAAAAATATTAAGGTATCATGATAGTGGAAAAAGCGTCTCATACTGTATAAGTTAAAAACATTCCTTCCATATTTTGTTCAAAAAGTCATAAAGTACCTCATTTAGAAAATGAAAAAAAGATTCCTTTCAAACCATTTTAAAAATTAAAATATGGGTAATAAGACTTTAAAAATTAATAGGATAATAGTAAAATTATTTTTGAAAACACTTTTAGAAATCATGGATATGGAAGAAAAATTTTCCCCAGTGGAGACTTAAACTTAAAACACCCCGAATAATAATGAGATTGTGAAATAACCCTCACCTTAGGTTCGATTTACTTTGTATGCATATGAAACTCCTTTTTTATGGTTTAAAGAATGTTATTAATTTATATAAAAAATATATTCATATTTATGATATGATATATGATCCTATTATATTATCTTATCACCTATTTGTTAATAATATTTTATTATTACCCTTGTTTCGGGTGTTAACCGCTTTGTTTTTCTATGCACGGTTCATCATGTAAGTACTGATTGTTGTTTATAGGATATAGTTAAATCATATATAGAATTATATTAAGGTCATATATATCATATTTTTTGATTATATAATTTTTTATAATCATTCTTAAATGGTGAACATTGAAAATGAATCACATAGCGTCGTGAAGATGGTAGGCCGCACGCATGGACAAGCGACAATATCATTCTCTTAATGATGAAAGGGTAAGAAAGTAAATGGTATATTAATTTTTAAAAAATAAATATAATTTCATATTTATTATGTATATCTAGTATATATATCATTATACCCATCCAAATAAACTGGTAATGAGAAATAAATTACACCACGATGTGGAGACGTTAAGTCACACGCACACGCACGCGGTGCTTTCATTTTTCATAGGATGGATAAAAGGTGGAATATGGTTGTCCCATAGTAATAATAACATCTAATCATATAGATTATAATGAATTTATTACTCTATTATGGAACCAATATATGAATATGAAGTAGAAGAATAAATGAACTTGAATGAGTTGGTAAAACAATTACCTTTGCTTCAGTGGACTTCCTTTAGATCTCTTCTCAACGGATATAGAGTTGATATTTTTGGAAGACCAGGGCCTCTATAAATTGTATAAGTATGTTTAGAGGATAAATGGGTAGGGTTTTTTCAATCTATACGGCTCAAAGTGGTGTTAGTAAGTGAGGAAGGAGGTTCCCTTTTATAATTGAGGTGAGGGGTACTTTTGGAAACTCTCAAAATATTAAATTCATATAAATTATTTTTCTATTAAAAATGGATCCAAAGTGAGTTATTTAAAAGATAAGATGACGATGGGTATAAATAATCTCAACCAATAAATTTTAGATAAGTTTAGGTTACATTCTTACCCTTATCTTTTGGTTTTAACCCTTATTTAAACCCTTTAACTCTTACCATGTCAACATGTGTGTTTACTCTTTGAAGGTTAATATAGTTAATATAAAATTAAAAAAGAACCATAAACGAGTAATGGGTAAAATTTTCAACCTTATCCCAATCATTTGGATTAATTTTATATTTTTATGAATTTTATATCATTTAATAAAATATTATTTATTTTATAATATCATTAATGTCAATTTTGACACTATTCATTTCTTGAATTTTTTTTAAAATATAAATACACAAGATAAATTTTAACAAAACTATTTAATATATCCTTAATATGTATAGGAAATATATAAAATTCCTGGATGACATAAAATATCTCAAATTATATTTATTTTAATATTTTGAATATCATTTGTTTGATATTTCTATTAAATAAACAATCACTACATCATCATTTTGTAATCCTTTAAGGTAATTATTTATTTCATAAAAAATTAAACCATGATGAATATAAAAATTTTATATTTAAAGTGACTATTTATATTCGAATATTTCTTTTGAATAACCACATATAAAAACTGTAATACATATTAAAAACACGAGTATAACATATTGGACTTTCCATGGAATAAAATACTAAAAGAGGCATAAAGTCAAATAAGTGGATCCAAGAGGCCATAAAATAGGACCAATGATGATTTTTGTTGACAATAAATCATAAAATAAAATTAGGACAAGTTTTAGGGTAATTTTATAATATTTATAATATTATTTTTACCCTTAATTACTCAATTTACCTTTAACCGTGTTAATAAAAAATTACTAAAATTACTATTCATAATTTCCAAAAATAAAAAGAAACTATTTACATAACATGGAACTACTGAATACAAATATGTAATCCATTTTTCAAAATTCAAAACACAGGATTTATAATAATTAATTTAAAATTAATCTCGTTGACGGAATGAGAAAATAAGTTTTTAAGGTGAAAACGTTCAAAATATTGAAATGTTTTTATATCCAAATTCAATGTAAAAATTGATTATAATGAACTAAATTGGATTAAATGTTAAATAATTAATCTAATTATACTTTTAAATAAATTAAAATATAATTTAAAACTATAAATTATTTAGATGAAAAAGCTGTTTTCAATTAAAATGCAATATTTTATTACTATTAATCAAAAACGTGAAACTTATCAGAAAAATACCAAAAATTAAACCAAAGTAATTTTTGATATTATTATTTCAAAGTATAAGTTTATTTTTTCAAATATAATTTATAAAAGTGTCAAAAGTTATATTTAAAACAAGTGCACCATCAAAATATGGTAAAATTGTCTTTAGAAAAATATAGTCTTTTATTGTGTAAAATTGGATTAATTCTTATCTTATGCCTATAAAATATTTTGTATGAATGTCAAAACATTAAATTTATAAATTTAATAATGTTTTTAATACTATTCATTCTCTCTATTTTAATGTCTAGGTTATAACAATCACTTATTAATAGATCGTATTGTGTTCGAACTTGGTGTAGTGTGCAACACTAGCTATTAAATTTATTTTAAAAGAAAAAATACTGTAAAATCTTGGGGTATTGAATTATTCAATCCTTCAAAACTTCTGTGCTTGAAATTTCCAAAATATCACCTCATAAAAATATTTTGGTAGTTCTTCATCATAATCTCCTTAGGTTCCCACATCACCTCTTCTATTTTTTGATTTTTCCACAGCACCTTTGCCAGTCGAGTCATCCGATTACTCAAAACTTGTTTTATAGTATCCAGAATCTAGATAGGATCTTCAAAATAATATAAATCAGGTTTAAATTATATTTCTTAATAATTGATAACATGCATTGGTTCTAACAAGTACTTCTTTAGAAAAGAGATATGAAACACATCATGTACTTTAGAAAGGATAGGTGGCATTGCCAAATGATAAGCCACAATTCCAATTCATTATAGAATTTCAAAAGCTTCGATGTACTCAAAGATTAATTTTCCTTTCTTACCAAATCTTATAACACCATTCCATGGAGACACCATCATGAAAACATGATTTACCACTTGGAATTCAAAATCCTTTGATTATTGGCATGGCTATTTTTCCTACTTTGAGATACTTTGATATAGTTTTGTGTAGTCTTCACATTTTTTGTTGTTTCATCAACATGTTATAGGCCTAAAATTATCCTTTCACTAACATCATCCCAAAAAGTTTGTATAGGATGTCTCTTTCCATATAATTCTTCATACGGTTCCATTTGAATACTTTAATGAAAGCTATTATTATAAGAAAATTCTACCAAAAGTAAATACTGATCCCACATACCTCGAAAGTAAAGTTAGAAAGACCTAAACATGTATTATAAAGTTTGAATAGTTCTTTTTGATTGTCCATTAGTTTGAGGATGGTAGGAAGTACTCAAATGAAGTTGAGTATCTAGAGACTTTTGAAGACTTTTCCTAAATTTTAATGTAAAACTAGGATCTTGATCAGACACAATCGATAGAGGTGCACCATGGAGTCTTAAAACTTTATTAATATAGAGTCTTGATAAGATTTAAAGAGGTAAATATTCTCTTATATAAAGAAAATTTAATGATTTGGTAAGGTGATCAACAATAACCCATATTGTATCATTTCTTATGGGAGTCCTTAGTAGTCCCATGAAAAATTCCATCATAATATCATCTCATTTCCACATAGGTATAGGAAGAGGTTGCACGAAACCTATAGGATGTTGTCTCTTAGTCTTAAATTGTTGACAAACTAGACATATTGATACATAATCAGCAAATTTACCACTTCATATTATCCCATAAAACATTTCCTTCAAATATCTATACATCTTAGTGCTACCATGGTGTATAAATAAAATTAAGCTATGAGAATCATCAAATAATTATATTTTTAGCTTGGGTATATATGGAACACAAAGTCTCTTTCAAAAATTCAAAATTCCATCTTCTTATATGAAGTCTAACAATTTCCCATCATTCACAGCTTTAATTTTCTTTTAAAAATTCTCATCATCAGACTGAGAACTTTTTATCCTTTCGAATAAAGATGTTCTGACAACCATTTGAAAAATTAGCGATGTTTCACCTTCCTTGATAATTATCATATCCATAATTACTTGATCCATGAATACAAGATCCCTTTCAATCATCATTTTGTTCAAAACTCCATGATTCTTCCTGCTCAATGCATCTTCCACCTTATTTTTTTTCCCTGGGTGGTAGTGTATCGAACAATCATAATCCTTAAGTAGCTCAAGAAATCTCTTTTTCCTCATATTAAGTTATTTCTGTGATAAGATATATTTCATGCTCTTGTGATATATATATATCTCACATCTTTCACTATAGAGATAGTGTCTTCATATCTTCAGAGCAAAGATTACAACTGCTAACTCAAGATCATGAGTTAAATAGTTTTGTTCATGAGTTTTTAACATCTTGGATGCATATGAAATAACTCTATTATTCTACATAAAGACACAACCAAGTCATTTTCTTAATGCATCACTATAAATCACAAATCCACCATTTCTTAAAAGTAATGTCAATATTGGAGAATTGACCAATCTTCTATTCAATTCTTCAAAACATTATTCAAATTATTTTGTTCATACAAACTTAACCCCTTTATGTGTGAGCTTGGTTAATGGGTTAGCTAATTGGGAAAAATTCTGAACGAAATGTTGATAGTAACATGCTAAACCAACGAAACTACATACCTTAGTTATTCTCGTTGGTGCAGGCCATTCATGGTTTACTTTGTATTTACAAGATCAACAAAGATTCTATCCTTGGAGACAATATGGCTAAGAAAAGAAATTTCCTAAATTCATAATTATCTCTTGATAAATTTACCATATAACTCTTTCCTTATGAGAGTCTCAAGAATGATTTTAAAGTGATTCTCATAGTATTCATAGCTTTTAGAATATACCAGAACATCATCAATGAATACTACAAAAAATCATCAAGATATTCCTTAAACACTCTATTCATTAGATCCATAAAAATCAAGGGTGAATTAGTTAATACAAATTGCATTGCTGTAAACTTTTAATGTCCATACCTCGTCTGAAAAGATATCTTCAGAATGTATTCCTTCTTTACTCTCAATTGATGATATCTAGAATGAAGTTAAATCTTTTAAAAAAATCGAGTTACATGAATTTGATCAAATAAATCATTAGTGCAAGGAATGGGATACTTGTTCTTTATTTTAATAACATTTATTTCCCTATAATCAATACACAACCTCATGGATCCATCTTTTTTCTTAACAAATAGAACATGGTCTCCCAATGGAGAAACACTAGGGAGAATAAATTGCTTTTTACCCAAATCATCAAGTTGTTTCTTCAGCTCCAATAATTCCACTGCATATATTTTATAGGGAGTCTTTATTGGTCTTGCATGAGGGATTAAATTAATAGGAAACTCAACTTCATGCTCCGGGGGGGGGGGGTGTCCAGGTAACTCCTTAGGAAATAAATCAATGAATTCCTTTACAATAGGTAAATCCTCAATTTCAAGATTAACTTCTTTATCCCTAGATGTTGTTTTCTCTTCCTACCTAATAATTTCATTTAGTAGAGCTACTAGGGTGGATCTAGATAAAAATCAGATGATGAAGTTTCTTCTCTAAATATAAGAAATTCTATATCTTCCTCACAAATCATAATTTTATTCTTCTTTTAATAATTTTTTGCATCCTATTTTGAAATCCAGTCTATACCGAGGATTGTATCAAAGTAAACCATATGTATTATTAAAAGGTCAACAAGTAAAGTTCATTTATGTGTCATAAAGAGGACTTCCTGACACATCTTCATCACAATGAGACTTCCCTTAGTAGTTTTGATAGAAAATTCCTTTATTAAATCAAAAGGTAAATGTCTAATTTTCTTGGAAAATTGGGAAGATATAAAAGAATGTGATGACCCAGAATCAAATAAATCTTTAGATAAAATTGAGGAGATGATTAAAGTACTTGACACCACATCATTAGAAACTTTATCCTCTGCTGTTGTGATCACATAAGATTGGTCTTACTCTCTTGGTCTTTTTTTGGGGAAATTTCCTTGATACTTAGGAAATGCATGTGCATAGTGTCCCAACTCCTTAAAACTAAAGCAATTCACATTATTATCTTCTTTATTTCCCTTTCAATCATGGTCATGGTGGCCTTTTTTCACCCTTTTAACAAGATCCCATCCCCAATAGAAATTTTTCATGATGTTTCATTCCAAATTTATTACAGGATAGAAATTCAACTCTTACTATCTCCCCATTTACCTTGTTTCCTTTTATAGAGTACTCAACATACCTATTATTCTTTTATTTTCCCTTAAATTCATAAGACTTGGAGAATTATTTCTCTATCTTGATAGTACATGAGACTATATCTTCATATGATGAGAAATTTTGGGAGACCAGTTCCCTTAAGAGGAATGGCTTTAACCCATCAAATAATCGATCAATATTTCTCTTTAGATTACATATGTAATATGTAGCATGCCTTTTTATCCTTTTAAAGTTGTCTTAATATTTAGAAACATTCTCATCCACCTTTTGACTCAGATTCAAGAATTTTTTCTCCATATCCGCTCACTATTCGCGAGGGAAAGTTTTTTCTAAGAAAAGTTCCTTAAAATCCGTACATTCAATGTTTTCTATTTATACCACTCCTTCATGTTTTAAATTAATGAAAACCATTGATCCTCATATCCCAAGAGATAATAAAGTACCATGACAATATTACCCCTTTTGTTAATTCCCAAAGTAATAAATATATTTTATAAGGAACTTATCCATTGTTCAACTATAAATGGATTTGTAGTCCCATTTAATGTTGGCGGTTTTTTTATCATGAAGCACTCTAACATTTTTCCTTCATGTTTTGGATTAGGCTGCTCCATATGGGTAAGATTATTTCTCATAACCTGAGTCAGCTATCCCAATATAGTTATAAGTTGTTCAACACCATTTTCTTCTCAAGCTCCAACATCATTATCTTTTATAGGAGGGAAATCCTTACATGGATTACGTGCATTGATATAATTTTTATTCCTTACACTAAGAACCATTTCTAAAAAATAGAACACACTAGATTAAGTTATGAATCATAATCCATAATTTCAAACTAGAAAAACACTTAACATAAATTAAAAATTTATGCACAGCTGATCTCAAAATCACAATCTTGGTTACTTTTGGTATATTCTCAAAGTTCATTATAGGGTTACATTTACCTCATCTATATTTTCTAAATCTATTTTATAAAGTTGCTACTACACTTACCCTAATAGAAACTGAAAATCCGCCAAACCCAGTATCCCAGAGTTGGTGGTTACTTTATTACATCGGTATTAGGTACAAGAGATCATATCCCAAAGGACCGAATAGTTTAGTAGATTTACAAAAATCGGATATAAACATAATTTTTAAATTAAAACATGAATTAGAATAAAACATAGAAACTCCTTTGGAAACATCCCTATTATAATATATTACCCCTACATATCAGTCATAATATACATCTTGGAATCTTGGGGAAAAATAAAACATAATAAATGGGTGAGATCAGATGCTCATTAAGGATAATCATATAGCCGAATCTATCATAAATAAAAATAAAAAATAATGAAAGGTGGATAACTAACAACACATGCCATTAAAACATAATCTTGAGTATAATATGGATGAAATAAAATCTGATCAAATGATTCCATATAAATAATCACATGATAAATATACTTAACCATGGATATTATGCTGGTTGAATTATCACATGGATTATCAATAACTAATCTCATAAATAGGGAATGAATAATGCGAAACATAATAAACATACCATCAAGGATTCATCCAAGACACCATACATAATTGGGTAGGTCATTAGCCAAAACCCAAACTAGTTTGTCTCATGAGACCTACCGATGCATTGAGGGGTTATAATGGGCCCCTCCTGACACTTACCAACTCCAATGAATTCCTCTTATGAAAGGGGTGAAACATAATAAACATAAACATTCATATTAAAAACTAGCATATAAAATGTGAATACTTTAACTATAAAATATGAATACATTAACTATAAAATATGAATGGTATCTAAATAGCACATCCATAATCAAACTAAATCATAAACCATTCAATGAAATATGGTAAATGATATCATAAGAGATTAACCTAAATTAAGCATAAGATCTAACATAGGATGTCGACATAGATAAAAATAATCTAATAAAATCATTGATTTTTTGATAAAAATACCCTTTTTATTTTAAAATAATTTATTTAAAAAGCTACGTAATTATAAATGAAAAAAATTTTATTTGAAAAGAACCTTGTAATTTTTTAAATTAAGCTTCAAAATATTAAGGCATAATTATGGAAGAAAAATCTTCTCATTCCATATAAGTTAAAAAAACATTCCTTCCGTATTTTTTGGAAGAGTCATAAAGTACCTTTTTTGGAAAATGATAAAAAGATTCCTTTAAACCCATTTTAAAAAGTAAAACATGGGTAATAAGACTTTAATAATTAATAGGATAATAGTAATAAAAAATATTTTTTATAAAACATGTATATGGAAGAAAAATGTTCCATAGTGGAGACTTAAACTTAAACAATCCTGAATAATAATGATATCATGAAATAACCCTTATCTGAGGGCCGATTTCCATTGTACATATGTAAAATTCTTTTTTAATGGTTTAAATAATGTTATTAATTTATACCAGAACCATATTAATATTTGTGATATCATATATGATCCTCTTACATTATCTTATCACCCATTTGTTAATAATATTTTGGTATTACCCTTCTTTTGGGGTGTTAATTGCTTCCTTTTCCTATGCACATTTCATCATGTAAGTCTCGATTATGGTGCATAGAATATAGTTACTTAATATAAAGAATGATATTAAGGTCATAGATATCATATTTATTCATTATATAAATTTTTATAATCATTATTGGATGGTGAACATGGAAAATGAATCGCATCACGTCATGGATATGGTAGACCCTACGTACGCACGAGCGACGATATCATTCTCTTAATGATGAAAGGGTAAGGAAGTGTATGGTATATTAATTTTTACATAATCAATATAATGTCATATTTATTATGTATATCCAGTATATCCATCATTATACCAATCCAAATAAATTGGTAATGAAAAACAAATTACACTATGGCGTGGAGACGGTAAGTCGTACATACGCACATACGGTGCTTTAGTTTTTCATAGGATGGATAAAAGGTGGAATATGGTTTTCCCATATCTATAATAACATATCATAATATATATGATAATGTATTCATTACTTTATTATGGAAACAACACATGAATAGGTAGTAAAAGAAGAAATGAACTTGAATGAGTTGGTAAAACAATTACCACTTCTTTGGTGGACTTCTTTTAGATCTCTTCTAAAGGGATCTAGAGTTAGTTTTTTGGAAGAAAAGGAACTCAAGATCTTATCTAAAGATTTTTGGAGGATAAATGTGTAGGTTTTGGTCAATATATAAGGCACAAAGTGGTGTGAGGAAGTGAGGAAGGAGGTTCCCTTTTATAATTGAGGTGATGAATACTTTTGGAAACTCTCAAAATATTAAATTAATATAAATTAATTTTTAATTTAAAATTGAACCAAAGTGATTTATTTAAAATATAATATTATTACAGTTTGAAATAATCACATAAAATAATTTCTATACATGTTTAGGTCAAATTTATACCCTTATCTTTTGGTTTTAACCCTTATTTAAACTTTTTAACTGTTACCATGACAACATGTGTTTTTACTCTTTGAAGGTTAATATAGTTACTATAAAATGCCAAAATAACCATAAAAAAGTCATGGATGATATTTTAAACCTTATAAAAATCATTTGGTTGAATTTTATATTTTTATTAACTTTATATCATTTAATAAAATATTATTTATTTTAAAATATCATTAATGTCAATTTTGACACTATCTATTTCTTGACTTTCTAAAAAATATCAATCCAAAAGATAACTTTGAATAAAAAGATTTAATACATCCCTAATATGTCTAGGTAATATATAAAATTAAATTATGAAATTAATTATCTCAAATTATATTTATTTTAATATTTTTAATAGCATTTGTTTGATATTTCTATTAAATAAACAATTACTACATCATCATTGTGTAAGCCTTTAAGGAAATTATTTATTTCCAAAAAATTAAAAAAATTAAAATTATGAAGATAAAAATGTTATCTTTCAAATTACTATTTATAGTTAGATATATCTTCTGAATAACCACATATAAAAAATATAATACTTATTAAAAACATGAGTATGCCATATTTGACTTTCCTTAGTATAAAATACTAAGAGGCATAAAGTCATCCAAGTGGATCCAAGAGGCCATACAATATGAACAGGGATGATTTTTTTTTCAATAATAAATCATCTAATAAAATTATTACAAGTGTTAGGGTAATTTTATAATATTTATAATATTATTTTACCCTTAATTGCTTAATTTATCTTTAACTGTGTTAATAAAAAATTACTAAATTTACTATTTATAATGTCAAAAAATAATAGAAACCCACTTACATAATTTGTTCCCAATTATTATAAATATATAATCAATTTTTCAAAATTCAAAACACAAAAGTTGTAGTCGGTAATTTAAAATTAATCATGTTGACAGAACGAGAAAGAGAGTTTTTAAAGTAAAAACATTCTAAAGATTGAAATGTTTTTACATCCAAATTAAATGTGAAATTGATTAAAATGATATAAATTGTATTAAATGATAAAAATTGATCTAATTATATTTTAAAACCAATTAAAATATAATTTAACACTATAAATTATTTAGATGAAAAATCTATTTTCAATTAAAATGAAATATTTTATCACTATTCATCAAAACATGAAACCTATCAGAAAAATATAAAAAAATAAAACAAATTAAATTTTAATATTCCTATTTCAAATAAGAAGTTTATTTTTTCAAATAGAATTTATAAAAGTGTCAAAAATTTGATTTAAAACAAGTACGCCATCAAAAGAAAGTATAACCGCCTTTAAAAAAATATAGAATTTTAATACCTAAATTGGATTCATTCTTATATTATACCTATAAAATATTTTATATGAACATAACAAAATTAAATATATAAATTTAATAATGTGTTTAAAACTATTCATTTCTGCTATTTTAACGACTATGTTATAATAGTCACTTATTAATAGATCAAAATGTGTTCGAACTCGGTGTTGCATGCAACATAAGCTATTAAATTTATTTAAAAATAAAACACACCATAAAATATTGGGGTGTTATAATAAAATTTATTTTGGATGTTTAAGGTTTTTTTGTATTTTATTTTAAATCAAAATTTAGTTCATTTAATAATAACCTACTTGAGTTGAGTAATAATGGAGATTAATTGAATTATAATATGAATTTCAAGGATTTTAAACAACAATTTTGGTTGTAGAGGGTGTATATAATTTTGGTTGATTTATTTCCAAATACATGTCAAATTGGGTGGATTAATCCAATTTAAAAAACATTTTTAAAATTTATAACTCTTTTAATTATAAGTCTTTTGTGCATACTGAAATTTTAATATTAGGATTGTTTAGTTTGTGTGCATGTCATGGAATTTATTATTTAGTTGATTTTAACAAAATTTGATTTTTTTAAAAACCTATTATCTCCATTCAAGAATAATAATACATATTCGACAAAAAATAGGAGATTCCTAGCCCTATACCTTCCCCGAAATGGTTGTGCATATCTAGTAAGAATTACATTACTCAGATTCCTAATTGTAACACACGAGATTCAATTATAATAAGTGAACATTTTATTTTTATGAAATTATATTAAAATTAACATTTTAATATTTAATTCCACACAAATTTTAATTCAATAGGATGGATATTTATTTTGAACTTACTATATTAAAATAATCCTAGAAAGTTTTTTTTTGAAATTTTCCCTTTGCAATAAGATTTTATATATAAATGATAATGTAGTATTTAATTAATAATCATTTAATTTATAATATTATTTTATAATTTTTATAATTAATTAATTATTTATTATCATTTTTATATAAATAAAGACAAGATCATTTGGAGGTAAAATATGGATATTTTTCAGAAAACTATTTTTAAGTGCATAATGTTTTTCAATTTTAATTAATTAAAAAAATATATAATATGGAATGATTTAAATGAAATTTATATATTATATATCTAAATATATTAATTTAAATTCATTTAGTGATTATTAATTTTCATATAGTTAATCTAATATCATCTTATGCTTGAAAAATGCATTTTCATGAAAACTGTTTTTCATCACGTTTTACGAGTTTATTTTTAAATTAATTTCAGCCACTTAAAGGAATATAATTTTATAAAATAGTTTACATATTTTTAATCATAATTTATTTTTTTAATGACCCCACTTTCATTTTTTTTGAATTATTAATAGTAAAAATGGTAAAAAGTTGGTTACTACGGTTATGGATAAAATGGGTTTACCGGGGGTTAATCTAAAAAGATAAGGGTTAACATGACCCAAAAAATTGTATAAATCCTATTAATTGAGTTTATTTTGACCCTATATTAGATTTAATTTTAAATTTACTCAATTGGGATCTATTTTTCCAAGAAAGCAACTTAAAAATATTTTAAAACTTTGAACAATTACAAGTGCGCCAACCACCTCACTTATAAACAGGAACCTCCTCCCCTCACTTATTTACACCTCTTGAAGAATTTATCTCAACTAAAACCTACTAAAATATCTCCCCATTATTATTATACATGTTCTAGAAGTGTTGGTATTCCCAAAATACCAACCTTAAGGTCTTTAAGAGGATATCTAATGGATATCCTTCAAAGAAAAGGTAAACATTTTAATCAAACACTTTCATTTTTCTTCTTATTTTACCACCTTAAATTATGTCATAATCATTATAATATAATAACACTAGTATATATCATATAATTAGATGTTATTATTTTTATTACATAATATTTGTCCATCTCCTTGTCCATCAAATGGGAAACAAAACCATCTCTCATGTGTATGGCAGACTACCGTCTCACGAACCGATGTAATTTATTTTCTACCACTGCCTCACATGGATAGTCACAATGATTTAAATAATTAATATATATTATAATTATGACATAATTATATTTTTTTAAATTAAATATATCATATACTTACTTACCCTTATACCAATTAAAAAAATGATAACATCACTCGTGCATACGTGTGGACCACCACCTCCACAAAGCGATGTGATTCATTTTTTATGTCTGTTTTTCATGGATGATTATAAATATGTATATAATGAATATATATATATATATATTATATTTATAACATGAATATCATTTTTTATATGATTAAACTATTACCTATTCATAAGAATAGTAACTTTCATGATGAAACATGCATGAGAAAACTAAACAGTTAACACCAAAAATGATGATAATAATGAAATATTATTAACAAAACATGTGATAAGATGTTATAAGTGGATCCTGTATGATATTATATATATTTATATAGTTATATTATGTAATTATAATAAATCCAAATTTATTATATAGGAGGTTAAATCACATTTAACTAATTAGAAGCATAAAGTAAGGGATTTCGTCTCAATTTCCACTCTATTGAGACATATTTGGTATCATGCACATATTTTATTTTATGTGGTTTATATAATAACCCTTTGATATATATAACATGAATATATATTTATTCATTATAATATCCCATTATCCACTTTCAATTATTTTTCTTCCCTCTTCTCATTTCCCTCTTTATTTGGGTGTGTTTTGGGACTCTCAAGGACGAAGAGATTTTGCTAGGGAAAATGACCTAAAGTTAAATGATGTATATTTTTTTCAATTAATGGAGTCTAGGTATAAATTTTTTTAAAGAATTTTTGGGGCTCTCTCCGAGTTTCGATAACACCGTTGTTGGCTTGTGTTTTTTATCTGAATCTAGACTATTTGGTGTATGCTGGACGATTTCATGTCGTGAAATGATTACATGTTGTGAAAGGTTTAAACATCATGAAAAGTGTTCAAATTATGTATTGGTTTCTAGGAATATGACATGAGTTTGGTTTAGAGCATGAAAATATTACATGCCGTGAAAATTTCACACCTCATGAAATTGTTGGGATCACTATATTAATTCGAGGAAACACATTTTTCAGGGAAACCTTTTAATCAAGAATTACATGATGAGAAGGGTTAATGCACTATTTATTGATCAGGGAAGGTGGGTTTTAAAGTGATACATGGATGATTTTATTTATTATTTATCCGCAGCCTCTTCTCCCTCAATCTAGAAGCTCTCCCAAGCGATTTTGGGAACCTCCACTCCTTACAAATCACTTTGTAAAGACCCAAAATTTCCATGTATTTTTTTAAATATATGGGAATTTTACGAGTCCGTGAAAATTGATGGCACATGATTCCAAGGCCCGGTGTGCCTGGAATGAATTTATGAACTTTTTTTTCGGGTATGTTTAGTTAACGTACGAGCGGGTTTTTGTAACTTTTAAACCGATGCTCAGAATTGAAATCCAAGGGCACCGTTGAACTCGCAGTGCCGGTATTCACTTAAGGATACCTTCACCTCGATCATAGTAGGTCGAGGGTGAAAGATAGAATTTGGGTTTTTCGTGGAAATAAAAAAAAATAAAAAAAATAAACTTTGATTTTATTTTATTTGTTGAACCTCCCATGTGGATGTTGCAAAGGTGGGGACTACCTGAACTAAAACCTCCCAAATGGGTTATGGTGGTGGGGACCACTCGATCCTAAACCCCCCATTTGAATTCCTAAAGGCGGGGACCACCCAAACCCTCATAATTGGAGAAACCTCTTGAACTTCCACATTAATGAAGATAAACCCCTTGAACTCCCTCCAACTTTGTTTATACCAACACTTTACATTTAATTAAGACAACGTGACAACATAATTAATCTAGCAAATTTAAATTATATTGGAACCTTTTCCTTTGAGGGGATTTTTGGTTGGAAAGGGGGAGAGCTTTAGAGAATTGGGAGAAAGCTCTCCAATGAATAATGCATTCTCCAACGAAGAACACACTTCCCAATGAAGAACACTGACACATGACTTTGACTTCTTCCTTGGGACATCCTCCAATGGTGGAAAACTTCAACAATGAAGAACTGCCTCCATCGAAGAGCATTTGTCTGATGAACGAGCTCGGATCGGAGGCATGTGGTGGGCGCAATGAACGTCAAAATCTTCAAATTATTTCTCCCGCCAGCATAAATGAACCTTTGAGGTAGGGTGGTTATTTGAATTTCTTCCCCTTACCCGTTCTATATAATTCATTGTAAAATCAGGAAGTGTTTGTAGCCTCTTGCTATCAATTTAACACGGAGGGTGCAGGCCAAACAAACATGGCTCGACCCCTCCATTCTTTTTCTTGAATGTGTGTTCTTTGCGATGGTGACAGCGACCGGTACCAGCGTTTTGCACAGGTGGAACTCGAGAACCGCGACTAGCACCATGGCCGACCATGACGAAGGTGACGTCAAGCCGGCCGCTGGTGAAGGCACGACGCCGCGCCGCCCCACGACGCGCCACCACCCACAGCCTCTACACCCCGCGGCCCCGCCGCACTGTCCGTGGTCGCGCCGCCCCGCCCTGCCCGTGGCCCCACTGCGCCGCCCCGCCCGTGACCCCGCCCTGCGGCCCCACCGCGCCGCCCGCGGCCCAACCGCACCGCCTTGCGGCTTCGCCTCCCTCGTGGTCCCGCAACCTCCGCACCGCCCCACAGTTTCACCGCCCTCATGGTCCCGCGGCCTCCACGCCACCCCGCGCCACCAGTCCGGGCCGGGCCGGACCCAGTGGGTCGGGCCGGGTCGGACCAGACCCAGACCCACTTCGACCCATTTACGCACTTTCAGCCATATCTTTGGCACCAGGCATCCGTTTGACGGACCGTATGTGGTTCCAGAAACCTTGGAGTGAGACGGTCCCTTTAGTATACTCCAATGGAGTTTTGAATAAAGTTGGGTAATGGTCGGGTTGGATCGAGCACGAATCCAACCGGCCCCTCGGGACAAAAAGGCTAATAACTCACAGACCGGGCGTCCGATTGACGCACCAACTGTTGTGTTGAGACCCCTATGACATGGTGGTCCTTTGAGATACTTATTCATGAGACTCAATGGTAATTGGAGTATAGAAAAGTGGCTTGTGGAGAGGACCCTCCTGGAGACAAGTGAGCGTAGTGCGGGAACCCTGTAGCTGGCTGTGACGTGAAGAATGAAGAGCGATCCTGTGTGGGTCAACACCTAGCAATCCTGTGTGGGTCAGCACCGAGCGATCTTGTGTGGGTCAACACCTAGGGATCCTGTGTGCATCAGCACCAAGCAATCCTGTGGGGGTCAGCACCTATGGATCCCGTGTGGGTCAGTAGCGAGCGATCCTTTGTGGGTCAGCACTTAGCGATCCTGTGTGGGTCAGTACCGAGCGATCCTGTGTGGGTCAGCACCGAATGATCTTATGTGGTTAAACACCTATCGATCCTATGTGGGTTAGCAGCAGAACCTCTTAACAAAGTAAGATGATTTAGTAGTTACATATAATCATCTCTACTGCTGTACTTAAGTTATACCTGGTGTGAGATGAGTTTGTACCTATGTGGTAATTTCCTTCGTGGTAATACCATGGTGGTATTATTCTGTGTGGCGTACCTATGTGGTACTTACCTTCATGATATTTTATTACTTTGTGGAACAGTTGAGATTTGGTATTTTGGGTTGGTCCCCATGTTTCCTCATGATTGAGATGGGTATACTTGATAACTTAGGTATATGTATGGGCATATACCTAAGTAGGGTTGACAGTTGAATTCATGCTTTGTGGTTTATCCTTTGTGGATTTTGTGATACCTTGAGGGTCTCGGGGTTCCTACTGAGTATCGTTATACTCACCCCTGCATGGGATATACCCGTACCTTGTTGTGTTTGGTGTAGACGACGGACAACGCTGATCGAGGTTGAGGGTACCAGGACTAGACGGGGTCCGGAGGTGGACCATACGGCATGTCGTTATACAGAGGAGATGGGAAGACATGGAGTGTTGAGGAGGCGATCTGTACCTACCCTTTAGGTAGGAACCTCGAAGTACGACCCAATAGCTGATTTCCTTTTTCATCAGTTGTATTGTTTTTCAGTTGTACTTGTACCTTTACTATTGGGCTTGTATTTTGGACCCTTTTCCTTTCAGTACGCACTCTTTTACTATACAGTTTTCTTGTGTTTGTATCTTGCTGTGTGCTTGGGTGTGTTTATTTACAGGTTATAAAGGCAATGCCTTCCCGATTTTAGAGAATATGTCTTTCGGTGCTAGTTGCTAGCCCTTGGCCTATGGAAGGTGGGCTTGGGGTAGTCACAACATGGGCCCCGGGGGACGGGTCGTGACAACTTTGTTCATAGATTGATCATCAGTGTTGTTATGTTGTGTCACTCTAAGTAAGTGATATTATTATTTATTAATTTCCCTTGATCACAACAACACCATTGTGTTATGTTTTCTAATCCATTGATCTTATGGTATTGTTCCTTCTATATCCACTATGTGATCTTCTTCTGAGGGTCGGTCCTTTGTTGTTTGCGGTGCAATGGGTGAATATTCTTTAAGGTTTGTCATGATCTACCCTTTCCACCATCAACTTTGTTTGTGGTATCTTATTCTAAAACATGTGAATCAATATTAGGGCCTCCTTTGTTGATCTCGTGTTCCTTTTTGGTTGGTGGATCCCATTGTAGGCATGTGCGATCCAATTTGAAGGTTAGTGGTTATGTATCTAGATTATGTTGGATGAATTATATTTCTATGGTTTTATAAATTGTTTTATAAATGAATTATCATGATTTATTTGTGTTTGTGAATGGGTTTTTGATAAAAATAGTTTCCCCTTATTTTGGTAAAAGAAAAGGTATTTTCAAAGAATTGTGAAATGGATTTATGAAATGGTTTTCAAAGAATGTTTTTGATTAAATGGTTTGGAAAACATAACACATGGGATACCTTAGGTACTTAGGTGGAAGGTGTAGTAATAGGCCTTGCCCATGGATACCATTAGGGGGTTCACTCATGGGGTGTTCCTTTACTCCCTAGGCCCTTTGTTCTAGGCACTTGATAGAATTTTTGAGAGGTTCACTTATAGGGGTGTTCCTATACTCTCTAGATTCAATTAATATATCTAGATGTTTATTTTGTGCTATTTTCAATGTTTGGGTACGAGTGTCCTAGCTATCCTGACCTATTGTGATCCTTGGTGTGATGTAACCTGTGTTTTAGCTTATACTATTTTATCTTTTACTGCCATGGTTTTTTTATGATATGTGATGCATGCTTTTATTTTATTGCTTTGATTTATATGAAATACTTTGAAATTGTTTTACTTGGATTATTTGTAACTGTGGAAAAAGGGGAAATGATTTACCATGCTTTTGATATAAAAACTGTATAACTATTTATCAGGCATTATTTTCTTTAAAGTTGAGAATTTTTCAGATTTTTGTATAGAGACTTGATATGGAACACCCGTGTAGGATCCTACCATGTAGGTTTAGCTCACACCCTGGGCACCCATTTGGTAGTTTATAGACCTTTTTATGTCTTTTGATGTAGGGAAAGGCAAGGAATTATAGTGAGCTGGTGAGGTTTCGGTTAGCTATGTCTGGGTAACTGGTAGTGAGATGGTGGGAGTTTTCCCATGCTATCACATAGAGTAGCTGTTTTGGTTTTTGTTGTCATTTGTTGTTGGACTTGTCTCTTGGATATTTTTTAGATACTTTTGAGTTATATCACTTATAATGTTTCCTTTTTGATATGAAATATATTTATTGTTTACACTTCTGATGTTTATTATCATTGTGTATATATATATTTCATGTTTTCTATATCAAGTTGGTAGAAATTGTTCCCTATGGTTATTATTGATGTTCGAGTGATAATCACCAACCCATGAAGATTGGGAATGCCCTTCGGGTATGTGATGGTTCGGGTCGGGTATCAATTTGAGAGGGTATTTGGGTTAGTTTCATCAAAGTTTGGTATTAAAGGTAGGTTTTTCTTGGTTTTGGGAAGTTGGTAGACTGAAGATAGGATTTTTGGGACTTGAGACATAGGTTGCAGTGAGTTTCTGGCCATCTCTTTCCATGATGAGACTTAAATTACCATGTGATATTGGGATGCGTGTCTCATGTTTTTAGTTCTTGATCTTAATCTCAATTTTTTCTTATGGTTTTCTGGATTGATATAAGATTATCCTATTGTATGATAATTTATTATATTTTGATGTATAATAGTATTCCTTTGAGACATCTTCCATGGGTTCCTCAAGAGGGAGTAGTAGATTATATTCAAGGGAATCCACCTCTAGATCAGAATCTTATCGAGATTATTATGTGGGAGGTTTGTTTTGTTGATCAAAATGTACTGAAAGTCTAGAATATAGTTATTGAGGTACAACCAGGAGCTATATGAGATAAGGTTTAAGGGCCCAAATCTTTCTAGTTCAACCCTTTTCATGTTTCCAAAGAGCATGGTTCTCAGAGGAGTCATGGAGCAGGTTTGAAGGTGTTTGGCTACTAAAAACTGTAATTAGGGAGAATCCATGATGTGTGAGGGTTTCAAATCATAAATAAGTAGTTCATGGCCATTTTAATTGACTATGTGGATCCATAATCTATGTGAAATCAGTTACGTGGCTGAATTTAGCTATGTGGATCCATCAGATATGTGGATGGATCAACTACATGAGCGATAATATATGTGAGTAAATCAGGTACGTAGATCGGCTACATGGATGGAATGGATATGTGGATCAGATATGTGATCAATCAGCTATGTGAGGATCAGTTACATGAATCATCTATGTGGTTGGAGCGACCACGTGGGGAATTTGGCTATGCAAGGATCAACTATGTGAATCAGCTACATGGATGGATTAGCTACATAGGAAATTCAGCAACATGGGGAATTATAATACATGGATAATTCATCTATGTGGGACTTTCATCTATATGGGGAAATGAATACGCGGGGATTTTGGCTACATGGTGCTTCCAGCTATGTGAAATCTCCTACATGGATATTTCCGCTAGTTTCGTGAAAACAACCATACCAACCTTTTAACGACTCAAATTTAGGGGACTTTAAAGGATGATTTGTCAAGGATAATTATATCCTTGATTTTATTAGTTATATGAGGCTGTAGATGCTTCATTATACATGGAATTTAATGAGATCCCCAAAATTTGGGATTAAAATATTTTACGATATGGAAAACTAGATCATCCTATATCTATCAACTCAGAAACAAAGGCATTTTCCTTCATTCTTCCTTTCCTACATTCTCTTGAGACCATACATTCTCAAGTCCTTCCCTTTGAGTCATGTAACCCTTCTTCTAGTGGATCAAGTTCTTCAGTGGTGATCCCATCTTGCGCACACCCCATGTTTTGGTGTAGTGATCCGTATGGAGCATCTTTCTTCTAGGTAGGGGATTCATTGATTCTTTTAATTATTAATGTGAAATCATAAAGTTGGCATGGTTTATCCCCTAGGGTGAAAATGTAATTTACCTAATGAATATTGAACCAAATTAATAAATAATTAGTTAGTGATCTCATGTCGATGTTATTTATTTATACCATGACAATGGTTTGCCTCTTGTTTTTCTAGATAGTGTGTTATCTATACTAGTTAGCATGTTTTGTTATGCTATTGATTAACATGTCATTATTTATGGAAAATGGTAAAGAACGTAAAGCTATAATTAATTGATAATTAATTAGATAAAGAATAAAGAGGCATGTTGTAATGAATCTGGTGTTTCTTATAATTCTATAATGATCAAATTTATGATGATCGCATATTTAATTGAATATTTTATTCCATGTGTTGATGAAATTTGATAACGAATGTAAATCATGTTAATTCTTGTTGATGAAAATAATTAAATTCATGTTAAGGAAATTTAATTCAATAATGTTTTAAAAAAATGAAATGTATGCTTGGAATCATGTTTAAATTAATTATTTAATTAATTTAGTATCTTATTATAGCTTGATTCCTTAGGTTTACTATAGTTGGAACCTATGAATAATGAATCGGTTAATTCAAGATGGAATAAAAATTGGATATTTGATAAAAATAATTTTCAGGGCATGTTTTTCCCATCTGCTTGAGAAGGTTGAGTTCCTTGAGTTTGGATCCGTGAGAGATTTTTTATGTGTGAAGACTAAATTCCTTATTTTAGGGCCTAGATTACATTTTTGTCTATTATTGTTGGTTTCCTTCTACTTTTTTTTGATGTTCTATGGATGTGAGATTCTCTATGTGATGTGATATAGTGTGGGGAGGACCGAATGTGATATGAGCATGGGATGGTTGATCCTGGGATGATTGATGTGACATGGGTTGGGAGGCCTAGATGGCATGGCATAAGTTGACACCTGTGATGGTGAAATGCATCAGTATTTTCATGTGGGTTTTGAGAATGGAACCACAGATGATGGAACTGGTTAAAATGTGGCTTACCCATTGATGGGATAAATCTAGATTCTTGCTTGAAATGAATTTATTTAATGGACGATGACCAGGTTTCTTGTTTTATCTGCATTCCTTTCCCCACTACTTGAGGTAATTGGATGTGGTTGGTTGCATATTTCCACTTAGTGGTAGCTTAGGATGGTTTTCCTAGAGCACCTAGAATTATATAAAGTTTTAATGTTTAATAAATTCTTAACCCATGAGGTTGGTAATGATGGAATGAAAAGGATGGAAAGATGTTAATCTTGAGAAACTATAGAATTGGTTTGGATTATGCCTGTAGGGCATAGACTTGGCTTGATGTTTAATGTAATGTAATGTGGAATAATGTTAATGGTTAATTTAATGGATAATAAATTAATTAATGGAATAAAATAATGAAAAGGAAGGAAGTAATTAATGCATATCTTTAAAATTCTTACATGCTTATAGGATATATGGTCTTAGGAGTGGTAGTTAGGATTCCGAGTGATGTTAGAAATAGTTGAGTATAAGACTAGGTTATGCCCATAGTGTGGTTTTGATATATATTATATCTTATATATTATGTGATTTCATACGCTTCCCCACCCATGTCAGTTAGGGTGACTAAAACCTAGTGGATTCTAAGAGGGTGTTTTCCCCAACATCTTAATGGGAGGATGGATGGCTTATTACCTCCTCTGGACCTACACTCTTCTCATGCTATTTATATGTGCTAGTATACATAGCGGTTAGTTTCCCCACATATTTTTATAGAGGGATGTGATGGCTTGTGGTTATTCACACACATGTATCTTCAGATATAATATTAAAAGGATTATTATAGGTATGATGTGTATAGGCTATGATGGCTTGAGGTACTTACTTAGTGTATGGGTTGTGATGGCTTGAGGTATAATACCCGATGTGTGATACACGTCATAAGGGATGTGGTGGCTCCCATAAACTACTTGGTTCTATATATGGTTATTTTATATCAGATTATGTGATGATGTGATGCATGAGGTGTAGGTTGTGATACCTTTCCCAGGTGTCTTCGGGCTAGATTATTTTGGAGAGATATAGATCAGGATGCATAAATTTGGGGCAGAGCAACAAAAAATAGGGGAATTGGGAGTGGGGAACCCTTGATGTTTCATTAATATATTATATGATATCTTGTATGTGATACTTGGTGAGAGTTAGCCATGGTGAGGCCGAGAACTTAGTATATCTGTTTAGGTGATGAGTTAGTTTCACTGTTGTTCACTATGCTTTAGCATGCTTTCTTTATCTTTTGCATGAGAGGACCCAAGGAGGATCCTAATAAGCATACTATTATGCTCACCCTATGTATATATAAATCGTTTTTAGGTTATTTAAAGTAGGTTTGAGATCGGGCTGGATATTACTAGCTTGTGGTTTTACAGGAGTTGTTTAGGCTTCATGGTCGCTGCTGTCTTTTCCTTTTGGTACTTGTAGTTTCCCTTTCAATTGTTATAGTATTTTATGAAATTGTATGTTTGAACTTGGGATTTATTTATATATATCTGAGCATGTGTTTATTGATGTATTCATCTTATCTATTTCATCCACATGTTCTCTTAGAGGGTAATGCCTCCCATATGCATGTTTATTATGCCTTCGGTGCTAGTCACCAACCTGAGACCTACTGGAGGCAAGAATTGGGTAGTCACTATCTCCCTTACCTCATTGATAGACCAGGAGGGGTAAACTTTGAGGGGAGGCGGTCTTGAAAGAGTGGTATCAGAAGTTTAGGTTGAGTGATATGATGTAGTTTGGAGTTAGGCACATGTGAGGTTGCATGGGCTGGTAGAGCAATGATGTCAGCTAAGTTTAGTAATTAATGTAAACACAAGATACTGGCTGAGACATGGATATTTAGGGCCCCCTGTGAGCTAATTCATGGACCTTTATGTAATCCTTCTAAATTAAATGATACTGGTTGTAGGGTAGAGATCTAGGAAAGGACCATGCATTATTCTTATTCACTATTGTGTTTGAAATGGGTAGACCTTGGGATTGGTTAAAACCTTAGTAATATAATTAAATAATTTATTAATTAATCTTATGTATTCTATATTCTAGTTTTAGGAGATCTAATAGTTTTTCTTTTTGAAGGCATGGCTCTAGGTCGACGTCATCATCTGGTTCACACCAAGTTTGTTCAATAGTATGTTCCAATAGATCACTGAAGAATGGAGGTTGAAAATGAAAACACTTGGAGGAGGACACTCTGAGAGTTTCAGTGCTAGATTCTATAGAAGTATGAGGTAACTATTTTAGATTAAGTTATAGAAGATTGGGTGGAGTAGGTTGAGATAGCTCTCAGTTTGATCTGTTCTTGGAAGGAGCACTGGGTTTTGTTATCTATGACGATGCTGTGTGGAGCTGCAAAGCAGTGGTGGTCTTTATTTCTAAAGGATTGAAAGGAGTTGGTAGTCTCATGTGAGAAGTTATGAGACCAGTTTCGATTATATTTTCTTTCTACAACTACGAAGGCGGCCAGTCTCTAGGATCTACTTATCATTCAATAAGGGAGTTCCAGTGTGTGAGTGTTTGGGATCCATTTCAGGACCCTTATGCAATATGCTTCAGACCTATTTCCAGATTTGGATTCCAGAGCAAGGAATTTTAAAGAGGATTTTTGTCCATATATCTAGTTCTAGGTCACCCCATTTATGCCGAAGATGTATCTTAAGGTGTAGGTGAGAGAATAGTTTATTGAGAGGATTCTAGCCAGAACTATATCATCATGAGAGGTGAGTTGTTAGGATTCCTCATAAATTAGAGCTGTGGTTTGGGGTTCCAAATTGCCTAGAAAAAAGAGATTTTGGTCAGTCAGGGGTCGGTACTATCCCTCATCATATCATTTCTTTAGGGGTGGTGGCTCTTAGACCTATTCCAAGGGATCCGATGCATGTTTTTCTTATAGAGGCTGAGGTCATCAGTGGCTAGAGTTCCTGAACTTTACGAGAAGTCAGTGTATGCTAGGTGTTTTTTTGAGGCAGTTTTAGCTAAGGCAATAGTGGTAGGGTGTTACAATTTGGGATCAACAAAGAGGATATGAGGCAGGAAGAATACAACCCCAAGACATCCCTCATCCTTATAGAGAAGAGAGAATCCATGAAGGTGGTCATCAGTAGGGTTAGAGAGGTCATGGAGAAGGTCATGGTTAGCTTCATGATATATCATTTCCAACACTGGGTGAGACAAATTTCATTTGAGGTACTATTTTCTTGTTTTCTACATGGGTTCATGATTTTTTTTGATTCAAGAGAAATGCGATCCTTTATATCACCTACCCTCATCCATGATTTGGAACTTGAGGTAGAGATGATTCTAGTTTACTTAGCATTGAATGTGCCAGTTTGAGGTTGAATTGACTTATATGAAGTATGTAGAGATTATGATCTAGTGCTGGGGAAACACCGCTCTTGGGGAGAATTACTATGTTTACGAATATAGCCATATGAAATCATCAATGGTATGGATTGGTTGTATTTAGTAAAAGCTATTATGTATTTTTTTAAGTGGTAGGTTGTTTTCTATGATGATGATAGAGAGAAAACAATGTTTTTTGGAAATTGATACACTTATATGGATTAAAGGTGTGATCCATCCTTGTCGTCTTTGATTGCTGAGTTGATTCTGAGATTGCTAGAGGTTTAGCAGTCAATGTTTCCTAGCATCATAGAAGAGTACCCTAATGTCTTTATAGATGAGTTTTTATCATTACCCACTTGATAGGAGAATGAGTGTGGGATTGATCTATAGCCAATATTTTCTCCTATCTCGATTTCTCTGTATAGGATGGAGCCTCCCAAGTTGCGATATATGCAAGTACAGGTCGATGATCTATTATAGTGAGGTTTTGTTTGACCGAGTGTGTCACCTTGGGTGCACAAGTTTTGTTTGTAAAGAAGGATGATGCCGTTTTGCATATTTGTATCGATTATCATTGCTTGAACCAAGTGACAATGAAGAATCACTATCCTATTCCGTGGATTGATGATTTATTCAATTAGATGAAGAGATTAAGTTGGTTCTCGAAGATCAATTTGTGGTTAGGATATCATCAGATGTGAGGGAAGGATGAGGATACTTATAAGACTGATTTATGTTGTCTTCATGAGAATTATGAGTTCGTTGTGATGTCGTTCAGTGTAAAGTATGCTCTAGCTATGTTCATGGGGTTGATAAACATAGTGTTTAGAGAGTTCTTGGATAGGTTCATGGTGATTTTCATCAATGAAATCCTTGTGTACTCTACGTCTGAGGAGGAGCATGCAGAACATCTGCACACCATTTTGGGAGTTCTTCATCATGAGTAACTATTTGGGAAGTTGCTGAAGTGTATGTTTTGGGATCATGAAGTCTATTTCTTGGGGAATTTTGTGTCCCAACAAGTATTAGCTATGGATTCTTTGAAGATAGAGGTGGTTTTGTCTTGGGTATCCCTAAAGATAGTTGCAGAGGCGCATAGTTTACTTAGTATTAAAGGCTATTAGAAAAGGTTATTAACTGATTTATCTTGGGTTTAAACTCCTATAATAGTCTTGAATTGGAAGGATCAGGTATTTTTGTGGACTGAGTAGTGTCAGACAGCTTTGAAGTACTTGAAAAATAAGTTGATCAGCACACCAATCCTTTGTTTTCCAATAAAAGGAGTTAATTTTGAGGTTTTCTATGATGATTTGTGTCTTGTATTGGGCTATTTTATGATGCAACAATGATCAATTATTTCTTATGGGTCTCAGTATTTACATCCCGATGAGCGTAACTATATCACCCATGATCCTAAGTTGGTGGAATTTGTGTTTTCTTTGAAGTTGTGGAGAAATTACTTCATATGTGATCATTCTTTGGGTTTTACCGACCATAATATCCTAAGGTATGTATTCTACCAGTGTGAATTGAACTTTCATCAGTATTGATGTATGGAATTCTTACAGGATTATGACTTTGAGATTTTGTATACGCCGAGAAAGAGAAATGTTGTAGCTGATGCACTAAGAAGGAATTCATGTAGCGATGCCATGTGTGAATCTTAAGATTCTTGGAGATTAATGTAATATATCTTAGTGATGAATCTAAATATGGGATAGGTTTGAGGTAGATATTGTAAGTTCTAGATGACAGTGCATTCATATTTGGTGCAACAGGTGAAGGAGTCCCAACTAGGGGATTCTAAGGTGGAGGTCTAGAGGGATAGAGTTGTTTTTTGTGATACCCCTAGTGGTTAGTCTGAGGATGAACAACACCAAGTTTTTTTAGGGAAAATTTTTCATTCCTTTGGAGATTCATGATATGGTTCTTCATGAGATCCATAGATCACCTTTGGTAGTACATCCTGGAGCAAAAATATGTACTGATCCTTGAGAGGTTATTTTTTGTGTCCTGGGTTGAAGCATGCATTTGAAGAGTTTTTTTCTCGATGTTTGGTCTATAAGAAGTGAAGGCTGACCACCATGTTCTCGGTGGTTTACTCTAGCCACAAGATGTTCCCCATTGGAAGTTGGAGAAAATCTTGATATACTTCATTACTGGTTCACCTTGATACCAGGGGGTTATGATTATATATGGGTCATAGTGGATCTATTGATGAAATCATCCCAATTTATAATGATTAGGGATTCAAGCACAATGGAGTTTTTGTTGAGGAAACATCTGGAGGCGGTGGTGAAACTCCATGGAGTCCCTAGGATGATCATCCTTGATCAAGGTATCCAACATTCTTTTAGCTATCAGTTATTACATAACACTATTTTTCATCTATAGGCAGATATTCAGACAGAGTGAACCATCTAGACTCTTGAATAAATGTTTCACTCTTGCGTCCTAGATTTTAGAAGTTCATGGAAATGGCACCTGCCCTTGGCTGAGTTTTCTTGAAATAAAAGTATCCACTCCACCATTGGTATGGTTCCATTTGAATCTTTGTACAACTAACCTTTTCATTATCCATTATGCCAGATTGGAGTTAGTGAGGTAGAAATTCTCAAGTCGGAACTAGTATATAATACGACAAGAATGGTGCAAGTAGTTTTCAAGAGGATGAAGGCATCACATGATTATTAGAATCTCTATGCCAATCGTAAGAGGAGACCTATGGAGTTCAATTTTAGATATCATGTGTTCTTGAAGGTGTCGCCTCATCATAGGCAGTGAAGGTTTGGTTATGGGAGTAATATTTCTCCCTAGTTTGTTGAAACTTTTGAGGTGTTGGAATGTGTTGGAGCCATGTCATATCTGATAGAACTTCCCCCAAATATGAGTATAATACACGATGTTTTTCACAAATCGTAGCTCCTTCGTTATCTTCATGATGAATATCATGTCATCTATTGGGGTGAGATCGATGTTGATACAGATGCAACCTTTGAGGAGTGGTTTATAGAGATCTATGAATTCCAAGAGAAGGTGTTGTGAAAGCATTATATTCCCTTGATTCATGTCTTGTGGTGGCATGGTTTCATGGAGGAGAGCACCTGGGAACATGAGTTGCAGATGTGCACTCAGTACCCTAAGTTGTATAATGCTTAGATCCTCTCTTTTAACACTGTTCTCTTATGGATGTTGTCCTTTCTGGGTTATCATATGGTTTCCTCTTGTTTTTTGTTATGGATTTACTCTCATTTGATAGGTATCTACATCAGGAGAGTATGTAGGAGATTAATGTTTCTGTTTCATGGTTTTAGGTTTTTTTCCTCTAATGAGGTGGTTGAGCTCCTATGATAGTGAGATCCTTGAGTGGCATCTTGAGGGGTGGCTATTTGGATGACACCCTTTTTATTTTCTCTTTGGGTTTGGTTTTGGATTCTTGAAGATGAGAATGTTGTGAGAGGTATATGATGTAAGGGTCTAGATCCATCTAATTTGACCCATTGCATGTTTTTAAAAACTGCGGTTCTTTAAGGGGGGATAAAGTAGGTCTAGAGGTTCTTGGATGCTAAAAACTAGAATCAGGGAGAATATATGATGTGTGAGGGTTTTACATCACGAATAAGTGGTTCACAACCAGTCGAATTGGATATGTAGAGACATCGACTATGTGAAATCAGTTATATGACTGAATTTAGCTACGTGGAGCCATCAGATATGTGGTTAGATTAGCTATGTCAGTGATTGACTACATGATTAAATCAGGTACGTCGATCAGATATATGGATAGATCAGCTACATAGACCAGTATGAGTGATCAACTACATGAGGCTTGGATACGTGAATTGACTATGTGGATGGATCATCTCTATGGGGAATTCAGCTACGTGAGGATGGACTACATGGATCATCTATGTGGCTATATTTTCTATATGGGGAATTCAACTATATGGTTAATTCATCTACATGAATAATTTGGATCTGTGGGACTTTTGGCTATGTGGGGAACTGACTATGTGGGGCTTCTGGTTATGTGGTGCTTCTGGCTATGTGAAATTGCCTATGTAGAGATTTCCACCATTTTCATGAAAAAATAGAAGACCTTTTGTCAGTGAGAATAAAGGGCCTTCAAATCCCAATTAGTTAAGGATAATTATATCATTGATTTTCTTAGTTTTTTGAGGCTATAGACATATCCTTATGTGTGGAATTTACTGAGATCACCAAAAGTTGGAATTAAAAATATTTTGTGATCTGGAAAGCCCAATCATCCCATATCTATCAACTCATAAATGGAGGTATTTTCCTCCATTCTTACCCACTTTCATTCTATCGATACCAAAAATTCTAGATTCCTTCTCTTAGAGTCATGGAAACCTTCTACTGGTGGCTCGAGTTCTCTAGTGTTGATCCCATATTGCGCGCACCCCCTGTTTTGGTGCAGTGAGTCACATTGAGCTTCTTTCTTCTAGGTAGGGGATTCGTTTCTTCTTCTAATTATTTATGTGCAATTGAAAATTTGGCACAGTTTATCCCCCTAGGTGGCAATGTAATTAACCTAACAAATATTTAACCGGATTAATAAATAATTGGTTAGCAATCACATGTCGATGTTGTTGATTTATATAGTGATAACAATTTTCCTCTTGTTTTTCTAGATAGTGTGCTACCTATAATCTAATTATTAGCATGTTTTTTCATGATATGGATTAACATTTTGTTCTTGATAGAAAATGGTAAATAATTTAAAGTTGGAATTAATTGATAATTAATTGGATGGAGAATAAAGAGACAAGTTGTAATGAATCCATTGATTATTATAATTTGATAATGATAAAATAGATGTTGATTTAAAAATTAATTGAATATGTTATTCCATATGTTGATGGAATTTGATAAATAATGTGAATCATGTTAATTATTTTTGATGAAAATAATTAAAGGAATTTTAATGAAATGTAATTCCACAAAGTTTGTTAAAACTAGAATGTATTCTTGGAAGCATGTTTAAATTAATTATTTAATTAATTTATTAGCTTGTTACAGCTTGATGCATTAGGTTTCCCATAGTTGGAACCTATTAATAGTGAATTGGTTAATTCAAGATAGAAAAAAATTGGATGTTTTATAAATATAATTTCTAGGGCCTTACTTGTTCATCTTCTTGAGAAAGCTGAGTGCCTTGGGTTTGGATCCATGAGAGATCGTTTATGTGTGATGACTGAATGCCCCATTTTAGGGCCAAGATTTCCCTTTTTGATCTTCTTGATTGTTTCCCACTGATTTTGGGATGTGATCTAGATGTGAGATTCACTATACAATGTGATATGGGATGGGGAGGCCTGGATGTGATATGATACTGGGATGGCTGATCCTGGGATGACTGATGTGATGTGGGCGGGGAGGCCCGATGATGTGACAATAGCTGATGCCTCTAATTGAAAGATGCACTGGGATATGCATGTGGGTTTTGGGCATGACACTGGATAATATGGAATAGGTTAAAGCTGGGCTTACCCATTGATGTGATAAAGCTGGATACTTGCTTGAAACAGATATGTTTAATGAAAAATGGCTAGGTTTCTTGTTTTAGTTTCATTCATTTCCCCACTTCTTAAGGCAATTGGATGTGCTTGGTTGCATGTTTCCTCTTGGTGGAAGCTTAGGATGGTTTTACTAGAGTACCTATAATTATGGAATGTTTTAATGTTTAATAAATTCTTAACCCATGGGTTTGGTAATGGTATAATGAAAATTCTAAAAAGATGTTAATCTTGATAAACCATGGACTTGGTTTGGATTATGCCTGGAGGGCCTGGACTTGGCTTGATGGTTAATGTAATGTAATTTGTAATAATGTTAATGGTTAATTTTATGGCTAATAAATTAATTAAAAAATAGAAATGATTAAAAGGAAGGAAGTAATTAATGCAGGTGTTTAAAATTCTTGTGTGCATATAGGATATCTGGTATTAGTAGTGGAAACCGGGATTCCGAGCAACATTAGTTGCAGCTGTGTCTAAGACTAGGTTATGTCCATAGTGTGGTTGTAAGCTATATTATATCTTTTATATTTTGTGATTTCATACTCTGCCCCACCCATGTCGGTTAGGGTGACTAACACCTAGTGGACTATGGGAGGGTGTTTTCCCCAACATCCTAGTGGGAGGATGAATGGTTGATTTCTAACAACCCAATGTTTCATAAATGGAATTCCCTTATCATATTTATGATTTATAGTATAATAATATTATAAAAACACAATGTCATATCATGATAATAAATACAATGTGACCTTTAAACATAAGTTTGTCACTTCTGTGATTTGAATTTCCAAAATCTGACATACACGGTTGCGATCAGTAAGTTATTTGGAGTCCAATAAGAAAAACTTAATTTTTGGTGAATAGTAACCTACCCTTATGAATAGTAACATACCCTTATAAATAGTGATATACCCTAATGAATAATAACCTTACCTATGATAGTATATAAATAATATTCAATTTGAAGTATGATATACCTATATATGGGAATAAGAAAATAAATGTTTTAAAATTGTTATTTTTTTGAGTAAATTGTGATTTTAATTAAATATTCAATTAATAATATTTAGAAAATTATATTTGAAAAATGGACTTCAGTTTTGGATTCTAAATTTCAAAAAATGGTTAGGGTGAATTTTTGGGATTTTTCTGAAATACTTGAATTTTTGGTGAATAGTAAAATACATTAATTTACCGTATAAATACATTATAATTTAAAACCACTATTCCTAACATCATAAGTGATGTAAGCACTGAAATATAGAACTCACATGCATTTATTACTATTCAAGGTCATGTAATACTCACTATTTCTTGTCTTGTGAAGAAATAAAAAATTAATGATTATAGTATTATGAAAACCCTCCTCCCCTCCACTATAAATACCACCCATCCTTACCTCTTCTCTTCACTCCTCTCAAGACTTGTGCCTTGCCAATATTCTACCCAAATACCTTCCCAAGATCTTTCCCCATGTCCAAAAGCCCTGAGTCTCTTCAAAATACCAAATCCTATCCCCTTAAGAGGCTCTAAAAGGAGATAAACTCAAGAGGTAAATTCCTCTTTCCAATTCTTTTATTTCTTTTAAGTTCTTTTATTTTATTGTTTCTTTACTCACATCACTTCACCCAAATGGTATGATAAATCAAGTAACATAAATATAATATAATTTTATTATTCTAATAGGATAATTAGTTATTTTATCTCCTTTCCCCATCTTTTATTTGAAAGAAATAAAAACACCATTTGAGATGTGTTAATTTAACACAATCAAGGACAATAAGTTATCAATTTCCATTACCATCTTCAATTATGGTCATTAAACCATTTTCATGGTTGAACCGGACCATAATATATTTTTTATTCCTCATCTAAGGTTCTGCAATCATTTTTTACACATGGTTTTGGTTTTTAAAACAAAATGTGTTCTTTGTGGTTAAAAACTGCCAATTCACCCTAAAGGATGTCACTAAAGTTTTACATAATGTTTCAACTTCAATACAAGTAACCAAATTAAATTTTCAACCATATAATCTCATGTATGTTCACTAATAACATAAAAATTCAATTCTATACAACCAATTTTATCATACGTGTTTATCCGAACATGAATATAAGTAAACCAATCTTGAAAACCAAGAAAAAAAACGGTCCCGAACAATGAAATTGAACAACTTAACCCATTAAAAAGGTCATGAATGAAATTAAAAAGGTTATAATAAATAATTTAAATATATAATTGGTTATTTAATTATTAATTAATGAAATTAATTTATTTATTCAGGTCATTAAGTTCAAGCAAAGATCACCATCAGACTTAAAGTAAGGGATCCTCTGCATTTCTCTCACATTCAAGATTGTCCTCTATGTTATGCCCTTTTATGTGTAAATCCTAGTGATGGGGTATTATTATGAACCTCCCCATACTTCCCTAATTATTTATAAGTTATGAGAAACCGATTTCTCTCTCATTAATCATTCTTAGGTACACTCGACACCATGCTGATAATCCGTAACAAATTCTACCCGAACCTCCTTTATTCTTTCAGGTTGCCTTATCTTTATTTATATCAAAGTGAAGTTATCTTATCTATTTATGTGAATATTATAAATTTTATTTATTTTTACAAAATTAATTTATCAATACCCTTTCATCACTCTCTTTCTAGGATATACATGTTTTTAAAATATCCCCTCCTTAGTACTTTCTGATAAGCAAACATGTTTTAAGGGAACTTCCCGAATTCTTACTCGATTTCAAGTGCAATCTATCTTCTGTTTTAAGCCAAAATTGTCTTTATAAAATAAGTATCTTTATTATGAAAACCTTCTTGGTTCACTTCTGGTTTTACATAAAAGATTTTCTCCTTTTCTATTTTAAAGGCTCTATAGTGTTTTCCTTAAAACTGCACTAAAATGTTTTAATTCTAAAGTTTCTTAAATACATTTATTACATGTTTCCACTTTTTTTTGGAATAAATTAACATTATATATGAATATTTTACCTTATAAACTTCTATGTATGTTTTAATTCATTTCTCTCATGGACACTTTTATGATACACCCATTCATTATGCTTTATGACATGATTGTGTTACCCATTTCTTTCCATAGGTACCATTATGTTTATGTATGGATGATTATGCATGATTATTTATGTGGAAAGAATATTAATGAAAATTTTGAGATGGGTGCGCTCAGATAGCGCTCCAATGCATTGGGTAAAGTTAAGTCTCATGAGATGTTATGTGCAACGGTCTTAGTAGTTAGCCTTGGCTTGTGCTACTATGGGAAACAGGATTGGAGTTTAGCTTGGACCCGTACTACTATGGGAAACAAGATTGGAAGTTAGCCTTGAATCGTAATAAATACATGTTTAATGTTTCTACCACATTTATATGTTTCCATGTTTATATGATCCCATTGATTCACGCTCAAATTTACCCAAGAGAAGAAGGTAGGACGGTCCTTGTAGTTTATCTTGGGTTGTCGAATCCTCAGAGACCTAAGAAGAAACCTATAGACACATACATTCTATGGACTATTTTTGGATATGAAGTGGCCAAATTGGATTGGTTTTATATGGGTTTAAAGGAACTCTAAGAGACTTAAGTGAATTCAATTTAAAATAATGAGTTGATCCTAGGTTACTGCTCGGGGTGGATTGGACGTATTTTCTTTTCAATGATTTCAATTTCTTATATTTGAGATGGGTTCATTTAAGGAGATAAAACAAAATCATAACTTACTGGTTTAATTCCTAAACCCTTTAATACTAATCACCTATACAATTGAAGGATCAATGTTTTGAGCACTTCAAGGTAAAGGTTCGTATTAACACTTGAAGTGTGTGGCCTTAAATTCAACAAGGATGATGGAGTTTAAAAATCATCAAATAAAAATCTCAATTAAAGAAGTGATTATAAATTAATGGGGTGATAAATAACATCCAATCCAGCCCCTTGCTAATACCTTGGATCAACCCATAAGTGGATTAGCCCTACATTGATCCCATGGTTTCAATGGAAGTAGAAAGTAGACTCATGAGGGAGGAAATGAAGAAGTAAGAAAACAACAAAAATAAAATGATCACTCCACCGTTGTGTGAATAATTTCACAAGGTTTGGTGTGAATAAATTCACACCTTGATCCAACAGTATCAAAGTGATATTAATAACAATAGAATAAGAGAATAAGAAGAAGTTTTATTAAGAAACTAAAGTGAATTGAACAACTTACATGTGAAAGACAAATTTGAGACAACAAAATTGCAGCATAACATTACAATTGAACAAATCACCCAAGATCCTCAAATATTACAACACCACTACCTTAAATAGGCATTTTGTATCCCTTGGGTCGAGCCTCCAACAGTACAAGTCTTCTCAATTAATTGTGGTAGGCCATAGGTGGGTGGAAAGTAAGGGAGAGTTGATTTTTCCACCCTTGACCCGAGGTGGCAGTTAGATTTCCTTCACCGAACAGAATTGCTTGGAATACCTTCTCGATGGCAGAATCAGAGTGATACATAGAAGAAGAAAATGGATCCTTGGATGTCTGATAATTGCCTGTAAAATTTGGGCCCATTTGGAGTTGTGGATTCCGAGATAGGATCAAATTAGTGGGATGTTTTTCTGGGCCACAGAATCTGGCCTAGAATTTTATCTCTAACTTGGGCCACCTTAATGACCACCATAGAAGATGAATTAGCATTATATCCTGAATATTGATTTGTTCCTAAAATTTATTCTATCATCCCACAAAAGTTGGGATTCATTGGGACTGTATGTTGGGCCCCACAGTCTCATAAGTGGGCTGGTGTCCAATCTGACTTCTCTAGAATTGCTTCCATTCATCTCCAAATATCTCCATCATCATTTATAAATCATCCATTGATCCCTGAATGAAAAATGTTCACATTTAAGTGTATATATATTTCCCAAAATATCAAATTAAAATATTGATAATTATATTCCTTAGAATCGAATGACTCATTGGGCCTAAATTGGTGTACATTAGGCATGAAGTGCACAAATGATGAGAATGAATGTTCATAATGAAAATGCACTAACTCAGGCCCATAAGATAAAAAATGAACATTTAATACCATTAAAATTTAATTAAAATATATGTTTTTATTGGATAATCACACCCTCCAACTTGAGATTTTCTAGTCCCGAGCAAATAATTCAATGATTTTATTTGAATTCCTTTCTTCAAACACATTATAACAAACAGTGCTCACAATGTAAACTGCACACAACTATATATTTATAACCTATAAAGATAATTTAAAACAAGATAAATTTAAAAGCATATCCCAATCCCAAGCCCATTCCTTTGATCAAATCCATCATCATACTTCATCCAACTCAATTAGGTGTAATGATGTGTTGTGAATCACAATAGATATGGGGGTTCATTTTCATTCAAGGGAGAAATCATGGAAGTGCTAGGTGGAATCACATTTAATCCTAATATGATTATTCTTCATTCCTTTTTTTTGTATTTTTTTTGAAATATTGCTATAGTAATTGAAATTGCAGTTAATCAAATTAACCCATGAAGCAAGACTTTGCCGATGACTCCCAGACTCAAAGGCCTTAGGGCACCAAGTGAATCCCACATACTCGGGCATCGTCTTGAGTTAACTTAATAAAAAACAAAGTCATATGACCATAAATAGAGATAGATTAAAAAACTCAGGCCTAGACAACTCTGGAGTCATGATCCCCAAGTGCCGAAAGCCTCACATTTTATCAATCCATTGATCTACACGCAAAATTTTATATATATATATATATATATATATATATTTTGAATACTCATATTATTCATAAAAATCAAACCAGCCTATGCTATTTATTATGGGGCCCCAAAAATTCAAATTAGTACCCCACAGTCTAGAGGACGTGCATTGTGGCATTTTGATTTAATGGATGAAAATAAAAAAGATGAAAATTTTCATTGGACAACCAAACTTCCAAAATCAATGCTTTTAAACATAATCATGAATTAAATTAAGAGTCAAGAAAATAAAAGTTATTTTCTATGTAGTTTTAATGTGAGAAAAGATGTTATTATATGAATGATAAAGGAATTTTACTTCTTTTTTTTATCATTGTTTTTTTAAACAAAAATTTTGTTTCCACCCCCCCAACTTAGAATGAAACTGTCCCTAGTTTCGTAAAAATAAAATTTAGAATGGGGTAGAGGAATAAAAGGGGAGTTCAATAAGGAAATTTAAATATGAGGATCATGGAATGAAGTCACCTGGTGGTTTAAGTTTGAAGTTCTTGCCGCTCTAATTTAGTCCTTTGATATCCATGTCGCTTGCAAAGTTCCCTAGTGGAAAAAGGAAAACAAACAAACAAAACAAAACAATATATATATATATATATATATAAAAGTAAAATATAAGTATATATATAAAAATTATAGAATAAGTAATCACATTAAGTCGTAGGTCAGTGGTAAGCGCGCGCCCCTGTCTCCCTTCGGTCCCGGGTTCGAGTCCCCGTGGCTTCTCCGGTTGTGACGGGGTTTTCCCCATGGCTTATGGCGTGTCCCCTTTTTTAATTATTATATTATTATTATTTTTATTATTTTTATCTTAACCTATAAAATAATAAAAATAAAACAAAATAAACTGATGATACATTGTCTTCTTTTTAAATTTTTGGGTAAGGTATTACTCAAGGATCACACCACGTGACACGGATGAATATGGTGCTCCCCTTTCGTACCCATCCATACTCATAATAGAAGAACATGCCAAAAGTATATTTTTTTATTTTTAAATATAAAAATGATTAATTAATATTATTTGAAAAATAAAGATGATTCAGAAATATTAGAAACATAAAAACCCCGGGTTGCCTCCCGTGCAATGCTTTGTTTAATGTCGTTAGCCCGACATAGATCCTAAATTTATCAAATTTTTCCTGGTTCATAGATTGGCTCAATTAACTCAACATCTATTTCCTATTTATTTAATGGTTCAATTAATGTTTTTAACCTTTGACCATTGACCTTGAAAATGTGACCACTAGTGGGATCTTGAATCTCTACTGCCCCATGGGGGTATACATGATGCACTATGAAAGGACCTGACCATCTAGACCTTAACTTTCCCAGGTGTAAATGTAGTTTTGAACTATAAAAGAGCACAAGTTTTCCAGGTTCAAAATGTTTTACCTTGATATTCCTAGATTGGTAGGCTTGAACTCTAGCTTTATTGATCCTTGAATTTTCATAAGCCTCCATCCTTAGTTCCTCAAGTTCATTGAGATCTAATTTACTTTTTGTTCCGGCCAATGAGAGACCATAATCCATTTTCTTAATTGCCCAAAAGGTCTTATGTTCAATCTCCACTGGCAAATGGCATGCTTTACCATAAACCAACCTATATGGGGACATTCCTAAAATGGTTTTATATGCGGTTCTATAGGCCCAAAGTGCATCTAAGAGTTTCTCAGACCAATCTTTCTAGAGGGGTTGAAAGTTTTTCAAGAATTTTCTTAATCTCCCTATTCGCTAACTCAGCATGACCATTGGTTTGAGTATGGTATACAGTGAACACTTTATGAGAAATACCATACTTAGACATGAGTGAAGATAATGGGCAGTTGCAGAAATGGGTTCCTCGATCACTGATTATAGCCCTAGGAATTCCAAATCGAGAAAATATGTTCTATTTCAGAAATCGAATCACAACTTGATCATAATTGGACTTAGTGGGAATGGCCTCAACCCATTTTGAGACATAATCAATAGCTAAGAGTATGTATAGGTATCCCCAAGAGTTTGGGAAGGGACCCATGAAATCAATTCCCCAACAGTCAAAGATTTCAATCACTAAGATGGGAGTGAGTGACATTTGATTCCTTTTTTTGATGGACCCTACTTGTTGACACCTAGGAAAAATTTGACAAAATGTGTAGGAGTCCCTTGAGAGGGTGGGCCAGAAGAGACCACATTGAAGAATCTTAGAAGATGTTTTCTTAGAGGAAAAGTGACCTCCACATGCCTCACTATGACAGAATTTAAGGATGGACTCTTGTTCAGATTCTGGAACACACCTCCTAATGACTTGGTTAGGGCATAAATTATAGAGGTATGGATCATCAAACACATAGTGTCTAACATCAGAAAGGAATTTCCTTCGATCTTGAGTCCCTAAGAATTTTGGAATGACTCCTGTAACTAAGAAATTGGCTATGTCGGCATACCAAGGGAAGTCACTCACAGAGTATAGGTGTTCATCAGGAAATGAATCAGACACAGAAAGGTGATTTGAGTTGTCTTTGAATTCCATCTTAGAGAGGTGACCAGCTACAACATTTTCAACGCCCTTTTTATCCTTGATTGTGAGGTCAAATTCTTGTAAGAGAAGGACCCACCTAATCAGTCTAGCCTTGGCATCTTGTATTTGGAAGAGGTATTTTAGTGCAAAATGGTCAGTGAACACAGTGATGGGGGATCCTAAGAGGTAGGACCTAAAATTCTCTAAAGCAAACACAATAGCAAGTAACTCCTTTTCAGTAGTGGTGTAGTTTATTTGGGAATCATTTAAGGATTTACTTGCATAAGCAATTACATAAGGAGTTTTATCACAGCATTTTCCTAACACAACTCCAACAACAAAGTCATTGGCATCACACATAAGTTCAAAAGGAAGGTTCCAATTTGGAGATTTCATAATGGGAGGAGAGGTGAGAGAGGATTTGAGGGTTGAGAATGAACCCTCACAGATTTCTGTCCAAAAAAATGGAGCATCCTTTACTAGGAGAGCACAAAGGGGACGCGATATTGAACTAAAGTCCTTGATGAATCTTCTATAGAAACCAGCATGTCCTAATAAATACCTCACTTCCTTGACAATTTTGGGTGATGGAAGGTGACGAATGATGTCAACCTTTTCTTTATCAACTTCAATCCCCCTACTCGAGACCAGATGGCCTATAACAAGTCCCTCTTTAACCATGAAATGGCATTTTACCAGTTTAGGACCAGATTATTTTCTTCACATCTTGACAAGACTCTCCACATTCTGCAGACATCCCTCAAATGTATCCCCAAACATAGAGAAGTCATCCATGAAGACCTCTAGAAAATCCCCTGCCATGTCTGAGAAGATTCCCATCATGCACTGCTGGAAGGTTACAGGGGCATTGCATAACCCAAAGGGCATGCGTTTGAAGGAAAAGGTTCCGAATGGACATGTGAATGTAGTCTTCCCTTGATCCTCTAGAGAGACCTCAATTTGATTATACCCTGAGTACCCATATAAGAAATAGTAGAAGTAATGACCTGCCACTCTCTCAAGGACTTGGTCAATGAATGGTAAGGGGAAATGGTCCTTCTTGGTGAATGAGTTTAGCTTCCTATAGTCAATGCAGACCCTCCATCCACTACTCACCCTTGTTGGAAGAATCTCTCCATCCTCATTGGTTATCACTGTGATTCCTGCCTTTTTTGGAACCAATTGTATTGGGCTCACCCATTCACTCTCAGCTATGGGATATATGATACCAGCTTTTAACAATTTTAGAAGTTCTTTCCTTAATACCTCCATGACATTAGGATTGAGTCACCGTTGAAGTTGGTGACATGGCTTTGAATCAGATTCCAGAACAATCCTATGAGTCCCAATAAGTGGGCTAATCCCAGGAATATCAGATAAGGTCCAACCAATGGATTTCTTATGTTTCCTAAGGACATCTAGAAGCATCCTCTCATGATTGGATTCAAGAGAAGAAGAAATGACAATAGGATGTGTTTGATTGTCCCCTAGGAAAGCATACTTGAGTGTAGCGGGAAGTTCCTTCAATTCAAGATCAGGTTGGTTCGGAATTTCAGTAGAATATTGGGACATTGGATCAAGATCAATTTTATTTCCTAAAGTTTTAGACAAGATTGATTCCCCTCATGTATAAGTTTCAGCTACTAGATTGGCTTGATCAGATTTAGGGAAGGAAGTTTGATCAGTCTCCATGAATGTGGTTTGCTGAAAGGTTTCACTGATTGTTGGACCTAAGACTTCATCATAAGAGCAATTTGAAAATGATTCAATCTAAGGAGATAAACTTCCTTCATATGAACAAAGGAAATCAATCTCATCCTGACTTAAACATCCATCAAATATTACTTGATGTTCTATGGATTCATTATCAATGCTTCCTATCATGTTTACTTCATGAATGTCCTTGTCATCCCCTATTTGTGAGCTTTCATTATAGATGTTCAAGTCTAGACTCATGTTCCCAAAGGTGATGGTCATGTTCCCATTTCGGACTCGGATAACAGAGTTGATTATTGTAAGAAAAGGACGGCCAAGGATGATTGGGGTTTGTTACTTATTTCCTAAGTTTGGATGGTTGTCAAGGACAATGAAGTCAGCAGGGCATATGAAGTTTTCAACCTTTACCAGAACGTCCTTTAAAATACCCTTTGGAACCCTAATGCTATGATCAGCAAGTTGAAGTGTGACAGATGTGGGTTGGAGTTCTTCTAGGCCTAACTGGCAGTACACAGCATAGGGGATGAGATTGACACTAGCACCTCGATCACACAAGGCCTTGATAACTTTGCTTTCTCCTAGTTCAACATTGATGTAAGGGAAACCTGGGTCTTTCAACTTAGGAGGAATGGTCCCTTGAATGGTGGTACTCACATTAGCATCCAAAAGGACTTGGTTTTTATGTGAAAATTTTCTTTTAAAAGTGCACAAGTCCTTAAGGTACTTTGAGTAGGCAGGTATGGTTTTGATGGCATCGAGAAGAGGAATGTTCAACTTGACTTGTGAGAATATTTCCCTCAATGTTTCACTCAATTCAGGCTTGGTTTTCCCCTTCACGCGTTGAGGAAATGGTGCAGGTTGTGGGGTTGTTTGTTGAAGATTTGTTTCTTTGACAATTTTATCATGTTTTTCAGTTTGATCATTTGGTTCATTTGAATTTTCATCCATGTTTGAATCTTTAGGTGGGTTCTAAATTAGTTGTTCAGGTTTCTCAATTGATTTCCCACTTCTTAAAACAGTCACAACCTTTAGTTATTCATGAGTTGTTTGAGTGAAACTTGACTCTCCCCTTGAAGTTGAGAATGGCACCGCCTGAGTAGGCATGGGTGCCTTTCCAGTTTTGATGGTTTGAAGTTCTTTTTTAAGGTAAGAGACTTCCGAGTTCATCCTTTCCGTTTGTTTTCACAGTTTTTCTAGTAGGATTTGTGGAACAGTTTGGGTTGGTGCTTGAGAAGATTGGTTTATCCCGGGGGGATATTTTAGAGGTGGGATGGTTTGTTGAAAATGGATCGGTGGCTGTTGGTATTGGATAGGTTGGCTTTGGAACTGGTTATGGGTTTGGAACTAGTGGGGGTAAGGATTTTGTCCCTGTGGTTGGCTAGGTTGTTGGTTATCTTTCCAGCGGAAGCCTGGGTGGTCATTATACCTTGGGTTGAAGTTGTTTTGGTATTGAGGCTTTTGAAAGTTCAAAGCATTTACTTCCACTATAGGTCCTCCTAAAAGAACATCCTTGATGGATGGAATAGTTGGGCAGTTGTCTGTCTTATGGTCATGTTTGTCACAAATTGTGCAAACAAGGTCTACAGTTTGGATTTCATGGACTTCCTAAGGTCTATCTCTTCAACCTTCCTAGAGAGTGCTGCGAGTTTAGCCCTAATGATTTCCTCTTCTCTAAGTGTATGAATTCTAGTATTTCTTTGTGTATTTTCAGAATAAGGTGAAGTTCCCCATGTTTGGTTTTGTTCAGAAAGGATTTCTAGATACTCGTAATCATCATTTGGGGCTTTGTTTTTAAAGGTTCCATTACACATCATGTCAATGAATTGTTTGTTCCCTGGACCCAACCCTTCATAGAAAATTCTCACTTGTTCAGGAATAGAAAAACCATGGTGTGGAACCATGTTTAGAGTGTCTTTGAACCTCTACCATGTTTCATATAATGACTCTCCCTCTTTTTCAAAAAAGTTTTGGATGCTCTTTTTAAGTGCAATTGTTTTGTGGTGGGGAAAGTATTTTTTGTATAATTCTCTTTGTAGCTGGTACCAAGATTTGATGGATGATGGTCTCAAATTTTTTAGCCAATTTTTAGCTCTATCCTTTAAAGAAAAAGAAAATATCCTCATATTAGCTGATTCTAGTTGATGTGGGTGACACATGGTTTCTACAATGTCATTGAACTCCTTAATGTGAAGGTAGGGCATCTCGGACTCCATTCCATGGAATGTGGGAAGATGGTTTAGGACATGGGGTTTAAAGATGTAGTTGGAATCTCCTAGGGAATTGTGTATAATTAATGAGGGGGCATTGGTACAGGAAAGTGTGAGGTATTCATTCATGGTTTGATCGACCGCATTCCCCAAGTTTGGGGCTGCCTCATTTGAGTTTCCATTTTGGTTTCCACCCGGGTTTATGAGTTGGTTTCTTTTAAGACCTTCCATTGAAATGGGCTCAATTTTGGACTATAGAGTATTAGGAAGATTAGGATCTAATGGAATGAGTTCCCTTGGTGTACTTGACTCCCCAACCCCAGGACTATCCACCCTAACTAGACGATTTGATTGATCGTGGGTGTAGGCGGACATGCGCCAAAAGAAAAAAAATGAGAAAGGGACAAGATAAGAGAATTTAAATGAGAAAAGAAGAAATGGGGGAGAATAGAATGAGTGTTTATATGACTTACTTGGGTCCCCGGAAATGGCACCAAAATTTGATTCACGCTCAAATTTACCCAAGAGAAGAAGGTAGGACGGTCCTTCTAGTTTAGTTTGGGTTGTCGAATCCTCAGAGACCTAAGAAGAAACCTATAGACACGTACATTCTATGGACTGTTTTTGGTTATTAATTGGACAACTTGGATTGGTTTTAGATGGGTTTAAATGAACTCTAAGAGACTTAAGTTAATTCAATTTAAAAGAATGATTTTATCCTAGGTTATTTCTCAGGGTGGATTGGACGTATTTCCTTTTCAATGATTTCAATTTCTTATATTCGAGATGGGTTCATTTAAGGAGATAAAACAAAATCATAACTTACTGGTTTAATGCCTACACCCTTTAATACTAATCACCTATAAACTTGAAGGATCAATGTTTTGAGCACTTCAAGGTAAAGGTTCGTATTAGCACATGAAGTGCGTGGCCTTAAATTTAACAAGGATGATGGAGTTTAAAAATCATCAAATAAAAATCTCAATTAAAGAAGTGATTATACATTAATGGGGTGATAAATAACATAAAATCCAGACCCTTTATACTCCCTTGGATCAACCCATAAGTGGGTTAGCCCTCCATTGATCCCATGGTTTCAATGGAAGCGGAAAGTAGACTCATGAGGGAGGAAATGGAGAAGTAAGAAAACAACAAAAATAAAATGATCACTCCACCGTTGTGTGAATAATTTCACAAGGTTTGATGTGAATAAATTCACACCTTGATCCAACGGTATCAAAGTGATATGAAGAACAATAGAATAAGAGAAGAAGAGGAACTTTTATTAATAAACTAAAGTGAATTGAACAACTTACATGTGAAAGACAAATTTGAGACAACAAAATTGCAGCATAACATTACAATTGAACAAAGCACCCAAGATCCTCAAATCCTCCAACAAAACTGCATTAAATAGTAATTTTTGAGCCCTTGGGTCTATCCTAAAATATTACAAGTCTTCTCAATTAATTGTGGTAGGCCATAGGTGGGTGGAAAGTAAGGGAGAGTTGATTTTTCCACCCTTGACCCGAGGTGGCAGCCAACTTTCATTCACCGAACAGAAGTGCTTGGAAGACCTTCTAGATTGCCGAATCAGAGTGGTCCATATAAGAATAAAATGGAGCCTCGGATGTCTTATAACCTCCTATAAAATTTGTCCCCATTTTGAGTTTTGTATTCCGAGATATGATCAAATTAGTGGTCTGTTTTTCTGGGCCACATAATCTGGCCCATAATTTTATATCTAACTTGGGACACCTTAATGACAACCATAGAGGACGAATTAACATTATCTTCTGAAGAGTGATTTGTTCCTAAACATTTATTCTATCATCTAAAAAAATTTGGGATTCATTGGGACTATAAGTTGGTCCCCACAGTCTCATAAGTGGTCTGGTGTCCAATCTGCCTTATCTAGAATTGCTTCCATTAATCTCCAAATATCTCCATCATCGTTTATGAATCATCCATTGATCCATTAATGAAAAATGTTCACATTTAAGTTTAGATATAGTTACCAAAATATCAAATTAAAATATTGATAATTACATTCCTTAGAATCAGATGACTCATTGGGCCTAAATTGGTGTACATTAGGCATGAAGTGCACAAATGATGAGAATGGACGTTCATAATGAAAATGCACTAACTCAGGCCCATAAGATCAAAAATGAACATTTAATACCATTAAAATGTAATTAAAATATATGTTTTTATTGGATAATCACCCATGTTTATATGTTATTATTTCATATGTTCCATGCTTTTGATATCATTATTTCATGCCTCCTAACTCATGTGATTAATATTTATTCTTATGTTCATTCCCTTACTGGGTTTTTTAGCTCATCCCTTTGTTAATGTGTTCCCCAGGGTACCCTATGTAGATGTAAGGGATCAGAGGAAGTTAGGAGTTCTTTATGGATATTAAATAAAGAAGTTTTTTTTAGCCCCATGTTTTATGTTTTATGTACCTAGTCTTCAAAGATGCTATACTTCATGACCCTTGGATTGTACTCTAATGTATAATTATTCCTAAAATCATGTAATGTTATATGTAAAAGGATAGGGTCACTATAATTGGTATCAGATGATGGTCTTGTTATTTTTAGAGATTAGGAATAGAGCACTTTAGTAAGAACCTTAAGGATGATATGAAGTATAAGAAGACATCCCTAACTTTTGGTAAGTATAGAGTAAGTGGTTTATTAAGAAAATACATCCCTATATGGATACAAACAGGTAGAGATGGCTCTGGAACAGATGTAACTAGGATTGAAAACTCTGACAAGGTGCTTTGGACTTGACCTAGGGTATCCTAGTACACAACAACGATCTTTGCTGAACTCTTGGTTTGACACTCTAGGGGGATATGATTTGGTAAATTTATAAGCTTAGTAAAAACCATTATTAAGGGAATAAAAAAATCCCATAAGAATATAAGTTAAGAAATAGATCATAGATAACCTATATTTAAACCTAAGGAATCACAAGTTAAGTATACTTATCCTCTACAAGTTTATCCTTTTATGTCCAAAGTTTCCTTTTGATGTTCAATAACTAAGTATTCAAGCTATCTAATTGTACATTCTTTTTCTTAATTTATGGAAGAAAATATAATAACACATTACAACAACCAATGTGTTCGGAAATGTGAATATTGCCCTAATTATATGCCTAATATGACAAGAATGGGTGCTCAAAACTTCATGACAATACTTGCTCAGCTGGATCAAGTTATGAATAATATCTTGAATCATATGGAACACCATACTCCTCTAAGGAAAGAGCAAGTTGCTATAGAATCCTTCATGTGGAAAATGCCTCCCATGTTTAGCAGATCTTCTGATCCCCTCCTCGCAGAACAGTGGATTAACTCCATTGAAAAGATATTATCTGTCATCCAGTGCTTTGAATAAGAGAAATTTGTACTGGCAGTCTATCATTTTGATTGGGAAGCTGATCAATGGTGGACATTGATCAAGAATACAAAGTCCCAAGAGGAAATTGATTCCATGGATTGGGAGGAATTAAAGAGGATGTTTTTCAACAAATATTTTCCTCAAACTCTCCACCTCAATATGGAAAAAGAGTTCCTCAAACTCAAGCATAAGAAATATGAGTCCATTGGGGAGTATGAAGCAAACTTCACAAGGATTGAAAGGTACGCCTATGGATTTGTCATGAACACTGAAATAAAGGTGGATCGCTTCTTTAGTGGACTAAAATCAAGTCTACAAAAAGCGTTGGTGATCCAAGACTTAGAAAGTTATGAGGATATTGTCTGTTGTGCCCTCAAGGTTGAAATGGATATTGGAGACTCTCAGTGGTCTCATGAGCCCAGTGAAAAGAAGTGGAAAATGGAGAACAACATGGGTGGTTCAACAAACAAATCTCATGATGGAAGGAAGCCTGACTTTTCCCCTTGTATTTTTTTTGGGAAGAATCATCTTGGGAACTATCTGAAGGGAACCAAGAATTGATTTAAATGTGGAAAGTTTGGTCATCTGGCTAAAAACTATCGACATGATATGAAGAATCCTGCTAATGTGGAAGAAGAAAGGAAGGTTCAGATCAACACTTAGCTAGTGGTGCAGTGTTACAACCGCAAGGAGCATAAGCATCATGCGAACAGTTTCCTTAAGCCGAGGGTTGTTAGAGGAAATCAACAACAACCTCCAAGGAATCAAGGAAGGGATTATGCGATCACTACTAGTAAGGTGGATCTAGACAATGATGTGGTGACATGTACACTAGTTATTCATTCAATAATAGCGAACATACTATTTGATTCTGGTTCCATGCATTATTTCATATCTTGCAAGTTTAGTAGAACTATTCAAACACCACCTCAAAATTTAGAGGATAAGTTATCTATGATAACATCGAATGGGGAAATTATTGCATCCATGGTTTATAACTCCTCCCCGGTTAATTTTTGTAGATTGAACCTCCCATAAAATCTCGTCATACTTCCTTTACTGGAGTTTGATGCCATCTTGGGCATGGATTGACTCTCTTTATAAAAAGCCAACATCAACTTTCGGGAAAGGGAGACCACTCTTCACATCCCAAAACATCCTCCAATTATTTAAAATTGTAAATAGGAAGATGAATCTTCTTAAGAATCATCATCTCAAGTGTGAATATTCTTTCCTTATGAGCAAGCATATCTATCCCAAATTATTGATACAAAGGATAGAATCATGCTTGAAGACATGACCATCATAAGGGATTTCATTGATGTACTCCCTAAAGAGTTTCCTGGTCTTCCTTATGACTGAAAGGTTGAGTTCTCAATTGAAATTATCCCTAGATCTCTGCCTATATCAAAGAAACCTTACAGAATGGCCATTGTAGTGTTGGAAGAGCTGTAGAAGCAGATACAAGAGAATCTAGAGAAGGGTTTCATATGCCTGAGTGCTTCATCGTGGGGAGCGCAAGTACTCTTCGTCAAGAAGAATGATGGTTAAATGCACCTATTCATTGATTATTATAAGCTCAATAAAATAACAATAAAGAACAAGTATCCAATGCCTCATATAGATGACTTGTTTGATCAGCTTCATGGGGCCAGTTATTTATCTAAGGTAGATCTTTGGTCGGGATATCACCAATTAAAGGTGAGGAATAAAGATATTCCCAAGACTGCCTTTTGAATGAGGAATGGACACTATGAGTTCATACTAATGCCCTTAGGACTCACTAATGCTCCAAAAATTTTCATGGATTTAATGAATATAGTCTTTAGAGATTACCTCAATAAATTTTTGGTAGTCTTTATCGATGATATTATGATATACTCCAAGAGAAAGGAGGAACATGAGGAGCATTTGAATACTGTGTTAAAGTCTTTGTGAAGGGATAAGCTATATGAAAAGTACAATAAATGTGAATTCTTGATGGAGTAACTATCATTCTTGGGGCATGTTATCGCCAGCAAAGGGATATTTGTGGACCCTTCCAAGACAAAGGCAATTGAAGAGTGTCCAGAACAACATCTGTAATGGAGACCCACAACTTTTTGGGTCTAGCTGGGTATTATCGATTATTTTTGAAGAACTTTTCACGATTGTCGAACCCAATGACCAATCTGACAAGGAAGGGAGTAAAGTTTGTCTAGACTCAGCAATGTGAAGACTATTTTAAGGAGTTGAAAAAGAGGCTAATCACTGCACCAGTACTCACACTCCCAACAAGTGGAGAACTATTTGTGGTGTATGGTGATTCTTTAAAGAAGGGATTAGGTTGTGTGTTGATGAAAAATGATAAAGTGACAGCTTATGCCTCAAGGCAGTTGAAAATCCATGAGTAAAAATATCCTACACATGATCTAAAATTGGTGGTTGTGATATTTGCATTGAAAATATGGCAGTATTATCTCTATGGGGAGAAGTGTGAGATATATACTGACCACAAGAGTCTCAAATATATATTCACACAAAAATATCTTAATATGAACCAAAGAAGATGGATAGATCTCATCAAGGATTATGACTTCTCAATCCACTACTATCCCGGTAAGGCAAATAAGGTGGCAGATGCTCTAAGTAGAAAGGATCTTGTATCTTTATCAATGATGAGAGTTGAAAAGGATCAAATCTTCTTAGATTTGAAGAGGATGGACATGGGAATCATTAAGGGAGGAACATAATCAATCCTTTATCAAATTATTGCTCAACCACCCCTCATGGATAGAATAAAGGATGCTCAAAGAAAAGATGTGGAAATTCTGAAAAGGGTGGAAGCTATCAGAAATGGGAAATCCTCTGAGTTCATGGTTGATGAGGAAGGAGTTGTAAGATTTGGGTCAAGATTATGAGTACCATCCGATCCAGAGATAAAGAAGGAGCTTCAGAATGATGCACATAGCTCAACCTTCTCTATTCACCCAGGGAGCACAAAGATGTATCGAGATCTCCGAGAGAGCTTTTAGTGGGACAATATGAAAAGGGAGATTACAGAATATACATCAAAGTGCCTGGTATGTCAGAAAGTGAAGGATAAGAGGAAAAAGTATAAGGGGATTATGAAATCACTACCCATATCAACATGTAAGTGAGAGAACATCACCATGGAATTTTTCACTAGACTTCCAAGGAAATCCAGAGGAAACAATGCTATATGGGTCATTATAGATTATCTTACAAAGACAAATCACTTTATCACAATTTGATATGAATTCTCATTGGATCAACTTGAACATATATATATATCAAATAGGTGGTAAGGATGAATCTATTACCACTATCTATTGTATCGGATTGTGATACAAGATTCACCTCGAAGTTTTGAAAAAATATCCAACATGCTCTAAGCACTGAACTGAACTTCAGTACAACCTAGAATCCTCAAACTGATGGCCAATCTGAGTGAACTATTCAGACACTATATTATATGTTGAGATCATGTTCTATGAACTTCAAAGGAGTATGAGACCAACATCATCCACTGGTTAAATTTTCCTACAAAAATAGTTTTTTACATGAGCATTCGAATGGAACCATATGAAGTCCTTCATGGGAAAAGTGTCGAACACTAGCGTATTGGGATGAAGTCGGTGAGTGTAAGCTTATAGGATCTGAAATGGTCGAAGAAATGGCAGAGAAGGTGAAAAACATTTAGCAGCATATCAAGGTAGCCCAAAGTCAACAAAAGATTTATAAAGATAATTGTCGACGAGACCTTGAGTTAAAAGTTGGAGACATGGTATTTCTATGCATATCTCCATGGAATAAGGTCATGAGATTTGGGAAGAAAGGAAAGCTAAGTTCTAGGTATATCATCTCCTTCAAAATCCTTAATTGAGTCACAGTTGTGGCCTATCAACTGGCACTTCCACCTACCATGTCGAAAGTACACGATTTCTTCCATGTATCCATCTTAAAAAAGTACATACCAGATCCTTCACATGTAATCTCTTCAAAGGTGGTACAATTAGAGGATGATATTTCTTATAAGGAGCATCCAGTGAAGATCTTGGATCAAAGAGATAAAGTTCTACTTAATAATACAACTCACCTAGTCAAGGTACTATGGCAGAACCACAAGTGTGAAGAGGCAACATGAGAACTACAGGAGGCAATGAAGGAAAAGTACCCACACCTGTTTATGGCTTTGAATGTAAAACAAAATTTCGAGGGAAAAATTTCATAAGGGGGAATAATGTAACAACCCAATGTTTCATCAATGGAATTACCTTCTTATATTTATACTTTATAGTATAATCACATTATAAATACACAATTTCATATCATGATAATAAATACAATGTGACCTTTAAACATAATTTTGTCACTTCTGTGATTTGAATTTTGAAAATCTAACATACACGGTTGCGATTAGTAAGTTATTTGGAGTATGATAAGAAAAACTTATTTTTGATGAATAGTAACCTACCCTTATGAATAGTAACATACCCTTATGAATAGTTATATACCCTAATGAATAGTAACCTTAACTATGATAGTATATAAATAATATTCAAGTTGAAGTACGATATACCTATATCTAGGAATAAGAAAATAAATGTTTTAAAATTATTATTTTTTCAAGTAAATTGTGATTTTAATTAAATATTAAATTAATCATATTTATATTTTTTTTTTGAAAAATGGAATTCATTTTTGGATTCTACACATTGAAAAATGGTTAGGATGAATTTTTGGGTTTTTTATAAAATACTTGAATTTTTAGTGAATAGTAAAATACATTAATTTACCGTATAAATACATTATAATTTAAAACCACTATTCCTGACATCATAAGTGATGTAAGAACCCAAATGTTGAAATTACATGAATTTATTACTATTATAGGTCATGTAATACTCACTATTTCTTGTCTTGTGAAGAAATAATAAATTAATGATTATAATATTATGAAAACCCTACTCCCCTCCACTATAAATACCACCCATCCTTACTTCTTCTCTTCACTCCTCTCAAGCCTTGTCCCTTGCAAATATTCTACCCAAATACCTTCCCAAGATCCTTCCCCACACCCAAAATCCCATAGTCTCTTCAAAATACCAAATCCTCTCCCCTTAAGAGTCTCTCAAAGGAGATAAACTCAAGAGGTAAATTCCTCTTTCTAATTCTTTCATTTATTTTAAGTTCTTTTATTTTATTGTTTATTTTATAACCTCCCTTCACCCAAATGGTATGATAAATCTAGTAACATAAATTTACTAGAATTATATTATTCTAATGGGATAATTTATTATATTCTCTCCTTTCCCCATCGTTTATTTGAAATAAATGAAAACACCGTTTGAGATGTGTTAATTTAGCACAATCAAGGACAACGGGTTATAAATTCCCATTACCATCTTTAATTCTGGTCATGAAACAATTTTCAAGGTTGAAACAGACCATAATATATGTTTTATGCCTCATATATGGTTCTGTAACCCTTTTCTACACATGGTTTTGGTTTTTAAAACAAAATGTGTTCTTTGTGGTCAAAAACCGCCAATTAACCCAAAAGGATGTCACTAAAGTTTTACATAATGTTTCAACTTCACTACAAGTAACCAAATTAAATTTTCAACCATGTAATATCCTATATTTTCAATAATAAAATACAAATTCAATTATGGACAACCAATTTCATCATACGCGTTTATCCGAACATGAATATAAGTAAACCAATCTTGAAAACCAAGAAAACAAACGGTCCCGAACAATGAAATTGAACAACTTAAACCATTAAAAAGGTCATGAATGAACTTAAAAAGGTTATAATAAATCCTTTAAATATATAAGAGGTTATTTAAAGATTAATTAATGAACCTAATTTATTTATTCAGGTCATTAAGTTCAAGAAAAGATCATCATCAGACTTAAGGTAAGGGATCCTCTCCATTTCTCTTATATTGAAGATTGTCCTCTATGTTATTCCCTTTTATGTGTAATTCCTAGTGATGGGGTATTATTAAGCACCTACACCATACTTACCTCATGATATATAAGTTATGATAAACCCATTTTATCTCTCATAAATCCCTCTTAGGTACACCCAACACCATGCTGATAATCCATAATGAGTTCTACCCGAACCTCCTTTGTTCTTTAGGGTTGTCTTATATTTATTTATATAAAAATGGAGTTATCTTATCTATTTATGTAAATATTATAAATTATTTTTACTTGTAAAAAATTCATTTATAAATACCCTTTCATCACTCTCTTTTAGGGATATGCATGTTTTTAAAATATTTCTTCCTTAGTACTTTCTGATAAGCAACTGTTTTAAGGGAACTTCCCGAATTCTTACCCAATTTCAAGTGCACTCTATGTTCTATTTTAAGACACCATTATATTTATAAAATCAGTATTTTTATTATTAAAAACTTCTTGGTTCACTTTTTAGGACCCCAGAACACCTTGAGAGGGGAGGGGTGAATCAGGGTGACCACTTTTTCTTTTAATGTGATGGATCTTGTTCCCATGTTGGTAGGAACTTGTTAAACCTGTATGATGAATATGATTATAAAGTAAACATTAACATGCATAGAGATGACACATCACTTTTTACTTGGTTCACCACTAAAGGATACATCCAAGGAGCATACGCCGACAGGTTGTCGGTCATACCTAATTCCACTAAACTTCACTAGCTGTGGATTACAAAGGTTCGAGCACAGTAACTCTGTCCTAGGATCACTACCTTTACAAAGGTTTAGGGATGGATCACTGTGTCTCTCAAGTCACTCCCATTGACTCCCCCTGGCTCACTGCCTTTGGTGAAGTCCCACTCAGTTTATAGATGCGAAGGTCTCTTTAGTATATTTTCATTGAATTATTTGTCTCTGCTCAGCACGAGACTCTTCTTGCATCGAAATCTAGAAATGATGCACTTGTACGCACTAAACCACTGAACTGGATAACCAGAACGTGCAAACAGGATACATAGATGATTTCACATAGCAACTATCCTTTGCACGCGAGTTCTCACTTTTGCACGCAATACCTGATTTTCACACGGAAAAATATTTCACGCAATTTCAACTTTTTACGCGCAACTTCTCCTTTTTCGCACAACACCGAATTTTCTACGCAAGCCGGAATTTTTCGCGCAGCTCGGACTTTTTCACGCAACTCCCTTTATGCGAACCTTTTACACGAATCAGACCTCGGATCTTCTCTGAGTCTTCAACCATACCAAATGATGGGGGTCACCTCTTATTTATAGGCGTCTGAGACCCCCACGTGCAAAACCCCATTTGGTGCGAAAAAATTCTCATCTAGCACGTAATATTTCAGGTCGATATTTTTTTTTCATGCACATCATCAGATATTTCACATAGCCCATGCATTTTCCATTTTTCGACATTCTGATTCCGAAACACAATTTGCACAAAAAACCTCGATCCACTATTTCGTGCACTACGCTATTTTTCGCACCCAACTCAAATATTTCACTAAAAGCCTTTATTTTTTGCGAACCACTTGCTCTTTGCGCCCACCTGCTTTTACCAACAATCCATGTCTTCATTTTCTGATTTTGAGGCCCAAAAAATTGGAAAACACTGGGAAACGACGCCACCTTCAATACTGTTGTCTGCTGGAACTGTATGATCACTTTACTGGCACACATTCTAAACTTCCACTGAGGATTGACAACAAACACAAACCATAATCCAATTCATGAATAGAATATCCATGGTTCCAACAATCTCCCCCTTTGGGTTTGTTGGAAATCACCAAATAAATTCAAAAGAGCACCAGTCGCATGCAAACCAAAAACGCAAGAAGCAACTCAACCAACACTCTAAGTCTACATGAGCAATGATCGGTGTAGAAAACAATAGAGGAAGCTTGAATTGGGTTCTCGTGGTTTGGAATTCTCAATAACACCCAAGTAATTCTCATATGGTGTCACAAAATCATTACATGTCTAATGTATTCCTTCTCATCCTTCTCATCCTATCACCGTCACTGAATTCTCATCGTGTCACAGAAGCATTACATGTCCATGACATGCCTAAATTTATTCCACAAAAGCATTACATGTGATGTGCCTAAATTTATTCCTTTCTCCCCCATTGAAAATAAACCCAAGGACCAGTAATTATTCATTGTTCAGCTCCAAAAACACTCCCCTTGGATAGTATCTCCCCCAGAAACCTGCATCGCATCCATAAACAGATTAAAAGAAGTTAAAAAAACTAGGAAGATGGGTTATCCGTAACCTCCTTATGCACTGGGAGGTGGATGAACACCGAGGTTCAACCGATTGTTCACAAAAATAGCCTTTGACAGTGACTTGGTCAGGATATCATCCACTTGCTCATCAGTTCCCACATGAACCATTCTAATCACACCTTGTTCAAATTTCTCTTTGATAAAATGATACCTAATTTCAATATGTTTTGTATGAGAATGCGGAACTGGATTCTTCATAAGATCAATTTCACTCTTTTTATCACAGTAAATCACCATTGGTTGCTTCACCTCATCACCAATATCTGTTAATTGTTGCTTAATCCATAACAGTTGAGCGCATGACTTTGTGGCGGAGATATACTCAGCTTCAGCAGTACTAAGAGAAGTACTTTCTTGTTTCTTGCTCAACCAGCCAACACATTTATTTCCAATATAGAAAGCTTCACCACTGGTGTAATTTTTGTACACAACATCATCAGTCCAGTCAGCATCAGAAAATGATGATAATTCACTGTTACTTCCTACAGCAAAGTATAAGCCATAATTGTGAGTTCCTTGAATATACCTCATGATTCTTTTTACTGCTGCCATATATTCCTCTTTTGGATTACTTTGAAAGCGGGATGCAAGACATGTGGCAAAGACAATATGTGGCCGTGTCACTGTCAGGTACAGTAAGCTTCCAATGATCCTCCTGTACATGGTGGGATCTACAGAGGTCTCATCCTCATGCTGTCCAAGTTTAGTTCCAACTGCAATCAGAGTTAACATTGGTTTGGAGTCTTGCATATTAAACTTCTTCAGCAGCTCTCTTGCATACTTTTCCTATGAAATGAAAGTGTAATCCTTATTTTAAATCACATGCAGCCCCAAGAAATATGTGAGCTCCCCAATCATATACATTTCAAATTCTGATTTCATGTGATTGGAAAATTCATCCACTGATTTCTGCCTGCTGCCACCAAATATGATATCATCAACGTAGACAAGAAACATGAATTGATCTTTTGGAGAATTCTTCACATATGGATTGTGATCTACTCCTCCTCTTTTGAATTCTAGATTCTTGAGATATGAATCCAACCGAGAGTACCATGCCCGTGGTGCCTGCTTCAAACCATATAGAGCTTTCTTCAGTTTGCAGAACTTTGTTTCATCAGTTCCAAGAACAAAACCCACTGGTTGTTCAATGTAGACTTTTTCTTTGAGTACACCATTTAGGAATGATTTCTTGACATCCATTTGATATAATTTATATCCTATTTGGAATTCCATGGCAAGGAACAACCTGATTGACTCCAATATAGCCACTGAATCAAAGGTTTCTTCAACATCAACACCTTCAATCTGGGAATATCCATTACAAACCAGTCGTACCTTGTTTCTGATAACACTTCCATGCTCATCAAACTTGTTCTTGAAGATCCATTTTGTACCAATAACACTATGACCTTCAGGTCTCTGGATAAGATCCCATGTCTGATTCTTGTCAATCTGATCTAACTCTTCATTCATGGCTTTCACCCATGATTCATCCTTTGCAACTTCTTCAAATGAGGATGGCTCCACAACTTATAGTAACGCAAATTGCATGTTATTTCTCATCCTCCGTGTTTGAGTGGGTGCATTTATGTCCCCAATTATGTTAGATGGATCAATCGTAGCTCTACGATTTCTCCTGTGCGGTTCATTCGCATTTTCTCCATCCACAGTTTCTTCTTCAGATTCTTCTTCTAAGACAATATCATGATGTGACTGCTAAGTGTTTTGTACAACTTCCTCTATTTATGTAGTTGTATTTTCTCCATGTTCACTTTCTTCCTCACTTTCTATTACATCAGCATATGAAGTCCTTAAAGCATTTGTGGTTTTCTCTTCAATTATCTTAATATCACTACTTACCACAATCCTTCCTAATCAATTGTTGAAACACTTGTAGGATTTTCTGTTCATCAAATACCCAAGAAAAATTCCTTCATCATCATTGTCACTAAACTTCCCTTGATTTACTTCTTTGTTTTGGATGAAACATTTTCTTCCGAAAAGACGAAAGTATTTCAACGAAGGCTTCCTTCCATGCCACAATTCATATGGTGTCTTCATTTCTCACATATAAAGCCCTGTTCAATTCTGAATTTGCACTGCAGCTTCAACAACTTCCTTACAGTAATGGTGAGAGATACCTCTCTCAATCATCATAGTCCTGGCCATATTGTTAACCTGTTGATTTCTGCGCTCAACAACTCCATTTTTCTGTGGAGTTCTCACAGTAGCTACCTCATGTTGTATCCCATGATTCTCTAGGTAGTTTTCAAATTCAATGGATGTGTATTCTCCTCCATTGTCTGATCGCAACACTTTGATTGTTCGTCCAGTATCCTTCTCGGTGATTAGACGATATGTTTTCATGCAGTCAAGCACTTGTCGTTTCCTATGTATAACCATTATACATTACATTATACTATAATCATCTATGAAAAGGATGAAGTACCTTTCTCCATGAGTTCCAGAAACATTTACCAGGCCACATACGTCTGTATGAATGAGATAAAGAATATGCGATGCCCTTTTCTTCTTAGGCCGATATGAACTACAGACCAGCTTCCCACGAATGCAAGCATCATAAGATTTTTCCCGTTCACGTTTCAGAATGGGGATATCCATGAATATATTCATCTTAGATATCTTTTCCATTTCTTGTTGGTTAATGTGCCCCAGTCTTCGATGCCACAAATTGTTTTCTTCTTCAACAGACAAATAGCAGGAGTTCAATTTGCTATCGACCTGATATAAGTTTCCATATGTTCTACAGCCTTTCATAATAGAATTCCCTATTTTTTCCTTTATAGTTCAGCCTTTTTGATTGAAAGTTACTATGAGCCCTGAGTCATAGAGTTGACTCACACTAAGGAGATTGTGACGCAGACCGTCCACATAAAGAACTTCCATCTTCTTTAGCTCTCTATTGGCGAGAGCAGTATTCCCACTGCCTTTAATCTTCAAAGAACCATCATTAACAAACCTCACTGTTCCATAAACCTTCTTTTTAATGTTCTTCAAAAGGTTAGCATTTCCCATCATATGGGAAGAGCATCCACTATCAAGAATCCAGGTGCTACTGCTCTTTGTAGATTTGAGGGCTACTTCTACAAGATTGGATTTCTCGATCTTCTTCTTTTCTTTCCATGAAATGCTGGATCAAGTAAAGGATACTGATGGCCTTCTAAAACTTTCGTCCACAAAATTTGATTTTTCATAACCATAATCTTATTTCAGAGGAGAGAAACTGTTTGTGAGAACAACACCATCAGGAGGGTGGATATTGACCTGTCTTTGAGAGTTGTATGAATTTCTCCTATCGAATCTCTACCTGCAATACATAGCTTTATAGCCAAAGTTAGAACAATGAAAACAGTATCTATAAAAACTATTTCTTCTATAAGATGGAGGATATGAAGTTGGTCTACCTTTTTGATGTCCCAGATCTTCCCCATTCAAGTAGCTCCTTACCTCTTCGAAATATGTCATGGTATGGCCTAGATAGCCACATAACTGACACTTCATGAGAGGAAATGACTTCTCACTTTAATTTCTCCTCATGCCGTCTACCTTGGGAGAATAGTTGGACTACCTATCATTTCTGAAAGTTTGAGAATAATTTTTAGTTCTTCTTTTAGTCTGGATTGAGGGTTTCTTTTTCATCACATCAGGCAACGTTTCAACATGTCCAACTTTTATCTTGTCTTTATTTTGGCTCTCTCCACTTCCAGCAGTTGAAGTCTCAGCTTCACATCCAATTCCACTCTTTCCCATGCAAGCGGGTCTTTGATCACTCAAGATTTTTCCAACCCCATTTTAACCACTCTTGGCTCTTGCCAGTAACTCTACATCTGAGAATATTCCAAAATGAATTTTCTTCTTACCCTCATATGTGGTTGATCGACACTCCAGTTTGATTCTAATAATAACAACTTCTTCCTCAATACCCTCAATAGTCTTGGACTTCTCTTCTAGTCTGGATGTAAGGTCATTTATGACCTTTGATTGTTCTTCAATTCTAAGCTTCAATTATGCAATGTCGTCTTTGCTTTCAAGGATAAAATATTGAACTCTCACTAGTTCTTCTAGTCATTCAATTTCAGCTTCAAGATCATCCACATATTCTGATGATTCTTTCAGCATTTCTTTCCACTTACTACATTTCTTACATTTTTTCTCAAGCTTTGAAAAGGCATCCTTAATTTTCAACTTGGGATCACAATTATGAGTCATATGATTGTCTCTGTCTTTTTCAATAGAGGGTTCTAAATTTTCAATATTAGGCATCATGGAAGAATGGTTTCCAATTTTAAAATGGGGTTATTCTTAGTAAAATAATTCAATATCATCCTATTCCTCTTTATAGAAAAAACTCTTCTTCTGTATCTTATTTACAGATTTGAAGTCAACCTTTTTGAAAAACCTTTTCTGAGGCTTCTCAATGTCTTCTACTTCACTTTATTCATCATTGAACTTTCTTTGGCACTGAGAGGCAATGTGCCCAACTCTTCCACAACGAAAGAATGCCAGAGATAACTTACCTTTAAATTTACCTTTTCCCTTCTTCATCCTCTTGGAAATAAGAGAAAGAACTTCTTTTTCCTCATCATATTCATCACCACTATCTTTTGAAATTTTCAGTTTGTCCATGGATTTTAATTCTATTTCCTTGCTAACATGAGTCGTAGCTTCTTCGGGTTTGACTCTCATCTCATATGCCACTAGACTACTTAGAAGATCATCCAGAGATAGTTTAGATAGATCTATTTCTTCAAGGGATGATACCTTTTCATTGTACATAGGAGGAAGTATTCGCAAGATTTTGTTTACAATATCAATGTCTTTGATTTCCTCTCCAAGACCTCGAATTTCTCCCACTACTTCAGTGATTCAGTTAAAGAATGAATCTGCATTCTCATCAGGATGCATCTTTAGATCATCAAACCTGTTGTGCAGAACTTGAATTTTTGCCTCTTTCACTTTGTTGTCTCCTTCATAGATATTTTCAATTTTATCCCATATAGACTTTGCTGAGGTGAAAATCATCACCTTTAGATAAATTTGATCAGAAAGAGCTGCAGTGATAGCATTCTGAGCTTTAGCATCTGCATCAAGAACTTTCCTGTCTATATCAGTCATAGCCAGACCTGTTGGATCAGTAACATGTATTCCTTGAACAGTAGAAAATAGGAATTCCATTCCTGGAGATCTTAAATGAGATCTCATTCTGTTCTTCCAGATCTGGAAATTACTTCCATCGAAGAGAGGGACTCTCCTGACATTGACTGCATTCTCCATGACATCAAAGGACAGATTCAACACCAGTAACCTCCCTCTGATACCACTTGTAGGACCCCAGGACACCCTGAGAGGGGAGGGGTGAATTAGGGTGACCAATTTTTCTTTTAATGTGATGGATCTTATTCCCACATTGGTAAGAACTTGTTAAACCTGTATGATGAATATGATCAGAAAGTAAACATTCACATACAGAGAGATGAAACATCACTTTTTTACTTAGTTCACCACTATGGGCTACGTCCCAGGAGCATATGCTGACAGGTTTTCAGTCGTAACTAATTCCACTAAACTTCACTAGCTGTGAATTAAAAAGGTTCGGTCACAGTAACTCTGTCCCAGGCTCACTACCTTTACAAAGGTTCAAAGATAGCTCACTGCGTCCCTCGGGTCACTCCCATTGAATCCCCCTGGCTCACTGCCTTTGGTGAAGTCCCATTCAGTTTATAGACATGAAGGTCTCTTCAGTAGATTTTCATTGAAGTATTTGTCTATACTCATCATGAGACTCTACTTGCATCGAAATCTGGAAATGATGCACTTTTACGCACTGAACCACCGAATCGGATAAACAGAACTTGCAAACAAGATACACAGATGATTTCGCACAAAAAATATCCTTTGCGTGCGAGTTCTCACTTTTGCGCGCAATACCTAATTTTCACGCGGAAAAACATTTCACGCAATTTCAACTTTTTACGCGCAACTTCTCCTATTTTGCGCAACACCGATTTTTCCGTGCAAGCTAGAAATTTTCGCGCAGCTTGTAATTTCTTGCGCAACTCCCTTTACGCGAACCTTTTACACACATCAGACCTCGGATCTTCTCTGAGTGTTCAACCCTATTGAATTATGGGGGTCACCTCTTATTTATAGGTGTTTAAGACCCCTGCGCACAAAACCCCCTTTGGCGCGAAAAAATTCTCATCTAGCGCGTAATCTTTCACGCCAATATTGTTTTTCGCGCACATCATCAGATATTTTGTGTAGCTCATGCCTTTTCCATTTTTCAACGTTCTGATTCCGAAACACAATTTGCGCGAAAAACCTCGATCCACTATTTCACACACCACACTGTTTTTCACGCCTAACTCAAATATTTCGTGAAAAGCCTTTATTTTTCGCACACCACTTTCTCTTTGATCTCACATGCTTTTACCAACAATCCATGTCTTCATTTTTTGATTTTGAGGCCCAAAAAATTGGCAAACACTAGGAAACGACGCCACCTTTAATACTGTTGTTTGCTGGAACTGTTTGATCACTTTGCTGGCACACATTCTGATCTTCCACTGAGGATTGAAAACAAACACAAACCATAATCCAATTCATTAATATAATATCCATGGTTCCAAAACACTTCTGGTTTTATATAAAATATTTTACCCTTTTCTATTTTAAAGACCCTATAGTGTTTTCCTTAAAACCACACTAAAATGTTTTAATTCTAAAGTTTCTTAAATACTTTTCTTATATGTTGACACTTCTGTTTTACATCACTTACCATGATATATGGATATTTTACCTTGTGAACATCCATGTATGTTTTAATTCCTTTCTCTCATGGACACTTTTATGATACGCCCATTCATTATGCTTTATGACATGATTGTGTTACCCATTTCTTTCCATGGTCACCCTTATGTTTATGTATGGTTGATTATGTTTGATTATTCATCTGGAAAGAATATTCATGAAAATTTTGAGATGGGTGTGCCCAGATAGCACTACAATGCATTGGGTAAAGTTAATTCTCATGATATTCTATGTGCAACGGTCTTGGCGGTTAGCCTTGGCTTGTGCTACTATGAGAAACGAGATTGACAGTTAGCCTCGACCCATAATAATATGGGAACTGGGATTGTCGGTTAGCCTTGAATCATAATAAAGACATGTTTAATGTTTCTACCACATTTATATGATTCCTTTTTTATATGATCCCATATTTATATGTTATGATTCCATATGTTCCATGCTTTTGATATCATTATGTCATGTCTCTTAAATCATGTGCTTAAGCTTTATTATTTTGTTCATTCTCTTACTATAATTTTTAACTCATCCCTTTTGTTCATGTGTTCCCTAAGGTACCCTATACAGATTTAAGGGCTCAACGAAAGTTAGGATCTCTTTATGGAGATTAAATAAAGAAGTGTTTTTAGCCCCATGTATTCTGTTTTATGTACCTAGTCTTCAAAGATGCTAGACTTCATGATCCTTGGATTGTACTCTGATGTATAATTATGCTTAAAATCATGTAATGTTATATGTAAAAGTATAGGGTCACTATATTATTACCCCTATCTCATCTCTCTATTCTTAGGGTAGTTATATGTGCTGGTATGCATGACGGTTAGTTTTCCCATATATGTGTGTAGAGGGATGTGATGGCTTGTGGCTATTCACACACATGTATCTCCAGATATAATATCCAAAAGATTATTATAGGTATGAAATCTATAGGTTGTGATGGCTTGAGGTATAATACATGATGTATGATACACATCATTCAAGATATGGTGGATCCCGAAAACTACTTGGTACTATATATGCTGATGTGATATGAGATGATGTGATGATGTGATGAACAAGGTATATGTTTTGATGCCTTGACTAGGTGTCTTTGGACTAGATTATTTTGGAGAGAGATAGATCAGGATGTGTGATGTTAGGGTAGGGAAGAAAACCATAGGTGAAGTGGGAGTGGGGTACCCTTGATGTTTCATTACTATGTTATATTCTCAATTTTATGTGATACTTGGTAAGAGTTATCCACGATGAGGTTGGGAAATTAGTATATTTGTTCAGGTGACAGGTTAGTTTCACTATTTTTCACCATGTGTTAGCATGATTTCTTCATCTTTTTCATGAGAGGCTCTGAGGATAATCCTACTGAGTATACTCTTATTCTTAACTTATGTATATATAAATTGTTTTTTAGTTCAGTCAGATCAGGTTAGAGATCAGGCTGGATATTAATATCTCATGGTTTTTCAGAAGATGTTTAAGATTCGTTCTGTCATCTTTAACTTTTGATACTTATAGTGTCCCTTTGAGTTATCATAGTACTATATGTCATTGTATTTTTTCACTTATTATTTCTTTATATATTTCTGATAAGGTTTTTATTGGTGTATTTATCTTATCTCTCTCTTATTCATGTTTTCATAGAGGGTAATGCCTCCCATATGTATGTTTATTATACCCTTAGTGATAATATCCAACCCAGGGCCTACTGTAGGAGGTACTCGAGCAGTCACTATGTCCCTTACCTCATTTATATCCTAAGAGGGGTAAAATTTGAGGGGGGGGGTCATGACATAAGGATAAATCATGGGAGTTCTTGTGCAAGAATAAACCATCATTTAAGGGTATTAATGAACCTCAAGAGGAAGAGGATTGGATTTACAATATTGATAAAATATTTTACTTCATGGATACACCTGAGAGTATCAAGGTGAAGTTCACAACGTTCAAACTTGAGGGTCCCAGTAAGAGATGGTGGGATTCCATGGTACAGGTGGATAGGCATGTGGGCATGGGCTGGAAGGGTTTTAAGAATATATTCTTCTAGTAGTTTTGTCTAGAGTTGCTGATGATTGTAAAGTCTCTAGAGTTCCTATATTTTCAGCTGGGAGAGAATTTTGTGTTAGCATACACCAATCAGTTCGTAGTTCTAGTTCATTTTTCTCTATAGGTAGTAATGAATAATCAACATATGAATCAGAAGTACCAGAAGTGTTTGTGAAGGAATATCATATCACAGGTATTTATACTGAATCTTTCAACCTATTTAGAGATATTAGACATGGAAATGATGGTAGATATGAATACATAAAGAAATGTTGGTTACTATTCCACTTCTCTTACATCCAGTAGTAGCTTTGATGGAATTCATTGGAAAAATAGGAAGTGAAAAGATCATCATAGGAGTGGTGGAGGTGGTTTTCAGTAGCATAACTCCTTTACACCTTTAGTTACAAATAGTATTGTACCATTGAATTTCTATCAGTGGGGTAAGGTTAGGTGCACCTAACTTTCTATTTTTTTCACCTACGAAGATGTGTAATGGATGTGGGTGTTATGTACCTCTACAATGTTTCTATCAGGCCATGTTTAAGCATCATTATGGTCTGAGATCATCAGCTCCAAAGGCTACTATAGTGTAGTTATATTCTTCAAAGAATATAGGGCTCCATCCACAGGCCTTAGGAGTGAAGCACCTTCATGTAGTAGATGAGTTTCCAGTAGAGGTAGATGTGGGTCCAGTGACAGTGAGAGGTACGATTTTTATTGCAACTTCAATAGTGATTGTTTTATTTGATATAGGTTCCTCCCACTCATTTATATATGAAAATTTTGTTGATATGATTAAACTTATAATGGATCTCATTTACTTTATTATATAGTTAACAATACCTCTTGGTAATTGGAAAGAACACGAGTTTCAGTGTCCTTCCTATTCACTATTGATATATGATGCAGAGTTAGTATGTTATTTTCTCGTTATTGATGTGGAGTTTTTTAGATTCATCATTGGGATGGATTATCTTGTTTCTCATCATGATGAGGTTGATTGTTATCATAATAATGTATTTTTTATTATGGATGATGGTAGCTCTTGGGTGTTTCAAGGAGAGTGGGATCTGATGTATATTCACACAGGACCTTCCCTCCCAGATCTTAGGAGTTTGTTGTCTTCTGTTGCATTTGAGGCTGATGATGTTTCTTCCACTATTTATATTCCCACTATTGTTTGTGAATTTCCTGATGTTTTCCCAGACATTTTCTCTGGTCTTCCTCTAGAGAGGGAGGTATAGTTTACGATTGACCTGGCGCCAGGTACATAGCCAATCTCGATACTCTCTTATCATATGTAACTAGCAGAGTTGAAAGAGATTAAAATTCAGTTGGATGATCTAATGGTTAAAGGTTTTGTATGCCCTAGTATTTTTCCTTGAGAATACCCTAGGATCTTTGCTAAGAATGTGGATGGTTCACTCCAATTGTGCATGGAATATCAGAATTTGAACCAGGTAATAGTTGAGAACAAGTATCATTTTCCTTGTGTGGATGATCTGTTTGATCAATTAAATGGGAGAAAGTAGTTTTCAAAGATTTATATTCAGTGATGATATTATTAGCTTAGGGTTTGGTAGTCTGATATATTGAAGATGACTTTTAAGAGTAGTTATGACCATTACTAATATCTTATGATTTCATTTGGTTTGACTATCTCTTATATAGTTTTTATGTATTTGATGAACCAGATATTCCATGAGTATCTCAACACTTTTTGGTAGTGTTTTTGGATGATATTTTAGTTTATTAAAGATCTAAGCACAAGCACAATCACTATTTGAGTTTTGTTCTAGAAACCCTGAGGAGTCACCATTTATACGGAAAGCATTAAAAATGAATTTTTTAGATTCAATAAGTGGGGTTCTTAGAGCACATGATTTCTGAGCATGAATTATCAGTTGATCCTGAAAAGGTGAATGATGTATTTTCATGGGAAGAACCACATAATATCTTTGAGATTCAGAGCTTCATTGGTCTTACTAGATACTACCGATGGTTCATCAAGGATTTTTAAAAGTTGGCATCACTTTTGACTACTCTTACCAGGAAAGGGGTCAAATTAATATGGGATGCAAAGTATCAGTCTTCTTTCAATGAACTAAAATGACTTATGACATTGGATCCAATTCTGATCTTACCTGATCCTATTAAGGGGTATGTGGTTTTTTATGATGCTTCTAGTTCTATTTTAGGCTACGTGCTTATATAGGATGATCATGTGTTGAATTACAGATCTTGTCAGCTTTAAATGTAGGAGAAGAACTACCCACTCATGATTTAGATCATTCCAAGATTATTCATGTGGTTAAGTGTTTTTGTAACTATCTTTTTGGGGAGAGGTTCATGTTGTTTTCCGACCATAAGAGTTTGAGCTATATATTTTCCCAGAAATTCTTGAATCTCAGATAGAGGTGGTGGGTGGAATACCTTCATATGTTTGACTTTTACATCAATTAAACCCTAGGGAAGGGTAATTTTTTTTACAGATTCTCTTAATAGGAAAGTTCCATTTTAGGCTATTTTGCAATCGAAGGAAGAGTGGAACTTTATGGGTTTATTTTCTCTATTGAACCTAGATACTTAGGATGATGTTTCAGGTATGATTATGACCAATGCTTAGTTATAAACATCTCTCCATGAGTCTATTCTATAGGTTCAGAAACATGATAACAAGTTTAGTGGATTTAGAGAAACCCTATATAGTGGGGAGACCATTTCTATTTGGTCTCTCTCTTTAGATGGTATTCTATGTTTTGGGGATCGATTTGTCATACCAACATCTATGAGGAGATCATTTTTTTATTTTCATAGTTATTCATGATCTCTTTATCCAAGAACTATGAATATGTATTATGACATGAGATGATGATTTTGGTGGCTAGGTATAAAGCGTGACATTTAAGATTACGTGTCTCACTGTTATATCCACCAACAGATAAAGGCAGAGCATTAGAAAACTTTTAGTTTACTCTAAAATCTTCTGATGCCAGTTTAGAAATGGGTTGAGGTATTCATGGAGTTTGTTGTTGCATTATCATGGATCCCCGAGGGAGGAATTCTTTCTCGGTGGTGATTGATCGGTTGAAAAATTCATCTCACTTAATTTCGATTAGGGACACCACTAAAGTTGAAAACCTGGGTAAGCTGTATATGCAGGAGGCTATGAGGTTACATGAGGTTCCTTATGTAATTATTTTGGATAGGGTTCCTAGGTTTACTACATGATTCTAGAAGAGTCTCCAGGAGTTGATGGGGACTCAGTTCAGGATAAGTAAAACTTACCATCCACAGACAAATGGACATAAGAAGCATGTTATTTAGACCCTAGAGGATATGATTCATGCTTGTATCTTTGATTTTGGTGGATCATGGGATAACTATCTGGAACTAGTTGTGTTTTATTATAACAATAGTTATCAATCATTGATCAAAATGGCTCCCTTCAAGGCTTTGTATGGTTTCTAATGCAGATCAACTCTTTGTTGGGAAGATGTGGGTGAGACCACTTTGGCATTACCGATCCTCATTCAGGAGATGTTAGTGAGGATTTATAAAATACATCAATGTTTGGTCACAACTCAGAGTCGGTAGAAATCGTATGCAGATCATCGGCGTCATCCTTTGTAGTTTTCCACAGGCGAACAAATTTTCTTGAATGTTTCTTCTCAGTTGTGTCACTATTATCTTGGAAAATAGGGAAAGTTGGATCCAAGATATGTTAGAACATTTGAGGATATTGAGCATATTGGGAAGGTTTCTTATTGATTGGAATTTTTGATTTAGTTGATTTATATTCCTGATTTTTTCCAAATATCACATCTCAGGAAGTACCATCCTGATCCCTATCACATTATGAGTTGGAAAGAGATTGAGTTAGAGCCATAAATTTCTATTGTAGAGTAATCAGTGGAGATTTTTTACTCTCAGGTGAAAGGATTGCATGAGAATTTGATTCCATTAGTCAGAGTGTTATGGGGACATGAATAAGATTCTCATGAGACTTGGGAGCATGAGTCATTGATGAGGGAGCAATGGTATAAACTCTTTATGGAAATAATTCTTCCACATGACTTCCCAAGGATATAAAGTCTTATGGTAGGGAGCTTGTAACATCCCGTTACCCACTTTCAAGTATTTTTATTCTCTATTTTTATTCCCCTCTTTATTTCGGTGCATTTTGGGACACCTGGGGATAAAGAGTGTTTAATGGGTAACTAAAGTTCAAGGATGTATGTTTGTTTGAATTAATTGAGTCCAGGTATAAATGTTTCAAATTATTTTTTGGGTTCTCCCAGAGTTCGGAGAACACGAGTGTTGGTTTGGGATTTTGATTAGAATCTAAACTATTTGTTATCTACTGGATGATTTCACATCGTGAAATGATTACACTCCATGAAATTTTTACATTCCATGAAAAGTGTTCATGTCATGTATTGGTTATTAGGAATATGTAATGATTTTGGTTTAGTGCATAAAAATATTACAATCCATGAAAATTTTACACATTGTGAAATGACCAGGATCAGTATTTTAATACGAGGCTATGCATTTTTTAGTAGGACTTTTTAATTTGGAATTACAATAAATGATGGGTTTACACAATATGTATTGATTGGGTAAGGTGAGTTTTAAAGCAATGCATGGATGATTTTATTTCTTATTTGGACATAGCCTATTCTCTTTCAACCTAGGATCAATCCTAGGCAATTTTGGGGAACTCTACTCCTTCCGAATTTCTTTTTTCAGTGATTGATCATTAGGGTTGTTGCACTACATCTCTCCAAGTAAGTGATTTGCCTATTTCTTCATTCCACTAGATCACAACATCATCATTTCACCATGTTTTCAGATCCATTGATATTGCGGTGTTGATACTTCTAGATATGTTTTGTGATCTTCTTCTGGGGGCTGGTCCTTTATTAGTTTTGATACAGTGGGTGCGTGTTCTTTAAGGTTTTTCATGATCTTCCCTTTCCTCTATCTTCTTTATTTGTGGGATTTGATTCTAAGACAATGTAATCAATATCAGGGTCTTTGTTATTGACTTTATGTTCCTTTTTGGTTGGTGGATCCCATTGCAGACTTTTGCAACCCAAATTTGAGGTAGGTGGTTCAGTCTCTAGCCTATGTTGGATGAACCATATTTATCTAGTTTTATAAATTATTTTATAAATGAATTAGAACAATTGATCTGTGAAATGGATTTATGAAATAGTTTTCAAAGCATGGTTTTGATGAAATGGTTTTAAAAATGTAGCCCATGGGAAGCCTTGAGTACTTAGGTGGAAGGTGTAGTAATATGCCTAATCCATTGATACTATCTGGGGGTTCACTCTTAGAGAATTCCTTTACTCCCTAGGCCCATTTTTCTAAGGACTTGATAGAATTATTTGTAGGTTCACTTGATGGGGTGTTCCTCTACTCTCTAGATTGGATGCATATATCTAGAGGTTTATTGTTCACTATTATCCATGTATGGGTATGAGTGTCTTAGCTATCCTGACCTATAGTGATCCTTGGAATGGTGTTACATGTGCTTTTTCTTGTACTATTTTAGCTTTTAATGCCATGATTTTTATATGATATGTGATTCATGCTTTGAATTGACTGCTTTGATGTATACGAAATGTTTTGAAACTATTTTACTTGGATTATTTGGAATTGTGGGAAAAATGGATTTGTTTTACTGTGATTTTGATATAAATACTGTGTAACTATTTATCATACCTTATTTTCTTTAAAGTTTAGAATTGTTTATATTTTTTTATAGAGACTTGATATGGAACACTTGGGTGAGATCCTACCGAGCCTGTTTATCTCAAACCCTGCACACCCCTTTAATAGTGCATAGACCTTTGTATATATTTCAATGTAGGGAAAGGACAGGTTCCACAATGAGGTGGTGAGATTTCAGTTAGTTGTGTATGGGTAGCTGGTAGTGAGATGGTGGGAGTTTTCCCATGCTATCATATGGAGTAGCCATTTTGGTTTTTGTTGTCCTTTCCTGTTGGACTTGTCTCTTAGAGATTGTTTAGCTACTTTTGAGTTGTATCACTTATTTTGTTTTCTTTTGATATGAAATATATATTTTTTATTATTCCAATGTTTCTTCCCATCATGTATATATATATATATATATTTCATTTTGTCTACTTTAGGTTGGAAAAAATCATTCAATCTAGTTGTTGTTGATGCTTGGGTGCTAGTCGCTAACCCATGGGGACTTGGAACGCTGTTTGGGTATGTGATGGTTCAGGTCATGTTCCATCTTGAGAGGGTATCCAGGTCAGGTTTTTCACATTAATTTTAATTAAAGTTTCAATTGAAGTTTACAATTTCTAGGGGTTACAAATTAAAAGTTACCAAATAGGTAAGAATTTATTTTAAAATCTCAATTTCTTGGGATTGGTTATATTTTCATTAAAATAATATTATAATATACCCATCATAAACTATATATATTTTATTATCCTATATATATTTAATGATTTTCCATGTTTTCTTCCAAATTTTACACTCTTTATCACTTAAATAAATAAAAGAAATGTCTAAAAGAGAATCCAGTTTTATTTCTCTTTTAGATCAGGTATATTTTTTTTCTTCTATTTCCATGTTTTTCAATAATTGTTTTACAAAAGTCCTTTTTATTTACTCAATTGATTTATGAAGGAAATTTTATTTTATCTTTTAATTTTTAATTTTTTTGAAAGGAATGTTTCTATTATCTTACAAATGGTTCATTTTTAACTTTCTTTATAAAAAGTCAAAAGGAATGATTATTTTTAACATACGCAACATTAATATATTTTCCCACTGATATAACTGTTTTATGCTATTTAGCTTATTCTACAAGTTTTCAATGGTTTTAAAAAGTTAATTATTTAATAAAAATATATTTTAAATTATTTTCTTCAATTTTCTTCTATTCTCTAAAAGACTTTATTTCATTACAAAACCTAAATTTATGATGAATTTATGGTCATATTTTAATTTTTATTAATTTTATGGCCATTAACATTCTCTCAAAACATTCAATTTATTGCGATCATCTTTCATTAGACATTACATTTTTCTTCCACATACATATTCTTTGTATCATGGATATGCTTATTTCCTATACCGTATACCATTTCTACATATGATATTTTACTATGAAAGTTATTTTTATTGAATAGAGAAATATTATATTCCACATTCTTTACTTAATATAGATATTTGTTGATAAGAAATATTTTTTATAAATTAAATTGATCATTCAATATATGAGGAATGCATCAGAAATTTTTTTATGTGTAGGGACCAATTATAAATAGTCCCTCGATGAATTTATAGGTCTCATGAGAAAAACTAGTTGGATAGCCTTATTAAATAGGTTTCGATGTATACCTAACCATATATGAAAATATCTTGGCACACAACCTTGATTGAGATGTCAGACATTATACATTTCCTTCACTGAGATTTTTTTTATTAATATCCATGATATTATTACATTAATATTATTCATGGATGCATTTCATGGTCAATTTATTGATTAAATGGAATGTGTTTTTAGTTATTTACCTTGACATATTGATTATTCCTTATTTAATCATGATAAATTTGGTTTTATGCAACACTTACTGAGCATTTTATCTCACCCTTATTTTGTTTTCCTTTCCCCATGATATGAAGAAGGAATCTATGAATGAGTTTCAAGGATTCATAATATTTACTTTTACAATGTTTTATATTTTATTTACAATGTAAAATGAAAATCATGTGGGTATATGATTTTTCAAGATTATTAAACTGATCAATCCTTTGTAACGTTATAACAACCCATATTTTTCATACATAGATATTTCATCTTAATATATGAATATTCGTTACATAACATAATGATATACACTAGAATTGTATAGGTCTAGTGACTTTGGAAACTTAGATATATAGGAAATTGGTTTATAAGTGAACCACATTGTCTCCCACTAATTTCTTCATAAATAGAACCATTCTTAAACACATCATACTTAATACCTTTCTTCATAACCCGGGGAAAGGAAACATAAGAAAGGGTGAGCTCAGATGCTCAGAAAGGGTAAAAAAGGGAGACATCAATGATCCCATAATTATAACATGATAATAAGTGTATGAGAACATGACCATAACATTTGAAAACTATAACCTACATATCAAAGATCATATTCTTGAGTAATGTCATAAAGCATGACAATTCATAAGACATGAATCATAAATTAATCCAAGAACATGAGCCACGAGAGCATAACATTGGCACAAGACATAAGTTTTTGGAATACATATAAGAATAGAAAATAATTTACTTACTAGTCAAGGATTACTTCCTAGACTATAATAGTGGATTGAGTTCACTCCCTAAACCATCATAGTAGTCAAGGTTCAATACCAAGACTATCATTGTGGATAGAGCCCATTACTGAACTGGGTTCACTCCCTATTCTTGTCTTGTTTATCTCATGAGATATATATATATTTACCCAATAAATTAGAGGGATATATAATTTTGGATCCACCCATCACATAATGAAAATCATACATATGTGTGCCACTGTTTTCGATGAAAATACATGCAGTTTCACCTAGCGGTTGATTGTGGGGGGTTTAATGCCTCTACAATCATGCATGTTGGGTTCGCCATTTTCATCCTTAATAGAAAATCCCAACGACTCCCACAACCATAACTAAGTATGAACCTATTTTGAAAAGTCAGGTGGTCCTTTGAGGATTTAGACCCAATTACACTTAGGAAATCACATTGGTTGAGAGGATGGGAGGTTAGGTTCATCACTCCCTTTTGGGGAGGATTTTTTGCTACTCCAAGAGTCTCTCATAGAATTAAGATATGTTCTTGAATCACTTAATAATCCTAATACGAGACTTCACCCTAACAAAACAATCAATTGTTGAATCCTTCCATGTGTAGGGGGGGTCTATTAATGATACTTTCTGTATATATCTGAGGTTCTTCACTTGACACCTGAGGATTAACTTTATCTTTTGTAATATTTTTTCTAAATCACGAAGGTGGATGTGTGGTCTCTCAGCGTTCATTGAGTGAAATATATATTAAAAACCATGGGTATAAGAGGATATTCATACATATGATAGAGCGTGTAAATTAAGTAAATTTGAAACTAATAAATAGATGATTAAGGTTCAATATAGGTGTTATCCTAGGAGGATCTCCTTTTTGTTTAACATCATTCTGTTATAATTTATTCTTCTTGCATTATATATATATATTAATACTTCTTTAGTACTTCAAAACCACTTCATTATATTATCTAGTTTTATATTAGTTAAAATATAAATAATGAAAATTGAAATTTATTTTTGTGTGAGATGCCTCCTTGAGATCAACTCTAGGTGTGCACTATATTGCATGCTTAGGTAAATAAAATATTGACTGAGGATTCATGAAAAAACATCACGTATCAATGTACCTTATCCAATTATGTTAAGATTCAACGATTAAAAAGACAACTTAGGTAAAATATGAATTTACTAGAGGTAGAGTGCTATAAATATTTCCTAAGTAAATGGACTCAGTGAGAATAGCTTGATTTTTTTTCTAGGGACAAATGATGATCCCTACAAGCTTTGATTTTTTAATTTTATATTACCCTAAATTTTTCTTAAGCTTTATATAGGGGAAAGTTTAATAGGCATGAACTTGGAATTTTCTCAGGCTGACCTATTATGGGTTATCAACCTAAAAATATTTATACCTTTTCTATTTTATGAATGCTCAATATTTCCCGGATCATGTGAAGTGGATGTCCTATGAGTAGATAATTGACTTTTTCCTAGGAATATCTTTTTTGGTTTTCAACCTGGTGATCATTATGTATCTTTCAGTTGGCTATTTTAAGGTCTGGAAAACTAGACCATTACTATATTTCAGTTCATGGTCTTCCATTTTGTACTTTCTATTACAATAGTTTATGGTCTTTTAGCTCTAAACTTCTGTTGCTGGAATATACCTTATGCGAAGTATCATTCTCCATGCAATTTAATGTCATGTGGTAAAGATGTATTCCATGTAGTTTTAATGACATGCAGTAAGGATTTATTCTGTACATTTTAACATAGTTCCGTAAGCATGTGAAATGCTATGCAGTTTAGAGTCAAGCTTCCAGGACTTGATTGATGAATATATAATGGGAGAGACATACTGAGGATGACCCAAAACACCATGAGGTTCTAAGTTCTTCCATGGTGTTTCCAGGGCTCATAAGGATTGTAGTTACTTTTCTACAAATAGGAGATGCCTCTAGTTTGTGGGTAACAAGCTATTATGCATGATCCCATAGGGATTACATGCATGGTCAAGCAAATAGGATCCGTGCTCATTTTCAAGGGTTATGAAATATTTATGAGGATAATATTGGTTTAGGGTAAAAATACTAGGGAATCTGAGTACACTTCAATAATTGGAATATGGTTGATGTAATTCATAACCCAAAAGTTCTATCCAACGAATATGGAATAGGGAAGACATACCAGGGATAACCCAAAACACTCTCAGGTGTTGGGTTCCACCATGGTGTTATCAAGGCTCATGAGGATTAGAGTTCCTTTCCTACAAGGAGGATATTCCTCTAGTTGGTGGGTCATAACCCATTATAAAATATCCCATAGGTATTACATGAATGGTCAAGCAAATAGGATCCCCACTATTTTCCAAGGGACATGAAAGATTTGTGAAGAATCAAACGCTTTGGAGATGAAGCTGGATATGGGTTGAAAGATATCCAGGAAGGGTTCTCAAACCCTAGGGAAATTTATCTTTTTATGGGGAGGCTCAGAACCAAATACATTTGGTTTTAAGTCACATGGTTTGGTCCATAAAATGGTTTAGTAATGAATTGTTGCATTCATACTTTGAGAAATGGAACAAAACACAATGACGTAACACCGAGGATGTCAAATATGCTTAGATAGTCTGGTTACAGGGGTTATAAATCATGGTCCAAAGTTATAAGGTCTTGAATGGTGATTTGGGAAAATAATTTTGGGGATAACCCATAACAATCTAAGGTGTTGAGTTCTTCCATGGTGATTTTAGGTCTCACAAGGATTAGAAAGTCCTTTTTGAAAGTTATGACACATTTGGTTGACGTCCGAAGGATCATATGCAAGAACCAGGGGCATACATGAATAGTAAAAAAAAGGGTCCCCTAAATATGGGTGTCCTTTTCCAAGGGCCATGGAATGTTTTCAGTGGCATGAGGTGCTCAAATAATGAAGTGTGATTTATGGAAAATGTAATACTCAATAAGGGTTCAAGCACCCTAAAATTTGTGTCGTTACCTAGTGAATATGTTATCACAATGGGGAGATATAAAAAACCATTAATCTAAATTTATCCTAGACCAAGGGGTATATAAAGCATGAATCAAATTTTACTAGGGCCAAAAATTGTGCCCCATGAGATTTATGCCTTGTTTATTTACGCTATATATTTTTCCTAAACTCTGGAGATGAAGATTTTAGCGAGCAGAGACTTGACTTTTTCTCAGGCCTCCCTTTGTGTGTTTTCATCATAACAAGTTTTATATCTATTTAATTAGAAATTTAGGGTATTTTTATTTGGAACATCACATGATAAATTTTTATGTTTGTACAACTTTTACCAAAGTGCATGTGGTTTAAGGTCATGATGCACATGGACATGGTATAAGGGGAATGTTACACAACCTAATTAGGATACCCAGAGTAAAGAGAAATCTCACATAACTTTGACTGGTAGGTTAAGATTTTGTAAATCATGGATCAAGGTTCTTTTTTCATGAGTAATAATATGGTACAATCATGCTGAGGATAACCCAAAACACTCTAATGTGATGAATTCCTCCATAGTGATGTAAGACTCACAAGGATCAGAAAGTTCCTATTAGAGGGATTACAAGTATCTGGTTGTTGGGTAAAATATCTTATGAATTGATATCATGGTAAAAAAAAGATATTTATTTTCTTTTACAAGGTCCATAAAAGGATGGTATCAACCTGAGGTGCTCAAGACATGAAGTTTGATTTATAGGTTGAGGCACTTAAAAGATGATGAAATCACCTTGTAATCTGGTTGACTAGGGTCAGGAACTTATGGTAATTTGATAAGGAACGATGATGGTTGATGGAATACACATTTTAACACCATGTAGTGGGGAAATATCTATTATGAAATTTAACATCATGCGATAAGGACATTTTCCTTGGAATTTAACATTATGCAGCAAGGAAATTTTTATTTCCTTGCAGTTTAACATCATATAAGAAGGATTTAAATATGAAATTTGTTTTAGAGACTTTCTACTAGTAAATGGTCCTTGATATGATATATGTCTTAGTAGCATCATCCAGATTGACTTTCTAGGTCCCCTAAGCTCACATGAGCCATGCTCGGTGTGAGAAACAAAGGACAACTGGGAAATCAACCAAGCCACACAAGAGTGGATTTTAGATAAATCAATGAATAGGTCCATCCCATATGAAGTTATGGGCGTATTATTATCATTTTATATATTGAGTATGAACCCAAAATTGGATATCTATGTGTATATATGTATTATATGATAATAGGAATCAATCCACACATAGTTCTTGCATGAAAGTTCCCTACACAAGTCTGACCCATATGTGGGGAGGGGGAAATTTTTTATCTTGTGGTTGGACCCATGACTGGAAATATGGGAGTCACTATGTATCTTGTGATGAAAGGAATCAAAACATACATAGTTATTTAATGGTAAACTCTCCATGTAGGTTTTAATCATACAAATATGGGGGAATTGTTCTCGTTGATTCTTGCAGCTGGGCCTAGGATTAGATATTTGGGTGTCACTATGTATCCTGTGATGATAGGAATCATTACACACATGGTTATTTAATGGGAAAATCTCCATGAAGGTATGGACCATATGAATAGGGGGAATTATTCCCATTTATTATTGCAAATGGACCCAATATTAGAGATTTGGGTGTCACTATGTATCCTGTGATGATAGGAATCAAGCCACACATAGTTCTTGAACAGAAAACTCTCCATGCATGTCTAACCCATACAAAAGGGGGGGAGTTTTCCTATTGATTATTGCAGATAGACCCAAGATTGGAGATCTGGGCTTCTCTACTTATATTTTTATGACAAGAATCAATCCACACATAGTTATTAAACAAGAAACTCTCCATGCAAGTCTGACCCATACACAGAGGGGGTCATTATTCCCATTAATTATTGCAGCTAGACCTGTGATTAAAGATCTGGGCATCACTAAATATCCCATTATGATAGGAATAAAACCATACGTAGTTCTTGAATAGAGGTGTAGTGCGAGACCAACACCAAGGATAACAATCCTCTCTGGTGAGGTCCAGAGTAATGCACAGTTTTATGTCATGAAAGTGACATCAACCATGTAGTTTAACATCTTTTAGAAAGGAATCATGGTGTTACTTTTAGGTCTTACATATAGGACCATGCTATCCCTATCATGAACTGATATGTATTGACCATATGGGGAATCCCTTACCAAAATTCCTAAACACATGTGAGCTATGTTTGATGTGATAAACAAGGAATGGAAAGGGTTCATTTCACCACACAGAGGAAATTAAAGGAAAGTACAAGGGAATTTTGTATCATGTGTTAGCTAGGAAAAGATATAAGATCTATTAATATCTACACATCTCATCAAAGTGAAAATCAAGATATATAAAGTTCTAGAAAAATGTTTATTTTAACATCATCTAGAAAGGACTTCAGCCATACAGTTTAATGTCATGTGGTAAGGACGAAGGTGACTTTATGTGAAAAAGGAAATATCATGTCTGGACCCAATAATAGAGATTTGGGTGTCATTATTTATCCTATACTGGAAGGAATCAATCCACACATAGTTCTTGGAAAACCATGAAGTTTATCATCACGTGGTATGGATGTCAGCTGTACAGTTTAATGTCATGCGATAAGGATGAATGTTAACCAACATGGAAAATAAGTTTTTAACATTGTAACATAGTCTGATGCCTTATAAATAGGATAGATATATTGTGGATAAACCCAAGATTTGGGATCTGGGTTTCTCTATGTATCCTTTGATGATATGAATCAATCCACACATAGTTCTTAGATAGGGAGATTCCCTATGTGGATATGAATCTCATACAGGGACTGGGGCACTTCATTTCTCTTTCACATAGATCTAGATCATGTACAATGAATTTTTGGCGAGATTATGCCTCCCGTATAGTTTAACGTCATGTAGTGAGGATGTCTTCCATGTAGTTTAATGTCACAGGGTAAGGACATATCATGCAGTTTAACATCATGTGACCAGGATGAGAGTCGCTGTGGATTTTAAAGTCTTACTGCTAGAAATTATTTCATACAATTTAACATTATATGGTCATGACATGAGAAATTGTGAATTTTAAAGTCTTTCTGCCATAAAATCTTCCGTACAGTTTAATTTCATGTGCTCAGGATGTATTTTGTAGTTTAATGTCATTTGATCATGATGAAAATAATGATTGATTTTAGATTTGCAAAGTATTTCTTAGAAAAGCTCACATTAGCGGGGGTTGTGATGTATTACTCATCCATTTTGTCTAATGAGGAATATCTATTGGAATAGAAATTATGTATGATATAATGAACTTACTATTTGTGTTATAGATTTGGAGGCTTCTTTTCTACTATAATTGGGGTTCTAAGATCCAATTGCAATTCTCCTTGAAGTAACTAACAGAGGTTAACCTTTTTATTGAAGGCTCGTGTGATCTGATTTTGATGGACTTTGAAGTTGTGCAATGTACACAACCTTTTCTGATTGAGTCATTATAATTCATCTATACACTTTTGGGACTACTAATCATCTAATATTTGTCCATAGATATCTATTAAAAGTGAGGGAAACTAGACTTCTATGGAAATACTTCCTCATTTTCGTATACTAATGAATATAGAGTTTCTTGTGTAGAAGTATGCATGGTGGTACGGTAGAACTATAAAGCATGGATGAGCTTTTCTATCTAGGAATTATTATCCTAATTTAATATATTTTGGATTATATTTTAATATGTCTTATTGAAGGATCCTATTTTTCCATTTACCACTGTATGATAGTAGTATGAATGGTTAGACTTGATATTGTACTCCTGGTATAATTTCTTCAACTCAGTAGAACATAAGTTGGTGTTGTTGTCCATCAATATCATGTAAGGGACTCTGAATCTAGTGATGATATTAGACTTTATGAAGTTGATGATATTATTTATCCCAAATTCCTTGAGGGGTATTTCCTCAACCCATTTGTAAAATGAGTTGGTAGTAGTAAGGATGTACTTAAAATTCTTAGCTGTGGATGGGGGATATAGCCCCACAACATCCATCCCCCATATGGAAAAAGCCAGGAATATTTAGATCTATGTAGTAATTCTAGGGGTTGATGGATGAAATTATCATGAATATGTAATGCATGAAATTTAATGGTGAATTCAACAAAATCTTGTATCATTGTTTTCCAGTAGTATCCAAGCCTCCTAATTTGGTGGGAGAGTCTGGTCCCATATTGATTAGCACTGCATGAGCATTCATATACTTATTCCATTATAGTGGGAATCTCTCTTTATACTATGAATTTGAGGAGGATTACATTGCAGCCTCATTTTTGGAGGGATTTTTGATCATTTGGACCATCTCGAAGGGTAAAAGTTCACTGCAAAACACCGAGTTTATTCCCTTCTAACTCAGTCTGTTAGGAGAGTCCCATTTTGGAGTAATCAATTATGGGCTCCATCCATATAGGGTTAGATATTAGTGCATCACGATTTGGGGCATTGTTGATTTTATTGATATCCTTTATGTCATAGAGGATGACCAATGAGACCATCCTTTGGTGCGTGATGTGAAAGATCACCTCATCCTAATCAGGGTTGGCCAGAATCATGGTTGTATTAGCCAGTGCATCAACATGAGAATTATGTGATTAGGGGACATGATGAAACATTGGTTCAAAAGGGAATTCTACCATTAATCCTATGAAAAAGACAATGAGAGGGGATAATTATTCCTTTTTATAGAATATTCTATGTTTATCTACTTTATCACTAGATCTGAATCCCTGTTGATGTTTAGGTAGGCTATCTACTATTGTAGGGATAGTTCCAAGCCAATAACAAGGGCTTGGTATTCAGCCTCATTATTCATGAAGCCTTTGAAAAATGAGAAGGAGTAGGGAAAAATTACTTTTTCCAGAGAAATAAATACAATACCTAGAATAACCCAATTGAGCTTTGGATTCTCCAACCTTTTTAAAATATGAATTTAGTATGCACCATCAAAATAAATCTCCCATGTTTGGGGAGTGTTAGGGGCATTGAAAAACTCCTCACCTGGAAGTTTAGTGTCCACTAGTGTAATTTCTAAGGTGGGATGTGCCGCATGGAAATCATCCAGGGCCTACCCTTTCACCGCCTTCTGTGAAATGAACTAGATATTGTACTATTTCATAATAACCTCCCATTAGGCCAAACACCCAGTTAGCAGAGGGAAGCCAAGGATGTACTTGATCAGGTCAATACGAGAGACCAAGTGGAATTCACAGTGATGAAAGTAATGACTCAAAATTTTCACTACAAAGATGAGTATGGGGCAGTTCTTCTCGACATCAGAATATTGGTTCTTAGTTCCTAACATCATTTGAATGAGGTAGTAGAGACTGTTCTCATTCCCTGCATCATTTTTCTATGTGAGGAGAGCACCACATCATCATTCCATGATAGCCACATATAAGATGAGTGTCTTTCCTTCCACCAGTGGTATCATGACTCATGGGTGAAGCAAGTACTACTGGATACTCTCAAAGGATTCTTGGTAGTCCTAATATCATCAATAGGTGACTCCATTCTTTATTAACTTAGTGAAGGGGAGAGATTTTTTGGATAAGTTAGCTATGAAATGAAAAATATAAGTGGGGTACCCTTAGACCCCCTTAGTTCTTTGAGATTCCAAGGGGGCAAAATTTCTAGAATTTCACTGGTCTTTTCTAGGTCAACCTAAATGCCATGGTGGCATACTACAAAGATAAGGAATTTCCCAAATGTTACCCCAAAATTTCACTTTATTAGATTCATCTTCAAATAGTGCTACTGCAACTTGTCAAATATTGTTTGAAGATCTATGAGGTGATCACTTCGCTATTGGGATTTGACCACCAGATCATTAAAATAACATTATACTATTCATCCTAATAAGGGCTTAAAAATATGATGCATGGCACATTGATAAATAGCACAAACATTCTTTAACCCAAAGGGAATGACCTGATAGAAAAATATCTCTAGGGGTGATTTGAAGGTAGTGGCTTCCTCATCTTCAGGGGATATATTTATCTGGTTATAATCCGAATACCCATCCATGAAGAAAAGGGATTGGAAGATAATAGTTTCATCGATCAATAGTTTTTTGATTGGAAATGGGAATCCATCCTCTAGGAAGTGCTGATTAAGGTCTCTGAAATCAATGCAGACCCTAATTTGCCCATTTTTTTCTTTATACAGATAATGTTAACTATCTATGTTGGGTATTTAACTTCCTAGAAAAAGTTTTATTTGATCAATTTTTCAACTTATGGATCTATGTTAGTATCATTATAGGGGTGATTCCTTTTGTTTGCCTTCTTAAAACCTCAATGGTCATCAAGAAAGATGTGATGGTGTGTAGCCACATTGAGGTTCAAACTATAAATTTTTGTATAATTATAATTTAATAAGTATCAATATTGATTTATAAATACAATATACATATCTTTCTCCTCTAGAGGCATCTATACACTAATCAACGCAGGCTATGCCTTCTTCTATTCCTATATTTTCTTACCTAAGATCATCGATGGTGGTGGAGATGCCTTCATCAAATGAAAGAGAGATGTTCTTGAGTTCATCTTCCTCTTCTTCCATCTCTAAGTCCATAGATGTATTTTTAGATGAGGTAATCAATATGAGGGTATCTATGTCATTGTCAGGATGAAAGAGTCCATAAGAAAATACATTTCCATTATGAAATGCCAAAGTCATTGTAGAGAGATCACATAGCTAATTATTTCCCTTTACAATATCACTAAGGACAAGAGGACACTAGACATCTGGGCTTATGCCTATTACCTCAATCAAATTTATGGGTGGCATATAATCTCCATCGAGCATACTTCATGGATTCATAGGGGAAGTCCCCAATCCATTGGGGGATGAAACCTATATAATGTCATTTACCACTAGTTGCTTTCCTTTCCTTTTATAGAAACCTACCTTAGCATATATGGATTCACAAGACTCAAAGGGGTCACTTTCACCATGTAGTATGCTAACCTTACCATTGATTGGGTATTTCAAAAACTGGTGAAATGTTGAAGGTAACACCACATGGTTATAAAGCCAAGTTCTATCAAGAAGGACATTATATGAAGTGTATTTCTGGATAACCATGAAATCATTATTAGATGTGAGATCCTAGAACTGAGCCTTGATCTTGATCTTCTCAAAAGGCCTTTTCTTTATCTTATCATACCCTTGAATGGTTATCTTTATAGGAGATAAGACCCATTCAATATATCTAAAATGTTAAAGTTTCCGAATTGGGATGAGTTTGATCCCTAAACCATTATCAATTAGAGATATTTAGATTTCAACATCATCAAGTTTTCCTAAAACATATAGGGGTCTGATATTTACCTGGATGAACTCTTCCAGATCCTGCTCTATAAATGAGATGGTGACATGGGATTATGATGACATAGTCTCCACTCAATAAACCTCGAATGTAGTGAAATTTGAATCAAACTTTTGTGGAATCTAGAGGGATTATATGAGTTACTCTCTAAGTTATTTTAAAATATAGAGAGAATCAAATATTGAGATTTTTATAGGAATGAATGCCAATAATTTCAGAATGTCATACTTTTGATCCAGAGGTCTGTGCTTTCCTAGGTGGGCCTACACCTTATTATGAAGTTAAAAAGCTAAGGTATTTGAGGTAGATGGTACTGGTTCTTGTTCAGATTCCAAGGGAGCATATACTACTAGTGGAATAGGTTTGTCCAAACTTCCCATTTGTTTGGGATAATCAGATAACCACACCCTCGCTAGTCATCCATGTAGGATGATTGGGCTTGGACGACCGCTAGAGGGTTCTGGGACACCTTCAAGTTTATGTTGGGATTGATGGAGTGCTTGAACATGGGTCTTAGGTGTATATATGTATTCCATGGGGAAGTGACCAAGATACTGGGTTTGACCATGCCCTCAATGTCCCCTATATCCTCAGTTCCCATGCCTGCGGCCTCCCACTCCCTAGTTAGGTATGAGGAACTCATACTCATATGTATATTAATCACTAGAGAAAGGGTCTACCAAGTGTATTACCTTTATATAACCAAATATGATCTCTTCATCTGATGAGAGTTCCATTTAGTGGGGTGGTTCCTATGCATTGAATGTTATAGAAAAGAAGTCTGCAAGAATCAGAGCTTGCGTAGGAGCTGAATATGACTCTTCCTCTTCCATATATTCCTATGTATGATGGTTATGTACACCTATTTGAGGAATATTCAATTTCACCTCCATATGTTAAAGAACTGTTATGGGTTTTTAGAAACTGTGATCTTATGGTGGCATGATCTCGGTCAACTATCTTTCATGTCATCTAGTTATCGACATTCCTGGATAAAACTTCTTACCCATCACCCTTTTCCTATAGCTGGGAAATGGTTACATAGGTTACCTATGTTGGGGAATTTTCTAGCATCACCTATCTAGAACCATCCTTTCTTTAGAGGATGTATTTTTTGATGAAGCAATCTTGGATGGTGTGACCTAGCCTCCTATAAAAAAGGAAATAGTTGAGGCAATTAGTGAGTTTTACTTCATCACTTTTCCTAGGCTGTGACAAATTGATTATGTTATTTTCAATTTCTTTAAGGAAATAAATAGGTACCTACTCATTTCAGAAGGTGTATTCTTTGTTTATCCATTCCTTAAATCTCGTGCGACCATGATCTCTTCTCACTTCTAGTAGTGAAATTTTGTTGTTGATGCCACCTAAAAGGAGGCACTGGGTGATTAAGGACATGACTAGGTGGTTAAATGGGCACTGCTACTGGTTTGAGAGTAATAGTGGAAGTCTCTACCTTACCAAACCTTTTCTTCTATGCTGATGGCATGATTCAATACCTAGATCAAGTTCGTTGAATAGAATATTCCAAATGTTTTTCCGTTTCTGTAAACTCACTGAGTCCTCTTAGATAATTCATTAGGATCATAGGTGGATGCCACTCATCCCTAATATTTTTAGCATAGAGTTTCAGTAATTTCTCCAGTGATAGAAGGATATTGAGAGAGTAGGTTAAACCTTTCCATCTAGCTATGAAGTTAGACACCCTCTCATTTTTTCATTGTTTGAAGTTTTTCAAGTCTATAATTGTCATTTTCTATAGAGTAGAGATGAAATGATAAAGGAATTGATAACAAATGTCTTACCATCTTTCAAAAGACTATACTGGAAGGATGATGTACCAAAAAATGGATATCCTTATCAGAGTTTATACAAAACACCTTAGCTTGGTAGCCTCCTATTGATCTTGAGGGCCCATCATTGGACCGCATCGGGACACAAAGTGTGTGAGATGTTGTTCTTGGTCTCCCCATTATATCAAAGGTTTAGAATGAAGGGTTTTTAAAATTGGGTGGGGGTAAAGTTTCATCCACCCATTTGGGATATGGATTCTTCTCAGGCTACATAGGTGTACATAACCCTTTCATGTATTCTATTAAAGTAGCTAGAGATTCAATGGAATTATGCAGTTCTGGAGGAATGACTATTTGGGATGCCTTTAATCTATAGGGAGTAGGTGGGTTTTGATGAGGATTCTAAGTTTTCATATCCCTCTTATTCTTTATCCATGATAATACTGAATGATCACTCTATAGGGGGAGGGGTTATCACCATAATAGAGAGAATTTGTGATCATCTTCAACTTCCTTATTTATGTAGACTATCTACTTGGATCTGGAGATGGTCTAACACTAATATTCCTCTCATGAAGGTGGATCATCTTTTTCATGATGGATAGGAGGAGGGATATTCATCTTAGCATGAAGATGATATCCAGTGGGAATGTTTCACCTAAGTAGCTCCTTATTGAGTTGTATAAGATTTTGAATCTCATTCTCATACTATTCCAAATACTCCTACATGGAAGGAATTTACACTATTTTAGTTGGAGAGTGGGATATAATGACTTCTTTACCTTTATAATTGGTAGTGTTCTAACATAGAGGTGGAAACTCAATATTCAGAGGTTCCAAATTTTGGATCCTCCTCTGGTTCCATGTGCGTGCATCCTCAGTTGGTGCATGGAGATCACCCTCTTCTCAAGGTATATTTTATGTATTAAATCACTCTAAATTTGTGTCTTGATCTATTATATTTCTTGTATTGATGGTTAATACGTTCAAAGAGGTTTATCGGGAAATGGTAGTTTTCCCATTACTCTCAATGCAACAAGATGATTCTTCACTACTTGCATCAGGGTTGTTTTTCCGACCCTTGGACACATTGGACCTTTTCATATTATGATGCCTATAGGGTTTGATTGCCTTCTCCATATGTTCCTCCCATCTTAGTCTGTTAATAGTGACCTTGAGGGAGTTTCTGGTCATGTTTGCTGAATGGGCCCTGAATAACCAAGGTTTATCTTAGGGAAGGAGGAACAGATGGGATGCAGACCATCGATATTTACCTGCCAACTTAGACAAGTCTGATTCCATATTTGATAATGATAATGATTATAATACCCCTAGATATATGGGATGAGGACTATTTAGGGACACCATTGTCACTATTTGATCCTATTGTTTAGGATTTGATGATTTTGGTTGAGGATTTAATGACTCTTTGGATGGTCATTGAGATATAAATTTCCCCATACCTATGGTATAGGGTTGATCTACAACCACTAATGATTTCTCCAGAACCCTCTTGGGGTGTGATGAACCTGGTGATGGAAATAGTGATAAAAATGCCCCCATCCCAGTGGACTAAGGTTGATTTTCAACTACTACTGATATACCTTGAATCCTCTTATGGATTGATGATCTGAGGGGTGGAGGTGGTGGTAAATATTCCCCCGAACCAGTGGGCAGGGTTAATTCATTAATGGAAACTATGGTAGATACTATTACAACTCGCTTGATTTGGAATAGCTATGCTCGTGTATGATCTGGGTGCAATGACAACCCATGAAGAGATTAATTCTCTATGAGTAGTTGTCTAGATGATCGAAACTTTGGATTCCATGTATGAAATGAGTTCATATTGCTTCGAGGGTCCTAGTTCAAAGATCAATTAGCATCCCTCTCCCTCCATTTATGATGTATTAGCATCATTAATGTGGGATAATTCCATTGTAGTGACCAATTGGCTTGTGCGTTACCCAGTCCCATAATCTTATTGGAGGCTATGACATTATAGGATGCCATATTTTGGGGGATATACTATTTTGGGGACATTATGAAGTGGAATACTCCATATTTTCCCCAACATCAAATATGTACATCTGAAGGGGATCCATAAATCAATTGAAGAATATTTTTTGTGATATAAATACAAACACTATTTAGGCATTTTTTATGCTCTTCCATGCATGGGTTCTACACTATGAATAATGTAGCCATGTTTAACTGACAAAAGAGTGTATTTATGGTCTGAATATGACCCTTGTATCCTGGATAAGGGGGGTGTCTAGGCTTCAATCACTGATGATTTTCCCATATATTGATGTATAGGTAAAGCATAAACTCCTTATATATCTCACATAGGATCTCATAGTTAGAAGTAGAGAGTGGCTAGAATATAGTTGAGAGGATTTTTTGGATAACCCTCTCAATATGAACATTTCAGCTTCTTCTTCATTAGACTTACATGCCTCCACCTAGTCAAACAACAGAAGTTTCTTCTTAGGGTATCCTACTGACCATGGTGAAGTGTTTCTGAAAGCTAATGGGGAACTATATATGTTTGACCCTGGAGTTTTGAGAACCACTCTATATGAAGGTTTCTGAGTTTTGAGAACCTATCTATATGAATATTTCTAAGAAATGGTATGGTTTCCTTGTACGAGGGAGATATCACCGTGGGGAGGTTGACTATGGCGGATGTTAGGTTTAGAGTCCATACGATCCATCTCTACACTAACACAAGGACTATCATGGTAATGATATTATTCTACATTGGTTAAAGAGTTTTTGGAACCTTGAGGTGTTGAGGATATGAATCAAATATCATCAAGGACACTAGCATTGATCATGTTAGGGATATGAGCCTCATTCTGTATTGTGGCCAGAATATGTCGACCTTACTTTTGGTTTTAAGAAAAGATATGGTCCTACCCCATGATAGATTACATAATATGTTTATAATAATCTCTTAATATGGGAATATGAGACCGATATTGAGAAGGAGCTGGAATATGCCTATGAGCTTCTATATTTTTGGTAGGAATATTATGCTACCTATGGGTGGTTTCTGAAATATGCCAGACAAACTTGGATGAAGTAGGGATATGTGCCTAATCCAAATATGCATTTCCCACTGGAATATACCGATGTAACTATGGAATGGTATAAGAGATATGGGACTCCTCCTGTATGGCCTATAAAGGATGCCAGTTCAGTCATTCATTAGCAAAAGTAGGGATATGATCCTGGCTTCTGTGAGCTACTAGAATATGCCAAATAGATTCACTTATAGGAATATGAGCTTGTCCTGAGGTGTGTTACACTCTCACTTGGTGATCCTTTATTGGAATGGGGATATGAGCCTGAACTTGTGCCTTTGGAGTATTCCACCGGTCTTTTTTTATAGGAATATGAGCCTATCCTGAGGTATGTTCCACTCTCACTTGGTGAGACCTAATTAGAATGGGAATATGAGCCTGGTCCATTGTCATTGGAGTATGCCTCCAATATTTTTTGATAGGAATGTGAACCTATCCTAAGGCATGTTCCGTTATCACTTGGTGATCCCTAGTTGGAATGAGAATATGATCCCAGTTCGATTCCTCGTCCTTTACTAGAATATGCCAATAATCTTCCTAGATGGGAGTAAGAATCTGTGCTCGCTTTGAAGGATCCACTTGTTCCTACTAATCAGAGTGTTGTGCTGCCCTGACTATCAGGATAGGAATATGTGCATATCCCTATATCTTTACTAGTGCTAGAATATACTGGAAGAGTTCTTTAGCTATTTCTAGAATGTAGTGACATTTTAACCAAGTGTTTTTAGGAATGTAAGCCTACACATTTTCTATCTTCAATATATACTAGAAGACATCCTTGATTAAAGTGGGGATATAATCCAACTCTTATCATCCTTGTTCCATCAGAATATTCCAATGGGATTCATTCACATATAAAGGGATATGTTCCTGCCCCATGCCTGCTATAGGAATATGCCTACATACTTGATTCAAAGGGGAAATGATATGATCTTTCCCACTATTAATCGCTGAAATATACCGATAGGATTTGTTAGAGGAAGTGGGGATATGAGCCCACTCTTGGTTATCCAAAGTTTTCCATGCTTGATGTGACTTCCTTGGTGACTATACATGGGCATACAAGGTGGAAATGTGTTGGGTGGCGCCCTCAGTAGGTGACTGAGGGGAACCAAAGGGATTAATATGGTGATATCGGTTGACAGGAGCCCTCTTCAGAGGCTCCTAAACTAGAATGGATCTGTAATAGACTCCTTGATCCACCTTTTTTAGATATGAAAGATACTGATTGTTGCGATCTAGGGATAAGCTTCCAAAATTATTAGAAGTGGAAACAAGTGCCATTGGTTTCATTGTATCTTTATTTGGACAATGAAGATTTGTTAGTCTCAGCGTATGGAGACTATTATGTGTATCTATTAGGTTCATAATCATTCAGTGTTGATGGTATTATCTAACCATTACATCCACCACATGAAGCTGAAGGTGTTGAGTGGGTTAGGTCATTCTGTGACCCACAGAGGCTACAAACATAGGTTATTTTCTAGAACATTCAATATATGAGACACTGATATCGAGTCATGTGTTGTTTATGCGAGAAGTATCTAGCATCATGAATACAACAAAGAATAAGGTCACCGATCAATGAATCATCACAAGCATGATACATTCTCAATCATATATTCATAGGTAATACAATTATCCTTTCTTATTTTTTATTTTTCCATTTTCTTGCATGGAATATGCATGGAAAGAATGGACTATTTCATTAGAACCCTGATTAAATATGATTTCACATCAGGATTGCAATTTTTTTTGTATGTAGGAGAATAAAAATAAAATGGCCCGATGCATGACCAATAGATCATTTTTATTATTTGAGATATTCACCTTGGGTTCACTATTTTTGTTTCCAATAAAGTCATGCGGGGTTTCTCCTGATTTTTGATTGTGGAAGGTTTAATGGCTATATAATCACTCATGTCGGGTTCACCATTTTCATCCTTTATGGAAACTCACAATGGATCCCACATCCATAATTGAGTACATATCGACTTTCCAAAGGTAGGCAATCCTTTGGGGTTTCAGACCCAATGATGCTTAGGAACTCACAATAGTTGAGAGTATGGGAGGTCAAGATCATTACACCAGTTGGGGGGGGGATTGTTTCCAACTCTAGGAAACTCTTATATATTTATATATGTTTGAGAATCTCTTCCTAACCCCAATACGAGACCAATTGACCTAACAAAATGACCAAGTGTTGAATCCTTCCATGTGTAAAGGGTGGTATATTAATGAGTTAGTCTGTATGTATCTGAGGTTCTTCATCAGGTTCCCATTAATGGGTATATTATTATATTTTGAAGCTATATAACCAGGAAATTTGGAGTTTTACTACCATCTAGAGAGTCAGTTAGTATTTTTAGGATGGGATTGAACCTTTATGAGGCCTCCTATGTATTCGGTTTATAATAGGAATCAAAACCACATAGTTCATTCAATCCATTCAATTTTAACATCATGCAGAAATGATATATTTAAGGGAACTTAGGCATAGAGTATTGAGATTGAGCCTTAGAGAGGAATCCTACGTATAATATTTATAGCACAATCAGTTTCACCATAGTTTGATCATTCCCTCAGAACTTACCCCAATGTAGGTTCCCTTGTATAGGGTAGTCATAACATGACGCTAAATAGGGATTACACTCTGAGGTTTTCCTTGATAGGGGATATTCATGATGCAAATTATATGATCATTTCAAATCCCTAATCCCATGAGTTCCGTGATTGGTGTGAGAAAAAAGGGATAACAAGTGACCAGTCTAATTACATATGGATTTAGGACTTATGAACCAGGGCAGCCCTAATGGATTGTTTGACATGGAGCTTAGGCCTTAGGAAGGTGTCCAATATATCATGTTTGGACAAGAATAAGAGTTCTCATAGTTCAGTTGGTATTCTCAATCCACTGATGGATGAGGAAGAATGATGAACCCATAGGTTAGTTTGGGTCCCATGGTTTTGAATGTCAGAGACATGGAGGGACTTACACCAAGGTAGATGCCCATTAGAGATCGGGCCTTAAGAAGGCAGCCTACATATCCTTCTTGGATAGGAATTAGAGTTCTCATAGCTAAGTTGGGGGTATGAACAAATATGTCCTCTGGAAAAGGTTATCATATCTTGGGATGTTTGCTTGACATGTCCTAATTGTCTGCTTAACATGTCATGATTGTATGCTTGACATGTCCTAATTGCCTACCTAACATACCTGAGGATGTATGGACATGCCCGAGGATGGCTAGACATATCTTGATTGCCTCAAATATATTCCTAATGATAATTTCATGATCCATTTGACTTATTCAAAATAAATTGTATGATCTGGATGGAATGCTTAGGAGGCTATTTCATGATGAAGGATGATATGTCTGGAGGGTGTTATATGACATGAAATACATGTCCGTAGGATGTCACATGATCTGGATGACATACTCATAGTGTCATATCTATGATTTTTTTGAGGTATCCCTTTGTTTATTTTTGTTCTCATATTGGTTTATTAGTTTCCCATGGTTTTTTGGAGAAAAATGGGATTTTGGGCTCGATAGCAGGTGACGTATGGTTGGAACATGGTTAGGGGAAACAATACACTAGCCCAAGGAAAACAGTGCATCTGAGATAGTGGCACTATATAGGATGCATGACTTTCCACACAACCATGCACCATCCCCCAAAAAATCGTGCGACCTCATTCCTCTTGGGCAAAGAGGTATGCAAAATTGCTTCATGATTTGGAAAACTGTGCGACCTATCCAATTCATTAAAAACATGGATTTTACTCGTTTTCCCTCTTTGATTTTAACCCCAAATAAACTCTAATATGATTCATATGGGATTTTTAGCCCCATTATCTTCCTCCAATCCTTCTTAGACCACTTAAACTCCAATATTTGGGTGGTTTTAGCCTTTTTTCTTCAAGAAATCATCAATTAAGTCTCTTTTCTCTTGGTTTATCTCTAATTCTAGAGTTTTTATTCCCTCTTTCTTGGGTTTTTGTTTCTTAAATGGGTTGGTTGACCCAATAAGGGTTAAATATTGAGTTATTGGGTATAATCTTGATGTTTTTGGTTGTATATTTCCTTTATAGGGTCTCTTGGTGGTGATATTGTAGTTTTCCACCATATTTCAGAAGTTTCCAAGTGTGAGGTAGGTGGTTCCATGATTTTACATTATTAGATGATTTTGGTATGCTTTCTTGGTTTTATAAATGTGTTTTAAGAACTAAGTGGTTAGTTCAAAATGTGTTTTCAAAGTGATATGAAGTGAGTATGAATTAGAAGATGGTTTTATAAAATAACTTGATTGTGTTTCTTATGTGCCTCTTTTTTGTGCTTTATAAATGTGTTCGAACGATTTTGTAAAAGGTGTAGAAAATGTTTTCAAAAGGTTTTGAGGTGCTTATGTGATGAAAGATGATTTTAAAAAGGGTATTGGTTTTGTTTCATGTGATCTTCCTTGTTGTTCACCTTAAATGTGTTTTTGTGAATTTTAAAAGTGGTGAGAAATGTGTTAACAAATGGTTTTAGTGTGTGTATAAATTTGAAAGCAATTTTGGTTATGAAAAATGGTAGTTTCCATGTGAGTTTTGACTCTTGGAGGAATATGATTGTGAAAGAGGTATTTTTTCATGTGTGTTTATAATGTTTGGAATATGTATGTGAAAGTGATGATTTATGTGACATGCGAAACTAATTTGAGCACAAAGGGACTCCTAGGTATCTAGGTGGGTGAACTATAACTAGTATGCTAGTTGATTCAGTGGTGCCGAGGCCCGATTTCTTCTAGAAATATTGACACTACAACAATAACTCAACATGTGATATGATCTGATACCACTAGAACTTGGGATGAGTTCCCATATAGTGGATCATACTCGAGTATGGTGTGGGTTTTGGATTATGATTTGTGACCACTACACCTTGGGATGCATTCCCCTCTAGTGACCCGTGCATGAAAACATTATGGGTTTTTTGGAGGAACCTATCACCGAGGTATGAGGTTCATAGGGTCCCACTATTGATAGTACCTATAGGTCCATGGTTCTCACTCGTGATGTTATACTTTTGTGATGTTGTTCTAAACATTGGTATATGGTGGACCTTGTGTATTTTTCTAATTTCAAATCAAGATTATTTTGAGAAAGTTTTTTCTTAGAAATGTTTTACTTAAAATGTTTTCTTAGAAATGTTTCCAAAGTACTTATAAAAATGTTCAAGGTTATTTGTCTTCTAATTTTATATCATGGAATCCTTCTTTTGGGTGATATCCTATTGGGATTTGGCTCACACCCTACATACACTGTTGGGTGTATGTAGAATTTGTTATTCCTGATCCAAGTAAAGGAAAGATGTTATATGGTAGTGGTAGTGGATTTGGTTGATAATGTTTTACTTCTTGCAGGCATTGGTGGTTTTGGATTGCGGGTGATGACTCCATTATTGGATGGAGGTTTTTGAGTTTTGGTTTAGTTGTTTCCCTTTTTATTGTGGTATTATGGTTTGGGTTAAAGTTGTAAAATGTTGAATTTGAATATTTCTATATCTCCTTTGGTTATGATTATCATTTGTGTGATGTATTACTCTTGGGATGATGTTTCATTTTCAGTATTGTTCTAGCTTATGCATCATGTGTGAAATAATTCACAAAAGTGAATTATCGATACCCATGCATTAGTTTCCAGCCTTTGGGGAATTGGGAATGCCCTTCAGCCCATGTCTCAGGATGGGAAAGGTGTCGGGTTAGATTAAACCCTGACTTGGTTCCTGAAAAAATGGTATCAGAATAGGTTTTGATCTTTTTGGGTCAAGTTATTTGGGAAGAGTCTGGAAAGATCAGAGCTAGGATTTTCTAGGCTTGATGTTCTGGTTATGAGTGGGGTGTCTGGAAAACACACCTCATGAAAGGACTTGAGTTTCCAAGTGTGACATACAAGCTACAGACTATGCATGGGCACTGGGCATGGGTGAAGTGGTCTAGCTTGTTATTTCAATGGATGAAGTTTTGTTTTGATTTATGGAAGTGCTTTGGAATTTTTGTTGTTGTTGAAAATTCTAATAGTGTTTCGTTTATGGTTATATTTATGGTCTTTCCTTGTGGTTGTTGCTTGTTGTAGAAAGTTACCTCCTTAAATAATTCCTGTAAAACCATGGGAAGAGGCCAAAAAATGTTCTACCTAACCAATTGACCAAGTACGAGTGGAATCAATGCTTTAGTTTGTCCATGATTTGGGATATGGAGTAGGCTCTAGTTTTCCTCAGGTTATAGAAGCTGAACCAGGTCTTAGAAAAAACAAAGCTCGGGAGTTTCTCAAGAACAATCCTTCTTCCTTTTAAGGTAGCATGGACCCCCAAGACGTAGAGGAGTGGCTTGAGAAAATATATAGGATGTTTGAGTTTCTTGGTAATACTAAGGTAGTAAGGGTGAAGTGTGCATTGTTAATGTTGGAAGGTCCCAGTCTGAAGTGGTGGAACTTAGTGGTTCAAGTTGGGAAGCATGAGCAGATAGGTTGGAAGGATTTCAAGGTCATATTCAATGAGTATTATTTCCTTGAGACTTTGTCCTTATCCAAGTCTTGGGAGTTTTTAGATCTTCACTAGAGATACCAGACCGTGATGAAGTATGATAACCACTTTGTAGAGGTTGTTTGATTCACACCATAGGTAGTCTCCAATGAGTAGTTGAAGGATCAAAATTTTATAATGGGGTTGTGTCTAGAAATTCAATCTCAGGTCTTCTTGTTCAAGTTGACGACATATGCTGAGGTGGTTAATAATGCTTTAATGGTGGAGATTGATCGCAGTGAGAAGTCTAGTTTTTCTGGAGTAGAACTATTAGTGGGCAAGGGTAGTGATAGTTTATCTGAGAAGAAGAGGAAGCATGATGAGTAAGAGAAGAGGGGAGGTGGTAGTTCTAGCCATCATTACCAGTTGTCTTCATCAGTGGATTCTAATGATGGGCCTGTTATATGCCATCAGTGTGGGAAGGAGGGGCACATACAATCTGCATGTTTAGATCTGACCAGACATTACCATTGGTGTGGAATTATGGGGCACCTAAAATGATTTTTCAAGGTGGAATTCCCATATCAGGGTGGTGCAAGATCTATAGCTTTCAAAGGGATGTCAGCTCAGTCAGAACTATCTAGGATAGTGGGATCTTGGTTTGGAGGTCATGGCAGTAGTGATGGACCTTCTTCTGGGAATAGTCAGTTTAGGGAAGAACTAAAAATCAGTGGTTGTTCTTAAGCTCAGGCAAAGATGTGGAATCTTCATGTCCTGGATCGTGCGATAGTAAAATCAGATGCAAGGACTATGAAATTTCTAGGTAATATTCTTATTAAATCATCTTTAGTTGTTGCATTATTTGATAATGGTGCATACATTTCTTTTATTTTTACCAGTCTTATGGATTTTCTGAAATTTCCAATTGATTTTATTCCTTATGTGATGGAGTAAGTGACACCTCTTGGTAAGAAGTGAGAGCAAAGTTTCAGGTGTCCATCTTGCATAATCACCATATTAGGGGTCAAGATGGAATTAAATTTCCTAGTTTTTTAAATGGACCTCTTTGGCATGATCCTTAGTATGGATTAGATGGTGCATTTTTAGGTGCACATCAATTGATATCAATGATGAGTAAGTTTTTTGGCACCTGATGAAAGTAACCAGGTTTTTCAAGGTGAATGAGATCCTCAGTTGGAATGTGCTGGACCTCAACTTCTAAATTTGGGTAGTATTTTTTTTAGATATCATCAATCATGTTGGAGGAAGGTGATAGTGGTCCTAAATATGGATTAACTCCTATGGTGGATAAGTTCCCAGAGGTATTTCCAGATGATTTTCAGGTTTTCCCTCAGAGTGGGATGTGGATTTCACCATTGATTTGGCACTGAGAACACAATCAATATATCTTCCCTCATACTATATGGCCCCCATAGAGTTTATGGAATTAAAGTTACATATGGATTATTTTGGAATCTAAATGATTCATTCACTTGAGCATCTCACCTTGGGTCACCCTAGTACTATTTGTGAAAAATGTTGATGGATCTCTCTAGTTGTGTATCGATTATTGAAAGATGAATAAGGTTAAGATTAAGAATAAGTACTTTTTGACCCATATTGATGACCTATTTTATCACCTTAAGGGGTAAAGGTGGTTTTACAAGATCAAATTGATATCTGGGTATCACCAAGATAGATTTAGAGAGGTAAATGTTCTGAATACATCTTTTCAGAGTAAGTATGACCTTTTTGAGTATTTGGTCATGCAATTCAGGTTGATGAATGATACAATGGTCTTTATGGTTCTAATGAATTGGGTATTCCACCAATATCTTGATTCCTTTATCATGGTATTTTTTGACGATATCCTGGTCTATTCCAAGACTAATGAGAAACATGAGCGACAATTGAGGATTGTGTTGGACACTCTTCGGGATCATCGTATCTATGAAATGTTTTCTAAGCGAACCTTATAGATTAGGGAGGTGATGTAACAGCCCAAGATTTTATAAAAAAATATTCTTTTTAATTTTATTAAAGTCTTGTGTTGTACGCTACACCAAAAGGAGCTTGCACAACACGCATCCTTGACTTGCCTTGCATTACACGCAATCACGACCTTCCTCGATAGCGTGTGTAATACGCAATACCGAGTTTCACTAAACAACGATATGCTATTAAAATATTATTAAAAACTAGCCGTTATGAATAGTAATAACCACTTTTTAAAACTCTGTAAATCTTATTTTTCAAAATGAACTTCATTTTTGGATTCGGAGTATCGAATTTAGCCTAAGGTGAAATTTTGGTACTTTTCGGATAACTTTCATATTCTGATGAATAGTGAAAATTACTAAATTATAATTAAAAACAACTTTTTTAATCGAAATAATTAATAGTGATAAATTATTAATTTTAGTGGTTTTAAAGTATATTTAGAATATATTTTTACAATTTAATACAATGTTGGTCATTGGATGTAATTTCACATTTAAACCAGACATAATCAAGTGTCAATCTTTTGATAGATATTGTTTCTTAAAAACACGCTATTTGTTTTAACAGCGGGATTTAATTATAAAAATAATTAATGCAAATTCTATGATATGAATTTGGTAAAATAGACTTCATTTTTGAATTCGGAATATGAAATATAGCTTAGGATGAAATTTTGGCATTGTTCTGAAAAACATCAATTTTTGATGAATAGTGAAACTACTAAGTGGTAGTTAAAAAAATTAATTTCTTCATAAATCTTAATTTTACCGCTTCTGTGAATGGAATTTCAAAAATCTGAGAGACACGGTTGATGTCAGTAAGTAAAATGTGGTTCAATGAGATGAAAATAATTTTTGGTGAATAGTAACTTTTTACTTTTTTTTACCACGGTTAATAGTAAATAGGGTAACTAAGGGTAAATATGATATTACTATTACCCTAACACATGTCCTAATTCTATTGGATAAGTGTAATTCGACCAAAAACAACCTTATGAATATAATATGACCATTTAGGTCCACTTGGATTAGATTATGACATTTAATATTATATTATTTAATGAATAGTTAAAATAGTTAAAATCAAAGTTTAATAACTAAAACATTTTTAATATGGGGTTATACATAAGATAAATTCGACTATAAATATTCATTAGAAAGATAAAAATATTTACTACATAATGATATTTTATTTATAATTTTTAGACTTTAAATAAATTAATTTATTTATGACACAACGATGATGCAGTAATTACCCTTTTAAGGAAATATTAACATAATTGATGTTATAAATGCTCAAATGAATGTAATTTGAGACTTTTTATGAATTCCACTAATTTTCTAGGTTACTATGATATATTAGTGTTGATTTAATCAACTTTGTTCGAACATATAATTCTGTTATGACTTTCACAAAAATCATATATCAAATAGTGTCAAAATTGACACAAAATAGTTTTTAAATCAAATATTATATTATTAATTGTTATTTTATTCCTAAAAATCTAAGGTTCGGCCAAATGACTTAGATAAGGATATATATATTAATAATAAACAATTTGGGGTTCGTTTGGCATGTTATAGTAAGTTTATTAACCATATAGTGAAAGAAAACAAAAAGACATGGTAAAAGTTAAATTATTTAACTTAGAGTTAAATCTAATTGATAAGGTTAAAATAATACCCTAAACTTGTCTAAATCTTATTGGTTGATAGGATTTCGACCCATCCCCACTTTAGCTTCGAAATAAGACCCTTTGGAACCATTATAAACCGATTTTTACTTTAATATAAAATAATATTTTGAGATATTCCTAAGGTGCCCCTCTCCTCCCTTATAAAAGGGCACCTCCTCCCTCTCCTCCTCACACCAATTTGAGCACTCAAGATCGGCCAACCCCTGCCAAAATCACTTCTCCACTTCCCTAGAAACATACTAGAGGTTCTGGTCTTCCTCAAAGACCAATTTTAGTTCCCTAAGAGGAGGTCTCAAAGAGGCGCTTCAAAGAAGAGGTAATTACCGTTACCAATTCTTTCATCTTTATTTCTTCTTCAACTTCTTCTTCTTAGGTTGTTTCACTATGAAGTAATAACATCAGTATCACTCATATACTGATATGTTATTATAAGTATGAAACAAACCTATTTCACCATCTATCCATCCTACGGAAAAAGAAATCACCGCGCGTGCGTACGCACGGAATACCGTCTCCACGCCGTGGTGTAATCTATTTTCCACCACCACCTTACATGGATGGGTATAATGGTGTAAAGAATAACTATACATAGTTATTACAACATCATATTGATTCTGATATATTTTATAATCCACTTTAATTCAATTTAATATTTATGGAAACGATATCATCACTCGTGCGTACGTACGGACTACCGTCTCCACGACGCGATGAGATTCATTCTCCATGTTAACCATTTAAGAATGATTATAAAGTATATATAAGAAATAATAATGAAATATATGACATTATAAAGCTACTGGATTTATTTATATATATATATATATATATGTATGTCATCTACTTACTTCCATTCAAGACAATAAGGAAAGGAAAACAACGTTCATGCGTACGTACGGACTACCGTCTCCATGAACGGTGTTTTTCATTTTATTTATCTACCTATTATATATATATATATACTGAATATATATGATATATAAATCATATTTTATATTCTGGAAGTAAGTAAATCATTATATAAGTAATAATGATGTCAAGAACAACAAGTCAAAACACCTACGATAAATGAAACGATTTTACCCAAAACGCTTCTTTAACATGGAATTTACAAAAGAACGGGTAATATAATGTCATAAGTGAACCATATATGATATCATAACAATGAATATGATTCTTTAATAAGTCAATAACATGATTTAAATCATTATACAGGAGGTTCGGACACTTACAAAGCAAGTCGGACCTAAGGTAAGAGAAATATCACAATCTCATTTTTATCCGAGATTGTTTATTCGTAAGTAATTACTGGGGTGTATTTTATCATCCACATCCATGTTCCCTCAATATGTAATATTGTTTCCATCCACTTAAAATAGTTTAAATCCAATTTTACCCTTAGGTGAGTTTTTAGTAAATAATATGAAAGGAATCTTTTGTCGTTTTTCCGTACGAGGTACTTTTTGACTTTTCCGACAAAAGTACGAAGAATGTTTTTTTTAACTTATACGGCATGAATGGATTTTTAAAACATTACTTCAAAGAAGCTTCCTTTACAAGTTTTCAAGTTTATTTTTAATCAACTTCTTTTATTTTAAAGTTGTATGACATGTTATAAAAGGAAAAATGTTTTTGAAGAAGAAAGGATATTTTCCTCAAGAATGGAGTTCAAGTGTTTTATCAAAATTATTTTTCATATAAGATAATAAAGGGTTATATTTTTATCCCTATTATTACATTGATTTGATCATGTTGTGATGGAATTATTTTTATGAATTCCTTTATCTTATATGAATTGATTTATGATGTCATGATGTTTCAAGAATCCCATTTTTTACTTATGTTATGCGATGATGTATGTTTTATGATTATGTGGCACACATAAGAAAGGATTCATTATAAGATGGGTGGGACCTATATCTCCCTCCAATGCATTGGGTAAAGATTTTATATCTCATGAGATAGACATGGCTGGAACGGAAGGTTATTTCGGTTCAGTGATACAGGACTGAAACGAGGAGTGAACTCGGTTCAGAAAGGGACTTTGTCCACTAAGATAGTCTTGGCAATGAGTCATGACTAACAAGAAATGATTTTCCATGATTATGTGTGCATGCCACAAAGTTTCAAGTTTTATGTTATGATTATGGGGATCTCATTTTCACTTCTATGATTTATCCCATGATATGATATTATGAGCTCTTTTGCAGGTTAAGATTTCCAAAAGCTATGTTCTTATGTATATGATGTGATTGATATTTCTTTTGTTTACCCTTACTGAGCATTTGAGCTCACCCTTTTATGTTTTCTTTTTCCCAGGATATAAAGAAAGGTTTTAGGTATAAAAAAAGGGAAGATCTTTATGGGAGATATTGAAGATCTTTCACCACGATTAGAAGATTACGTTCCGAGTTTCCAAAGACACTAAACTATTACGATCCTTGTGTGTGTATTTTTGTTATGTGATAAGTATTCCGCAAATGTAATGTAATGTCCATGTACGTCAAGATACGGGTCTCTATAGTTGGTATCAGAGGAAAGGTTTAGTCAACCTTTGGAAACTAGGATGCGAAAACGTTAGTGAGATCCCTAGAGATATTTCTAAGGTATGTCTAGGGATGTCCCTAGGGATAAGTATACGTATAGGTTATAGTACTAGAATTACGCTAACGATCATAGAATTAAACCTAAGATGTTGGATATTGAAGGTACTCCCCCTTTATTATGTTGTTTTCCCTAGAATGATTTTTGCCTCTCACACTATTCTTTTTGGGTTTTAGAAAATGCCTGGAAACAAGATGATTCACAATAATGGAGGATATGATGGACAATGGAATGATATTCTTCATGAGCAACCAAATGAAATGGGATTTGGATGTCCAAACATCATTATTATGCCAAATCAGCAATCTCACAATACGATCAATAAAGTAAAATTTGGTAAGTTTCCTGACTCGACTAATAAGAGAAATATGGAGTTCCATGATGATCATAGAGGAAAGAAAGTTCAATTTCCCCTATGTAAATCATGTGGGAAGAGGCATCAAGGAGAATGTTTCAAGGGAACTGGAAGATGCTTTGGGTGTGGAAAATAAGGACACAAAGCAAGTAAGTGCAAAGGAAAAGGGTCGGTTAACACCATGGATGAGGATAATGGTATTGCTACGACATCAAAAATGGTTAAGTGTTTTAAATGTGGAATGTATGGGCATTATGCAAACAAATGCCCTAAGGGAAAGACTCATGAAGATAATCAGTATGGTCGTATGGGAAGTATTTATGTTGATGATGATGAAGAGACTACAAATGATATGTGAGATGAAAGAATTATTGAAGCTCGGTCAATGGTTTAAGAAGGTAATGGAATGATTACATGTTTATCAAGTGTAATGTTGTACTATAGAATAAAAAGAAATCTAAGGATTGTTACACTGTTGTCTTTCCTTAAGTTTTGAAAGTTTATGATGAATGGTATGAGTAACAATGAAAGGTTATTCAGATATTTTTTGGAAAGTGGATGATATGTTCATAATGAAGGGATAAGGAGAAAATGAAATGTTTTACAGTATTAATGAGCTCATGATTGATATAAGGACTAAGTGATATCATGGTTTGAGTATATAGAATTTTGAGGATTTTGGTATGTGGAAAGTGTTAATGTTTAACTGCATTCATGTTTTCAATAAGGTTCAATGGGTATTCAAGAGAATACATGATTAAGGACTTTGAATGTTTAGAATGTGACCAACAAGACATATCTTATGATATATGGGGATCAACGATGGTATTAAATCTCTGGTAATTGTTTTCACTATATTATGAGAGTGGACTGCAGTATTATGGGTAAGCCTAAAGATTGGAATGGATTATGTTGGACATAAGTTAGTATTTTTTAAGGATAGAAGTTTTTTTTTGATATTATTGATGGGATGTTATAGTAATATAGTTTTAGAAAAAGTACAACCTGCAGGACAGGCGACAACCCATCGCTTCGGACAAGGCTGTGGGAATCGAACCCACAACCGAAGTACGACTGGCCTTTATCGCCTACCACTGGCCTACAGGAAGTCCCTGTTTAGTAGAAACTAGTTTTATTATATTAAGCAGTATGATATATGAAGTATAAGTCCATTTTAGGAACCATATATGATTAATCTCACTATAGAATGACTTATGTATATTTAATAACTTTTGCTAACATTTTGTTTGAGACAGATGGAATGACCCGTCATTCTATCACATGATCTGCTAACACTTCACGAATAACAAATTCAACTTCATTTATTTAAGAGATGAAGTAGAAATTGTTCAAGGCACGAACAATAGTGAGATTTTACCAAAATAAAGTAAGTATTTATTCTAATTCAAATTTTCAACTTTAGGGAAATGATCTTGAAAACCAAAAATGTTGTCCTAGTGATCTTATACCTGATGAATCAGATGGTACCTTATATCATCAAAAATCTATGGATTTGTGATTACTGGCTTTTCCATAGCCATGTTCTCTACCACTCTCCATCAGAACATGATGATTAGATTTCTCTTCCATATCCATATTTTCACCTATGTGGAAACCCAATGATTAGTTTATTTGGGTAACCGTTACGTTTCATACTTTTGTTTTTAAAGATTGGTTTTGATATTACTTTTTACGATGTGGGTTTCTATTAAAGAAACTTTCGAATAGTAAACCATTTATAACCCCGACGAATTTCGAGGGCGAAATTTATTTTAAGGGGGGTAGAATGTAACAGCCCAAGATTTTATAAAAAAATATTCTTTTTAATTTTATTAAAGTCTTGTGTTGTACGCTACACCAAAAGGAGCTTGCGCAACACGCATCCTTGATTTTCCTTGCATTACACGCAATCACGACCTTCCTCGATAGCGTGTGTAATACGCAATACCGAGTTTCACTAAACAACGATATGCTATTAAAATATTATTAAAAACTAGCCGTTATGAATAGTAATAACCACTTTTTAAAACTCTTTAAATCTTATTTTTCAAAATGAACTTCATTTTTGGATTCGGAGTATCGAATTTAGCCTAAGGTGAAATTTTGGTACTTTTCGGATAACTTTCATATTCTGATGAATAGTGAAAATTACTAAATTATAATTAAAAACAACTTTTTTAATCGAAATAATTAATAGTGATAAATTATTAATTTTAGTGGTTTTAAAGTATATTTAGAATATATTTTTACAATTTAATACAATGTTGGTCATTGGATGTAATTTCACATTTAAACCAGACATAATCAAGTGTCAATCTTTTGATAGATATTGTTTCTTAAAAACACGCTATTTGTTTTAACAGCGGGATTTAATTATAAAATTAATTAATGCAAATTCTATGATATGAATTTGGTAAAATAGACTTCATTTTTGAATTCGGAATATGAAATATAGCTTAGGATGAAATTTTGGCATTGTTCTGAAAAACATCAAATTTTGATGAATAGTGAAACTACTAAGTGGTAGTTAAAAAAATTAATTTCTTCATAAATCTTAATTTTACCGCTTCTATGAATGGAATTTCAAAAATCCGAGAGACACGGTTGATGTCAGTAAGTAAAATGTGGTTCAATGAGATGAAAATAATTTTTGGTGAATAGTAACTTTTTACTTTTTTTTACCACGGTTAATAGTAAATAGGGTAACTAAGGGTAAATATGATATTACTATTACCCTAACACATGTCCTAATTCTATTGGATAAGTTTAATTCGACCAAAAACAACCTTATGAATATAATATGACCATTTAGGTCCACTTGGATTAGATTATGACATTTAATATTATATTATTTAATGAATAGTTAAAATAGTTAAAATCAAAGTTTAATAACTAAAACATTTTTAATATGGGGTTATACATAAGATAAATTCCACTATAAATATTCATTAGAAAGCTAAAAATATTTACTACATAATGATATTTTATTTATAATTTTTAGACTTTAAATAAATTAATTTATTTATGACACAACGATGATGCAGTAATTACCCTTTTAAGGAAATATTAACATAATTGATGTTATAAATGCTCAAATGAATGTAATTTGAGACTTTTTATGAATTCCACTAATTTTCTAGGTTACTATGATATATTAGTGTTGATTTAATCAACTTGGTTCGAACATATAATTCTGTTATGACTTTCACAAAAATCATATATCAAATAGTGTCAAAATTGACACAAAATAGTTTTTAAATCAAATATTATATTATTAATTGTTATTTTATTCCTAAAAATATAAGGTTCGGCCAAATGACTTAGATAAGGATATATATATTAATAATAAACAATTTGGGGTTCGTTTGGCATGTTATAGTAAGTTTATTAACCATATAGTGAAAGAAAACAAAAAGACATGGTAAAAGTTAAATTATTTAACTTAGAGTTAAATCTAATTGATAAGGTTAAAATAATACCCTAAACTTGTCTAAATCTTATTGGTTGATAGGATTTCTACCCATCCCCACTTTAGCTTCTAAATAAGACCCTTTGGAACCATTATAAACCGATTTTGACTTTAATATAAAATAATATTTTGAGATATTCCTAAGGTGCCCCTCTCCTCCCTTATAAAAGGGCACCTCCTCCCTCTCCTCCTCACACCAATTTGAGCACTCAAGATCGGCCAACCCCTGCCAAAATCTCTTCTCCACTTCCCTAGCAACATCCTAGAGGTTCTGGTCTTCCTAAAAGACCAATTTTAGTGCCCTAATAGGAGGTCTCAAAGAGGCGCTTCAAAGAAGAGGTAATTACCGTTACCAATTCTTTCATGTTTATTTCTTCTTCCACTTCTTCTTCTTAGGTTGTTTCACTATGAAGTAATAACATCAGTATCACTCATATACTGATATGTTATTATAAGTATGAAACAACCCTATTTCACCATCTATCCATCCTACGGAAAAAGAAATCACCGCGCGTGCGTACGTACGGAATACCGTCTCCACGCCGTGGTGTAATCTATTTTCCACCACCACCTTACATGGATGGGTATAATGGTGTAAATAATAACTATAAATAGTTATTACAACTTCATATTGATTCTGATATATTGTATAATCCACTCCAATTCAATTCAATATTTATGGAAACGATATCATCGCTCGTGCGTACGTACGGACTACCGTCTCCACGACGCGATGAGATTCATTCTCCATGTTAACCATTTAAGAATGATTATAAAGTATATATAAGAAATAATAATGAAATATATGACATTATAAAGCTACTGGATTTATGTATATATATATATATATATGTATGTCATCTACTTACTTCCATTCAAGACAATAAGGAAAGGAAAACAACGTTCATGCGTACGTACGGACTACCGTCTCCATGAACGGTGTTTTTCATTTTATTTATCTACCTATTATATATATATATATATACTGAATATATATGATATATAAATCATATTTTATATTCTGGAAGTAAGTAAATCATGATATAAGTAATAATGATGTCAAGAACAACAAGTCAAAACACCTACGATAAATGAAACGATTTTACCCAAAACGCTTCTTTAACATGGAATTTACAAAAGAACGGGTAATATAATGTCATAAGTGAACCATATATGATATCATAACAATGAATATGATTCTGTAATAAGTCAATAACATGATTTAAATCATTATACAGGAGGTTCGGACACTTACAAAGCAAGTCGGACCTAAGGTAAGGGAAATATCACAATCTCATTTTTATCCGAGATTGTTTATTCGTAAGTAATTACTGGGGTATATTTTATCATCCACATCCATGTTCCCTCAATATGTAATATTGTTTCCATCCACTTAAAATAGTTTAAATCCAATTTTACCCTTAGGTGAGTTTTTAGTAAAGAATATGAAAGGAATCTTTTGTCGTTTTTCTGTACGAGGTACTTTTTGACTTTTCCGACAAAAGTACGAAGAATGTTTTTTTTAACTTATACGGCATGAATGGATTTTTAAAACATTACTTCAAAGAAGCTTCCTTTACAAGTTTTCAAGTTTATTTTTAATCAACTTCTTTTATTTTAATGTTTTATGACATGTTATAAAAGGAAAAATGTTTTTGAAGAAGAAAGGATATTTTCCTCAAGAATGGAGTTCAAGTGTTTTATCAAAATTATTTTCCATCTAAGATAATAAAGGGTTATATTTTTATCCCTATTATTACATTGATTTGATCATGTTGTGATGGAATTATTTTTATGAATTCCTTTATCTTATATGAATTGATTTATGATGTCATGATGTTTCAAGAATCCCATTTTTTACTTGTGTTATGCGATGATGTATGTTTTATGATTATGTGGCACACATAAGAAAGGATTCATTATAAGATGGGTGGGACCTATATCTCCCTCCAATGCATTGGGTAAAGATTTTATATCTCATGAGATAGACATGGCTGGAATGGAAGGTTATTTCGGTTCAGTGATACAGGACTGAAACGAGGAGTGAACTCGGTTCAGAAAGGGACTTTGTCCACTAAGATAGTCTTGGCAATGAGTCATTACTAACAAGAAATGATTTTCCATGATTATGTGTGCATGCCACAAAGTTTCAAGTTTTATGTTATGATTGTGGGGATCTCATTTTCACTTCTATGATTTATCCCATGATATGATATTATGAGCTCTTTTGCAGGTTAAGATTTCCAAAAGCTATGTTCTTATGTATATGATGTGATTGATATTTCTTTTGTTTACCCTTACTGAGCATTTGAGCTCAACCTTTTATGTTTTCTTTTCCCCAGGATATAAATAAAGGTTTTAGGTATAAAAAAAGGGAAGATCTTTATGGGAGATATTGAAGATCTTTCACCACGATTAGAAGATTACGTTCCGAGTTTCCAAAGACACTAAACTATTACGATCCTTGTGTGTGTATTTTTGTTATGTGCTAAGTATTCCGAAAATGTAATGTAATGTCCATGTACGTCAAGATACGGGTCTCTACAGGTGAAGTTTCAGGGTCATGTGATATTGGAATGAGGGGTTTCTATGGACCCTAAAAATATTAGTGCAATAATGTCATGGGAACAACTGAAGAACAATTTTGAGATCAGGAGGTTTTTAAACCTGGAAGGGTATTACATGCGGTTCATTTGGGATTTCTCTCAGTTTTCTTTATCCATGACAGTGCTTACCTAGAAAATGTAATGTTTGAATAGAGCCCAGAGTGTCAAGATTTATTTAATGGGATTACATGGTGGTTGATCACATACACTATTTTGATCTTACCAGAATCTGGAAAGGGATATGTGGTTTACTGTGATGCCTAGTGTATGGGTATTAGGTGTGTGCTGATGCAGGATGAGTATGTGGTAATGTATTGTTCATGGAAACTCTAAACACATAAAACTAATTATCCAAACCATGAATTGGAGTTAGTGGCAGTGATTCATGTATTGAAGACGTGCCATCATTATCTTTTCAGGGAGAAGTTTGTGGTCTATCCTGATCACAAGATCTGGGCCTACATTTTCTCCCAGAAAGACTTGAATTTGAGTTAGCGCCATTGGGTTGAGTACCTTTAGGGGTTTGATTTTTATATCTTCTATACCCCAAGAAAAGTTAACATGGTGAAATATTCCTTGATTAGTAAAGTGCTAGTGCAAGAATTGAAAGAGTCTAGTTATGAGTGTACTCTGATGGGTCTTTTTCCCCAAAATCATATCGAGACCAAGAAGCACATTGGAGGTGTTTTCTTGGCCAACCTTCAGATGAAACCTTCTCTCATGTAATTGATTTGGTAAGAGTAGCTAAGTGATGAGTTATGTAATCATTCTATGAAGTTACTAAATGGTGGGGAGGTTCCTTGTGAATGTTCATTGTCTCTTGAGGGATTTTTGTGCTTCAAGGGTCTCTTTTTGGTGTCATTTTTATTGCGAAAGGTGGTGATCTAAAATAGACAACAGTCTTAGTGTGTTGTTTATCATGGTGCCACCAATATGTTTTATGATGTTGATCAGTATTTATGGTTTCCAAGTATGAGGCATGATATAGGTGACTTTGTATCTCAATGTTATACATGTCATCAGGTTAAAGAAGAGCACCAAAGGCCCTTCAGTTTTCTTTAGACGCTACCCATTCCTACATGGAAGTGGGATGCGATCACTATGGAATTTATTGTTGTCTTACCTTGTACACCTCAATGATTTAGTGCCATATGGGTAGTGATTGACCATCTAACTAAATCAGCCCATTTCATTCTGATTAGGGATTCAACCAAAGTGGATGAATTGGGAAAGTTGTATGTTCAAGAGATAGTGAGACTTCATGGTGTGCCATAAGTGATTTTCTCATAAAGAGACCCTCATTTTACCTCATTGTTTTGGGAAGGCCTTTAGAAGGTGATGGGTTTATAGGTCATGTTGAGTATGACATACCATCCTCAAACAGATGGTCAGATGGAGCAGGTGAATCAAATCTTGGAATACATGCTCCAGGCCTATGTGTTGGATTTCAGTAGATCGTGGGATATCCATTTGGGGATGGTGGAGTTTTCTTATAATAATAGTTACCAATCATCAATCCCAATGGAACCCTTTGAGGCACTTTATGGTCACTCGTGTCAGTCCCCTTTGTGTTTGGATGAGGTGGGTGAGACCTCATTGTTGGGGCCGAGCCTTGTGCAAAAAACATTCGATAAATTTAAGTTAATTAAACATTTATTATTGATGGCTCAGAGTTTCCATAAGTCTTATGCTGGTCAGAGGTGATGAGCTTTGAAATTCTCTATGGGTGACTGAGTGTTCCTAAAAGTGGCACCTTGTTTGGGTCATCGTCGCTTGGGTAAGCAGGGGAAGCTAACACTGAGGCATGTATGAAATTTTAAGATTATAAAGAGATTTGGTTATGTGGAATACCGATTGGATTTTCCCTCTTAGTTTATTTAAATTCATGACATGTTCCACGTCTCTTAGCTAAAAAGTACAATTTAGATCTGTCTCATGTGTAGAATTAGGAAGATTTAGAACTAGAACCTGATTTTTTAGTGTTCGAGCAGCCCGTATGGATTTTGGATTATCAAGATAAAGTGATTAATGGGAAGTCCATACCATTGATCCAAATCCTTTAGAATTATGCTACATATGAGCACGAGACATGGGAGCAGAAGTCTTGGGTTGATAAGGAGTACCTGTATTTGTTCTTAGATCAAACTTTGGAATGGATTCTTGGGGGAAAAAAGTTTTCATGGTGGGGAGAATTATCACATCCATGATTTTTAAGGCATCCATTGTTTATTTTTTGGCTCATATAGGTTTCTTAGTTTCCCCTAGAGTTTTTAGAGAAAAATGGTATTTTTGGGCTTGACTATAGGTGACACACAGTTGACGCATGATTTGGGGAAACCATGCATTAGCCTAGGGAAAACCATCTTCCTGGGATAGTGTCACTGTACGGACCAAATGACTTGATACATGGCTATGAAACACCCCCTAGGAAACCATGTAGTATCATTCCTCTTGGTCATAGATGGATGCATTGTTGCCGCACGATTTGGAAAACCATGCTGGCTAACCATGAGACCTATCCAGGTCATTAAAAATGTGGATTTTACACTTTTCCCTCTTTGATTTTAACCCCATATTAACTCTAATCTATTCCATATTGGATTTGAAGCCTTAGGATATTCCTCTATTTCTTCTTATACCCCTTGAACTCCAATATTTGGGTGGTTTTGGCCTTCTTTCTTCAAGAAATCATTAATTAAGTGTCTTTTATCTTGGTTTCTTTCTTCTTCTAGGGTTAATCTTACCTCTTTCTTGGGTTTTTGTTTATTAAGTGGGTTGGTTGACCCAATAAGGGTTCAATATTGAGTTTTTGGGTGGAATATTGATGTTTTTGGTTGGATCCTTCCTTTATAGGGTCTCTTGGTGGTGTGGTTGTGGTTTTCAACCAGATTCAATAAGTTTCAAAGTATTAGGTAGGTAGTTCCATGCTTTTACATTATTAAATGATTTTGGTACACTTTCTTGGTTTTAAAAATGCGTTATATAAACTATGTGGGTAGTGAGAAATGTGTTTTCCAAGTGATATGAAGTGTGTATATGTTAGAATATGGTTTTCTAAAAGAATTTGGTTGTGTTTTATGTGTGACTATTTGTTGTGATTTATAAATGTGTTCAACAGATTGTGTGAAAGGTGAGGAAAATATTTTCAAAAGGTTTTGAGGAGTGTATGTGATGAAATATGATTTTAAAAATGGAATTGGTTGTGTTTCATGTGAGATTCCTTATTGTGCACCTTAAATTTGTTTTAGTGAATTTTGAAAGTGGTGAGAAATGTGTTACCAAATGGTTTTGGTGTGAATATGGATTTGAAAACGGTTTTGGTTATGAAAAATGGTGGTTTCCCTGTGAGTTTTAACTCTTGGAAGAATGTTCTTGTGAAAGAGGCGTTTTTATGTGTATTCATGATGCTTGGCATTTGTATGTGAAAGTGATGATTTATGTGACTTGTAAAATGAATTTGAGTATAAAGGGAGTCCTTGGTATCTAGGTGGCCGAACTAGAACTAGTATGCTATTTGATTCAATAAGGTTGAGGCCCAATTTCTTCTACCAGGATTGATGCTACAACACTAACTAAACATGTGATATGATCAGAGACCACTAGGCCTTGGGATGTGTTCCCCTATAGTGGATCATGCATGAGGACATTGTGGGTTTTGGATTACGATTAGAGACCACTATACCTTGGGATGCGTTCCCCTATAGTGGCTCGTACATGAAGACGTTGTGGGTTTTGGCTGGAGGAATTTATCACCGAGGTGAAAAGTTCATAGGGTCTCACTATTGCAAGTACATATAGGGATTTACCATGGTTCTCTCTTGTGTTGTGATACTTTTGTGATGTAGTGCTAACAGTCGGTATATAGTGGACCTTGTGTATATTTTTAATTTCAAAGTAAGATTCTTTTGAGAAAGTGTTTTCTTATAAATGTTTTCCTTAAAATATTTTCTTATAAACGTTTCCAAAGTGATTATGAAAATGTGCATGTTGATTTTTCTTCTAATGATATATCAAAAAATCCTTTTTTTGGGTGGAATCCAACTAGAATTTGGATCACACCATACATAAACCCTTGGGTGTATGTATACTTTATTATAAATGATCTAGGTAAAGGTAATATGTTCTTTGGTGGTTGTAGTAGATATGGTTGCTAGTGTTACACTTTTTATAGGTGTTGGCGGTGGTTACATGAGAGCGATGAATCTCATGTTTCATATAGGTTTTTGATTTGTGGTTTAGTTGTTTCCATTTCCGTTGTGGTATTCTACTTTGGATTAAAGTTGTAAAATGTTGAATCTGAATATTGTTGTATCACCTTTGGTTATGATTATCATTTTTGTGATGTATTACTCTTGGGATTATGTTTCATTTTTAGTATTATTATTTCTTATTCATCATGGGTGAAATAATTCCCAAAAGTGTATTATAGATACCTAGGAACTTGTTGAAAACCCTTAGGGATCAGGAACACCCTTTGGGCCATGTATTGCCGGATCGGGTGTCGGGTTGGATGACACCCCATCTTGGTTTGTGACACGGAGGGTTTCACATGATCTGGATGACTTTTTTGGAGGACATCGTATGATTTGGTTGACTTTCCCAAAGGACATCAGAAGACCTAGATGACATGTCAAAAGGAATCCACTAGACTTGGGTGACATGACATTATGATAATGCATGACTTGGGAACATTTCTGAAGGATGTTGTGAGATCTATCTATAAATCCTGTAAGACTTCAAAATACTTAGGTGACATGCCTTGATGCCGCTGCATAACTTTCTGTCAAGTCCAAGCATCATTACATGATCCAAATGGCATGTACTGAGGATGTATCATGAATTGGGTGACATTCCCTAGTGGATGTCTCATGACTTGGATGACATAATCAAAGGGTGTCACATGATCTGGAAAACTTGTCTGGAGGACATTGCATGATCTAAATAACTTGCTTGAAGGACATCGTAATATATGGGAGACATGTTGAAAGGACTCTGTGAGACTTGGGTGACATTCCTTATACTGTTGCATGACTTGGGAGGCATGTATGGATGACATCAAGAGATCTTTATGGAAATCCCAAAAGACTTAAAAAGACCTAGGTGACATGCCCTGGTGACTCCGCATAACTCAGTTGACATGTACATGGGATATCACATGATCCAAATGGAACATCCATAGGGTGTCACATGACTTGGGTGACATATACTGGTTCTATTTCATGATTTGGGTAGGTCATGCGAAGAATATTAGGATTAACATATTTGTCTTTTCATAATCCTTCCATCCTTTTTAGTCTTTTTCCGGTCTTTATTATATATGTTCCTAAAGTTTTTTCAAGCATTAGCCTATTTTAGGGTTTTCATGACCCAATCGAAATGCAAGAACTCCATAGTATAATCTAAATGGCATGTCGAAACTCCTTAGCATGATATATGGAGTGATCACATGAAGAAAATATCCATGCTGTGTGATCCCTTATGTCTTCCAATAAATTTTACCTGGCGAAAGACCTTTGTGATCATGTGACTTGCCACTCCGAGAAGTCCTCTCCTACTCTCTTGTATAGTGGTCTCCCTTCATGTGTGTGTTTTTGTACTAAGTGGGAGTGATTCATAGGCCTCACCACTACAGTTATACAATGCCTTGAGCAGCGTGTATCTCATAAATATGAGATGGAGTCAGTGGATGGATTTTGGTATCACATGCTTCACATGATCCTGTCATGGGTCATCCATGGTGCCATATGATGACAATGATCATGAGAATGTTATGCCATTTCCATTTTTATTGGACCATGAATGATCGAAGCGATATCTCCTAACCATGTTTATATTTTAAAGATCCTTCAAAAGGTTAGGACGACATTTATAGAAGTCTTCGCGAGATCAGGATTCTTTTGGGAAGGCTTTCACATGATTAAAGAAGAATTGTCTGGGGTTCCTCGCAAGACTAAACTGGTTTTTCAAGGGGGATTTCATGAGATTAGGATGACATATCGAAGATCCCTCATGAGATCATTCTAGCTTGTCTAAGGGGCTTCATGTGATCAATGGTGATCACCTAGGGCACATAATACTGTTTCACATAAATATCGAAGAGACCTCTATCTTTGATATATCCACTTTTATACCCTCACTTGAAAATATATAACCAAAAAATGAAACTTTTTGTATCCAAAATTCACACTTTTTAAATTTTCTATAAAACTTATCCTTACTTAGGGTATTTAGTGCAATAATTAAGTGATATTCATGCTCTTACTTAGTCTTTGAATATATAGGAATATATTCTATAAATACTACCACAAACTGGTCAAGGTAATCTCTAAAGACACTATTCATTAAATCCATGTAGATAGTTGGGGAATTAGAAAGACCAAATGGAATAAATGTATATTCATAGTTGCTATACATTATATGGAATGTTGTCTTGGGTATATCCTCCTTATTAACCCTTAATTGATGATATCCAGGACAAAGCTCATTCTTGGAAAAGTATTGAACTCCATGCAGTTGATCAAACAAGTCATCAATACAGGGTAAATGATATATGTTCTTGATAGTTATCTTGTTAGGTTCTAAATAATCAATGAAGAGACACATTGATCCATATTTATTAATTACAAAAAGAACTGGTGTACCACAAGGTGATGCACTTGGACAAATAAATACCTTGTCAAGATTCTCCTGGAGTTTCTTCTTCAATTCCTATAACTCAATCGAGGCTATTCTATATGGAGTATTTGAAATAGGTGTAGCACTAGGTATGATTTATATTAAGGACTAAACTTAATGATTTGGGGTAAGAATAGGTAACTCTTCTAGAAAGAGAACAAAAAATTCCCTCACAATATAAATATATTCAATGTTGAGTTTATCCCCAACCATTTGATATAAAAACTCCTTTTGAATAGTAATAAGGACCCATATAATGGATGAAATTTCCATTGGAAGTTATTATTTATATTCTCACCAATAGATGAACATATATTGGTTTGAAATTTCAAATGTGACTTCCCTTACTCAGAAATTAATGTGTTATTTATGTAAATAAATCCAATATATCATTAGAATAACAATGAATTCAACTAGGGGGAGAATAATGAGATTTTTAGGAAGAAAATTACCAAAAACTTCAATTGAATAAGAATCATAAACTTATGATGTCATCATTAACAAATTAGAAGGTTTCAATGATAATTCAACATCTAATCATTGATGTGGTATTTTAATACCCTATGTAAATTATTTAGATATAAAATAGTGAGTAGATCCTCAAACAAATAAGACATTATCATTTCTAGAGTGGATGATAAGTGTACCTTTTACCACTTTGTTATCATACTCTACATCAATAATAGTGATCACATGAGATTTACCATTGTCTATAAGATTAAGAGGTTGTTGAAATTGATCAAATTCATTAACCTTTGGGTTTAATCATTGGTTCATACTCCTTGAATTTTAAACACTGAAGTGTGTGTGGTGCATTTGATTTCCTGATGACCTTCCTTTGCCCAATTAAAAAAATTACCAATCCCTTAAGGTAATTAAAACCTTGTTTCCTTATACAATTAGAGAATAAATGAAATATAATATTATTATCTCTATGATTTTCAGAATTTCTTTTAGATCCCATTTTTATTTTCATATCAAAACTATGAGATAGATAGGTAACTCCAATCTCCATTTCCACATTAGTAGCACATCAAATGATTTCTTTATATAAACTGAAGCCTCTTATGGATAAAACCCTTGGAAGAATTGGTTTTAATACACTAAAGAATATATAAACCTTAATTTTAGGTTGGATAATAATACCAAAATCATACCTCAAATTTCTTTTAAAAATTTATTCATAGGTACTAATGGATTAATCACACTTATGATTTAGATCAAGTAATTATTTCTCTCTTTTTTATTTGAATAATACAAGGAAAGTACTTATTGAAAAATAATCTCTTAAACACATCCCACTCCATGGAGTCAATTTCTTCCCACTACCTCATTTTCTTAATAATATTCCAAAATTGATTTTATTTTCCTTCCAAATGATAAAAAACCAAAATAATTTTTTCATGTTCCAAAAATTGGAGAATATAAAATATATTTTTAGTGGTACTAACCCATTTCTAAAAAACTAATGGATCAGAAGACCCACTAAAATAAGGTGAGTGTTGCCTTATAAAGGATTCAATAGAATATTGTTACCCTCTTTTCTCATTTGTAAGCTCAGTATAATTCATATCTTGAGAAAGTTGTGTAGGAATAACAATGATATTTTTAATTGCATCACCCACAACATTTGTTGCTTAGGAGTAAAATCATTACATTTTCCATCACATTTAGCCTTAACATGATCCATTTGAGTTTCATACATTGTATAAAACCAAAAATTGTAGTGTGATTAATATTAATCATAGTGGGAAACAACATAATCATGAAAAAATCATTTATAGGATGCCTAAATCATGACACCTTAATTTAAATCTATGAAAAATTAGGTTTAACCTTGGTTATTCATGGTTATAATATATTAAAATCCTTCATAATGTTCTATAAAAATGTGAATTATCTCATGCATATCCACTAAGAGTGTAAAAATAGGTTCATGGTAAGGGAACATTCACTGTGCACCAGAATAATAGACGAGATATACTCAATAAAATCTTTTAAAAATTATTACCTCTAAAAGTATCTATTAAAAAACCAAATCTACTTTTAGTATCCATAAATGGATGTTTAGATAGAAAAACCACACTACTTTATTTACAATAACTTATGATATTTTCCTATACATAGGATTATCTGAAGAGTTATTACTAATTTTTTCTCATCTTAGCCTCTAAAGGTCCACTAAACCTTTCTCTGATACCAAATATAGTGACCCATACTTTTCATACATAGATATTACATATTTATAGATACATATTAATTACATATCATAATAATAAATTCTAGAATTGTATAGTTCCAGTGCCTTTGGAAACTTGAATACATAAATAACTAGTTTATAAGTGTACTACATTATCTCCCACTAAGTTCTTCATAACTAGAACCCTTCTTAACCATATCATACTTAATAAGTTTATTTATAACCTAAGGAAAGAAAACATAAGAAAGGGTGAGATTATATGCTCATTAAGGGTAAACAAGGGATACATCAATGATCACATAAGCATAACATGAACATAAGGGTATGAGAACATAAGCATAACATTTGAAAACTATACCCTATATATCAAAGATCATATTCTTGTGTAGTATCATAAATCTTGGCAGTTCATAATATATGATCCATAAAGGAATCAAATAACATGATCTTTGGGAGCATAACATTGGTATAAGGCATAAGTTTGTGGTATAAAAAAGCATAGAAAATCATTTCCTTAGTAGTAAAGACGTACTGTAGAGACTATTATAGAAGGTTGGTTTCACTCCCTAAACCTTCTTAGTAGTCAATTTTTACTCCCAAGACTATCATAGTGTAAAGAGTCCCTTACTGAACTGGGTTCACTCCCTATTCTAGTCCTTTTTTATTTCATGAGATATCTATCTTTATCCAATGCATTGGAGGGCTATGTAATTCCAGTCCCACTCATCACATAATAAAAATCATAAATTTCTGTGCTAAAATATCATAAATAATTCATTATATCATAACATGTGAAAAGGAAATAGGTTTCATAAATATTTTATAATCTCATTATAGCATAACATGTTGAAAATAAATGGGTTTCATAACATAATTAACTCTTAGAAAATAAATAGGTTTCATATAGTCATCCATAAATCATCATCTTCATCATAATCTATCCAAGGAATTAAATTGGATGGTATAATTGGATAATATCCCTAGTAAATCATATTTAATATCAAATTATTTTATCTTAGATGAAAATACCTTTAAAATATATATGGAATATTTATTGAGGAAAATAACCTTTTTATTCTGAGATCACTTCTTTAAAATCTAAAAATACCCAAATATTAAGGAACAAATTTTATTTTAAAAGAAACTTGGAAAATTTTAAAGAAATATTCAAATCATTTAGTGTTCATGATGAAGAGAAATTCCTTTCATGTCATGTATGTTAAAACAAAGACTCCTTTCACATATTCAGTAAAAAGTTAAAAAGTAACTCATTCAGAAAAAACAAAAAGATTCATTTTAAACTATTTTTTAAAATTTAAAAATGGGTAAAACTGAATTTTAAAATAATATAATAATAGTAAAACAATATTGAAAACATTATAGTGAAAACATAGACATGGGAGAAAAAATATTTTTGTCCGAAGAGAGAAATAAAGCTGATTTTCCTTAAAAAAATTATTTCAATATCTTGAGTACTTAAAGAAAGTAAAATGAAAGGAAAAAATGTATTTCCTAGAAATAATTAGAGGATAATAAAATTTATTAGATTATTTATAGTTAGATCATGAAGTTTCATCATCAAAAACATAATCATTAATCATTCAGACAAATAATGAGAATGTAACATAAAACCCTTACCTCAAGTTCCACTTACTTAAAAAGTGATCTAAAGTCCTATATGATAAATATAAATTTATTATAATTATATAAAAGAATCATTTACATAATTATAATATCATATATTATCCCTTTATAACATTTTAACACCCATTTATCAATAATTCCTTATTAAAATCGTCGTTTATGGGTTTTAACTGTTTCATTTTTTCATAAGAATTTTGGTTAGGTAGTTATGGTATCATGGTTACATAATCTATTATATGTTAATAATGAAATAAATATCATATATATTAATTTTATATATATTTAGGGTCATCCATAAAAGTTAGATATAGAAAAAATGAATTTCATCATTCATGGAGATGACAGGTCGTACGTATGCATGAACACTATTTTCACTTTAAATGGATGGAATGAAAGAAAAATAAATAATAATTCATTTTATAGAATTATTATTATATCCTATATATAATATATATTCATAAAAACAATCTTTATTACCATCCAATTAAAATAGAAATGAAAAACATGTCACATCGCTTCTTGGAGGTTTTAGTCCACACGTATGCATGGGTGATGTTATCATTTTCCAACAGATTGGAAGTTAAGAAGGTAGATATGATATTATCATTAAAAAAGAAAAATTATATCATAAATATCATATATAAAAATTAAAACCATCATAATACTCATTCATAAAATATGGTAATGAAAAATGAATTGTATCACTATGTGGAGAAAATAAGCCGTACGTACGCACAAGCCATAATTTCACTTACCATTTGATGGAAAAGTGGGTGGATAATGTTGGTTTCATAATCATAATATAATTTTAGTATAATTATTAGACTGAATTTATTATTTTATTATAAATAAAATACATTTATAAGAGGTAAAATATGAAGTAAAAAGAAAGTGATCAGTTAAGGTGATAACTCCTTCTTTGAAAAAACACCTTTAGATCTCCTCTTAAGGATCCCAGGGTTAGTCTTTTTAGAATAAAAAATCCTATATAATGTGTAAAATTATTTATATAATATAATTATTCAGTTTATAGTTGATATATAAGGCTCAAAGTTGTGTAAATAAGATAAAAGAGGGGCATTGTTTTACAAGTGAGGGAATGGGCACTCTTGGAATTTCTTAAAAGATTCAAATATTTAAAGGCCATTATCTAGAAAAATTATTCAAAATAGATAAAAATTAAAATAATTTTTTTTATTTGGTTTAAATACCATCAAAACATAAAATTTTGGAAGGTTTAAGTAGTTTTTGATGCCTTATTTTTGGTTTAACCCTTTAGTTAACCTATTTTAACCTTAACCACAATAACATATTTTTACTCTTAAAGGGTTATAATTTTATTTATAAGGTAAAAATTGGATCATAAATTGAAAAGGGATTAAATTTTAGACCTTATAATATACACCTTATCCTATTTCAAATTTTTTAATATTTTTAAATAATTTAATAAAATATTATTTTTATAAAATATCAATAATGTCATTTTTTTGCACTATCCATTTAATTTGACTTTAAAGTCACCAAAAAAATATGGAACTCGAATATAATTCTTTAAAACAACACTAATATGTTATATAATTCTATTAAATTCATGCAACACTATCAATCACTCAAATTATATTACTTTTGATGTTTTTAAAATTGTTTATTTTTTTCTATTAATTGAAGAAATATTGTGTTTGCATTGCATAAGAATTTAAGGTAATTATATAATTAATAAAAATTATAAATAAATAACCATCATGAAAATAATCCCATTATTCTCAAAATAATCCTTAATATTCATTCACAACTTGCTTTTTTCCCCTATGAAAACACCTAAGAGATATTTAAAAGTAAGCGAGTGATATTTTTTGTTTTTCTTTGATTTAAATATTATATAGGTCATTTTAATGCTAAAGTGTCCCTTAAAAAATTAAATTTAGATTCTAAGGTGATAAGGGTCAAATTCAATTCATAAATTAAAAATTAATATGAAAAATGGAGACCTTAACATTTAGTTTTAACCTAGGTTAATTCGATTTACCCTTTACTGAGGTGATACATTTTACCACAGTTACTATTCATAATGCCTAAAAATAAAAGGTGTATATTTTCCAAATTTGTACATCCATATTAAAAATATGGAATCCATTTTTCACAATTCAATTCCTATAATCTATAGAGATCATTTTAAAATAAGTGTGTAAAACACGATGAATATTTTTTATACAAATAAAATTTTAAGCATAAAATTGAATTTATTCTTATCCCATGCCTAGAAAAAAAACTAAATGATTGTTAAAAAATCTGATTGAATATATAATATAAGAATTTCATTAAAATTATTCTCCAATAGTGATTAATTTAATTTATAAATATAAAAATACACTGCGTTCATAAAAACTATTTTTTCAAAAGAAAAATCCTTTTACTTACAAATGAATTTTAATTTTCATTGATAACCATTGAGTTAATTTTTTACATATATAAAACATAATTTTTTCATAATTTATTTATTACTATTCATACCCACCAATTTAATTACTATGTTATAATGGTATACTATATTACAGTTAATTTAGACCCAGGGTTACCTATATCACAAGCTACCGAAGAAATAAATTTATTTGAAAAGAAATATATCATAAAATATCAAGGTGTTAAAAATGTAATACCTTGTATCCTATGAAAATGTGTTGAGCAAGTTTTGTTTTCAACAATACATAATAAGGGGGAGATTGTTGAGAACAATACTCTATCTCTTTATGATGATTTTGATGCTCACAAATACCTTCATTTGTTATCCTAATGATTTTACTTTAAGTGTATTTCAGGAATTTAATATTCGTTATATTCTTATTGCTGGAAGAAATATTTAAGTATTTAAACAGTGAGGATAAATTGCTAAAGTATTTAGAAATCATTTTTAGTGTGTTCTGGAAACACTGTTCATATCCTACATTGAGAGGCGTAGCGTAAGGATGGAATGCAGTGTTTACTCTATGAGATATCAGAAAAGTATGGTTAAAAAACCATACATTATCGGCAAAGTACGTGTGGAAGGAACCTTACGTTTGGAAGGAACCTTACGTTTGGAAGGAACCTTACGTTTAGAAGGAACCTTACGTTTGGAAGGAGCCTTATGTTTAGAAGGAACCCTACGTTTGGAAGTAACCTTATGTTTGGAAGGAACCTTACGTTTGGGAAATAAAAGTATGGAATGATAAGTTTGTTTCTTAAAAGTATGGTTCATCAACCTTACTTTTGTAAACAACCATATGTTTGAAAGCTAAAGATAAAAGTATGGTTCATCAACCTTACTTTTATGAACAACTATACGTTTGATTGAAAAGTATGGATTATATACCCTATGTTTGAGAACTGAAGAGAAACATTTAAGATCAACCTTACGTTTGATATCAACCTTACGTTGTGAACCGTACGTTCATAGAATGAATGATATGCAGTTCAACCCTACGTTTGAAGATGAATGTTTGAATTACAACTTTATTAAAGCAACGGTATTTATGTGGTTTAACAGGTTGATTTCAAGCCAGATTAAAAGCCCGAATTTAAAGTGACCCATTGAATGATTCAAAGTTGTTTATTTGTTATTCAAAGGATAAATTTAAGAGGAGTTTTTCGTGCCGAATTTTCAGGGGAGTTACGACTACTCTGCTATTCAAACCTTTGAATATCACGATTATAAAGGTGACTTTTATGGATATAAATTTGTAGAAGAAGTTCTCTTGGTTATTATATATATTTCAAAATATATATGTGATATATAGAGATTCAATATAAAAGAACTTATGAATGACAAACGATGAATATACAGAAGAGAAAAACAGAGACAATAAAGATCTACAGATCTGCTGTTACAAAGAGCAACAAAGATCTATTTTCTGAAGAAGAAGAAACATGACTGTTGATTTACTGATCTACATCGAATATCATTTTGTGAATCAACTACTGTTAAAGTTTCGATTGACATTTCAAGATCTACTGCAATCGGATCGGCTCAGAACTTATTTTACCTGAAGATCACCATTTTTGTAGACAAAGATCCATCTATTTTCAATTGCATTCTGTTGTAATTGTGAAGAACAACTGGGAAAATATTTTCACTTAACAAATACTCTTTTTTTGAGTAATCGTCTTCTCGTACTAAGCTATGTATTCAGTTTTGTGTATGAACCTGAAGGCTATGTTTAGCCTTAATATTATAAAGGTGTCATCTGCCTGAACTCAGTTGTGGAATGATCTGTTGATAAGAGTACTAGATAGTGAAAATCACCAAGCTCGTGGAGTAGAATGTTAGTGGAGTGGATCAGGGGCCTTCTGTTCCCCGGACAACTATACATCATGCGTCCTATGCTATTTATTTTCCACTGCTAAATCTTTGATATAAAGATAAAAGGACAAATCAAGATTATTAAAAGAAATTATGAAAGACACAATTCACCCCCCCTTGTTTATATTTGGTATAACCTGATCCAAAAATTGGTATCGAAGGAGGAGCTTTGGTTAAAATCTATAACAATATAAAAGTTTTAAAGAATTATACTCAGATCAAGATGGATGATACAAGAGAAGGAATGTATATGGCCAAAACTCCATATGTCAATGGTGAGAATTATAGATGTTGGAAATCAAGAATGATAATCTATTTGAAAAACCTCAGATATAGAGTCTACTCAAAGATACTGACTCCTTATGAAATACCATAGAAACCTGAAACATCGAGTGCAACTGTAGAAGTGAGTATGACATGAATTCGAAGGCTATGAATGAAATAATATGTGGTCTAGGACCAGAAGTGTTTAACAGAGTATCTCAGTGCTCGACAGCTTATAAAATGTGGCAGACAATTGCGGTTGCTTATGGAGGAACTGACAATGTCAGAACAATGAGGTGTGATACTGCTAAGCTAAAATTTGACACATTCAGAATGGTTGAAGGAGAAAGCATCACCCAAATGAATGGAAGATTGAGATATTTTCAACAATATAACTGCTTTGGGAGATCCAATCAAACAAGATGATAAATCCTTGAAAGTACTAAGAGTAATTCCAACTCAATGGAATGGAATTTCTACTACAATCAGACAATTATCTCATGTAAAATATTTAACAATGAGAGAGTTAATTGGAACTCTCATTATGTATGAAGCTGAGATACAGGATGAATCAAATGAGCATAATATTCTGATCAAGAGAGAAGACATTACCTTAAAAGTTTCATCACAAATTAAAAGCAGAAATATGAAGAAAAAGGAAGCTAGTGTGAAATTAGAAAGTTATGATTCATCAAATTCAAATGAGGAATTAGGTTAGATAGCCAGAAAATTCAGTAAGTTTTATAGAAAGAAGCAAGGTTTCAGAAAGTATTTTAAAAAGGATGAAAAGGAAGTCAGATAATATGAGTGCAAGAAACTTGGTCATATCAAACCTGACTGTCCACAATTAAAATAAGATAATAAGAAGAAATTATTTAAGATAAATGATTATGAGAAAAATGAAAAGAAAGAAATGACGGCTACTTGGAGTGTATCTGAAGACTCCAGTAGCTCTTTAGAGTCTGATTCAAAAAAGGAGGAATCAAATCTGAAATCCAATATATGCTTTATGGCAGAAACTGATGAGGTACAATCCTATTATTCTTCTAAATCTAATTCTGAATCAAACTATACAAATGATAAACTTGCAGCCTACAACAACATTCATGAAGAAAAATACGATTCTTTATTTAAGAAACACAAATCTTTAAAAAAATATTCATAATGCTGTTTTTGGAGGGAGAGATACTCTACTAAAACAACATTAGGAATTACTGAAAAAATATAACTCAATAAATACAAACAATACTGATCATGAAGCTAAAATAAAAACACTGAAAACTAGAGTAGAAACATATAAAAGTGAAGCTCTTATTTTTACAAAAGTAGAAAATACTCTAAATAAAATTCTTGGAAAGAATGTGATTAAAAAGGGAAGATATGGAATTGACAGTAAAGGTGAAAAACCTAAACTATAAAAGATTTACTTTATGCCTGGTACAAAAAGATAAAACTGTAACTACTATGGGACAAAAGGACATATATCTAATAATTGTTACTTAAGGTAACCCCAGATAAGTGGAATAAAGAAGGACTTTGTTTCAGACAATTTATATGATTCTGTTGATATTAGAAAAACAAAGCAAGTATGGATTCCCAGATCTCTACTGGCTAACACACCTGGACCCAACAGAATACGAGTACCAAAACAATTTGTTTAAATGCCTTTACAGAAAGGAGGTGACAGAAGCCAAACTGCCATATGGTATATGGACAGTGGCTGCTCCAGACATATGAGTGGAAACTCATCGAATTTCAAATATTTAACACAAAAATATGGAGGACTAGTCACATTTGGTGATAATGCTAAAGGTAAGATTATTGGCATTGGATCAGTTGGAGATCTAGAAACTGTCTCAATAAATAAATTACTCTATCTACAAGGATTGAAACACAATCTGATAAGTATCTCTCAACTCCATGATGATGGTTATATTGTTGATGTTTCTAACAACTGTTGTTCTATTTTCAAAGATAAATTTCTTAAATTTAGAGCACCCAGAACTGATAATGTGTATACCCTGGATTTAAATTCCTTGTGTAAAAAACAAGTAAACTGCTTAAGTAATAAGATAAGTGAATCCTGGATCTGCCATAGAAGGCTTGGAAATTTCAATGTATATGCTTTAAATAAGTTATCTAAGAAACAATTAGTTTCCAATTTTCCTAGTAACAAGTTTGAAAGTGATAGATTTTTTGATGCATGTAAACTTGGAAAGCAGCACAAATCATCCTTCAAATCAGTTAACAAAATTACTACATCTAAAACACTAGAACTTATCCATATGGATTTTTTTGGACCTTCAAGGGTAGCAAGATTGGCTGGTAAATTATATGTGTATGCTTTAGTTGATAATTATTCTAGATTTACTTGTATTTTATTTATAAAATATAAAAATGAAGCTTTTACAATATTTGAAAGTTTTTGCAAAGATGTTCAAAATGAAAAAGTTTTTAAAATAATTTCATTAAGAAGTGATCAGGTGGAGAATTTGAGAATCTATAATTCAATTCCTTTTGCTCAAATATGGGTATTAAATACACCTTATATTCACAAAGAATACCTCAACAAAATGGAATTATTGAAAGAAGTAATAAGACTATTCAAGAAATGGCTAGGGCTATACTAAATGAATACAGTCTTCCTACCTATTTTTGGGAAGAAGCTGTAAGTACAACCTACTATATAATTAATAGAGTTTTAATTAGACCAATTTTCAAAAAGATACCCTATGAACTCTAGAATAACATAAAACCTAAAGTAAATTAATTTAAAGTTTTTTGATGCAAGGTTTACATCTTAAACACCAAGGACAATCTTGGTAATTTTGATCCAAAATCTAATAAAGGCATTTTTTTAGGATATTCTCCTACTTCCAAAGCTTATAGAGTTTTTAATAAAAATTCAAGGATTGTGGAAGACTCAGTTCATGTGAAATTTGATGAATCTGATTCCTTTGAGAAAAGGAAATATCAAATTGATGAATCTGACTCTAATGATAACACGAGACTTGAGAACTTGAAAAATTATTTTGAAAAAGATATAAATGAAATTCAGTCTAGTGTAGAAGAACATGACATTGAAGAACCTATAAGTGTACTACCTAGACAGTCAATAACACAAAATAATCACCTTTTAGAAACTGTAATAGAATAATTATACACAGGAATAAAAACTAGAAGTAACATAGGAAATCTTGTTGAGTTTTATGTCTTTCTATCCTAATTAGAACACAAGACTATAGAAAAAGCCTTAGTTGATGAAAGTTGGATGATAACAATGCAAGAATAATTAAACCACTTCAAACGAAATGAAGTTTGGAAATTAGTTGAGAGACCATATAATTATCTAGTAACAGGAACGAAATGGGTCTTTAGAAATAAACAAGATAATCAATGAATAATAACTAGGAATAAAGCAAGACTAGTAGCTAAAGGATATAATCAGAAAGAAGGTATAGATTATGATGTGACCTTTGCACATGTTGCTAGATTAGAAGTCATTATAATCATTTTAGCCTATGCATCTCACACGAACTTTAAATTATTTTAGATGGATGTTAAGTCTGTATTTTTAAATGGTTATTTATTGGAGGAAGTTTATGTTGAGTGACCTCCTGGTTTTGAAAATTCACAAAAACCAGATTTTTTTTTAAAACTTACTAAATCTCTTTATGGTCTTAGGAAATCACCTAGATCTTGGTATGAAAGATTAAGTTATTTTCTTTTGAAAAATGATTTTACTATTGGAATGGAATATCTAACACTATTTAAGAAAACTGTCAATTATAATAATTTATTAGCTCAAATTTATGTTGATGATGTAATTTTTGGTTTAAAAAATAAAACTCTTTGTCTTGAGTTTTCAAATTTAATGCAAAAAGAATTTGAAATGAGTATGATGAGAGAATTAAATTTCTTTTTAGGACTTCATGTTTTTCAAAAAGATTTTGGAAATGTTTTGAATCAAAATAAATACATTACTAATTTACTAAAGAAATTTGGACTTGAAAACAACATGACATATACGAATCCTATGTGTACTAATATAAAACTTGATTTTGATGAAACTGGGAAATCAGTTGACAACAAGTTATATAGAGGTATGATTGGTAGTTTATTATATCTTATTTCCAGCAGGCTAGATATAATATATTCAGTATGTCTTTGTGCAATATTTCAATCAAATCCTAAAAAATCCCATTTAACTGCTATTAAAAGTATTTTTAGATATTTAAAAGGATCTGTTTTTCAATCTCTTGTCTATCCAAAAATGTCTGATTTTAATTTAATTTCATATTCAGATGAAAACTTTGGAAGTTGTATATTAGATAGAAAAAGCACCTCAGGAACTTGTCACTTTTTAGGAAAATCCTTAGTATCATGGTCTAGTAAGAAACAACACTCAGTTGCCCTTTCAACAGCTGAGGCAGAATATGTATCTGCTGGTAGTTGCTGTGCACAAGTTTTGTGGATGAAAAACAATCTTATGGATTTTGGACTAATTTTTAATAGTACACATATTTTATGTGACAATACAAGTGCTATAAATATGTCAAAAAAATCCTATTAATCATTCTAGGACTAAGTATATTGATATTAGATATCACTTTTTGAGATACCATGTTCTTAAAAAGAATATATTTTTAGAATTTTTGATTACATAAATTCAATTAGCTGATATTTTTACCAAACCACTTCCCACCACAAGGTTTTATTTTATTAAGGAGAGCTAGGTTTATTTAATTTTAAGTAATTTTATTTAATTATTTGATTACATTTTTTTGTTTAAAATAGTTTAGTTATTTGTTTTTCAAATAGTACAATTTTATTTATTTATTTATTTGTTTCTTCCGCGTGTGATTTTAATTTGTTTTAAAATTTATGCAATGATTAGTATGTATCTAATGACAAGGGAATCAAGAATGTCAGAAACCATTTTTAATTCCAAAATTGTTCATTTTCTCAAAACCCTTTGAATCCTCAAAAACTTTTACCGCTCTTCTCTCCCACACTTGAACCTTTGAAACCCTAGTCCTTTAAAACCTTCAGAGATTTACAACAAAAATGGCCAAGACCAAGAGAACCGATGATCTATATACTGTTACTGCGAAGAGACAATGCTCAGCCAGGAGAAATATTTTGCAAGGAAAAGTCATAGATCTGGAATGGCTCTATCAGACAAACCTGATGCTAAAGCAAGCCTTAGATTTTAATAATTTAAAACAGACATTTAATAGAGATTAAACAGAGTTTCTATATGAGGTAGAACTTCATCATTTCTCTAAGTTGGTATAATTTAGTATTGTAAATGATGAGGATTCAATAATTTCTAAGATTGAGGGTCGAGATTTTTCAATCTCATCTGTAAAAATCGTAAAAATTCTAAACTTCCCTCATGAGGGAGTTTATCATTTTGATTTGAAAAATATTGGCAATAGTGTACATAAATCTGAAGATATTATTTCATTTCTATTTAGATCAACTAATATTAAGAATATTTTTGCGAAAGACTTGGAACCGGACCAAAAGATATTGGTTAAGTTTGTGCAAACTAGTATTGCACCTAGGATGTATGAAATGAAAAATATTCTTTATCCAGATATGTATTTAAGTTTTCTGCTGATAAGTGATATCAAATTGAACTTTCCAAGATACATGGTGAGGTATCTCAGTTACTGTTTCTAACCAGAGGCAAGAATGAATTTTTATCCTTTTGAAAGGTTCATCTCAAAGATCCTATTTATGAAAGATATGATAAGACTGGTGGATGCTCGGGTGAGCTGCCACCATAGTAATATCTTTAATGCTGCTACATTGAGAAAGATTCGATATTTCTGGAGCACAACCAAAGGCAAGATACTGCCTGTAGGAGCAGAAGAGGATGAAGAAAGTGCTCAGGCCCAACCAGCAAAATCAAAGGAAGGAAAAGATTAATCAAGAGTCAGTGTTGTATCAAGAAGAATCAGTTTTGAGGTTATGGATTCATTTGAATAAATAATTCATGAAGGAATTCAATTCAAAAGGACCAGGAATCCTAATCTTGTTGAAGATCCTGTTGTAAATTCAAATGTTTTAACATCTGGTGATCTCTTAAGGTATACATTTTTGAGAGAAGATGCAGTTGAAGAGATGATACAGGGAGCAGTTTCTTAGGATAAGGTGACTCCTCCAGTGGAGTAAGAAATTTTTGCTCAGGAAGTGACAGGAACAGAGGCTCAAACAGAAAAAGAAGCTAAGACAATTCCTACTGAAGAAAAAAAAGTGTGCCAAACTCAAATTGATCAAGTAGAAGTTGATCGGGAACAAATTATTTTGGAGAGTCCAGTAATGGAGGAAGAACATGCAGATGATGCTCAAGAGGAGCAACCTCAAGCACCTGAAAACTAGGAAGAGAATGATTCTGATATTCATACTAAGGTATTGAATGAGGATTTTTCTGTGGATGAGTCTGGGAAAGGCTTGGAGGAAAAATCTTTTAATAAACCATTAAAGGGAGGGGATGATGAGAGATTAGATACTGAATCCTTACCAATAGTGTTGTTGTTTCAATTTTAAGCTAAAAATGAGAATCAAGCATAGGGTGCCTTTGATTCAGTAAATGCAGATATAGAGGAACTGAATAGAAAGTTGATTGAAACTGAAAAGGAGAATGCTGCTCTACGAAGAGCATTATAAAAATAACATTTAAATTTTCAAAGGCTGAAAGAAAGTACTATTTCTAAACAAGAAGTTGAAAGTTTTAAGAAGGAAATGTTAAATAAAGTTGTAAAGTTGAAATCAAAGATGGTTTTGAAGACAAATTTAATGGAGTTTAGATCTTTCATGGAGTAATAGTTTGCATATATCAGAACCAGTGAGGCCAGTACATCAGGTACTTCACCTAATTTAATCAGAAGATTTCAGGATATTACAGTGGTCATGGAGAATATGAATGCTATACTACAGGACTTACAGTGTAACAGTGCTCCTTTGTCAATGTTGTTATATAATCATAAGTTTCTAGTTTATCAGTTGACTTCAAGTGAACCAGGAATTAGAACTGTGCTGAATCAGTTCACAGAAAAGTTGAATCTTTTTATGGAGAAGGAAGAAAGGCTTCATGAAATTAGGAAATCAAAGATCTAATTATCCAGTTGGGAGATGGATTGATGAAAATATTGAGGGAACAATTAGTAGAGATCAAGGAAATAGTTTAGAGGAGATGAACCCTATCTCACACCCTTACCCAATACTGATTCCTATTGTTTTTCATAACTATACTTGTAATTCTATTTGCAATGAAATATATTTACATCTCATTTTCATGTGTTTTAATTTGTTTTACTATACTGTCTATGATAGAAATTCTAGTAATCCAGATTCACATATTGATAAATAGTTTATAATAGCATTTATATATGTTCAATGCTACATTAAAATGTGTTATGTTCCTTATTCTATCATTCTTTTTGATATCACAAAAGGGGGAGAAATTTAGGATAAATGTAGAATTTTATTTTAATATATTTTAATTTATTTATAATTTTTCTTTAATATTATTAATCAAAAAGGGGGGATAAATGTTAAGTATTATCTTAATTTTTTAAGGGAGATAAATTAAGTTAAACCTAACATTGTATTTTAAGTTTTTTTAAATGTTATTTTAAGAAGATATATGGATAACCATAATCTTTTATTGGGGGAGATTTTTTTTTACTTTTTATGACTTTGGATTTTTATTAAAATAATTTTGTTTAAATTAAATATTTCATTTATCTTTGAAAAATTAAAAACTATATATAATTAATTTTGAAAGTTAATTTCATTGCTTATTTTATGGGTTTTGTGATCATCAAAAAGGGGGAGATTGCTGAGAAAGTGTTGTTTTAAACAATACATAATAATGGGGAGATTATTGAGAATAATACTCTATCTCTTTATGATGATTTTGATGCTCACAAATACCATTATTTGTTATTCTAATGATTTTAATTTAAGTGTATTTCAGGAATTTAATATTCATTGTATTCTTCTTTCTGGAAGAAATATTTAAGTATTTGAACAATGAGAATAAATTGCTAAAGTATTCAGAAATCGTTTTTTGTGTGTTCTAGAAACACTGTTCATAACCTATGTTGAGAAGCGTAGCGTAAGGATAGAATGCAGTGTTTACTCTATGAGATATCAGAAAAGTATGGTTAAACAACCATACGTTATCGGCAAAGTACGTTTGGAAGTAACCTTACGTTTGGAAGGAACCTTATGTTTGGAAGGAACCTTACGTTTGGAATGAACCCTACGTTTGAAATGAAATCTACGTTTGGAAGGAACCCAACGTTTGAGAGGAACCTTATGTTTGGGTAATAAAATTATGTAATGATAAGTTTGTTTCTTAAAAGTATGGTTCATCAACATTACTTTTATAAACAACCATACATTTTAAAGCTAAATATAAAAGTATGGTTGATCAACCTTACTTTTATGAACAACTATACGTTTGATTGAAAAGTATGGATTATAAATCGTATGTTTGATAATTGAAGATAAATGTTTAAGATCAAACTTACATTTGAGATCAACCTTACGTTGTGAACCTTACGTTCAGAGAATGTATTCTATGTAGTTCAACCCTACGTTTGACAACAGATGTTTAAATTGTGACTTTATTAAAGCAACGGTATTTATGCGGTTTATCAGGCTGATTTCAAGCTATATTAAAAGCCCAAATTTAAAGTGAGTCTTTGAATAATTCAAATATGTTTATTTGTAATTTAAAGGATCAATTTAAGAGGAGCTTTTCATGCTGAATTTTCAGGGGAGTTATGACTGCTCTGCTATTCAAACTTTTGAATATCGTGATTCTAAAGGTGACTTTTATGGATCTAAATTTGTAGAAGAAGTGATTTTTGTTATTATATATATTTCAAAATATAGATGTGATCTATATAGATACAATATACAAAAACTTATAAATGACAAACGACGAATATATAGAAGAGAAAAACAAAGAAAATAAAGATCTACATATCTGCTATTACAAAGAGCGACAAAGCTCTATTTTTTGAAGAAGAAGAAACATGACTGAAGATTTACTGATCTACAACGAATATCTTTTTGTACATCAACTACTGTTAAAGTTGCGAATGTCATTTCAAGATCTACAACAACCAGATCAGCTCAAAACTTCTTTTACCGAAAGATTATCATTTCTCAAGATGATGATGCATCTACTATTAATTGTATTCTGTAGCAATTTTAAAGAACAACTAGGAAATTATTTTCACCGAAAAATACTCTTTTATTTTAAGTAACTGGATTCTTGTACTAAGCTATGTATTTGGTTCTGTGTATAAACCCTAAGGCTCTGTTTAGCCTTAAGATTGTAAATGTGTCAACTGCCTGCACTTAGTTGTGGAATGGTCTGTTGATAAGAGGACCAGATAGTGAAAATCACTAAGCTCATGGAGTAGAGCATTGGTGGAGTGGATTAGGGGCCTTCTATTCCTCGAACCACTATACATCGTGCATCCTATGCTATTTATTTTCCACTGCTAAATCTTTGATATAAAGATAAAAGGACAAATCATGATTATGTGAAGAAATTATAAAAGACACAATTCACCCCCCTCTTGTGTATATTTGGTATAAACCGATCCAACAATTGGTATCAGAGGAGGAGATTTGGTTAAAATCTATAAAAATATAACAGTTTTAAAGGATTATAATCAGATCAAGATGGATGATACAAGAGAAGGAATGTATATGGCCAAACCTCCATACTTAAATGGTGAGAATTATGGATGTTGGAAATCAAGAAGGATAATCTATTTGAAAAATCTTAGATACAAAGTCTACTCAAAGATACTGACTCCTTATGAAATACCAGAGAAACCTGAAACATGGATTATAGCTGTAGAAGCTGAGTATGACATGAATTTGAAGGCTATGAATACAATCATATGTGGTCTAGGACCAGATGAGTTTAACAGAGTATCTTAGTGCCTAATGGTTTATGAAATGTGGAAAACAATTGTAGTTGTTTATGAAAGAACTGACAATGTCAGACAGATGAGGTATGATACTACTAAGCTAAAATTCAACACATTCAGAATGGTTGAAGGAGAATGCATCACCCAAATGGATGGAAGATTGACAGAGATTGTCAAAAATATAACTGCTTTGGGAGATCCAATAAAACAAGCTGATAAGGACTTATAAGTACTAAGAGTACTGCCAAATCAATGGAATGGAATTTATGTTGTAATCAGACAATCATCTGCTGTAAAATATTTCACAACGAGAGAGTTAATCGGAACTCTCATGATGTATTATGCTGAGATACAGGATGAATCAAATGAGCATAAGATTCTGATCAAGAGAGAAGACACTGCCTTAAAAGTGTCATCACAAAGTAAAAGCAGAAATCTGAAGAAAAAGGAGGAAAGGGTGAAATCACAAAGTTCCAATTCATCAAATTTAGATGAGGAACTGGCTCAGATATCCAGAAAATTCAGTAAGTTTTATAGAAAGAAGAAAGGTTTCAGAAAGTCTTTTAAAAAGGATGAAAAGAAATTCAGATTATATGAGTTCAATAAACTTTGTCATATCAGACCAGAATTTCCACAATTAAAGGAAGATAAGAAGAAGAAATTATTTAAGAGAAATGATTATGAGAAAAAAGACAAGAAAGCAATGAAGGCTACCTGGAGTGTATCTGAAGAGTCCAACATCTCTTCAGAGTCTGATTCATAAAAGGAGGAATCAAATCTAAAATCCAATATGTGCTTTATGGTAGAAACTGATGAGGTACAATCCTATTATACTTCTGACTCTAATTCTGAATCAAGATATACAAATGATAAAATTTCATCCTACTGCAACATGCTTGAATAAAAATATGATTCTTTATTTAAGAAACAAAAATTTTTAAAGAATATTCATAATGATATTTTAGGAGAGAAATACTCTAATAAAACAACATCATGAATTATTAAAAAAATATAACTCAATAAATACAAACAATACAGATCATGAAGCTAAAATAAAAACACTAAAAACTGAAGTAGAAACATATAAAAGTGCATATATTATTTTTTTAAAATAAGAAAATACTATAAATGAAATTCTTGGAAAGAATGTGATTAAAAAGGGAAGATATGGAATTGGCAGTAAAGGTGAAAAACCTAAATTGTACAAGAATTACTTTGTGCCTAATACAAAAAGATTAAACTGTAACTACTATGGAATAAAAGGACATATATCTGAGAATTGTTACTTAAGGCAACCCCAGATAAGTGGAATAAAGAAGGCCTTTGTTTCAAACAATTTATATGATTCTGTTGATAGTAGAAGAAAAAAGCAAGTCTGGATTCCCAGATCTCTGCTGGCTAACACACCTGGACCTAATAGAATATGGGTACCAAAACAATTTGTTTAAATGCCTTTGTAGAAAGAAGGTGACAGAAGAAAAACTGCCATATGGTATAAGGACAGTAGCTGCTCTAGGCATATGAGTGGAAACTCATCGAATTTCAAATCTTTAAGACAAAAAGATGGAGGACTACGTACATTTGGTGACAATTCCAAAGGTAAGATTATTGGCATTAGTACAGTTGGAGATCCAGAAACTGTCTCAATCAACAAAGTACTCTATGTACAAGGATTGAAACACAATATGATAAGTATATCTCAACTCTGTGATGATAGTTATATTGTTGATTTTTCTAACAACTTCTATTTTGTTTTCAAAGATATATTGTTTAAATTTAGAGCACCCAGAACTGATAATGTGTATACCTTAGATTTAAATTCCTTGTGTAAACAATAAGTAAACTGCTTAACTACTAAGATAAATGAATCCTAGATCTGACATAGAAGACTTGGACATTGCAATGTATATGATTTAAATAAGTTATTTATGAACCAATTAGTTTCTGATTTTCCTAGTCTCAAGTTTTAAAGTGATAGATTTTGTGATGCATGTCAACTTGGAAAGCAGCACAAATCATTTTTCAAATCAGTTAACAAAATTGCTACATCTAAACCTCTAGAACTTATCCATATGGATTTGTTAAAACCTTCAAGAATAGAAATCTTGGATGGTAAATTATATGTATATGTTTTAGTTGATAACTATTCTAGATTTACTTGTATTTTCTTTCTAAAATATAAAAATGAAGCTTTTACAATATTTGAAAGTTTTTGCAAAGCTGTTCAAAATGAAAAAGGTTTTAAAATAATTTCATTAAGAAGCAATCATGGTGGAGAATTTTAGAATCTTTAATTCAATTCTTTTTGCTCAAATATGGGTATTAAACACACCTTCTCTGCACCAAGAACACCTCAAAAAATGGAATTTTTGAAAGAAGAAATAGGACTATTCCAGAAATGGCTAGGACTATGCTAAATTAATACAGTCTTCCTACCTATTTTTGGGTAGAAGCTGTAAGTACAGCCTTCTATATAATGAATAGATTTTTAATTAGACCAATTTTCAAAAAGACACCTTATGAACTCTGGAATAACAGAAAAACTAAAGTAAATTACTTTAATGTTTTTGGATGCAAGGTTTACATCTTAAACACCCAGGACAATCTTGGTAAGTTTGGTCCAAAATCTGATGAAGGCATTTTATTAAGATATTCTGCTACTTCCAAAGCTTATAGATTTTTTAATAAAAAGTCACGGATTTTTGAAGAATCAGTTCATGTGAAATTTGATGAATCTGATCCCTTTGAGAAAAGGAAAGACCAAATTGATGAATCTGACTCTAATGATAACATGAGACTTGAGAAATTGAAAAATTATTTTGAAAAAGATATAAATGAAGTTCGGTTGATTCCAAAAGAACATGAAACTAAAAAACCTATAAGTGTACTACCTAGACAGTCAAGAACCCTAAAGAACCACCCTTTATAAACTGTAATATGAGACTTAGCCAGAGGAATAAAAACTAGAAGTAACATAGGAATTCTTGTTGAGTTTTCCGCCTTTCTATCTCAATTAGAACCCAAGACTATATAAGAATCCTTAGTTGATGAAAGTTGGATGATAGCAATTCAAGAACAATTAAACCAGTTCAAAAGAAATGATGTTCGAAAATTAGTTGAAAGACTACAGAATTATTCAGTAATAGGAATGAAATGGGTCTTTATAAATAAACAAGATAATCAAGGAATAATAACTAGGAAAAAATTAAGACAAGTAGCTAAAGGATACAATCAGGAAGAAGGTATAGATTATGATGATACCTTTTCACCTGTATCTAGATTAGAATTCATTAGAATACTTTTAGCCTATGCATCTAATTTGAACTTTAAATTATTTTGGATGGATGTTAAGTCTGCCTTTTTAAATGGTTATTTATTGGAGAAAGTTTATGTTGAAAAACCTCCTAGTTTTAAAAATTCACAAAAACCAGATTTTGTTTTTAAACTTACTAAAGATCTTTAAGGTTTTAAGCAAGCACCTAGAGCATGGTATGAAATATTAATTTCTTTTCTTTTAAAAAATGATTTTACTGTTAGAATGGAAGATCCAACACTATTTAAGAAAAATGTCAATTCTAATATTTGTTTAGTTCAAATTTATGTTGATGAAGTAATTTTTGGTTCAATAAATAAAACTCTTTATCATGAGTTTTCAAATTTAATGCAAAAAAAATTTGAAATGAGTATGATGGGAGAATTAAATTTCTTTTTAGGTCTTCAAATTTTTCAAAAAGATTTTGGAAATGTTTTGAATCAAAGAAAATACATTACTGATTTACTAAAGAAATTTGGACTTGAAAACAGCAAGACATATGAGACTCCTATGTGTACTAATATAAAAATTTATTTGGATAAAAATGGTAAATCATTTGACAACAATTATATAGAGGTATGATTGGAAGTTTATTATATATTACTGCTAGCAGTCCAGATATAATGTATTCAGTATGTCTTTGTGTAATATTTCAATAAAATCCTAAAGAATCCCATTTAACAGGTGTTAAAATAATTTTCAGATATTTAAAAGGAACTGTTTTTCAATCTCTTCTCTATCCAAAAACATCTGATTTTAATTTAATTTTGTATTTAGATGTAGGCTTTGAAAGTTTTAGATTAGATAGAAAAAGCAGCTCAGGAGCTTGTCACTTTTTAAGAAAATCTTAGTATCATGGTTTAGTAAGAAACAATACTCAGTTTCCCTATCAACATCCGAGGTAGAATATGTATCTGTTGGAAGTTTCTATGTACAAGTTTTGTTTATGAAAAACACTCTTATAGATTTTGGACTAAGTTTTAATAGTACTCCTATTTTATGTGATAATACAAGTGCTATTAATATTTTAAAAAATCCTATTAATCAATCTAGGACTAAGAATATTGATATTATACATCACTTTTTAAGAGACCATGTTCTTAAAAAGGATATATTTTTAGAATTTGTGAATAAAAAAATTTAATTAGATGATATTTTTACTAAACCACTTCCCACTGCAAGGTTTGATTATATTAAGGGAGAGTTGGGTTTATTTAATTTTACATAATTTTTTTATTTATTTGATTACATTTTTTTTGTTTAAAATAGTTTAGTTATTTTTTTTCAAATAGTACAATTTTACTCATTTATTTATTTATTTATTCCGCATGCAATTTTAATTTGTTTTAAAATTTATGCAATTATTAGTATGTATTCAATGACATGGTAATCAAGAATGTTAGAAACCATTTCGAATTCCAAACCTGTTCATTTTCTCAAAACCCTTTGAAACCTCAAAAACTTTTACCTCTCTTCTCTCCTATACCTGAACCTTTGAAACCATAGTTCTTTCAAACCTTTAGAGATTTATGACAAAAATGGCCCAGACCAAGTGAACCGATGAGCCAGAGACTAGCACTGCAAAGAGACAATGCTCATCCGGGAGAAAGATTTTACAAGGAAAAGTCATAGATCTGGAATGAATCTATCATAAGAACCTGATGCTAAAGCAAGCCCTAGTTTTTCAGAATTTAGAACAGATGTTTAATAGAGATTATATGGAGTTTCTATATGAGTTAGAACTTCATAATTTATTTAAGTTGGTACAGTTTAGTATGGGAAATGATGAGGATTCAATAATTTCTAAGATTAAGAATCAGATTTTTCAATCTCATCTAAGGAAATTGAAAAAATTATAAACTACCCTCATGAGGAAGTTTATCATTTTGATTTGAAAAATATTGGCGATAGTTTACATAAATATGAAGATGTTATGTCATTTCTATTTGGATAAACTAATATCAAGAAGATGTTTGTGAAGGACTTGGAACCGGACCAGAATATATTGGTTAAGTTTGTGCAAACTGGTATTGCACCCAGGATGTCTGAAATGGAAAAGATTCTTTATACAGATATGTATTTAATGTTTCTGCTGATAAGTGATATCAAATTGAACTTTCTAAGATACATGGTGAGGTATCTCAGTTACTATTGCCAACCAGAGGCAAGAATGATTTTTTATCTTTTTGTAAGGTTCATCTCAAAGATCATGTTTAAGAAAGATATTATTAGACTGGTGGATGCTCGGGTGAGATGCCACCATAGTAATATATTCAATGCTGGTACCACTACCACAAAACAGGGCAATGGAAGCGCTGCCCTTTATCAGCACTAAACAGAAAGCGCTGATAAAGGACTATGCCTTTATCAGTACTAGTTAAAAATTATGATAAATATAACCTTTATCAGTGCTAAAATAAGCATTGATAAAGGTATACCTTTTATCAGTGCATTTTTTATCACTGATAAAAGGGCACATTTATCAGAACTTATTTTAGCGCTGATAAAAGTTTTTATTCTTAATTTATATAAAATTATAATATTTATCAGCACTAAAATAAAAGCGTTGATAAAACATATATTTATCAGCGCTTTTATTTTAGCACTGATAAAACATACCTTTATCAGCGCTTTCAAAAAGCACTGATAAAGGTTCCATCGGTTTCTATTTAATAACCCTAACAGGCCCTCTTCTCTCGCACGTGGTAAAGCTTTTGCGGAAGCTGAAACAGGACCCTCTTCCACCGGGACTTCTCCTCCTCATCCGCGCCATGTCCTTGTCTTCCTCCTCCTCCTCTTCCTCCTCCTCCGCCACCGCTGCCGTTGCCTCCGCGCCGTTGGTTTTGCTCCTCCGCCACGACCGTTGCTTTCTCCGCCGCCGCGACCGCCGCTGCCTGTGCCGCCGCGACCGCCGCTCCCTCTGCCATCGCTGCCTCTGCCGCCCCTGCCACCTCTGCCACCGGTCACTGTAGGAGTATATATAATCATTAAATATAGATAATATTTATTCAATTTGAGGATTATACTATTACAAACATAAGATTGTTTTCTATAGTTGGATTTTGATGATGAACCTCTTAGGGATGAGGATTCAGTGTAGGGAATTGGTCTTGAGGTGGTACCTCTGGGTGGTTTTCCAATCCATCTGCTACCCATTTAGTAGAAGGTTATAACGAAATTACAAGATGTGGATGTGAACAATCTTATTGTTCTACATGCGTTTTAGAGGAAGATTTCTCCCATGTATTGGTGTGAGATAGACCCCAGAAAGTTGATGGTTGGCTTGATAGAGTCACATATGTTCCACACCTTGTGATGAAACCTCTCAATAAAATGGTGGTCTTAACGATAATTATTTTTCTGGTATTATCTAGTCAATGGTTAATTTTGGTGATGAATAACCATAATGAGATGACACTCACTTGGATGAATATTAAGTTATTTTTTTGGGTAAAGTCTTATCTAGACATGTAGTGCTCAGTCTGTATCTAAGAGATTCTACACCTTCGGAATAATATCATGACCTTCATAGAGATTTCTCTGAGGTTAAAAAATCTTTCATAGTATAAAATGGATATAGTTTGATAGTGAAGGAATGGTCATGCCTTGGATTTGTATAAGGTAAGAACTCTTTATTCTTGAGTTTTGGTGTTATGACTAGGTTGAGGGTCATGATCATTTGGATTCCTAACCATATTTATTTATAGCATGGTTTTAATGTGACCATCACTATTGAACCCAGATGGATGGGTTTAGGGTAATGAAGCATGGGTATATTCCTTTGGTTTTAGAGTAATGTTGGGTAACTGGTGATCGTGTGGTGAGTTTTGCCATGGTGTGATGTTAAGATTGGAAAAGAGTACCAGTGGTGTCCCATTGGAAATATGCGTGTTCCCCCTAATATTTGTCAAGATGTATGGGTAGGCTCATTGAGTTTGAATAGGGATATGATCCTACTCTCTAGATACCACATGTTGTGTTGAAAAGATTTTACCATGAAGTTTAAAGTCATGCAATTAGGATGTATGCATTGTGAAAGGTGTGATAACAGAGGATTGATAAGGGATTACTCATTTTGGATATGCTATCTAGAATAAACTTGGGTATTATACCTAGTAAGGAGGACCTATTGGTCAGGGATTACCCATTGTATGTTTATCTTTTATATTTTAAAAAGTCTGTTGAACTCGTTCTATTGAAGGTGAGTTCTATAATTTCTTGTTATCTTAAGGTTTGTTTAACCATGGTGTGGGTTGATTTAGGTTTTAGTGGGTTATTGGGGTTTGTAGTATGTGGTAAATGGTGTAATCGGTTTTAAATTATTTTATTCTCATGTGTTTCCCCTATTTTATGTTTTCTTTTCAGTTGGAAATCTCCTCTATTGTGCGCCTCTCCTCTACCACGAACGCATCTCTGCCGTGTGCTTAAAGACACCTTCACGGTGAGTTTTCTCCTATTAATCATTGATTTCATCTTGTTCTCATGTTATTAATGTTTGATATTGATGGTTATAATGTGAAATGTACGGGCTAAATGCCCCACTGAAAATCATGGCCATTGGTGGTACTTTTTTGCGCACTAAATGAATTGCATGTTGGTTGGTTCTTGTTGAAAATTTGTATATAAAAATTGGTAATTTATGTATACTTGACTTATAAATGAATTCCCCAGGATGATAAAACTTTTGTGATAACCCCTGAATTAACAAAAAAATTTGAATAAGGGATGCTTTATAAAATCTAAAATTGTGATTGTTTGGTTTGTATCTAAAGTACACGCCTTTAGCACAAGTTGTTCTATATTTCATGTATTTTTAAAGGCATCATGCAGTCTTTGTAAGACTAACTTGGAATTAATTTGATATATGTCAGATTAAATCAAGTATCTTATCCATATACGATGTTCACCCTACTGGACACACCATGTATATGGATTTCACATGAGTTTAGAAATGGTAGTATACGACCAACCTTGACTGAGAACCCTACACATTGTGTATCCATTGAGAAAATTGTGTGCTATGTTAATTTCATTATTTTGTTTTCACTTAGATGATAATATTTCTTGTATGAGTATCCCATTATAAATATCTTCTCTTGTATATCACAATATTATGATTCCCTAATTCTTTGGAAATTGCACACGATGTGGTTTGGATATTTTAATTATCTTCACTATACTTGAGAGTTGACAAGTGACAAGTGAGATGTTTGGAGAAAATATGGAGTATGGTACTCCCCCATGTTTCAGTGAAGATTCCTCCATGTATAGGTTTTAGGTACTCCATGGAGATATACAAAAGATAGGGCACAATCCCCCGTATATAGATAGATTTCAAGTAATTTCACATGTTTTGGGGTAGGTTCCTCTATTTCATTGTAGAGGAATTTGTACCATGATTTTTTTTATAAAATCCAAATAATGGTAATTGATTAATTAAAACATAATATTAGGCATGTTCGAGATTGAACCCATAAAGACGATGAATATGAATAAAGAATGGATGAATGCCAATCGGTTGACAAAAGAGTATGAAGATGGCATGAAAGTGTTTATTAAGTTTGCAGTAGATCATGCATGTGACCTTTCTCAAATCCTCTGTCCTTGTTTACATTGTTGTTATTCAAGACAAATTAGTCCAGAGGAGTTGGAAGAACACCTGATCTTTCACGGAATAGATCGAAGTTATACATGTTAGAATAAACACGGGGAAAAAACGAATGTAGGTAGTGGCTTGGATAACACGACATTTTATGGAATATCTGATATGATTACAAGCGTGAACAGTGAAGATGATCGTATGGAGGGTGTGATTATAGATGTGAATGACGATGAAGATTGTATTGAGGAAATGACAAGGATAGTTGAAGATGAACTTTGTGATTTCCCAAAATTGTTTGAGAAGTTAAAGAGTTGTGCAAAAACGCCATTGTATGCTGGTTGCACTAAATATACAGCATTGTCAGCCATACTGAAGATGTATAATTTGAAAGCAGACAATGGGTGGAGTGATGCCAGTTTTATGGAACTACTTGATCTCTTGAATGACATGCTCCCAGAAGATAATGAACTCCCAATCCGAATATACGATGCCAAATGAATGCTACGATCGATGGGTATGATCTCTGAAATAATACACGCCTGCCCGAATGACTGTATATTGTTTCTCAAGGACCACAAATCACTTAAAGAATTCCCAAAGTGTGGTGCTTCTCGATACAAGAAAGATGATTCTAGTTCTACGAAAGTTGTATGGTACTTTCCAATCATTCCAAAGTTTAGGCGCCTATATGGAAGTGAGGAGACTGCAGGACAATTGACATGGCATGCAGATACAAGAATTAAAGATGGGAAACTATGTCACCTAGAAGACTCTCCTCAATGGAAGAGAATTGATCACGAGTATCTAGAATTTGAAAACGAGCCGAGAAACCTTCATCTGGCATTATCTACAGATGGGGTGAATCCTTTTGGTTTTCAAAGAAGCAGTCACAGTACATGGTCGGTTATGTTGGTAAATTATAACTTACCACCGTGGTTATGCATGAAACGAAAATACATCATGTTATCTATGCTTATATCAGGACCAAAAAAACCGGGTAATGATATTGATGTTTATTTGGCTCCATTGATCGAGGATTTGAAAACATTGTGGGATTCAGGTGTTACGTTGTATGATGTTTACAAAAAAGAAGATTTCACTTTGAAAGCCATGTTGTACAAGAAGATAAATGACTTTCCTGCTTATGGAAATTTGTCAGGATATAGCATTAAAGGAACTCAAGGGTGTCCCGTTTGTGAGTGTGTATGTATTATCTTACAATGCTTATGCAGTTAATGGTTATAAATTCTATACTAATGAACATGATGAAGACAGTACCATGCAGAATAGTGGGGTTACACTTGTGGCTGAGGTGACGCATGTTTTCGGTGCTAAGGACAAAAATCCAATTTATGCAAATATGTCATACTTTGGCATCATCAAACGAATATGGGAGTTGGATTATAAAAAATTCAAAGTGCCGATTTTTCAATGCAAGTGGGTTGATAACAAGAATGCTGTTAAAATAGATGAATTAGGATTCGTGAAAGTTGATTTTAGTAATGAAGGGGAGAAAGACGAACCATTTATAATGGCATCATAGGTAGTACAAGTATTTTATGTTCTAGACCCCGCAAACCGAAATTGGTCAATTGTTATGTTATCGACCAAAAAAACTGAAGGGTCAGATGAAAGTTCAACCGAGGATGACCCTTTTATAGGGACTTCACAATCATTTCGCAGCGGTCCAAATGTAGATGGTGTTTTGTATATCAGAGGAGACCACAATGAAGGGATTTACATAGTCGATAGAGGATTCAAATCTCTTCAGCCTTTAAAGAAAAAAAGAGAGTACAATAATCAGGTTATTTATTTATTTTAATATACATTGTGTTGCGTTATGTTATTATCTGTCCGCTGCTGTTTTTATGTAATCTAAATTAAATGTTAAACCACTTCTGTAACACCCCAGGATTTCAGAGTGTGTTATTTCTTAAAAATAATTCAATAACTTGCACTACACGCAACACCGAGTTCAATCACACCATTAAAAGAGTTCATGAATAGTATTAACTACATTTTGAACTTTATATAATCCTTATAATTTTAGAATCCCTATTATGAGTTTCTTAGTCATATTGCAAGAACAGATTCATTTTCAGTATTATCAACTTCTAATAGTGAAACCTTTTTAAATATAATATTTTAATCTTTTTGACTAAATTGGGACATCAAAAATTTAAAATGAAACATCCCAAGCTTCCACGGTACGCTTTCTTTGAGTAATACAGTAGCGTGTGTTGTACGCAACCTTGAGTTTTAACACACACCACAACCAATCAAACTAGCCGTTATGAATAGTAATACCTAATTTTTGAAATTATATATATTTTATATTTAAAAATGGACTTCATTTTTGGATTCGGAATATCGAAATTAGCCTAGGGTGAAATTTTGGTACATTTCGGATAACTTTTATATTTTGATGAATAGTGAAAATTACTAAATTTTAATTAAAAACAACTTTTTTAATCAAAATAATTAATATTGATAAATTATGAATTTGAGTGGTTTTAAAGTATATTTAGAATATATTTTTACCATTTAATATAATGTTGGTCATTGGACATAATTTTACAATTAAACCGAACATAAACAAGTGTCAATCTTTTGGTAGTTATTATCTCTTAAAAACACGCTTTTTGTTTTGACAGCGGGAATTAATTTTAAATTAATTTCTGCCACTTATGTGTTTTGAATTTAGAAAAATGTATTCCATATTTGGAATCAGGATGTTCAAATTGTGTAAATAGGTAACTTTTATTTTTAGACATTTTGAATAATTACTGCGGTAAATATTTTATTTACCATGGTTAAGGGTAAATCCGGTAAATAAGGATTAAAAAAATAATATTATAATAATACTAAATTACCCTAAAACGTGTCTTAACCCTATTGGTTGATACATAGTCGACCATGGGCATCTTTGGGTCTATTTTGGGACCCCATGGATCCACTTGTAAGTGATAATGACACTTTATTTTAATTAAGTCAAAATGAATACAAAAATGACACAAGCATATATCTTTTAGAACAACAATTTTTACATAGGGTTATACATGTTGGATTTTCGATTATAAATATTCATTAGAAAGATAAAAAGATTTCCTACATAATGATATTTTATTTATAAATTTTAGACATTAAATAATTTATTTTATTTATGACACAATGATGATGCAGTAATTACTAAAATAGTAAAAAATTAACATAATTGATATTATAAATACCCAAATAAATATAATATGAAACTTTTAATGAATTAAACTAATTTTCTAGGATAATATGATATATTAGTATTGATTTAATTGACTTTTTTTGAAGTAATCAATCTGTTATGAGTTTCACAAAAATCAACTATTGAATAGTGTCAAAATTGACATAAAAGAGTTCTTAAAACAAATATTATATTATTAATTGATATTAAATTCCTAAAAATCTAAGGTTCGGCCAAGAGACTTATATTATGATAGGTTAATCATTAATGGACCACTTGGGGGTCGCTTGGAAGTATATAGTAAGTTTATTAACCATAATATATAAAAATACAAAGAGACATTGTAAAAGTGAAACTAATTAACTTAGAGTTAATACTTAAAGATAAGGTTAATATAAGTACCCAAACCTGTCTAAATTCTATTGGATGAGTTGTTTTCGACCTATCCCCACCTCATCCTTTGAATAGTCAACTTTGGAGCCTTTAGAAACCGAATATGAATTTATTATAAATTAATATTTCTAGCTTTTCCAAAGGTGCCCCTCACCCCTCTTATAAAAGGGCACTCCTCCTTCCCATTTCTTCACACCTTCAAAGCCTTTTGGTTCGGCCAAACTCTGCCCAAATACTCTCCCAACATCCCTCACTACAACCTAGAGGCCTTAGTTTGATCAGAAAGCCAACCTAAGGAGCCCTTTTGATCAAATCAAAAGGAAGAACCCGAAGAAGAGGAGGTTAACCTACCCCAACCAAGGAAAAGTACAAGGTAAGGGTTATTTCACAATCTCTTCATTATCCGAGGTTGTTTATACGTAATAATCTACTGGGATCTCGTTATCATCCACATCCATGTTTCTTCGAAATGTATTTCAAAACATTTTTACTATTTACAAGAATATGGGTTAAAGTCATTTATACCCTTGTTTGACTTTTTATAAGAGGTTTATAAAGGAATCTTTCCGTCGTTTTCAAAACAATGTTCTTTTTAACCTTTTCGACAGAATTGAGGTAAGAATGTTTTTTTAACTTATACGGCGGGTGCGGTTATTTTCCGCCGTTATAAAATCGTCGAAGCTTTACATACAAGCTTATAAGAATATTTTCAAAGAAAATGTTTTATTTTATATGGATCTTAAATGATTTCAAAATAAAAGGAGATACTTCTTTAAAAAGAATTTTGATTTCATCTATGTCAACATCCTTTGATGGATTTTAAGATTATTTGAAGTTGATTTATTATGATACAAAAATTCTATATTGAATTGAAGGTTTTGTGATATGTTTGACTGTGGATGTGCTATTTTTATACCATTCATAGTTTATGGTGAAATTATTGACATTTCGTATGCTAGTTTTAATCCGAATGTTTATGTTATATTTCAAACTTTTCTTCAGATGAATGTGCTAAACAAGTATGTTCCGGGTTGGGGACCGGTAAAAGTAAGCCCTCCAGGTTGGGGACTGGTTAAAGTAAGCCCTCCAGGTTAGGGACTGGTAAAAGTATGCCCTCCGGGTTGGTGTCCGGTTATTAGAGGCACTCCGGGTTGGTGTCCGGTTATTAGAGGCACTCCGGGTTGGTGTCCGGTTATTAGAGGCACTCCGGGTTGGGTTCCGGTTAGAAGTAACCCCTAGGTCTTGGGATGAGGCCTAGACAAAGAAATTAACGTTTAGCATTATGCATTCCAACATTATGAAAGTGGTTATTTATTTTTGCATGTGATTATTCGATTAGTGGAATATCCATGTGAATAAGTAAATGGAATTATTTCATTTTATTTATGCCATACCATGTTGAAAGTTCATGTTTAAAAGGCTTTTGTTTTAGTTATACATTGCCTTAAATGTTTATTCTTATTGATGAAAGTTTCCACTATATTGTTATCCTTACTGGGCATTTGAGCTCACCCCTTTTCTATGTTTTATTTTTCCCAGGAAGTGAAGATGTAAGTTATGAATGACCTGCAGGGATATTATGAGGGGATTGTAGTGTGGACTGTGGAAACATTATGTTGTTGTAGTAGTTTTTGATTTTATGATATAATGTAAAACTTATGAATATATCTAGTGTTTCCAAGGCTACTAAACCAATCGGTCTTTCGAGATTTGATCTTTCTTGTGATCATGCCAATGTTATGAAGTAATGCACCGACTCTAGGTAATTAGGGTCGGGGCGTTACAACTTCTGCAGATAATGACTTCTACACCTGCTGATGTGCCTAATCCCGAGGCACAAAAGGTCTCTCAACCACCTACTAGTGGTCCCAGTGCAGAGCAATAACAGGTTTCTCAACCAGCTACTGGTGGTCCCAGTGCAGAGCAACAACAAGTTTCTCAACCTGTTGTTGCTGGTCCCAGTGTAGAGAAACAACAAGTTTCTCAACCTGTTTTTGTTGGTCCCAGTGCTGATGCTAGTGCTCCAGAGAAAGATATTGATGATACTTCTAAGGGAATGGTAGGAAATGAAACCCTGAAAGTGCAAAAAAAAATAAGAGCACCGTAGTTTGACAATGTTATCCAAAATCATTAAGGCAAAATAAAAAGGCATCAAATTTGAAGTGGGATGGAATAAGCGAGGCCAACATGTTAACCCCAACAAAGCCATCTTTAGTAGATACACTGGAATCGTCACTTGGAAACGTGTGTCGATTGATGTACAATCGTGACACCATGTTGTCACCGGTCTTAAGAAACTAATGTGGGAAGAGATTATGGTAACATTATGATATTGTTTTTTTAATTTATTAAAATAAAATACCAAAACATTGACTTACTCTTCATCATCCATTGAAGAGTGCATTTATAGTAGATGCCTCGCACAAGGAATATGTATTAAGAGTTGCAGGAAGGATTCATAGAGGTTTCCGCACAATTTTAACGAAATATCATCTTAAAGATGCTGAAGGGAAAATCAAGCTGCACCCACCTCCTCTTTATGCACACTTGATATCCCAAGGAGCGTGGGACGCGTTTATCAACCGTCATGGGGAGCAGAATTTTCAGGTACATTGTGTGGGTAATACATTGTTTGACGTTGCTTGTATTCATCACTTTGATTGACAGTTTTTTATTTATGAAACAACAACTAAGTGCTGAAAATAAAAAACGCACAGCAGAACCAGCATACCCTTACCATGAAGCAAGGTTGGGGTATGCTTCACTTGAGAAAAAATTGTTACATCTTTTAAATCTAACATACTACTTATATGTGACATAAAACAACACCATACCCATGTTTCTCTGTTTATATGCAGATTGATGAATCAAAATCGAAAGCCAAATCCATCCCACACCATGTGCTATGGAAGGAGGCTCGTATAAATAAATAGGGGGTACTGATAGATGAAAACACACAAAAAGTGTGGGAAACATATGTAAGTATGACATAATATAAATTTTATTTGTTTTAAATCACTATTACGTTACAATGACTACTTATTTTTCTATATTTTCTATCTGACATAGTCATAGGAATCAACAAAACCTGCACTAGATGTAGACATACTTTCAGCATTCTTGAAGCGGCCAGACCAGTATGGCCGCATCAGAGGTGTGGGTTTTGGGGTGACACCCCGAACATATTTTCAAAAACAAAAACAAGAAGAAGATAAAAATAAAAAAAATGGGAAAGCTACAAGAAAAAGTAGCTATTTTTCAAGAATAATTACAATACCGGAGGGAGATGATAGCAACATTAATGGGGGAGAGGCAAAGAGAAGAAACAACTCAACAACAACCCGTGCGTAATGATCCCTCCCCACCCCCACTAGCTTTGAGGCAAGCCATTCCCCTAAAAAACCTGACTTAGCTGAGGTAATCAATGTTTTAATAATTGTTTCTGTGAAATGTGATTCACATAGACACTGATACCTTTCCTATACTAATATTCTATAGGGTGAAAATGACTGTGATTTATATCTAGCAACTCCCACATATCTCCTTGTAGCAAGGGCTATGGTGTTTAATACGCAGAACGACATGCTACACAATAGATAGCTTCCAACAGATCATTTCAGAGTGTCAATTAACATATATAATGAGCAGAGTGCTGAGCTACCTATTCCAAATGACAATGATTACATTCATACAGTTAAACAAGCTATTGGAACATTCATCGCATGGCTGTCAGTTCTTGTAAAAAAACATGTTGATAAAGAGGTATCCATTTCCAAGTTATTTTTCAAGCTGGACCTTTAACATTTAATGAAAAAAGGTCTGAACCGATGAATGTTATTATAGAACGACAAAGAGAAGGGGGTGAAACAAAATATCATCTCAAAACTATATCAAGGATCAACCAACCGATTGAAACAGTCTACTGAGAGCACCTTCACCCCACCCATTCTATATCCACAGTTAATATCATTGCAGGCTCATGTGGATAAAAAGTTGATGGACAACAATGCTCGCATAGTTGTTTTTGAAAAAAATATGTACGGAGAGGAAACATCAGATTTCATTAGTGATGAAAATGTAAATTAAATCCTCAAGTATGAATGGCTAGGCGCCTCAGTTGTAAATGTATACATGAGGTATGTTTTCATGATTTGATTTTACAAAAGATGATATACTCTGATAATAGTGACTAAATACATTTTATATTTTTCTCAGGCGTATATATGAAAAAAAATTGAATGGATTTCCCCATGAACAAAAATTTGGACTCGTTAGTCCTCACACCACCTCTTCAAAAGAAGATAAATATTCTGATAAAGAGGCTACAATAATTTCATCCCTACTCAAATCATTTGAAAACAAAATTACGGATGACAGACTCTTTTTAATACCAACGATGCAGGGGTAAAACTCTACAATTTAATCATATAAACTATATTTTCATTTATTTCTTTACTTATTAATTTTTGTATTTTTAGGGAGCATTGGATGCTTATTGCAGTCAATTTGGATACTCCAAAGATTTATTTTCTGGATTCAACACATGGATATCCAACAAACCGACCATGCATGATGTCATTTTTTAATTTTTAAAACACTATATCCAACATTTTAAAACTAAACATCTATTTATATAATTTAGGTTATCTTTTAATGAGGATTATGTTATGATAGGGTGGTGTATCAATATCGTCTAATGCATGGTATGGATCCAGGGCATAAGGATGAGCAAGCCTACAAGATCTACAACTGGAAAAGTATCCGGGTATATATGATAACATTGCACTATCCAAACAGATATTAAAACAACAAAAATGACATACATAATACTGAGAAAATGCGTTCGGATTGTTTTGATACTTTAGGACAACGATCCATGAGTCATTTTTGAGGTGTACGAATCAACCGTACCTCAATCCGACGCACAGTGTGACCGGTATGACTAAAAGTGTCTGATACCAGTTTCAAATTGACATTAAGTTTAGAAAACAACACAAATGACATATGGAATACTAAGGAAATGCATTCAGATTGTTTTAATACTTTAAGACAACGATCCATGAGTCATTTATGAGGTGTATAAATCAACCGAACCTCAATCCGACGCACGGTGTGATCGGTATAACTAAAAGTGTCTGATACAAGTTTGAAATTGACATTAACTTTAGAAAACAACACTACTGACATACGGAAAACTGAGAAAACACATTCGGATTGTTTTGATACTTTAGGAAAACGATCCATGAGTCATCTGTGAGGTGTAAGAATCGACCTCACCTCAATCCAATGCACGGTGGGACCGGTATGGCTAAAAGTGTCTGATACCAGTTTCAAATTGACATTAAGTTTAGAAAAAAACACAAATTACATATAGAATACTGAACAAACGAGTTCACATTGTTTTGATACTTTAGGAAAACGATCCATGAGTCATTTTTGAGGTGTACGAATCGACCGCACCTCAATCCGATGCACGGTGTGACTGTTATGGATAAAAGTGTCTAATGCCAGTTTGAAATTGACATTAACTTTAGAAAACAACACTACTGACATACGGAAAACTGAGCAAACGTGTTCAGTTTGTTTTGAAACTTTAGGAAAATGATCCATGAGTCATTTTTGAGGTGTACGAATCGACCGCACCTCAATCTGACGCATGGTGTGACCAGTATGGCTAAAAGTGTCTGATAATAGTTTCAAATTGACATTAACTTTAGAAAACAACACTACTGAAATAAAAAATAGTGAGAAAATGCGTTCAGATTGTTTTGATACCTTAGGAAAACGATCCATGAGTCATTTGTGAGGTGTAAGAATTGACTGCACCTCAATCCGACGCACGGTGTGAACAGTATGGCTAAAAGTGTCTGATAATACTTTCAAATTGACATTAATTTTAGAAAACAACACAAATGACATATATAATACCAAGAAAATGCATTTGGATTGTTTTTATACTTTAGTAAAACGATCCATGAGTCATTTTTGAGGTATACGAATCGACCACACCTCAAGATGATGCACGATGTGACTGGTATGGATAAAAGTGTATGGTACCAGTTTCAAATTGACAATAAGTTTAGAAAACAACACAAATGACATATTGAATACTAAGAAAACAAGTTCTTATTGTTTTGATACTTTAGTAAAACGACCCATGAGTCATTTGTGAGGTGTAAGAATTGACCGTACCTCAATCCGACGCACGGTGTGAACGGTATGGCTAAAAGTGTCTAATAACATTTTCAAATTGACATTAATTTTAGAAAACAACACTACTAACATATGGAAAACTGATCAAACACGTTCGGATTGTTTTGATACTTTAGGAAAACGATCCATGAGTCATTTGTGAGGTGTTCGAGTCGACCTCACCTCAATCCGACGCACGGTGTGACCGGTATGGCTAAAAGTGTTTGATACCATTTTGAAATTGACATTAACTTTAGAAAACAATAATACTGACATACCAAAAACTGATAAAACACATTTGTATTGTTTTGATACTTTAGTACAATGATCCATGAGTCATTTGAGGTGTCCGAATCGACCGCACCACAATCCGATGCATGGTGTGACCGGTATGGCTAAAAGTGTCTGATACCAGTTTCAAATTGACATTAACTTTAGAAAACAACACTACTGACATATGGAATACTGATAAAATGCATTCGGATTGTTTTGATACTTTAGGAAAACGATACGTGAGTCATTTTTGAGGTGTACAAATCAACCGCACCTCAATCTGACGGACGGTGTGACCAGTATGGCTAAAAGTGTCTGATAACAGTTTCAAATTGACATTAACTTTAGAAAACAACACAAATGACATACGGAAAACTGAACAAACACGTTCGGATTGTTTTTATACTTTAGGAAAACAATCCATGATTCATTTGTGACGTGCACGAATTGATCTCAACTCAATCTGATGCACGGTGTGACCGGTATGTATAAAAGTGTCTGATACCAGTTTCAAATTGACATTCAGTTTAGAAAACAACAAAAATGACATATGAAATATCAAGAAAATGAATTTGGATTGTGTTGATACTTTAGGAAAACGATCCATGAGTCATTTTTGAGGTTTAAGAATTGACCGCACCTCAATCCAACGCACAGTGTGATCGGTATGGCTAAAAGTGTCTGATACCAGTTTGAAATTGACATTAACTTTAGAAAACAACACTAATGACATACGGAAAATTGAGAAAACACGTTCGGATTGTTTTCATAATTTAGGAAAACGATCCATGAGTCATTTTTGAGGTTTACGAATTGACCGCACCTCAATCTGACGCACGGTGTGACTAGTATGGCTAAAAGTGTCTGATACCGGTTTCAAATTGACATTATCTTTAGAAAACAACACTACTGACAGAAGGAATACTGAGAAAACGCATTCAGATTGTTTTGATACTTTAGGAAAATGATCCATGAGTCATTTTTGAGGTGTACGTATTGACCTCACCTCAATCTGACGCACGGTGTGACCGGTATGGCTAAAAGTGTTTGATAATAGTTTCAAATTGACATTAACTTTAGAAAACAACAAAAATGACATACAGAAAACTGATCAAACACACTTGGATTGTTTTGATACTTTAGGAAAACGATCCATGATTCATTTGGGACATGTAATAATCGACCTTACCTCAATCCGACGCACGGTGTGACCGGTATAGCTAAAAGTGTCTGATACCAGTTTCAAATTGACATTAAGTTTAGAAAACAACACAAATGACATATGGAATACCAAGAAAACACATTCGGATTGTTTTGATACTTTAGTAAAATGATACATGAGTCATTTGTGAGGTGTAAAAATCGACCACACCTGAATCCAATGCACGGTGTGACCGGTATGGCTAAAAGTGTCTGATACCAGTTTGAAATTGACTTTAACTTTAGAAAACAACATACTGACATACGGAAAACCAAGCAAACACGTTTGGATTGTTTTGATAGCTTAGGAAAACTATCCATGAGTCATTTTTGAGGTGTACGAATCGACCGCACCTCAATCCGACGCACGGTGTGACCGGTATGGCTAAAAGTGTCTGATAAAAGTTTCAAATTGACATTAACTTTAGAAAATAACACTACTGACATACGGAATACCAAGAAAACGCGTTCGGATTGTTTTGATACTTTAGGAAAATGATCCATGAGTCATTTGTGAGGTGTAAGAATCTACCACACCTCAATCCAATGCACGGTGTGACCAGTATGGCTGAAAGTGTCTGATAACAGTTTCAAATTGACATTAATTTTAGAAAACAACACAAATGACATACGGAATACCGAGCAAACATGTTCAGATTGTTTTGATAATTTAGGACAACGATCCATGAGTCATTTATGAGGCGTAAGAATCTACCGCACCTCAATCTGATGTAAGGTGTGATCGGTAAAGCTTTTCATTAGATAAAGAATCAGTATTTATTAAATGAGATAAATCATCCAAAAACATATTGATTTTACATTATTCCCTTTCATTGTTATCATAATGAAAACATTTGAGTTTATAATTTCCATATTTTAGTTTCACATTTCCATATTAATGTATTCTTTAATATTAATGTTTTAATTTATTTCATTATTGTATTACTAACATATTATTTGTTTTCTTATATAGGTGAATTCTTTTCCTTGAGTTTGAATGCTTTGTTCGACAACAAATACTGTGGAAAACAATTTATGAGAGAGGATCACAGATATCAAAGGATGAAATATTAATGATTATAACTATCGTTGGATAATTGTAATTGTAACCATGTAAAACATTGTTTGAAATATATATAGTAGTGTGTTTTTTTGTATTCATGATGTTAAGTAAATGTATATAGGATTGTATGACAAAATATTGTGTGCAGGTGCTATTTTGTACAGGTGAAGGTGCTGTTTTGTACAGGTGCAGGTGTTGGTTTGTGTAGGTGGTGGTTCTGCAGGTGCAACTGAAGGAGCCTTTATCAGCGCTATATTGAGCGCTGATAAAGGATCCCCTTTAACAGTGCTAGAAAGGCACTGTAAATTCTGGAAAAGATAAAGGGGGGGGGGGGGGGTCCCCTTTATCAGCACTCCGGAAAGCGCTGATAAAAGCCTCCTTTATTAGCGCTTTTAGAAGCGCTGATAAAGGGGACCCCCCTTTATCTTTGCCTGTATTTACAACGCGTTTCTAGCGCTATTAATGTTGGTTTTCAGCACGGATAAAGGGACAATTTGTAGTAGTGTAAATTGAGAAAGATTGGATATTTCTAGGGTAGAATCAAAGGAAAGCTGCTGCTAGTAGGAGGTGAAGAGGATGAAGAAAGTGCTCAGGCCCAACCAGCAAAATCAAAGAAAAGAAAAGCTAAATCAAGAGTCAGTGTTGTATCAAGAAGAATCAGGTTTGAGGCTATGGATGCATCTTAAGAAATAAGTTAGGAAGGACTTCAATTCAAAAGGACAAATAATCCTAATCCTGTTGAAGAGTCTGTTGTAACTTCGAATGTTTTAACATCTGGTGATCTCTTAAGATATATGTTTGTGAGAGAAGATGCAGTTGAAGAGATGCTATAGGGAGCCATTACTCAGGATAAGGTGACTCCACAAGTAGAGGAAGAAATTTTAGCTTAGTAAGTGACAGGAACAGAGGATCAAATAGAAAAAGAAGCTGGGATAGTTCCTGGTGAAGGATAAGTAGTGGCCCAAAATCAAATTGATCAAGGAGAAGTTGATCAAGAACAAATTATTTTGGATAATATATTAATATAGGAAGAACATCAAGATGATTCTCAATAGGAGAAACCTCTAGCACCTGAAAACCAAGAATAAAATGATTATGAGATTCATACTGAGGTATTGAATTAGGATTTTTCTATGGATGAGTCTGGGAAAGGCTTGGAGGAAAAATCTGTTGAGAAACCAGTACAGGGAGGGGATGATGAGAGATCAGATGCTGAATACTTTACAATAGTGTTGTTGCATCAAGTTGAAGCTGAAAATGAGAATCAAGCATAGGGTGCCTCTGATTCAGTAAATGAATATATGAAGGAACTGAATAGAAAGTTGACTGAAGCTGAAAAAGAGAATGCTGCTCTAAGGAGAGCATTAGAAAAGGAACATTTAAATTTTCAATGGATGAAAGCAAGTCCCGTTTCTAAATAATAATTTTAAAGTTTTAAGAAGGAAATGTTAAGTGAAGTTGCAAAGTTGAAATCAGATATGGTTATGAAGATATATTTAATGAATTTTAGATATTTTTTAGAGAAATAGTTTGCATCTGTCAGAACCAGTGAGGCCAGTAAATCAGGTACTTCACCTGATTTAATCAGAATATTTTAGGATATTACAGTGATAATGGAGAATATGAATTCCAGACTACAGGACTTATAGTGCAACATTGCTCCTTTTTCAGTGTTGTTAGATAACCAGAAGTTTCTAGTTGATCAGTTGTATAGCATCCCGCCTTTTTATCACATAAACTTTCATTACATTATACAAAACTGAGGATCTTTAAGGTTTAGTGTCTTGGAAACTAGGAACTTATTACATGAGACAAAAAAAAACATTCTTCCTAAACACTTGAAAGACTTATTCATTTTTTCATCCTAATTTCATTATAGAATCTCATAACTTGGGAGCATACATCAAAGGAAAGGGTGAGCAGAAGGCCCAGTAAGGGAAACAAGGGAAACATTTTACATGTGAACTTGAGACACATCAAAAGTCATGAAAAATAACTTTAACGAATGAGAAAGATATCATGAGGCATATCATAATAAAAATAACGTGTTTCATAACTTAAAGATGTGAAGACAACATTTAACATAGGAAATAATTTCTGTTTCACCAAGGTCCATCCCCAAGGTGTCATTAAAAATTACCATGGTTATTCACCAAGGCGTCATTAAAAATGGTCATCTCTAGAGATTAAGTCTTTACCCAATGCATTGAAGCGCTATCAGGGCACAACCTTAATTTTTCTTTATTATCATGTAAGACACATATATAATCATCAATCATTTCATAAACAACCCATATATCATAAAATAAATGGGTATCATTTCATAGCCATAACGTTTTAAAAACTACTTTAAAGACATGATCTTTATGTCACTTTAAACCCACGGAAAAGGAAAGTGGGAATCATGTATGTAAATACCTGAATTTAAAGTAGAACATTTTAATATATATGTGAATACCCCTATAGAAGAAATAGGTTTGAGTATTCACTTAATAAAATAAAAGAATTTTAGAAAGAGAGAGAGGCATTTTGAGACGAAAATTCTGCAGCATAACGGCTATGTTATAGGGTTTTAGAAAATACTGAAAAGAGAGGGGGCATGGGTCACCCACTCATAAATGATACATAAAATAGTATAGGGACATGATATAAAGGATATAGGAACATGTTAATGAAATTTTAAAGACATACCATATGAAATGAAAAACATGGAAGGAAGACAAAAATAAGATTTCTCTTATGAAAATTTGGCAGCCTAACGACGTCACTTAAAACTTCAAAAAAAAAATGAATTGATGAGATCAAATAGGGCCTCTCATCATATGAACATAAAATATCAGTATTATAGATATAGAGATCATACCAAAACATAATAAAAGGAACTTGAAAGACTTGACATGAAAATAGAACTTAAAAATGAGAAGTGTGAAAGAATCCCTTAAAATTTGGCAGCCTAACGACGCCACTTAAATATTATTAAAATGAATTGATGAGAGAAAGAGGGGGTCTCTCATAATATGAACATGAAAATAACAGCAGGATGAATATAAAAGAACATCCCCAACATAAGAACTTGGGGCTTAAAAGAAATGACATAAAAGAGAGTACTTGGAAAGAAAGAGAGAGGTAGGATCCCTTACCTTAAAACGTATCTCTTAAAACTCGAAGTTTGGGACCTTGAGGGCTTGGAGGCACCTTGGGAGGACTCCTTGGGAGGTAATTTGACCGTAGATTCATTGGGGGAGAGTTGGGAGTGAAAACTAAAGGAGGAAAGGGTGGGTATTTATAGGGAAAGTGAGGGGACAAGGCATTAATGGCCAAGGGACACCTCATTTGTGGTATTGGCAAAATCATGGGCTTGCCCATGGTATTTTCCCATGGTATTGGACACTTGGGACACCTCATACCTTATATTACTATTCATAGGTCGACCATATTGATTACATACTTAATACATCCTTTAATGATGTCATTAAACACCCGTAACTTAAAAACTGTATTTTCACTATTCATCGAAAATTCAACTTTCTCAGAAAAATCCCAAAATTTCACCTTAACCAAATATTGATACTATGATTTCAAAAATTAACTCCATTTTATAAAAATAATTTTCTAAATATTTTTAATTTAATTTTTAAATAAATACACTATTCACCGAAAATTCATTTTTTTCCGAAAAATTCCCAAAAATTACCTTAACATAACATCGATGCTCTAAGTTCAAAAATGAACTCCATTTAATAAAAATAATTTTTTAAATATTTTTAATTTAATTTTTAATTAAAAAACACTATTCACCCGAAAAAACTAATACTTGACTAATAATTTCTGAAACAATTATTTACCTATTTTATTGAATCACATTACTTAATAAAGGTGCGTAGATTATATTAATACTTTCTTTAAGTGAGATTAATAATCCATTTGGTCACATTACTAATCCTAAGCATAAAGCACTATTCATAATTTACTATTCATCAAAAATTAGGTTGATCTTATTAGACTCCAAATTTCATACTGAACATAATTGTAAAAGACCATTTTTTGAAAATCATTACACATAATTAATTATCTAAGGTTTACATAAATATTTTCAAATATCATTTTTCTAGAATTCATCAAAAATATGCATACTATATTTATCCGGACATTTGAAAATTCACAAACTTCATCATAAGAAGAAATCACAATTTTTATTTAAATCAAAGGATTACACAAGGCTGTTATGGTCTCGTTACATATCCCCTTATAAAACTAGCATAGGACCTAAGAGTAAGGTGTGCTAGGGTGATAGAATCTTGGGGCGACTTGGCCAACATTGCACGAGTAGTAATTTCTATCAGTTTTAACTTCTCGCGAAGGCGATTCCATTCTAGCTTCACATGATGAAGTTTGGCTTGGGTTTGGTCTAGAGAAAATCCCAGTGGTGCTACCTCCTTCCCAAGTTCCGTTAGATGGGCTTCGATTGGCACGAGACTACTGGATGAGGCCATCAAATCTTCTTTATATATTAATTAACCAAGATCACTTGTATTTATATACAATAATCGCAACATTTAGTTTCCAATGGTCATATAACAATCGAAACCCAACAGTCCCAATTTAATTATACTCATGTTATCAAATGAAATTTTTTTGTTGAGTATAAAAATAAAACAACACAAAAAAATTAGGAAACAAGATTTATTCAAAATTTCGGGTCGTTACAATCTTCCCCCCTTAAGAAATTGCATCCTCGCAATTTTTAAAATTGGGCTTGGAAATTTCATTGAAAGTCCCACATCGAAAATAGAGTCAGTAACACTATTACTTTAAAAGAAAGAAAGGGAAGTACAAAGGTTACCCGAGTTAACCCATACCAGGATTCCATGTAGGAAAACATAAATATGGAAGAAAAAAACAAAGGGTCATGTTCTAAGGGAGAGTGATAGAAAACATGATTAAGAGAAAGTTAACCATAAGAAAATCACAAACTTATGATGTGTGTAAACGGTCTTTGATTACCCAGTAGGAAACTTCAACCAACAACATTTTTGTTTTACGTTCCTTTTAATAATTTTGAGGAATTCATTTACTACATAGAATAAAAACATAAGGAATTATACCTACCTTCAAGTAGAGTTTCATCCTTTAATAAGTTTCTACCAAAACTAATCTTTTCTCCAAACGATGAGCATTAAAAAACACTTGGTCTCATCAAAACACAAGAATCATCTTCTCGAGAGTCACATAATTTACAAAAGATTAACTATCTATTTCTTCTATCTTTAAACATTATCCCAAAAACAAAAAGGGTAAGATAAAACAATTCTTCAAAAGAAAGAACCCCATAGGAAGGGAAACTACTTTTAAATCTTCAAAATTCCACGGTACTACCAAGAGTTCATCATAGACCATTCCATAAATAACTGTCCTTAAAATTCCTCAAAATAAACCAAACTAAGATTGAAATCCAAATATAATAAGGATTTGATATCATAGTCTTCCAAGATAAACTTTATTGTTCATCTCCAAACAACATCAACCACTCCTAACATCTTATAACAAAAGTAAATAACCTAAACATATTTTCCCCAAGATAGGTCAATAATTTCCATAAGTAACCTAAATTATCATAAGTTCACCTTAAATTCATAGATTCTTCAAAATATAAGTCAAAATTTACTCCTCAATGAAGATACCGTAGTAATCTATTTACCTCGATCATATAGGGTTCCCAAAATAGTGAACGTCTTCTAAAATAATAATCATCTTTTAATCCCCCAATCACCTTTTTTTTAAAAGAATAGCTTCACTACATCAACATATGGTACATAAAAATATATGTTTTCCTTAATGTTATAAAACCATCTCAGGTACTGACTCAATATTCTTAGAAAACATTAAAGATATGCTCATAGGTCACGAACTAGGATACAACATGACATAGACAATTATTGCGAAGAAGCTACATGTACTTTAGTCATCCTGATCTGTCTCAGCATAGGACTTGCATTGTTCCCTTGTCCTTGAAGATTTTTTATGCTCATCATGCTCCTCATACCTTCCAAGAGATAATTTCCTTGGATAATGTCCAACTTCTCCATATTTACGACATTGAAAAGTATAAGGTACATTAGATCGAACCTTATCTCTATTCATCACATTATCCATTTTTTTAAAGAAATTGGATAATTTATGCCCTATCACCCCACACTTAAAACATCTCCTGGTTCTTTTGTGGCATTCTCCTTGGTGCCCCTTTCCACACTTTTTGCACAAAATAAATTGGGTCTTCTTTCCCTTATCAATTTTAGCAGATAAACATCTTTGAGACTTCAACTTCTTCTTCCTTGGTGAATTTGGGCGTTCAACTAGGTACCAATTATTAATTGTGATTTTTGATAGCTGGTTTGGAATAATCACAATATGTTCAACTTGATATCTCATCATCTATGTCATATTAATAGGGAAATCATCGCATTTCCTATCACATTGGTTATTGGGACATGTTCTTCCATTTCCCGCCATTAACTAAGAAATGAAAGTATAATTAGGGGCTTAAATAATTATCCAATAATAATGAAAAGGAAACTTTTAAGCATAGAAGGATAAAATTGTAGAAGAAAAGTATATCCTAACTTGTGATCCCCTAGGTTCCAATCTAGGTTTTCCATGATCATATATTCTTATGTGAATATTTATTTTATTTTATCTTTGTTCCTTTAATAATGGTTCATACTAAGATTATGAATTTACCAAAGCATATCCCCTAGGAGTGTCGTAACCAAGAGTGCAGCAAGGCCCGTTGTCATGTACCAGTTTCTGTTTGAGTCTAGTTCAAAGTGGTGTTTTCGGGTTTTACCCCTATGTACATCTGTGCTAGAGCCACCTCTACCTACTCGTATCCAGATAAGGATGTATTTGCTTGGCAACCCCTTACTCAATACTCACCAAAATACCAGGAAGATTTCCTATATTTAAACTTTTCTATAGGGTTCTTACTAAAGTTTTCATATCCTAACTTCCACAAATAACTAAACCATCCTTTGATAACAACTATATCATCCCGCATTTTTATCACATAAACATTCATTACATTATACAAAACCAAGGATCTTTAAGGTTTAGTGTCTTGGAAACCAGGAACTTATTACATGAGACAAAAAAACATTCTTCTTAAACACTTGAAAGGATTATTAATTTTTTCATCCTAATTTCATTACAGAATATCATAACCTCGGAGAATACATCAAAGGAAAGGGTGAGCAGAAGGCCCAGTAAGGTAAATAAGGGAAACATTTTACATGTGAACTTGAGACACAACAAAAGTCATGAAAAATAACTTTAAGGAATGAGAAAGATATCATGAGGCATATCATAATAAAAATAAAGTGTTTAATAACTTGAAGATGTGGATAAAAAATTTATCATAGACAATAATTTCTATTTCACCAAGGTCCATCCCCAAGGTGTCATTAAAAATTACCAAGGTTATTCACCAAGGCGTCGTTAAAAATGGCCATCTTTAGAGATTAAGTCTTTACCCAATGCATTGGAGCGCTATCAGGGAGAACCCTTAATTTGTCTTTATTATCATGTGAGGAACATATATCATCATCAATAATTTCATAAACAACCCATATATCATAAAAGAAATGGGTTTCATTTCATAGTCATAACGTTTTAAAAACTGCTTTAAAGACATGATCTTTATGTCACTTTAAACCCACGGAAAAGGAAAGAAGGTTTCATTTATGTAAATACCAGAATTTAAAATAGAAAATTTTGATAAATATGTTAATACCCCTGTATAAGAAAGATCTTTGAGTATTCATTTAATAAAATAAAAGAATTTGAGAAAAAGAGAGAGGCATTTTGAGACGAAAATTTTGCAGCATAACGGCTATGTTATAAGGTTTTAGAAAATACTGAAAAGAGAGGGGGAATGGGTAACCCACTCATAAATTATCCATAAAACAGTATAGGGACAAGATATAAAGGATATAGGAACATGATAATGAAATTTGAAAGACATACCATATGAAACGAAAAACATGGAAGGAAGACAAAAATAAGATTTCTCTTATGAAAATTCGGCAGCCTAACAGCGTCACTTAAATCATAAAAAAAAATGAATTGACGAGATCAAATAAGGTATCTCATAATACGAGCATAAAATATAAGTATTATAGATTTATATATCATACCCCAACATAATAAAAGGAACTTGAAATACTTGACATGAAAATAGAACTTAAAAATGAGAAGTGTGAAAGAATCCCTTAAAATTCGGCAGCCTAACGACGCCACTTAAACATTCTTAAAATGAATTGATGAGAGAAAGGGGGGGTCTATCATCATATGAACATGAAAAATACAGTAGGATTAATATAATAGAAAATCCCCAACATTAGAACTTGGGGCTTAAAAGAAATGAAAAAAAGAGAGTACTTGGAAAGAAAGAGAGAGGTAGGATCCCTTACCTTAAAACTTATCTCTTAAAACTCAAAGGTCGGTACCTTGAGGACTTGGGGGCACCTTGGGAGGACTCCTTGGGAGGTAATGAGTCCAGATCTTAGTTGGGGGAGAGTTGGGAGTAAAAAATAAAGGAGTAAAGGGTGGGTATTTATAGGGAAAGTGAGGGGACAAAGCATTAATGGCCAAGGGACACCTCATTGGTGGTATTGGCAAAACCATGGGCTTGCCCATGGTATTTGCCCATGGTATTGGCCACTTGGTACACCTCATAACTTATCTTAATATTAATAATTCTAACATATTGATTACATACTTAATACATCATTTAATGATGTCATTAAACACCCGTAACTTAAAAACTGTATTTTCACTATTCATCGAAAATTCAACTTTCTCAGAAAAATCCCAAAATTTCACCTTAACCAAATATCAATGCTCTGATTTCAAAAATGAACTCCATTTTATAAAAATAATTTTATAAATATTTTTAATTTAATTTTTAAATAAATACACTATTCACCAAAAAATCATTTTTTTCAGAAAAATTCCCAAAAATTACCATAGCATAACGTTGATGCTCTGTTTTCAAAAATGAAATCCATTTTATAAAAATAATTTTCTAAATATCCTTAACTTATTTTTTAATTTAAAAATACTATTCACCCGAAAAAACTAATACTTGACTAACAATTTCTGAAACAGTTATTTACCTATTTTATTGAATCACATTACTTAATCAAGGTGCCTAGATTATATTAATACTTTCTTTAAGTGAGATTACTATTCCATTTGGTCACATTACTAATCCTAAGCATAAAATCACTATTCATAATTTACGATTCATTAAAAATTAGGTTGATCTTATTAGACTGTAAATTTCGTACTGAACATAATTGTAGAAGACCATTTTTTGAAAATCATTACACATAATTAATTATCTAAGGTTTACATAAATATTTTCAAATATCCTTTTTCTAGAATTCATCAAAAATATACATACTATATTTATCTGGACATTTGAAAATTCACAAACTTCATCATAAGAAGAAATCACAATTTTTATTTAAATCAAAGGATTACATAAGGCTGTTATGGTCTCGTTACATAGCCCCTTATAACACCAGCGTAGAACCTAAGAGTAAGGTGTGCTAGGGTGATAGAATCTTGGAGTGGCTCGACCAACATTGTACGAGTAGTAATTTCTATCAGTTTGAACTTCTTGAGAAGGTGATTCCGTTCTAGCTTCACACAATGAAGTTCGGATTGGGTTTGGTCCAGAGCAAAGCCCAGTGGTGCTACCTCCTTCCCAAGTTCCGTTAGATGGGCTTCGATTGGCCCGAGACTACTGGATGAGGCCATCGAATCTTCTTTCTATATTAATTAACCAAGATCACTTGTATTTATAGACAATAATCGCAACATTTAGTTTCCAATGGTCATATTGGCCAATGGTCATATAATAGTCGAAACCCAATGGTCTAAATTTAATTATACTCATGTTATAAAATGAATTTTTTTTGTTGAGTATAAAAATAAAATAACACACAAAATTAAGAAACAAGATTTATTAAAAATTTCGGGTCGTTACAATCTTCCCCCTTAAGAAATTGCGTCCTCACAATTTTTAAAATTGGGCTTGGAAATTTCATTGAAAGTTTCACATCGGAAAAAGAGTCAGTAACACTATTACTTTAAAAGAAATAAAGGGAAGTACAAAGGTCACCCGAGTTAACCCATACTAGGATTCCATGTAGGAAAAAATGGATATGGAAGAAAAAAACAAAGGGTCAAGTTCTGAGGGAGAGTGATAGAAAACATGATTAGGAGAAAGTTAACCATAATAAAATCACAAACTTATGATGTGTGTAAACGGTCTTTGATTACCCAGTAGGAAACTTAAACCAACAACATTTTTGTTTTACGTTCCTTTTAATAATTTTGAGGAATTAATTTACTACATAGAATAAAAACATATGGAAATATACCTACCTTCAAGTAGAGTTTCATCCTTTAATAAGTTTCTACCAAAACTAATCTTTTCCCCAAATGATGAGCATTCAAAAACACTTGGTCTCATAAAAAAATAAGAATCATCTTCTAAAGAGTCACGTAATTTACAGAAGATTAACTATCTATTTCTTCTATCTTTAAAATTTTTCCAAAAAACAGAAAGGGTAAGATAAAACAACTCTTAAAAAGAAAGAACCCCATAGGAAGGGAAACTACTTTTAAATCTTCAAAATTCCACGGTACTACCCAGAGTTCATTATAGACCATTCCATAAATAACTATCCTCAAAATTCCTCAAAATAAACCAAACTAAGATTGAAACCCAAATACAAGAAGGATTTGATAGCATAGTCTTCCAAGATAAACTATATTTTTCATCTCCAAACAACATCAACCACTCCTAAAATCTTATAACAAAAGTAAATAACCTAAACATATTTTCCCCAAGATAGGTTAATCATTTCCTTAAGTAACCTAAATTAGTATAAGTTCACCTTAAATTCATATATTATTCAAAATATAAGTCAACCTTTACTCCTCAAAGAAGATACCGTAGTAATCTATTTACCACGATCATATAGGATTCCCAAAATAGTGAACGTCTTCCAAAATAATAATCATCTTTTAATCCCCTAATCACATTTTTTTTAAGAATAACAACTTCACTACATCAACATGTGGTACATAAAAATATATGTTTTCCTTAATGATATAGAACCATCTCAGGTAGTGACTCGGTGTTCTTAGAAAACATTAAAGATATGCTCATAGGGCATGAACTAGAATAAAACATGACATAGACAATTATTGAGAAGAAGTTACATGTACTTTAGTCATCATGATCCATATCAGCATAGGACTTGCATTGTTCCCTTGTCCTTGAAGATTGTTGATTCTCATCATGTTCCTCATCCCTTCCAATAGAGCATTACCTTGGATAATGTCCAACTTCTCTATATTTACGACATTGAAAAGTATAAGGTACATTAGATCGAACCTTATCTCTATTCATCACATTATCCATTTTTTTAAAGCAATTGGCTACTTTATGCCCTATCACCCCACACTTAAAACATCTCCCAGTTCCTTTGTGGAATTCTCCTTGGTTCCCCTTTCCACACTTTTTGCACAATGGAAATTGGGTCTTCTTTCCCTTATCAATTTTAGCAGATAAACATCCTTGAGACTTCGTCTTCTTCTTCCTTGATGAATTTGGGCATTCAAATAGGTACCAATTATTAATTGTGATTTTTGATAGCTGGTTTGGCATAATCACAATATGTTCAACTTGATCTCTCTTCATCTATGTCATATTAATAGGGAAATCATCACATTTCCTATCACATTGGTTGTTGGGACATGTTCTTCCATTTCCTGCCATTAACTAAGAAAAGAAAGTATAATTAGGGGCTTAAATAATTAGCCAATAATCATGAAAAGGAAAATTTTAATCATAGAAGGATAAACCTGTAGAAAAAAAGTATATCCTCACTTGTGATCCCCTAGGTTCCAATATAGGTTATCCATGATCATATATTCTTATGTGAATCTTTTTTTTATTTTATCTTTGTTCCTTTAATAATGGTTCATACTAAGCTTATGAATTTACCAAAGCATATCACCCAGGAGTGTCGTAAACAAGAGTGCAGCAAGGCCCGTTGTCGTGTACCAGTTCCTGTTTGAGTCTAGCTCAAAGTGGTGTTTTCGGATTTTACTCCTATGTACATCTGTTCCAGAGCCACCTCTACCTGCTCGTATCCAGATAGAGATGTATTTTCTTGGAAACCCCTTACTCAATACTCACCAAAATACCAGGAAGATTTCCTATATTTAAACTTTTCTACAGGGTCCTTCCTAAAGTTTTCATATCCTAATTTCCACAAATAACTAAACCATCCTTTGATACCAACTATAACATCCTGCCTTTTTATCACATAAACTTTCATTACATTATACAAAACCGAGAATCTTTAATGTTTAGTGTCTTGGAAACCAGGAACTTATTACATGAGACAAAAAAAACATTCTTCTTAAAAACTTGAAAGGCTTCTTCATTTGTTCATCCTAAGTTCATTATAGCATCTCATAACCTGGGAGCATACATCAATGTAAAGGGTGAGCAGAAGGCCCAGTAAGGGAAACAAGGGAAACATTTTACATGTGAACTTGAGACACATCAAAAGTCATGAAAAATAACTTTAAGGAATGAGAAAGATATCATGAGGAATATCATAATAAAAATAACATGTTTCATAACTTGAATATGTGGCTACAAAATTTGACATAGACAATATTTTCTGTTTCACCAAGGTCCATCCCCAAGGTGTCATTAAAAATTACCAAGGTTATTCACCATGGCGTCGTTAAAAATGGTCATCTCTAGAGATTAAGTCTTTACTCAATGCATTGAAGCGCTATCAGGGAAAACCCTTAATTTTTCTTTATTATCATGTGAGCCACATATATAATCATCAATAATTTCATAAACAACCCATATATCATAAAATAAATGGGTTTCATTTCATAGTCATAACATTTTAAAAACTGCTTTAAAGACATGATCTTTATGTCACTTCAAACCCACAGAAAAGGAAAGCGGGTTTCATGTATGTAAATACCAGAATTTAAAATAGAAAATTTTGATATATATGTGAATAAACTTGTAGAAGAAATAGATTTGAGTATTCACTTAATAAAATAAAATAATTTGAGAAAAAGAGAGAGGCATTTTGAGACGAAAATTCTGCAGCATAACGACTATGTTATAGTGTTTTAGAAAATTTTGAAAAGAGAGGGGGCATGGGTCACCCACTCATAAATGATCCATAAAATAGTAGAGGGAAAGTATATAAAGGATATAGGAACATGTTAATGAAATTTTAAAGACATACCATATGAAATGAAAAACATGGAAGGAAGACAAAAATAAGATTTCTCTTATGAAAATTCGGTAGCCTAACGGCGTCACTTAAAAATTCAAAAAAAAAATGAATTGATGAGATCAAATAGGGTATATCATCATATGAACATAAAAGATCAGTATGATAGATATAGAGATCATACCCCAACATAATAAAAGAAATTTGAAAGACTTGACATGAAAATAGAACATAAAAATGAGATGTGTGAAAGAATCCTTTAAAATTCAGCAGCCTAACGACGCCACTTAAAAATTCTTAAAATGAATTGATGAGAGAAAGAGGGGGTATTTCATCATATGAACATGAAAAGGAAAGTAATATGAATATAAAATAACATCCCCAACATAGGAACTTTTGGCTTAAAAGAAATGACATAAAAGAGAGTACTTGGAAAGAAAGAGAGAGGTAGGATCCCTTACCTTAAAACGTGTAACAACCCGAGATTTTATGAAAACTATTCTTTTTAATTTTATTAATGTCTTGTGTTGTACGCTACACCAAAAGGAGCTTGCACAACACGCATCCTTGACTTGCCTTTCATTACACGCAATCACAACCTTCCTCGATAGCGTGTGTAGTACGCAATACTGAGTTTCACGAAACAACGATATGCTATTAAAATATTATTAAAACTAGCCGTTATGAATAGTAATAACAACTTTTTAAAATTTTAGAAATTTTAGCTCTCAAAATGGACTTCATTTTTGGATTTGGAGTGTCGAATTTAGCCTAAGGTGAAATTTTGTTACTTTTCGGATAACTTTCATATTCTGATGAATAGTGAAAATTACTAAATTATAATTAAAAACAACTTTTTTAATCAAAATAATTAATAGTGATAAATTATTAATTTGAGTGGTTTTAAAGTATATTTAGAATATATTTTTACAATTTAATACAATGTTGGCCATTAAATGTAATTTCACATTTAAACCAGACATAATCAAGTGTCAATCTTTTGATAGATATTGTTTCTTAAAAACACGCTATTTGTTTTAACAGCGGGATTTAATTATAAAATTAATTAATGAAACTTCTATGTTATGAATTTGGTAAAATAGACTTCATTTTTGAATTCGGAATATGAAATATATCTTAGGATGAAATTTTGGCATTGTTCTGAAAAACATCAATTTTTGATGAATAGTGAAACTACTAAGTGGTAGTTAAAAAACTGAATTTTTCATAAAACATAATTTTACCGCTTTTGTGAATGGAATTTCAAAAATCCGAGAGACACGGTTGATGTCAGTAAATAAAATGTGGTTCAATGAGATGAAAATAATTTTTGGTGAATAGTAACTTTTTTACTTTTATTTACCACGGTTAAAAGTAAATAGGGTAATTAAGGGTAAGAATGATATTAATATTACCATAACACATGTCCTAATTCTATTGGACAAGTGTATCTCGACCAAAAACAACCTTAAGTGTAAAATATTATCATTTAGGACCACTTGGATTAGATTAGGACATTTATTATTATTTAATTCAAAGAAGAGTTAAAAGAGTTAAAATCAAAGTATATTTACTAAAACATTTTTAATATAGGGTTGCACATAATATAAATTCGATTGTAAATATTCCTTATAAAGATAAAAATATTTTCTACATGATGGTATTTTATTTGTAATTTTTAGACATCAAATAATTTAATTTATTTATGACACAAAGATGATGCAGTAATTATCTTATTAATGAAATATTGACATAATTGATATTATAAATACCAAAATAAATGTAATTTAAGACTTTTTATGAATTCCACTAATTTTATAGGTTACTATGATATATTAGTGTTGATCTAATCAACTTGGTTCGAACATATAATTCTGTTATGACTTTCACAAAAATCATATATCAAATAGTGTCAAAATTGACACAAAATAGTTTTTAAATCAAATATTATATTATTAATTGTTATTTTATTCCTAAAAATCTAAGGTTCGGCCAAATGACTTAGATAAGGATATATGTATTAATAATATACAATTTGGGGTTCGTTTGAAATGTTATAGTAAGTGTATTAACCATATAGTGAAAGAAAACAAAAAGACACGGTAAAAGTTAAATTATTTAACTTAGAGTTAAATCTAATTGATAAGGTTAAAATAATACCCTAAACTTGTCTAAATCCTATTGGATGATATGATTTCGACCCATCCCTACTTTATCTTCGAAATAAGACCCTTTGGAACCATTATAAACCGATTTTGACTTTAATGTAAAATAATATTTTGAGATATTCCTAAGGTGCCCCTCTCCTCCCTTATAAAAGGGCACCTCCTTCCCCTCCTCCTCACACCAATTTGAGCACTAAAGCTCGGCAAAACCCTGACATTTTCTCCTCTCCACTTCCCTAGAATAATCCTATAGGTCCTTGTCTTCTTCAAAGACCAATCTTAGTTCCCTAAGTGGAGGATTCAACGAGGCGTTCCAAAGAAGAGGTAATATCCATTACCGATCTTTTCAATTTCTTTCTTCTTCAACTTATTCTTCTTTAGTTGTTTCATTATAGAGTAATAACATCAGTATTACTTACATACTGATATGTTATTATAAATATGAAACAACCCTAATTCACCTTCTATCCATCCTATGGAAAAATGAAATCACCGCGAGTGCGTACGTACGGAATACCGTCTCCACGCCGTGGTGTAATCTATTTTCCACCATCACCTTACAAGGATGGGTATAATGGTGTAATGAGTAACTATTTATGATTATTATAATTTAATGTTGATACTGAAATAATATATATATACTCAAATACAATTCCACGATCATAGGAACGATATCATCACTCGTGCGTACGTACGGAATACCGTCTCCACGATGTGATGCGACTCGTTCTACATGATCATCATTTCATAGTAATTATATAAATGAATTGAATGAATAAATATGATATATGTTACACTAATACCATTCTGGATATAAGGTATCTATAACCTTAAAATAAGAATAAGAATTTATTTGGCAAAACACACATAAGAACAAAAGGCAATAAGGACCCGAGTAACAAGTAACAATGAAATATTACTAACAAGAAGCTAAGAATATGACCATATATGATATCATATCAATATTTATGATTCTGGAATAAGTCAATAACATTATTTAAACCATTATACAGGAGATTCGGACACGTACAAAGCAAATCGGACCTAAGGTAAGGGAAAGATCACAATCTCATTTTTATCCGAGATTGTTTATTTGTAAGTATTTATTGGGGTGTATTTTATCATCCACATCCATGTTTCATAAATATTTAATATTATTTCCATCCAACTACAATTTCTTAAATCCATTTTTACCCTTTTGTGAGTTTTTAGTAAAAGAAATGAAAGGAATCTTTTGTCGTTTTTCATACGAGGTACTTTTTGACTTTTCCAACAAAAGTACGAAGAATGTTTTTTTAACTTATACGGCATGAATGGATTTTTAAAACATTATTTCCAAGAAGCTTCCTTTAAAAGTTTTCAAGCTTATTTTTAATCAACTTCTTTTAGATTAAAATTGTATGACATGTTAAGAGAGGAAAAAAGTATTTGAAGTAGAAAGGATATTTTCCTCAAGAATGGAGTTCAAATGTTTTATAAAAATTATTTTCCATCTAAGATAATATAGGGTTCTGTTTTTATCCATATTATTACATTGATTTGATTGTGTCTTGAGGGAATTATTTTTATGAAGTCATTTACCTTATATGATTTGTTTTATGATGTCATGATGTTTCAAGAATCCCATTTTTGTTACATGTGTTATGCGATGATGTATGATTTATGATTATGTGAAACACATAAGAAAGGATTCATTATAAGATGGGTGGGACCTATATCTCCCTCCAATGAATTGGGTAAAGATTTTATATCTCATGAGATAGACATGGCTGGAACGGTAGGTTATACCGGTTCAGTGAAACAGGACTGGAACGAGGGTGACTCGGTTCAGAAAGGGACTTTGTCCACTAAGATAGTCTTGGAAATGAGTCATGACTAACAAGAAATGATTTTCCATGATTATGTGTGCATGCCACAAAGTTTCAAGTTTCATGTTATGATTATGGGGATCTCATTTTCACTTCTATGATTTGTTCCATGTTAAGATATTATGATCTCTTTTGCAGGTTATGATTTTCAAAAAGATATGATATGATTTTTATTTTTTTTATTTGCCCTTGCTGAGCATTTGAGATCACCCTTTTATGTTTTCTTTTCCCCAGGATATAAAGAAAGGTTTTAGGTAAAAAAAAGGGGAAGATCTTTATGGGAGATATTGAAGATCTTTCACCACGATTAGAAGATTACGTTCTGAGTTTCCAAAGACACTAAACTATTATGATCCTTGTGTGTGTGTTTTTGTTATGTACCAAGTATTCCGAAAAAGTAATGTAATGTCCATGTACGTCAAGCTTTGGGTCTCTACAGTTGGTATCAGAGGAAAGGTTTAGTCAACCTTTGGAAACTAGGATGTGAGAACTTTAGTGAGATCCCTAGAGATATTTATAAGGTATGTCTAGGGATGTCCCTAAGGTTAAGTATACGTATAGGTTATAGTACTAGAATTACACTAACGATCATAGAATTAAACCTAAGATGTTAGATATTTAAGGTACTCCCCCTTTATTATGTTGTTTTCCCTAGCATGATTTTTGCCTCTCACACTATTCTTTTTGGGTTTTAGACAATGGCTGGAACCCGAAGGAACCGTGTTGATCAATGCAATGGACAATGCAATGATTTCCCTCCTGAACAAACAAATGTTATGGGAGATGGAGTGAAAAATATTATCGCTATACTTACACAAGCTATGAATCATTCTGGACTTCCAAATGAGCAGAGAAGGGAACAATATTCTATTGAGTCCTTCATGAGGCAACGTCCACCTTCTTTCAGTGGGTCTTCTGATCCACTTGTTGTTGAACAATGGATCAGTACCACTGAAAAGATATTTTCAGTTCTTCAATGTTCTGAGCATGATAAAGTCATCTTAGCAGTATATCGTTTGGAAGGTGAAGCTGATCAATGGTGGAATCTTATCAAGAATACGAGGCAAAGAGATGAAATTGAGTCCATGGAATGGGACGAGTTCAAGAACTTGTTTTTCAGTAAGTACTTCCCTCGTATTATTTGAACAAAGATGGAAAAGGAGTTTCTTGAGCTGAAGCAGAAGGATGATGAATCTGTTGGTTTATACGAAGCAAATTTTACAAGACTTGCAAGGTATGCATCTGGCATTATCATCCAACCTGAAAGTAAAGTTGATCGATTTTTCAGTGGCTTAAAACCAAGTCTTCGAAGGGCATTAGCTATAAGAGACTTTAGTAGCTATGAAGAAATTGTGCGTTGTGCTATCAAGGTAGAAATAGAAGTTGCTGTTACATATCTATCTCATGGTTTTGACAAGAAACGAAATATGGAGTTCAAGGATAAATTTCAGAATAATGGTGAAAAGAAGATGAATGATTCCTTATGCACAAAGTGTGGAAAGAAGCATGGTGGAGATTGTCTTAAAGGGACTAGAAAATGTTTTAAGTGTGGAAAAGAAGGTCATCGAGCAGCTGAGTGTCGAAGTAATGGAAAAAGGGTTTCTAATGATGTGAATAAAGAAAACACTGCAGAGAGCGCACCACCAACACTTCAATGCTTCAAGTGCAAGGAAATGGGGCATTATGCTAATAAATGCCCTAATCCAAGGGTTAGTGATGATAAACATGAGCAACCACTGAAGGCAAAGGACAAAGGGAAGTCACATGCGATCACTATTGGAGATGTTGAATATGACAACGATGTGGTGGAATGATTAAGTGTTTATGTAATGGGATTCCAAAATAATGTTGTATCATAAAGTATTGGAATATTTATGTATTGGTCTAATGTGGTATTCAAAGTGATTGAGATATTTTTGGAAATAAGATGATATGATCATAATGAAGGGAAAATGAGAAAATGAAATGTTTAACAGTATTCACGAGCTCATGATTGATATAAGGACTAAGTGATATCATTGTTTGAGTATATATAATTTTGAGGATTTTGGTATGTGGAAAGTGTTAAATTTTAACTGCATTCATGTTTTCACTAAGGTATTCAAGAGAATACATGATTAAGGCCTTTGAATGTTTGGAATGTGACCAACAAAACATATCTTATGATATATGGGGATCGACGATGGTGTTAAATCTCTAGTAATCGTTTTCACTGTGTTATGAGAGTGGACTGAAGTATTATGGATAAGCCTAAAGATTGGAATGGATTATGTTGGACATAAGTTAGTATTGTTTAAGGATAGAAGTTTTCTCGATATTATTGATGGGATGTTATAGTAATATAGTTTTAGAAAAAGGACAACCTGCAGGACGGGCGACAGCACATCGCGTCGGACAAGGCTGTGGAAATCGAACCCACAACCGAAGTGCGACTGGCCTTTATCGCCTACCACTGGCCTACAGGAAGTCCCTGTTTAGTAGAAACTAGTTTTATTATATTAAGCTGTATGACATATGATGTATAAGTCCATTTTAGGAACCATATATGATTAATCTCACTATAGATCGACTTATGTATATAATTTTTTGCTAACCTTTTGTTTGAGACAGATGGAATGACCCGTCATTCTATCACATGATCTGGTAACACTTCACGAATAACAAATTCAACTTCATTTATTTAAGAGATGAAGTGGAAATTGTTAAAGGCATGAACAACAGTGAGATTGTACCAAAATAAATTAAGTATTTATTCTAATTCAAATTCTTTAACTTTAGGGAAATGATCTTGAAAACCAAAAATGGTGTCCTAGTGATCTTATATCTGATGAATCAGATGGTACCTTAGATCGTCACAAATTTATGGCTTTGTGATTGCTGGATTTTCCATAGCCATGTTCTCTACCACTCTCCATCAGAACATGATGGTTAGATTTCTCTTCCATATCCATATTTTCACCTATGTGGAAACCCAGTGATTAGTTTATTTGGGTAACCGTTACGTTTCATACTTTTGTTATTAAATATTGGTTTTGATATTCCTTTTTACGATGTGGGTTTCTATTAAAGAAACTTTTGAATAGTAAACTATTTATAACCCCGACGAATTTCGAGGGCGAAATTCATTTTAAGGGGGGTAGAATGTAACGGCCCGAGATTTTATGAAAACTATTCTTTTTAATTTTATTAATGTCTTGTGTTGTACGCTACACCAAAAGGAGCTTGCACAACACGCATCCTTGACTTGCCTTGCATTACACGCAATCACAACCTTCCTCAATAGCGTGTGTAGTACACAATACTGAGTTTCACGAAACAACGATATGCTATTAAAATATTATTAAAATTAGCCGTTATGAATAGTAATAACCACTTTTTAAAATTTTAGAAATTTTAGCTCTCAAAATGGACTTCATTTTTGGATTCGGAGTATCTAATTTAGCCTAAGGTGAAATTTTGGTAGTTTTCGGATAACTTTCATATTCTGATGAATAGTGAAAATTACTAAATTATAATTAAAAACAACTTTTTTAATCGAAATAATTAATAGTGATAAATTATTAATTTGAGTGGTTTTAAAGTATATTTAGAATATATTTTTACAATTTAATACAATGTTGGTCATTGAATGTAATTTCACATTTAAACCAGACATAATCAAGTGTCAATCTTTTGATAGATATTGTTTCTTAAAAACACGCTATTTGTTTTAACAGCGGGATTTAATTATAAAATTAATTAATGAAACTTCTATGTTATGAATTTGGTAAAATAGACTTCATTTTTTGAATTCGGAATATGAAATATAGCTTAGGATGAAATTTTGACATTGTTCTGAAAAACATCAATTTTTGATGAATAGTGAAACTACTAAGTGGTAGTTAAAAAACTGAATTTTTCATAAAACATAATTTTACCGCTTCTATGAATGGAATTTCAAAAATCCTAGAGACACGGTTGATGTCAGTAAGTAAAATGTGGTTCAATGAGATGAAAATAATTTTTGGTGAATAGTAACTTTTTACTTTTATTTACCACGGTTAAAAGTAAATAGGGTAATTAAGGGTAAGAATGATATTAATATTACCCTAACACATGTAATAATTCTATTGGACAAGTGTATCTCGACAAAAAACAACCTTAAGTGTAAAATATTATCATTTAGGCCCACTTGGATTAGATTAGGACATTTATTATTATTTAATTCAAAGAAGAGTTAAAAGAGTTAAAATCAAAGTATATTTACTAAAACATTTTTAATATAGTGTTTCACATAAGATAAATTAGATTGTAAATATTCATTAGAAAGCTAAAAAGATTTTCTACATGATGGTATTTTATTTGTAATTTTTAGACATCAAATAATTTAATTTACTTATGACACAAATATGATGCAGTAATTATCTTATTAATGAAATATTGACATAATTGATATTATAAATACCAAAATAAATGTAATTTAAGACTTTTTATGAATTAAACTAATTTTATAGGTTACTATGATATATTAGTGTTGATTTAATCAACTTTTTTCGAACATATAATTCTTTTATGACTTTCACAAAAATCATATATCAAATAGTGTCAAAATTGACACAAAATAGTTTTTAAATAAAATATTATATTATTAATTGTTATTTTATTCCTAAAAATCTAAGGTTCGGCCAAATGACTTAGATAAGGATATATGTATTAATAATATACAATTTGGGGTTCTTTTGGCATGTTATAGTAAGTGTATTAACCATATAGTGAAAGAAAACAAAAAGACACGGTAAAAGTTAAATTATTTAACTTAGAGTTAAATCTAATTGATAATGTTAAAATAATACCCTAAACTTGTATAAATCCTATTGGATGATAGTATTTCGACCCATCCCCACTTTAGCTTCTAAATAAGACCCTTTGGAACCATTATAAACCGATTTTGACTTTAATATAAAATAATATTTTGAGATATTCCTAAGGTGCCCCTCTCCTCCCTTATAAAAGGGCACCTCCTCCCCCTCCTCCTCACACCAATTTGAGCACTCAAGCTCGGCCAAACCCTGCCATTTTCTCCTCTCCACTTACCAAGAATAATCCTAGATGTCCTGGTCTTCTTCAAAGACCAATCTTAGTTCCCTAAGTGGAGGATTCAAAGAGGCGTTCCAAAGAAGAGGTAATATCCATTACCGATCTTTTCAATTTCTTTCTTCTTCAACTTATTCTTCTTTAGTTGTTTCATTATAAAGTAATAACATCAGTATTACTTACATACTTATATGTTATTATAAATATGAAACAACCCTAATTCACCTTCTATCCATCCTACGGAAAAATGAAATCACCGCGCGTGCGTACGTACGGAATACCGTCTCCACGCCGTGGTGTAATCTATTTTCCACCATCACCTTACAAGGATGGGTATAATGGTGTAATGAGTAAATATTTATGATTATTATAATTTAATATTGATACTGAAATAATATATATATACTCAAATACAATTCCATGATCATCGGAACGATATCATCACTCGTGCGTACGTACGGAATACCGTCTCCACGATGTGATGCGACTCGTTCTACATGATCATCATTACATAGTAATTATATAAATGAATTGAATGAATAAATATGATATATGTTACACTAATAACATTATGGATATAAGGTATCTATAACCTTAAAATAAGAATAAGAATTTATTCGGCAAAACACGCATAAGAACAAAAGGCAATAAGGACCCGAGTAACAAGTAACAATGAAATATTACTAACAAGAAGCTAATAATATGACCATATATGATATCATATCAATATGTATGATTCTAGAATAAGTAAATAACATTATTTAAACCATTTTACAGGAGATTCGGACATGTACAAAGCAAATCGGACCTAAGGTAAGGGAAATATCACAATCTCATTTTTATCTGAGATTGTTTATTCGTATGTATTTACTGGGGTGTATTTTATCATCCACATCCATGTTTCATAAATATGTAATATTATTTCCATACACCTACAATTTTTTAAATCCATTTTTACCCTTCAGTGAGTTTTTAGTAAAAGAAATGAAAGGAATCTTTTGTCGTTTTTCGTACGAGGTACTTTTTGACTTTTCCAACAAAAGTACGAAGAATTTTTTTTAAACTTATACGGAATGAATGGATTTTTAAAACATTATTTCCAAGAATCTTACTTTAAAAGTTTTCAAGATTATTTTTAATCAACTTATTTTAGATTAAAATTGTTTGACATGTTAAGAGAGGAAAAAATTATTTGAAGTAGAAAGGATATTTTCCTCAAGAATGGAGTTTAAATGTTTTATCAAAATTATTTTCCATCTAAGATAATATAGGGTTATGTTTTTATCCCTATTATTACATTGATTTGATTATGTCTTGAGGGAATTATTTTTATGAAGTCATTTACCTTATATGATTTGTTTTATGATGTCCTGATGTTTCAAGAATCCCATTTTTGTTACATGTGTTATGCGATGATGTATGATTTATGATTATGTGGCACACATAAGAAAGGATTCATTATAAGATGGGTGGGACCTATATCTCCCTCCAATGCATTGGGTAAAGATTTTATATCTCATGAGATAGACATGACTGGAATGGTAGGTTATACCGGTTCAGTGAAACAGGACTGGAACGAGGGTGACTCGGTTCAGAAAGGGACTTTGTCCACTAAGATAGTCTTGGCAATGAGTCATGACTAACAAGAAATGATTTTCCATGATTATGTGTGCATGCCACAAAGTTTCAAGTTTCATGTTATGATTATGGGGATCTCATTTTCACTTCTATGATTTGTTCCATGTTAAGATATTATGATCTCTTTTGCAGGTTATGATTTTCAAAAAGATATGATATGATTTTTATTTCCTTTATTTTCCCTTGCTATGCATTTGAGCTCACCCTTTTATGTTTTCTTTTCCCCAGGATATAAAGAAAGGTTTTAGATAAAAAAAGGGGAATATCTTTATGGGAGATATTGAAGATCTTTCACCACCATTAGAAGATTACGTTCCGAGTTTCCAAAGACACTAAACTATTACGATCCTTGTGTGTGTGTTTTTGTTATGTACCAAGTATTCCGCAAAAGTAATGCAATGTCCATGTACGTCAACCTTTGGGTCTCTACAAAACGTATATCTTAAAACTCGAAGGTCGGGACCTTGAAGGCTTGGGGGAACCTTGGGAGGACTCATTGGGAGGTAATGAGTCCAGAGCTTCGTTGGGGGAGAGTTGGGAGTGAGAACTTGTCACGACCCATTCCGGTGGGGCCCGAGCCGCAACTCCCCAAGACCGCCTCCAATAGGCCAGGGGATGGTGACTAGCACCGAGTAGGAATGATACTAACATGGGAGGAATTGCCTATAAACCTGTACACACGCACAAACATCTCCAATCCCACAAATCTGAAAAGTAAAAAACTACTAAATATGGAAAAAGCATGCATACACTAAAAACCCAACCAACATAGTATGACAGGGAAGTGAAGTTCAGTAATGTAAAACCCTGAGCCAAAAGTACAAGCCCGCCAAAAGAAAGTCTGCAACAAGTCCAACCTGTAGAGAAAGGTACTGGGACTACAACCTATCACCGAAGGAACACACCTCGTCTTGTCTGATCTCACTAAGCACCGTCCGGTCCTGGTCCGCCTAGAATCCTGTCATAGGCTCGCTCGTCTGCATAAGACACGACCCATGTGGGCAAAGCCCGTGCACGGGTGAGTATAACAATACTCAGTAGGACACCACAAAAACCACAAAGGAAAATAAAAAAAAGGAAAAATACCACAAAGAAAGGTACAGTAATCTCTACACAGTATATGTCTACGGAACATATAACAAGAATATCCAGATATAATCATACACAAACGAACTTCGCGATACCGCCACTAGGATCCAGCTCGAAGATTCCACTAAGCATACCATCGGGAGAACACACTACTAGGTCTGGAGAGAGAGAGACACGAAGTACTCGTTCTGGGAGAACACACTCCTCAAGTACCTTGGGAACACGATTCTCAGATGAGGATCACATCCAAGTCATGGGGTGATTCCGACAACTCAGTCTGAGCTAATCTGCTAAGAAGAGGATCGGCGCCCGGGTAAAGTTGGTCACCTCGATACCAAGAACTCTACCTAGGGTTCCAGGAATGAATAGAGGATCCAGCTCTAAGTCTCACAGAGGGGATTCCAACAACTCTATTCAGGGAGTTCTACTGAAGGGATCATACTCCTGTGTAAAGGAAATGATACCAGAACCTTCAGGGAAAAAGACCAAGGGTACGAACCCTAAGAAGCCTAGTCTAAGTCACAGAAGACAAGTGGCTCTAGTCATGAAGAAAAGGTTACACGACATGTAGTATGGTTACACGCTGTGTTCCTTGACCCCGGGTACTGCCCATGTAAATGGCACATGTCCTTCGTTCAAGCTGTGAAAAACCAAACTACACGGCGTGTAGTAAAGTACACGCCGTGTTCCTTGACCCCGGGTACCGCCCATGTAAACGGCCTGTGTCCTTCGGATTATCGGACAGAAAGAAACTACACGGCGTGTAGAAGAAATCACACACCGTGTTCGAGCACCTGGGCTCGCTTCGTGTACGCTGGCCATGTGCCCGTACACGGTCTCTTCCCGTGTCCGTGTTGCCTGCCCATGTACCAGTACACGGGGTATCCCGTGTATCTGGCCGGTTCTGGCTGGGGAGGGGTATACATGGCATGTCCATGGCCGTGTACCCTACCCGTGCCCATGTACTCTCGGAGTACACGCCGGGTAACCCTACTGACGAACACACGCCGTGTAGCCTATACTACACGGCATGTAGTCGGGAAATTTCCAGAATCGCTGTCTTCCTCCACACGCCTCGGCTGATCCTCTGGACTTTTATTCAGCCATCCGTTTGTCACAAAACTGAAGGTGTTGGGTCGCCTCGTTCTCATGAAGCCGAATCCGTGGGTTTTGGGCCTCCGATCGGCTCCGAAATCCGATTCCGGTCACCCGAGCGGAAATCGTTCGAAGAACAATATCTTCCAATCTGCTTCGATCTGTTCTCCTAAACCGTCATCGCACCTCCACAAGATCACTGCGGTGCCGATTCTTCAATTTGGGATCATTGCGTTTCAGAACGGATGCACAACGATCCGTTGTTCATCTCCCCACGAAGAACGTGAAGAACGCTCACGAAGAACATGAGAATTGGGGAAGAAGAACACAACAAATTGAGAGGGATGAACCTCGATCGATGTTTGTGTCGATCTTGGTCCGTCACCGTTAGAAGGTTGAACGAAACCAAAATAATATCAAGAATCACATCCCCAAGATCCCCGCAAAATCCCATCCCGCAAATATGATCGATCTGCAAGCTAATCTGTTCGTGGATTAGTCCATGTTCGTCATAGGAAGTCAAGAATGGGGAATGGAAAAATCAAAACCAAACATCCAACCTGAAACCTGGTGTTCATTGGTGAAGGTCCAGCTGCTGCGTCGTCGTTGCTGACAAAATCCGTCAAGAATATCGCTGCCGCGTTGGGGTTTCCTCCAGAGATTTTCCAGAGCCTCTAGGGGAAAATCAGGGTTTGAGGTTTGTAACCCTGGACCCCCTGCGAAGGCCTTTATTTAAAAAGAACAAAAGATACAAGATTTAAAAGATCTCGCTGCAGAAACAAGATTTAAATAAAACATTTTAATTAAATATTTTATTACTGTTGCGTCTAAAAACCGGATTTCACCACTGACCTGCGTTGGCCGATGTTAGGCCTCTCCTTAGGTAAAATCGCTGTTCTGAACATAACGGTGCCCTCAGATTTCTGATCCGAGCACCCGTTCAGAAGTTATTCCACTTTTTCAAGAAAACTGCACGCACGCGTAATTTAATCATTAAATTAAATTCAAACATTTGTTCCGGGCTCACTGGGCCTTGGAACTGCACGCCGTCTCAGAGCCTGGTCTCGAAAGAATTCCCATATAATATTAAAATAATACATGAAAAAATCCGAGACATTACAAAGCTAAAGGAGGAAAGGGTGGGTATTTATAGGGAAAGTGAGGGGACAAGGCATTAATGGCCAAGGGACACCTCATTTGTGGTATTGGCAAAATCATGGGCTTGCCCATGGTATTTTCCCATGGTATTGGCCACTTGGGACACCTCATACCTTATATTACTATTCATAGGTCGACCATATTGATTACATACTTAATACATCATTTAATGATGTCATTAAACACCCGTAACTTAAAAACTGTATTTTCACTATTCATCGAAAATTCAACTTTTTCAGAAAAATCCCAAAATTTCACCTTAACCAAATATTGATGCTCTGATTTCAAAAATTAACTCCATTTTATAAAAATAATTTTCTAAATATTTTTAATTTAATTTTTAAATAAATACACTATTCACCGAAATTTCATTTTTTTCAGAAAAATTCCCAAAAATTACCTTAACATAACATTGATGCTCTGAGTTCAAATATGAACTCCATTTTATAAAAATAATTTTCTAAATATTTTTAATTTAATTTTTCTTTAAAAAACACTATTCACCCAAAAAAACTAATACTTGACTAATAATTTCTGAAACAGTTATTTACCTATTTTATTGAATCACATTACTTAATCAAGGTGCCTAGATTATATTAATACTTTCTTTAAGTGAGAAAACTAATCCATTTGGTCACATTACTAATCCTAAGCATAAAATCACTATTCACAATTTACTATTCATAAAAAATTAAGTTGATCTTATTAGACTCTAAATTTTGTACTGAACATAATTGTAGAAGACCATTTTTTGAAAATCATTACACATAATTAATTATCTAAGGTTTACATAAATATTTTCAAATATCCTTTTTCTAGAATTCATCAAAAATATGATTACTATATTTATCCGGACATCTGAAAATTCAAAAACATCATCATAAGAAGAAATCACAATTTTTATTTAAATCAAAGGATTACACAAGGCTGTTACGGTCTGGTTACATAGCCCCTTATAACACCACCATATGACCTAAGAGTAAGGTGTGTTAGGTTGATAGAATCTTGGGGCGGCTCGGCCAACATTGCACGAATAGTAATTTCTATCAGTTTTAACTTCTCACGAAGGCGATTCCATTCTAGCTTCACATGATGAAGTTCGGCTTGGGTTTGGTACAAAGCAAAGCCCAGTGGTGCTACCTCCTTCCCAAGTTCCTTTAGATGGGCTTCGATTGTCCCGAGACTACTGGATGAGGCCATCGAATCTTCTTTCTATATTAATTAACCAAGATCACTTGTATTTATAGACAATAATCGCAAGATTTAGTTTCCAATGGTCATATTGACCAATGGTCATATAACAATCAAAACCCAACGGTCTCAATTTAATTATACCCATGTTATCAAATGGAATTTTTTTTGAGTATAAAAATAAAATAACACAAAAAATTAGGAAACAAGATTTATTCAAAATTTCGGGTCGTTACAAGTTGACTTCAAGTGAACCAAGAATTAGAATTGTGCTAAATCAGTTTAGAGACAAGTTGACTCTTTTAATGGATAAGGAAGAAAGGCTTCATGAGTTTTCCAGAGTGAATATGATTTAAGACATTCATTTGACTCGGGAAAGATGAGATCTAATTATCTAGTTGGGAGATGGATTGATGAGAAGATTGAGGGAACAATTAGCAAAGATTAAGGCAATAGTTCACAGGAGATAAACCCTATCTCACACCCTTACCCAATCCTCATTCCTGTTGTTTTTCATTACTGTACTTGTAATTCTATTTGCAATGCAATATATCACATCTCATTTTCACATGTTTTAATTTTTTTACTATACTGTCTATGATAGAAATTCCATTAATCCATATTTACATATTGATAAAAAAATTTATAATAACATTCACTTAAGTTCAGTGATACATTAAAATGTGTTATATTCCTTATTCTATCATTCTTTTTTATATCACAAAAGGGGGATAAATTTAGGATAAATACAACATTTGATTTTAATATATTTTAATTTATTTAAAATTATTCTTTAATATTTTTAATCAAAAAGGGGGGAGAAATGTTGAGTATTATATTAATCCTTTAAGGGGGAGAAATTAAGTTAAGCCTAACATTATATTTTAAGTTTTTTTAAATGTTATTTTAAGGAGATATATGGATAACCATAATATTTTATTGGTGGAGAATTTTTTTTACTTTTTATGACTTTGGATTTTTATTAAAATAATATTGTTTAAATTAAATATTGTATTTATCTTTGAAAAATTAAAAAATATATGTAATTAATTTTTTAATTTAATTTCATTGGTTATTTCATGTGTTTTGTGTAACACCCCAAGATTTCATAGTATGTTATTTCTTTAAAGTAATTCAATAACTTTCACTACACACAACATCAAGTTCTAGCGCACCATGACTTACCAAACAAGCCGTTCAAAAGTGGTTATGAATAGTATTAACTGAATTTTTAACTTTATATAATCCTTATAATTTTAGAATCCATACTATGAGTTTCTTAGACATAATGTAAGAAAAAATACATTTTTTTCAGATAAAAGAAGTATTTTTCAAAAAATACAATTTTACCGCCTTTTAATGGCGAAGCATTTTTAAATACAATATTTGAAACTTTTATATATTCAATTTGACAAAATAAACACCTTTAGAATCGGGACATAGGAATTTAGTTTTGATTAAGTTTTGGTGTTTTTCTGATAACTTTCATATTTGGGTGAATAATGAAAAATACTATATTTTAACTGAAACAACTTTTTAAATCAAAATAATTGATATTATTAAATTATATATTTTAATGGTTTGGAAGTATAAATAGATTATATTTTTACCATTTAATCCAATGATGGTCATTGTAAGTAATTTCACTTTGAAATTGGACATAAAAAAGTGTCAAACTTTTAGTAGTTATTTTTTCTTAAAAATACGCCTTTTGGTTTTGACAGTGAGAATTAATTTTAAATTAATAAATGAAACTTCTATATTTTGAATTTAGTAAAATAGAATTCATTATTGAATTCTAAATATCAAAATTATCTTAGGGTAAATTGTTGGTATTTTTTTGAAAACTTTTAATTTTTGATGAATAGTGAAAAACACTCAGTTATAGTTTAAAACCGAATTTTTATTTAAATAATTATTTATTTTATTTAAATTTATTTTATGTCAAAATAGATACATAATACCTATATAAGTTCAATGTAATTAATTGGAGTCAGTTTATAATAATTTTAGATATATAAAAATTTTATTGAACTTTTCACCTTCTTTTACCCACCTCCTAGGAGAATTTTCAAATTCACATAAAACTTAATTTTACCCCTTCTGTGAGTGGAATTTCAAAAATACAAGAGACACAGTTAATATAAAGGAGTAAAATGTGGTTCAATAAGATAAAAATAATTTTTGGTGAATAGTAACTTTTTTACTTTTATTTACCACGATTTAAAGTAAATAGAGTAACTAAGGGTAAAAATAATATTAATATTACCTTAACACATGTCCTAATTTTATTGTACAAGTGTATATCGAACAAAAACAACCTTAGGAATAAAATATTATCATTTAGGTCCACTTGGAATAGATTAGGACATTTATTATTATTTAATTCAAAGAAGAGTTAAAAGAGTTAAAATAAAAGTTTAATAACTAAAACATTTTTAATATAGGTTTATACATAAGATAAATTTGATTATAAATATTAATTTGAAATATAGAATGATTTCCTACATAATTGTATTTTATTTATAATTTTTAGACATTATATAATTTAATTTATTTATGACACAATGATGATGCAGTAATTACCTTATTGGTGAAATATTAACATAATTGATATTATCAATACCCAAATAAATATAATTTAAGACTTTTAATAAATTAAACTAATTTTATTGGTTAATATGACATGTTATTATTGAATAAATTAATTTGGTTCGAATTAATAAAGTTATTAAGACTTTAACAAAAATCAATTATTAAATAGTGTCAAAATTGACAAAAAGGAGTTTTTAAAACAAATATTATATTATTAATTGATATAATATTCCTAAAAATCTAAGGATAGGACAAAGAAATTATATCATGATAGGGGTATCATTAATGGACCACTTGGGGGGTCTCTTGGATGTATATAGTAAGTTTATTAACTATATAATATAAAAATACAAAGTGACATGGTAAATGTCAATCTAATTAACTAAGAGTTAAAACTAAAAGATATGGTTAATATAATGACCCAAACCTGTCTAAAATCTCTTGGTTTAATGGATTTAGACCCATAACCACATTATAATTTGAATAATCCACTTTTGATCCATTATAAACCAAATATTAATTTATTATAAATTAATACTTTAAGTTTTTCCTAAAGAGCCCCTCCTCCCCCTTATAAAAGGACACCACTTATAACCAATTCCTCACACCTATCAAGCCTTTTGGATCATCCAACCTCTACCCAATTAATCTCTTTATATCCCTATACTACTCCTAGAAGCCTTACTTTAGGCAGAAGGCACTTCAAGAGTCCTTTTTGGTTCAAACCAAAGGGAGTTACTTAAATTAAAGGTAACGATTTATCTTAGCTTCTTTTTTGTTATTTTACTTCTCCAACCCCTAAACTCTTCTTATTATTTTCTTTTGTAAAAAAAAGTATCCTAAATATACTAGGATATTTTTATGAGAAGTATTCTAACTACACTTACACACACCTCCATCTAATGGGTGAAGAACATAATGTTTCTGTGGATGACAACCAAACGCCTCACGAAACGATGATTGTTCAATTATCTCCTACCACCTCTCATGGTGGCCATTATGATGGAACTATAATTAAATATGATATTAATGATATTTATTTTATATATAAGATTCTTTAATTCCATTTTATAGCATACCATTATTCATTTCATGTTGTATATATATAAGATAATTTCATTTGAGGAAGTGCGGACTACCGCCCCCTCAAAGTGAAATGACTCGTTCATACCATACATGGAATGTATAAAGGATGGTGTTAATTAAATTAAGTAACACATATAAGATATTATATTATATTGTAATAATAATATACCTATGTATCATTTGGTTTTGATTCATTTTAAAATGAAAAATTAAATGGAAGTAGCGTTCGTGCGTATGTACGGATTACCGTCTGCACGAACGCGATGAGATTAATTTCCCCATCATATCTATTCAAGAATAATTATTGTTTTATGATTAAAATTAATGTTTAAGGACTTTATATCATTCTAGATATGAATAAGATACAACCTATCCATAACAAACACAACTTACGTAATGAAGCATATAAAGAAAAACGAACCAGTTAACACACGAAATGACGATAATACTAAAATATTATTAACAAAGCAACATTAAAAGATCATATATGATATCAGATTTATGTATATGATTCTTTTATAATTTAATAACAATGATTTAACTATTATACAGGAGGTTAACCAACACTCTATCAAGGAAAAGTACAAGGTAAGGGGTTTTCATCTCACTCCTTATTCCCGTGAGATTCATGCCATATTGCCACTATTACCTTTTGTGTGGTTTATGTACTGCCCATAATTGTATTCTTTGTGTAATAAACTTTAATTTATGTGTATTTACATATTAATTGTATGATAACTCTTTCATGGGGTGTATGTTTCATAAGTTACCAAATTGGTAAGGGTTTATTTCACAATCTCTTCATTATCCGGGTTTGTTTTTACGTAATTATCTACTGGGACATCTTTATCATCCATATCCATGTTTCTTAAAAATTTATTTCAAAACATTTTTACTATTTAATAGACAATGTTTTAAAGTCATTTATATCCTTATTTTACCTTATACGTTTTTGAAAGGAATCTTTCCATCGTTTTCCAAACAAGTTACTTTTTGACCTTTTCGACAGAACTAAGGTAAGAATGTTTTTTTAACTTATACGGCAGGTGTGGTTATTCTCCGTTGTTATTACACCTTTTAAGATTCCCTTAAATGATTATAAGGATATTTTCAAAATAAATTTTTTATTTTATAATTATGTGATTTTTAAATGATTTCAAAAAAGAGATATTTCTCTCAAATATATGAAAATCCAGTGCAAATGTATACGTATTTAACGCAAGCTTAAAAATGTTTTCAGAAAACCTGACTCTCGAGTGTGGTAGATAGGAAGGGATTGGGAATCTAACCATCATGGTCTATAATTAGTCGAGTAGTCTTATAATTAGTTATTTTGTTTTCAGAAGCTTGCATAATGTTTTCAAAAAAACACTAGAGTATATTTGAGCAATTTTAAACGTAAGTATCTTCTATAAAAATTGCATCGGTAGGTATCATGACACAAACAAGTGTCTTGGAACAAGGCCTTGACAAAATCTTATTTGTAGTCTTAGAAGAAGGCCTTGACTATGTGGTTATGATAGTCTGGCATTATGCATTCCATCATTATGAAAGTGGTTAGTGATATTGCATGCGATTATTCGACTAGTAGAATATCCATGTGAATAAGTAATTGAAATTATTTTATTTTATTTTTGACATATTATGTTGAAGTTCATGTTTAAAAGGCTTTTTTTTAGTTATACATTGCCTTAAATGTTTATGATTATTTATTAAAGTTTCTGCTATATTGTTATCCTTACTGAGCATCTGAGCTCACCCCTTTCTATGCTTTATTTTTCCCAGGATTCCAAGAAGTGTATTGTGATTGATATGAAGGGTTAAGCCAAGGGAATAATGGAATTCATAAAGGATTATTTATGTTGTTTTGTATGTTATAAATTGTAATTTAACATTCATGTATGTAATCTATTTTCCAAGACTGTTAAACCGATTGGTCCTTTGGGACTTGATTCCTTGTAATCATGACAATGTTATAAAATAATGCACGGACTCTAGGTAACTGGGGTCAGGGCATTACAGTTGGTATCAGAGGAAGTTTATTACAAACCTTGGAAGCTAAATTTAGATAAACTACGATTAGATCACATAGACCTAAGATGGACTTTGAGAATTAGTATAAAATAACTTCATAGAATTTTGGTATTGTAGAGATTTTGTGAGTTTTCTGAGCAATACATCCCTGTATGGATACGAGCAGGTAGAGGCGGCTCTGGAACAGATGTACCTAGGGGTAAAACCCAAAAACACCGCTTTGAGCTAGACTCGAACGAGAACTGGTGCACGACAATGGGCATTACTTCACTCTTGGTTATGACACTCCCGGGGGATATACTTAGGATAATTCTCATTTTATTTACAAATCATTATGAAGGGTTTATGAGTATATAATTCTTCAATGAAAACATCTTTATGAGTATGGATTATATCCATAAACCATTCAATTTACCTTATGTATTTTACAAGTTTGGAATTATTCATTTCAATTCATAAACAGACCTAGTTTATGCTATTGTATAGAAATGGCAACCAGTATAAGGAATGTGAACTCCAACAATACGTATGATCCAAAGAGTAAGAAGGATCACATCTTTCACAGTATTAAGCCAAAATTTAGAGTGGAAATAGTCTCCCATGTATTCTCAACATATGAAGAAATAGTATCATGTGTTAATAAGTTAAGAAAAGAATTCTCTGAGTCCTATGGATTTGACGGGAAGCAAGAGAATAAAAATATGGAAGAGAGAAAGATGGATAAAGGGAAGAGGGAAAAAAAGAATTTTCCCATATGTGATAACTGTGGAAAGAAACACCCTGGAACTTGCCTGAAGGGAATGAGAGTTTTTTATAAGTGTGGAGAAAAAGGACACCATGTACGTGACTAAAAGGGTAAGAAAAAGGTTTCAATTGTACAATGCTTCATCTTTAAGGAGTTGGGACACTACGCAAACCAATTTCCAAATCATCAGAGTATGCCCCAAATGATGCTATTGGATAATAATCTAGTTATGATACTACCACTGATGAGGATGAATGATTAGAGTTCTTATGTTGTTATTTGAGAATTATGTTATTTTAGTGTTGTATCAACAATGTACTAGTTATAATAATTATGGAGTATATAAGGATTGTATTGCAGTACTATTTCATTAAGGAATTGAGATTGTGCGGAACCAAGAAAAGTGACTCAATAGCAGGTTAAATTTTTGTAAAATATATGGTTGAGAAGAAGATAAACCATAATATGGTTCTGATACTGAGGTTGTGATTTTGGAAAAATACATGATTGATTTAGATAAATTATATTGGATATTTTTGATTACCTTGAAACTGATTAATGATTTGTATATTCCATCATTGTTGAAGTTTACAACATTTACGGATAGAAGGAGTATATCCAGTATTCTATAAGGAATAAGGGATCATGAATGTAATCAATAAGGTTTTATGGTAATTCATGATGATGCAGTGTTTTAAAAGAATACATGATGAAAGTGTTCACATGTTATTACGCGGAAAAAAGGACCTTCATTGTGTTTACCTTCCTTATAAATTTTGGACTGTGAGTTTGGATAGAAGTATTTTGGATAATTCTAGATTGAGATTATTTTTGGATTGCCATAAAAGGACAACCCGGAGGTCGGTCGGCAACCCGTCGTGTCCTGCAGGGCCACGAGACTAGAACCTGCAACCGAAGGGCGACAAGGGTGTATCACCTACCACTGACCCACATGATGTCATGGATTGAATAATGTATTCTTTTTTTAAAAAAATTCTTGTAGATGAATTATAAATTCATTTTTTTTGAACCCTATATGAATAGGATAAATAGAATACTGTTTTTAAGTTCTATTATCTTTTAGATGAAAGATGAGTTTGTGGTATAAATTAGTTAAAGGATGGGACTCTACTTGTCAAGTATATATTTTTCTTCTTCTCTTATTCTATGAATAAATTAATTCTTATACTTTAGTGAAGGGATATTAAAATAAAAAATGTGTTATCCTAATACCATATGTTTTGTTGTACCGATGGTATTTTAAATCATCATAGATTGATGAATTTAAGGCCCTAAATTTTACACTTGTTTGTGATTGATGACCTCAATCAATACCTATAAATATTTAAGTTTTTACTCCAATTATTTGTCTCTAATTCCCACCAATGTTCTCCTAATCGAGATCATAATTTGGTGGTGAACCTTTCATTTTCCTTTTCCTCTTATTAAGACTAAATTTGATTAACCTAATTTCCGATGTGGGTTTTCCAAAAGGAATTTTCTATTTTCAACCTTTTATTTTTGAAAAATAATTTCAAATTTTGAGGATGCAATTTATTGAATGAGGGAAGAATGTAACACCCCAAAATTTCATAGTACATTATTTCTTCAAAGTAATTCGTTAACTTGCACTACACGCAACATCGAGTTCAAGCACACCATGACTTACCAAACAAGCCGTTCAAAAGTGGTTATGAATAGTATTAACTAAATTTTGAACTTTATATAATCCTTAAAATTTTAGAATCCATATTATGAGTTTCTTAGACATAATTTAAGAACAAATACATTTTTTCAGATAAAAGAAGTATTTTTCAAAAAATGCAATTTTACCTCCTTTTAATGGCGAAGCATTTTTAAATAAAATATTTGAAACTTTTATATATTAAATTTGACAAAATAAACTCCTTCTTTAGAATCGGGACATAGGAATTTAGTTTTGATAAAGTTTTGATGTTTTTCTGATAACTTTCATATTTGGGTGAATAGTAAAAAATACTATATTTTAACTAAAAACAACTTTTTAAATCAAAATAATTTGTATTGTTAAATTATAAATTTTAATGGTTTTGAAGTATAAATAGATTATATTTTTACCATTTAATCCAATGATGGTCATTGTAAGTAATTTCACTTTGAAATTGGACATAAACAAGTGTCAAACTTTTAGTAGTTATTATTTCTTAAAAATACGCCTTTTGGTTTTGACAGCGGGAATTAATTTTAAATTAATAAATGAAACTTCTATATTTTGAATTTGGTAAAATAGACTTCATTATTGAATTTGGAATATCAAAATTATCTTAGGGTAAATTTTTGGTATTTTTTTGAAAACTTTTAATTTTTGATGAATAATGAAAAACACTGAGTTATAGTTTAAAACCGAATTTTTATTTAAATATTTATTTATTTTATTTAAATTTATTTAATGTCAAAATAGATGCATAATACCTAAATAAGTTCAATGTAATTCATTGGATTCAGTTTATAATAATTTTATATATATAAAAATTTTATCGAACTTTTCATCCTCTTTTACCCACCTCCTTGGAGAATTTGCAAATTAACATAAAACATAATTTTACCGCTTCTATGAGTGGAATTTCAAAAATCCGAGAGACACGGTTAATATAAAGGAGTAAAAATTGGTTTAATAAGATAAAAATAATTTTTGGTGAATAGTAACTTTTTACTTTTATTTTCCACGATTAAAAGTAAATAGGGTAATTAAGGGTAAAAATGATATTATATATTACCCTAACACATGTCCTAATTTTATTGTACAAGTTTATCTAGACCAAAAACAACCTTATTAATAAAATATTATCATTTAGGTCCACTTGGAATAGATTAGGACATTTATTATTATTTAATTCAAAGAAGAGTTAAAAGAGTTAAAATCAAATTTTAGTAACTAAAACATTTTTAATATAGGGTTATACATAATATAAATTTGATTATAAATTGTCACGACCCGTCCTCGGGCCCCGTGCCGTGACTATACCAAGCCCGCCTTCCATAGGCCAGGGGATGGCGACTAGCACCAAGGCGTAAATCCCAGTAGAAAGGGAAGGCATTGCCTTTGAAAAGTAAACAAACACCACAGAGTAAGCAAGCGGAAAAGTAAACACTAAGTAAGAACAGAGTACAACTGAAAGTGCGGAAAGTAAATGGGCCAATATACAAACCCAAACTGAAAGTAAAGTAAAACTCGAAAGGGAAAACAACAACTGAAAAGTAAAAGCCGCTACACCGAGCTGTCCACTGGAAATCCCACCTGAAGGGTGGGTACAGATAGCTCCACTGCTCCTCGGGTCCCGTCGTCCAGTCTGAACACGTCCCGCCCAGTGGTCGACCTCCAGGTACCGTCCTGCTCTGCAAGCCTCAACCATGATCAACGTTGTCCATCATCTGCAACCAACACAACGTAGTGCGGGCATAGCCCGTGCAGGGGTGAGTATAAGCTACTCAATAGGGACCCCGAGACCCCTGAAGGTCTCCCAAAATCCATAAAGGATAAACCACAAAGGAAGATACAATCACGAAGTAACAACCGACACTGCTTAGGTATATGCCCATACATATACCTAAGTCATCAATTCCAATACGCTCCAGCCTCCGAGCCCAAGTACAACTCAGTCCACACAGGAAAGTAAACATATTCCACACAGGAAAGAAAAACGAAATCCACACAGGATAGCACAACTCAATCCACACAGGAAAGCAACAGGATTCAGCTCACACAGGTATACATCTTTGAAAGACGATAAAGATGATCTCTGATCCATCTAAGTCGTCGGACCCACGAAGGATCGATAGGTAACTAACCCCCGCAAAGACCCACACAGGATCGGGCCCACACAGGACCTGTAGGCGCTGGTTCACACAGGACCGCTGAGCGCAAAGACCCACACAGGATCGGACCCACACAGGATCGGGCCCACACAGGACCTGTAGCACTGATCCACGTAGGATCGCTGAGTGTTGTAGTCGTCGTCGAATCCACACAGGATCTCTGTACTGTCGTCGTCGCAGTCACAGTAGCAGTAGCAGTAGCAGTAGCAGTAACAGTCGCATCCAGCACTAGGGTTCCCGCACACAGCAAGCTCGTACGGGAGGGTCCGCTCCACGAGCCGAGAGGCTGATACATCAACTGTCACAAAGTCCAGAGTTGATGTATCCAAAGGTTCCGTATCGTCAACAGGAACTCAACGCAACAGACGGTGCATCGATCGGACGCCCGGTCTGAGAGTTATTGGCTTTTTCGTCCCAGGGGCCCGGTTGGTTTTTAAGGCAAAACCAACCCGACCGTAATCCACCTGCGTCCAAACCTCGGGCGGAGTATGCCAAAAGATCCGTCTCACTAAGAGGAACACAACAAAGCTGACGGTACGTCAATCGGACGTCCGTAGCTCAAGATATGAGCGTTTCCGCTCTGAGGGCCTGGTTGGTTTCGTGTACGAACCAACCCGGCCGAACAGAAATTATTTCGAAAATTTGAGTGCGATATACCGAATCGACCGTCTCGATCCAAGGATCGCATTTCCGCTGACGGTTCGTCAATCGGAGGTCTGTGGATCAAGTTATGGCCAAAAGACCGAAATTGTTTCGAAAACGGGGGGTCCGGGTCCGGGCCGACCCGGCCCGACCCCCCCCTGGGTCGGCCCGAACCGGGTCCGACCCGGCCCGGCCGGCGGCGGTCCGGCGCGGCGGCACGGACCGGCGCGGCGGCGCGGCCCGGCCGGCGGCGGTGCGGCCTGGCGCCGCACGGGTGCAGCGCGCGGGGGGCAAGGCCCCCGCCTCCTCTCTGGCGGCACGGCTGAAGCCGCGCCTTTTGTGAAAACCGGCCCCCCTCGTGGGGGCCTGCATTGTGGAAAACGGGGGGGCGCTGCCCCCCCTTTGTGTAACCAGTCCCCCCCTCACGTGGGGGGGCCTTCTTGTGGCCAGCCGAGGGAATTAATTCCCCCGGCACCTCTCTTCCGGCCGGCCCGACATGGCCGGCCGGTCCTTCCTTAACGGGACCGACAAGGCCGGTCCCCTTCCGGCTTCCGACACCGGCGGCCCGGCTAGCCGCCGGTCTTCCCATTTCGCCGCGGCCCGGAACCGGCCGCGGTGTTCGTCGTCCGGCGCGGTGCGACAGCACCGCGCCCCTCCACCACGCCTTTGATTTCCTTCGACGCGGCGCGACGGCGTCGCGTTCTTGATAATCCTTCCACGGCGCGGCGCGACGGCGCCGCGCAATACAACCGTGCGAATTCCCGCGTAGTGAGACGACACCACGCCATCTCGTTCATCCACAAGAAAATAAATATAATCACGAACAATGGAGGGGAATTCGGCCGTGTTTGCGCGGTCCGACCCCCCTCTCGTTAGATGATAACTCTTAAATAATCATCCACAAGACTATCATGATGGAACCAAGAATGAGAGTAAATAAAATAACCAACAACAACCCCTACCTTGGTTTCAAGATCGATGATCGTCAACGACCCGCGGAAGACAACGTTGCGGAGGTCGGGTGTCGCGGTAACGTTCGTCAAATCCGTTGACGAAGAGGTACGTCCAAAGAGGTACGTCGTTGGCGAATCTTCGTAAGCCGACGAAGGAAGTCCGAGGAGGAAGCGGCGTTCCCTTTCGTTGACATGGAAGACGTCGTTGACCTTCGAAAGCAACCGGCTACGAAGAAGAGAGGAGCGGCGTTCTTCGTCGGAGCTCGAAGGTTCTTCGCGTTCTTCGTCAAAGTTGAAGAAGAAGAAGGAGAACCCAAAATCCTCTCAAGAAGGCTAGAGAAATCTAACCAAATAAAATAAGTTAGAGACTTATTTTATTCACACACTTAATCAAATTGAATTTCAAAGGTTTGAAATTCAAATAAAATAACTCCAAATTAATTAACAAGTTGTCATGTCATTTAAAGAGGGGTTAAAGGGAGTTTTGAGAGAAGATGAAAAGTTAGGGTTTGTGTGGGCCCCACCACACTTAATCCTCTCAAGGGTGGTTAGGTGGGTGTGGGTCCCACACCTAACTTCCTTTGAGAGAAGTTAACCAACAAGATAAAAAATAAAAAGTGTTTCCACATTTTTATTTAACTTCTTATAATTTCTCCCAAAACTAACTTTCGTCTCGCATAAAACGCAACCTCGGAAAAGGTCCCCTTAAGCGAAAAACGGCGCTGCGAGTTCATCGGTGTCCTCAGATTTCAATTCCGAGCACCGGATCAAAAGTTAGAAATTCCCGCTCGTTCGTTCACTGAACGTACCCGAGCCAAACTTTGGAAAATGATTCCGGGCACTCCGGGCCTCGGAATCAGGTGCCGTCAGAAACCGCGCTCTTGTAAAATTCCAAAGAAAATTAAGAAAAAATTTCCCTTGAATTTTACGGGTCTTTACATTACTCCCACCTCAGGGCTTTACGTCCCCGTAAAGATACATCAAAACTAGGGAAACAAATGAGGGTACTGAGCACGCATCTGAGCCTCCCGCTCCCATGTGCTCTCCTGGAGGTTCCCGTGCTGCCATCTGATGCGCAAAAGAGGAATCGATCGCCCACGTAGGACCCGCTCCTATCGATCCTCGATCTCCACCGGGACCTCCGTAAAAGTCGCCCCATCGTCAATGTCAAGCTCCCCATGGTCAATGATGTGCGTCGGGTCGTGCACGTATCTCCTCAGCTGAGACACGTGGAAGGCGTCGTGAAACCGGTGCAACTGAGGTGGTAGAGCCAGGCGATAAGCCACCTCGCCAATCCTGTTGAGGACCTGGAAGGGTCCGATGAAGCGCGAAGATAACTTTCTGCCTCGGCCAAATCTCCGTATACCACGTCGAGGTCAGACCCGCAAGAAGACGTGGTCGCCATCCTCAAACTCTAGTGGCCTCCGCCTCCTGTCAGCGTATGACTTCTGCCAGCTCTGAGCTGTCCTCATCCGCTCCTGGATGACCAGGACCTTCTCTGTCGTGGCCTGGACCATCTCCGGTCCCACAAGTGCTGACTCCCCAGGGTCTGTCCAGCACAAAGGAGATCTACAAGGTCGGCCGTACAACACCTCGTACGGTGCCATCCCGATGGTGGTGTGGTAGCTGTTGTTGTACGCAAACTCCACCATGGGTAGGTGGTCCTCCCAGCTACGACCAAAGTCAAGGACACATACACGGATCATGTCCTCGAGAGTCTGAATGGTCCTCTCCGTCTGACCATCCATCTGAGGGTGAAAGGCTGTGCTCAGACGTAGCTGCGTCCCGGACGCCTCCTGTAACCCCTTCCAAAGCCGGGAAGTAAAGCGAGCATCTCGATCAGAGACGATAGATGATGGCACGCCGTGGAGCCGCACAATCTCCTGAACGTAGAGACGTCCCAAGCTCTCCACTGAGCCCTGCTCTCTGATGGGTAAGAAGTGTTCCGACTTGGTGAGTCGGTCAACAATCACCCAAATGGAGTCGTGACCTCTGGAAGTGCGTGGAAGTCCAGTCACGAAGTCCATAGATATCCCATCCCACTTCCACTCCGGGACCTCCAAGGGCTGTACCAAGCCTGCTGGTACCTGATGCTCTGCCTTCACCTGCTGGCAGGTGAGGCATCGAGAAACGAACTCTGCTACAGCCTTCTTCATGACCGGCCACCAGTGTTGTCGTCTGAGATCCTGGTACATCTTCTCCACTCCTGGATGTACTTCTAAAGGAGAAGTGTGAAATTCTCTCAGCACCTCCTCTCTCAAAGCAACTGGTACCATGGTACGTCCTCTGAAAAGGATGTCGTGCTCTGCTCCAAGGGAGAAACCATCAGGTGCCTGTCCCGAGGATATCTGTGCACGCCGTGTCTCACAGTCAGCGTCCTCGTGCTGTGCCTCTCTGACCCGCTGCAGTAGTGGAGGGGTGACTGTGAGAGACTGGAGGAAGGCTGCTCCATCTCTATCCACGAAGGATATCTGTAAAGAGGCTAGCTGCTCTGTCGCCTCCTCAAGTAGCTGAATTCCCGTCCTCCTGCTGAGGGCATCGGCTACTGCGTTCCCCTTCCCAAGAGTATAGACTATCTCAAAGTAATAGTCTTGGAGGAACTCGAGCCATCGCCGCTGTCTCAAGTTCAGGTCCTTCTGCGAGAAGATATACCTAAGACTCTGATGATCAGAAAAGAATGTAAAATGCTCTCCCATCAGGTAATGTCGCCATGTCTTCAGAGCGAAGACCACTACTGCTAACTCCAGGTCATGGGTAGCGTAGTTCTGCTCATGCGGCCTCAACTGACGTGATCCATAGGCGATCACTGCCCGCTCCTGCATCAGAACACATCCGAGTACGGTCCCTGATGCATCGCAGTAGACTACGTACCCTACTCCCTCCTCAGGAAACCTCAAGATAGGTGCGCTGGTCAACCTCTGTCTCAGCTCCTGGAAGCTCTGCTGACATCTGTCTGACCACACGAAGGGTTTCCCCTTCCTCCTTAACGTATGGCAAAACTGAAAATATTTCTCCTTTGCCGAAAAGTGAAATCCGGTCTCATCCCCTGGATGAACCACGTTCCTTGCCTAATACAGTCAATCCCCTCATGATTAGTTAATTCATGGAATGGATGACGTCGTAAGGCCTCGACGCTGCTACCAAGATATCCAACCGTTACTCTCGCCTCCAAGGGTTGAGTCACACTGTCGGCATTAGTGTGTGGTCACTGGGTTTCCTCTAGTAAGAATCTCACAAGTGAGGGTCAAGTCAACAGTTTTTAACCAGCACCTCTTAGTAAAAACAAACAAAAGACAAGAAAACAAAAGTCACCAAGGCAAGTATCTTTTATTACTTCAACTTAAAGTACAAGGACACAAGGCAACACAATCTACGAAGCTAGAGGCATTATGGGCAAAGACCTCTATGCCTGGAGCTAGTCCCACACTATTCCACCCGCTTCCGGAGCTCCATGATCGTAAGCTTCAGCTGTCTGAAGCTGTGCTCTCCCCTGAGGTCGGGGTGGACCTCCTGGTGGTGGTGGTGGTAGAGCCTCAAAGCGTCGCCCACCACCTGCTGCTCGTCCAACTCCTCTTCCTCGTCCGCCTCCTCCCTGCGGACCACCACGGTCGAACCTCTACCTCTTCATAGGTGGTTCCTCAACCGTCTGCTGCTCCTCTGCATGGCGGGTCGGGCAGTCACGAGCCATGTGGCCCTGCCCGCCGCACGAGTAGCACTGTCTGCCTCTCGAAAGACTGGCTCCGTGTTGTGTGCCCCGCACTGCTGAGCTAGTGTCCTAAGGTCGTCTGCCTGAAGGTCTGGTCTGCCTGGACCCTTGAGTCATCCGTCGATTGCCAGCCGCAGAAGACTCTGCCACGTGCCGCCCTGCGGTGGGTCTCGGCGCTGGTGTAGACTCAGCAAGGAAGCTCTCGATCAAAAGGGCCTGCTCCAGTACTCCTGTATGAGTCGGTATGCTGAGGGAGATCAGCGATGCCCTGATCTCGTGTCTCAAACCCTGCTCGAAGGTCCGGGCCCGGAAGAATGGGTCCCGTACCATGCCAGTCGAGTAGCGCGAGAGATCAGTAAATCTCTCCGAGTACTGAGCGACCGTCATGCTGCCCTGCCGCAGCTGAAGAAGCTCCTGGATACGCACCGCACGAAGGGTGGCTGGGACGAACTCCGAGCGGAAGAGGCTCTCAAAGTCCGTCCATAGAAGAGATGCCTCATCGTGGACCTAGAGCATCAAGCTCCACCATCGTCCTGCTGCTGTGTGTAGTAGGCTCGCAACGAGGATCACCATGAGGTCTGCTGGTGTCCTCACTAGCCTAAACACACGTACTACTGCCTCCAGCCAGTCCTCGGCTGCCTGGCGATCCGTCTCCCCGCGAAACCTGGGTGGTCGCTGGCGCTGAAACTCACGCAGTGCGCTGAGGTGACGTGCATCGTCAGCGGCTGGTGCTGGAAGCATCGGTGGCTCAACGGGTAGAGCTACCGCCGGTGCCACTGCTGACAAAGGGCCCTGCACCGACGCCTCGTCGCTCGGTGGGCTGTCATCACACTCGAATCTCGGAACCCTAGCTGGCTGCCGTCGTGGGGCCATCCTGAAAGGAAACAGGTGCGCCATAGTCAAACAGTATACCTGGTGAGCTGACACAAAGTAATCACAAAGAAAACTTTGAAACACACACGCAATCAATGTTTTCGTGCATTAAGTCGGAAATCAGAAGTCAGGGTCCTGGTGTACGGATACGTCGGCCGCCGCACCAACACTGGACTCCCTGGACTGATAACCACACTCAATACGCTAAACATTATTGCTTCATATAGAAAAGATCAGAGTTCGCGGTAGAACCGAACTCCTCTGATACCAATTTGTCACGACCCGTCCTCGGGCCCCGTACCGTGACTACCCCAAGCCTGCCTTCCATAGGCCAGGGGCTGGCGACTAGCACCAAGGCGTAAATCCCAGTAGAAAGGGAAGGCATTGCCTTTGAAAAGTAAACAAACACCACAGAGTAAGAAAGCGGAAAAGTAAACACTAAGTAAGAACAGAGTACAACTGAAAGTGCGGAAAGTAAATGAGCCAGTATACAAACCCAAACTGAAAGTAAAGTACAACTCGAAAGGGAAAACAACAACTGAAAAGTAAAAGCCGCTACACCGAGCTGTCCACTGGAAATCCCACCTGAAGGGTGGGTACAGATAGCTCCACTGCTCCTCGGGTCCTGTCGTCCGGTCCGAACATGTCCCGCCCAGTGGTCGACCTCCAGGTACCGTCCTGCTCTGCAAGCCTCAGCCAAGATCAACGCTGTCCGTCGTCTGCAACCAACACAACGTAGTGCGGGCATAGCCCGTGCAGGGGTGAGTATAAGCTACTCAGTAGGGACCCCGAGACCCCTGAAGGTCTCCCAAAATCCAAAAAGGATAAACCACAAAGGAAGATACAATCACGAAGTAACAACCGACACTGCTTAGGTATATGCCCATACGTATACCTAAGTCATCAATTCCAATATGCTCCAGCCTCCGAGCCCAAGTACAACTCAGTCCACACAGGAAAGTAAACGTATTCCACACAGGAAAGCAAAACGAAATCCACACAGGATAGCACAACTCAATCCACACAGGAAAGCAACAGGATTCAGCTCACACAGGTATACATCTTCGAAAGACGATAAAGATGATCTCTGATCCATCTAAGTCGTCGGACCCACGAAGGATCGATATGTAACTAACCCCCGCAAAGACCCATACAGGATCGGGCCCACACAGGACCTGTAGGCGCTGGTTCACACAGGACCGCTGAGCGCAAAGACCCACACAGGATCGGGCCCACACAGGACCTGTAGCACTGATCCACGTAGGATCGCTGAGTGCTGTAGTCGTCATCGAATCCACACAGGATCTCTGTACTTTCGTCGTCGCAGTCACAGTAGCAGTAGCAGTAGCAGTAGCAGTAACAGTCGCAGCCAGCACTAGGGTTCCCGCACACAGCAAGCTCGTACGGGAGGGTCCGCTCCACGAGCCGAGAGGCTGATACATCAACTATCACAAAGTCCAGAGTTGATGTATCCAAAGGTTCCGTATCGTCAACAGGAACTCAACGCAACAGACGGCGCGTCGATCGGACGCCCGGTCTGAGAGTTATTGGCTTTTTCATCCCAGGGGCCCGGTTGGTTTTTAAGGCAAAACCAACCCGACCGTACTCCACCTGCGTCCAAACCTCGGGCGGAGTATTCCAAAAGATCCGTCTCACTAAGAGGAACACAACAAAGCTGACGGTACGTCAATCGGACGTCCGTAGCTCAAGATATGAGCGTTTCCGCTCCGAGGGCCCGGTTGGTTTCGTGTACGAACCAACCCGGCCGAACTCAAAGTATTCCAAAACTTTGAGTGCGATATACCGAATCGACCGTCTCGATCCAAGGATCGCATTGACGCTGACGGTTCATCAATCGGAGGTCTGTGGCTCAAGTTATGTCCAAAAGACCGAAATTGTTTCGAAAACGGGGGGTCCGGGTCCGGGCCGACCCGGCCCGGCCGGCGGCGGTCCGGCACGGCGGCGCGGCGGCGCGGCCCGGCCGGTGGCGGTGCGGCCTAGCGCCGCACGGGTGCAGCGCGCGGGGGGAAAGGCCCCCGCCTCCTCTCTGGCGGCGTGGCTGAAGCCGCGCCTTTTGTGAAAACTGGCCACCCTCGTGGGGGCCTGCTTTGTGGAAAACGGGGGGGCGCTGCCCCCCTTTTGTGTAACCGGTCCCCCCCTCACGTGGGGGGCCTTCTTGTGGCCAGCCTGGGGAATTAATTCCCCCAGCACCACTCTTCCGGCCGGCCCGACATGGCCGGCCGATCCTTCCTCAACGGGACCGGCAAGGCCGGTCCCATTCCGGCTTCCGACACTGGCGGCCCGGCTAGCCGCCGGTCTTCCCGTTTCGCCGCGGCCCGGAACCGGCCGCAGTGTTCGTCGTCCGGCGCGGTGCGACGACACCGCTCCCCTCCACCACGCCTTTTATTTCCTTCGACGCGGCGCGACGGCGTCGCGTTCTTGATAATCCTTCCACGGCGCGGCGCGACGGCGCCGCGCAATACAACCGTGCGAATTCCCACGTGGTGAGACGGCACCACACCATCTCGTTCATCCACAAGAAAATAAATATAATCACGAACAATGGAGGGGAATTCAGCCGTGTTTGCGCGGTCCGACCCCCCTCTCGTTAGATGATAACTCTTAAATAATCATCCACAAGACTATCATGATGGAACCAAGAATGAGAGTAAATAAAATAATCAACAACAACCCCTACCTTGGTTTCAAGATCGATGATCGTCAACGACCCGCAGAAGACAACGTTGCGGAGGTCGGCTGTCGCGGTAACGTTCGTCAAATCCGTTGACGAAGAGGTACGTCCAAAGAGGTACGTCGTTGGCGAATCTTCGTAAGCCGACGAAGGAAGTCCGAGGAGGAAGCGGCGTTCCCTTTCGTTGACACGGAAGACGTCGTTGATCTTCGAAAGCAACCGGCTACGAAGAAGAGAGGAGCAGCGTTCTTCGTCGGAGCTCGAAGGTTCTTCGCGTTCTTCGTCAAAGTTGAAGAAGAAGAAGGATAACCCAAAATCCTCTCAAGAAGGCTAGAGAAATCTAACCAAATAAAATAAGTTAGAGACTTATTTTATTCACACACTTAATCAAATTGAATTTCAAAGGTTTGAAATTCAAATAAAATAACTCCAAATTAATTAACAAGTTGTCATGTCATTTAAAGAGGGGTTAAAGGGAGTTTTGAGAGAAGATGAAAAGTTAGGGTTCGTGTGGGCCCCACCACACTTAATCCTCTCAAGGGAGGTTAAGTGGGTGTGGGTCCCACACCTAACTTCCTTTGAGAGAAGTTAACCAACAAGATAAAAAATAAAAAGTGTTTCCACATTTTTATTTAACTTCTTATAATTTCTCCCAAAACTAACTTTCGTCTCGCATAAAACGCAACCTCGGAAAAGGTCCCCTTAAGCGAAAAACGGCGCTGCGAGTTCATCGGTGTCCTCAGATTTCAATTCCGAGCACCGGATCAAAAGTTAGAAATTCCCGCTCGTTCGTTCACTGAACGTACCAGAGCCAAACTTCGGAAAATGATTCCGGGCACTCCGGGCCTCGGAATCAGGTGCCGTCAGAAACCGCGCTCTTGTAAAATTCCAAAGAAAATTAAGAAAAAATTTCCCTTGAATTTTACGAGTCTTTACATAAATATTCATTAAAAATATAAAAAGATTTACTACATAATGGTATTTTATTTATAATTTTTAGACATTATATAATTTAATTTATTTATGACACAATGATGATGCAGTAATTACCATATTTGTGAAATATTAAAATAATTGATATTATCAATACCCAAATAAATATAATTTGAGACTTTAAATGAATTACACTAATTTTATTGGTTAATATGAAATTTTCTGATTGAATAAATGAATTTGGTTCTAATTAATAAAGTTATTAAGACTTTAACAAAAATCAATTATTAAATAGTTTCAAAATTGACCTAAAGGAGTTTTTAAAACAAATATTATATTATTAATTGATATAATATTCCTAAAAATCTAAGGATCATCAAAAGAACTTATATCATTATAGGGGTATCATTAATGGACCACTTGGGGGTCTCTTGGATGTATATTGTATGTTTATTAACTATATAATATAAAAATACAAAGTGACATGGTAAATGTCAATCTAATTAACTAAGAGTTAAAACTAAAAGATAAGGTTAATATAATGACCCAAACCTGTCTAAAATCTATTGGTTGAATGGATTACGACCCATACACACCTTATACTTTGAATAATCCACTTTGGAACCATTAGAAACTGAATATGAATTTATTATAAATTAATACTTTTAGTTTTTCCTAAAGAGCCCCTCCCCCCCCCTTATAAAAGGACACCACTTCTAACCAATTCCTCACACCTATCAAGCCTTTTGTCTCATACAAACTCTGAAAAATTAAGTTCCCTACATCCCTATCCTACTACTAGAAGACTTACCATAGGTAGAAGTCACTTCAAGAGTCCTTTTTGGTTCAAACCCAAGGGAGTTACCCAAATTAAAGGTAACAATTTCTCTTAGCTTCTTTTCTTTTATTTTACTTCTCCAACCCCAAAACTCTTCTTATTTTTTTATTTTGTAACAAAACCAGTATCCTAAATATACTAGGATATTGTAATGAGAATTATTCTAACTACACTTACACACACCTCTATCTAATGGGTGAAGAACATAATGTTTCTGTGGATGGCAACCAAACACCTCACGAAATGATGATTGTTCAATTATCTCCTACCACCTCTCATGGTGGTCATTATGATGGAACTATAATTAAATATGATATTAATGATATTTATTTTATATATAAGCTTCTGTAATTCCATTTTATATCATACCATTATTCGTTTCATGTTGTATATATATACGATAATTTCATTTGAGGAAGTGCGGACTACCGCCCCCTCAAAGTGATATGACTCATTCATACCATACATGGAACGTATAAAGGATGATGTTAATGAACTTAAGTAACACATATAAGATATTATATTATACTGGAATATTAATATTCCTTTGTATCATTTGGTTTTCATTCCTTTTAAAATGAAAAATGAAATGGAAGTAGCGTTCGTGCGTACGTACGGATTACCGTCTCCACGAACGTAATGAGATCCATTTACCCATCATATAAATTCAATAATAATTCTCATTTGATGATTAAAAGTAATTTTTAAGGACTTGATATCATTCTGGATATGAATAATATACAACCTATCCATAACAAACACGGCTTACGTAACGAAGCATATAAAGGAAAACGAATCAGTTAACACACGAAACGACGATAATACTAAAATATTATTAACAAAGTAATATTAAAAGATCATATATGATATCATATTTATGTATATGATTATTTTATAATTTAATAACAATGATTTAACTATTATACAGGAGGTTAACCTACACTCTATCAACAAAAAGTACAAGGTAAGGGGCTTTCATCTCACTCCCTATTCCCGTGAGATTCATGCCATATTGACACCATTACCTATTGTGTGGTGTATGTACTGCCCATAATTGTATTTTTTGTGTAATGCACTTTAATTTATGTGTATTTACATATTCATTGTATGATACCACTTTCATGGGGTGTATGTTTCGTAAGTTACCAAATTGGTAAGGGTTTATTTCACAATTTCTTCATTATCCGAGGTTGTTTTTACGTAATTATCTACTAGGACATATTTATCATCCACATACTTGTTTCTTAAAAATGTCTTTCAATTTTTTTTTTACTATTTAATAGACAATGGGTTAAAGTCATTTATATCCTTATTTGACCTTATACATTTTTGAAAGGATTCTTTCCGTCGTTTTCCAAACAAATTACTTTTTGACCTTTTTGACAAAACTAAGGTAAGAATGTTTTTTAACTTATACGGAAGGTGCGGTTATTCTCCACCGTTATTACACATTTGAAGCTTCCATTACATGCTTATAAGGATATTTTCAAAATAAAGATTTTCTTTTATAATTATGTTATTTTTAAATGATTTCAAAAAAGAGATATTTCTCTCAAATATATGAAAATCCAGTGCAAATGTATACGTATTTAACGCAAGCTTAAAAATGTTTTCAGAAAACTCGACTCTCGAGTGTGGTAGATAGAAAGGGATTGGGCGTGGACCCAGCATGGCCTGTAATTAGTCGATCAGTCTCAGAATTATTTATTTTGATTTCATAATCTTGCATAATGTTTTTAGAAAAACACTGGAGTATATTTGAGCAATTTTAAAATTAAGTATCTTCTATAAAAATTGCATCGGTAGGTCTCATGAGACAAACTAGTGTCTTGGCACAAGGCCTTGAAAAAATTTTATTTGTAGTCTTGGCACAAGGCCTTGACTATGTGGTTATGATAGTCTGGCATTATACATTCCATCATTATGAAAGTGGTTAGTGATATTTGATGCGATTATTCAACTAGTAGAATATCCATGCGAATAAGTAAATGGAATTATTTTATTTTATTTTTTCTATATTATGTTGAAGTTAAAGTTTAAAAGGCTTTTGTTTTAGTTATACATTGCCTTAAATGTTTATGATTATTTATTAAAGTTTCTGCTATATTGTTATCCTTACTGAGCATCTGAGCTCACCCCTTTCTATGTTTTATTTTTACCAGGATTCCAAGAAGTGTATTTTGATTGATATGCAGGGTTAAGCCAAGGGAATAATAGAATTCATAAAGGATTATTTATGTTGTTTTGTATGTTATAAAGTGTAATGTAACATTGATGTTTGTAATCTATTTTACAAAACTTCTAAACCGATCAGTCCTTCAGGACTTGATTGCTTGTAATCATGCCAATGTATTAAAATAATGCACCGACTCTAGGTAACTGGGGTCGGGGCATTACATTTTGTGATCATCAAAAAGGGGTAAATTGTTGAGAAAGTGTTGTTTTCAACAATACATAATAAGGGGGAGATTGCTGAGAACAATACTCTATCTCTTTATGATGATTTTGATGCTCACAAATACCCTTATTTGTTATTCTAATGATTTTACTTTAATTGTATATCAGGAATTTAATATTCATTATATTTTTTTTCTGGAAGAAATATTTAAGTATTTAAACAGTGAGAATAAAATTCTAAAGTATTCAGAAATCGTTTTTAGCGTGTTCTGGAAACACTGTTCATACCCTACATTGAGAAGCATAGCGTAAGGATGGAATACAATGTTTACTATATGAGATATCAGAAAATTAAGGTTAAACAACCATACACTATTGAAAAAGTACGTTTGGAAGGAACCTTATATTTGGAAGGAACCTTTTTTTTGGAAGGAACTTTGCGTTTGTAAGGAACCGTACATTTGGAAGGAACTTTATATATGGAAGGAACCCTACATTTAGAAGGAACCTTATGTTTGGAAGGAACCTTACGTTTTGGAAATAAAAGTATGGAGTGATAATTTTGTTTCTTAAAAGTATGGTTCATCAACCTTACTTTTGTAAACAACCATACGTTTTAAAGCTAAAGATAAAAGTATGGTTCATCACCCTTACTTTTATGAACAACTGTACGTTTGATTGAAAAGTATGGATTATATATTGTACGTTTAAGAATTGAAGAGAAACGTTTAAGATCAACCTTACATTTGAGATCAACCTTACGTTGTGAACCTTACATTCATAGAATGTATGCTATACAGTTCAACCCTACGTTTGACGACATATGTTTAAATTACGACTTTATTAATGCAATGGTATTTATGTGGTTCATCAGGCTAATTTCAAGTCAAATTAAAATCCCAAATTTAAAGAGAGTCTTTTAATGATTCGAATATATTTATTTGTGATTCAAAAGATCAATTTAAGAGGATATTTTCATGCTGAATTTTTAGGGGAGTCACGACTGCTCTTCTATTCAAACTTTTGAAAATCGCGATTCTAAAGGCGAATTTTATGGATCTAAATTTGATGAAGAAGTGTTCATAGTTATTATATATATTTCAAAATACAAATGTGATCTATAGAGATACAATAAAAAAGAACTGTTGAATGACAAATGACAAATATACAGAAGAGAAAAACAGAGACAATCAAGATCTACCGATCTGCTGTTATAAAGAGCGACAAAGCTCTATTTTCTGAAGAAGAAGAAACAAAACTGAATATTTACTGACCTATATCGAATATCTTTTTGTGAATCAACTAATGTTAATGTTTCAAACGACATTTCAAGATCTACTGCAACTGGATCGACTTAGAAATTCTTTTACCTGAAGATCATCATTTCTGAAGATGATGATCCATCTACTGTCAATTTCATTCTGTTGCAATTGTGAAGAACAACTGGGAAAGTATTTTCACTGAACAAATACTATTTTATTTTGAGTAACCGACTTCTCATACTAAGCTATGTATTTGGTTCTGTGTATGAACCAGAAGGATCTTTTTAGCCTTAAGATTGTAATGGTGTCAACTTCCTACACTCAATTGTGGAATGGTCTGTTGATAAGAGAACCAGATAGTGAAAATCACCAAGCTCGTGGAGTAGAGAATTAGTGGAGTGGATTAGGGGCCTTCTATTCCCTAAACCACAATACATTGTGCGTCATGTGCTATTTATTTTAAGCTGATAAAGCTTTGATATAAAGATAAAAGGAAAAATCACGATTATGCGAAGAAATTATAAAAGACACAATTCTCCCCCCTCTTGTGTATATTTGGTATAAACTGATCCAATTATTAGTATAATAGGAGGAGTTTTGTTAAAAGCTATAACAAGCTAAAAGTTTTAAAGGATTATACTCAGATCAAGATGGCTGATACAAGAGAAGGAATACTTATGGTCAGAGATCCATACTTCAATGGTGATAATTATGGATGTTGGAAATCAAGAATGATAATCTATTTGAAAAACCTCGAATACATAGTCTACTCAAAGATACTGACTCCTTATGAAATACCAGAGAAACCTAAAACATGGAGTGCAGCTGTAGAAGCTAAGTATGACATGAATTCAAAGGCTATAAATGCAATCATATGTAGTCTAGGACTAGATGAGTTTAATAGAGTATCTTAGTGCCCGACGACTTATTAAATGTGGCAGATAATTGCAGTTTCTTATGAAGGAACTGACAATGTCAAATAGATGAGGTATGCTACAACTAAGCTAAAATTCAACACATTCATAATGGTTGAAGGAGAAAGCATCACCCAAATGAATGGAAGATTGACAGAGATTGTCTACAATATAACTGCTTTGGGAGATCCAATTAAACAAGCTGATCAAGCCTTGAAAGTACTAAGAGTATTTCCAACTCAATGGAATGGAATTTCAATTGGAATCAGACAATCATCTCCTATAAAAGATTTAACAATAAGAGAGTTAATTGGAACTCTCATGATGTATGAAGCTAAGATGAAGGATGAAGCAAATGAGCGCAAAATTCTGATCAAGAGAGAAGATACTGCCTTAAAAGTGTCACCACAAAGTAAAAGTAGAAAGCTGAAGAAAAAGGAATAAAGGGTGAAATCAGAAAGTTCTGATTCATCAAATTCAGATGAGGAACTGGCTCAGATATCCAGAAAATTCAGTAAGTTTTATAGAAAGAAGAATGGTTTCAGAAATTCTTTTAAAAAGGATGAAAAGTAAGTCAGATGCTATGAGTGTAAGAAACTTGGTCATATCAGACCCGACTGTCCACAATTAAAGAAAGATAAGAAGAAGAAATTCTTTAAGGGAAATGATTTTTAGAAAAAAAAGACAAGAAAGCAATGAAGGATACTTGAAGTGTATCTAAATACTCCAGTAGCTCTTCAGAGTCAGATTCAGAAAATGAGGAATCAAATATTAAATCCAATATGTGCTTTATGGCATAAACTGATGAGGTAAAATCCTCTAATTCTTATGACTCTAATCTTGAATCAATCTATACAAATGATAAACTTGCAGCCTACTGCAACATGCTTGAAGAAAAATATGATTCTTTATTTAAGAAACACAAATCATTAAAGTATATTCATAAAGCTATTTTAGGAGGGAGATATACTCTTTTAAAACAATATCAGGAATTACTAGAAAATTATAACTCAATAAATACAAACAATACAGATCATGAAGCTAAAATAAAAACAATGCAAACTAAATTAGAAACATATAAAAGTGCAGCTCTTATTTTTACAAAAGGTGAAAATAATCTAAATTAAATTCTTGGAAATAATGTGATTAAAAAGGGAAGATATGGAATTGGTAGTAAAGATGAAAAACCTAAACTATACAAGAATTACTTTGTGCGTAGTACAAAAAACTAAATTGTAATAAATGTGAAACAAAAGGACATATATCTAAGAATTGTTACTTAAGGAAACCCCAAATAAGTGGAATAAAGAAGGACTTTGTTTCAAACAATTTATATGATTATGTTGATATTATAAAAACAAAGAAAGTCTGGATTCCCAGATCTCTACTGGCTAACACACCTAGACCCAACCGAATATGGGTACCAAAACAATTTGTTTAAATGACTTTGTATAAAGAAGGTGACAGAAGCCAAACTGCCATATGGTATATGGACAGTGGCTGATCTAGGCATATGAGTGGAAACTCATCGAATTTAAAATATTTAACACAAAAAGATGGAGGATTATTCACATTTGGTGACAATGCCAAAGGTAAGATTATTGGAATTGGAGCAGTTGGAGATCCAGAAACTCTCTCGATAAACAAAGTACTATATGTGCAAAGATTGAAACACAACCTGATAAGTATCTCTCAACTCTGTGATAATGGTTTGTTGATTTTTCTAAAAACTAGTGTTCTGTTTTCAAAGATAAATTGCTTAAATTTAGAGCACCCATAACTGATAATGTGTATACCCTGGATTTAAATTCTTTATGTAAACAACAAGTAAACTGCTTAACTACTAATATAAATTAATCTTGGATCTGGCATAGAAGACTTAGACATTGTAATGTATATTCTTTGAATAAGTTATCTAAGAAACAATTAGTTTTTGTTTTTCCTAGTCTCAAGTTTGAAAGTGATAGATTTTGTGATGCATGTGAACTTGGAAATCAACACAAATCATCCTTCAAACCAGTTAACAAAATTTCTAGATTTACTTGGATTTTCTTTCTAAAATATAAAAATGAAGCTTTTAGAATTTTTGAAAGTTTTTTCAAAGTTGTTCAAAATGAAAAAGGTTTTAAAATAATTTCATTAAGAAGTGATCATGGTGGAGAATTTGAGAATCTTGAATTCAATTCCTTTTGCTCAAATATGGGTATTAAACACACCTTCTCTGCATTAAGAACACCTCAACAAAATAGAATTATTGAAAGAAGAAATAGTACTATTCAAGAAATGGCTAGGACTATGCTAAATGAATACAGTCTTCCTACCTATTTTTAGGAAAAAACTATAAGTACAGCCTGCTATATAATGAATAGAGTTTTAATTAGACTAATTTTCAAAAATACACCTTATGAACTCTGGAATAATATAAAACCTAAAGTAAATTACTTTAAAGTTTTTGGATGCAAGGTTTACATCTTAAACACCAAGGACAATCTTGGTAAGTTTGATCCAAAATCTGATGAAGAAATTTTCTTTGGATATTCTGCTACTTCCAAAGCTTATAGATTTTTTGAAAAAAAATTCAAGGATTTTTAAAGAATCAGTTCATGTGAAATTTGATTAATCTGATCCCTTTGAGAAAAGTAAATACTAAATTGATGAATCTGAATCTAATGATAACATGAGACTTGAGAACTTGAGAAATGATTTTGAAAAAGATATAAATGAAATTTATACCAGTCCAGAAGAACATGATACTGAAGAACCTATAAGTGTACTACCTAGACAATCAAGAACCCTAAATAATCACCCTTTAGAAACTGTAATAGGAGACTTAGACACAAGAATAAAAACTAGAAGGAACATAGGAAATCTTGTTTAGTTTTATGCCTTTCTATCCCAATTAGAACCCAAGACTATAGAATAAGCCTTAGTTGATAAAAGTTGGATGATAGCAATGCAAGAAGAATTAAACCAGTTCAAAATAAATAAAGTTTAGAAATTAGTTGAAAGACCACAAAATTATCCAGTAAGAGGAACGAAATGGGTCTTTATAAATAAACAAGATAATTAAGGAATGATAACTAGGAATAAAGAAAGACAAGTAGATAAAGGATATAATCAGGAAGAAGGTATAGATTATGATGAGGCCTTTGCACCTGTAGCTAGATTAGAAGTCATTAGAATCCTTTTAGTCTATTCCTCTCATATAAACATTAAATTACTTCAGATGGACGTTAAGTTTGCCTTTTTAAAAAGTTATTTATTGGAGGAATTTTATGCTGAGCAACCTCCTGGTTTTGAAAATTCACAAAAACCATATTTTTTTAATCTTACTAAAGCTCTTTATGGTCTTAATAAAGCACCTAGAGCTTGGTATGAAAGATTAAGTTCTTTTCTTTTGAAAAATTATTTTACTATTGGAATGGAAGATCCAACACTATTTAAGAAAAATGTCAATTCTAATATTTGTTTAGTTCAAATTTATGTTGATGATGTAATTTTTGGTTCAACAAATAAAACTCTTTGTCATGAGTTTTCAAATTTAATGCAAAAAGAATTTGAAATGAGTATGATGGGAGAATTAAATTTCTTTTTAGGACTTCAAATTTTTCAAAAATATTTTGGAAATGTTTTGAATCAAAGCAAATACATTACTGATTTACTAAAGAAATTTGGACTTGAAAATATCAATACATATACGACTCCTATGTGTACTATTATAAAACTTGATTTGGATAAAACTAGGAAACCAGTTGACAACAAGTTATATAGAGGTATGATTGGTAGTTTATTATATCTTACTACAGCAGGCCAGATATAATGTATTCAGTATGTCTTTGTGCAATATATCAATCAAATCCTAAAGAATCCCATTTAACTGCTATTAAAAGAATTTTTAGATATTTAAAAGGAACTGTTTTTCAATCTCTTCTCTATCCAAAAACATATGATTTTAATTTAATTTCATATTCAGATGCAGAATATAGAAGTTGTAGATTAGATAGAAAAATAACCTCAGGAACTTGTCACTCTTTAGTAAAATCCTTATTGTCATGGTCTTGTAAGAAACAACACTTAGTTTCCCTGTCAACAGCTGAGGCGGAATATGTATCTATTGGAAGTTGCTCTGCACAAGTTTTGTGGATGAAAAACACTCTTATGGATTTTTTACTATTTTTTAATAGTACACCTATTTTATGTGATAATACAAGAGCTATAAATATTTCAAAAAATTATATTAATCATTCTATGACTAAGCCTATTGATATTTGACATCACTTTCTAAGAAACCATGTTCTTAAAAAGGTTATATTTTTAGAATTTGTGAATACATAAATTCAATTAGCTAATATTTTTACTAAACCACTTATCACTACAAGGTTTTATTTTGTTAAGGGGTAGTTAGGTTTATTTAATTTTAATTATTTTTTATATTTATTTGATTACATTTTTTTTGTTTAAAATAGTTTAGTTACTTGTTTTTCAAATAGTACAATTTTATTTATTTATTTTTTCCGCGTATGATTTTAATTAATTTTAAAATTTATACAATGATTAGTATGTACTTAATGATAAGAGAATCAAGGATTTCATAAACCATTTCGAATTCCAAACCTGTTAATTTTCTCAAAAACCATTAAAACCTCAAAAACTTTTACCACTCTTCTTTCCCACACCTAAAACATTGAAACCCCGGTCCTTTCAAACCTTCAGAGATTTACAACAGAAATGGACAAGACCAAGTGAACCAATGAGCCAGATACTAGCACTGCGAAGAGACAGTGCTCGGCCGGGAGATATATTTTGCAAGGAAAAGTCACAGATCTGGAATGGCTCTATCAGAAGAAACTGATGCTAAAGTAAGCCCTAGATTTTTAGAATTTAGAATAGATATATAATGAATATTATAAAGAGTTTCTATATGAGGTAGAACATCTTCATTTCTTTAAGTCGGTATAGTTTAGTATGGGAAATGACAAGGATTCAATAATCACTAAGATTGAGGATCACTATTTTTCAATCTCATCTTTGGAAATCGCAGAAATTATAAACTGACCTCATGAGGGAGTTTATCATTTTTATTTGAAAAATATTGGAGATAGTGTACATAAATATGAAGATATTATACCATTTCTATTTGGATCAACTAATATCGAGAAGATGTTTGTGAAGGACTTGGAACCGGACCAGAAGATATTGGTTAAGTTTGTGCAAACTGGTATTACACCTAGGATATATGAAATGGAAAATAATCTTTATCTAGATATGTATTTAATGTTTCTGCTAATAAGTGATATCAAATTGAACTTTATGAGATACATGGTGAGGTATCTCAGTTACTATTCCCAACCAGAGGCAAGAATGAATTTTTATCTTTTTGGAAGGTTCATCTCAAAGATCATGTTTAAGAAAGATATTATAAGACAGGTGGATGCTCAGGTGAGATACCACTATAGTAATATCTTCAATCCTGGTACATTGAGAAAGATTAGATATTTATATAGCAGAATCAAAGGAAAGATGCTTCCAGTAGGAGTAGAAGAGGATGAAGAAAGTGCTCAGGCCCTACCAGAAAAATCAAAGGAAGGAAAAGCCGAATCAAGAGTCAGTGTTGTATCAAGTAGAATTAGGTTTGAGGATGTGGATGCATCGGAAGAAATTAGTCAGGAAGGACTTAAATTCAAAAGGACCAGGAATACTAATCCTATTGAAGATCCTGCTGTAACTTCAAATGATTTAATATCTGGTGATCTCTTAAGATATAAGTTTGTGAGAGAAGATGCAGTTGAAGAGATGTTACAGGGAGCCGTTGCTCAGGATAAGGTAAATCCACAAGTGGAGCAAGAAATTTTAGCTTAGGAAGTGACAAGAACAGAGGATCAAATAGAAAAATAAGTTGAGACAGTTCCTGGTGAAGGAGAAGCAGTGGCCCGAACTCAAATTGATCAAGCAGAAGTTGATCAAGAACAAATTATTTTGGAGAACCCAGTAATGGAGGAAGAACATGTAGATGAATATCAAGAGGAGAAACCTCCATCACCTAAAAACCAGGAAGATAATGATTCTAAGATTCATACTAAGGTATTGAATGAGTATTTTTCTGTGGATGAGTCTGGGAAAGTCTTGGAGGAAAAATCTATTGAGAAACCAGTATAGGGAGGGGATGATGAGAGATCAGATGCTGAATCCTTTCCAATGGTGTTGTTACATCAATTTGAAGATGAAAATGAGAATCAATCATAGGGTGCCTCTGATTTAGTAAATGTAGATACAGAGGAATTGAATAGAAAGTTGACTGAAACTGAAAAGGAGAATGCTGCTCTACGAAGAGCATTAGAAAAGGAACATTTAAATTTTCAAAGGCTGAAAGAAAGTACAGTTTATAAACAAGAAGTTGAAAGTTTTAAGAAGGAAATGTTAAATGAAGTTGCAAAGTTGAAATCAGAGATGGTTATGAAGATAGATTTAATGGAGTTTAGATATTTCATGGAGAAACAGTTTGCATCTGTCAAAACCAGTGAGGCCAGTACATCATGTACCTCACCTAATTTAATCATAATATTTCAGGCTATTTCAATGGTCATGGAGAATATTAATGCTAGACTGCAAGAGTTACAGTGAGACGGTGCTCCTTTTTCAGTGTTGTTAGATAATCAGAAGTTTCTATTTGATCAGTTGACTTCAAGTGAACCAGGAATTAGAACTATGCCATAGCAGTTCACAGACAAGTTGACTCTTTTATGGAGAAGGAATAAAAGCATCATGAGTTTTTCAATGTAAATCTGATTGAAGATATTCATTTGACTCAGGAAAGCAGAGATCTAATTATCTAGTTGGGATATGGATTGATGAGAAGATTGAGGGAACAATTAGCAGAGATCAAGGCAATAATTTAGAGGAGATGAACCCTATCTCACACCCTTACCCTATCCTGATTCCTATTGTTTTTCATTACTGTACTTGTAATTCTATTTGTAATGAAATATATTTACATCTCATTTTCATGTGTTTTAATTTGTTTTACTATACTATCTATGATAGAAATTCCAGTAATCCAGATTCACATATTTATAAACAATTTATAATAGCATTTAATTAAGTTGAGTACTACATTAAAATGTGTTATATTCCTTATTCTATCATTCTTTTTGATATCACAAAAAGGGGGAGAAATTTAGGATAAAGATAACATTTTATTTTATTTAAAATTTTTCTTTAATATTTTTAGTCAAAAAGGGGGGATAAATGTTAAGTATTATCTTAATCCTTTAAGGGAGATAAATTAATTCAAAACTAACATTTTATTTTACGTTTTTTAAATGTTATATTAAATATATTTAGATAACCGTAATATTTTATTGGGGGAGATTTTTTTTTACTTTTTATGACTTTGGATTTTTATTAAAATAATTTTGTTTAAATTAAATATTGTATTTATCTTTGAAAAATTCAAAACTATATGTAATTAATTTTGTAAGTTAATTTCATTGATTATTTTATGGGATTTGTGATCATAAAAAAGGGGGATATTGTTGAGAAAGTGTTGTTTTCAACAAAACATAATAAGGGGGAGATTGTTGAGAACAATACTCTATCTATTTATGATGATTTTGATGCTCACAAATACCATTATTTTTTTATTCTAATGATTTTACTTTAAGTGTATTTCAAAAATTTAATATTCATTATATTCTTATTTCTGGAAGAAATATTTAAGTATTTGAACAGCGAGAATAAATTTCTAAAGTATTCAGAAATCGTTTTTAGTGTGTTCTGGAAACACTGTTTATACCCTACATTGAGAAGCGTAGCGTAAGGATGGAATGCAGTGTTTACTCTATGAGATATCAGAAAAGTATGGTTAAACAACCATATGTTATCAGCAAAGTATGTTTGGAAGAAACCTTACATTTGGAAGGAAGCTTACGTTTGGAAGGAACCTTACGTGTGGAAGGAACCTTATGTTTGGAAAGAACCTTACGTTTGGAAGGAACCCTATGTTTGGAAGGAACATTATGTTTGTAAGGAACCTTACATTTGGGAAATAAAAGTATGGAATGATAAGTTTGTTACTTAAAAGTATGGTTCTTCAACATTACTTTTGTAAACAACCATAAGTTTGAAAGATAAAGATAAAAGTATGGTTCATCAACCTTAATTTTATAAACAACTGTACATTTGATTGAAAAGTATGGATTATATACCATATGTTTGAGAATTTAAGAGAAACGTTTAAGATCAACCTTACATTTGAGATCAGCCTTACGTTGTGAACATTACGTTTCGAGAATGTATGCTATGTAGTTCAACCCTACATTTGATGATGGATGTTTAAATTACGACTTTATTAAAGCAAAGGTATTTATGCAGTTTATCAGGTTGATTTCAAGGTAGATTAAAATCCTGAATTTAAAGCGAGTATTTGACTGATTCAAGGCCGTTTATTTGTGATTTAAAGGGTCAATTTAATAGGAGATTTTCATGCTGAATTTTCAGGAGAGTTATGATTTCTCTGTTATTCAAACTTTTGAATATCGCGATTCTAAAGGTGACTTTTATAGATCTAAATTTAAAGAAGAAGTGCTCATTGTTATTATATATATTTCAAAATACAGACATGATCTATAGAGATACAATATACAAGAACCGTTGAATGACAAATGATGAATATACAGAAGAGAAAAACAGAGACAATCAAGATCTATAGATATGCTATTACGAAGAGAGAAAAAGCTCTATTTTCTGAATAAGAAGAAACATGAATAAATATTTACTGATCTAAATCGAATATCTTTTTGCGAATCAACTACTATTAAAGTTGCGAATGACATTTCAAGATCTACTGCAATAGGATCAATTTAGAACTTCTTTTACCCGAAGATCGTCATTTATGAAGACGACGATCCATCTACTGTCAATTGAATTCTATTGCAATTGTGAAGAACAACTGGGAAAGTATTTTCACCGAATAAATACTTGTTTATTTTGAGTAACTGGATTCTCATACTAAGCTGTGTATTGGGTTCTATGTATGAACCAGAAGGCTCTATTTAGCCTTAAGATTGTAAAGGTGTCAACTGCCTGCACTCAGTTGTGGAATGGTCTGTTGATAAGAGGACCAGTTAGTGAAAATCACCAAGCTCATGGAGTAGAGCATTGGTGGAGTGGATTAGGGGCCTTCTGTTCCCCAAACCACTATACATCGTGCGTCCCGTGCTATTTATTTTTCACTGCTAAATCTTTGATATAAAGATAAAAGGACAAATCACTATTATGCAAAGAAATTATAAAAGACACAATTCACCCCCCTCTTGTGTATATTTGGTATAACCCAATACAACAAAATGTAATAAAGTAGATAATTACTCTAGGTTACTAGAGTTGGTGTTTTTACAATTGTAACCAGAGTAAGTTTACTAGAAACCTTGATTACTTAATTTATGAAAACATAGATTAAAGAACATAACCCTATGATAGAGTCTAAGAACAAGTCTAAGTATATGATAATATCACAAGTTTTGTTAAAGTATATGGTTTTTGGTTTTCCAAGAAAATATATCCCTGTTTTGATACTATAAGTGGACATGGTTTTGAAACATATTCATCTATGGGTAATAACCCCAAAATGAGTTGGTCAGGTATATCTCAACCATCATTCTACTACATGGTGAATATTCCCTTACTGCACACCTATTTTGAAACACCCAGGGGATCTTATTTGGTTTCTTCACATGTTCTTTATAAATCATTATGAATGTTTTGAATTTTTTTATGATTTAAGGATATTCTTAAAGAAACCAAGCTTATGATTATGAGATTAAATATGAAAAACTTTTCAATTTATGTTATGAATTACACCAATTATATAATATAATTTAAAATTCATAATGTTATGAGATAATTTATTTTATGCCATTATTTGGAAATAGAATGTGGTAGAAATAATGGTATCAATACTCATGGCCAATGTAGATATTTCCCTTCTAAGAAAGCTAATACAACTAGTGTTGGAGCTGAGCAGATCATATCCATATTAGGGAAGCTAAACCAGGTTATGGCTAATAACCTTGCACATATGGAGAAAACTGATGTTCAATGACATGTTACAACTATATTGTATTTTTTCATGTGATATAATCCTCCATAATTTAGTGGAACTACTAATCCAATGGTAGCTGAGCAATAAATGAAGTCCCGTGAAAAAATATTACTAGAATTGGGATGAAATAAAAGGGAAAGGTTATTATTTCAGTGTATTCTATTAAATGAGATGTTGATCAATAGAAGTACTTGATATAGAATACTAGGTAGGAAGAATAAATAGAAAATATGGAAAGAGCCTTTAAATTAAAATTATTTGACAAATATTCCCCTTATGAGAAATGATCTGAAATGAAGAGAATTTCCCTTAGCTTAAAGAAAAAGGAAAAGGAAAGTGTTACAAAGTATGATTCCACATTTATAATACTATCCATGTATGTTACAGATTACATACATAATAGGGAAAACAAAATTTACCATTTATTTGAAGGTATTAAGCCAATCCTCGAAAGGATATTGGTTTATCAAACTTTTTTATTATATAATGAAATAGTATTATGTTCCATCAAAACATATAAATAATTTTATAGATCCTAAATATTCAAGTTGAATTAAGATAAGAAGAGGCCATATGATAAATAAGATAAAGTTAACACATCAAAGAAGAAGAAAGGAATTAATAAATTTCTATAATGTGAAAATTGGGGAAAGAAACATCCTGGAAAATGATTGAAGGGCATGGGAGCTTATTACAAGTGTAGAGATAAGGGTCATATGGATAATGAATGTAATGGAAAGAAAGATGAAACTATTATATAATGCTTTAAATATTTATAAATGGGGCATTATTCAAATCAATGTCCCGTCGGTTAAGGGATCCTACCATAGAAAAGGCTAAGGGGAGAAGGCCAATCTTATGCGGTCACTACAACTGGGGTTGAAGTTCTTAATGATATGGTGGGAGGTAATTTAATAATAACATTAAATTTCACAAATTATTTATTTAATTATATATCTTTTCAATATTTTATATCTTCAATGTTTTCCAAGAAAAATAGATATTTCCCTAACACCTTACTAAGTGATTTTTCAATCAAGACTCTTAGTGGGAATCACACCGCAACAAGGCTGTGTCAGTCAATTCCCATTATGGAACATATATGTATCCTATTTTAATATTTAGTTATTATAACTATGGTTTACTTTTATATAATACTTATCATAGAATGACTTTCAAAATACAATGAAAAAATTTATTGTTAAGATAAGGAAATTATGATTTGTGATGAAGATATGAAATTAATTATCTTTAGAGGGGTGACTTCATTATCTAGGTCATGTCTATATTCACCTCCCATAGCTCATCTGAATGAGTTTCTCATGAAATAAGAGTAGACATGATCTATGGATGAGAAATTTAATCTTAAAATTAAAGATACACATATTGTAAAAGAATAATTAATGTGTTTCTTGTGGAATTACCGGAACATCCACCAAATCATGAAGTTGAATTTTCTATTGTTTTAATCCCTAATGAAAGACCCATATAAAAGACTCCATAGAGAATGGACACTATGGAATTAGTGTATTTGAATAAAAAACTATAGGAATTGTGTGATAAGGGATTTATATGACCTAGTAATTTACCTTGGGGACCCCCTGTACTTTTCATTTATAAGAAAGATGGATCTATGAGGCTATGCATTGATTATCGAGAAATAAATACTATTAATATAAAGAAAAAATATCCACTACGTTGCATTGATGACTTAGTAGATCAACTTCAAGGAGCTCAATATTTTTCAAAGATTGACCTTTGTTCTGGGTATCATTAATTAAGAGTAAAGAATGGATATATTCTAAAGAAAACATTTCGAAAGAGGTATAAAAATTTTGAGTTTACATTAATTCCATTTGGATTGACTAACACACCCTCTATTTTTATGGATATGATGAAAAAATTTTTCAAGGAGTATCTTGATAATTTTTTATGGTATTTATTAATTATATCTTGGTGCACTCTAAAATCTATGAGGACCATGATAACCACTTTAAAATTGTTTTTGGATACACTTAGAGAAAAAGTTTTATATGGTAAATTCAAAAAGTGTGAAATATAGATTCCATTTTTTTTCTTGTACATATTATCTCAAATGATGTAATCTTAGTTTATCCTATGAATAAAAAGATAATAAAATAATATCCTACACTAATGAACATAATCAAGGTATGTAGTTTCTTAAGTTTTGGAAGGTTACTATCTGTAACACCCCGAGATTTTATGAAAAATATTATTTTTAATGTCTTGTGTTATACGCTACAACAAAAGGAGCTTTCACAACACACATCTTTGACCTGGCTTGAATTACATGCAATCGTGACCTTCCACGATAGCGTGTGTTGTATGCAACACCAAGTTTCGCTAAACAACGATATGCTATTAAGATATTATTAAAACTAGCCGTTATGAATAGTAATAACCACTTTTTGAAATTTTGTAAATTTTATTTTTCAAAATGAACTTCATTTATGGATTCGGAGTATCGAATTTCGCCTAAGGTGAAATTTTGGTACTTTTCGGATAACTTTCATATTCTGATGAATAGTCAAAATTACTAAATTTTAATTAAAAACAACTTTTTTAATCGAAATAATTAATAGTGATAAATTATTAATTTGAGTGGGTTTAAAGTATATTTAGAATATATTTTTACAATTTAATACAATTTTGGTCATTGGATGTAATTTCACATTTAAACCAGTTATAAACAAGTGTCAATCTTTTGATAGTTATTATCTCTTAAAAACACGCTAATTGTTGTGACAGCGGAAATTAATTATAAAATTAATTAATGCAACTTATATGTTGGGAATTTTGTAAAATAGAAATCATTTTTTAATTCAGAATATCAATTATAGCTTAGGGTGAAATTTTGGCATTTTTCTGAAAAACTTCAATTTTTGATGAATAGTGAAACCACAAAGTGTTAGGTTAAAAACTGAATTTTGCATAAAACTTAATTTTACCGCTTCTGTGAATGGAATTTCGAAAATCCGACAGACACGGTTGATATCAGTAAGTAAAATGTGGTTCAATGAGATAAAAATAATTTTTTGGGGAATAGTAACTTTTTACTTTTTTTTACCGCGGTTAATAGTAAATAGGGTAACTAAGGGTAAATATGATATTACTATTACCCTAACACATGTCCTAATTCTATTGGATAAGTGTAATTTGACCAAAAACAACCTTATGAATATAATATGACCATTTAGGTCCACTTGGATTAGATTATGACAATTAATATTATTTTATTTAATGAATAGTTAAAATAGTTAAAATCAAAGTTTAATAAGTAAATCATTTTTAATATGGGGTTATACATAAGATAAATTCGACTATAAATATTCATTAGAAATCTAAAACGATTTCCTATATAATGGTATTTTATTTGTAATTTTTAGACATTAAATAATTTAATTTATTTATGACACAATGATGATGCAGTAATTATCTTATTAATGAAATATTGACATAATTGATGTTATAAAAACCAAAATAAATGTAATTTGAGACTTTTTATGAATTCCACTAATTTTTTAGGTTACTATGATATATTAGTGTTGATTTAATCAACTTGGTTCGAACATATAATTCTGTATGACTTTCACAAAAATCATATATCAAATAGTGTCAAAATTGACACAAAATAGTTTTTAAATCAAATATTATATTATTAATTGTTATTTTATTCCTAAAAATCTAAGGTTCGGCCAAATGACTTAGATAAGGATATATATATTAATAATAAACAATTTGGGGTTCGTTTGTCATGTTATAGTAAGTGTATTAACCATATAGTGTAAGAAAACAAAAAGACACGGTAAAAGTTAAATTATTTAACTTAGAGTTAAATCTAATTGATAAGGTTAAAATAATAACCTAAACTTGTATAAATCCTATTGATTGATAGGATTTCGACCCATCCCCACTTTAGCTTCGAAATAAGACCCTTTGGAACCATTATAAACCGATTTTTACTATAATATAAAATAATATTTTGAGATATTCCTAAGGTGCCCCTCTCCTCCCTTATAAAAGGACACCTCCTCCCCCTCCTCCTCACACCAATTTGAGCACTCAAGCTCGGCCAACCCCTGCCAAAATCCCTTCTCAACTTCCCTAGAATAATCCTAGAGGTCCTGGTCTTCTTCGAAGACCAATCTTAGTTCCCTAAGTGGAGGATTCAAAGAGGCGTTTCAAAGAAGAGGTAATATCCATTACCGATCTTTTCAATTTCTTTCTTCTTCAACTTCTTGTTCTTTAGTTGTTTCATGACAAATTAATAACATCAGTATTACTTACATACTGATATATTATTATAAATATGAAACAACCCTAATTCACCTTCTATCCATCCTACGGAAAAATGTAATCACCGCACGTGCGTACGTACGGAATACCGTCTCCACGCCGTGGTGTAATCTATTTTCCACCTCCACCTTAATAGGATGGGTATAATGGTGTAATGAGTAACTATATATGATTATTATAAAGTTATATTGATACTGAAATAGTCTACATACACTTCAACACAATTCCACGACCATGGGAACGATATCATCGCTCGTGCGTACGTACGGACTACCGTCTCCACGACGCGATGAGATTCATTTTCAATGATTAACCATTCATGAATGATTATAAAGTATATATAATAAGTACTAATGAAATATATGACATAATAATGATACTGGATTTATGTAAATTTATATGTATGTCATCTACTTAATTCCATTCACTTCAATAAGGAAACGAAAACAGCGTTCATGCGTACGTACGGACTACCGTCTCCATGAACTGTGTATTTCATTCCATTTATCGATATATTATATATATATATATATATTCTGAATATATATTATATATAAATCATGTTTTACATTCTGGATATAAGTAATCATGATCCAAGTAATCATATTAATAATTACAAGTTAAAAACACGAACGACAAATGAGACGATTTTACCAAAAACGCTACTTTAACATGAATTTACAAAATAACGGGTAATATAAAGTCATAAGTGGACCATATATGATATAATAACAATGAATATGATTCTGGAATAAGTCAATAACATTATTTAAATCATTATACAGGAGGTTCGTACACTTACAAATCAAGTCGGACCAAAGGTAAGGGAAATATCACGATCTCATTTTTATCCGAGATTGTTTATACTTTAGTATTTACTAGGGTGTATTTTATCATCCACATCCATGTTTACTCAATATTTAATATTATTTCCATCCACTTACAATAGTTTAAATCCAATTTTACCCTTCGGTGAGTTTTTAGTAAAGAATATGAAAGGAATCTTTTGTCGTTTTTCGTACGAGGTACTTTTTGACTTTTCCGCAAAAGTACGAAGAATGTTTTTTTAACTTATACGGCATGAATGGATTTTTAAAACATCATTTCCAAGAAACTTCCTTTACAAGTTTTCAAGTTTATTTTTAATCAACTTATTTTATTTTAAAGTCGTATGACATGTTATGAAAGGAAAAATGTTTTTTTTTCAAGAATGGAGTTCAAGTATTTTATCAAAATTATTTTCCATCTAAGATAATAAAAGGGTTCTGTTTTTATCCCTATTATTACATGGATTTGATTATGTTGTGATGGAAATATTTTTATGAATTCCTTTATCTTATATGAATTGTTTTATGATGTCATGTTGTTTAAGAATCCCATTTTTATTACATGGGTTACGCTATGATGTATGGTTTATGATTATGTGGCACACATAAGAAAGGATTCATTATAAGATGGGTGGGACCTATATCTCCATCCAATGCATTGGGTAAAGATTTTATATCTCATGAGATAGACATGGCTGGAACGGTAGGTTATACCGGTTCAGTGAAACAGGACTGAAACGAGGGTGACTCGGTTCAGAAAGGGACTTTGTCCACTAAGATAGTATTGGCAATGAGTCTTGACTAATAAGAAATGATTCTCTATGATTATGTGTGTATGACACAAAGTTTAATGTTTTAAGTTATGATTATTGTGATTACATTTCACTGCCATGATTTACCCCATGTTATGAAATTATGATCTCTTTTGCAGGTTAAGATTTCCAAAAGTTATGTGCTTGTGTATACGATGAGATTTATATTTCTTTTGTTTACCCTTACTGAGCATTTGAGATCACCCTTTTATGTTTTCTTTTCCCCAGGATATAAAGAAAGTTTTTAGGTAAAAAAAAAGGGATGATCTTTATGGGAGATATTGGAGATCTTTCACCATGATTAGAAGATTACATTCCGAGTTTCCAAAGACACTAAACTATTACGATCCTTGTGTGTGTATTTTTTGTTATGTACTAAGTATTCCGCAAAAGTAATGTAATGTTCATGTACGTTAAGCTATGGGTATCTACCGTTGGTATCAAAGGAAAGGTTTAGTCAACCTTTGGAAACTAGGATGCGAAAACGTTAGTGAGATCCCTAGAGATATTTCTAAGGTATGTCAAGGGATGTCCCTAAGGTTAAGTATACGTATAGGTTATAGTACTAGAATTACGCTAACGATCATAGAATTAAACCTAAGATGTTAGATATTGAATGTAGTCCCCCTTTATTATGTTGTTTTCCCCTAGCATGATTTTTGCCTCTCACACTATTCTTTTTGGGTTTTAGAAAATGGATGGAAACAAGATGATTCACGATAACGGAGAATATGATGGACAATGGAATGATATTCTTCATAATGAAATGGGATTTGGAAGTCCAAACATCATTATTATTCCGAATCAGCAAACTCATAATATGATCAATAAAGTAAAATTTGGTAAGTTTCCTGACTCGGCTAATAAGAGAAATATGGAGTTTCATGATGATCATAGAGGAAAGAAAGTTCAATTTCCCCTATGTAAATCATGTGGGAAGAGGCATCAAGGAGAATGTTTCAAAGGAACTGGAAGATGCTTTGGGTGTGGAAAAGAAGGACATAAAGCCAGTAAGTGCAAAGGAAAAGGTTCAGTTAACACCAGGGATGAGGATAATGGTATTGCTACAACATCAACAATGGTTAAATGTTTTAAATGTGGAATGTACGGGCATTACGAAAACAAATGCCCTAAGGCAAAGTCTCATGAAGAGAATCAGTATGGTCGTATGGGTAGTATTTATGTTGATGATGATGAAGAGACTACAAATGATATTTGAGATGAAAGAATTGTCAAAGCTCGGTCAACAGTTTAAGAATGTAGTGGAATGATTACATGTTTATCATGTGTAATGTTGTATACGTAATCTCATGGTACTATGGAATAAAGAGACATCTAAGGATTGTTACACTGTTGCCTTTCCTTGAGTTTTTAAAGTGTATGATTAATGGTACTAGTAACCATGAAATGTTATTTAGATATTTTTTGGAAAGTAGATGATATGCGCATAATGAAGGAATAATAAGATAATGAGGTATTTGATTGTATTCATGAGCTCATGACTGATATAAGGAGAAGGTTATATCATGGTTTGAGTATATAGAATTTTTTGGATTTTGGTATGTGGAAAGAGTTAACTTTTAACTGCATTCATGTTTTCACTAAGGTTCAATGGGTATTCAAGAGAATACATGATTAAGGCCTTTGAATGTTTGGAATGTGACCAACAAGACATATCTTATGATATATGGGGATCAACGACAGTATTAAATCTCTGGTAATCGTTTTCACTATATTATGAGAGTGGACTGCAGTATTATGGATAAGCCTAAAGATTAGAATGGATTATGTTGGACATAAGTTAGTATTGTTTAAGGATAGAAGATTTTCGATATTATTGATAGGATGTTATAGTAATGTAGTTTTAGAAAAAGGACAACCTGCAGGACGGGCGACAACCCATCGCATCAGACAAGGATGTGGGAATCGAACCCACAACCGAAGTGCGACTGGCCTTTATCGCCTACCACTGGCCTACAGGAAGTCCCTGTTTAGTAGAAACTAGTTTTATTATATTAAGCAGCATGATATATGAAGTATAAATTCCATTTTAGAAACCATATATGATTAATCTCACTATAGATCGACTTATGTATATTTAATAACTTTTGCTAACCTTTTGTTTGAGACAGATGGAATGACCCGTCATTCTATCACATGATCTACTAATACTTCACGAATAAAAAATTCAACTTCATTTATTTAAGAGATGAAGTGGAAATTGTTCAAGGCACGAACAACAGTGAGATTGTACCAAAATAAAGTAAGTATTTATTCTAATTCAAATTCTTCAACTTTAGGGAAAGGATCTTGAAAACCAAAAATGTTGTCCTATTGCTCTTATATCTGATTAATCAGATGGTACCTTAGATCGTCACAAATTTATGGATTTGTGATTGTTGGCTTTTCCATAGCCATGTTCTCTACCACTCTCCATCAGAACATGATGGTTAGATTTCTCTTCCATATCCATATTTTCACCTATGTGGAAACCCAATGATTAGTTTATTTGGGTAACCGTTATGTTTCATACTTTTGTTTTTAAAGATTGGTTTTGGTATTCCTTTTTACGATGTGGGTTTCGATTAAAGAAACTTTCGAATAGTAAACCATTTATAACCCCGACGAATTTCGAGGGCGAAATTCATTTTAAGGGGGGTAGAATGTAACACCCCGAGATTTTATGAAAAATATTCTTTTAATGTCTTGTGTTATACGCTACACCAAAAGGAGCTTTCACAACACACATCTTTGACATGGCTTGAATTACACGCAATCGTGACCTTCCACGATAGCGTGTGTTGTACGCAACACCAAGTTTCGCTAAACAACGATATGCTATTAAGATATTATTAAAACTAGCCGTTATGAATAGTAATAACCACTTTTTGAAATTTTTTAAATTTTATTTTTCAAAATGAACTTCATTTATGGATTTGGAGTATCGAATTTAGCCTAAGGTGAAATTTTGGTACTTTTCGGATAACTTTCATATTCTGATGAATAGTGAAAATTACTAAATTTTAATTAAAAACAACTTTTTTAATCGAAATAATTAATAGTGATAAATTATTAATTTGAGTGGTTTTAAAGTATATTTAGAATATATTTTTACAGTTTAATACAATTTTGGTCATTGGATGTAATTTCACATTTAAACCAGTTATAAACAAGTGTCAATCTTTTGATAGTTATTATCTCTTAAAAACACGCTAATTGTTGTGACAGCGGAAATTAATTATAAAATTAATTAATGAAACTTATATGTTGGGAATTTTGTAAAATAGAAATCATTTTTTAATTCGTAATATCAATTATAGCTTAGGGTGAAATTTTGGCATTTTTCTGAAAAACTTCAATTTTTGATGAATAGTGAAACCACTAAGTGGTAGGTTAAAAACTGAATTTTGCATAAAACTTAATTTTACCCCTTCTTTGAATGGAATTTCGAAAATCCGAAAGACACGGTTGATATCAGTAAGTAAAATGTGGTTCAATGAGATAAAAATAATTTTTTGGTGAATAGTAACTTTTTACTTTTTTTACCGCGGTTAATAGTAAATAGGGTAACTAAGGGTAAATATGATATTACTATTACCCTAACACATGTCCTAATTCTATTGGATAAGTGTAATTCGACCAAAAACAACCTTATGAATATAATATGACCATTTAGGTCCACTTGGATTAGATTATGACAATTAATATTATTTTATTTAATGAATAGTTAAAATAGTTAAAATCAAAGTTTAATAAGTAAATCATTTTTAATATGGGGTTATACATAAGATAAATTCGACTATAAATATTAATTAAAAAGCTAAATAGATTTCCTATATAATGGTATTTTATTTGTAATTTTTAGACATTAAATAATTTAATTTATTTATGACACAATGATGATGCAGTAATTATCTTATTAATGAAATATTGACATAATTGATGTTATAAACACCAAAATAAATGTAATTTGAGACTTTTTATGAATTCCACTAATTTTATAGGTTACTATGATATATTAGTGTTGATTTAATCAACTTGGTTCGAACATATAATTCTGTTATGACTTTCACAAAAATCATATATCAAATAGTGTCAAAATTGACACAAAATAGTTTTTAAATCAAATATTATATTATTAATTGTTATTTTATTCCTAAAAATCTAAGGTTCGGCCAAATGACTTAGATAAGGATATATATATTAATGATAAACAATTTGGGGTTCTTTTGGCGTGATATAGTAAGTGTATTAACCATATAGTGTAAGAAAACAAAAAGACACGGTAAAAGTTAAATTATTTAACTTAGAGTTAAATCTAATTGATAAGGTTAAAATAATAACCTAAACTTGTCTAAATCCTATTGATTGATAGTATTTAGACCCATCCCCACTTTATCTTTGAAATAAGACCCTTTGGAACCATTATAAACCGATTGTTTACTTTAATATAAAATAATATTTTGAGATATTCCTAAGGTGCCCCTCTCCTCCCTTATAAAAGGACACCTCCTCCCCCTCCTCGTCACACCAATTTGAGCACTACAGCTCGGCCAACCCCTGACAAAATCACTTCTCCACTTCCCTAGAATAATCCTATAGGTCCTGTCTTCTTCGAAGACCAATCCTAGTTCCCTAAGTGGAGGATTCAAAGAGGCGTTTCAAAGAAGAGGTAATATCCATTACCGATCTTTTCAATTTCTTTCTTCTTCAACTTATTGTTATTTAGTTGTTTCATGACAAAGTAATAACATCAGTATTACTTACATACTGATATGTTATTATAAATATGAAACAACCCTAATTCACCTTCTATCCATCCTACGGAAAAATGTAATCACCGCCCGTGCGTACGTACGGAATACCGTCTCCCCGCCGTGGTGTAATCTATTTTCCACCACCACCTTAATAGGATGGGTATAATGGTGTAATGAGTAACTATATATGATTATTATAAAGTTATATTGATACTGAAATAGTCTACATACACTTCAACACAATTCCACGACCATGGGAACGATATCATCACTCGTGCGTACGTACGGACTACCGTCTCCACGACGCGATGAGATTCATTCTCAATGATTAACCATTCATGAATGATTATAAAGTATATATAATAAGTACTAATGAAATATATGACATAATAATGATACTGTATTTATGTAAATTTATATGTATGTCATTTACTTAATTCCATTCACTTCAATAAGGAAACGAAAACAGCGTTCATGCGTACGTACGGACTACCGTCTCCATGAACGGTGTATTTCATTCCATTTATCGATATATTATATATATATATATATTATGAATATATATTATATATAAATCATGTTTTACATTCTGGATATAAGTAATCATGATCCAAGTAATCATATTAATAATTACAAGTTAAAAACACGAACGACAAATGAGACGATTTTACCAAAAACGCTACTTTAACATGAATTTACAAAATAACGGATAATATAAAGTCATAAGTGGACCATATATGATATAATAACAATGAATATGATTCTGGAATAAGTCAATAACATGATTTAAATCATTATACAGGAGGTTAAGACACTTACAAATCAAGTCGGACCTAAGGTAAGGGAAATATCACGATCTCATTTTTATCCGAGATTGTTTATACTTTAGTATTTACTGGGGTGTATTTTATCATCCACATCCATGTTTACTCAATATTTAATATTATTTCCATCCACTTACAATAGTTTAAATCCAATTTTACCCTTCGGTGAGTTTTTAGTAAAGAATATGAAAGGAATCTTTTGTCGTTTTTCGTACGAGGTACTTTTTGACTTTTCCGCAAAAGTACGAAGAATGTTTTTTTAACTTATACGGAATGAATGGATTTTTAAAACATTATTTCCAAGAAACTTCCTTTAAAAGTTTTCAAGTTTATTTTTAATCAACTTCTTTTATTTTAAAGTCGTATGACATGTTATGAAAGGGAAAATGTTTTTTTTTCAAGAATGGAGTTCAAGTATTTTATCAAAATTATTTTCCATCTAAGATAATAAAAGGGTTCTGTTTTTATCCCTATTATTAAATGGATTTGATTATGTTGTGATGGAAATATTTTTATTAATTCCTTTATCTTATATGAATTGTTTTATGATGTCATGTTTTTTAAGAATCCCATTTTTATTACATGGGTTACGCTATGATGTATGGTTTATGATTATGTGGCACACATAAGAAAGGATTCATTATAAGATGGGTGGGACCTATATCTCCCTCCAATGCATTGGGTAAAGATTTTATATCTCATGAGATAGACATGGATGGAATGGTAGGTTATACCGGTTCAGTGAAGCAGGACTGAAACGAGGGTGACTCGGTTCAGAAAGGGACTTTGTCCACTAAGATAGTCTTGGCAATGAGTCTTGACTAACAAGAAATGATTCTATATGATTATGTGTGTATGCCACAAAGTTTCATGTTTTAAGTTATGATTATTGTGATTACATTTCACTTCCATGATTTATCCCATGTTATGAAATTATGATCTCTTTTGCAGGTTAAGATTTCCAAAAGTTATGTGCTTTTGTATACGATGAGATTTATATTTCTTTTGTTTACCCTTACTGAGCATTTGAGCTCACCCTTTTATGTTTTCTTTTCCCCAGGATATAAAGAAAGGTTTTAGGTAAAAAAAAGGGAAGATATTTATGGGAGATATTGGAGATCTTTCACCACGATTAGAGTATTACATTCCGAGTTTCCAAAGACACTAAACTATTACGATCCTTGTGTGTGTATTTTTTGTTATGTACTAAGTATTCCGCAAAAGTAATGTAATGTTCATGTATGTTAAGCTATGGGTCTCTACACTATCGATGATCTGTTCAAAATTTTTCTTGATTGGATAACCCATTAACCAAGATTATATGAAAATGAGTTAAATTCATATCAACAAAGGAATGTGAATAATTTTTTGACAAATTGAAGAGGATATTGTTAAATTATTCAATATTGAATCTACCATTATGAAATGATGTATTTTTTATATATAGTTGTACATAGAAGAAGGGACTTTGTTTTGTCCTTATTCATAAAGATAAAGTTATTACTTATGCATCAAGGCAGTTAAAGAATCATAAATAGAACTATTAAACCCATGATCTTGAGTTAGAATCCATAATATTTTCTTTCAAGATATGATGAAATTATCTATATGGTGAAATATGTGATATATAAATAGAACATATGAGTATGAAATAAATATTTTCATAGAAAGAGTTCAACATGAAGAAAATGTGATGGATTGAGCTACTCAAGGGTTGTGATTGATCATTACACTAGCACCCAAGGAATAAAAATAAGGTATAAGATGCTTTAGCAATAAAGTTTATGGAGTCCTGAAAAAAAGAGTTTTGACAGGGATTCTATGTTTATGGATTCCATAAATATGGATATGGAAATTTTTAAGGAAGGGGACACATCACTATTTTTTCAAATGATTTATAAAATATATTTATTGTAGAAGATAAAAATTTATCAACCTGATGATGAGAATTTTCAAATGAAAATTAATTTTATGAATGATATGAAATTAGAAGACTTCATTTATGAATATGGTGTTCTATAATTTGTAAGGAAGATATGTATTACATATATTCCTAAGTTGAAAATGGAATTATTATATGATTTTCATAACTCTAATTTCTCTATACATCTTGATATAACTAAGCAGTATAAGGATTTGATGCATCATTTTTGGTGGGATAATATAAATCTGTAAATTTCTAATTATATATCAAGATGCTTGTTTTATCAATAGGTGAAGGTTGAGATACAACATCTTAGAGGAGTCACAAAACCAATACATATTCTTATATGTAAATGATATTATATTACTATGGAATTTTTCACTGGATTACCAAATACTCCTAAAAAGAATAATTCTACAAGGGTTATTGTTGATGACCATATCAAATCCACATATTTCTTCACTATAAGAGAAAATTTAGCTCTTGTTAGTTTTTCATGACTCTATATTAATGAATTTGTAAGAATTTATTGTGAACCTATTTCAGTTGTGTCTAGTAATGATCCATGATTTATATCAAAATTGTATAAAAGTATTTAGAAGGCTTTTGATACCAAGCTTCATTTAAACACCGTCTGTCACCCTCAAACTAATGGATAATCTGAAAGGAATATTCAAACATTAAAAGGAATGTTGAGTTTATTCTCACTTGACTAATAAGGTATGTGGTATTAGTATTTACCTTTGAAAGAGTTTTTTATAACTATATCTTCCATTTAAGTATTCAAATGGAATTTTCTAAATAATTATATGTAAAGAGATGTCATACTCTAAATTTTCTGGATGAAGTTGATAAAAGGAATCTTTTAGGCCCAAAACTTTTTAAGAAGACAATGATGAAAGTAAATACTATTCATAGCCACATTAAAGTATCTCAAAGTATTCAGAATATTTATACTCATAACCTATTGAAACATTTGAAATTTTAATTGGGGGATCATGTTTTATTGAAATCATATCCATGAAAGGGTGTTATAATCTTCAAAAAGAAAAGGAAAATGAGCCCCAATTACATCATACATTTTTAAATTATGGGATGAATTGAAGATATGACCTTATATTTGGAAATTAAACTAATACTATCTAATATATATGATGTGTTCTATATATCATTGTTAATGAGTTATATTATAGACCTAATTATTGTGATCACCTCTTAATAAATATAATTGGAACTTGATCTATCTTATTATGAAGAGACTATGTAGATTCTTAACACTAGAGAAAATGTGTTGTGGAATTATATGACTTGACTGGTAAAGGTACTTTGGAGAAATCATACAATAGAGGAATAAGAATGGGAAGTAGAGGATGTTATGAAGAAGAACCACCCTTATTTTTTATAAAGTAATATCCATGAAAATTTCAAGGAATAAATTATTATAGGATAGAAGAATGTAATGCCTGAGATTCAATTATAGTAAGTGAACATTGTTTTTATAAAAATATAATATAATATAATTCAAATTTTAATATTTCATTACACAAAAACTATAAATTTATTATATGAATATCAATTTTAACCTTACTATGTCAAAATAATCCTTAAATGAATTTTGGAAATTTTCCCTTTAAAATAATCTTTTATGAATAAATGAAAATGTAATATTTAATTAATAATAATTTTATTTATAATAATTTGTTATAATATGTATAATTAAATATGTATTCATTTTTAATTTGATATAAATAAATACAAGATCATTTGGATGTAAAACATGATATTTTTTCATAAAATTGTTTTTAAGTGCATAATGTTTTTCCATTTTAATTAATTAAAATAATATCTAATAATGAATAATTTAAATGAAATTTATATATTATATATATAAATATATTAATTTAAATTCATAAAATTATCATTACTATTCTTCTATTTAATGTAATATCATCTCATGTTTGCAAAATGAATTTTTATGAAAAATCATTTTCATCATGTTTTACGATTTTATTTTTAAATTATTTTATGCCACTTATAGTAATAAAATTTTAAAAAAGGATTTACATATTTGGAATCATCATGAAAAAATTTAGTAATGAGGTAATTTTTTTTTTTTTATGAATTTTAAAAATAGTACAAAATTGGTTAGCACGATTAAGGTTAAAACAGGTTTACTAGGGGTTAATATTAAAGGATATGGGTTAGAGTGACATAAAAACTTATCTAAATGCTATTTTTTGAGTTTATTTAGACCCTATAATATATCAACTTATAAACTGACTCAATTTGACCCATTTTTCCAAGAAATTTAAACAATAATATTTTAACATTTTGAAAAATTATAAGTGTGCCACCTACCTCACTTATGAAAGGTCACCTCCTCTCCTCACTTATTTATATATATCGATCCATTTATCTCCACCAAACCCTAAAAAATATCTACAAAAATAATTATCCATTTTATATAGGTTATTTTTTTCTTAAAATACCATCCCTAAGGTCCTTAAGATGAGATCTAAAGATCTCTTTCAAAGAATACGTAATTATCTTTACCAGAAACTTTTATTTTTATTCTTATTTTACCACCTTCACTTTTTTCCTAATCATTAAAATATAATAACACTAGTATATATCATATACTGAGATGTTATTATGTTGATTTAATAATATTTATTTATATCCTTCTCAATAAAATGGTAAATAACACCATATCTTGTGTTTATGATGGACTACCCCCTCGCAAACCGATATAATTTGTTTTCCACCACGCCGCGCATGGATAGTCATAATTATGGAACTAATGAATATATAAGATATTATGAAATAATTATGATTATTTATATTAAATATATCATCTAATTTTTTTACTTATCTCTCTTTCATGGTGTTTTCATGACCACAAACACCCTCCCGTCTTTCTAATGCTTTCTTTATGTGATTTTTAGTATTTATATTGAATCCAAAGTAGTGAATTTCATGTAACATTCATGTTACTTTTAAGACTTGATAAAGGATTTTAACTATATATTTCCATCCTTCAAATCCTTATAATCAACTTATAATAACCATATAAGGTTTTTTAATGAAGTGGAGAATTCATTTCTTGAAGTTGGGCAGTAACAAACTAAATTGGCTACCCAATGACATTGTGGTAGTAAACCAGAAGTGCATAAGCACCACTAACTACCTAGTGGAGGGGAAATAACATGTTGGTGGCTCCAGTAGGTGTGAAGTGGTTCTGGATGAAGTCCACTAACCATCCACTGACTACTAGTGTCTGGCCAATGGAGTTTCTCCAGCAAGCACCCAAATATTGAAGTCCCATCGAATACTTGGTAGAGGATACCATGTACCCGGTGGCCTCAAGAAGACTCCATAAAGCTCACATTTAATGCAGTAAATAGGACTAATATATATGAATTTTTTAAGTGCAATGCACTCAGTGATTTCTAGAAGATTCTTAATCCCTTTAAATCTTATAAAAGGCCTCTCTTGGATCCTTAGAAGATCACCTCTCACACCAGTTTCCATTGACATGATCCCAAAATATCAATTGAATGTGAATAACTAGTTCTCTAGAATCCTCATAAGAGACGAATTAAAAGTTATAATTTCCTCAAGTCTCTATAACCTTTCTCACAATATCTGCACTCCATTTCACATCCATCCATCGAAGAGGTTTGTGAGTAGTATATAAAGGGTTTTCTCAAATAAAACCACTCTTTCCATAACCTCCTTGACAACCAGTGACATTCAATACTGCTCTCACAAGCCATAATTGTGAGAGGTGGATTTTTTGTCACCATTGAGATCAATGGATTTATACCATTGAACTATCTAGTTGAGGGGAGGAAATATAGGGGCTCAAATAAATCTTTATCCAAACCCCCTATCAATTGTGTTTTTAATCAATGTACTTTTCCACTTTTTATAATTAAACATCATCTCACATAATTTCATAGTTTCAATTCGATCAATTTTATGCTTTAATTACTTTAATATTATTATTTATAAACTTAAATTAAATTTATAAACTTTCACATATTCAATTTATCACTTTATTATTTCAAAATCAGTTAATTTTGAAATTAATATTTTATTAGGAATTAATTTTTTTAAAATAAAAATTCACCCCATCTTTCCATAATCTCTTAACAACAATTGGTATTAAAGGAGACTTTATGTTTTTATAAAAAACATTTTTTTTTTAAATTTTGGTTATTTTAATTTTTTTAAAAAAAATTTAATTGATTTTAAAGCTATATTTTTATTATGAAACCTAATTCCAATTCACATCCACCTATTTTTGATGAAATCAAAAAAATATTATTGTAAGAATCGAATGTTGACTTTCCTTGGTGGTATTTTTATACTGTATGGAAAATGGTAATGTATGAGTATATTCCCACTATAGAATTTGATAGAAAATAAACTCACAAATCTATTAAGAATTTTTAATTGAATAAAAAAGATATGAATTATTTACATTTTGTTCTTGATAAAAATGAGTTTAACCATGTTTCTATATGAAAAACTACTTTTGAGATTTGAAAATTGTTATATGTAACACACGAAGGCACAAAATAGTAAAGGATAAAATATTAAACATGTTTTATCAAGGTTTTGAAAGTTTTACTATTAATTTTGATGAATCTATTACAATAATTTTACATGATTTACTAACATATGAAATGGTAAAAAGTCCCTTAGTGACAATTTATCTACATAAACACTCACAAATAAAATCCTATGGTTTTACCTAGCTCTTGGGATCCTAAAGTAATGGATATCCATGAATCCAAAGACATGGAAAAGATAATGGTAGAGAAACTCATAGACTCCTTAATGACATAAAAAATCATGATGAAACACCAAGTGTAAAAGGATTCCAATGAATCCAAATAAGCCAAGAAAACCATCACCTTCGAAGCTACCGATGATGATAAATCCTAAGGTAAGGTTCTTGACTATTATATTCTTAATAGGAATATTTTTAATCAATTCCAAAATAATAACTTCAAAAAGTGATCCAAATATTCCAATAAAAAGGTGAAACATGAGGTGACATGTTACGAATGTAAAAATAAAAGTCACATCATACCGGAGTGCCCCATCTACAAGAAAAATCTCAAAGAAAAGAAGAAAGTTAAAAATGAGTTTAATTTCTCTACATGGAGTGCACATAATGATTCCATGGATTCAATATCTTCATCCAATTAATGTTTCTCAAGACTGATGTTTATTATAACACATGTTGATAAAGACATCAAGGTTAGTACTCACTTTACAATTTCATTCTCTTATAATTATTCTCCTCATTATTATTTTCACTCTTCACCTCTATATTCTACTTATTTATCCCCCAATCATCTCAATAATGAAGACTTAAAATATTCCAAAAATCAATTTGAGAATGTATATAAACTTGACTCTTGATATCTAGAAATATAAAATAAATATAATCAAGTCATTAAAGAAAAAGTTAATATCTAAAAAGAAAAGTATATTCTCATCCAAGAAATAGAAGTATTATTTATAAAATAAAAAATCAAATGGATATCAATAATATTTTATCTACCATTAAATAACTCAAAAATTATTTTTTAAATTCACCCAAGTTAGAAAAAAATTAAATATAATTTTAGGATCTCAAAAAAATGGAAAATATTTGATTGGATTTGGTTACTCCAATCATGTGAGTTCTTCAAGCTTTTTTTGAAAACCAATTTTATTAAGGGTGTTTATCAAGAAAAGTTTTGTATTTATTTAAAAATAACTTATTATTTAATCTTTTAATGTTATTGAAAAAATGTGTGATATAGAAGACCAAAATCAATCCATCTTTATTTCAATATTTCCAAAATAAAACCTATAAATAAAAATTTAGATTCTAAAATAAATATTGAATAATGTTAGCAGACCCAGGTTTGTGTGTGTTCCAAAATCACAAATCATTTAGTTTTTTAGGATAAGTGTCTTCCAAGTAAAATCCAAGATTCAATGTGGTACCTAGATTCTTGTTTCTCAAGACACATGTGTTGTGACCTCTCCAAATTTTAAAAAATTAATAAACTTGAAGGATGTCTATTGAAATTTAGAGATGAATCTAGGTGTAATATAATAAGTCAAGGTACCAGAGGGTTTTGTAACTTAACCCTTATAAAAATGTTTTATTTGTAAAAGGATTAAAGTTTTTTTTACTAAGTATTCATTAATTACGTGATAACGTTTTTAAAATATAATTCAAAAATGATTTTTTCAAAACTTTTAATTCAAAATAAAATATTTTATTTACCACATAAAGATTTCAAAATGTTTATATAATTAATTTAAAATCTCTTACTAGCCAAAATGTAAAATATTTGAGTGCACAAGTAAATGATTCATGGATTTAGAATAGTGACCTCTGTCATTATATCTTATATTATCTTATCAAACTCAATTGTTATCAACTAGTATGATATCTCTATAAATTGAATATTAATTATGACATGGTTTGTGAAGTATGCCAACATGAAAAGCAACAAAATTCCTCTTTTAAACCTAAAAATTATATTTCTTCATGAAACTTTCATGGAATCACCCATATTTACCTTTTCAATCCTAATAAAATTAAAAGTATAGGATAAATAACCTATAGTATTATAATTATTGATGAAGTTACAAGATTCACATGGGCTTATTTCTCAGCTCATAAAATTGAAGGTTGTAAAGCCTTAATCAAGTTTTCAAAAATGGTTGAAAATTAATAGGGTTTTAAAATTATTTCAATTCAAAGTGATCATGGAGGAGAATTCAATAATAAGGAACTGAATTATTTATGTTATTTAAAAGGATATAATCATTATTTTTATGCTCCCTGAACCCCTTAACAAAACATGGTAGTAGATAGGATAAACCAAACAATATAAGAAATCACTTGAACTATTTTAAATGGTTTTTATCTTCCAAAATATTTTTGGGATAATACCGTTAATAATTTATGTTATATCATTATTTGAGCACTCATAAGACCTTATATTAATAAAACCCATTATGAGATTTGGAATAATAAAAACCCTAAGGTGTGCATTTTCAATTTTTTTGGTTATAAATGTTTTAATTTAAACAACGAAGACAATATTAGAAAATTGGATTCTAAATATTATTAAGGTATCTTTCTTGGGTACTCCAACTCAAAAAAATCTCACCATTTCTTAAATAAATGGAGTAAAATGGTGGAAGAATCAATCTGTGTTGTTTTTAACAATTTTTTTTCAAAACATCTTCCAAAAAATATTTTTGAAATTAATGTTAAAAATGAGAATTTTCAAACTAAAGAAGATAAGGAAGGACAGAAATCACCTTAAAATTATTTTATTAAAGATTTAAAATAATCTAATGACTATGACCTAGAAAATGTAATCTGTTATTTACAAGATAGAACTCGTTCTCATAGATTAGTCTTAAATGAGGTTAAAAACCCAACCTCTATATCTCACCTTGAACCCCAAACTTAATGATGCCTTTAACAATGAAAATTATTTATTTCCCATGAAATAGTAACTAAATAAATTCAATCAAAATGATGTATGGAATCTTTTAGAATTACCTAATGATCATCATGTTATTAGACCAAAATGGGTTTTTTGAAATAAAATAGATGAATATTGTAATAATACTAGAAAAAAATCTCATTTAGTGTAAAAAGGTTATAACCAAGAATGAGGAATAAAATATGGTGAAACCATTACACCCATAGCTCATCTTGAATCCATAAGCATCTTGTTGGAATTTTATTCTCATCTATATTTTAAAATCCTTCAAATGGATTTCAAAATCACTTTTCTAAATGGTTTTATTTATGATTTTTTTTGTGGATCAACCACCTATTTTTGAAAACCCCCCTTTTAAAAATTCTATCTTTATACTTACCAATTATATTTATGGATTAAAACAATCCCCTAAAGCTTGGAATGAGTGTTTTTTAAATTATCTTCTTTTAAATGGGTTTAAAATGGGAAAATATGATTTAACTCTCTTTTTAAAATACATCTACAATGTTATTTTACTTGTTAAATTTTATTTTTATGATGTTCATTTTTTCTATACAAGTTAAAAACATTATTTTGAATTTTCTAATTTAATGAAAGTTGAATCTGAGATGAGATTTATGGGAAAAATAAAATTCTTTCTCAATTTTAAAATTTCTCAAAATTCCAATGGAATATTTTTAAACCATGTTAAATACACCAACTAACATATAAAATTATTTAAAATGTATCATTATATGGAAATTATCACTCCCATGAGTATGAATTTTAAGTTGACATTTGATAAATATGCTAAAATGGTCAACAAAAAGCTTTATAGAGGTATGATTGGTAGAATACTTTACCATACTATGACCATACCTAATATCATGTTCAATGTTTGTATTTGTGCTTATTTCCAACCATATATAAAGAAATATAATTTCAAATATGTGATTTTTTTTTTGTTATTTAAAAGGATAAAAAAATATCATTTTATTTTATCCAAAAGGAACCTATTTTAATTTAAATTATTTTTTCCAATGCTGATTTCAGTGGATACCAAATAGATTAGAAAAATATTGGTGGGACTTGACATATACTAGGAAAATAACTCATCTCATAGAGTAGTAAGAAGAATAATTCAGTTGATCTAAATTTTCAAAGTAGAATACACAGCTTCATGGAGTTATTGTGATATAATTATATGGATTCAATATACTATCTTGGACTTTGGGATAATATTTTACTATATCTCTATAAATTGTGACAATAATAGTGCCATAAATATCTCTAAAACCCTATACAATAATCTCAAACAAAAAACATTTACTTAAGACACAATTTATTAATAGATCACTTCCAAAAGGGTGATATCTTATTGGATTGTATCCCTATAAAATATCAACTCGTAGATATTTTTACCAAAACTATAGACCTTGACTGTTTTTAATTAATAAAAGATTAATTTTGAATGATTTTTTTGTGACATTATTCATTTGATACTCGACTATCTTGAGTTATTTTTAAAAATATTTTAAAAATATTGTTTTTAAAATCTTGTTTTTAAATATTGAATTTATATTTTTATTTATTTATCTATCATGGATATGATCCTTTATCTCACTTGTGTTATAATTTGAGGGGGATCCTTTTATCTCTTTAATTTTTAATTTTTCATTAAGATATATATATATATATATATATATATTCTAATTAATTATTACCATTTTAATACTGTTTTGTCTTATTTTTCAAAATTCAAAATTATATTTTAAAATTGAAAGGACATTACAAATTTTTTATTATTATTTACAAACTATTTTTGATACCATAGATTTATCGATGGTACCTTTGATTTTTAAACTTGTTTAAAGGAATTATTTTTTAGAAATAAATATATGTATTTATTTTATCAATCAAAAATTTGTTTTTATATCTCTTAAAGAAGGTTAATGATGAGTAAAAATAGTTTACATTTACTTTTATTTAATTCTCTTGAGTTGTATTTTTTAAAAATACCAAATCAAAGAAATATTTTCAAATTATTGTATCAACTTAAATGAATCACCTATACATTATCATTCAAAGAATAAATATCTTAATGAAAGTGAAACCATTCCTCGATGTTCCATAGAGAAGGTATGTACCAATTTTAATTTTTTTACTTTATTTTCTACTTATTTTCTTATTTCTATCTTTTATTCTCTTAAACCCTCTTTCCCTTTTACCTTTATCTTTATTTTCAATTTTATACTTTCTTTATCTCATACGTTTTCCTTTGATACTTGTTTTGTTTCTTCTTTTAACTTTCCAATTTCCCTTTATAATGATACTAGTATTTATGGAGTTTAAAATTTAAGAAATGTTTTTCAATTTTTCTTCTTTCACATTTTCTATTCATTTTACCTCTCTTTTACTTTACCCTTATCTCTATAATAATTATATTATTTTGGGATTTATGGAAAATAGAAAGTGTTTTCAAAATATTTTTCTCTCTTGAAAATTTATTTATCAAAACCCACCCTTGAGTTTTTATTCAATATCTTTTCTTAAGATTATTATTATTATTATTCTACTTCTTTATCTCTTTTTAATGTTCTTCTATTTTTTTATAACCATAAATGGATACAATTTGTTTAAAAATATTACTTTTTAAAAGGGTGAGTCCCTTTTAAAATTATCTAAATTATTTATTTTTTCCTATTTCATGCTTAAATTGTTCTACAAAGGGGTATATTTTTGAAATCTCTTAAAAATTATTCTTTATTGTTTTTAATATCATTATGTATAAGTTTATTTCTTGAACCTATTGTATGTCATGTTAATCTCTTGAATTTATTATCTCACTTTCAGGCTTGATATATGCTTAATTTATATTTTTAAGTTAAGTGTTTGTGATCATAAAAAAGGTGGAGATTATTGTAACTCTCTCTTTGTTATGGTGTTTTCATGATCAAAAATGCTCAACTATCTTTCTAATGTTTTATTTAATAGATTTTTATTATTTTTGTTTAATTTAAAGTGGTGAATGACATGGAATCTTATAGTTACTTTTAATCATTGATGAATTCTTGGAAACATCTCTTTACATCCTTTAAATCACTAGAATCAACTTAGAAGAACCATAAAAGGACTTAAAATTATGTGAATAAGGCTTTGTTTAAAGTTGGACAGCAAAAAATTTCATTTTCTACCCTATTCAATACACCAAATACCCAATGACATTGCAGAAACAAACCATAAGTGCAACATCACCACTAGATACCCAGTGGAGGAGCATTGACCAATTGGTGGCTTCATCAGTTGTGTAGTGGTTCAGGAAAAAGGCCTTTAGCCAGATATTATCTAGTAGTGACTCACTGGGGGAGGTTTTTCAATAATTCCCCAGTAACAGGCAGCCCACCGACTACCCGGTGGAGGCTAATGAGTACCTGGTGGTGCTAGTAAGACTTCAACGAACTTGAATTTAATGTGGGAAAAAAATTCAATTATGGAATCCTGTTCTGATTTCATTGTACTCAATGATTTAAAGAATATTTTTAAGTCTTTTACAGACTATAAATATCCTCTCTTGGCTCCTTTTAATATCACCTTTCACACAAGTTTCTTCAACATGCACTTAAAATATCAATCAAAAACGAAGATCTAGTTCTCTCTTATCCTCACAAGAGCCAAATTCAAAGTTCTAATTTACTCAAGGTTCTCTAACCTTTCTCACAATTTCTTCATTAACCATTGTACATACTTCTATCAAAGAGATTTGTGAGTGGCGTGTAAAGGGTTTTCCCAAAGAAAACCACTCTTCCCTCAACCTATTTTCACCAATGGGTAACACTCCTCAAAAGTGTGGGATGTGTTACTTGATGATCAGATATGTTCAAGAGTGTTTTAAAAATCCAAAATTATGAGGTTTGGTTTATTGGTAACCATTGATACCAATGGATTTATACCATTAACCTCTCAAGTAAAGGGGTGGAGACGTAGGGGATCACATCAGGATTTAGCCGAAATCCTAATCAATTGTATTTTTACTCTATTTATGTTTCTTGTTTGAATCATTAAACATAATATCTTACACTTTAATAATTTTGTTTTAATCATTTCCATGCCTTAATTACTTTGATATTATTCTTTATAAACCTAAATTGAAGTGATCAACTATCGCGTATTCAATTTGTCACTTTATTATTTCAAAATAATTTAATTTAGAAATCAATATTTTATTTCACTTTTAATTTTTTAAAAGGTCAATTCACCCCCCACTTTACATAATATTCATCCAATAATACTTCCAAACCTTTCCACCATTTAAAAAAATGATAATGTCGCTCGTGTGTATGTGTGGACTACAACCTCTATGAAGCGACATGATTCATTTTTCATGTCCACTTTTCCTGAATTATTATATATATATATATATGAGATGATATTTATAACATGAATATAATTCTATAGATGATGAAACTATTACGTTTTCACAATAATCATAACTTCTATGATGAAAAATGTATGAGAAAACTAAATAGTTAACACCCAAAACAATTATAATAATGAAATATTATTAACGAAACAATTGAAAAGATGTTATAATTGGATCATATATGGTATTATATATATATGTATATAGTTCTATTATATAATTATAATAAATATAAATTTATTATATATGAGTTTAAATCATCTTCTACTAAGTTGAAGTGTTTGGTATGAGATTTCATCTTAATTTCCACTCTATTGAGACATATTTGGTATTAAGCACATATTTTATTTTATGTGGTGTATATAATATCCCTTTAATGTATATAACATGAGTATATATTTATTCATGATAATGAAAGTTATAATTCAAGTTTACGCTTTCAATGGGTTATAATTTAAATGTTACTAAAGAGGTAAAAATTTATTTTACAATCTCATTATTTTTGGGATTGCTTATATTTTGATTAAAGGAATATTATAATATATAATTCATAAAATCCATCTATTTTATTATATTATGGATATTTAATTAGTTTATATATTTTCTTACTTCTTTTAATCTATTTGGAACTTAAATCAAGAAAATAAATTTCTAAAAGAGAAGCTGATCTTATTTCTCTTTTTCATTAGGATTATTTTTCTTACATATCCATATTTTTCAATTTTTTAAAATTAAATTTTATTTACAGAAATGATTTATAAAGGACATTTTTTTACCATTGAATTTTTACAAGGTTTGAAAGTAATCCTTTTAATATCTTTCTAAAGGTTCATTTCCAACTTCCTTTACAAAAAATCGAAAGGAATATTTCTTTTTAACGTATATAGTGTCAAAATTTTTCCCACCACCATAATAATTTTATACTATTTATATTCTTCTATAAGTTTTCAATGGTTATACAAATAATTTTTTTAATGAAAATTTATTTTGAATGATTCGATTCAATTTTCTTCTATTCTACAAAAGACTTGATTTTATTACAAAATGTAAATTTCTAAGTAATTGATTATCATCTATAATTTTTTGATTAATTTTGTGTCTATTAACTTTCTCTTGAAACATTCACTTTATTGTGATAATATTTCATTGGAAATTACATTTCTATTCTATATCTACGTTCTTTGGATCATGGATATACTTATTAGCTAAATTTTATACCATTTCTACATAAGGTATTTTATTATGAATGTTATTTTATTGACATAGGAAATATTTATATTCCGTATTCTTTAGTAAATAAATATATTTATTAGTAAGAAATATTTTTTATGAATTAGATTGATCATTTAATATATTAGGAATGTATTGTACTTGCATTTATAAGTGAGGCCTAATTATAGATAGCCCCAAGATGCATCGATAGGTCTCACAAAACAAACTATTAGCCTTATTAAATGGGGTTTGGTATATACCTACCCATATTTGAAAATATTTTAGAACAAATCCTTGATCAAGGTATCCAATATTATGCATTTCCTTCATTGAGAATTTAGTTATTATTATCCCTGAGACTATTACATTGATATTTTCCATGGATGGATTTTTTTCTCGAGTTATTGGTTAATTTTTAATGTTTTTCAAGTTATTTAACTTTCTATGTTGATTATGCATTATTTACTCATGATAGCTTCTGATGTACGCAACCCTTACTTAGCATTTGAGACTGCCCTTATTTTGTTTTCCTTTCCCTGGGATATAAATAGGGAATCTATGAATGATTTTTATGGATGTAGAATATTTACTTTAACTTTTTTTATTTTTTATTTCCAATATAAAATAAGAATAATTTATGCATATGATTATTCAAGATTACTAAACCGATCGATCCTTGATGATGTGATCCCTTGTATCTTATGCTAATGTAATAAATTAGACACTGACTATGGGTTACTAGATATAGGGTTGTTACACTACTAAACACATTTTATTATAGGATGAATAGACAGAGAAAGAGGGGATTTTCTTGGAAAAAACTTAGTTTTATTTTAGAAAATTGAGTTTCCTTCCGATGAGGTTAATTGGTAACCAAAGGGAGGAGTAATGTCTGAAAAAGAGATCACATAACCTTTTGACCCAAACCAAAATTCACTATCAATTTTTTAGGTCTCTTAAAATTCATTATAGATGATTCCATTTATTTTATAATTATCCCAATAATTCTATTCAGTTTCACATATATAACCATGAATCATCCAGAAAACCTAGAATTGAGTTTTTTAAGAAACAAATTAACTCTAGAATTGAATTTAAAAAATAAACACACTTCCTTAAACTTATTTAGATCAATCATTTTTTCATGAAATATCATGATCTTATCCTTATAAATCATAAAATTCCCATTATAACCTTTACCTATCCAATTGTTTGTGTATAATTCCATAATAATCCAATAATTAATTATCAAGATTTAGTGCGTATCGATTCCTTCAGTTACACACTATCTTCTCTAAAATACCTTTCAATGAATTTTTTAATACATCTACCTCTACATTGGTTTTTGGATGATATATTGTTATTGATTTGTTTTTAAAGTCACACATCCCCCTAATTCTTCCAAACTGACTATTATAGAAGTGAAGTTCATTTTCACTAGTGATAGATTTTAGTTATCATTATCTATAAAAGATGCATTTTCTTATAAATATTTTAGTTTAATGATTTTCTTCTAGTAAATACATTGTTTCACTATAACACCCCAAAAAGTTTATGGTATGCTTCTATTAGATACATTCTATTCATAGCCTATATTTCATGAAGCACTATGTATTTTGCGAATCAAAACATCATAGGAGAAACTTATAAGCTATCCATTAAACAAAAATTTTCCACTTATATGTTTTGAATTTCGAAAAACGGTCATCTAGAGTTGTGACCATTAAGTCATTTGGAGTCTGATAGAACCAAATTTTTTTGATTAATAGTAACATACCCTTATGAATAGTAAAATGAATAGTAATATGACCTTTATAAATAGTAAATAATGATAATATTTTATTTTCTTAAGGTAATAAGATAATGAGATCTTAATTAATTTTTCAATGTGATATAGAACTAATTTTACCTTTAAAATTGTTATTTTTTGAATTAATTATGATTTTATTTAAAAAGTAAATTAAAAATAATTAGAAAATTATTTTCAAAAAATGGAGCTCATTTTTGAATTCTACACGTTGAAAAATTGTTAGGGTGAATTTTTTGGATTTTTCTAAAATACATGAATTTTTTATGAATAGTAAAAATACAATTTTGAGTTTTCAGTAGTTTAATAACATCATAATGATGTAATAATTAAATATAAAAGTATGGTCAAATTTTTTACAGTAAATTAATACATGAGGTGTCCCAAGTGGCTAAAACCATGGGCAAATACCATGGGCAAGCCCATGGTTTGGCAAACACCACTAATGAGGTGTCCCTTTGAAATTATTAAAAAATTACCTCTCTTTTTCTATAAATACCCACTCATATATTCGTTTTCTTTCATTACAAATCCAATATCCTAGAATATCTGGTGGTTTTACCTCTCTATGAGTCCTCCCAAGGTGTCCTTCAGCCCACAAGGTCCCATCCTTCGAGATATAGGATTTACTTTACAAGGTAAGGGAATCCTTCATTCTCTTCTTTTAGTCGTCACTTCTTTTATGTTATCTATTTGAATTTCCATTATCAAATGTTGGGGTTTGATTTTATCTATTCTTCTTACTTAATTTTTGATTTAAATATTATGAGATACCCATTTGTTCTCATAATTTCATTTTATAAAATTTTAAGTGACGCCGTTAGGTTGCCAAATTTTCATAAGGGATCTCTCAACTTTTCATTTATTTTCAAGTTCATCTCTTTTCTTTTTCTCTTATCACCATATATTTCCAAATGACCATGATAAACTTTATTATCATCTATATACTATAATTATATCATGTTAATGGAATAACTATCATCAATATTCTTACTCCCCCATTTTTATTTTTATAAACGAAATCAACGTCCACGAGGTTCCAATTTATAACCTTTATGGACGGTGGAGTTTTGTTCTTCACTTTCTCCTTAATTGATGGTAATGAAACCATTTTAATGGTTTAATCAGATAAGAATATATTTAATTCATCTCATTATTGTTCTTTAATCTTTACACATTTATAATAAGGAATAATAATACAAAACAAGTTCATTGTATACAAAACTGCCAAGCTAAATCTAAGCATTTATCAAAAACTTTCAACTAATGATTCATCCTCAAGTATATAACCTAGAATCATTATAAAATCATTTATATATTATTAATTTCACTAATAATATATATTAACAATTCTGTATTTTTAACCACATTTCAAATGAACTTCCATTCATGAATGCAAGTAAATGAATCATGAAAACCAAGGAAGAAAATACTTCCAAAACATTAAAATTGAACCTCTTAAACCCATTAAAAGGGCTATTAATGAACCTAATAAGGTTATACTAAATCAATTACATGTATAGGAGGTTCTGGACGTATTAATTAATGGATCCAAATTTGATTATTCAGGTCATTAAAACAAATGAAGAACACACTAGAGAAAAAGGTAAGGGGTTTCTCATCTCCGCGCCGCCAAACCATTTTTTTCATTTTCTGAAGGCCGGTTTGAGGGTTGCCGGTACCCAGAACAACCCTTCACCACATACACACACCACGTCAAAACATATAGGTCCAATTCGAAATTCAAATTTCAAAACTAAACCTACCAGCGCCCTGCTACGCACCTACCATCAAGCCATGCCTCGGACCGAGATCCATCACGACGCACCACCAATCACAGCGGCGAACCCATTGCCGAAGCACTTTTCCATGAGCCGAGATTCCCACCAACATCAAAAAACCATCCCATACAGCAAAAAATTCAAACCAACCAGGAAGAAATCCAAAAAATCCAAAAATTTCATCAAACCCTCGCAAAGAAACCGCAAGGAGTGAAGGAAAGAACATCCGGCAAGACTCCGTCGAAGCGCCATCGCCAAATCAAACGAGCCGGCGTAGAAAACACCATCCTCGTCGACGCACCATCGCCAAAACAAACTCACTAGTGCAGAAAACTCCATCCCCAAAACCATCCAAAAATAAATATAACAAAACAAACCTTAAGCAACATCACCAGATCTCCGGTCGACCCGGACGAAGGACAAGAGCAAATCCCGTCGCCACCCTCAGATATGCACCCAAAGGCCAGATCTACCTGAATCTCGCATAGACAACGCTGAAATAGACAGGACCCCCAAATCACAGCACCTGAAACCCGCACCCTGGACCAGCATCTTGCACCTATTGAAACCCTAGCTGAATCCGAAGCTAGAGCGGAGAGAAGGATGCGCAGAGATGCAAATCGCCGAGGATGTTGACGAGCCTGTGTAGTGTTGAAACTATGAGAGAGCACATCGCGAGCACGCCGATGATAGATATGGAGGGGAACAGCCGGAGGGAGAGGTGAAAGCGATGGCGGGTGGAAGACCTAGACGCAGAGCCCCTTACGGGCCCATTCCAGGGGTTTCTCATCACACTTTCTTTTCTGTGAGATTTTCATTTTTCGCCAGTTATTTATTGTATATGGTATATGTGTACTGAAATTTGACATATAATAACATTATTCTATTTATATTCATGTTATTCAACAATTCATTTTATGGTTATTAAGTTCTGGTCATATGATTCGACCGATTACATTGTGGTAAGACACTTTGTCTCAATTGCTATTTTGTTGTGACTAACTTTGTGTGGTGCACCTAATAATCCTTATGTGGTGTACCTACTGCCCATTTGAGATCACTTTACATTTGATATTTTATTTATATTAAATATCTATTATCTCATATCATGGATATTTTTGTTTTCTAAGCTGTATACCATTTTACATACGGTGTTTATTTGGAATGTTATTTTAATTACGGAAATATTAATGAATCTGTATACTCTACTCTATATGGGTATTGAAAAGACATATTTCTCTTGTATTGAATCATTGTGTAAAGAATGATTTGGACATGCAGTGGCAGGTGGGGCCCGCTATATCCCCTTGATGCATCGGTAGGTCTCATGAGACAGATCAATTGGCAGAAAACCCTTCGAGTTTGTTTCCAAAAATCAGGCGGGTTTCTACCCACAGAACTAAACCGCTTTAACGGTATTATGGTTTCATGTGCCAGATACATGACATCCAATTAATAAGCATTCTCTTTATTCATTATCAGTTATTACTATCCATGAGGTTTTCACTATGACAAAATCTATGGATGTAGGCCCTTTCTTAGTTTGTAATTGGTGTGTGTTTTTCATTTGTTCCCCATGCCAAATTTTTTATGATTTAGTTATATTGATTTATGCTTCCACTATTTGTAACCCTTAATGAGATTTTGAGATCACCCCTTTCATTTTTTACTTTCAAAAGGTGACAGAGAGGAGACCATTTATTGCATTCTTGTGGATGCAGCTTTTAGTTTTCTTTATGTATTGTATTTTGTAATCTTTTCCAATGTAATTTGAGTAACATCTATGCATATAGTTTCTTCAAGACTACTAAACTGATCGTTCCTTCAGGATTTTCATTCCTTATGACCATGCCAATATAACAAGTAATGCACCGACTCCAGTCTAGAGGGGTTAGGGTGTTATAGTTAGCATTAGAGGAAGTTTAATAGGAAACTTGGAAACTAGAGTAGGAAATGTATAGTAGGGAACAAATACATAAGGTAATATTTGAGGATAAACATATAATAAAGTCCTTTTATTTTGGTAAGGAATGGATTATGTGGATCTTTTTAAGAAATACGTCCCTATCTGGATACGAGCAGGTAGAGGCAGCTCTGGCACAAATGTATCTAGGGGTAAAACCCAAAAACACCACTTTGAGCTAGACTCGAACGGAAAATGGTGCATGACAATGGGACTTTTTTCACTCTTTGTTACGACACTCCTGGGGGATATGCTTAGGATAATTCAAATTTTCTTTACAATCCATTAGGAAGAAGTTTAATGTAAATTTTTCCTTAGAGGAACCATGTTTATAAGATTAGTTATGCATATAATTTCAATCTATGTTGAGTGATTTTCTATTTGAGAATCATAAACTAATATAGTGTATCCCATTATTTAGAAATGACATCTAATGGAAGAAGGGGAATCAATAATCGTGGAAAGGTAGGGATCTCCCTATTGAGCAAGTCAACACAGTCAATGTTGGAGCAGATTAGATCATGACCATATTGGGAAAACTTACTCAAGTTATAAAAAATAACCATTCCACACCTATGTTGGATTGTTTCATGTGGTAGAAGCCCCCATATTTCAGCATGAATACTAATCCAGTGGTTTCTAAGCAATGTATCAAGTCCCTTGAAAATATATTCATGGCATTAAGATGAAATGAAAATGAAAAGGTAGTACTGTCGGTATATTGTCTCAAGGGTGACGCTGATCAATGGTGGTCCTTGATTCATAATACCACAGAGGAAGAAGAAATAAAAGATATGGAATGAAGGACTTTCAAGGAAATATTCTTTGAAAAATATTTCCCATGTGATCAACGAACTGAAATGAAGAGTAAATTCCTTAGCTTAAAACAAATGGAAGAAAACAGTTTTGTAGACTATGAGGCTACTTTCACAAGGCTGGCCAGGTATGCCGTAGATTACGTACGTGACTTGGCAGACAATATTGATCATTTCTTTGAAGGTCTTAATCCAAGTCTTAAAAGTGCAATGGATTCTCAATCATTTTCATCATATGATGAAATTGTATCAAGTTCCATCAAAACATAGAAGTAATTTTCTAGATCAAATATTTTCAAAGGAAACCAAGATAAGGAGCAGTACTCTGATAACAAAGGAAAAGGAGAAGTATCAAAGAAGAGAAAGGGAACAAATCTATTCCCATTATGTGAGAACTGTGGAAAGAATCATCTTGGGAAATTCTTGAAAGGCATGTGAGTCTACTATAACTGTGGAGAAAAGGGTCATCGATCTGATGAATTCAAGGGGAAGAAACAATTCAATGATATTCAATGCTACAATTGTAGAGAGATGGGACACTATGAAAATGAGTGTCCTAAATTCCAAGGAAACATGCCTCAGAAAAATCCAAGAGAACAAGGGAGAGCCTATGCGATTACAACCGCATAGGTTGAAATTCCTAATGACATGGTGGTAGGTACTTTAATTGTTTCCTCAAACTTATCCAACACTTTATTTGATTCTAGATCATCTCATTTATTTATATCTTCCCAGTTTTCCAAGAAAATTATATATGTACATTTTGATTTAGTAAAGGAGTTGTCAGTTAAAACTTCTAGGGGATGTATCATTGCAACAAAGGCATGTCGGCTAGTCCCTCTACAGACACTAACATGTGCTTTAGTTGCTAAGCTTATCATCATACCAATGACTAAATTTGATATAATTCTCAGTATGTATTAGATAAAAAATTATGATGAGAATATTTATTATAAGAAGAAGAAAGTTACACTTTTTGAAAATGGTGTAGAATCCCTTGTCTTTAGGGAAGAAACTTCGCCACCTGATTCTTATCTAGAACCACCCCAGTAGCTCTACTGAATGTAATAATTAGAAGAGGTTATGTGTTACATTAGTACCAGATCTAAAAAGGGAACTATTAGATGATTCCCATAGCTCAAATTTCTCTATACACTCAGGTAGCACCAATATGTACACATATCTGAAGGAATATTTTTGGTGGGATAATATGAAGTGGGAAATTTCTAACTATTTGTCAAGGTGTCTAGTTTGTCAACAAGTAAAGGTAGAGAGACAAGATCCCAAAGGAGTGATGAAAAATATACCTATTCCTATGTGGAAGTGGGATAACATTACGATGTATTTTGTCATCAGACTACCGAGGACACCTAGAAGGAATGATGCAATATGGGTAATTGTAGATCGTCTCACAAAATCAGCACATTTCCTTCCAATAAGAGAGGATTTACCACTTGAGCGCCTGGAAAGACTTTATATTAATGAAATTTTAAGACATCATGGTGCACCTCTAGAAATTGTCTCTGATCGAGATCCCCGGTTTACATCAAAATTCTGGAAAATTCTCCAGAAGGCTTTGAATACTGAGCTTCAGATGAGTACTGTATATCACCCCCAAACTGACGGACAGTCTGAAAGGACTATTCAAACTCTAGAATATATGATGAGATCATGATCTCTTGACTTCCAAGGTGTGTCAGATCAATACTTTCCTTTGGTGGAATTTTCCTACAACAATAGTTTCCATTATAGTATTCAAATGCCTCCATATGAAGCATTATATGGGAAAAGATGTCGAACTCCAACTTGTTGGGACGAAGTTGGTGAGAGGAAACTTATAGGCCCAAAAATTATTGAATCTACCACGACAAAGGTGAATAAAATACAAGCCCATATTAAAGCAGCCCAAATTAGGCAGAAGAGTTATGCTGAAAACTGGAGAAAGGACTTGGAATTCCAGTGGGGGATCATGTATTTCTGAAAGTATCTCCATGGAAGGGTGTCTTGAGGTTCGGTAAGAAAGGGAAAATGAGCCCCAGGTACATCGGACCATTTGAAATTCTAGAAATAATCAGAGCTGTAGCTTACCATTTAGCAATGCCGCCAAATCTCTCCAGAGTTCATGATGTGTTCCACGTATCATTGTTAAAGAAATACATGCCAAACCCAACACATGTACTCAAATATGAAGAAATAGAACTGGAACTGGATTTGTTATACTGTGAAAAGCCTATCATGATTTTTGACACAAGGGAGTAGATATTGAGAATTCAAATAACTCATCTAGTAAAGGTTATTTGGAGAAACCAGAATATGGAGGAAGCAACATGGGAACCAAAGGATTTCATGAAGAAGAACCACCCACATCTTTTTGGTGGGCTTTATACATAAATTTCAATGATGGAATTTCTGAAGGAGGGAATAATATAACACCCCAAACATTTTATGGTATGCTTCTATTAAATACATTCTATTCATAACCTATATTTCATTAACCACTATGTATTTTTTGAATCAAAACATTATAGGATAAACTTATAAGCTCTCCATAAAACATAAATTTTCCAATTCTATGTTTTGAATTTTGAAAAATGGTCATCTAGATTTGTGACTAGTAAGTCATTTGGAGTCTGATAGAACCAAGTTGATTTTTTTATGAATAGTAACATACACTTATGAATAGTAAAATGAATAGTAATAAGACCTTTATAAATAGTAAATAATGATAATATTTTATTTTCTTAAGTTAATAAGATAATGAGATCTTAATTAAATTTTCAATGTGATATAGAACTAATTATACCTTTAAAATTGTTATTTTTTGAATTAACTATGATTTTACTTAAAAATTAATTTCAAAATACTTAGAAAATTACTTTCAAAAAATGGAGTTAATTTTTTAATTCTACACGTTGAAAAATGCTTAGGGAGAATTTTTTGGATTTTTCTAAAATACATGAATTTTCCATGAATAGTAAAAATACAGTTTTGAGTTTTCAATAGTTTAATGACATCATAATGATGTAATAATTAAATATAAAAGTATGGTCGACTTGTGTACAGTAACTTATGACATGAGGTTTTACAATCGGCTAAAACCATGGGTAAATACCATGGGCAAGCCCAAGGTGAGGCAAAAACCACTAATGAGGTGTCCCTTTGAAATTATTAAACAATTACCTCTTTTTATATAAATACACAATCATCCATTCGTTTTCTTTCATTCCAAATCCCACATCCTCGAATCTCTGGTGGTTTTACCCCTCTAAGATTCCTCCCAAGGTGTTCTTAATCCCCCAAGATCCCATCCTTTGAGATATAGGAGTTGTTAGGTTGGTGTCTTGAGAACCAACTATTTTGTACTTTGATTGCATGAATGTTCACTTATTATATTGTTCTTTGTTCTGCATGAATATAATATAATAATGTCTTGGAATATTTTTTTCATTGATAAGGTCATGGAAGATCCCCGCTATGATGAGAACCTTAAAATTCTATAACAATATTCTTAAATAAAGTTCTACGGTTGGATGACATACTATGATAGGACACATAGTATACAAACCGTCATGTGTGAGTACTCGTAAGAAGAAGAGACTCTATCTCATGGAGTTTACACCTGATAATCTCCAATATGGGAGATTATGAGAACAGAACCGCCAGTAGTAATTCTTCATGTTTTGGTGTCATCGGATATTTCTATCTACGAGCGTGTGTAATGGTCCTTAGACTACAAGATTATCATTAACTCATGTCATGACTCACACACTTAGATTTGATGACGAAAACCGTCACGAAGACAATTGGCGGGAATTAGGGTACGTTGGGTGTGTCATGAATGACATGTTGTTAATGGATAAGTCGAGGAAGGATTTGTCCCTTCCATATTTATGGAAGTAGATATCTTAGGCCCTTTGACTGAAATAGAACTATCGAACAAATTCCATAGCCATGGTGACACGACGAGTTTATTTCTGGAAGTCAAAGAATGAAAGATCAAGCATATAGGTTTATAACACTACCATGAAACCTTCTTGATGAGATATTTATACAAATGGATTAAATCACACAGTAAGCATTCGTACGAGGTGACATGTCAATGCACCATCAACTTCGTTCTCTTGGGTGCCTTGACCTATTTCTAGACAATAATCTTGGACTTTAGGCAAGCCCACCTAATGCCAACGAGAAAGAGGCCTAGAGGGTCACACACTAAGTGTATCCAAGTATCTCAATTAGAATAAAGATTATTCCCGTACGTGGTTTAATAATTATTCAAGGAAGCGTAAATCATTTTAATTATGGAGGAAGAAAGAAATGAAAATAAAGATATACACGCCGTGTATTAATGATTACACGCAGTGTAGTTTTTCATGGAAAACAAGTACACGCCATGTATTAATGATTGCACACCATGTAGTTTTCATTTTTAAATGAAATAGAAAAACAAGTACACGCCGTGTATTAATGATTTCACACTGTGTAGTTTTCCATTAGGGATTTTGAGGATATAATATTGTTTTATTAAATGATATTTATTATAATTAACGTGAGCACATGTCAAGGAATTAATTATTCTACATGGTGTTTCAATAATAGTCAATGAAATAAATAAAATGCGTAACGCGTTTATTTATTATCATAACTATACGACCTCAAACCCGATTATAAATATCCTCACAACCCCAACTCTTTTCCTACACAACAATTCTATAGAATTCTTTCAAGTCCAAAAGAACCTCTTCCTCCAAGAACGTTCTCAAGACCGAGAGAGATCCTCTTCCATCAGATCATGATGATCTAAGGCAGACAACGCAAGCAAAGGTTTCTCTATGCTAGCACCTGGAGACTCCTTTGGTGACATCCAGAGATATGAGGTGCATGTGTGGATCACCGCTAGAGGAAGTCTACACTTGGCTTCTGCGACGCAATGATTAATCACATCAGAACGTGATCAAGAATATCAACGAAGAAAGAACACCCAAAAGGTACTTCTTGTCAATTAATTAAATTAATTATAATCAACCTGTGATGATCCACTTTAGTGGTTCCGAGACCTTTCTTCTTATTTGTTTATTTCTATGAATCGATCCGTGGAGACTGGTGTTCATCGTTGTATTGATCCTAGATTGATCATTCTTAATGACAAAAAGCCATGTGGATACATCCACCCACATGCTTCCGCTATGACCGGAACCTTTAATTCGTATTAAAGGTAGGTTACAACGTTGATTATAGTTATTTAATTTTCGTTGATAATTTACGCATTTATATTTGATTCAATTCATGATAAATATTTCTGTTAAAATGATTGAACGAGATCTGTTCTTCCTCATTCTTTTTTTGATTCACATCAAAGAAATGAAATTTTAATTTTAATTTTGATTAAATTAAAAACGAGGATCTCATCTGGAGGAGCCGCTCTTTATTTACGTACAACACAAGAATACATAGCATGTAGTGAAAACTACATGTCGTGTACTTAGGTTCAATGAACCGGTACTGGTACGCCAAACCACGTCGTGTGAATTGATTATACCTAAGTATTTATTACCCCATGTTGACCAGAAATGAACGGTGCATGGGAACAGGAATACACGGCGTGTATGTTGAATCAACATGTCATGTAGTCCGATCCGGTCTAGGTGAAACCGTGTACAAGGAGAATCCATGTTCCGCGTACACGGGATTGCCAGGCCAGTAACCGTGTTATAAGGAAGTACACTCCATGTTAGATTAATCTACACGTCGTGTACTCAAAAATTTCCAAAGTAGAGAAAACACGCCAAAGCCCCTAGCGTGTACTTTGGATAAAGGGTGAAAAGAAGTACACGCTATGTAAATATAAACTATACGCCGTGTAATTTATAGAAAAGTAATTTCACCAGGTTTCCTCCAAAAGTACAAAGACCTGTACAAGGAATATGGATGATAAGAATCTCAAGGAAATTCAGAAAGGAATTTAAGATAAATAATTGATTAATTATAAGATCATAATTAATTGAATTCAAGCACGACTTATCTTAAAAAATAGAACGATTAAAAGAATTTGAATTTTAAATATGCGTAAATGTTGTTGCATGCTATGGATGATCATGAGCTAGACCAAAGACCCTTTGTATGTGTGTATAGTTTCATTTAAATTTGTTTAATTTAAATTCATTGTCCTGTGAGCCTTCTTCCAATAAAATGTAGGGCCTGCATTCCCATGGTTTATTTAATGTAAACCCCATGTAATGGAGGATCTCCCAAGATAGAGGAGATGGTTCAAAACCCAAAGCTGAGGTGAAAGCAACCCAAGAAGATACAAAGGTGGACAGGTGGGACCTACAAAACACGAACCATTGGTTCAGGTTGTTTTTCCCTAGGCCAGGGTTAGCTTATCAAACCACTGGATAAGATAACCAATAGAATCTCATGATCATTCCATCTTATTTTATTTCTGTCTGATTTCATGATTTATTTATTATGTATATATTGTCGCGATCACATAATTAATGAAATAAAAAAGCATGAAAAGATGGAATAAAATAAAAACCAGACTATGCGTAAACATTATCAAAACATAGTTAATCACTTAAGAAAGCATCACTTAATATTAATAAGCATGTGATAATTCAAAACTACACATAAAGGATTAAAATCCCTTAATACCATATTAAGTCAGACCAAGCCTTCCATTACCTGATTAAGGGCAAGACTCAATAAAACTATGTGTTTGACCAACCCTTGTTGGGACACTTACTTTTATAAAGGAAGCCCTTATGAAAGGTTTAGGGTTGACTTAACTATATTACATCAAGAGGAGTAGCCCTTGCTAGAATTGATGTAATATTGGAGGCAAGAGTTGAGGAAATCCAAGTCAAGATTTCAGGATTGGGGAGTCCACTCAACAGATCAAAGAACTTTAAGCTCACAGTTGGAAAAGACCTGCCTACCTAAATATATTCAAATAACTTGACCAACCCTTTTTGGGGTTATGCGAAGGGGAATATGGATCCTTTCCACTAGAATGTCAAAGAAACTGGACATTCCGAGTTCAATGGTGAGGTCCATTGGGACTTGATAAAATAGTGTGAGACTTAATAAAATTTATTATTTCTCATAAAATGTAATCAAGAAAGTACTGATAAATCTGCTCTTTTAATTTGTAGAATCAATATGAAAAACTCGTCAACCACATTTTCTCTGCGATCAATTCTAGATAAAGACAACATCATCACCGGTAGTAAATTTCAAGAATGGTTTAGGTGCCTTCAGGTTATCCTATGCCATGAACGAAAGTTTTATGTGCTGGATTTCTCACTTCCTAACTCTCCTACCCCAGGGGCGAGTGATGAATATTTCTTGGTCTATGATCAACATTTGAGTGATGCACTCGACGTTCAATGTTTGATTTTATCATCAATGTTAAGTGAGCACATGAAGTCTCATGAGGACATGGATGAATATATCATGCTCGAGAACCTCCGTGGTCTATACTAGGAGAGAGAAAGACAGGAAAGTTTTGAGATCTCCAAGGATCTATTTCAGAGCAATCTTAGAGAGGGTGCCCCAGCCGGGCCTCATGTAGTCAAGCTCATTGAATACATTGAACGCTTGGAGGTCCTAGGGTTTAAACTCCCCGAAGAACTGGGTACCGATCTCATTCTTGCATCACACCCCCAGAGCTTCTCAAACTTTGTTGTGAACTTCAACATGAACAACATTGAGAAGTCTCTATCTGATCTTCTTATCCTCATTAGCCATGTGGACAATGACATGAAACGTGAAAAGCCTTATGTCCTCATGGTGAATAAAAGGAAAGGGAAGGTGAAGAGCTTTAAGCACAAATTTTCTTCAAGGCCTTCCAAGAAAAGGAAGTTCAAAGGGGAGGCAAGAGAACATGAGGCTGTTTGTTTCGCATGTGGCAAGAAGGGCCACTGGAAGAAAAAATGCACCCAGCCAAGGAAACAAGGGGAAGCTTCAGGTGCATTTGTTATCGAATGCAATCTATCTGTTTCTACCAATTGGTTATTAGATAATACTTTTGGTGCTCACATCTGTATCCAAATACAGGAACCAATTAGATTCAGAAAGATTGACCAAGGTGATGTGGATCTACGAGCAGCCAACGAAGCCAGAATCGCTGCTATAGCTGTCAGAGACGACCACCTCACGTTGCCTACTGGGATGGGCTTGGTTTTGAAAGGATGTTATTATGTACCCTATGTAACCAAAAACATTATTTTAGTATCCAGATTAGATACTGATGGATTCATCTTCAAGTTTGGAAGTGGATGTTTCTACTTTTATAAAGATAGCATTTGTTTTGGTAGGGAACATTTATATAATGACCTTTATGTGTTAGAATACACAAACCAAGTAATGGCAATCGATGAAAAAGTTAATTGACATGACTCATACCACACCCAACTTTGGCATCACCGGCTAGGTCCTGTCAATGAGAAATGTTTGATAAAATTACATCAAGATGGGTATTTATATTTTTTTGAACTAAAACCACTTGGTGTATTCCATGCGTGTCTACAAGGAAAAATGATCAAAGCACCATTTAGTTGGAAAGGTTAAAGAGATAAATATATTCTAGAATTAGTTCACACAGATGTGTGTGGACCATTTCCAGTTGAAGCAAGGGGTGGGTTCTCATACTTCACAACTTTTACTAATGATTTTAGTAGATATGGATATATTTTCTTAATGAGGTATATGTCGGATTATTTTGATCGGTTCAAAGAATACAATAATGAAGTTGAGAACCATCTTGGTAAGAAGATTAAGAAACTCCGCTCAGAGAGAGGAGGAGAATATCTTAATCAGGACTTCGTTAATTTCTTACGGGAGTTTGGGATTCTATCTCAATTCACCCCTCCTTACACACCTCAGTGGAATGGTGTAAGTGAAAGGAGGAACCACACCCTGTTGGATATGGTGAGATCAATGATGAGTCATGCGATTTTTCCATTATCCTTTTGGGGATATGCATTACAAACAACATCACACATACTAAACCAAGTACCAAATAAATCGATAAATGGTATTCCATACGAGTTATGGAGTGGACGCAAATCCATGTTATTGAATTTACATGTGTGGGGTAGCGAAAAATTTGTTAAGGCCTCTACAGGTAACAAGCTTGCACCCCAAGGCACAAAGTGTATCTTTATAGGATATCCCAAGGAAACAAGTGGATATTACTTATAAAACCCCTTAGATAAAAAGGTAACAGTGGTAAGACATGCCATATTCCTTGAGAGGGAGCACATATCCAAAAGAGATAGTGGGAGAGAGATATAATTTGATGAAGTTGAGGCTCAAGATACACAAAAGTTGGTAAAAGAACAGATTCCACAAAGCCCCATGGAAGAACAATCTGTTCCAGAGACACGAGAACTATGTAGGATCATGAGAGTGGTGAGAGAACCAGAATGATATGGTTTTCTTGTCACTGAGGATGGTGACTCATTATTGGTTGAAAATGATGATCCTCTTACCTACAAGGAAGAAGTTGAAGGCACAGATGCTGCCAAGTGGCAAGAATCCATAAATTCTGAAATGGATTTCATGTACCAAAACCAAGTCTGGATTTTGGTAGATCCTCCATTTGATGTAAATAATGTTGTTAATAAATGGGTATTCAAGAAGAAACTGGACATGGAGGGGCAAGTCAGCACCTATAAGGCACGACTGGTTGCAAAAGGTTTTAGACAGCGTCATGGAATTGACTATGATGAAACCTTTTCACCAGTTGCGATGCTGAAATCCATCAGAATCCTATTGGCCATTGCCGCTTACCATGACTATGAAATTTGGAAAATGGATGTCAAAACAACATTCCTTAATGGGAACCTCTAGAAAGATGTCTACATGACACAACCTGAAGGGTTTGTGACTCCAAAGGATGCCAACAAGGTATACAAGTTGCAGAAATCCACTTATGGATTAAAGCAATCATCAAGGTCATGGAACATTCATTTTGATGAAGCCGTAATGGAATTTGGATTTATTAAGAATGAATGCGAGCCTTGTGTCTACAAAAGGTTTAGTGTAAGTGTAGCTATTTTCCTAATAGTATATGTTGATGACATATTACTAATTGGAAATGAAGTACCTGTCTTACTATCAGTTAAGGAATAGTTGGATAAATGCTTCTCTATGAAAGACTTGGGCGAGGCAGCATATATTCTTGGAATCAAGATCCATCGTTATAGATCCAAGAGAATGCTGGGCCTGAGTCAAAGTACATACATTGACAAAATACTGAAGAGACTCAGTATGGAATAGTCCAAGAGGGGATTGTTTCCAGTGTCACATGGCATTCATCTTTCTAAGAAAATGTGTCCTCAGACACATGAAGAAAGAGAGAAAATGGCAAGGATCACTTACACATCTGTGATTGGGTCAGTCATATATGCTATGCTATATACAAGGCTAGATGTTGCTTACTAATTAAGTGCGGTAGGAATATATCAAGATGATCCAAGATACCTCCATTGGATGACAGTCAAGACTATCCTTAAGTATCTGAGGCGTACTAAGGATATGTTTCTGGTTTATGGAGGAGATGAGGAACTAGTCATCATAGGACATGTAGATACTAGTTTCCAGACTGATCAAGATGACATAAAGTCACATACTAGATACATCTTAAATTTGAATGGAGGTGCAGTGAGCTGGAAGAGCTCAAAGAAAAGTGTGGTGGCAGATTCTACATCAAAGTCTGAGTATATCACAGCTTATAAGGCAGCTAAAGAAGCAGTATGAATGTGAAGCTTTGTCTAAGATCTGGATGTATTGCCTAGTAGTAAAGATCCTATCACACTCTATTGTGATAATACTGCAATGGTGGCGCTTGCAAAAGAGTCAAGGTCACATCAGAGGATAAAGCACATACTTCAGAAGTATCATCTCTTGAGGGATTTTTCTCAGAGAGGTGAAGTTGTAGTGAGCAGTATTTCCATAGAGGAAAACATGGAAGACCCCTTTACTAAAGCCTTAACTCAGCAGAAACATGATCATTATGTGAGGTCTAGAAGACTAAAAGTCATAGGCAGTTGGCTCTAGTCGAAGTGGGAGTTTTTTAGGTTGGTGTCCTAAGAACCAACTGTTTTGTACTTTGATTACATGAATTTTCACTTATTATATTGTTCATTTCTCTGCATGACTATAATATAATAATGTCCTAGAATATTTGTTGCACTGATAAGGTCATGGAAGATCCCTTCTATGATGAGAACCTTGAAATTCTATAACAATATTCTTAAATAAAGTTCTAAAGTTGGATGACATACTATGATAGGACACATAGTATATAGACCGTCACGTGCGAGTACTCATAAGAAGAAGAGACTCTATCTCATGGAGTTTGCACTTGGTAATCTCCAAGATGGGAGATTATAAGAAAAAACCCGCCAGTAGTAATTCCGCATGTTTTGGTGTCCTCGGATATTGCTATCTGCTGGCGTGTGTAATGGTCCTTAGACAGGAAGATTATCATTAACTCATGTCATGACTCACACACTTAAATTTGTTGATGAAAACCATCATGAAGACAGTTGATGGGAAGTAGGGTACGTTGGGTGTGTCACGAATGACATGTTGTTAATGGATAAGTCAAGGAAGGATTTTTCCCTTCTATATTTATGGAAGTAGATATCTCGGTCCCTTTGATTGAAATAGAACTGTCAAACAAATTCCATTTCCATGGTGACATGACGAGTTTATTTCTGGAAGTCAAAGAATGATAGATCAAGCATATAGGTTTATGAAACTACCATGAAACCTGCTTGATGAGATATTTAGATAAAGGGATTAAATTACACATTAATCATTCCTATTAGGTGAAACGTCAATGCGGCATCAACTTCTTTCTCTTGGGTGCCTTGACCCGTTGCTGAATAGTAATCTTGGACTTTAGGCAAGCCCTCCAAATGCCAACAAGAAAGAGGCCTAGAGGGTCACACAATAAGTGTATCCAAGTATCTCAAGTAGAATAAATATTATTCCCGTATGTGGTTTATTAATTATTCAAGGAAGCCTAAATCATTTTAATGATGGAGGAAGAAATAAATGAAAAACAAGATATACACACCGTGTATTAATGATTACACACTGTGTAGTTTTTCATGGAAAACAAGTACACGCCATGTATTAATGATTACACACCGTGTAGTTTTCATTTTGAAATGAAATAGAAAAACAAGTACATGTCGTGTATTAATGATTACACACCGTGTAACTTTATGAAAAAACAAGTACACGCCGTGTATTAATGATTACACACCGTGTAGTTTTCTAGTCAGGATTTTGAGGATATAATATTGTTTTATTAAATGATATTTATTATAATAAGCATGGGTGAATGTCATGGAATTAATTATTTGACATGGGGTTTTGATAAGAGTTAATGAAATAAATAAAACACGCAACATGTTTATTTATTGTCATAACTCTACAACCTCAAATCCAATTATAAATATCCTCACAACCCCAAGTCTTTTCCTACACAAAAATTCTGGAGAATTATTTCAAGGCCAAAAGAATATCTTCCTTCAAGAACACTCCCAAGACCGAGAGAGATCCTCTTCCATTGGATCAAGACGATCTAAGGTGGACAATTCAAGCAAAGGTTTCTCCACGCCAGCACCCGGAGACTCCTTTGACGACGTCCAGAGATACGAGGTACACATGTGGATCACCGCTAGAGGAAGTTTACACTTGGATTCTACGACACAATGAAAAATAACATCAGAATGTGATAAATAATATCAACGAAGAAAGAACACCCAAAAGGTACTTCTTGTCAATTAATTAAATTAATTATAATCAACCTGTGACGATCCACTTTTGTGGTTCTGATACCTTTCTTCTTCTTTGTCTATTTCTATGAATCGATCTGTGGAGACTGGCGTTCATCATCGTATTGATCCTAGATTGATCATTGCTAATGAAAAAAGGAAATTGGGCACATCCACCCACCCACTTCTGCTGCGCCCAGAACCTTCAGGAGTTACTCTACAAGGTAAGGGAATCCTTCATTCTCTTCTTTTAGTCGTCACTTCTTTTATGTTATCTATTTGAATTTCTATTATCATATGTTGGGGTTTGATTTTATATATATTTTTTACTTCCCTTTTGATTTCAATATGATGATATACCCATTTGTTCTCATCATTTCATTTTATAAAATTTTAAGCGATGTCGTTAGGCTACCGAATTTTCATAAGGGATTTCTTAACTTTTCTTTTATTTTCAAGTTCATATATTTTATTTTTCTCTTATCACCTCCTCTTTACAAATGACCATGATAGAATCCAGTATCATCTATATAATGGAATTATATCATATTAATGGAATAACCATCATCAATATTCTTACTCCCCCCTTTTTATTTTTATAAATGAAATCAACATCCATGAGGTTCCAATTTATAACCTTTGTGGACGACGAAGTTTTATTCTTTACTTTCTCCTTAATTAATGATAATGAAACCATTTTAGTGATTGAACTAGATATGATTATAGGTAATTCACCTCATTAATTTTCTGTAATATTTACACACTCATAATAAGGAATAATAATACAAAACAAGTTAATTGTATACAAAACCGCCAAGCTAAATCCAAGCGTTTATCAAAAACTTTCAACTAATGATCCATCCTAAAGTATATAACCTAGAATCATTATAACATCATTTATATCTCTTTAATGTAACTAATAATATATATTACCAATTCTGTATGTTTAAAAACACTTCAAATGAACTTCCATTCATGAATGCAAGTAAACGAATCATGAAAACTAAGGAAGAAAATTCTTCCAAAACAATAAAATTAAACCTCTTAAACCCATTAAAAGGGCCATGAATGAACCTAATAAGGATATAATAAATCAATTAAATGTATAGGAGGTTATGGAATTATTAATTAATTTATCGAAATTTGATTATTAAGGTCATTAAAACAAAAAATAACACACTAGAGCAAAAGGTAAATGGTTTCTCGTCTCACTTTCTTTTCTGTGATATTTTCATTGTTCGCCACTTATTTATTGTATGTGGTATATTTATACTTCCATTTGATATATAATAACATTATTATATTTATATTCATGTTATTTAATGATTCATTTGAGGTTTATTAAGTTCTGGTCATATGATTCGACCGATTACATTGTGGTAAGACACTTTGTCTCAACTGCTATTTTGTTGTGACTAACTTTGTGTGGTGCACATAATAATCCTTATGTGGTGTACCTACTGCCCATTTGAGATCAATTTGCATTTGAAATTTTATTTATATTAAATATCCATAATATCATATCATGGATATGTTTGTTGTCTAAGCCGTATAACATTTTACATACGGTGTTTATTTGGAAAGTTATTTTAATTATAGAAATATTGATGAATCTGTATATTCTACTCTATACGGGTATTGAAAAGTCATATTGATCTTGTATTGAATCAATGTATAAAGAATTATTTGGACATACAGTTGTGGGTGGGGCCCTCTATATCCCCTCAATACATCGGTAGGTCTCATGAGATAGATTAGTTGACAGCAAACCCTTCGAGTTTGTTTCCAAAAATTAGACAGGTTTGTACCCACAGAACTAAACCATTTTAATGGTATTATGGTTTCATGTGACATGTAACGACCCAAAATTTCATTAATGGAAAATCTCTCTTGATCCAGTTAAATGTTTCTTTATGTTTTTATATGATGTCAACTTCTTTAGTTTAACGTTAAGATTTGTGACCGTTACTTTTATAGCCGTTGAACAGTGATCATCTGGGTAGTTTAAATATAAGGCTTTAACGAACCAATCTTCTACTCAGATAAAGTAAGCGATGGCCTCATCCAGTAGAATTGCCCCTTACGGAGCCCATTTGTCAGAGCTCGGAAAAGAGGTGGCGTCTTTGGGCTTTGCCCTTAACCAAGCCCAAGCTGAGCTTCATCAAGTCAAGCTCGAACGTGATCGTCTTCGGGAAAAATGGAAGTTGATAGAGATTACCACTCGAGCGATGTTATCCGAGCAACCCCAAGAGTCTGTCACCATCGCACACCTTACCCTTAGGTCTTATGCGACTATTTTAAGGGGTTATGTCACAAATAAGTAGTACCATGTTCATGCACATTACTTTTGTATATAATAATGAATATAATTTCTAGTCATTTTTGATACATTGTAATTAGTTTTTAAAAGTACAAATGGTGTTTTTAGTTATTATTTAATTAAGAATTATATTTTATTAAATTAAAGGATTTTTGAATTAAATAATATTTTAATATTATTATTAATATTAAATTAATTTTTTTATTAAATATAAATGATCTTATAATTTTATGAATGCAATTAAAATTTTTATTAAGGTTTGAAAGCCATTTCTGTCAAAACCCGTGATTTTTTTATAAATGTCAGTTTTTATTTTAAAAGTGAAAATTCACATATTTAGAAAATTATTTAGATAAAATAAATATTATTTTTGGAATCAGGACATCGAAATTATCCAACGGTGAATTTTTCATAATTTTCTGAGATAGTCAAATTTTTGGGTAAAAATTAAATACCATTTAAATATATAATGTGTTTTATGACATCATAATGACCCAATGGTGATGTAATAAAATACCATAATCCCTATGTTCGGCCAATATATGTTTTATCATTAAAATAATGAGGTTTTTGGTTTGTTTGACTCACTTTTCAAAGCATTAATGGAGCCCTCAAGACTTATTCAACACTTTGCCTTTTTAAATTAATTTCCATGGGAGTGTGACTCACCTCCACATAAGAAACCCTAATTTTTTAATAAGTTCGGACCTTGGCCTTGTAAAATATTGTTTTCCTCTTTCCTTTTCCAGAAACCATGGGCAAATACCATGGGATAGTTTGTGGTTTGGATTATTTTAATATAAGGGGTCCCAAACCTAAATAATAAAGAATTCTCTCACCTTTCCTATATGAACCCACCCAAGCTCCCACTTCCTCATCACTCAAAGCCCTTGAAGTTCGTCCAAACTCTGCCCTACTCTCTCTAGAATCCTCTCAAGGTTCCCCAAGCTCTCAAGAAGCCTCTCACAAGCCTCTCTCTAGCCTTTGGAAGCACACTTCCAAGTAAGGGGTTTTCTTCCTTTCTCTTTTTTTTGTCAATTTTCTTTAAGTTGTATTTGCCTTTTTATTTCAATTATGAATGTTGGGGTATGGTTTCACACCTCCCCCATACTGCCCTCTTATTGTTTGAATGATGGGAGAACCCTTTCTCTCTCATTAAATGCCTCCCATGTACACCCGTTACTATGCCGAAATTCCGAGAGGAACTTCTCTCTCTTCTTTTACATTCAAGCAATACTTTTGTATCATGAATCTAAATTCCATTTCTATTGTTGGGACATGTATATATATGATCTCCTTACTGTCCATTACATGTAAATATGATGAGGAACCCCTTTCTATCTCATCAACCTTTTTTTATGAATTCTTATGTCACGCCGTTACGCTGCCGAAATCGCACCGATTTTCTAAGCCAATGTCTTTGTGTAGTGAATACCATGCCCATTTCTCCATCAAGGGTATTCAACTTTATGCACATATACATATTTATTGTAAAGTTTCATGTATGAATTCCACATTCCTTTATCGTGGAAGAAATGATTATGTTTTATGAATCCATGTTTTATGATCCATGTGGCACACTTATGCATGAAATGAAATGTTTAAGAAGGGTGCGCCCTTTATAGCGCTCCAATGCATTGGGTAAAGTATAGTATCATGATACGTCATGTGCAATGAGTGTTGACTCATGCTAATTCAAGTGAAACGAGGGTTTACTCGTGCTTCAAGTGCAATGAGGGTTTACTCATGCTCCATGTGCAATGAGCCTTGGCTCATGCTAATTCAATGTTAAGTGTTGTTGCCACATTTCCATGTTATGATTATCATGCTTTATCATGCCTTTATGTTCATGTCTCTCTTATGCTCTATTGATATGCCTATTGCCTAACATGTATTGTACTCCTCATGTTATTCATTGTGTACTCCCTTACTGGGCTTTATAGCTCACCCTTTTCTTATGCATGTCCTCAGGTTATCCCATGCAATGCTAAGTACGAAGGAATGTAGTGGTCATGTAAAGGAAGTTTTCAATAAGGATGTTGTATTTCAAGTTTAAAGTTTTTATGTAATGATCCTAAGCCCCAAAGACACTAAACCTCTCGATCTTCTTTGTTGTATCAAGTGAAGTTTTATGTAATAAAGCATGTTTAAGTTGAAATAAAAAAGCAGGGTTGTCATAGTTGGTATCAGAGGATATGTTTAGTTATTTTTGGGATTAGGAAACCCTAGTAAAGCCTTAGATACAAGACTAAGCATAATAAAAACATACCTAAGTTTTGGTAAATACTAAGTAAGTGGTTTATCAAACATATACATCCCTGTCTGGATACGAGCAGGTAGAGGCGACTCTGGCACAGATGTATCCTAGGGGTAAAACCCGAAAACACCGCTTTGAGCTACACTCGAACGGGAACTGGTGCACGACAACGGGCCTTACTGCACTCTTGGTTACGACACTCCCGGGGGATATGTTTTGATAAATTCACAATCTTAGTATGAACCCTTATTAAGGGAAAAATGCCCCTAAGGATATATGTTAGAAGGAAGATCATGAAAAGCCTGGATTGAATCCTATAGACTCTTTAGTTAAAGAGATTAAAGTTTATTTATAAGTCATCAACTTTTGTCTTTGGATTACCCTTTATGTGTTACCCCTAACTTTCCTTTTATTCCAGCCAATGGCCGGTAATAGGAGAACTCGGGCTAACAACCGTTGTGAAGATCAGTGTGATGATTGTACTAATGAGATGCCCAATCCAATGGGAGTAGGAATCGCGAACTTTGTCACGCTTCTCTCTCATCTAACTCAAGTTTTGAATAGAAACACTGGTCAAGAGGAATGTTCAACCCCCCCTAAGAAAGAACAAGTCGCTATTGAAAGCTTCATGAGACAAAGGCCTCCTACTTTTAGTGGATCATCCGACCCCACGATTGCTGAACAATGGATCAACTCCATTGAAAAGATATTCTCCATCCTCCAATGCTCTGAAAAAGAGAAGGTTCTTTTGGCGGCTTATCTTATGGAGGGTGAAGCTGATCAATGGTGGACATTGATCAAAAATACGAAGCCTGAGGAGGAGATCGAGGCTTTGGAATGGAAGGTATTCCGGAAGATGTTTTTCGATAAATATTTTCCACGCACCCTCCGTCTAAAGATGGAAAGGGACTTCCTTTCCCTCAAGCAGAAAGATGAGGAATCTGTGGGAGCGTACGAGGCAAACTTCACAAGGCTTGCACGATACGCTTCCGTCTTTGTCGTTACCCCCGAATACAAGGTTGACCGCTTCTTTGGTGGGCTGAAGCCTAGCTTGCGGAAAGCATTAACGATCCGTGACTTCGACAGCTATGAGGAAATTGTCCGATGTGCCCTCAAGGTTGAAATGGAGATTGGAGAATCACAGGGGTATCATGGGGACAAGAAGCGGAAGGTGGACTTCAATGCTGGTGGTCCGATGGATAAATCCAACGGTGCTAAGAAATTACAGCACCCCACTTGCCAAAAGTGTGGGAAAAAGAACCCTGGAAATTGCCTTAGGGGGACAAGAAAATGCTTCAAGTGTGGAAGAGAAGGGCACCTAGCTGTTAACTGTCAGCAAGAAGGACCCGCGGCTGCGACAGAGGGGAGGAACACTCCGTTCGAACCTCAACGCGTTGTTCAATGCTTCAAATGAAAAGAACCGGGTCATTTTGCGAACCAGTTCCCTAATCCAAGGGTTATCGGAGGCAATCAACAACCTCCAAGACAGCAAGGAAGAGCTTTTGCCATCACTTCTGCCGAAGTGAACCCCGACAACGAAGTGGTGACAGGTACGCTAGTTATTCATTCAAGAATAGCGAACGTACTTTTTGATTCAGGTTCTACGCATTCTTTTATATCTCAAAAGTTTAGTAGAACAATCCCTGCACCACCACAAATCATGGAAGTAAAGATGTCGGTGAGTACGGCAAATGGGGCAATCATTGCATCCCATGAGTATAAGTCCTCCCCTGTTATAATCTGTGGATTGAATTTCCCGGCGAACCTCGTCATACTCCCTTTGGTGGAATTTGATGCAATTCTTGGCATGGATTGGATTTCCTTATATAGAGCCAACATAAATTGTCGGGAGAGGGAAATCACACTCCATATGGAGAATCGACCCCCGATTCTTTACAAGTGTCAGGAGGAAGATGAATCTCCTTTAGCTCCATCATCTCAAGCATGGATATTACCGCCTTATGAGCACGCATATCTGGATCAGATGATTGAGTCCAAGGAAGAAACCACCCTTGAAGAAATGCCTATTGTGAGGGAATTCGCTGAAGTATTTCCCGAGGAACTTCCTGGTCTTCCTCCAAGAAGATATGTTGAGTTCTCAATTGAACTTATACCTGGGGCGCTACCAATATCCAAGACTCCATATAGAATGGCTGTGGTTGAGCTTGAAGAACTGAAGAAACAACTACAGGAGAATCTGGATAAAGGGTTTATACGCCCAAGTGCATCACCATGGGGTGCACCAGTCCTCTTCGTCAAGAAGAAGGATGGGTCAATGCGGCTTTGCATCGATTATCGTGAACTTAACAAAATCACGATAAAGAACAAGTATCCTCTCCCAAGAATCGATGACTTGTTTGATCAGCTTCGTGGAGCACAATACTTCTCCAAGGTCGACTTGCAGTCGGGATATTATCAAGTAAGGGTGAAGAAGGAAGATATCCCCAAGACTGCTTTTCGTACAAGGTACGGACACTATGAATTCATAGTAATGCCTTTTGGACTCACCAATGCTCCAGCAATATTCATGGACTTGATGAATAGAGTCTTTAGAGATTACCTAGATAAATTTTTGGTAGTCTTTATAGATGATATTCTAATATACTCCAAAACCAAGGAGGACCATGAGGAGCATTTAAGAACTGTACTGGAGACTTTGCGCAAGGAGAAGCTCTATGCCAAGTACAACAAGTGTGAGTTCTGGTTGAAGGAGGTCTCATTCTTGGGCCATATCATCACAAGCAATGGTATATCTGTGGACCCCTCCAAAACAGATGCAATTGAGGGATGGCCGAGGCCAACATCGGTAACTGATATCCGTAGCTTCTTGGGGTTAGCTGGATATTATCGACGATTTGTGAGAAACTTCTCACGATTGTCCAACCCTCTTACCAAGCTAACTCGAAAGGGAGTAAAGTTTGCTTGGAGTGATGAATGCGAAGAAAGCTTCAAGGAGTTGAAAAGGAGGCTTATCACTGCACCTGTGCTCACTTTACCCACAAGTGGGGAGCTTTTTGTGGTATTCAGTGATGCTTCGAAGAAGGGATTAGGATGTGTGCTGATGCAGAATGATAAAGTGATATCCTATGCCTCAAGACAGTTGAAAATCCATGAGCGAAACTATCCAACGCATGATCTGGAGTTGGCGGCGGTGATCTTTTCCTTGAAAATCTTGCGGCATTATCTCTATGGAGAGAAATGTGAGATATATACTGACCACAAGAGTCTTAAATATATATTCACACAGAAAGAGCTTAATATGCGCCAGAGAAGATGGATAGAGCTTATAAAGGATTACGACTGTTCAATACATTACCACCCTGGGAAGGCGAACAAGGTGGCGGATGCCCTAAGTAGAAAGGATCCAGCAATTCTATCAATGATGAGAATTGAGAAGGATCCAATCTTCTTAGACTTGATGAAGATGGACGTGAGAATCATAAAGAAGGGAACATCATCAATCCTTTCACAAATGATTGCTCAACCATCTCTTTTGGAAAGGTTAAAGGATGCTCAAAAGGATGATGCGAGAATCCAAGAAAAAGTGGAAGCTATCAAAAAGGGAAAATCCTCAGAGTTTAATGTTAATGAAGAAGGAATTGTGCGGTTTGGGAAAAGACTATGTGTCCCATCAAGTTCGGATCTGAAGAAGGAACTTTTGGATGATACAAATAGTTCAAATTTCTCTATTCACCGAGGGGGCACAAAGATGTATCGAGATCTCCGAGAAAACTTTTGGTGGGATAATATGAAGAAGGAGATCTCCGAATATACATCAAAGTGCCTGGTGTGTCAGCAAGTGAAGGCAGAGATGCAGAAGTCTAAGGGGATGATGCAACCATTGCCCATACCAGAATGGAAATGGGAGAACATCACCATGGACTTCGTCACTGGACTTCCAAGGACATCCAAAAGCAACAATGCAATCTGGGTTATTGTGGATCGTCTTACAAAGACTGCACACTTCATTTCTATTCGAGAGGATTTCTCTTTGGATCAACTGGCACAGATATATATCAGGGAAGTGGTACGGTTGCATGGAGTACCACTATCTATTGTGTCTGACCGAGATCCAAGATTTACCTCTATGTTTTGGAAGAGTCTTCAACATGCTCTGAATACTGAACTGAACTTCAGTACGGCCTATCATCCTCAAACTGATGGACAATCCGAGCGGACTATCCAAACACTTGAGGATATGTTGAGAGCGTGCTCAATGGAATTTAAAGGAGGATGGGATCAACATCTTCCTCTAGTTGAGTTCTCTTATAATAATAGTTTCCACTCGAGCATCCAAATGGCACCATATGAAGCCCTGTATGGGAAAAGGTGTAGAACACCGGCATGTTGGGATGAGGTCGGTGAACGTAAGCTGCTTGGACCAGAAATGGTCGAAGAAATGGTGGAGAAGGTGAAAACCATTCAGCAGCATATCAAGGCAGCCCAAAGTCGACAGAAGAGTTATGCAGATAATCGTCGACGAGACCTTGAGTTTAAAGTCGGAGACATGGTGTTTTTACGCATATCTCCGTGGAAGAAGGTCATGAGGTTTGGAAAGAAAGGGAAGTTAAGTCCAAGGTACATCGGCCCCTTCGAGATTCTTGATCGTGTTGGGGCTGTGGCCTATCGACTAGCACTTCCACCTACTATGGAAAAGGTGCATGATGTCTTCCATGTATCCCTCTAAAGGAAGTACATACCAGACCCTTCACATGTACTCTCTTCTGAGGTGGTACAATTAGAAGAAGATCTTTCTTATGATGAGCAACCAGTGAAGATCTTAGATCGTAGAGAAAAAGTTCTACGAAATAAGACAATGCCCCTCGTCAAGGTGTTGTGGAGAAACCACAAGTTTGAAGAAGCAACTTGGGAGTCGGAGGATATGATGAAGCTAAGTTACCCACATTTGTTTTAGTGTGGGAAAAGGAAAATTTCGAGGGCGAAATTTCTTAAGGGGGGAATGTTGTAACGACCCAAAATTTCATTAATTGAAAATATCTCTTGATCCAGTTAAATGTTTCTTTATGTTTTTATATGATGTCAACTTCTTTAGTTTAACGTTAAGATTTGTGACCATTACTTTTATAGCCGTTGAACAGTGATCATCTGGGTAGTTTAAATATAAGGCTTTAACGAACCAATTTTCTACTCAGACAAAGGAAGTGATGGCCTCATCCAGTAGAATTGCCCCTTATGAAGCCCATTTGTCAGAGCTCGGAAAAGAGGTGGCGTCTTTGGGCTTTGCCCTTGACCAAGCCCAAGCTGAGCTTCATCAAGTCAAGCTCGAACGTGATCGTCTTCGGGAAAAATGGAATTTGATAGAGATTACCACTCGAGCGATGTTATCAGAGCAACCCCAAGAGTCTGTCACCATCGCACACCTTACCCTTAGGTCTTATGCGGCTATTTTAAGGGGTTATGTAACAAATAAGTAGTACCATGTTCATGCACATTACTTTTGTATATAATAATGAATATAATTTCTAGTCATTTTTGATACATTGTAATTAGTTTTTAAAAGTACAAATGGTGTTTTTAGTTATTATTTAATTAAGAATTATATTTTATTAAATTAAAGGATTTTTGAATTGAATAATATTTTAATATTATTATTAATATTAAATTAATTTTTTTATTAAATATAAATGATCTTATAATTTTATGAATGCAATTAAAATTTTTATTAAGGTTTGAAAGCCATTTCTGTCAAAACCTGTGATTTTTTATAAATGTCGGTTTTTATTTTAAATGTGAAAATTCACATATTTAGAAAATTATTTAGATAAAATAAATATTATTTTTGGAATCAGGACGTCGAAATTATCCAACGGTGAATTTTTCATAATTTTCTGAGACAGTCAAATTTTTCGGTAAAAATTAAATACCATTTAAATATATAATGCGTTTTATGACATCATAATGACCCAATGGTGATGTAATAAAATACCATAATCCCTATGTTCGGCCAATATATGTTTCATCATTAAAATAATGAGGTTTTGGGTTTGTTTGACTCACTTTTCAAAGCATTAATGGAGCCCTCAAGACTTATTCAACACTTTGCCTTTTTAAATTAATTTCCATGGGAGTGTGACTCACCTCCACATAAGGAACCCTAATTTTTTAATAAGTTCGGACCTTGGACTTGTAAAATATTGTTTTCCTCTTTCCTTTTCCAGAAACCATGGGCAAATACCATGGGATGGTTTGTGGTTTGGATTATTTTAATATAAGGGGTCCCAAACCTAAATAATAAAGAATTCTCTCACCTTTCCTATATAAACCCACCCAAGCTCCCACTTCCTCCTCACTCAAAGCCCTTGAAGTTCGTCAAACCTCTGCCTTACTCTCTATAGAATCCTCTCAAGGTTCCCCAAGCTCCCAAGAAGCCTCTCACAAGCCTCTCTCTAGCCTTTGGAAGCACACTTCCAAGTAAGGGGTTTTCTTCCTTTCTCTTTTTTTTTGTCAATTTTCTTTAAGTTGTATTTCCCTTTTTATTTCAATTATGAATGTTGGGGTATGGTTTCTCACCTCCCCCATACTGCCATCTTATTGTTTGAATGATGGGAGAACCCTTTCTCTCTCATTAAATGCCTCCCATGTACACCCGTTACTATGCCGAAATTCCGAGAGGAACTTCTCTCTCTTCTTTTACATTCAAGCAATACTTTTGTATCATGAATCTAAATTCCATTTCTATTGTCGGTACATGTATATATATGATCTCATTACTGTCCATTACATGTAAATATGATGAGGAACCCCTTTCTATCTCATCAACCTTTTTTTATGAATTCTTATGTCACGCCGTTACGCTGCCGAAATCGCACCGATTTTCTAAGCCAATGTCTTTGTGTAGTGAATACCATGCCCATTTCTCCATCAAGGGTATTCACCTTTATGCACATATACATATTGATTGTAAAGTTTCATGTATGAATTCCACATTCCTTTATCGTGGAAGAAATGATTATGTTTTATGAATCCATGTTTTATGATCCATGTGGCACACTTATGCATGAAATGAAATGTTTAAGAAGGGTGCGCCCTTTATAGCGCTCCAATGCATTGGGTAAAGTATAGTATCATGATACGTCATGTGCAATAAGTGTTGACTCATGCTAATTCAAGTGCAACGAGGGTTTACTCGTGCTTCAAGTGCAATGAGGGTTTACTCATGCTCCATGTGCAATGAGCCTTGGCTCATGCTAATTCAATGTTAAGTGTTGTTGCCACATTTCCATGTTATGATTATCATGCTTTATCATGCCTTTATGTTCATGTCTCTCTTATACTCTATTGATATACCTATTGCCTAACATGTATTTTACTCCTCATGTTATTCATTGTGTACTCCCTTACTGGGCTTTATAGCTCACCCTTTTCTTATGCATGTCCTCAGGTTATCCCATGCAATGCTAAGTACGAAGGAATGTCGTGGTCATGTAAAGGAAGTTTTCAATAAGGATGTTGTATTTCAAGTTTAAAGTTTTTATGTAATGATCCTAAGCCCCAAAGACACTAAACCTCTCGATCTTCTTTGTTGTATCAAGTGAAGTTTTATGTAATAAAGCATGTTTAAGTTGTAATAAAAAAGCAGGGTTGTCATATGACAAATACATGACATCCAATTAATAAGCATTCTCTTTATTAATTATCATTTATTTCTATCCCTTAGGTTTTCACTATGACAAAATCTATGGATGTAGGCCCTTTCTCAGTTTATAAATGGCCTGCGTTTTTCATTTGTTCACCATGCCAAATTAGTTTATGATTCAGTTATTATTGATTTATGCTTCTGCTATTTGTAACCCTCCCTGAGCTTTTGAGATCACCCTTTTCATTGTTTACTTTCAACAAGTGACAAAGAGGAGACCATTTATTGAGTTCTTGTGGATGCATCTTTTAGTTTTCTTTATGTATTGTATTTTGTAAACTTTTCCAATGTAATTTGAGTAACATCTAGGTATCTAGTTTCTTCAAGACTACTAAACTGATCGTTCCTTCAGGATTTTCATTCCTTCTGACCATGCCAATATAACAAGTAATACACCAGCTCCAGTCTAGAGGGGTCGGGGTGTTACATTCACCCCATTTAATACATGGTTAACTGAAATATGAATGTATTCATTCCCATATAGTCTTAATTTTTTAAAACTTCTCATTAGGGAATCCACCATTAATAGGTTAAAAAATACTCTTTTATGTATTCTAGTCTCAAAAAATGATCATCCACATGTTTTTAAATTCCATTTCATCTTTATTCTCAATATGTAAATATTATAGAATAATAAAATATATGATAATCCTAAAAATAAATTCCTTTATTAAGAATAAAAATTTCAATGTTGAGTGGTTATATGACCAATCACCTTGCACTATATTGTTAGAATTTCTCTATAGTATACACCACTACCAACATGTCTTAATATATTGTCACATTTTTCAATTGGGATCTATTTAGAACATCTCTATCATAGTAGTTAACATAATGTTATTTCAACTTTCTCTATCTAAACACAACTCATACTAAAAAATCATTTACGTCAAACATGATTTCAAAGGTAAACTTGAATCTGATGTGTTTCTCCATCTTGAGTTTATCTAGTGCCTCTAAATTGTATTGATATAAATATAATGTCACATTTGTTACTAGAAGTGAACATCATGTTTTAGTGGTCTAGATTAAATTGATTCATGAATCAAATTAAACATAAACAATCAAACTTAAACTACACTAAATCAATGAGTATGAATCTAAACCCAACCTAGACAAAATCGAATAATTATCAAACTAATTTGAAGTGATTTCACAATAATCAAAGAAAAAAGATATAAATTAACCCAACTTATATATAATCAAACCAAACAAACACCAGTTTAAGAAAAATGAAATGAATCATATTGAACCAAATGAAACTAAAATGAAATGAATACAAAGTAACTGAATGAAATTGAATAGAAAATTCATGAAACAAACTTTATTGAATGTAACGAAATTTAATTTAAATGAACTATAAAAAAATAAACTAAAATAAAAAGAACCAAATTAATATGAACAACACATAAAATAACTAATACAAAGTGAATCAAATAGAAACAAACCAAAATGAACTAAATTGAACAAATTTGACCTAAAATAAACCAAATAAAACTCAAGAAAACCAAGAAAAATTTAGAGTTTATAATTGATCTATATTGAATCAAACTAAGTAAAAACAAAACAAACCAACCCAAATTGTATCAAAATATATTAAATCCATAAAATAAGTACTAAATTGAATTAAATATAACAAAAAATTCCAACATTGAACAAAACATAATTAAATCAATAGCAAACAAAAATTTAATCAAACCAAATAAAAATGAATATAATTTGATGAAACCAAACAAAACCAACTTTAATCAAAACAACTTGAATAAAAAATCCTAATTTTACTAGTCTGTACATGATCCAAACAAATGAGAACACAAAAAATGAAAAAAACACACTAAAAAAAATAAAATTGAATTATATTGAATTGAAATAAATGAAATGAAACATAATATAATTGAATGAATAAAAGGTAAAATTTACTAAATTGAATCATATAAGGGTAGATAAATCTAAATAAAACTAAAGTTAAATTCCCTAACCAAATTTAATTTAATCAAATTAAATAAATCCAATCCAGTATAAACCAGACTAAATTAAGTTGAAAAATAAGCTAGACATAGCTGATATAAATCAAATATAACTGATCTTAACTAAATTGAATTGAACAACACTTAACAAAATTGATTTAAGAAGAATAAAATAAAATTATACTAAGTAAATTTGAAAAGGAACAATATGGATCAAAACCAGGATGACCTAACTTATCCTAATATTTCCTTGCTTGATCAAAACTGCTTCAACCTGACCTGAATCAAATGAAATCAAAACATTATGACCTAAAACAACCATACGTAAACTAAAATTACTCGATATGACTCTAAAATAATATAACACAGACAAAAAAATAAGAATTTAATTTCTATTTCATCATTAAATCATATATCCACATATTTTTTTGATAGGTTGAAATTTTATTTATAATGTGGTTTATGGTTAAATGATTCTATGATTATTATTTGTTTCAATTTTTTTTACAAATTGGATTTATTTTATGATATATATAATAATTTTTTTATTTGGAAACTTCTTTTCATATTCGTATTCTAATCGAATGACATTTATGTTTTCTATTAGATGAATAATTGAGATATGATACCTAGATTTTTGGTTTAACAAGTTAAATTATTTGACACTGCTTTCTTACTGTTCCCATGGACTATGGATTTCTATAAGGGAAATGATTATAAGTGCTTGAACTTGTGGATATGGATTCCCAGTCTTCCTTTTCCTTTTCAAAACCTTGGAATCTTAAATGGGATATGCTCCCAGATCAAGTATTTATTGTGAGATGATGACTTTACCGATTGAATGTTACACCCCTGGTGTGCCCGAGTTTGTGTTGAAATTGATTTCCCAAGGGTTATTACACATCGCATCTGGCTTTTGGTGGGTGGTGAGGATGGATTCTAGTAATGGATCAGCTATGAGGAAGTTGTTTATTTTTTATCTATTTGCTTCCACCAAGGGAATTAGAAATATAGATGTTGTCGACATTGAGGTCATCATATTAGAGATCATTCCTAAAATTTAGGTGATAGGGTGGTTGTGTCCCACTATATGTATGATAGTTCTATCTAGGATCTAACTACCATTCATGTGTGGGGTTCCTCCTCTATCTAAGCTCCTCTCTCGAAGACCCCTGCCCTCTGAGTTCCATAATGAATGTTGTTGTGGATCTGCCTGAGGTCTGAGTTGATAAAGGGGATTAGAGATAGGGGAATGTATTATTATCAGTTTCCTTGCATTATCACTATTCTCCTAGAGATTACAAGATGGAATTTGATGGGTTTATCATTGTGGTGTCCAGAGGTTCCTCCTCACATCATTAGTGAGGTATTTTCCTCTCTAAGGTGTCTGCATGGAATGTATCAAGCCGGGGGGGTGGTTTGGTCTCATTCACCACTCTCTGGATTCTATAGTGATGGTTTCAAATTTAAAGGATCTACATATCTCTCTAGTGAATAAAGGAAAACAACTGGTGGTTGGTGAATATGGTTTTACTATATACAAATAGATGAAGGAAAATATTCCCAAGAGTTATTCCTCATCCCAGATGGTTGTTTTGGTTGATCCTAGAGAAGGGTAGCTCACCTTTCATCCTCAGTGTGGGGAATTAAGGGTAGGAATTGGCATCATGAATTAACCCAGGTCAGTATTAGAAACCCAGGGAAAGGTGGATTTGTGCTCTTAGTTTTTCATCCCTTCAGCAGTTCCTAGCATGGAAACTTTTAAAGCTCCTTTAGACTAGTTTGGCAGTTATAGATCTCAAAAATTAGTTTTTGGAAATGAGACACAACCTTTGTTATGAAAAAGTAACATGAATATATCTAATTAATCTACCCTCTCCATGAGGGGATAACCTCATAAGATGGTAAAAGTGAATTAATATAACTCTATTTACATGAGGAGTCAAATTAGTGGTTATTAAAGTGAGAGATTAAATGTTACCCAAGACCGAATCCAAAATTGTAGATTAAATAATGGTAAGATCAAGTACATTACATAAAAAAACTTTTTTTTAAATTTCTTCTGGAATAATATGGTGATGAATTATAAAAGTTTTCTCACTTTTTTTGGTTGTTCAAAATTTGGGTTCTCACTCAAACCCTAATTTTCTAGTAGTGAAAAGAGACAAATATACACATCCTTTACTTATATTTATATGTGCTTGATATATTCATTTAAATTAAAACCTTTTATGTGGAAATTATTTGTCTCATCTATTGAATGAAAACTACTAGTTTTATCAATTATTCCCTTAATTTTGAACTTATGTATATTTAGAACACTTTAGTTGATATCACATAACCTTCAAAAATAAATATTTGATTTATATAACATATATACCTAACATGGAAATTCTATAGATTTTTATAATCACGTTAAGGTATCTCATTCATTCCCATTATATGGAATCATTACTCCTTCCATCTTGATAATAACTTTTGGTTTCAATGACCTCAACTAGCTACTCAAAGAATAATTTTGGACTTTTCAACTAACTTTTCTTCTTCTTCTTCTTCTAGTTTTCACTTTTACCAACTTATACTATTAACAAAACACCATAACCTAGAAATAACATGCTTGGTTCATATATTCTAAACTATTGAGAATATTTTGTAAAATTTTCTTGAAATCATTCATATTATAGAAAAATTTCCATTAATGATAATTATAATGAATTCCATAACTAAAATAATCCTTAAGAAAACCTCTAGTCTCACTAAGTCATTAACATGCTCAATCATATTGAGTATCATTGACATACCCAATCATATTGAGTATATGAGACTAAAATTATCAAGTCCATTTTACATATAATTCCTTTTAAACCCTAAGGGAATCATTTTATGCCTCTTATAATAATCCATATTCCCTGGTTAAACAAATTTAAAACCTAGTTACTTGGGAAGTTATTTCTACAACACATTGAATTTATCCATACTTAAGAACTATTCTTAAGTTACTGGTTAAAGGAGTTGATTTAATTATGCTTCTCCTTCTTTATTGGATTGATTCAAAACTATGTTTGATGATGTTGATGATTTCATCTATCTATAATAAAATATTTTATCATATGAGTATCATTATTTATGTTTATTTAATAGGGAATTTTATTAAAATAAAACCTCCTAAAAATGATTGCCCAATACATCATATTCATTTAGTGAGCCAAGACCTATATTTCATCCTAAATTACACCGGTTTGTGCATAAAAATAATCCATGACTATATCTGTAAGACATTAATTTTCAATAATATCATATATGAATCATGGATAGTTGAGTAGATAACTATTTATTAAAATAAATCATTTTGGATTCACTCAACTATATTTATCTAGTATCTTAAATTTTAGGGTTTCCCCGCTAAGTGTAACCCAAATAAAATGCTAAGAACAATGAACCTAACTATTAGGGTTATCTCATTACCTTCTTATCTTGAATAAGATAATCTATGGGCACCTATCCATTAGGTTTAACCATACTGAATGATCGAGTTATTGAAAAGTGACACTTTGGAAGGAATCTCACACTTAATATTTAGGGTTTTCTTTTAGAGTCTCACCAATTTAATATACTTCACATGCATATTAAATCCATAACTATTTCATCCCATGAAATATTTATTATCTCTCATTTTTTACTTTATGTATGTATGATAATAATGATTCAGTTTTAAAATCCCTATTCCATCCACAATAATAACATGTTCACACCACATTAATGTGTATCTCTTTATACAACCCATAATTTGTATTACTCACCCAAAAATAGAATCCAACCATATTTATACATATCAAAATGAATCACATGTATAAGGTACATGAAATATTCATGTAATGGATTAGAATTATATGCGATTGATAATGTCCATATGAGTAATTTTGGAGCCACAAATATCCAACTCCCACATTTATAGAATGAAGCACTCAATGCTAGTATAAAATATGACCCAAATTCCATCTTCCCATAGGTAATTAACTCAAGAGAGAATCCAATTATTCATAACTATAATACCTTATATGTATTAACTCTATTAAATAACCAAATTAAAGCTAATAACTTTAATTACAAACAGAATTCAAGCTACGTGACCCCTCAGACCCGCACTCCCTAATTCGATTCCATAAACACATACTTTACATGCTCAATTTGATACCAACTGCCAAAGCCTTGATATAACCATCCTTAATAAAAAAATAAAAAAATTATTACTACATCTCTTATATCTTGAGGATATTTTCAAGTTTAGATATTTATAAAATTAGGAAAAAATATAAACTAATAAAACCCATGTTCTATGTATCAAATATACATTTTATCCCATTATATATGAAACTACATAATCCATAACAACTTTTAAACATGTTCCATAAATTCACCATAAAAGTTATCTTATTAGACATATCATATATAATATTTTTCTTTGTAACCCAGTTAAATGGAAATATAAGAAGGGGTGAGCTCAAATTCTTAGTAAGGTAAAACATACAATTGAGGTAATCATGGAATTAATATGGCATAAATATTATGATAGGAGTAATTAAATAATATGAATCCATAATAAACTGAAAATGAGAGCATTCTATATCCATGAAAATAAATGAAAATATAGATTTCAATAATACTGATATTATTATGATGGAATGAATAATGTTGGACATCAAAAACATGTTTTCAAGGCCTTGTGAAAATACAATATCCTGTCATGGGAAGTGGTATGCAAAAAAACCCAACCTATTTTTTTCATGAGACCCGTCAATGCATCAAGAGGATATATAATTTGAGGTTCCAATCATCATGTGTTTAATTACAATTCATTCACCATAAGAGTGAACAAGAATCTTCATATTATTCCCTAAATAACCTCTTACTAAATAAAACATAACTTTACTTATAATGAAAGATATGGAATACTAATACACGATCAACCTACGTCAGTAATCGATAATCGTCAAGAATATCAATAATTTTCCGCATGTTAATAAAAAAGAGAACATAGTTATAACCCATCTATAAAGATAATGTGGATGGTCAAACACTACATATTCAACTTTCTAATAATCATCTGTATTATAATAAAAATAAATAGAATACCAATACTTTTCAACATGTAAATTGTCAAGACCCGTCCCATGGGGCCCGTGCTGTGACTACCCCAAGCTCGCCTTCCATAGTCTAGGGGTTGACAACTAGCACCAGAAAGGCATAACCCCAAAAGGGAAGGAATTACCTTTAAACCTGTACACACATAGACTAGGTACATGCTGCATACTAGTAAAACACAACAGAAAAAGGGAATGTATAACCACTACTAAAAACCACCATTGAGAGTATAAATAATTACTAAATATAAAAGGGATAGTATACAAGCCCAACTATAAAGAAGGTACAACAAAGAGGAAAAAATGTACTTCAGAGGTCATCCCCCTAAGATCCTACCTGAAGGGTAGGTACAGCTCATCGTTTTCCATCACTACCGCTCACCACATCTGTTAATCACCTCCGAGCACCGTCTAGCACTAGCTCCTCGAGTATTTGCCAAGCTGTCCGTTGTGTTCACAAGACACAACAAGGTGTGGGCGAAACCCGTGCAGGGGTGAGTATAACAATACTCAGTAGGGACCCCAAGACCCCCGAAGGTCTCCCAGAATTCTACAAAGGGAAAACTAGAAAGCATGATCTCAATCACAAAACACAAAGTAAAAGACAAATCACACTAGGTATATAGCTTAAAGAATAGAAATAATGATGATTAGTCATAAAGATAAATCATCTTATTTCATTGATAAGTTACACTGCTGAAGCATGAATAAGTCGTTCTATTTCCGATCCACACAATATTGTGTGTCACCGATCCACACAGGGTCGTAAGTCATCGATCCACATAGGGTCGTAAGTCATTGATCTACACAGGGTCGTAAGTTGCTGATCCACGATGGGCCGATCTAAGGCTGGTCCTCGTCTGTTCGTGCTAATGATTATCCACACAGGGTCATAAGTTGTCAATCCACAAAGGGTCGTAAGTCACTAATCCACGACGAGTTGCTCTAAGGATGGTCCTCATCGGGTCGCGTTACTACTGATCCACACAGGGTCATAAGTTGTCGATCCACAAAGGGTCATAGGTCACTAATCCATGACAGGCCAGTCTAAGGCTGGTTGTCATCGGGTCATGCTACTGCTGATCCACAAAGGGTTGTTCTAATGCCAATACACAAAGGGACTCTCTCATACCGATCCATAGAGGGTCTCTCTTCACTTGACAACCAACCACACGATTCCTGCACTTGGTGCACTTGAGTTCCTGAGAAACCAATCATCAAACCACTATTCATATTTCAACAACCACAAAGTCTCATGAAGAAGTAACCCGAAGGACTGCCTTGTCATAAGGGTTCCAACGCGAGAGATGGTGCGTCAATCAAACGCCCGATCTGTAAGATATAGGCAAAAAGGTAAATAGGGCCTGGTTGGATTATAGTTTGATCCAACCCAGACATACTCCAACTTCTACCAAAACTCAAGTATAGTATCTCAAAAGGACCACCACATCGTGAGGGTCCCCATGCCACTGAAAACACATCAATCGAACACCCAATTTTCGAGATACACCCAATTTAGAAAAACAAGACCGGTCGGGTCTGTGTTTGGTAGGGGTCTGGCCGGGCCATCCTGTTAGGCCCGTGGGTCCGGCCCAACTGGTGGGTCTGGCCCAAACAATAGGTCCGGACCAGTTGGTAGGTCCGGCCAAGTTATAGGACCTGGCCCGACTGGTGGGTCCGGCCCAGCTCATGGGTCTAACCCGGCTGTGGGGTCCGACCCTCCTGGAAAACCTGACCAGCGCGGATGGAGGCCGGTTGCTAGACGCACCAACCGGGTGCAGTGTGTCCGGTTTGGCCAGCTAGAGGCAGCAGTGGGGCGCAACCCCTTCTTCCTAAATGTCCATCTAGAGCCGGATGTTGGTCCAGCCGAGCGGCCTGAGCCTACCGCTCCTCTCCCTGTGCGGCGCGTCGGCGCCACGCCCTTCCACTGCCACGGCCTGGCTGGCCGCGACTCCTACCACTAAAGCGCCTATGGGCGCTGCTCCTCCACGTGGCCAGCTCGGCTGGCTGGCCGAGACAGCGGCCTCCACGTTTCCAAGTCGCTCACAAAGAACGGACATAAACCAAGGACGATAGAGGGTTCGACCCTTGTTCGGGTAGACCCGTGCCCTCCACATTAGCACTTAAACATGGGGAATAATAATAATCATTAAAACCCCATAATGAAACCCCACATCAACCTCCCAAAATAAATAATGAAACATGGATCAACTCATTTTTCGATTGATCTGTGTTCTTCATATTATTCAAGAATGGGGAAAGATGGATATTAAACATGTAAATCAATTAAAACCCCCTACCTAGGTTCGGTGGAAACCATTGTGGACAAGGGAAGGAAATCACGTTCAAAGTCGTTCGTCAGAGTCCATTCCGAGTTCTCCAACGGTCATAAATTGATCACCATTCTTCATTGGAGGGTGACGTCATCGGCGTTTCTTCAGAGGTTCCTCTCATGGGTTCCCAAATCCCATGCCAATGGTTTGATTAAATAAAAGATATTAACCCCCACAATGGTTTATTATTTTGATTCATTAATGAATCATAATTAATGAACCTATTAAACCAAGAGAATTGCAGTTACACAATGAGCGGATAAAGTCATTAAATGTATCTTATTTAATGCATGATGTTACATTGAGGTCCCACCATCCATCGCTCAATGGTGGGAAGAGAATAAAATAACTCAAAGATTTATTTTATTATTATTTTTAAAAAGTATAAAAATTAACTTTTTCGTCCAAACCTTTCCATTTGAAGTTAAGATTTGCCTAAGATAATCCTAACACTGTGATTTCAATGGTGCCCTCAGATTTTCAATTCGAGCACCGATTCAAAAGGTAGAAAATCCAGCTTGTACGTTTATTGAACTTACTTTAAAAAAATCTTAGAAAATATTAACAGTCACCCTCGACCCGTGCCAGTCGAGGTTAGGCTCCACATAAGGGAAACAAACCCTCACGATATCAATGACACTCTCATATTTCCAATTAGATTTACCCTTTAGTATTTATAAGGATTTGACAAAAAAATAATTGTTAATTAATTATTTTATTTACAGCCAAAAACTAACTTCCACTGTTGGCCCGTGCCGACCAATGTTAGGATCTATCTTAGGAAAAAATACCTTCACAAGATTAGCGGTTGTCTCAGATTTTTAATCCGAGTCACCTTTTGTGAGTTATAATCATTTTAAAGATAAAATAATTTTATTTAATTATTTTATTTACGATTATGCCATTTTTGGGTTTTCTCACTGGAGCCCTGTGCCGACTAAACATAAGTTTCACCTAGGGTAAACCCTCCATCCTGAACACAACAGTGCCCTTAGATTTCTAATATGGGCACCCATTTAAGAGTTATTCTACTTTTTTAGGAAAACTTCCCACACATACTATTTAAGGCTTAACATTTTTCGATGGATCATTCAGGGAACCTCGGGCCTCAGAATCATGTGCCTCAAATTTCACGGCCTTAAAATAATTCCATATAATTAAAAAACTTATACAAAAATTTCGGGACATTACCTTCTCCCCACCTTAGGGATTTACATCCCTGAAAGCCAAAACAAAGGCAAATCAAACAAGTGGGGGTACTGGGCATGAATCTGAGCCTCCTGCTCCCTTGTTCTCACTTGGAGATTCTTGTACTTCCACTAAACTCGCACTAGACGAATAAACTGTTCATGAAGGACTCGCTCCTATCAATCCTATATCTCTATCAGGAACTCTGTAAACGTCGCCCCATCGTTAATGTATAGCTCACCCTAGTTGATGATACGCGATGGATCATACATGTATCTCCTCAGTTTCAACATGTGGAAAACATCGTGCACCTGATGTATCTATGTGCGAAGATCTATGTGTTATGCTATCTCGCCAACTCTGAAGAGGATCTAAAAAAGGTCCGATGAACCTCGAAGATAGCTTTACACCCTGACCAAATCTCTACAATCCCCATCGGGGTAAGACCCGAAGGAAAACATAGTCTCCCTACTCAAACTTCAAGGGTCCTCATCTCCTGTCAGCATAAGACTTTTGACTGCTCTTGTGCAATCCTCATCCGCTCTTGTATGATCCTCACCATCTCAGTGGTAGATCATACAAACTCTAGACCCATAAGTGATGACTCCCCTGGGTCTGTCTAGTATAGAGGTGATCTCCATGGCTACCCGTACAAGGTCTCAAACGGTGCCATGCCAACGATGGGTAATAACTATTACTGTTCGCAAACTCCACCAGTGGTGGGTGGTCCTCCCAACTATAACCAAAATCCAGGACACAAGCACGAAGCATATCCTCCAAGGTCTGTATGGTCCACTACATATGACCATCTGTCTGGGGGTAAAAGCTTTGCTCAAACGTGCCAGAACTTGATGCTCAGCTTTCACTTGCTGATAGGTGAGGCATCGTGAAATGAACTCTGCCACCGTATCCTTCATCCCTGACCACCAGTACTGACATCAGAGGTCCTGGTACATCCTTGTCACACCAGGATGTACCACCAAAGGGGAAGTATGGAACCACCTCAACACCTCATCCCGCAATGTCATAGGTACTAGGGTGCATCCTCTAAAAAAGATGACGTGCTCCCCACCTATCAAGAATCCATCAGGAGTCTGTCCTAAGGATATCTGAGCATGTCGGGCGTCATAGTCAATGTCCCCAAGATGTGCCTCCCAAACTCACTAAAGGAGTGGGGGAGTGACAGTCATAGACTAGAGGTAAGCTGGTCCATCACTATCCATAAAGGATATTTGTAACACGGCTAGCTACTTTGTAACCTCACTCAACAACTATAGACCAGACCTCCTGCTGAGTGCATCTACTACCACGTTTCCCTTCCCAAGAGTATAGACTATCTCAAAGTCATAGTTCTGGAGGAACTCTAGCCATCACGGCTATCTCAATTTTTGTAAGGCCTACATGCACCTTTCCACCCATGCGAAAGGCTACCCCTTTTAACTAATTGATGTTCCCATCGACCCTTTAGTAGTGGGCACTCATTCTCGGCAACCACTTGGTTAAAGTGTCGGTAATCCACACATAATCTCAAACACTGGGTCTTACTAAGCCCGCCCTTTGTAAATCATCCAACTATAATCTTAGCTCCCAGAGCTTCGCGGGAGCCATCCGATTTGCAGTTGTAGGTATAAGTGTCGTCCCTGGGTACAAGCCAATACAGAAGTCCCTCTCTCTGTGGGGAGGTAATTATGGAAACATCTTTTGAAAGGATGTTCCCGCACTCTGCCACTACTGTTGGGAACTAAAAACTCAAAACACCTACTTCCATGAGGGTAAGGCTGGCTGACTCAAGAGTGATCGGTTGTGCCCTCCTATGCATGAGTTTATCTCGTGCTGCCTGAGTTTCCTTTTTTTCCAACCAAGGAAAACCCCATTCCAACGTTGTAGATATACCACATCCTTTTTGCCTGAAACAGTCAATTTGAGTATGAATTGTGGATGACCATTCCATACCCAAACTAACATTGTAAGGCCTCGACGCTGCCACCAAGAGGTTCCAACTGAAACTCTCGCCTCAAGGGTCTTATCACACCATCGACATAAGTGTGATTATCGAGTCTCCTCCCATAGGTATCTCCAGACGTAAGGGTCAAGTCAACAATTTAACCGGAAACTCTAGGTCTTGAACAGGATTCGTGACAAGAAGGAATGATTAGTACTTATGTCTTTTAATAAGACAGTTAATAGTAGACACAGACCGTACCTCGAATCATTCCTGGAGCCCTTGGGTCATACTCCTTGATAGCATGCAGCTACACCCTTCCCCTGTTCTCCAGCTCCCTGAGCCTGGTGGGGACCACACACTGCGGGAAAAATAGATTTTTGCAACGGGCTTAATTCTTGTTGCAAATAGTACTTCCCAGAGGTTATTTGCGAAGGGGGATTCGACCTGTCACAAACAATTGTTTATTTGCGATGAGATTTGGGGTCCCGTCGCAAAAAGTTATGCGCGGTTTGGCGCGGTTTGCGCGCCAAACCGCAAGAAGTTTATTTGCGACGAGGAGATTCCCCCGTCGCAAATAGTGTGCCGGTCGGAGAGTATTTGCGATGGGACCCGTCGCAAATACCCGACGATGGTAAATTGGTTTTTGCGACGAGATGTTGCCTCGTCGCAAAAAGTATGTCAACATGCAACTATTTGCGATGGGACCCGTCACAAATACCCTTTTAACTGCCGACAATAATTAATGCGGACGAAGGTATTTGCAACGGGTTACCTGTCACAAATAGTACCGTCGCAACTAATCTAACCTATATATACCCCCATCTGTTTTTCTACTCTTCCCCTTAATTCTCACTTTCTCTTTCTCTCTAAACTCTATTTTTAGAGTGAGAAATTCTCTGAGTTAGTTTTTTTACGAAGAAGTTGTGAAGTAGTATACATCAATATGAGATCAAGTTTAAAGGTATTTATATTTTATTTTATTTAGTATTTATTTCATTTTTTATGTTAATTTTAATTATTTTTGATTAGTTGTAATTAAATTAGATTTAAATTGTTTTGTTATCAGTATTTATTTGTAATAATAAATTGAAATTATTATTACTAATTCTTAATAATTAGTAATAATTAATAATTATTAACGATAATTAGTATTGTATATAAATAATTAGCGGTAATTAGTAATAAGTAGTTGTAATTTGTAGTTATTAATAGTAATTAATGCTAATTAGTAATAATTTGGGCTAATTAGTAATAATTAGCGGTAAATAGTAATAATTAGGAAAAAATAGTAAAAAATAGTAAAAAATAGTAAAAAATAGTAATAAATAGTAATAAATAGTAATAAATAGTAATAAATAGTAATAATTAGTAATAAATAGCAATAATTAGAAATAATTAGTAATAAATAGTAATAAATAGGAATAATTAGTAATAAATAGAAACAAATAGGAATAATTATTAATAAATAGAAACAATAAGTAATAAATAGAAATAATTAGTAATAAATAGGAATAATTAGTAATAAATAGGAATAATTAGTAATAAATAGGAATAATTAATAATAATTAGAAATAAATAGAAATAATTAGGAATAAATAGTAATAATTGGTAATAAATAGTAATAAATAGCAATAATTAGTAATAATTAGTAATAATTAGTAATAATTAGTAATAATAATTAACAATTAGTAATAATTTGTAATAAGTAGTAATAAGCAGTAATAAGCAGTAATAAGTAGTAATAAGTAGTAATAAGTAGTAATAGTAGTAATAACTAGTAATAAACAGTAATAAACAGTAATAAACAGTAATAAATAGTAATAAACAGTAATAAACATTAATAAACAGAAATAATTAGTAATAATTAGTAATAAATAGTACTCCGCCCGTGCATAAGCACGAGAATATTAATTTTTCTTTTAAATAATATAGGTCCACATCTAAAATAATTGTGTGGACATAGAAATAAAAAAACTGAAAACAGATTGAAGATAATGTAATTAAAACACTGAAACAGTGAAACATCTAATAGTTGAGAGATAAAACAGATGCAGGTGAAGCAAAAAAGGTTACAACATTAAATTACATCACAATGTTAAACAAATAAAAATATCATTTCATGTTTAAATTTCAATCAACACAAATAAAAAATTCCATCACAATGTTAAACAAAAAAGGTTACAACATTATGAAAATGAAATATTATATTTGTCTCTTAGCCATTCCAACAGCAGTGAACAGTCCCATCAGCGATCAGTCCTATCATCACAATATCTAGTGTAGTGAGAATTATCTGAAATAGGAAACAAATTTAGGAGATATAGACTACAAAGTAGCTTCAAAATACCAAAATAGTAGTATAAAAAATGGTTATTAACTCTATGAACATGCACATAATTTAGAAGGAATATGATGATTACCAATTTGAATTGAGAAGAAGATATGCAGTATGTTATCATGATACAGGGGGGGATGGAGCTGGGCTGGGGGAGGGGGGGCTGGGCAGGGGGGGGGGGGGAGTTGGGCAGGGGGAGGGGGCTGGGCAGGGGTAGGGGGAGGAAGGGAGCTGGGAAGGGGGAGGGGAGGCTGGGCAGGGGCAGGTGGATGGATGGAGGTGGGCAGGGGGAGGGGGGGAGCTGGGCAGGGGGAGGGGGGAGCTGGGCAGAGGGAGGGGGCTAAGCAAGGGCAGGGGGAGGGGGCTGGGCAGAGGGGAAATAGTATACAGAAATGATTTCATCGGATAGTTATTGATAAATATTTAAACAGTGAAGACGGGTGAAAGAGCTTGAGTGAAGAATGATGTCAGTATTTTCCATATGAATGTTTTAGCTGTGCTCCCATATCCGTGCAAGAAGAAGAATGCTCCAGAATTTGTAGATATAGAAGACAGAATGACATCCATAACCTCCTTCTGTTCATTGGTAATCATAGTCATTGAAGCTCTGTACTCAGTTTGTAGTAACTCTCTATTGTAATTTAGTTCCTCCGCCACTAAACGATTCACAGGACTATGAATTGAGGAATCTGGTACTGGCATGGGAGGATAAAATTGAAGAGACGTTCCATTGCTTTGCAATATATGCTCTATTTCAAGCAGAGCATACATCTGAATCTGATGTTCACTGAGTGTCAAATCTGGTAAAACACAAAGTAAACAAAAAATAAACAGCAGAAGAGGAAGTTCTATTAATGTATATCATTTTCCCTTAATTTTGATAAATCATTAATAATAATCATCATTTTTAATTATTATATACATGTTTTAGTAAACCGTAAAGGTTTAAAGAATAAACCATTTTTTTATATGCAGTCCACGTTATATGTGTTTAGTTGAAGTTAACCTATACTTGATTATTTATGTGTAAAATCTGCTCTATTTCGGGAAGAGAATTTATATGTTTTTGATGTTCAGTGAGTGAAATATAGTAAAAATAACAACATGATATCATAGTTGTAATAAAGAAAATTCTTTCAGTGAATCTACATCACCATATTTTTTAAATTGTACATGCATATAGGTGGACTAATAATTGAATAGATAGCACAATGTACACATAATGAAATTGGTAATGTTAATTTTGGAAGTTGAATGTTATGTTAAATGATCGTAAATCATTGAGTATAACTGATACCTCGTTCCGCGAATCCTATTTTGACACTCATGCGCGGTATCATAGACGTATAGCTGTGCGAACCTCAGAGGTTGAGCATCTGATGGACATAAACTGCCAATGCGATGGTAGTTTTGTCCATATAACCTGTACACACATGGAGATTGACCATTATTGAATGACCTATCTACCTTTCCACCCAATTAGGTGAATGCAAACATTGAGTTGTAAATATGGATGTGTTCTTGGAATAATCGGGATTCAGCAGAAGTACGATCAAACACCAGCTTCTGGAGGTATTCGGGACATTCTGGTAGTAAGTGTAAAGAAACCTTTCCCATTGAGCAACATAGAGCAAAACGTTGGTGCTGTCTGTTGCTAAATTTCTTGTTCCTCTCAGCGAACCAAAAAGAAGCTCTACAATGCTCACATATGTTAGAAGGATCTCCGATATCATAATAACCTGATTGAACAAAGTTGCAATGCAGAAAATGTTATTATAAATTGGAACAGAACAGCAGGTACCATGATATAGTATAAATGAACCGCTTTGAGAATCATATAGTTAGTAGACGAACCTGTGTCCTCTGCAGTGTATTGTTCTAGTGACACTTATGTAGCAGAAAGAGGTATGTAATGTTAGACTCCCTGTAATGTTAAATAACTCTGTAACTTTAGTGATGTAACTTGTACATTTCATTACCTATACAGTTTACTGCACCGTTAATGTCAGCAGTTCTGTTTTGTTGAGAGTCACAAATATTTACTCTGATTGAGTCTGGAATAGTTGAAAGGGATTCGGAACCTGAAAGCAATAATAGAAGACAACTAAATGTAATTTATATTATAAAGTGCGATATATATGTTAGCGTGTAAAATATCCCATCACGCATACCTATAACGGATAAGGAATTATTGTCCCCTTCTACAGAAGGAGCTCTGCAACATATGTTTGTATAGGGCAGAATAAGGTGTATATCTGAAATCAAAGGTATATTAATGTGTATAAACAGTAAGCACTCTTACCTTATTGAGGTACCAACTGATGAATCTGGTTGAGTGTTTTCTCCATTTAGTAATGCTGCAGAAAATGATGAATGAAATGTTATTAGGGGTTTTCATTTGTTGCAGGACAGACAATATGTGCATGGAATTTATTAGTAATGCTACTTATAGAAATGTATTGGAGATTCTGTCAAGGTAGTCAATCGTTGTTTCCGTTTGTTAGATCCAACAGATATCGTTGATGTAGCTGCAGATGGTTCTGGCACTGTGCATAATTGATAAGTTGGTTATTAATATTTTGCGGTACTGTGAATTGCAGTGTGTAGTTCCTTTAAAGTTAATGTAACTACAGTGGCCATGCCTGTGACTTCATTTGTGTTTGAAGCAGATGGTAGATGGGAATTGCTAGGGGCTCCAGATTGGCTATCAGATTCCATATAAGAATTTGATGTCGAATTCAAGTTTGTGTTTGATTGAGCAAACAAATGTCCAGCATCTGTATGACAAGTAAATTAACATGAATGATGTTCTGTAGTTTTTGTTGGCACTGCACAGTTTGCAATTGTAGTGAGTAATTCTACTGTATATAGGTTTGTAAAAATAAAAGATCAATTTTTAGGTTATATAATAGACAGCTCACCAAATGTATGTCGTTCTTTCATAAGAAGCCTTCTTTGCATCCTAGCGTGTTTAGAGCTTGAGGGAGCAGAGATATTGGAAGCCGGTTCCGTAGCATCCTTGCAATACATCTTTGTATTTGATTGAGAAGACAAGTGCGCAGGCACTGTAATAGAAGTCAGCATATATGGTTTCGGTTAGTATGAAATGTACAATGATACAGTTTTAAAATAATGTAGGTTAATGCAAAAAAAACAAACCATTTATAGATAGAGTTGATAACGGCATGCGTGTGACCACACTGTTGATGCCGGCTACTGATACTGAATTACTTGAATGATCAATAGAATGGTTGGTAGATGTCATAGAATAGTTTCTTGTACTTGTCGCTACTGAGTATTTTGCAAGTGTAATGAGTTAAACAATTTAACCAAGGACTATAATCATAATAGAAAATACTAAAGGATATTTAAAACAGAACTCACAAACTGTCTGTCGTTCCTTCATTAGTAGCTTCCGTTGCTTCCTTGCATCTTTAGAATTCGATGGAGAATTCATGTTTGATTGTTTTGTCTTTATAGATTAATGTCAAGGTGTGCAGTTAGAGATTATAATGCATAGAGCACATAACAGTCTATAATATTTTGTAACAAATAAAAAGATGAAGCGGGTTTTAAAAGAAAACTGTAGACTTTTTTTAAATGTAGATATTATAGGATCAGCTAATCAGACATGGATGTGGATATCGTAATGGATAATTGATTTGTAGTTGAAGAATGGCGAAAACAAATAACAACAGCATGTTGCAGGGGCTTGTTTATATTGGGAAGCATGCATTGTTAATTCAGAGAACTAAAAATGCAGTTGGATATTAACAGGCTTAAAAAAAATCAGATCAAAGAAGATACAATTATTTTTTCAGAAGATAACAATCTGGAAATGAATTTTTCTTCAAATTGTTTATGAATTTTAGTAATATGGAAGCTGAACACCTGAAATTATTTCAAATCGGACCTGTGCAGTGTAGATGATGCGTGTAGTGGTCAAGAAAGATGATTGTTGTGTCTTAGCCGGTGTAGTGAAGCACTGAAAGAGCAGATATGCGTCAGCTGAAAAATCGAAGATAGAGGAGGTCAGTTTATGTTATCCAGCGGGAACTATAAGTCCGGAGAATATTTGAGGGAACCATGACCGGGAAATACCTTAGACGCTGTCGAATCCTAGCAGCTTTTTTCGAAGAAGATACGGCGGCACAGTTGAAGAACTGATGGAGGCCGATGAGAACAGATCCGATAAATGTGCCGAAACCCTAGGTGTGGATAAACACTGAATCTACGACGACTGAAGTAAATCAGGGACGTCGAGATAGTGCTCCGAAGCTGTCGAAGTTGGTCGGATGGGAAGCGCCGGAAAACTGGAATAGGTTAGACGCGATTGAAGACGGGAGGGTTGCAGAGTTCCTTTGCGAGGAAGCGGTCGAAAACCAGGGGTTGTCCCGATGAGTGATACGCGGGTGCGGGAAAGAAACGCGATAGAGTGCGGCGTGGAGGCGCGGGAGGTGGACACGTGTTGTAAATGGGTCGTGGAGGCATTTGAACATGACACGTGGTAAGTGGGAATGCTAAGATTAGTATAGTTAGTAGATTAGTAATAATTAGTAACAATTAGTAATAATTAGTAACAAATAGTAAGAAATAGTAATAAACTGTAACAAATAGTGATAATTAGGAATAAATAGTAATAATTAGTAACAATTAGTAATAAATAGTAATAATTAGGAATAAATAGTAATAATTAGGAATAATTATGAATAATTAGGAATAATTAGGAATAATTAGGAATAATTCGGAATATTAGGAATAATTAGGAATAATTAAAAATAATTAGGAATAATTAGTAATAATTAGTAATAATTAGTAATAATTAGTAATAATTAGTAATAATTAGAAATAAATAGTAATAAACAGTAATAATTAGTATTAAATAATAATAATTAGTAATAATTAGTAATAAATAGTAATAAATAGTAATAATTAGTAAAAATTTATAATAATTAGTAATAAATAGCAATAAATAGTAATAATTAGTAATAATTATTAACAATTAGTAATAATTAGCAATAATTAGTTATAATTAGTAATAATTAGTTATAATTAGTTAGAATTAGTTATAATTAGTAATAATTAGTAATAATTAGCAATAGTTAGGAATAACTAAGAATAATTAGGAATAATTAAAAATAAATAGGAATAATTAGGAATAAATAGGAAGAAATGGGAATAATTAAGAATAAATAGGAATAAATAGGAATAAATAGGAATAAATAGGAATAAATAGGAATAAATAGGAATAAATAGTAATAACTAGGAATAATTAGGAATAAATAGTAACAATTAAAAATAATTAGGAATAAATAGGAATAAATAGAAATAATTAGGAATAAATAGTAATTATTAGGAATAAATAGTAATTATTAGGAATAAATAGTAATAATTAGGAATAAATAGGAATAAATAGGGATAAATAGGAATAAATAGGAATAATTATGAATAAATTGCAATAATTAAGAAAAATTAGAAAAAATTAGGAAAAATTAGGAAAAATTAGTATTAATTAGGAAAAATTAGGAATAATTAAGAATGATTAAGAATAATTAGTAATAATTAGTAATAATTAGTAATAATTAGTAATAATTAGTAATAAATAGTAACAAATAGGAATAAATAGGAATAAATAGGAATAAATAGGAATAAATAGGAATAAATAGGAATAAATAGGAATAAATAGGAATAAATAGGAATAAACAAGAATCAATAAGAATAAAAAGGAATAAATAAGAATAAATAAGATTAATTAGGTATATTAGGAATAATTAGGAATAAATAGGAATAAATAGTAATAATTAGGTATAATTAGGAATAATTAGGAATAATTAGGAATAAATAGTAATAATTTGGAATAAATAGTAATAATTAGAAATAAATAGTAATAATTAGGAATAAATAGTAATAAATAGGAATAAATAGTACTAAATAGAAATAAATACTAATAAATAGGTATAATTAGGAATAAATAGTAAAAATTAGAAATAAATAGTAAAAATTAGGAATAATTCGGAATAATTCGGAATAATTAGGAATAATTAGGAATAATTAGGAATAATTAGGAATAATTAGTATTAATTAGGAATAATTAGTATTAATTAGAAATAATTAGGAATAATTAGTAACAATTAGGAATAAATAGTAGTAATTAAAAATAAATAGTAATAAATAGGAATAAATAGTAATAAATAGGAATAAATAGGAATAAATAGTAATAATTTGGAATAAATAGTAATAATTAGAAATAAATAGTAATAATTAGGAATAAATAGGAATAAATAAGAATAATTAAGAATAATTATAAATAACGAGTATTAATTAAGAATAATTAAGAATAAATAGGATTAATTATAAATAATTAGTATTAATTAGGAATAATTAGTATTAATTAGGAATAATTAGGAATAAATAGGTGTAAATAGAAATAAATAGGAATAAATAGGAATAAATACGAATTATTAGGAATAAATAGAAATAAATTGGAAAAAAAGGAAAAAATAGAAAAAAATAAGAATAAATAGGAAAAAATAAGAATAAATAGAAATAAATAGAAATAAATAGGAATAAATAGGAATATTTAGAAATATTTAGAAATAATTAGGGATAGTTAGGAATAATTAGGAATATAATCAATTGTAATAACTTGTAATAACTTATAATAACTTAGTACAATTTCCAGTGGATTGGAGGCACTCCTTTTGCTCGATGACTCTTCTCCTTTCAACTTTCATAGACTCAAAACATTATGAAAAGTATGATTCTACATATGAATATCCAATCTCGTATGCACGATTTTGAATATGCATTCATAGGACCACATTTTTCATAATGTTTTTAGGTGGTGATAGTTGCAAGAAGATGATTCATCGATGAAAAGGGGGCTCTTTTGTCCGATGACTCATTTACTTGCATCTTTCTCACACTGAAATCAAATTGAATAATTTGGTCGGAGGTATACTTATATATTCTCGTATGCACGATAGAAAATATATGTACCTCTAAGCAGATTCTTCATTATGATTTTAGTGTGAGAAAGTTGCAAGTAAATGAGTCGTTAAACAAAAGAGTATCCATCAATCCACTGGAAATTTTATCGCCCGTAATTAATGGTAATTATTAATAAGTAGTTGTAATTATTTATCTTCTTTTTTCTGATAGTGTTTTTATAATTTCAAATTATTCAAAAACAGTAATGATTTTATATTTTGTAGTAAAATATTGAACAAGGAAGTCGACAAAAATCATTATTAGATGATCGCGCTTGGATAAATCAGCGTAGAAATCCAAACAATTCTTATTTAAATACTGTATATATTGAGGGTGTTAAAGATTTATTATCATTTGCATCATCAAAACCATAATTTGTTTTAGAAAGAAAAATTAAGTGTCCTTGTAAAAAATGTGCTCTTAGAACGTTTGACACATTTGAAAAGGTTGGGGGACATCTCTTGTGGTTTGGTTTTCAACCAGATTATGTTTTTTAGTGTCAACACGGTGAACGTAGTTCTAGAGAAGATACTAATAACTTGATTCCGGATCCATCACAGTTTCAAAATTTAGTACATGATGTTGCAAGTCCATCTGTTCAACAAACTGAAACTCAAGATGATATTGATTTAACTCCTGAGTTGGAAACATACGAATTTTATGAGTTGTTGAGGTCTGTTGAGGATGCATTATATCCTGGTGGTAAGATAAGAAAATTAGAAGTAGTTGAAAAATTTATGGCTATTAAATCAGATAATTTAATGTCAAACAACTGTTTTGATTAGATATTTTATTTGGTTAAAAAAATGTTACTTGAAGGAAATGTGTTTCCTGCAAATTAATATGAGAAAAAGAGTCTAGTTCATAATATGGTCCTTAGTTATCATAAGATTCATGAATGTGAAAATGATTGAATCTTATATTCTGGTGAAAATGAGTCATTGGATAGTTATCCCACATGTGGACAATCGAGGTATAAAAATCTTAACCAGGGAATTCTAGATTGATTCCTATAAAATAGTTGAGATATTTCCCCCTTACACCCAGGTTTCAGCGTTTATTTATGTCTCAGAACACAACATCAATGATTTCACGGTACAAAACCAAGATTTCAACTGATAAAAGATTTAATCATCCATCTGATGTTGATTCATGGAAACATTTTGACTGACTGCATCTGTTTTTTCCTATAGAATCCTGAAACGTGCAATTAGGTCTTTCTACTGACGGTTTCTGTCTGTTTGGTTCTAATGGTAGTTGGTATTCATGTTGGACTGTCTTTATAAATCCGTACAATTTACCTCCATGGATGTTGATGAAGGAGCCCTATAACTTTTTGACCTTATTAATCCCAGGACTTTTGAAAAATAATATTGATGTTTATTTTAAACCATTGATTGATGAGTTAAATTCATTTTGGAGTAATGGTGTTAGTACATATGATGTTTATGCGAAACAAAATTTCATATTAAAAGATACATTGATGTGGACGATTAGTGACTTTCTGGCATATGGCATGTTATCTGGTTGGAGTACACATGGTCCAAAATCATGTCCTTACTGTATGAAAGACAAGAAAGCCTTTATGCTCATCAAAGGAAAAAAAACTTTCTATTTTGACTGTCATCACATATTTCTTCTAACCGATCATCCTTTTCATAGGAAATGAATATCATTTCAGAAAGGCACAATTGAAAGGGATGAACCTCCAAAAATGATTTCAGGTACAGAGTTAAAATCAGTTGTATTTTCATTACCTCCCATCACATTTGGGCCAACAATAAACCAACAGAAAATTCATGGCTTTAGGAAAGAACATAATTGGATAAAAAAATCATTTTTTGGGATCTTCCATATTGGTCAGATTTGTTGGTCGACCACATGTTGGATTTCATGCATATTGAGAAGAACTGTTTTGATAATTTATTTCATAAATTTTAGGATACACCAGGTAAGACCAAAGATACTGTAAAGACACGATTAGATGTTGCCCAAATTTTCAGGTGACCAGAACTTAAACTATTTGAAAATGTCAGATCACAAAGGTTAATTAAGACAAAAGTAGCTTATACACTGTCCAAAGAGAGTTAGTTATTATTATTTTTCAGTGGATTGTTGATTTGAGACTTCCATATGGATATGCTTCCAATTTGGGCTGATGTGTTAAGAATGGTCATATTAACAGATTAAAAAGTGATGATTGTCATGTTATAATGGAAAGAATTATGCCGATTGGATTCATAGGTTTGTTGAATTATATGATTTGGGATTCTATAACAGACATATCATATTTTTTTCGAGACATTTGTGCAGTGGCAGCAGACTACGATGCTCTAAGAAAACTAGAAGAAGATGTTGCAATAATTATATGTAAACTGGAAAAAATCTTCTCGCTAGCTTTCTTTGAATCAATGAAACATATGATATTACATTTTACAGATGATGTTAAATTTAGAGGTCCAATACAGTTTTGATGGATGTAAACATTTGAGTGATTCATATAGAAATTATAGAAAAAAGTACGTAACAAAGCATCAGTTGAAGGCTCAATTGCTGAAGCTTATTTTCAAGAAGAAATTGATTTTTTTCTCTCATTATTTTGAATTTTAATATCCTTCAAAAAATAACCACATGGGATGGAACAAAGGGAATATTGATGAAAAAATGGACAATCAATTATCATTTTTTAATCAAAAAAATCTTGGCTTCAGTGGAGTTCATGAACGATGGCTTTCAGATGATGAACATCATAGAGCTCATACATATGTTCTGCTCAACTGTGAAGAAATGAAATCATTTGTATTTTGAGTGATTCTATCTCTTATTCTATAATTTATGTTATATTATGTAAAATTATTTTATTTGAAGGTTATATGATAATCATATCAAGAAAAAACTTCCACAATTTACAGCAGCTGCTCTTCAAGAACGCAGACAAAAAAAATTTCTCAATGGTTTTAAAAACTGGTGACATAAATTATTGATAGTTTAACATATCAATTCAGTTTATTATTTATTATATTGAATATTTTTTTTTTAAAATTTTCAGGTGTCTCAATATGCTGATGAAATTGATATGCGTCTGTGTATATTGAGTAACCCATGATCCAAAATGGTTAAATCTTATAATGCATATGTGGTTAATGGTTTTTGATTTCATACATCTACATATGAGGAATATAAAAACAACGAACAATGGAGTTTTCTTGAGAGGATTGTATCATAGAGAAATTGAAGTTGACTTTTATAGAATTCTGGATGAAATTATTGAACTGTGTTATCTAGAACAAAATTACATAACGATGTTTAAATGTTGGTGGTTGGATACTGAGAAAGGCTTGCAAGTTCATCTGACTCATGGAAACATTTATATTAAATATAAAAGTCTTATTGCAGTAAATGAACCATTTTTATTAACTCAATAGGCACATACAATTTATTACACAAAGTACTGTGCTACTTCAAGAGACCTAAGTGATTGGTGGAGCATAATAAAACTAAAATCTTGGGAAAATCAGTTTACTCAAACTGAATGTGGTTCTGCTGAAGTGGAAGGAATTGAAATTTTTCAATAGACTACCCAAAATACTTCTTTTTCATAAAGATACATGAATATCGATGATGAAACCCCACAATTAACGGTCGATGGTGACAAAGATATTAATGATGTTACAAATGAATTTGAAATGATAAGAGATGATAAAACTGAAACTCATATGGATATTGATGATGCCGAGGAGGAATATGAAGACATTGACATCATCAGATATTAAGATGATGATGGAGGTGAACATTGACATAGTTAAATTCTGTTTATAATCATAACTAATATATATCTATATATAATTGTTATTTTCAACTATCTGCTAACAACAATAATTTTTTGTTTCAAATGGACCCTGATCTATTTTGTGAGTTGGAGGAGGCTGAGCTACCTTTGGATGAGGGGGATTTTGGATTATCTGACCCTCAACCAACTGGCGGTTTAGGGGGTATGTAGAGAGGGCGGGGTCTTGCACGATTGATGATTCTGGACCCTATTTCTAAGCGATGTCCACGTCTTTGCTTTGATCCACGCACATGGAGGTATGGTAACTTGTATATTTTAGTTAGATTTCATTAATTTATTTATATAATAATTGTTTGATTATTTATTATTTTTTCATAGTTTTGCACATGTAGTTGTTGGACAGGGGAGTTCTATCTTGCATAATTATTTTTCTCAGTCATGGATCACTAGGGAACAGATTCCCATTGATGTGAAGATCGGCGTGTTCAATCATTGACTGGTACGTAAATAAATAATATTTATTTTGAAATTTATTTTATTAATACCTTGATATTATAAAATATTTGAAGGGTTTATGATATCTCATTGACGATATCATGCGTGACGTTATCCACACGGCATGGGAGGTGTCTATGTGTGACCGTTTCCATTAGTTTTTGCACAATTTGAGAAGGATGGCCATTAAGAAAGTAGGAGTGACAGTATTTGATGAGTCATGTAGAGACCACTAACCATAATAAATTTCATCTCACTTTTGGGATGGATTATGTTCACACTAGTTGGGTGGTAGATTTCAAAGGAGATCTTCATTAGGTCGGCAGAAACGGGGGAGACAGGAGGTGACACATCGAGCTGGCAGCCATATATTCAGTACGCATAGAGATCATCTGGTAAGTATCTTTTTAAAATATTTTATATAAATTTAAATATAAACAATTTATTTTATATTACTATAGGCAGTAGAGCATCCCGATATTACGAAGTACGATGTTTATCGGAGGATGTACAATGATCTAGCCACTGGGGAGATTAGAGGTGATCGACAACATCATATTGTGGTCAGTATTATTATTTTTAGTTTGACAATTGACTTCATATAATATTTTCACAATTTTAATTTTAAATTGGAATTGAATGATTCATATGAGGCTGCGACCTCTTAGACACAGGTTGAGAGTCAGGACGAGACAACTGATTAGACCAGTGCCCACTATTTCGATAAGGCGACATGAATATAGGGGACTCAGTATGGCTTTGAGAAGGGCTGAGTAGTTGGTATCAGCTCTCATTTGACTCCTGGTACTTATTATGGTACTACTGTGATGTCGACGTCCAACTCGAGAGGAGCTCATGGAGAGGCATCATCTTATGGCTTACAATATTAGGAGCAGTTGCGAGCTCAGACTGAGCTTATGGAGAGTTTGCAGAAGAATTATGAAGAGATGTGTTAGTAGCAGCAACATTAGTACAAGGAGGATATGCGTTGATGTAAGCAATAGTAGCAGCAGCCCGAGGAGGAGATGCGTCGATGACAGTAGCAGCATCATGAGCAGATGGAGTACATACACCATTTGAGTCGTATTTTAGGGATGAAGTTTGCTCCAGTATCTCCTTCAGCTCCTCCACCTCATCCAAAAGATGACCCCCAGTGATTTTTTTATGTTAAAAACATTTGAATTTAAGATTTATTGTAATATGAACTATTTACAGTTTCTGAATTTTATATTGGTGTGAATATTACATATTTTTTTAATATTTTTTTATTAATTATTAGTATTATATTTTTTAATGTTTGTTTATTTTACTAATAATAGTAATAATAATAATAATAATATTTTATGATTTTTTTATATTTTTTTATGAATATTGAGAATTTTGATATTTTTTATTTTTTTATAATTTAATAATATTAATTTTATTTTTTCATTAATCATAATTTTAATAAATATTTTTTAGTATTATTTTTTTTAATTTTTTTTAATTTACTAATAATAATAATAATATTTTATGATTTTTTTATATTTTTTTGTGAATATTGAGAATTTTAATATTTTTAATTTTTTTATTTTAATAATATTAATATTATTTTTTTCATTAATCATAATTTTATTAAATATATATATTTTTAATTTATTTAGTATTTACGACAGGACCTGTTGCGACGGGATCCCGTCACAAATAGTTTAAATATATATTTTTAAAAAGTATTTGCGATGGGACCAAGGGCCTGTCACAAATACTTTTTACGATGAGCCCGTCGCAAATACTTTTTGTGACAAGCCCATCACAAAAGGTTTATTTATATATAATGTATATAATTGGAGACTTTTTTACGATGGTGCAGTTCCCCATTGCAAATAGTATTTTTTTCAACGGGCCCATTGCAAAAATACTATTTAGGATTGCGTTTTCTACAACAAGATATTTGCGATGGGACCCCGTCGCTAAAGGTTATTTGCGATGGGATCCCATCGCAAATAACCCATTGCAAATACCTCAAATTCCAATAGTGACATTGGGGTGCGGGTTGTAACATATCGAAATGTATACCACCTCCTGCTTCTTTACAGATTCATCTGTCCCTATCACTTCCTCTTCCCGAAACATTTTACACATCCAAGTCTCTGAGACTGACATCGATTTCCTACTTTCCCACTGCTGACATTCACTGGCTGTATCTGCTTAGCCAAAGAATTTTCAACCACAAAGGTTCTCTCTAGAACCCTAACATAAGTAGTAATGAACATAGAAATAATGATGGCTTGGATGTCCCTAAACACATCTCGCTCAGAGGTCCAATCACTAAAGCACTAGTTATATCATATTCATCAAGTACTTGGAATGGTCGGTACGCCTCAACGAATACTTAGCTACCAACATGTCGTCCTGTCGAAGCTATAGAGTCTCTTGGGAACACATACCCCTTATCTTTTTTTATGGCAAGATAACCCTTATATGAGAAAGGTTTTCAAGCTTTGTCCATGGAAAAGTCACCACATCATAAGATAGGGGAAATCTAAACCCTGCCACCGCCCTGCTGATCCATGTAGAATGCTCACTGCCAGGATCACCATCTGATCTAATGGTGCCCTAACTAGATGGAAACTTGGTCACCACCTCAAGAAAGTCCTTAGCCACCTGTGAGTCAGGCTTTCCTTGGAACCTGAGGGGTATCTGTCCCTGAAAATCATGTAAGGCACTGATCCTACATGTGTCCTCTACCGGTAGCACTGTTAGTAACTACTGACCAATGGGCAGTGGTATTTCTAGGATACTGCCCGAAGGTACCATCTCGGGAAGCATTCCTTCTACTAAATCCTCAACACTCCATGGACCATCCTCATGGTCACGCATTGGAATCCTGCCTGGCTGTCTGCGTGGAGGCATCTTGAAAAATAATCAAGATGAACCACAATCAATAAGTTATACCTAGTAAGCTAACTCAAAATAGATCAAAAGAAAAAAAAACATTTCAAAAACACACACAATCAGTGTTTTCATGTACCGAGTTGGAAATCAGAATTCAGGGTCTTGGTGTATGGATACGTCGACCATCACACCAATACTGGACTCCCCAAAATAAAAACCACACTCAAAACACTTAACACTATTGACCTATTGAAAAGATTAGAGTCTTATTTCTTTAGTAGAACTGACTCCTTTGATACCACTTTTTCACAACCCGTCTCCCAAAGCCTGTTCCATGAAAATCCCAATCCCACCTTCCATAGGCCAAGGGTTAGCGACTAGCACCAGAAAGGCATAACCCAAAAAGGGAAGGCATTTCCTTTAAACCCGTACACACACAAACTTGGTAAACAATTCATACTAGTAAAATAAAATTGAAAAAGGGAAAGTATAACGACTAATAAAAACCACCACTGAGAGTAGAAGTAAGTAGTGAATGTAAAGTGGCCAATATATAATCCCAAATAGAAATAAGGTACATCAAAGAGGAGGCCATCCACCTAGGATTCTACCTGAAGGGTAGGTACAACTCATCGTCTATCGTCACTTCCGCTCACCACATCCGTCAATCACCTTCGAGAACTGTCTAGCCTTAGCTTCGCAAGTCTCTGTCAAGTTTTCCATCATATGCACAAGACACAACAAGGTGTTGGCGAAGCCCTTGTAGGGGTGAGTTTAACAATACTCAGTAGGGACCCTATGTCCATTGAAGGTCTCCTAGCATTCCACAAATGAAAAACCAAAAATCATGATCTCAATCACAAAGCACAAAGTAAAAGATATCTCACACCAGGAATATAACTTAAATAAAAAGAATAATGATGATTAGTCATAAAGCTAAATCATCTTATTCCGTTGAGAAGTTCCATTACTGAATCATGAAGAAGTTGTTCTATTTTCAATGCATATAAGGTTGTATGTCACTGATCCACATAGGGTCATAAGTCATCGATCCACACATGGTCATAAGTTGTCGATCCACACAGGGTCATAAGTTTCTGATCCACAATGGGCCACTCTAAGGCTGATCCTTATCGGGTCATTCTACTGCTCATACACATAGGGTCGTAATTCATCGATCCACATAGGTTCATAAGTCGCTGATCCACGATGGGCTGCTCTAAGGCTGGTCCTCATCGGGTCGCGCTACTACTGAGCCACACAGGGTCATAGGTCTCTAATCCACGATAGACCACTCTAAGGATGGTCCTCACTGGGTTGCACTACTTTTGATTCACACAGGGTCATTCTGATGCCGATCTATGAAGGTTCATTCTCATACCGATCCACAGAGGGTCGCTCTTCACCTGACATGTTCACTTGAGTTCCCTAGAAACCTCTCCTCAAACCACAATTCCTATTTCAACTGCCACGAAGTCTCAAAAAGAAGTAACCTAAAGGACTGACTTTTCATAAGGGTTCTAACACGACAGACGATGTATCAATCAAATGCCCGATCTGTAAGATATAGGCAAAAAGGTAAATAGGTTCTGGTTTGATTCGAGTCTGATACAACCCGTACATACTCCAAATTCTTCCAAAAATAAAGTAGAGTATCTCAAAAGGACTTCCTCATCGCGAGGGTCCTCACACCACTGATATCACGTCAATCGAACTCCCATTTTGTGAGATACACCTAATTTAGCGAAACAGGACCGGTCGGGTCTGGGTTCATTAGGGGTCCGGCCCGGCCGACGGGTTCAGACCTCCTAGAAAACCCAGTCTGCGTGAATGCAGAACGGTTGTTGGATGCAATTACTAGATGTGGTGTGTCCAGTTCATCCAATTGGCGGTGTCAGTGGGGTGCCACCCCTTCTTCCATAACTGCCGGCTGGAGCAGGCCATTGGTCCATCTGAGCGGCCCGAGCGAGCTGATCCTCTCCCCGTGCAGCGCGTCGGTGCCGCACCCTTCCACCGCCTTGGACTTACTGGCCTTGGCTACTACTACCGTGGTGTCGCTACTCCACACGGCTGGCTCGGACGACCGCCACCTCCACGTCGGTGGTTGCTTTAGTGGGTCACTGAGGATACTCTGACGGTCCGTTTTCTTTCCCTTCTTTGCCTGCAGGCCTCCCGGGTCGCCGCCTTCACTGCGAGGCCCTTAGTTTCGTCTTTCCACCACGTTTCCTGGTTACACACAAAGAACACACATAAACCAAGAATGAAGGAGGGTTCGGGCCTTGTTTGGGTTGGCCCACACCCTCCCCATTAGTGCTTAAACATGGGGAAGAATAATAATCATTAAAACCCCATAATGAAACCCTGCATCAACCTCCCACAATAAAGAAAGAAACACAGATCAACCTATTGGTCAGCTAATCCACATTCTTCATTTTATTCAATAATGGTGAATTAGGGATATTAAACATGTAAATCAATTAAAACCCCTTACTTGGGTTTGGTGGAAACCGTTATGGATGAGGGAAGGAAAATGTGTTTGAATTCGTTTGTTGAAGTCTGTTCTGAGTTCTCCAACAGTCGTCGATCGATCAACATTCTTCATTGGAGGGTGACGTCGTTGGAGTTTCATCAGATGTTCCTCTCGTGTGTCCCCAAATTTGATACCAATGGTTTGATTAAATAAAATAAATTAACCCCCACGTTGGCTCATTATTATGATTCATTAATGAATCCTAATTAATGAACCTATTAAACCATGAGAATTGCGGTTACAAAATGAGATGATCAAGTCATTAGATTTATCTTATTTAATTCCCGACGTTACACTTTGGTCCCACCATCCGTCACTCAATGATGGGAATATAATAAAATAACTCAAAGAGTTATTTTTTTTGAAAAGTCCAAAAATTAACTTTTTCATCCGACCCTTGCCGGTCAAAGTTAAGCTCCACCGAAGAGAATCCCGACACTACGAATTCAATGGTGCCCTCATATTTTCTATTCGAGCATCATCTCAAAATATATAAAATATAGCTTGCACATTTACTAAACGTACCTTAAAAAATGTTCAGAAAATATTAACAGTCACCCTCGGCCCGCACCGGTCAAGGTTAGGCTCTGCCTAGGGAAACACGCCCTCACGAGCTCAATGGTACTCTTAGATTTCCAATCCGAGTTACCATTTAGGAGTTATAAGGATTTGAAAATAAAATAATTGTTTCTTAATTATTTTATTTACGGTCAAAAACTAACTTCCACTGTTGGCCCGCACCGACCAATGTTTGGATCTTTCTAAGGAAAGTATACCCTCACGAGCTCATTGATGGTCTCCAATTTTTAATCGGAGTCACCATTCATGAGTTATAAGAATTTAAAAAATAAAATAATTTTTTTTATTATTTTATTTGTGGTTATGATATTTTGGGGGGTTCTCAATAGAGGCCTGCACCGACTAAACTTAAGTCACACCTAGGGTAAACCCGCTATCCTGAACACAACGGTGCCCTCAGATTTCTGATCTGGGTACCTATTTAAGAGTTATTAAACTTTATCAGGAAAAATGTTCACACATTCTATTTAAAGCTTAAAACTTTTCGACGGATCATTCTAGGCACTCCGGGCCTCATAATCACATGCTGTCAAATTTCGCAGCCTCGAAATAATTCCATATAATTAAAAAAATTATATAGAAATTCCAGGACATTACATAAATAGAATAAAATTATTTCTAGATGAACATAATACAATGTAAATTATGTCAAAATGTTATGTTAACACGTTATATATCAATGTGAATATGACTAAGTCAATACTAGAATAACATAATATTAAGAAATCCTGAGAAAGAAGGTGTATAGTTTCAAAGAAACATAACCCTAGTGTAACAAAGGAAACTTAGAAGGATGTGAACATAGATAAAAAAATCCTTACAAAAATAATTCTTCAAATAATATCAAAAACAGAATGAATCAAGATTTTTTTTGATATTATAAGTTCAATCCCCCAAATGATAACATAAATATATTAGATAACAAACCATGAAACATAATCCCCCTTAGTGTAAATCCTTTTTTAAAGGTCAAGGTTTAAAAACCATTTATTAAAAACAGAAAATAAAACCCCTTTTGAGATTGGGAATAGAGGCAACCCATAACATGGACTAGAGGCCTATAGAAATATATACTTGTAAGAAAACATTTTTAAAATTTAAAATAAAAATGGAATTACAAATAAAAACTCAAAATATATTTTAGTAAACATTTTTAAAATTGATGTAAAATAAAAATTAACATGCCTCTTTCAAAGGTAAATCTTAAAAATGTGATGTGAAATTTTTTGGAAACCTTTAATTTTTTTAAAAATATCAAATAATGAATATTTTAAAATTCATAAAGTTTATATTGGATAAATGTAGAGAGGAGGGAAAAACATATGAATGTGAAAGGGGAAATCTTTGTTATTATTTTTAAAATACCTTTGTTCAAAACTCACATTGTAAGAAGAGTAACAAAACATTCATTTGTATTCAAACTAAAATTTCCCAAATTGGAATAAAAAATACCATACAATAAAATATTAGTGTGGTAGAACCCAAGCATGGAAGAATTAAATTCATGAAGAAACAATATAACTTAAATAAAGGATACTTGAGTTATCAATATCCCTTACAGGAAACATGATCCACATAATATAATCAAAGGGTCATAATTTAACAAACTTATATGAAATAAGTTCAAGTGAATGATCAAAACTCAATGAACGAAAATTGAGTTAATAAAAACTATTATGACTGAGGTAAAACTTGAGTCAAAATACATTTAAAAAAAGAAATTGATTTGGATTATTTTGTCCCATGAATTATAAGGAAACAATTTATAGAAAATTCATGTGATAATAAATCAATAGAACATCATATGAAGGAAACATGGTGAAAAACATGCAACATTTCTTAAAAAATTAGAATTGAGACCAAGGAAACTCTTGCGTATTGAGTAACAAATTAACCAAAACCTCTTAAAAGAGTGGGATTATTATTGTACTTCAAATAACATGATTAAAAGATAATTCAGGATATTATATCTTAAATATTTTTTTATACACTATATAAATGAAATTAGGTGCATAATAATAATCATGTCTCAAAGATAGGAAATTGAGATGAAAACCGTTACCTATGTTCTGATTCATTCAATACCTACACTAAAAATCCTGAATAATTAAATTAATTTCATTAAATAAATTAAAAATAAACCCTATTCATAAAAATTCCAATTTATACTCTTCATTTACAGACATTCTATACATATAGATATTAGTTATTTTTTACATATTTTCAATATCGGGTGTAAGTAATATTTACCGCTTTGAACTAGTCCTATAAAAGTGGTGTTGTTATATATTATTTTCCAAAATTAAATCATTATAAAATCATCTAAGTTAATTTAATAGATGTTACAAGATATTTTATAAAGCTATAATCTCATTTCATGGTAGATTTGGTTATGATCTATGAGGTCGAAATTAGCGATGAGCATGTTTTAAGGATTCTTAATGAATGAAGGGTGATTTATAAGTTAAATTTTGATATATCATTTCCAGAAACAAAAAATATATATTTAGATATTTAAATCTATTATACTAGTAAATAATTTTTCATTTTTATCCATGATATAAATGCATAGTATTGCTTAAGTAGGTAGTTAAACTGACCCAAACATGAACCTACCATGATTAATGGATGATGATGAGATGGTTTAGTTGTAATAGCAGTATAATAGAATAATAATGATCTTATTAAGTGTTTATTAGTTCTATATATTATATTTATAAATAATTATAAAGAAACTATAATTTATATAAAGTCATTACTTAGAAAAATAGACCATTTTCTTCTTAGTTCACTCGTTTTAAACGATTAAATTAACAATAACCGTTTTGTTGATCATATCATTAATATATTCTCTAATTTATCATAACCAAACCTTAATGATGTCATAAAAATCATATTTCCTCATGAAACCATTCTAGTAACCATAAATTAGGCATGGTGTTGAAAAATGAATTTCTTTTCTCATGGTGGTGGTAGTCCGCATGTACGTACAGACGACGATTTCATTGGTATTAATGGATGGGATATATGAATAGATAATGATAATACCATTAATATAGTAACATTATAGTATATAAATGATGAAAGTATCATTATATTTTTTATAGACTAAATTTTAAAGAAGATAATTAAGGAGAAAAGCTAAGAAGTTGATAATACTCACATTAGATACTTGAATTTTCCTTGGAAGTATCCTTAAAAACGAAGGACTTATGTTAACTAATGGTATACGAAATATTTTTTAAGTGGGAGAGGGTTATAGTTTAAGAAAATTGGTAGAGTTTAAATATGAATTTAATAGGATAGGTAAGTCTTAAATTGGTATAGATGTTACCTTATTATAAGCAAGGATAGGTGTTGTTTTGGGAGTAACCCTTACATATTCAATAATTTATGGTAATTATTCTAGGGTCAATAGACCCAAAAATGGTAGAAATAGGTGAGGATAGCGATTTTGGGTCTAAAATAACCTCAAATACTCATTTTTAGATAACTTTGATTGTTGTAGGGAATTTTTGTTTTAACTTTTAACTTTTACCCTAATTTACTTTTACCTTGATAATTAATTTATGACCTTAGTAGTTAATTTTAATGAAAAAGATTAATATTGAAAATTTTAAATAATTTTATACTTATAATATAAAATTTTAAAATTATTTTATCTAATAATTTTTTTTAAAGGTGTGTAAATTTAATTTTAAAATAAACACACTTAATCATGTAAAAACAATTTTCAGAAAAATAAAATTTTTAAGCTTTGAATTTACATATAAGATAAAATTATCTTGGATACTGGTTTTAATGAAATAAATTGATTTATTATTAAAAAAATAAAGGGTATGATACTTTCAAGGAAAGAAAAAACCAAATCTCTCTTTAAGAAAAGATCAAAAACAATTTTTCTATTAAAATAACATTTTAATTAGTTTTATAAATGTTGGACATAGGATTTATAAGCTCAAAGAAGATTTTAAAATGGATAATTTTATCCCATCGATTCATATTTGATCACATAAAAGGTTTTTTAATCTTATAGATCATTCTTATATAAAAATAAATTCATAAAAATTAAAAGTTTCATGAAAACCATATTTTTCAACCAAAACCAACCTTTTCAAAAAAAGATAAAAAATTCATACTAAGTAAATTTTTATATGAAGAATTAAAATTAAAGTTCATATTTATTAATTTTAAATTTCAAAATTTATAAATAAAAGTTTTCAATAAAATCATAAAATATAATGAAAAATCGTTTTTATAGGAAAATGAAATTTTCAAATATTATTATTATTATTATTTTTATTTCATATCAATTACCAAGTAAATTGGTGATAACCAATTATTAATATCAAAAATAATTTATCATTAATCATATGTTTCTTGAAATAGAAACGTATATTTATTAAAAAGGAAATTTTTAGAAAAATATTTTTTAAAACAATAAATGATCTTATTAGTTATTTTAGGTAAACTAATTAAATTTCATTAAAATTAAATGTAGACATTAATTTATATCGATAAATATTTCATAAAGTGGTTAGTTATATTTGTTCCCACTAATTTAATCATTAGTATTTGACATTCATAGTTAATTTTTTATATTTTCTCTACACATATCATGGTTTTATTTAAGTTTGATGTTGTGTGTAGAGAAATCTATTGAATAAATTGACTTATTTATAGGTAGTCATATAATAAAATTTCAAGATGATACAAGGTGGGTGAAACTAAATCTTACAGTATCATACCTAACATGTTATGCATGACTTTACAATACATAAAAAGCAATTTATCACATAAAATAAAGCATACGTAATATTCATATTTCCTAACTAATCTATAAACTTAAATATTCAAAAGGAATTAAATAGTTAAATAAAATTTTATTTATTTTAAAAACATGAGATATTTATTTAAAAAAATGAATAAATTAAAAATTATAAACACTTTATAATTCATTACTGAATTCCAAAATTACATAAATATAAATTTTTTATATTTATTCTCAATATGAACTCGTTTATATTATTCATTATAAAGTATTTTATTTTAATAGATGACATTTCATGAAATATATACATTTATAAACCAAATTATATTATGTAAACATTTTAAAAAATCTAAATATCATATATTAATATTATTTAAAACTTTGATAATATCATCCATTGAATCTATTTTGATAAGGTTTAAATAATTTCTAAATAAGTCTCTTTTAATTTCAATGATTCAAATTAAATATTATAAACAATTTATAATTTTTAAATTTAAAAATTTATATATTAAATTATTTTATAATTTAGAGACCTTTTAGAAATTATAATTATAATTTTTATATAAATAATTTATATTCAAATTATAATTCAGGCTACATGATTTTCAAAAGGTACTTTAATATTAACACTTAATATCATGGAATATTTGTTAATAAATTATTCAAAAAAATTTAATTAATTAATTATAAACTCGTTATAATTTATTAATTTATAAACACTTTTATAAATTAATAAATATTCCAAAATACCTTTTATTATAATTTATAAACAATTTATAAATTATATAAATCAATTCATAATTGAAAATAAAGAAATACAATTTTTATTAATGAATCATATTCAATGATTTAGAATCAATAATAAGATATGATTGATAATGCACAATGTATAAAATCTTCATACAATATTAGTCATACTATATGACTGACAGTTCAGTAGTTACACTACTATAAAATAGACCTATATTCATGACCATGATGCTCATGGATATAACCCCGTAGTTATAGGTCACCTATAGCCATGAGACTATGACTGTGGCTATAGGTTGATGTAAGGACTTTTTTTGTAAATGAACAAGGCATGAAAGGGTATTTATGGTGGGAGGGAGATATAATTATCGATGAAAATTCCCATGGATATAGGCTTATAAATAAAAAATACATACATAAATACATATTTGTATGTTATTAATCATAAAATTTATCATAGTTGAGTGAAATAGGATGCCCACATTTTTATATGGGTTCACAGTTTAAAACTCAACCATAATTATTTTATATACCATTATCTACCTCTCAATATATATTTATATAAAAAATTGTATAGACAAAGATAATAAATTACAACATTTCATAGTGTTAGAAGTCGCTTCTTTATGCCACGATGTGCTGGGTTTGAGTTATGATATGTGTGTTATTTTTAAACCCTTAATATATATATATATGTATATATGTATATCGATGCATATAAATTTTAAAAAAAAACATATATGAGTAGTTGAGAAGTTTTATTTTGATTGTGTGGTTTAAGATCAAAACTACTTAGCATTATATATTTTTTGAATGCCCAATAGACATGGTTAGAATGAATATGGAAATAGGTTGGTGAGTCCATGTGTAAGTAGGATCCACATGGACCATCCAATCTATATCCATTGTCACCATGCCCATGGATAGGCCGATTGACATAGCCCAATTTTATACCTTTATTAAAAATGATAAATAGTCACATTTTATACTACAGAGGGATATCATAAATGTGATACAATACTTCATTTTTTGAAACCTGTGGAAGTGCTATAATAAAATATGATTATCCAATTTTTTATGTCATGACATGTACAAAACCAAAGATTTTATACTAAATTGCTTTCTATTATAAACCCATTTCATAATATGTGATTCAATCTAGAAGAAAAAGTTTTAATCATATTTTATAACATGAAATATGATTGTAATTACGATTATGATAAACCTCATTTCTCAAATGATTTCACGAATTAAAATATATGGAATAGATCTGATCCACGAAATGGTTTCTGAGCATAGATTAACCATTAATAAAAATAGTTTAAGTGATAAATAAAAATTTAAACTAATATAACCATGTTATTTAAATGAAAATCATATGATATTTGAAATAAAAAATTGTATAACTTACACTATAGAATGATACTGTCATAACCATCTTATTATTATTAATGATAATAACCAAGGAATGAACTAAATGTTTTTCCCTCTATAGTGTATCCATTGATTACATTAAATCAGCCAAAATTTTTGGGTGAAATTTTTCAACCTTCACGCTATGGTAGTATCTCAAAACTAAATAAGGGTGAAGGAATAAATCTTATGAGTGTAGAGTTTCAGCCTGTAGATATTAAGAGATTCACATACACACTACCTAAGCCCTGACATCCTTTATATAGAATATGATTACAATACCTTATCTATGCATTTTACTAATGAATTTACTCATATTTTTCATAAATATATGATCAACTACTTTGGTTACATTCCATATAACCTATGAACATTATCTATCCCATTTTCTTAATGACAACTGATGTGTTTATGGTGAATTGATCATTAACTCATTGAAATTTACATGGATAAGTAATTCATGACCATGACAAAAGTGTTGAACCATTTGATACTTGGTTATATAAATCAACCATATTATACAACAATATATTCCCAAATATCCATTAAAAAATGTTGAATTACCTTAAAATTTGACTGCTCAATAGTCTTTAATAAATCTTTATATAATCAAATAGGATATAACCACGAGCTAGAATATAATACTTTTTTTCCATATGCTTGTTGTACTCTATGATAATCCTTATCATATTATATGATATCTATGTATTTACGGAATATTAATATAAAATTTGGGAAACCAAATGTTAAATTTTAACATTTGGATAATTATTTCACATAATCTATCATTAGAATAAATATTTCAAAATATGATATAATTAAGAGGAGAGAAAAGGATAAGGGGTTACAAATAGTTATAACAAAAGCCAAAATTCACTCATATATTTCATAATGTATGAGTGAATTCACGATCACCTAGGAATTTTCTAAGGTCTTATATAAATGTGTTCGAAGGCCATGGTTTTGTATACAATCCTTGATAATTTCTTGGTAGATTCTATTCATCTTCTTGAAGAAATCTCTTCATTCTCCATTACTAAGTGATGCACTATAATTCCATGGTGATAAGGACAATCCCATCCAAACATTGAGTGATTCATGCTGGCCCATGGATACATCATGGAGAAGGTATTCCTTTAGATATTTCTAAGGGATATTCATTAAACTATTATGATGAAGATAAAATAAGTTACTTAATCAGTGAAAGGTACATGAGTGTTCTTAAATTTTTTAGTTTCATGATTTCAGTTCCAAACATGGTATATCTTAGGAATTTTGGTTTCTTATTGTTCTTGCTAAATTGATTAAGTTTTAATGTATCCTTATATATCCTTCAGTTACATTAGAGACACACCATTTGATTAGATTCATGAAATATTTTTTAAAATAAAGAATAATTCATATTGTATGCATGTCATTTTTTATGTTGGGTTTGACACATCTCCTATCTGAAAGTTGTCCCCAAAAAATTATACAGGTGGAAACCAAGAATCAGAACTTATCAAATTAGAATGAACCTTTCAAATCCAATGTACTATAACATAAAATAAAAACCACACCTAATCCACCACATCAGTTTTATTATTTAAAAACCATAAAATAACTTTTGTAGACAAAAAAAGCATGGAAAACACACGATATACACATGGAAGGCACAACACAAACAGATTTCATGGTTTTAATGTTAGAGAAAATACTTGGGTAAACAAACTAAATATTTCATTAAGGCAGAAATTGAGTTATAAGGGATTCCTTCCCAACAATCTACTAGGCTTGAGTTATATGGGATTCATTAAAAAAAATACTTACAGAACTATATCAGTGCCTACATCAATGAACACCCATCCCAAGCACTCCATGGGAAAGTCTCCCCCCATAGGGAAAATTTCTAACTCATACTAATCTTTTTAAACATTTTTCTTTATCAAAACACTTTGTTATTTATTTTTCAAAAACTTATATCTTCAATCCATTCTATACAAATGAGCACCATAACTTCTATTTAGAAACTTTTGGTTTCACCACCTTATGATCTTAGTGGATTGGATACACAGAGATCCGAACATCACAAGAATCCATCCACTTTGTAAAAGGAAACCACTACCTTAACTAGTATTTTTTATAAATGGTTCATTATTATAGAAACTATACGAGTTTACTCTTATGTACCCAAAAAATAATCCATAGATATCCTTTTGAAAAACCTTACATAATTCCTTTGAATATCCAAACTTTAATATCACTCATACATAGTATATTTTGACATCCACTTCCTTCAAGACTTCCATTTATTATCCAGAACCTCCCTTCTATTTGATTCACTCCATAATATAGAATGTGGTTGTACCCAAAGGGAATAAATCCAAACATTATTCATTCTGCATTCCCACACTTAAACAACATTTATTCCACTAATTATTTCCTTTTGTTGCTTCCATTAAGCTATTTTTTCTTAATTACTTATGTTGACCTAAATTTAGATATCTAGGGTGAAGGTGAACCTATTATCTTTCTGGTTTTTCTAAGTGTATCTTCTGGGAACATAACTTCTGTAAATCCCAATACTTAATCTGAAAACATTTCTCACACCAAAACCCAATAATCTTCTACTAAATAATTTATTTCATAGTTTAAACCTAAAATATCCTACACAAATTCCATTCTCAAGGATTTTACAAAAGTACCACTAGATAAAATTTGAATTATAACCTTCAATTATTTCTATATATGTTGTTTTAACATGGTTCTCCACTATGCTTTCGATCATCCAAGACCCACCAAGGCTAAAAAGTCCCATTATTCCAAACCATGATCACCCATTCTACTCCCAAAAAACATTCTATATGATTCCAAATAATTTCATAAAATAAATTATTCCCAAGTTATATATGAATTTTTTAAATTCTAGTCAACAATACTTTTTCATATACCATGTCCATAGACCCACTCCTCTCAAAAAAATCATACTTCCAAAGCTTTTCAACTGAGCCTCCACAATTTGAGAGTTATCTGATACAAAAATATTTATCAATACCTATAGAATAAACATCCAAATAAAATGTAACTTATGAAAATACAGGCCTCATTAAACTGACAAAATCCCATTGAAACAATTACCTGACACCTTTCACTCACCATCTCTTAGTGAAACAAAGGAAAATAAGTTCCTTTACTCATACTAAATTCCAGCCTAGTTTTGAACCACACAAGTTTTAGTCCCATTACAGAGGTCCTTTAAAAACTATTATGATCTTCCTAGTGTCATTTCCACAGATTAATAAATGAAAAGGTATTCCTCACCACTAATTTTATAAATAAATATGTTCGGGATTGGGGTTGTCCCTCTTTCAGCATAGACATGGTCATAGTAAACTTCTAAAATACTTTTCAGGGTAGTAGAACAAAAAACATCAATTATTATAGATTATTAGTATTTTAAAAATATATTACCCCAAATAAATTCATAATCCACTCTATGACACCTTCTAGTGTTCCATGTTTAGTCTCCTCAAACTATAGTCAAACATAATTGGAGTATTTTATGAAACTCCTAATTTATTATAAATTATCAACCTCCCAGATCCAAACCTCAAGACTCTTAAATATCTTATGGTATCTAAGAAACAACATGGTTCTGCTTTGATGATGGTTCAAAAATACTTCATAATTCCCATTGAGTAAAAAACAACCGTACTATCATGCCACCTCATCTATGAATGTATAAAGTACAATAACTGCATAAGAACAGTCAAAATTAGCCAAGCTCAGATCCAAGGTTCCCCATACTTCCAAAAAAACTTATTTCATCCTCACAATTTTCCATAACCATGTATCTACAATGTGAATCCCACACCATCCACAAATATTCATCTCCTTGTATAGATAATCATCAGATTTATCTTTTAATTCTCAAAGATTATACCACACTCCTTACATACATTCCTTTTTTAGACAAAACCACCACTCCTCTAACAGTCTATAATGGTTCTCCAAACAAATATTCTGAAAAAAACATAACCCATCTTCTAAAATGTTAAGAGTTATGGGAACCCTAGAGAAAAAAACTTGATCCAAGTGGCCTGAAAAATACTTGATAATAAAATTGCTACACTCTCTAATATATGGGATTTATAAAACCTCTAATAATTACCTTCTAGAATAGAAATTTAGAATCTAATTTTTTTTCCAAATACCTCTCCTTTAAAAATTATAGATTCAAAATTGGGCACCTATAAAATGTCATCAACTCATTTTTATACCTCATTAATTAGATTACATTATTTCTATTAAATATGTCACTAAAACCTCCTCCTTTGAGGCCAGGTTCCACTTCTTAGTGATTCATCTTCTAGAACATATCCTTGTACTTTCATGTCATGGTTTCCTATTCTCATAAACACATCACTTCTAAATGATTCACCATTAATGAAACATCCAAACTCTCTAGGATAGGAAAATGAAACATCCTCCACAGTCCAAATATTTTACCATCAAACATCAATCCAAACCTTACCCATTTTATCACCATCCTATGGAAACAATGAGCTCCCATTTAAATTGAAATATGTAAGGGATCAAGAATATCTTAAAAATTTATTCTATAAGGATGAGGGTTGAATAAAATTACTGAACCAAGATCTAAAACATGTTGGATATGTTCCAGTCTTCCTAAACTCTCAAAAAATTATTTGATACCACTTGTTGGGCCCAAAAAACCTCCCATATAAAAGTTATCCTTGATAACTTGAACAAATAGAAACCAATAACTCGAACTCACTAAATCAAAATGAACCTTGAAAATTTTATGTATTAGAACTTTGATGAGAAACTAAACTTGAGCCACTACACTAGATTTGTCATGTAAAAACTAGACATTAACTTCCATATAAAATGAAAAAGTAATAACAACCCATGAAATAAATAGGAAAGGCATAACACATGAAAATTATATGGTTTAGGTGTTAGTCCTAGTCTATAGGGGAATATAATATATCTTTAATTAAGAGATAAACTAAGTTACAAGGTACTTCTTATAGACACCATACACAGACCAAGTTATAAGTTAATCCTTCCATAACCTACTTAAAGAACAGCAATAATGCCTCCATAAATGAACACCCATCGTAATCGATCTATAGAGAATTTCCCCTTATGGGGGTGGTCACTAACCCCTCCTATTCCATTTATACTTTATTATCTATTAAATAACTCCGTGATTTAGTCCTTTTTAACATATATCCTAAGCCTATTATTTATAAACAAGCTCCAAAACATCTAGTCGGTAAATTCTATATACACTACATTCTGATATTTATGAAGAGAATTACCCATGGATCCAAACATCATGAGCATAAATCCACTTGGTAAAAGGAAAATACTACCTCAACTGGTCCCTTAAGTGAATAATTCATGAATTAAGAAACTTCATGAGTTTATAATTTTATATCCATAGAATAATCCTTACATATCCTTATGAAAAACCTTATGCAAGTCCTTTGATTCTCTATAGTTTCTCTTCACTCGGACAAAGTTTCTACTTACACATCCACTCCCTCTAAAACTGTATTGTCGTATAAAGAACTACCCATAAATATATGTCAACACATTATATAAAATGTGGTTTCACCCCATGGTAATTTGTTTAAACAATATTCCCTCTAGATTCACATACTTGAACACTACTGATTTCACTACAACTTCCATTCTATAGCTTTTACTGAGCTACTTCCACTAATATGATTTCACTAACCCAATATAGAAATATATGGTAAAGGTGAAGCTATTTACATATGGTTCTATAAAGTGTATCTTTTTAGAGAATAACTTCTGGAAATCCAAACACTTAACCAAACAATAGTTCTCACAAAAAACCTAACATTTGATATTGCTAAAAACAATATAGAAAATGAACTACGACTGACCATACAACATGGGATTTCATAATACATGATATGGTTGTACCTTATGATATGGGATATTATAAGTAACAATGATATAAGAATCTTATATGTCATATAATACAATTTCTAAGCACCAAAGGGTTAACATTACACTAGCTGTAATGTATTAGCTAGTACTGGTTACTCATATAGAGGTCAGTCATAACACATAATATGGTTGTGTGCTATGAGATAATCCTAAAAAGGATTCACTATCAATCATAAATTACAATTCATAATATTTTAGGAGTATATCACTACATCATTATCAATCATATATTATAGTTTTGATCATATCATTAAAAATAATATGACAAAAAAATTTATTTTCTTAAATTTTAATTATGGATTTATTTATATGGTTTTAAAATTATTTATAAATCATGGAAAAATTTATTTTGGGTTTTTAATTAGTTTATAAAGGTGTTTATAAAATAATTAATTATAAAATTTCCATATTAATTAATCAAATTTCAATGAAAAATTTATTAAATAAATATCTATAATATTAATTATTAATATTATAATAACTTTTTCAAATTATATGGCATAATTTATAATTTAAATTCAAAGTGTTTATATGGAAATTATAATATTAATTTATAAAATATTTCTAAATTAAAAAAATAAGGAATAGATATAATTTTTTTATTTAATATTAAGAATTTTCATAATTTTTTAATTTGAATTGTTCAAATTAAAGGCCTTATTTAACATATTATTTAAACTATATAAAAAAATAATTTTGATAAATGATATGGTCAAGGTTTAAATAATATTAAAATACATGATATTTAGATTATGTAAACTATTCACATAATAGAATTGGAATATACATTTTTTGTGTTTCATTTAATATAATATATTTAATGTTAATTTCATATAATAATTGATATGAATTAGTTCACATTAGTAATAAAAGTAAAGTGTTAATATTTATTAAATAAAAATGGAATTTCCATAATATATGATTAAATTATAAAATGTTTATGATTGATTTATATATTAATTGTTCATAAATAGTTTATATCATGTTTAAATTTTTTACTTGTTCATTTATTTTGTTATTCCCTTATTTATTATTAATAGATATAAATTGTTTATATTATGAATATATTTATGATTTAGTTTAATTTATTTTAATATTATTCTTTAAATTGTCACACATGCCTATAAGGAGTTACATGCTATGTATGATAATTGATTTAGTTTTCTTATACCTTGAATTTGACATGTACTATGTTATGAGCTTCAATTACAAAATTAATTATTATTTATACATATAAAGTGTTAGAATATTGATGAAGCTAAATTATCTCTTGAGTACAGTATCCTTGGGAATATGGGATGATATGAGATAATATGGTGAGGTTAAATATCATTTAAAAATACTAAATGTTATATTCCTTTCAAAGAAAAAACTTTTCAAGACCTCAATCATCCAATCAGGTAGGCCATGTTAAAGACGGGTGCCCCTAGATTATCTTATGGAAGGAAAGAAAGTAATGGGTAACCCAAATAAGATTAAGTGTTCATTATTATAATTTTCTTTAGGTTACACTTATATGAGAGAACCTAATAGTATTATATTACTGAAGCAATAGAGTTGAGTTTATCCATATAATGGATTGGGTAAAGAGTTATCTGCATAAATATCCAAGTGTCAAATATTATATAATTGTCATGGTATCCTACTTGAATAGATAAGTGATGGGAGAAATTATAAGGTGACCCAAATATTAGTTAAACATGGATCTTGGGACACCAATGGAAATGATGGATTTTAAAAGGGTTTATTGATTTAGTGAGAACACATTTAATAAAAGACCTTATTAAATGTATGTAAAAAAAGATACTCATATAATAAAATCTTATATTGCAAAAAAATAACATCATCATCATTAACCATAACTTTGATATCAAACCTAGAGAAAGGATAATCTTAATATAAGCAATTTCTTGGACTATTATGAAATACTTAAGAATTGTTCTTAAGAAAGAAAATTTTTTCTGTTGAAGAAACCACATTATTGATTAAATAATTATTTAAGTTATTAAATATATGAATTTAGATTCTTATAGGAAGTATAAAATGATTTCCAAATGGTTTAAAAGTAATTAAATACAAAAGACCTATGGAATGTTTGTCTTCACTCAGACACTCAATGTGATTGAGTGTATAAATGACTAGATGAGACCAAAGGTATCTCAGAGGCCTGTTTTGGACATGGAATTAATTTTTTAATCATCATTGGAAATGTTACAATAATTAAAATTAGTTCAAGAAATTTTTATCGTATTTTCTCATAGTTTTGAGGATTGATGGACATGACACGTGATTTCTACACTTTGGTGATGTGTATATTGTACTAAAGTGTGAATGTTTAATTTGAAAACAAAATATTGGGTTTGTCCAATATCTAATCTCAACTATAAAAATATAATGATGATATTAAGATAGATGGGTAATATTTCCATAGGATATAATTTTCTAAGATATCTGAAGGGGTTTTATAAACTCCATAGAGAGTCCATAAAATATATCTGTGTTATAGAAATCAATTATTTTATTTTTAAGGGTATGTGGTACCAAATTTATATTTTAAAAAAGTTTTAAGTATGCAAGAGTTCAATAATAAAGGAAGTATTGATGGATATTGTAGTTTATATTCAAATGATTATGAAAAGGTTTTTTAAAACAAAGAATTGAATGAAAATGAATTTATCAAGCCCATATGGATCTAATTAAATTATGCGTGTTTTCCTCTTATTTCTCTTACATGATAGGAGAAATTGTTTATTAATAAAGATTTATTATGAATAGTAAGATATTATTAATTGAATACACATGTTTATTATTTGACTTAGTTTAATAACATGTTTTTTAGAATGTTATATGTATAAAAATAGTTTTATCAAGTATAAAAGTGTTTATTTAGACATTTATTAAAATATGAGTGATGTGATCCCACCAACAATAGTGGAATATTTAAAAAAATAAATTAATTTTTTTAAAATTATTCTCTAACCAAATAAAATAACTTATTATATATGGATATAATGGTTTATTTCTTAAATATTACCACTAAAAAAATAAGTGTTATTTTCTAAAAACATAGGAGTTTGTGTGTCATAAAATGATATTATAAAGATAATATAATGTCTAAGATCCAAATGGTAGTATATTTGATCTTAGAGAAGTTAAAATTTAACAAATAAAAGATTATTAAAAAAAATAAAGAGAATTTCACTTGTAACAACCCACAAATTTTAGGGTCATTACTTTTTAAATTAAATTTGAATTCTTTTTCTTGGAGTAGGAGAAATTCTATGATATGGGACTCAGATTAGTATTTAGAACATTGGAACATCTTGGTAAGATTTTTTTAGATGTGGATTGAGTAATGTGAGATTTTTAAGGTGCTTAGGTGGGTGTTGATGCAAGTATTATAGGATTTTTTGAACATTTTAATCTATAAAAATTTTCACCATGATTGCCTATGGTGATGGAGTTATCATGTATGAGGAATTAGGGAACCTTACTGTGATAGGGGAGGTGATTTGGGGACTCACCCTAGAGATGTCTTTCACACTATGAACCATAGGGGTCATACTGAGAAAATTTACAGATGAGGGGTGATCCCCCTACCTGGGGTAGTCATAGTCGCAACCCATAGAGGGACACACCATAAAGGAGGTAAGCCAAGGTCTAAACCCTCTACCTGGGTGGCTGCACCACAACGCTCCTAGTTTTTCATGAATTTTTTGGGTGAAGAGGTATGTCATTTCATGACCCCATCCTTACACCACAAACAAACCTTTTAGTTATGTTTTTAACACGGTAAAACCTATATATTTAGCATCACCCCTTGGGTTTTTGGGGACTAGGGGCATCCAAAGGATAGAATTTCAACTAGATATCCTCCCCCTTCATCCCTTAAGTCCCCCATGGAAGGGGATTCTTTTTTATGAAAATTATACAATAGTTCAAGGTAGTATTTTCTTCTTCTTCTGACATTATTTTTACTACTTTTATTTCACCTAATTTGGTTCTATTCCAGCCTAGGGTTTTGTTGAGGTTTTTACCAGAGCATGGTGAAATCATCCCGATTCGATTGGGATTTTGTGTGTCTTGATTACAACATATCCCATATTGATGAACACAATCTATCCTTCAATATTTTGGTTTAGGTAAGATATTCCATAATTTATTTAGGTTTTTTGGTTAAATTAGATTTTTTTGATTAACTTGGTTATATTTGTTAGAGTTTTTGATAATGGGTGTGCTGGGTGCATGTTGTGGGTGGTCTTCATAGTGGTGAAAGAGGTTTTGGTGAGTGAACAGATCTCAGTGAGTTTTTTTCCATTTTAACTCTTTGGAATAAATTTAATAATTTATTATAAATTATAATAATTAATTATTTTTATGTTTTGGGATGAGCTATGAGTTTTAGTATTGAGAAAAGATTTTGTGAGGCGTGGATGGGCTTAGATAAGGATGTGCAGAGCTTGGATTGGGCAGAAACTCTTTTATGGAAGTAGGTGGTCCCTATAATATAAAGTGATATACTTTATTATACAATATTTCCTACTTACATGTATGTTTTATGTAATCAGGTAGAGGGAAGGAACTATGAGTTCCCTAGAGAAATGGAGAGGGTGGAATTAAGCCACCTCGAGTTAGAATACGTTATTTTTAGCACTTTGAGTAACTTGGGATCACTTAGTGACCATGTCTCCAAGGGGTTAGGGTTAGAGTTTTGACAAGAGGACTTATGTAGGTCTTAGGATGAAATGTGAGCTATGTATATCCTAATATGGTTTTCTTTAGTCCATTCGAGTTTGTATAATAGGCTTAGGGTTAGTGGAAGGGTGGGATGGTTATACATCCCACACTTGGTGAGGATCACCCTATAGAGGGTGGATTGAGATTTGTTTTGAGGTCATGGAAAGTGATTTCTTATGAGTTAAGAGTATGTTATCTTGGGATTATCCTTGTGTAGAAGGACCTAGAGTGATGATAGATTTTTATGGGATTTGGACTGGCCTATTTAGGCATGGATTAGGATGAGCCTATGAGCTATATAACACCCCTATGGAGTTGGATGTGAGTTGGTGTCGATGATTAGAGACTGAGATAGGTCTAGAGGACCCTAATGGATTCCTTAATGTGTGAGATAAGAATACCAGAGGACATTACATGTTGTACTTTTATGATCGAGATAGTCTAAGGATTATCCCAGGAGGCACGTGATACGTTGAAGTGATGGGATATGCCTCGAGTGTCTAGCAATGTGTGATGAGATGATGATCTTGTATAATGGTTTTTATTCCATATTTGTTATGTGTATGATTTTTTATGGATCTTGAAATTTCAGATGATAAATCCCAAGGTATCGCCTCACCTCGAGTGAGAATGTGATGGTGGAGCCAATCCCTACCTTGAGTAATATGGTGGTGGTTATGGAAGGGTACTTAGCTTGAATGATAAGGTATATTCAACCATGTCTGGAGTGATAAGATATAGGTTGATAGGAACTAAACCATACCTTGAGTGATATGGTAGTGGTTTTGGAGGGACCTTTACTTGAGTGGGAAGGTAGTGGTCTGAAGGTATTGGAGGAACCTAACCTGAGTGATAAGTTAGCTATCAGTTGTGATAGGAAATGAGGCCATACCTTGAGTAGTAAGGTAGTGGTTATAGAAGAGACCTTACCTTTAGTGATAATTCATATTTGACCATGTCCTAAGTGTGAGGACATGGGTTGATGAATAAATAGATAGTGTTGAGTGAGAAGTCTAGTCTAATATAGATTTTATAGACCCAGCTTTTAGTGATTATGTAATGGTAGGGATGTGGACATTATTCCCTACCTTGAGTGATAATGTAGTGGTTGGGGATTGATGGATGACGTCACTTGAGTGAAAATGAATATTCTAGGGATTATATGCATGACCCTAACATATACCTTCATGTAGTTGTTGAATCTTTATATTCCCTACCAAACGTATTTGGGAATGTGATAGGTTATAGGTATGGTGGTATGAGGTGACTAGATTTCATATTAGGTAAAACAAGGTATGATTGGGTATCTTGGTGGTTTGTTTAACACATGTTGTCCCATTATGTATAGAGTTATAGAATCCTGTTTAACACATGACATTTGATACACTGGTGTGTGCATGTTTATTTATGTTATTTACTTTCTTCATTAATCCATGTATATGATGATTTATATTAGGGGCACATAGTGAGATCCTATTTAGATGCATTTATAACACCCTTTATGGGCACCCCAGTTCATGTGTAGACCTTATATATACTTTACAAGTCATAACATAGGAGTAAAGTGGACCAGTTTAAGGAATATCTATAGTGTATTAGAGATGGGGATGAGGTGATTCTCAGGGATGATATTAAAGACTAGTATATATTTTTGTTATTTTTTTTAATTTATATATGTGATTGGCCTAGTGGGTGATTAGTTTCATTATGTAATTGTATACTTACACATGGAATGTTTGTTATGACATGGTTCTTATTGATTTATGTATACTCTTATATTTGTAATGGTATTTTTAGGTTATTTATGATATTTAATTTAATCTAATTTAAGGGAATAATCTCCCCAATGTATTATTTATACCCTCACTACTATTTGGTAGCCTATATTTTATAGAGAGGCATGCCTGAGATCATGTGATACCTCGACCGAGGAACTGGGTGCGTCTCTCCAACCAGGGTGTCACAAAGTGGTATAAGAGCTTCATTTTCTTATCTTACATTTTAGAGTGTTAGTAGAGAATTAATAGGGATGTGTTAGAGCTTGTTATAGACCACAAACCAGTGATTCATCAAAACCGTTCTTATGGAAAGTACGGATTATCAGGGGCATGAGATTTATATTCTTAGTTTTCACTATTATGATTAAGATGTTTATTAAAATATGATGTGTTTACTATAGATTGTTATTTTTATGGTTTGTCACTTAGCCCATTATGATAATAGGTATATCATTCAACATATTTAGAATGTAAATTCACATAAAATAAGAGTTATATTGTGTGATTGTTTTACTAACAACTAGTTTAGTTGTTTAAAGTGTTAATAATATCTTAGATGTTGTTTTTCAGTACAACATGTTGATTTCATTCTACTTAGCTAAACTATTATATTTTATTATGTTGGAAGGTTATGTGTATCTTATAGGGAGGAATTATCCAATTATGTCAATGTAGTCCCTTTTTATAAGGGATGCATAGGTACCCTTGGTGGGTTGGAACATCCAATATATTCCTTTGGGATGGAACCTTATGGGTCTTTGGGATGCTGTTTCGGTTACTTAAAGTGTCATAAAAACCCATTTGGGTTTTCTGATGTATATTTTTCATGGAATTATACTTAATAGAACCTATTAGTTACAAAAACCCTTGATAGGGTTGAGGAAAGTCTTTTGGAATGCTTTGTTCTTGGTATCAATGCTAGTTTTGAGAGGGAAGGATATAATTGTTGCCTAGCCTTGTGGAAAGAGATCCTAGGTGATAAGTATTAGGATGACCATATATGGGTAAATGATTATGGTTTTGGAATGATGCATGGGTGGAAGGTGATCATGTGGTTTGCCTTGGCATGAGTGAGAGGCCTTGGTCATTTTAAATGAGGATAACATATAGTAGGGCACGGTTAATGGGTTAGGCATATAAGCCTAGGTTTGATGGTATGTGACTCATATATTATATGTTAAGTTGTGAAATCAAGTGGTGCATAAGAGTGTAATCATTAGATTTAGATGATATTGAGTAAGATCTTGGGTGGGAACTTATGAGATGATTCTTGGGGGATTCACTCTACCTTTGGAGGGGGAGAGTGAGTTCAGTATACATTTTCTGAGAAAATATTGATGTGTGAGGGAAAGTTCAAGTTTATTATGTGTGGTAATTTTTAGGTTGTGGATCGATCAATATCCTATTATAGGTTTAGGACCAATTAGTTTTCATAAGGTCAAAAAATGTGCCTCTATAATATATTGTGACATCATGGATGGATTAGGTAAGCACAATTACAGATGGGTGTAGACGGGATGGGCGAGCATGGATCGAAAGAGAAAAAACATGAAATGATGGAACCTTTTCAGGTTGTGTTCGAGGAGTGGTGTAATGGAATTCATAAGGTGGGGAGTGAAGCAATTAATATTGGAGATTGTGACCTACTTTACAGATAAATTTTGGTAGAAATCTAGGGAAATTGTTTTAGAGAGATGGGAACAGGAATGGTCGGTGTTTCATGATGGAACTCACGTATGAGTGGAACGATCACATCGAGTAATTATATTCTATTAATAATTAAGTGTAATCTATTGAGGTCAGGTTTTGGTTTGGAAGAGTTATGATGAGGATACTCCTTTTGTGAGGAGTATCAAATTGTTCATGAGTGGATGAACCTCGTGTTGGAAGGGCTATGGATAAAATGTGACCAGTTAGAGAGATGGTTGAGGTGAAACTAAGATGATGATGTGTAGAAATATCCATTGATATTTGGTTAATTTTAGAATAATGAATTTGGTATTTAGATACAGTGTTTGATGGAGTCTAATGTTGGCATTGTTCTCAGGATGGAGTTGGCATTATTCGAGAGTGAGTTGGATTGGAGATGTACGATGAGGATTGGGGTAAAAAATATATCTAGTGTGGTGGTGGTGATCAAACCATGTAATTACACTAAGAGTCTATTTTAGACATCATTATAGGTGTTTGGACGATCCAGTGATGCCATTTAGAGTTAAGTTATCATGATCGATTGGTGTGAGTGAATGTTGATGGGAATAGTTGATAACTTGTTTGAGAGGTTATCTAGAGGATAACTAACTGGTGTAGTTATATATAATTGATAGTAGTGTAGTAGAAACAGAATCGATCTTGTTTATGGACCACTAGAAGTACATTCTTGGTAAGTTATTCCTATAGTGGGGAGAACCGTGACATGTGATCAACCTTTATGAGAAGATTCTTATAGTGGGGAGAAACATAATCCTTGAGATGACTAGGTGGTTGGTGATTTGGAGTCTTAGGAGAGATAGGTGAGGTTTAGAACCATCTTGATATTAGTGTTTATCATGAGTAGGTGGCTTGAATTTTGGTGAATAGTGCACCTTAGTGTTTTGGAGTTGTATAGAGGAAGCATGTTCGGTGTTCAGGGTTGGAATGTGATAATCTGAAGAAAAATTGATGGCCTTTGTGGGTTATTTTTGACAGTTTTATGCCTATCGTGACTTCTCAAGGAATAGAAGTGATATGGTAGGAAATTTGTAACAACACATGGATTTTAGGGTTGTTACTTTTTAGAGAAAATTTGAATATTTGGTCACGGTGAAGGGGATAATCTAGAAATTGTGGCTCAAATTAGAATTATTAATATTATAAAATTTTAGGAATATTTTCTGGAAGTGGATTGAGGTATGGTATTTATTTAAGGTGCTTGGGTGGATATCAGAGAAAGTCTTAGAGGCCCTTCGTAAATTATGCCTCTACAGAAGGCCACACTATTATGTTTTCATAGAACCATGATTTCCTACTATGAGGGAGGCATCATGGATAAGACATGAGGGTTCTACACTATGAGAGGGGAGGAAATGCGAGGCCTCTACTTGGAGAGGGTTTAAATTCCATGATCAATAGTGGTTACAGTATTTTTTAGTTTAGGGACGACCCTCTTTCCCAAGGAATTCCCGACCGTGACCTAGGGAGGGACTTGTTGTAACAAAGGAAAGATGAGGTCCAGGCCCTCTAATAGGGTGGATGTACCACTAATTCCTTGTTCATGCCATGATTGTTTCAGTCTAATGGGCACGTTTCACTATGAACCCCACTCAATCCATGACAAACCAACTGGGATTTGTTTTTAATATGGTAAAATCCATATTTTTAGGGCCGCTCCCCTTAGGTTTTTAGAGACCAGGGGTGTCAGGAGGAGGCCATTTTGGATGGATCTCCTCCTACCATTCCTCCCTTCAACCCCCAGTATGGTATTGTTTTAGTTGAAATTCTATAATGAACCAAAATTAAAAAAAAATTATATTTTAAATGAATAAATTCCTTATTATGTAAAGTAGTTATAGAAAAAATGCATTATATTTCATTTGTTGCTTTAGACCATTATAAAATATATACATAATTTGTTTTTTTGGTTTAAAATATCATTAAGCACCACAACCATTGATAATATAGCCATTCTATAGTAAAAATTAAGATTAGTATATATAAAGGGTTATAATAATACATATTTACATAAAAGGAAGAAGTGATGGCCTCAACCTATAAGATTGTACCCTATGAATCCCATTTATTAGATATTTTTAGGGATTTGGAATCACTAGGAATTTCTCTTAACCAATCCCAAGACTACATTCAATAACTGAAACTTGAGTGAAATCGTTTACTGGAGAAGTTAAAGCTCATAGAAATCACTACCAAACCATGCTCTCCGAACCACTATAATAAATAACCACCATCACACACCTTACGCTCAGGGAGCATGATGGTTCAATAAGGGGTTATGTATCTACACACCAGTAGTATGAATTTTTATACTCTTTTTAATAAAATATTGATTATATTAATCTCTTTTCATTATTACTTTACACTCATGATTATATAATGTGTTCAATAAAAATAAGAATTTGATATGAAGAAACCAAAATTATTTTTTAGAAAACATACGGTTTTAATTAATAAACTACTTTTGTAAAACTCAAGAATTTAAAAATAAATGTTATTTTCATGAGATAATCTTATTAAAATAATTTATATTTAAATACAAATTATAATATAATTTAATGAAGTCTAATATAAATTTTTAAGGGTTAGATAATCATTAGTGGTTCAAAAATTAATTTTTTTTCAATAAATAAGTATTTTTATTTAAAAGTGTAAATTATCATACTTAAAAAATTATTTTGAAAAAATAAATATTATTTTTGAAATCATCAAGTCAAAATTATCTAATGGTTAATTTTTTATAATTTTCCGAGATAGTCGAATTTTTGGGTAAAAATTAAATATGGTATAAATATATGTTATGTATTATGATATAATTATATCTTAAAAGTGATTTAATAAATACAATAAAAGCATTCTATGAAAAAACATTATTTCATTTTTAAAATAATTTGTTTTTAAATTTATTTTATTAATTTTATTAACCTGTAATGAATCTTCAAAAACCTATATTATATTTTTTACATTTTAAAAATAATTTTTTATGAGAATGATTCACTTACACATCATGAATGGAATTATTTTAAGAATTTTGGTTCTTAAACTAATAAAATATTTAAACCCACTCTTCTTTGGTCGAAACCATTGGGAAAAAACTTAAGAAAATTTGTTGTTTTGATTATTTTATCACTTAGAGTTCAAAATCTATGTTTAGAAATTAATAAGGAATTTCCCTCTCCTTTTCTATAAATACCCATACAAAATTCCATTCATATTCACTGAAAACACATTTATCATGAACTATTACTCCCTATCCCTCTCTAAAGTCCTCCAAAGGCATTAATAATCTCTTAATAAGCTCCTCCCAAGATTTTAGAAGCACCCTCTCAAGGTAAGGGATTCTCTCATCTTTCTTTTTATTCAACTACTTTCTTTATAATAAATCCTTTTGATTTCCAAATTTTCATGTTTTAATTTGTTTCTACACATCAATTTACTATCTTTATGATTCCCAAGTAATTATATACCATCTTTCACTCTCACTAAACCCTTCTATGAACCTTTATGTACATATGTTATACTGCCAAAATTATCCAATGATTTTTGATGCCAAATATTTGTGTTGTGAATACACATCCCCATTTAGAATAAAGGGTATTCACATAAATATATATATATATATACTTAATTTATTGGGTAATTACATTTATATAACCCCCACTCCTTAATTATGGCATTAAATGTGATGAAAGACATTATTATGTTGTTTGATCTATATGGAACACAAATGCAAGTACATTATATGAATGTGATGGGTGGGGTTCAAATTATATATCACTAAAATTTATAAGGTAATGTTTTTGTCTCATGATATACCATATATAGAGCATGTGTGGTTATCCTAAGAACACTATGTTATGATTTAATGACAGTTAACCTTGACTTATCCTTACGATATCATGTTTATGTTATTTCCAAAATCCTATGATGCCTTGATGTTATCATCTTATATCATGATTTTATATTAATGTTAATGATTCTCTCCCTTTTATTTCACTATTATATTCCTCTTTACTCACATTTCACCCCTGCTCATTCCATGATGAAGAAACTCAGATATTTTTTTTAATAGGGGGAAACCCATCTTTCTAGGACCTCTCCCCTCAGGTTTATGGAGGCTAGGGGTGTTAAGAGGAGGCCATTTTGATTGGTTATCTTCCTACCCTTCCTCCCTTCAACCCCCTCAGTATGGGATTATTTTTGTAGCAATTATATAATTAACCAAAATTCTATAAATAAAATTCCCTTTTGAATGAATAGATCCCTTATTATGTAAATGAGTAATAGAAAACAAATCCATCATATTTAATTTGTTACTTTAGACCATTATAAAATATAGCCATAATTTTTTTGTTTCATTTAAAATATAATTAATAATCATAACCATTGATAATATAGAGATTCTACAGTGACCATTAAGATTAGTATATATAAAGGGTTATAATAATACCTATTGACATAGAAGGAATAAGTGATTGACTTAACCTATAAGATAATACCCTATGAATCCCATTTATCAGATATTTTGAGGGAGATGGAATCACTGGGAATTTCCCTTGACCAATACCAATCCTATATTCAATAATTTAAACTCGATAAAAACCATTTTTAAGAGAATATAAATCTCTTAGAAATCACTACCAAACCATGTTCTCCAAACCACCCTAAGAAATAACCACCATCACACACCTTACCCTTAGGGAACATGATGTTTTAATAAGGGGTTATACATATACACCCCAATAGTATGGATTTGAATACTTTCTTTTAATAAAATATTGATTATATTAATCCATTTTCATTATTAATTTATACTCATGATTATATAATGAGTTCAATAAAAACAAGATTTTGATACGAAGAAACCAAAATTGTTTTTTTGGAAAACATATAGTTTCAATTAAAACACTATTTTTGATAAACTAAATAATATTGAAATAAATTTTATTTTCATTAAATAATATTATTAAAATAATTTATATTTAAATACAAATGATAATATAATTTAATTAAGTCCAATGTAATTTTTCAAGGGTTAGATAATCGTTAGTGTCGTAAAAATTAGTATTTTTTTAAATAAATAAGGATTTTTATTTAAAAGTGTAAATTATCACATTTTAAAAATTATTTTAATAAAATTAACATTGTTTTTAAAATTATAAATTCAAAATTAGGCAATGGTTAATTTTTTATAATTTTCTAAGACAATCGATTTTTTGGTTAAAAATTAAATATGTTATAAATATATAATATGTATTATGATATAATTATATCTCAAAAGTGATGTAAAAAATAATATAAAATTAATCAATGACAAACATTTATTTTAACTTTAAAATAATTCATTTTTAATTTATTTTATTAATTTTACAAACCTATAATGAATGTTCTAAAACATATATTAAATTTTTTAGGTTTGAAAACTAATTTTTTAAGAGAATTATTCACTTCCACATCATGAATGAAATTATTTTAAGGATTTATGTTCTTATAATAATAAAATATTTAAACCCACTCTTATTTAGTAGAAACCATGGGAAAAAACCTTTGGAAAATTTGTGGGTTTGATTATTTTATCACTCAGAGTCCAAAATCTATGTTTAGAAATTAATAAAGAATTACCATCTCATTTTATATAAATACCCATCCAAACTTCCATTCCTCTTCACTAAAAACCCATTTATCATTAATTACTACTACCCATACTTCTCTAAAGTCCTCTCAAGGCGTTCTAAATCTCTTAATAAGCTCCTCAAAATCTTTTAGAAGCACCTTCCCATGGTAGGGGATTCTATGATATTTCTTTTTATTCAGTTAATTTATTTATACTACATCATTTTTATTTCCAAATTTTCATGTTTTAATGTGTTTTTACACATATATTTACTGTATTTATAACTCTGAAGTAATTAGAGACCATCTTTCAATCTCAATAAACCCTTCCATGTACCTTTATGTACACCTGTTATACTTCCAAATTATCCCGTGATTTTCGATGCCAAATGTTGGTATTGTGAATAACCATCCTCATTTATAATAAAGGTTATTCACATAAATATACCTATATATCCTTTATTTATTGGTTAATCCAATGTATATTACCTCCACTCCTTAATTATGGCATTAAATGTGACGAAAATCATTCTTATGTTGTATTATCTATATAGAACACAAATACATGTCCATGATATGAATGTGAAAGGTGGGGTTAGAATTATATATCCCTCCAATATATTGGATAATGTTTTTATCTCATGATATAGAATGTATAATTCATGTGTGGTTAGCCTAATAACACTATGTTATGATTTTATGACAGATATTATGATATCATGTTTCCACAATCCTATAATGGCTTGATGTTATCATCTTATATCATGCTTTGATTTTCATGTTTATGATTATCACCCTTTTATATCACTATTATATTCCTATTTACTCACATGTATTATTTTCATCATGTTATGATTTGATTATTCCCTTAATAGGATTTATATATCTTCCCTTTCTTATGTAGATCCCCGGGTTATCACATGATGTTTTAGAAGATTAATGAAATATAAGGCAATGTTTTGGAGTCTTTAAATAATGTCGTTGAATCCCTATTTCAAGTTATTATTATAAGTATCAAATACCCAAAAACACTAGGCCTATGGATCTTTTGGGATTGTGTTATGTGTATCTTTATGTAATAAACCATGAAATAAAGTGTATATAAGATATGTTCTATCATAGTTAGTATCAGAGCAAGGTATGGTTATTTTTGGGGGCCAGCACTAGAAGTATTATTGAAAACTATAGGGATATGACTAAACATAAAAAAACATCCCTAAATTTTTGGTAAAATATAGAGTGATTGGTTTCTAAGAAATAAAATCTCTGTCTAGATATTATAAGTGGATGTTTCTCTGAAACAGTAGTTCTTATGGGTAATAACCCCAAAAGGGTGGATTGGTTATTAACTCGATCATTACTTGGTTCATGATAAATAGAATTTACTAATTTTTTTTAAAACTCTTAGGGGATATTCTCTTTGTAAATTAATAAGATCTTTCTGAAAAAAATCTAAAGGGAAAATGCCATTGAAATTTAATGTTAGCAAATAGATCATGGACAACTTGCACTGAAACGAGAAATTAATAGGTTAAGGAATATATGCCACTTAAGATTTATCCCCTTAATGTTCATAGTTACCTTTTATATATTTAATAGTTTGAAATTCTCATCCCTAATTTTTACTTTATTCAAGTCAATGGATGGAAATGGAAGGAACCGAGTCAACAAAAAATATGATGGGAAATGTGATGACTGACCAAATGATATCCCCAACCCAATGAGATTAGGAGTATGGAAATTCATGATAATACTTACTCAATTAACTAAAATTTTGAATAGAAACATGAATTAAGAAGTCCACCCACACTTCATGATAATACTTACTCAATTAACTAAAATTTTGAACAGAAACATGAATCAAGAAGACCACCCACCCCACCCCCCTAATAAAGAGAAAGTTGCAATTGAGATCTTTATATGAAAAAATAATATGAATTTTAATGGATATTATAATCCCTTAATCATGAATAATAGATCAAATCCATTGAAAATATCTTCTCTGACCTTAAATTCTCTGATAAAGTTAAGGAAGTACTAGCGTTTTATGACATGGATGGTGAAGCTAAACAATGGTGGATGATTATTAAGAAAATGAATCCTAAGGATGATATCAAAGACATGGAGTGGAAATAATTCTGAAAAATGTTTTCTGATAAATGTTTTTCTCACACACTCTAAAATAAATGGTGATGGATTTCCTTTCCCTCAAGTAATAGGATAAAAATCCACAGGGGCATATAAGGAGAATTTTACAAGAATTATGCGATACGCCACTATATTTTTCACTGAGCTCGAAATTAAAGTTGACCATTAATTTAGTGGACTAAATTAAAATCTATGAAAATATTTGGCGATTCAATAATTTTATAATTATTAATAAATTGTCTGATTTTCCCTCAAAGTAAAAATGGAGATCGGTGAATCTCAAGGGTCTTAAGGGTTTGAATATAAGAATGAGATAATAGAGTTTAATTATAGGAGATTGATAAATAAGTCTCCTGATGGAAATAATTTCTAACATCCCAATTGTGAAAAGTGCAGGAAGAATAATTCTAAAAACATCCTGAAGGTGACTATAAAATACTTTAGGTGTGGAAAAGAGGGGAACCTAGACAGTGGATTCCGATGATAGAAGACCACTAATTTGATGGAAAAAGAAAGTTCTAGTTAAACCTCATCCAATTGTATAATGTTTGAACTACAAGGAAAAATAACTGTATACACACCAATGCTCTAAGACAAGGGTTTTAAAAGATAACTGGTGACAACAACCTCCAAGAACTAGAGAGTAAAGGAGAGAATATTCCATCACAACTACTATGACGGATCCTAGTAATGAAGCATGGACAAGTATGATAGTTATTTATTAAATAATATAGAATTTACAATTTTATCATAGTTCTACACATTCTTTCATATCATGAAAATTTAGTAGAACTATTCAAACACTATCTCAAAACATGGAAGTCGAGTTATTAGTGAAAATGAAAAATGGGGAAATTATTTCATTGCAAGTATATAAATTCTCCCTAGTCAATATTTGGTGATTATTTTACCATCAAACCTTATAATACTCACTTTAGTAGAATTTAATGTCATCTAGGAATGGATTGTTTTTCTTTGTATAGAGCCACATAAATTGTTGGGAGAAGAAAATCATCCTCTATATCATGAATCTCCCTATGATTCTATATAATTATTTGGAATTGGATAAATCTCCTTTGGAATAATCATCCCATACATGAATATTATTTCCTTATGAGAAAGAATATATTTCTCAAATTATTGAGACTTAATAAAATATAATCCTTGATGACATGATTATTATAAGGGAATATACTAATATGTTTCTATAATAATTTCATGGTCTTCCTCCTAGTCGAGAGGTTTAGATCTCAATTTAAATTATAACCAAATACCTACCAATATCTAAGACTCCATATAGAATAGACACTTCTAACTTGAATATATGAAGTAGAAACTACATGAGAATTTAGATGAAGGGTTTATATGCCCAAGTCCTTCACCATGGGGGTTCATAGGTCATTTTCATCAAGAAGGATGGATTAGTGTGTGTCTACATTGATTACTATGATATCAATAATATCAAAATAAAGAAAAATTATCCTTTTTCATAGATTGATGATTTTTTGATGAGATACATAGAGACCGATACTTATCTAAGGTGAAACTTTGGTTTGGATATTAAAAAATAAATGAGAATAATAATGATATCCACAAGACCACTTTTTAAACAAGGTAAAGAACTTTGAGTTTATAGTTATTCCATTTGGACTTACTAAAGCTCCAGATATGTCCATGGACTTAATGAATAGAGTATTTAGGGATTACCTCATCAAATTTGTGGTAGTATTTGTAAATGATATTATTATCTACTCAGAAAGAAAATAGGAAAATGAGGATCATTTCAATGTCGTATTGAAGAACTTACATAAAGAAAATTTATATATGAAGTATAGTAAATGAGAGTTTTGGATGGATCAAGTAACATTCCTACAGAATGTTATCACTAGCAAAGAGATATCTGAATATTTTTTTTAAATAGAAAAAATGGAAGGATGAACCAGACCAATATCTATGATGGAGGTCTTTAGTTTCCTTAGATTATCTATGTACTATTTTTGATTTTTGAGAAACTTCTCACAATTAGCAATCCCACCAACCAAGTTAACTTAGAAGGGAATGAAGTTTTTTTAGACTGATGAATGTGAGGAAAGATTTAAAGAATTAAATAAGAGGCTAATCACTGCACTTGTTCTCACATTACCCACCTACGGGGAAGGATATTCAATCTATAATAATGCTTCCAAAAAAGGATGAGGTTTTTTGTTCATACAAAATGATAAGGTGATAGCCTATGCCTCCCTCCAATTAAATATACATGAGTAGAACTACCTGACAAATGATTTGGAATTAGCTAAAGTGATCTTTTCATTAAAGATTTGGATAAATTATCTATATAGAAAAAAGGGTAACATATATACGAATCATAAAAACTTCAAGTATAAATTCATATAAAATTACCTCAATATGTTCCAATGAAGGTGTTTAGAGCTAATAAAGAATTATGGCTTTTCAAACCATTACTATCATGGGAAGGTGAGAAAAGTGAAATATGTTATGAGTATAAATTATCCATGAACCCTATCCTTACTGAGGATTTAAAGTTTTTTAATATTATTTGACATTCAAAGGATTGAAATAAGAATCATAAAAAGAAATTAATCCCACATTTCTCAAAAAACCTCTCAACCATCTATTCTTGAGAGGATCAATGAGGCTAAAAAATATGATAATGAGTTAAAAAAGGTAACAAATATTTCAGAGTATAACTTTGCTAAATATGGATTCAAAAGGTTTGGAACCTAGATGTTTGTCCCATAAAAACTAGAAATAAAGAGGTAACATATAGATGACGTGCACATCTCATCCTTCTCTATTCATCCAGGAAGCACTAAGATGGATAGAAATATGAAGAAAAACTTATTGTGGGATAACATGAAGAGAGATATTTTATAATTTGTGTCTTGATTCTTAGTATGAAAATATGTTAAGGCTTAGTGATAGAAGTATAAGGGTATGATGCAAATATTTCACATACTAGTATGAACATGGGAAAACATAACCATGGATTTTGTTGTAGGACTCCCTAGAATATCCAAAGGCAATAATTCCATTTGAATGGTTATTAATGGCCTTTCAAAGTAATAAAATTAAAATTCTATCAAGGAATATTTAAAGGAATAGTTTGGTATATACCATACACTGAGAGGGGGGGATGAATCAGTTTTGGGGAAATTTTAGTTAAATTACAACTTTTATCCTTTTAACTCTTAAACCTGTTAGGATATTAATTCTCTTATTATCTTTTCCTTATTTCATGAAAGTATATGAAATTATTAAAAGATAAAAAATGATATATTTACAAGGTTCTCTAATTATTGAAATTATCTAGTCCTTATTGTGTATGGTTATGACCATTACAGAGGTTCTCCACTATAATTTAGTATTAGTTTACAATGGTGTAGATAAGAAAAAATCCTTAGACGAGTGTGATTCCCTACACTTTAATAGGGGGAAGGGGATGAAACAATTCTTCTTCCCTGTACTGGTGATGACATGGTCCAACATAAATCTATTTTCTAGTTCTTTATACTACCTCTAAACATATTCTTCACCTTCTTTATTATGGTACTTTGTAACACCATGAAAGTATTCTTCTAGATGAGACTTCTGTTGGATGTAAAAGTGATAATTTTTTCCTTCACTATATTCACCTATTAATTGAACAACAACATGAAAGAAACTATTATTCTTCTTCAGAATAGAAAACTAAAAGTTGTACTTTCTTCTTATTTTAACTTCAGTTATAATAATATGAATATAGCATGTACTGAAAATCATAGAAATATTTCTGAACCAAATGATAATCAATTGATATAAATTGTATAGTAACCTTTTATTCTACCTATAATATTTGAGACACAATAATATATAATAGAGTAAGAGTGTATTGATCTATTTATTCTTTAGTGTAGAATATAAAGCACTGAATCTCCTTCTTCTAATCTTTCTATAATCAAAAAATTGTTTTATGATTATCAAAACAATGAATGATCAACCCGGTTTAGCATTACCATAATTACTGTGTCCTGAGTAAAAATTAATTGAATATATATTGTCCACTCTATTATTCTTTGACAAATAATAACATGAAATTTTGCAGTAGTGTCAAATTATTTTTCTTTGATATAAAATATCAACAGTTGAGTGTACTGGTTCTTCTTAGTGCAACTGAATATTTTGGAAACACTAATTATACAACATTGAACATTTAATAATTATCAAACTAACTATATCATGTTAACTTAATTAATGTAATGTGTATTTCTTTTCATATAAAAACCTAGAATATTCATTAATTTGTATTGTTATTTCATGTGATATCTTTGAATCTATTTCAGTATCTGAAATTCTTTAATTTTCATGTATGCATGAAGGCATGCATAAAATGTTTACTTCTAATTCTTCCTTCTTTATGAAATCCAGTTATATGCACACTGTCTGGGTATGTGATACTTTAGTTCTCATGAATTGGATATTTCATGGGAATTCCACCTCCATATATCTTCATGCAAGTGCAACTGCATGGTACTACTTATTTATGAAAATATACACATAATGTTAACCTTCTTGTGCGAAACAGTCATATGCACACAATTTTCTCATGAAAACCCTTCACACAAATGACTCTGAAGAACATTGGTTCCCTATATATTTCTTCATGCAATGAAATTTCACGGTATCAGTGCATCTTCCTTCATTCCACTCAATGAGTAAGTATGATACTAACACTAGCTTGTGGGACTTTTGATTTTTTTGAATCATGATGAGGGTGTATAAATACTAGTCACATTTCTGTGACTCTTCTTCATGTAAGTTGTGTAGGGTACATCCTACTTTATGAAATAGATATGAAGAACACCCCACTTCATGATGCCAAGGAGGCTTAGGGAACTCTACTTCCTCTTTTCCTAAGTATATGATGAGGATGCTCTATTTTTTTGAAAATATAATCTCTCAAAGGAATATGTGATCATAAAAACTTCTCCTAAGTTTGGACCCTCTCCTTCTATAGGCGATGACCACCGCCTCTACCTCATTAATTCACAGACTCAAAATCCCTATTTATATTCAATGAAAAAGACCTGTTCAAGAGTTGAAGATATCAGCATTGATTCCTTTAAACTATGGGTAAGTGATGCTGAATAACATGGTTTAATTTCATTGTGATGAGATTCTCCTCATAGTGAGTGTATCACGTGCATGTGATCATAAACACATTACCTTTCATTCCTAAAAATCATCCATATAATATTGTTCATACGACAGCCTTTGATACTCCATTTTTTCCTTTGGAAGAATCATATTTATATTAATCACAAAAACAAAGTTGCTTGATACGTTTTATCATGTTTGGTTTTCCAAGATGATCAAATGTCATGATCAAAGACACTCAGTTTGATCATCGGAGGTATAACTGAGAGCTCTGATGAATTTCACTTATGATGCACTAGAGATCCTCAAGGAAGCTAAAGGTAGGAGATGATGTCCTTGAATTAATTGAACGTATGAGATCCAAGAAATCGAGAAGCTCTCGAATGTCCATCCCTTTTAAAGGTAGATGAACAGTGCACTCGAGATCACATCCCACATCGAAACATTCACCATGGTTCATTATAATTTATAAGATAAACTGTGATCACTCTCTATTCAAGTTGGATACCGGTGATCAACACCGTCCATACACCCTCACACACCATGGCTTCAACTAGTAGGTTTCTTTCCCAAATTATGCATTCCTTAGGTTGTGTTCTTGACAGGCCTTATACATGGGCCCACCACATATTATACAACCACTATGGATGACCCACACCCTCTACCATATTTGGGATGGATGTGTTTTAGTCACTTTCCCACCTTAGAAGTGGTGCGCAACTCCCTTGGATGGACTAGGGAAGTTGGCTATTTTTTTGAAGAATAATAAAAATATTACTTAGAATAATACTAAGTATAAAAAATTTAGTATACCAAATAAAAATCAATTTAAGAACTTAACCATCTTCAAATGACCCCTCATGCAATAATAATTATATTTCATGGTTCTACTTTATGAAAAATAACATTTTTCATATCTTATTTAAAGACTCCATCCAAATCAATATCTACATGTTCTTCAAGTTAGCTCTTGCATAGTTCCCATGAAATAGTGAAATATTGCAGGAACTTCTTCAAATATTCAACTTTTAATATTTTTGGAACAAATTCCAAATAACTTATTCAATATCAAATCATACTTTTTCATTGTAGTAAACAATGGGTCATGTCAAAAACACTTAATGACATAAGTTTTTTGAACTTAGAACCAGTTCAACAACAATTAAATTTACTAGGATAATTATTAAACCATGAAATTCAATGTCTTTAATGAATCGATAAATATTCTCTAGGAATCACCTTTGAAACTCAAAGTCTTTAAAAAATTTATATGTTTCTTCAAATTATAAGACTTTATCACTACATATAAGTTCCATCAACTTTTAAAATTATTCATCATATTGAAATCAATGAAATCTTCCTATTTTATTGATCAACATTGAAAACCAATAAAATCCATTCCTAAAAAATAATTATCACACAAAATGTAGTCTCTTAAATCTCTCTCTTTGTATTTGTTGCTAATTCCTTCAAAGTTATTTTCAAATTAATGTTTCAATATGTGAATCATTATCTTCTCTCTCCCATTTACTTTTCCAACTTTAATTTCATTTTATCTTTATATTATTGTTAGGAAATACAAAGTTAACGGGAAAAGGGTCTGGTTCCATACTTAAGAAATGTATCTTTCATCATTTTACTCTAAGTATACTTGAGTCTTGCTCAGTTTAGAAAAAAAGAGGACTTGATTTAGACAACAAAGTTGTCCCTTTCCAATCGATCATGATACATTATTAAATGAGAACTCATATAAATTTCTTCAAGGGTTGTACCCTTTTATTATAGGATGAAAATACTCATTTTAGATATAAAACATTTATGAACGATCAACCTGAAAATATTTCACTCACTTTAAAAAATAGATTAGAAACATTCAAGTGTAACAAGAAGGAAAAGTGGCCTTAGGGAACTTCCATTACTTCCATATTTCTTATTCCCTTGATTAATTCAATTACACCACCTTTTTATTGAGTTTATTATTTTTTATAATTAAGTAAGGGAGATTAAGAGAGACATACCTTTTCCAATGACACAATCTTCATGTAAATTATATAATAATAAGATTTTTTTCCAATTGAAATAATGATTCTGGAAGCAACTTGATCATTCCTCATTTGTATTCCCCTCAAGGTAAACACTTACCAACTTATTCATAATGGTGAATATATTAAAGAATGAATCTCAAGATGTTCCAAAATATAAAAAACAATAGAATGGATTTTCAACTTATGAAAACACAGTCTTCAACTTCATCAAAGATGACCCTCTAACATATTTTTATTTAAATATCATTTGAGAAATCATTCAAGGATGGTGAATTATTTATATTTTCTATCAAGAATTTACAACCCTCACTTGTTCTCAGATTTTTCTTCTATGAACTTTCTTCACCTTCAATTCCTTGTATTATCATCACAAATACAATACACAAATGTTTAAGGGAATAAGGTGGATCCTTCCTTGTTTATTCAATGTGAACAACATAGTTGAGATGTTTTTATCAACCACGTTGCTCCATTTAATCCAATATTTAGGATTACACACATATAAATATATGTTCTAATTTAAGTTGGGGCAGAATAGATCTCTTCACGTTCTCTTGTACATTGTTTGTAGAATGTTTCTTCTTAACATCCTTCATGGATGATGCATTGTTAACCCTATTTTGTACTGCTTTTTATTCTAGTATAATGATTAATCCATGTTTTTCAATATGACAATATTTATTACATATTTCACACATAACTTCTTTAACATAATATTTTCCATTTTTTTAAAAACTATTATGTACTTTTACTTTATCATTGGGAGTCATTTCTTTTCCCTATGCACTTGCCTTTTCTTATGTATCATAAAATTTCCTTCTTCTTTCCAAATATTCTGAAAAAATAAATAACATGTCATTAGGAATTATGACATAATGTTTGGATGTTCCACATGGGTTCTTCTGAGTACCATCCTTTTTATTTTTTCTTTTGGATGAAGCACAATTTTTTAATATAATGGATTTGGAATCCAAGGCCTTCTCAACTTTCCTTCTTGGAATCTTCTTGGGAGAATTTGTGTTTACAAAATTATTTTGATTTTATCCAATGATAGATTCTTCTTTCTTATCCAGATTCATTGGTCTTATTTTCTTATCAACTTTGGATACATTTTGAGATGAGTATGTTCCAGACTTGTGACCACCACTATTTCATAAATCATAGATATTTTCAAGTTTTCCAAATATGTTTGTAGTATGCAGATTTTTCTTAACCTTTGGATGTTTCTTATTCTTCTTTGGATTTCTCCCCTTGAAGTAGGATTTCTCCACGATTTTTTATTTAAAGGATTATACTAAAAATATAATTTATAATTCTTGAATATATTACAACACCAACATTGACCCACAAATATTGATCTTTTTATTTCTTCTATACAATGTTTTTGGGTTTTATCTATAGCTCGTCGGGCCTTTATTTGGGAACCAAATTCCACAATATTTTTTATATCCATCATAGTTAGGTTGGTAGTCTTCCCATCACCCTTATTTATCCATACTCGTTCGTATTATGTTTTCTAACCCGTACTAATCATGAACATGGATTTAGAAAAATTAATACAAGTTGGTAATGATGGTACCTGTTTCTTAACAACCGCTTGAGAAAGATCATCAAAAGATGTCATGATATTCTTATCACATGTTAGAGGTATTTTAACATTATAATCCTCCAGTGAGAATTGTGTACCATTAATAACTGTCTCATTCTTTTGTGGGGAATCAATATGTGTATTCTCAATATTGGTCAACTCAACATCTAATTTTAGAAATATCATATTGTGGATGATTTTATGATCATCAATCATGATGATCTTATATTTAGGATTTTTGGGTCTGGAAATCTATTCTTGGAAGATAAACATATTTTCATGAGATTTTTAAGGGTAAAATAAAACCGAGGAAGAGTTTAATTTTTTTTAAAGGGAGTGGAGCTACCAAGGAAAACTTGAGTTCGTATAGAAAATTATTCTATGAAAACTGCTGCTCTTCTTGGCATCCCACTACTACATGAGACATACCAAAAATGAATATTGTTCATGATATGGGATGATGTCTACTGAAGCCCATAAATTTTATTCATGGGCCAAGGCATCCTCCCTGGGTTCCCGAAAACGAAGGCCCTACAATCCACCGCTGACAACCAGCCATCATGATAGTCTATTCTAGGATTCCTCTATAAAGACATATGAGGGGACCCAAAGGAAATGGGATTTGAGAATACAAGAGGAATATGTGATGAAAAAATATACTACATGCACCATTCTATAAACCATATGTGGATGAACCCTTTCATATAGTGAAGTAATAACTTCATTGTAACGCCCCGACCCCAGCTACCCAGAGTCGGTGCATTACTTCGTAACATTGGCATGATCACAAGAAAGATCAAATCTCGAAAGACCGATTGGTTTAGTAGCCTTGGAAACACTAGATATATTCATAAGTTTTACATTACATCATTAAACGAAAAACTACTACAACAACATATTGTCTCCATAATCTACACTCATATCCCCACAAAATATCCCTACAGGTCATTCATAACTTACTTCTTCACTTCCTGGGAAAAATAAAACATAGAAAAGGGGTGAGCTCAAATGCCCAGTAAGGATAACAATATAGCGGAAACTTTCATAAATAAGAATAAACTTTTAAGGCAATGTATAACTAAAACAAAATCCTTTCAAACATAAACTTTCAACATGGTATGGCATAAATAAAATGAAATAATGCCATTTACTTATTCACATGGATATTCTACTAATCGAATAATCACATGCAAAAATCCATAACCACTTTCATAATGTTGGAATGCATAATGCCAGACTATCATAACCACATAGTCAAGGCCTCGTGCCAAGACTACAAATAAGATTTTGTCAAGGCCTTGTGCCAAGAAACTAGTTTGTCTCATGAGACCTACCGATGCATCGAGGAGCTATAGCGGGCTCCACCCGTCACTTATTAAGTCCAATGCATTCCCATATGAAAAGGTTTAAACATAACATAAACATTCGTATTAAAACTAGCATACGAAATGTCAATAATTTCACCATAAACTATGAATGGTATAAAAATAGCACATCCATAGTCAAACATATCACAAAACCTTCAATACAATATAGAAGTTTTGTATCATAATAAATCAACTTCAAATAATCTTAAAATCTATCAAAGGATGTTGACGTAGATGAAATCAAAATTCTTTTTAAAGAAATATCTCCTTTTATTTTGAAATCATTTAAGATCCATATAAAATAAAACATTTTCTTTGAAAATATTCTTATAAGCTTGTAAGGAAAGCTTTGAAGATTTTATAACGGCGTAAAATAACCGCACCCTCCGTATAAGTTAAAAAAACATTCTTACCTCAATTTTGTCGAAAAGGTTAAAAAGGACCTTGTTTTGAAAACGACGGAAAGATTCCTTTATAAACCTCTTATAAAAAGTCAAACAAGGGTATAAATGACTTTAACCCATATTCTTGTAAATAGTAAAAATGTTTTGAAATACATTTTTTAGAAACATGGATGTGGATGATAAAGATATCCCAGTAGATTATTACGTATAAACAACCTCGGATAATGAAGAGATTGTGAAATAACCCTTACCTTGTACTTTTCATTTGTTGGGGTAGGTTAACCTCCTGTATAATGGTGAAATAATTGTTATTAAATTATACAAGAATCATATATATTAATATGATATCATATATGATCTTTTAACATTGATTTGTTAATAATATCTTAGAATTATCGTCGTTTCGGGTGTTAACTTACTCATTTTATTTATATGTTTTGTTACATAAGCCATGGTTGTTGTATCTTATTCATATCCAGAATGATATCTAGTCCTTAAAAATCATTTTTAAATCATCAACTGATAATTATACTTGAATGGTTACGATGGAGAATGAATCTCATCGCGTTCGTGGAGACGGTAGTCCGTACGTACGCACGAGCGACAATATCATTCTTTTGATATTAAAATAATATATAAATGAATGGTATATCATATATACAGAATCATTAACATGTTATATTTATTATTTACATGAGTTACACATCATTATTATACCCATCCAAATAATATTATATTGAATAACAATTACACCACGACGTGGAGACGGTAAGCCGTACGTACGCACGTATGGTGACATGTTATTCAAAGGGTGGATAGAATACTGAATATGGTTGTACCATACTTATAATAACATCACAGTATATGTGAGATACTGGAGTTATTATTTTAGAATGGTAGGAACAAAGGAAGAAGAAGTGGAAGAAGAAATGAACTTAGAAAAGGGTGGTGAAATCATTACCTCTTCTTCGGGTTCTTCCTTTTGATTTGATCAAAAGGGCTCCTTAGGTTGGATTTCTGATCAAACTAAGGCCTCTAGGTTGTAGTGAGGGATGTTGGGAGAGTATTTGGGCAGAGTTTGGCCAAACCAAAAGGCTTTAGAGGTGTGAAGAAATGAGAAGGAGAAGTGCCCTTTTATAAGAGGGGTGAGGGGCACCTTTGGAAAAGCTAGAAATATTAATTTATAATAAATTCATATTCGGTTTCTAATGGCTCCAAAGTTGATTATTTAAATGTTGAGGTGGGAATAGGTCGAAAACAACTCAACCAATAGAAGTTATACAGGTTTGGGTACTTATATTAACCTTATCTTTAAGTATTAACTCTAAGTTAATTAGTTTCACTTTTACAATGTCTCTTTGTAGTTTTATATAATATGGTTAATAAACTTACTATATACATCCAAGCGACCCCCAAGTGGTCCATTAATGATTAACCTATCATGATATAAGTCTCTTGGTCGAACCTTAGATTTTTAGGAATTTAATATCAATTAATAATATAATATTTGTTTTAAGAACTCTTTTATGTCAATTTTGACACTATTCAATAGTTGATTTTTTTGAAACTCATAACAGATTGATTACTTAGAACAAAGTCAATACAATAAATTCTAATATATCATAGTATCCTATAAAATTAGTTTAATTCATTAAAAGTTTCATATTATATTTATTTTGGTATTTATAATATCAATTATTTTAATTTGTCACTATTATAGTAATTACCGCATCATCATTGTGTCATAAATAAAATAACTTATTTAATGTCTAAAAATTATAAATAAAATATCATTATGTATGAAATACTTTTATCTTTCTAATGAATATTTATAATCGAAAATCCAACATGTATAACCCTAAGTAACAAATGTTTTTCTAAACGATATATGCTTGTGTCATTTTTGTATTCATTTTAACTTAATTAAAATAAAGTGTCATTATCACTTACAAGTGGATCCATGGGGTCCCAAAATCGACCCAAAGATTCCCATGGTCGACCATGTATCAACCAATAGGGTTAAGACACGTTTTAGGGTAATTTAGTATTATTATAATATTATTTTTTAACCCTTATTTACCGGATTTACCCTTAACCATGGTAAATAAAATATTTACCGCAGTAATTATTCAAAATGTCTAAAAATAAAAGTTACCTATTTACACAATTTGAACATCCTGATTCCAAATATGGAATCCATTTTCCTAAATTCAAAACACATAAGTGGCAGAAATTAATTTAAAATTAATTCCCGCTGTCAAAACAAAAAGCGTGTTTTTAAGAGATAATAACTATCAAAAGATTGACACTTGTTTATGTTCGGTTTAATTGTAAAATTATGTCCAGTGACCAACATTATATTAAATAGTAAAAATATATTCTAAATATACTTTAAAACCACTCAAATTCATAATTTATTACTATTAATTATTTTGATTAAAAAATTTGTTTTTAATTAAAATTTAGTAATTTTCACTATTCATCAAAATATGAAAGTTATCCGAAAAGTACCAAAATTTCACCTTAGGCTAAATTTGATATTACAAATCCAAAAATGAAGTCCATTTTAAAATATAAAATATATATAACTTCAAAAAGTAGGTATTACTGTTCATAACAGCTAGTTTGATTGGTTACGGTGTGTTAGAACTCAAAGTTGCGTACAACACACGCTACTGTTTTATTCAAAGGAAAGCGTACCGTGGAAGCTTGGGATGTTTCATTTTAAATTTCTTGATGTCTCCATTTAGTAAAAAAGTTTAAAATATTTTATTAAAAAAGGTTTCACTATCAAAAGTTGATAAAAGTGCAATACTGAAAATGAATCTGTTCTTGCATTATGACTAAGAAACTCATAATATGGATTCTAAAATTATAAGGATTATATAAAGTTTAAAATTTAGTTAATACTATTCATGACCTCTTTTAATGGATTTTTTTTGGTAATTCATGGTGCAATTGAACTCAGTGTTGCGTGTAGTGCAAGTTATTGAATTATTTTGAAGAAATAACACACTATGAAATCTTGGGGTGTTACATTCTCCCCTCCTTCAATAAATTGCGTCCTCGCAATTTGAAATTGTTCTTCAAAAATAAAAGGTTGAAAGTAGAAAATATATTTGTGGGAAAACCCACATCGGAAATTGGGTTACTAAAATTTAGTCTTAATATGAGGAAAAGAGAAATCAAAGGGTCACCACCAAATTATGATCTCGATTAGGAGAACATTGGTGGAAATTAGAGACATATAATCAGAGGAAAAACGTAAATATTTATAGGTAGTGATTGAGGTCATCAATCACAAACAAGTGTATAATTGAGGTCCTTAAATTCATCAATCTATGATGATTTGAAATACCATCGGTTCAACAAAACATAGGGTATTAGGATAACACATTTTTGACGTTTCAAAATATCTTAGTTGAAATCCCACATCGAAAAATGAATTAATGAGGCCTCTATTTAAAATAAAGAGTGGAAAGTATGAATATTACCGAAAATAACACATACTAGGGTTCCATGTAAGAAAATATGGATATGGAAGAAAAATCTAGCCATCAATTATCTGATGGAGAGTGGTAGAGAACATGGCTATGAAAAGGCCAACAATCCCAAAGCCATAAATTAGTGATGATTTAAGGTACCATCTAGGACAACATTTTTGTTCTAAGTTCCTTTTATTAATGATGAGGAATTTATTTATGAGATTGGCTAAGATCATAAGGAGATATACTTAGTTTATAATTAGAGTTTTATCCATTAATAAATTTCTACCAAAACTCATCATTCACTCGTAAAAAAAATTCTATTTATACTATTCATAGAGGGTTCCAAAATAAACGAATTTATAATTCATCTACCAGATCTTTTAAAAAACTACTTTATTTAATCCAGGACATCTCGTGGGATAGTGGTAGGTGATACACCCTTGTCGCCCTTTGGTTGCGGGTTCAAGTCTCGCAGCCTTGCCGGACGCGACGGGTTGCCGCCCGACCTCCGGGTTGTCCTTTTATGGCAATCCAAAATAATCCAAACTAGAACTATCCAAAATACTTCTGTCCAAACTCACAGTCCAACATTCATAAGGAAGGTAAACATAATATAGATCCTTTTTACCCCGTAATAGCATATGAATACCTTCATCATGTATTACCATATTCCTTATTGATTACATTCATGCTCCCTTATTCCATATAGAATGCTGGATATACTTCATTAATCCAAAAATGTTTTAAACCCCAACAATGATGGAATATACAAATCATTAATCAGTTCCAAGGTAGTCAAGAATATCCAATATAATTTATCCAAAACAATCACATATTATTCCAAAATCACTACCTCAGTATCAGAACTATATTATGGTTTATCATTCTCTCAACCATATATTTTCCAAAAATCTATCCTGCTAATGAGTCACTTTTCTTTGTTCCACACAATCTCAAGTCCTTAATGAAATAGTACTGCAGTACAATCCTTATATACTCCATAATTATTATAATAAGTACATTGTTGATACAACACTCAATTGACATAATCAACATAAGAACTCTAATCATTCCTCTTCATCTGTGGTAGTATCATAACTTGATTATTATCCAATAGCATCATTTGCGGCATAGTCTGATGACTGGGACATAGGTTCGCGTAGTGTCCAAACTCCTTGCAAATGAAGCATTGTACATTTAAAACCATTTTATTACCCTTGCAGTCACGTACTTTGTGCCCTTTTACTCCACACTTATAACAAACTCCCATTCCTTTCAGGCAAGTTCCAGGGTGTTTCTTTCCACAGTTACCACATATGGGAAAATTCTTCTTTTCCCTCTTACTTTTATCCATCTTTCTCTCTTCCATCCTTTTCTTCTCTTGATTCCCTTCAAAGCCATAGGACTCAGTAAACTCTTTACTTATCTTATCAACACATGATATTATTTCTTCATATGATGATAATACATGGGAGACTATTTCTCTTATAAATTCTAGCTTAAGACCATGAAAGATATGATCCTTCCTTCTCTTTGGATCATGTGCATTTCTGGAGTTCTCATTCCTTCTACTGGGCGCCATTTCTAAACAATGGCATACACTAGATCAGTTTATGAATCAAAATACATAATCCCATACTTATAAAACACTTAACATAAATTGAACTATTTATGGATATAATCCATAATCATAAGAATGTTTTCTTTGAGGAAGTATATACTCATAATCCCTTCAAAATGATTTGTAAAGAAAATGAGAGTTATCCTAAGCATATCCCCCAGGAGTGTCGTAACCAAGAGTGCAGCAAGGCCCGTTGTCGTGCACCAGTTCCCGTTCGAGTCTAGCTCAAAGCGGTGTTTTCGGGTTTTACCCCTAGGTACATCTGTGCCAGAGCCGCCTCTACCTGCTCGTATCCAGACAGGGATGTATTGCTCGGAAAACTCACAAAATCTCTACAATACCAAAATTCTAGGAAGTTCTTCTATACTAATCCTCAAAGTTAATCTTAGGTCTACGTGCTCTAATCAGAGTTTATCTAAATCTAGCTTCCAAGGTTTGTACTAAACTTCCTCTGATACCAAATGTAACGCCCGGACCCCAGCTACCCAGAGTCGGTGCATTACTTCGTAACATTGGCATGATCACAAGAAAGATCAAATCTCGAAAGACCGATTGGTTTAGTAGCCTTGGAAACACTAGATATATTCATAAGTTTTACATTACACCATTAAACGAAAAACTAATACAACAACATATTGTCTCCATAATCTACACTCATATCCCCACAAAATATCCCTGCAGGTCATTCATAACTTACTTCTTCACTTCCTGGGAAAAATAAAACATAGAAAAGGGGTGAGCTCAAATTCCCAGTAAGGATAACAATATAGCGGAAACTTTCATAAATAAGAATAAACTTTTAAGGCAATGTATAACTAAAACAAAAGCCTTTCAAACATGAACTTTCAACATGGTATGGCATAAATAAAATGAAATAATGCCATTTACTTATTCACATGGATATTCTACTAATCAAATAATCACATGCAAAAATCAATAACCACTTTCATAATGTTGGAATGCATAATGCCAGACTATCATAAACACATAGTCAAGGCCTCGTTCCAAGACTACAAATAAGATTTTGTCAAGGCCTTGTGCCAAGAAACTAGTTTGTCTCATGAGACCTACCGATGCATCGAGGAGCTATAGCGGGATCCACCCGTCACTTATTAAGTCCAATGCATTCCCATATGAAAAGGTTTAAACATAACATAAACATTCGTATTAAAACTAGCATACGAAATGTCAATAATTTCACCATAAACTATGAATGGTATAAAAATAGCACATCCATAGTCAAACATATCACAAAACCTTCAATACAATATAGAAGTTTTGTATCATAATAAATCAACTTCAAATAATCTTAAAATCCATCAAAGGATGTTGACGTAGATGAAATCAAAATTCTTTTTAAAGAAATATCTCCTTTTATTTTGAAATCATTTAAGATCCATATAAAATAAAACATTTTCTTTGAAAATATTCTTATAAGCTTGTAAGGAAAGCTTTGAAGATTTTATAACGGCGTAAAATAACCGCACCCGCTGTATAAGTTAAAAAAAACATTCTTACCTCAATTTTGTCGAAAAGGTTAAAAAGGACCTTGTTTTGAAAACGACGGAAAGATTCCTTTATAAACCTCTTATAAAAAGTCAAACAAGGGTATAAATGACTTTAACCCATATTCTTGTAAATATTAAAAATGTTTTGAAATACATTTTTAAGAAACATGGATGTGGATGATAAAGATATCCCAGTAGATTATTACGTATAAACAACCTCGGATAATGAAGAGATTGTGAAATAACCCTTACCTTGTACTTTTCCTTTGTTGGGGTAGGTTAACCTCCTGTATAATGGTGAAATAATTGTTATTAAATTATACAAGAATCATATATATTAATATGATATCATATATGATCTTTTAACATTGATTTGTTAATAATATCTTAGAATTATCGTCGTTTCGGGTGTTAACTTACTCATTTTATTTATATGTTTTGTTACATAAGCCATGGTTGTTGTATCTTATTCATATCCAGAATGATATCTAGTCCTTAAAAATCATTTTTAAATCATCAACTGATAATTATACTTGAATGGTTACGATGGAGAATGAATCTCATCGCGTTCGTGGAGACGGTAGTCCGTACGTACGCACGAGCGACAATATCATTCTTTTGATATTAAAATAATATATAAATGAATGGTATATCATATATAAAGAATCATTAACATGTTATATTTATTATTTACATGAGTTACACATCATTATTATACCCATCCAAATAATATTATATTGAATAACAATTACACCACGACGTGGAGACGGTAAGCCGTACGTACGCACGTATGGTGACATGTTATTCAAAGGGTGGATAGAATACTGAATATGGTTGTACCATACTTATAATAACATCACAGTATATGTGAGATACTGGAGTTATTATTTTAGAATGGTAGGAACAAAGGAAGAAGAAGTGGAAGAAGAAATGAACTTAGAAAAGGGTGGTGAAATCATTACCTCTTCTTCGGGTTCTTCCTTTTGATTTGATCAAAAGGGCTCCTTAGGTTGGATTTCTGATCAAACTAAGGCCTCTAGGTTGTAGTGAGGGATGTTGGGAGAGTATTTGGGCAGAGTTTGGCCAAACCAAAAGGCTTTAGAGGTGTGAATAAATGAGAAGGAGAAGTGCCCTTTTATAAGAGGGGTGAGGGGCACCTTTGGAAAAGCTAGAAATATTAATTTATAATAAATTCATATTCGGTTTCTAATGGCTCCAAAGTTGATTATTTAAATTTTGAGGTGGGTATAGGTCGAAAACAACTCAACCAATAGAAGTTAGACAGGTTTGGGTACTTATATTAGCCTTATCTTTAAGTATTAACTCTAAGTTAATTAGTTTTCACTTTTACAATGTCTCTTTGTAGTTTTATATAATATGGTTAATAAACTTACTATATACATACAAGCGACCCCCAAGTGGTCCATTAATGATTCAACTATCATGATATAAGTCTCTTGGCCGAACCTTAGATTTTTAGGAATTTAATATCAATTAATAATATAATATTTGTTTTAAGAACTCTTTTATGTCAATTTTGACACTATTCAATAGTTGATTTTTTTGAAACTTATAACAGATTGATTACTTCAAACAAAGTCAATAAAATCAATCCTAATATATCATATTATCCTATAAAATTAGTTAAATTCATTAAAAGGTTCATATTATATTTAGTTTGGTATTTATAATATCAATTATTTTAATGTTTCACTATTATAGTAATTACCGCATCATCATTGTGTCATAAATAAAATAACTTATTTAATGTCTAAAAATTATAAATAAAAACTCATTATGTAGGCAATCGTTTTAGCTTTCTAATGAATATTTATAATCGAAAAGCCAACATGTATAACCCTAAGTAACAAATGTTTTTCTAAAAGATATATGCTTGTGTCATTTTTGTATTCATTTTAACTTAATTAAAATAAAGTGTCATTATCACTTACAAGTGGATCCATGGGGTCCCAAAATCGACCCAAAGATTTCCATGGTCGACCATGTATCAACCAATAGGGTTAAGACACGTTTAAGGGTAATTTAGTATTATTATAATATTATTTTTTAACCCTTATTTACCGGATTTACCCTTAACCATGGTAAATAAAATATTTACCGCAGTAATTATTCAAAATGTCTAAAAATAAAAGTTACCTATTTACACAATCTGAACATCCTGATTCCAAATATGGAATCCATTTTCCTAAATTAAATACATAGAAGTGGCAGAAATTAATTTAAAATTAATTCCCGCTGTCAAAACAAAAAGCGTGTTTTTAAGAGATAATAACTATCAAAAGATTGACACTTGTTTATGTTCGGTTTAATTGTAAAATTATGTCCAATGACCAAAATTATATTAAATAGTAAAAATATATTCTAAATATACTTTAAAACCACTCAAATTCATAATTTATTACTATTAATTATTTTGATTTAAAAAGTTGTTTTTAATTAAAATTTAGTAATTTTCACTATTCATCAAAATATGAAAGTTATCCGAAAAGTACCAAAATTTCACCTTAGGCTAAATTTGATATTCCGAATCCAAAAATGAAGTCCATTTTAAAATATAAAATATATATAACTTCAAAAATTAGTTATTACTATTCATAACAGCTAGTTTGATTGGTTACGGTGTGTTAGAACTCGAAGTTGCGTACAACACACGCTACTGTTTTATTCAAAGGAAAGCGTACCGTGGAAGCTTGGGATGTTTCATTTTAAATTTTTTGATGTCTCCATTTAGTCAAAAATTTTAAAATATTGTATTTAAAAAGGTTTCACTATCAAAAGTTGATAAAAGTGCAATACTGAAAATGAATCTGTTCTTGCATTATGACTAAGAAACTCATAATATGGATTCTAAAATTATAAGGATTATATAAAGTTTAAAATTTAGTTAATACTATTCATGACCTCTTTTAATGGCTTTTTTTTGGTAAGTCATGGTGCAATTGAACTCAGTGTTGCGTGTAGTGCAAGTTATTGAATTATTTTGAAGAAATAACACACTATGAAATCTTGGGGTGTTACATTCATGAAACCATATTTGGATTAAGATTCTATGGATGGACCTTCACAGAAGATGCCATGTGGTAGTAGTGTTGTTTTTAGCATGATGAGTTAATTTATGACCCCTAAATAATTAATATATTTATTTGTAGATGAACCCTTTTCATACTCCCTTCATGGGAATCCCTTCATGTACAACCCTTCACATACGACCCTTCACAGATGACCCTCTGCAGACTCCCTTTGTGGAAAACCCTTTTCTAACTCCCTCTGCAGCCAACCCTTGGAAATCTCCCTTAGAAGACTCCCTTCGTGGAATCCCTTCATAGAACCCCTTCACAGATGGTCCTTTGTGGATAGTCATTCACATACGGTCCTTGGAAAAAAATGCTATACAAACATACCTACACACCCATTTTCAAAACCATCCGCGCTCACTAGTCAATACCGCAGGGGTTGCACCCCCGCACCCCCCAAAACCCTGGTCAAGATTAGTGTCGATATATGGTCCTGAATCTTCAGGCCCATACCTTCACTACCATCACTGACCCCCATGAAAAATTGAAAGTCGCACAATGAAATTTTCGGGCAAGGTCGAGGACATTTTTGGTTGTTCCTTATACGATCTTAACGTGCACCCCTATAATACTATTACTCCTCAACACTCCTTGAGATTCTTTAAGTTGACATATTCATCTTGTAATCTTTCTTATGTATGAGTTGATATTGTCCTCTTGGATTCGTTGAGTATGGTGAGTCAAACATTCCTCAAGAAATCCCTAGAACCCCATCACTTGTCTCTTATGCCAGGTTGAACCAGAAAGAAATGCTCTTTCATAAGTCCCACACCAGACATTTCTAGGAGTCTTCCACCTAGTAGTCCCTAAAACATGACATTAAACTATATTACTATCTTCCCCATAACATGATATTAAACTATTCCATCATAGTCCCTATAACATGAAATTAAACTGTGATGTTATAATCCACGCAACACGACATTAAACTATGCTACCGTCAACCCTGAAAAATGACATTAAACAATGCTACATTTATCCCCAAAATATGAAATTGAACTATGCTTCCATTATCCCCACAACATGACATTAAACTATGCTTTAGTCATCCATGTAACATGACATTAAATTGTACTACCATAATCCCCACAACATGGTGTTAAATTGTACTTCCATAGTCCCAGCTACATGACTTTAAGCTTTATTATAGCATATATAACAAACATAGGATGCATTCTATGACAAACATGAGGTACCTTATACATCAATCACAAGATGCCTCTTGCAGTGATCATGAGATGACTACAAAACAGCCAACATGGGAATAATCTTAGCTGTAATACCCATCCAAACCTAAACCACCATGTGTTGAGATTATCATCATGGTTCGAACTAGTAGGCAATCCCTTATAGTGTAATACCATAGACTTTATTGAGATAGGAGACACTCTTTCTACTCTTAAAATACCCCAGGATGCCAAAACAAGTGAGGATATGGGCCCTTCAAAGCCTCTAATCTCTCCCTTTGGGTCAAAACCTTATCCACCAGAGGATAAAGTGGATTGTGTGATCTTCATATCTACCACTTCCTCTTATTTATCACACTGATCATGAATCACATGGGATTAAAAGTTAGCGGTGATCATGACATCCACATGATCCCAAACATCAAATGGGACTCCCCTTGAGTGTAATCCCCAACTATATCCACCGAATCAGGCCTTAAATATGGTATAATCCCTAAATTGATGCCTCAACCTTCAAAGGTCCATATTCCTATTGAAGTGGAACCCTACAAGCATCCTAACAGGTGTAATCCCCAACCCAATGTCTTTAAAGGTCTATATTAATGATGAAGAAAATTCATGGGACATCTACTTGGTATAAGATCCAATCATGTCCCCTCAAATGGTCCTCTATTAGTGTAATCACCAACTTACTAAACTACATGGGCTTTGATTCCCAACTAACTGGGATATGTAGGAAGACTCCTTGAGGTCCAAATATAACATCTAAATTCACCCTAATGTTCTCTAGGCCACATTCCTAGTAGAGGCATATCCACCTAAGAGACCACATACCTACCAGGTCCCTTGGGCCACCTCAATATAAGTCCCACACCATCCATTATCAGGCACCTTCACTTGGTTTTCATTACCGCATGACATTAAACTACATAGTTCGGTCCTCATTGCACGACCTTAAAAGGTGATGTATCCCATTAAGTGGCACTAGACTATGTGGGTTATAATTTCTTTCACAAGGATATGTTGGAATCCTATATTATGGGTTTGATGCCAACATAAAAACAACTTCCATCCCCTAGATAATAGTAAACTCTAGAGCGACTCACTACATGGATTAAAACCATCATCATGCTAATGAATTACAATATAGTATTTAATCTATCCATAAAAGGGTACCATTGGTGGAGAAACTTGGATACATATAGATATTCATATCAATGGATAACCTCAGATACATACAGATGTTTCCCAAACCATAAATGTTTATAATTGATCGTTAATTCATGGTGGTCCATGTCATACTTGGGAATGAAAAAAGGACTCACGAACATATCTTAAATTTAATAAGGGAGTCCCGAAATAGGAAATAGTTTCCCCCAAAAGGCTATGATGATCTTGAATTCCAATACTCCCCACCAATGCGAGTTTTTAAGTATCACTGGAGAAGTTACCCAATGAGCATATTACTTTATAAAGTAGTTCCATGATTTATCATGGATGTAAGATATGTTGGGTGTTTTCAGCTCCATGAACAAAACCTATTGGTGACTGTTAGAAAATTATGTACCTGACATAAATGGTTACAAAGAATTCAATCCCCTATAATCAATATTTGGTCCCATGACATTTCATTGGAAGTAAAATGGTGGACTCGACATGAAATAACTTAACTAAGGAATATCCTTCACAAGATAAAAATAATAGATAACCCAATTCTCATCGGACCATTTCATTCCTATAGAAAGGGTAAACACAATGTTTTTCATTGAAAATAATGATATTTATTCATTATTTCAACCCAAGTTTCATGCATCTTAACTATTTTCTAAATTAAATATTCATGTTCCTTGATCTTCAAAGATATTACTTCAAATTGTGAATCCTTGGCATCAATGTTTTTTTTCAATTTTTCTTCAAGTACATGGATCTACTCTTCTAGAGTATTCTTGAATCTCTCTTTCTCTTCAACTTCTTTGATCCATTTTTAGGAACTTATTTCACTCTCCCTCTTTATTACTTCAATGAATCCAACTTATCTGGATATCTTTATACATTCCAGAATTTATTCTTGAAAGACCTTCTCCATAATATCAAATTCTTCTTCTAGTTGGGTGATTTCATCCTACATACATTTAAAGACTCCAAAAAAAAGAGATATTGTTTTTGTGGGAACGAAATATAGGATATATATTAATATATCAATTGATATCTCTTCATAGGTTGTATATTGATCACCATCAGTTGTACTAGACTCTTCATCTTGGGGAAATTTTTTAAAGGTATTAACACATACCTCATGATCACTTGTGGTAGGAATGTTTTCCTTCTTCTTAGTGGAAACTTGATCCACCATATATTTACTTTACAAGCCTCATATATCTTTATTATCAACAAGGCATGGAGATACAAACACTTACTTTTCTTTAGACAAAAGGGGATTCTTAAAATTTCTTTTCCTTTTATTTATACTATTCATCATGGTCTTGGTAGAAATAGAATTCTCATCAAAGATAATCGAATACTCACCAAAATTTAAATTTATTGTAAACATAGTAAAGAAACTAAAATTCTTAAAAGATAATAACTACAAATTACAGAATCCAATAGAGGTAAACCATCCATCTGATACAACTTGAAAAGACTAGTTTGGGATATGTCTAACACCAAGAGGGGGTTGAATTAGTGTTGGGGACTTTTTAATCCAATCACAACTTTTATACCTTTACCCCTTATACTTGTTAGGATATCGATTATCTTATTATATTATCCCTATTTCATGCAAGTATACGAAACATGTAAAATATAACGCATGATATTTTTACAAGGTTTACTACTCAATAAGAGTAGATAGTCTTTTCCATGTATGGTTATGAATAATACACAGATTTTCACTATAATGTAGCATTAGTTTATAGTGGTGTGGATAAGGAACAATCCCTATCCAAGTGTGAGTCCCTACAATTTAAGAGGGGGGGGGAATGAAACAATTCTTTTTCCCTAGACTGGAGATGATCAGGTCTAACTTGCAGTTCCTTGACGGTTCTTTATATCACCTCTAAAGATAATCTCTACCGTATTTTCTAATATACCTTTTAACAACAATAATGTCTTCCACTGGATGAGACTTCTCATGAATTTCACATTTATACTTTGATCTTTCACTAGATTCACTATTTATTTTTATGACATGAAAGAAACTCTTCTTCTTCTTCATAGTAGCAAACTGAAGGATACACTTTATTCTTCTTTTATCTTCAATTATAATAATACGAATATGGTGTGGAATTATAATCATAGAATTATTTCAGACCCAAATGATAATAAACTAATATATATTGTCCAATCATGTTTTCTTATGCCTTAGATAGTTGACACACAATAATATGTAATGTAGTAGTAGTGTCTTGATCTATTTCTTATTTAGTGAAAAACAAACTGCATTGAATCATCTTCTTCTAATCTTGATAGAATCACAAACTTATTTTGTGATTAAAAAACAATGAATGATCATCCCAGATTATCATTTTCACAATTAATTTGGACTAAATAACATTGAAATGAATATATATTGGCCACTATCTTATTATTTGACTCAAAATAATATGAAATTATAAAACAATGTTGAATTCTTTTTCTTCAATACACAATATCATAAATTGAGTGTATCTGTTCTTCTTAGTGAAACTAAATATTTTGGAAACACTAATTGTACTGCACTAAACATTTCATAATTATAAACCCGACTAGATCATGTGAACTTAATGAATGTAATGAATAGTGAATTTCATATGAAACCCTAGCAAATTCATTGATTTGTATTTTTATTTTATGTGTTATAATTGAATCTATTTTGGGTATCTCAAATGATTCACGTTTCATATATGCATGCAAGTATGCATAAACAATCAAATTGTAATTATTTCTTCTCCACACAAGCCTATTATATACACACTGTTTGGGTATATAATAATTTAGTTCTCACATAGAGGATAGGTCATGGATCTTCCTCATCCATATATATCCATGAAAGTAAAACTGTGTGGTACTACTTCTTCATAAAACATATATGCTCAATGTCAACCTTCTTGGATGTGACAATCATATGAATACACTGTCATCATAAAAAACCTTGTTATAGAAGACAATCAAGCACATTGGTTCACTATCTCTTCTTTCACACAAATAAACTTCATGGTATAATTGTATCTTCCTTCATACTACTTAATGAGTTAGTATGATACTAACAATGTCTTGTGGAATTGGTCATATTCACAAAGCATGAAGTGGGTGTATAAACATCAGTCACATGTCTATAGATCTTCTTCATGTAGGATGTGTGAAACTATTCTTACTTCATGTAACATATTCACTGAACACCCCACTTCAAGATCCCAAGGAGGATCATGGAACTCTACTTCCTATTCACATACGTTTGATTTGGAGATGCTATATTTATCTAAAAATAGAATCTCTCAAAGGAATACAAAAGAGGCATAACTTCTCCTCATCTTGGTACCTATACTTCTATAGGAAAGGATCCCCACCCATCCTTTTTTAATTCACCGACTCAAAATAACACTTTGCATTCCCTACTAGAGATATATTCAAGAGATAAATATATCAGTATTGATGCCTTTGAACTACAGATTAAGTGATGCTGAATAACAAGGTGTATTTTATTCATGATGGTCTTCTCCTCACGGTGAGTGTATCATGTCCACGCGATCATAAACAAAGTTCCTTTCATTCCTCAAACTCATACTTTTAATATTGTTCATATGATGGCCTTTGTAATTTAAATTTTCATTTGGCTGAAGAATATTCAGGTTACTCATGCAAACAATGTTTCATGATACTTTCAATTGTGTTCAGTTTTCTAAGATGATCAAATTTCATGATCACAGATGCTCGGTTCGATCATCAGAGGTGTGATTGAGAGCTCTAATAAACCAAACTTCTGATGCACTGGAGATCCTTGAGGAAGCTAAAGGTAGGAGATGAAATCCCCAACTTGATATAAAGGCTAAGAACCAAGTGATCGAGTGGCTACCAAAATGTATATCATTTTTAAAGGCAGATGAATAATGTTCTTGGGAGTGAAACCCACATCGAAACATCCATTGTGATTTGTTTATCTTTATAAGATAAACTATGACCACGCTCCATTCAAGATGGATACCTAGGATCATCACTAGTAAGACATTCTGTGGGACTTATACATAGTCCCACCACATATGATGTGCCAAAATTTCATGGACCAACCATCTACCATATCTGTTATGGTTGTGGTTCAGTCACTTTCACACCTCATTAGTGGTGCACGAATCCCTTTACTGGCCTAGGGAAGTTGGCTATTTTTTAGTCAAATCACACTAAAAATATTACTTAGAATAATTCGATGTATAGAAAATGTAATATAAAAAATGAAAATCCATTTAAACAATTAAATATATTCAAATAAAACCTCATGAAATAATAATTATATTTCATGGTTCTCTTTCATTCAAAATAATATTTTTCATTATCTCCATTAAATACTTTATGAAAATAAATATCTACATGTTCTTCAAGTTAGATCTTTCATGGTTCTCATGAAATGGTGAAATATTTCATGACCTTCATCAAATATTATTCTTCTATTTTTTGGAATAAATTCTAAAGAACTTATTCAGCATCAAATCATCCTCCTTTATTGTTGTAAACAATGTGTCTTGTCAAAAACACTTAATGAAAAAAATTATTTGAAATTTGAACCAGCTAAAAAATCACCAGATTTATTAGGATAATCATTTAACCATGACATAAAATGTCATTTAATGAATCCATAACAATTAGCAAGGCATAAAATTTGAAACTAAAATTCTTCAAACCATTTATATGTTTCTTCAAATTATAATATTTTAACACTTCATATAAGTTTCATAAACATTGAAAATTCTTCATCATATTGAAATCAATGGAATATTCCTATTTTATTGATCAACATTGAAAACAAACAACATCCATTCCCAAAAAATACAACTCATACACAAAGTGTGCACTTAAAAAATTTTCCTCTTGATCAACTCACCAAGATATACATAAGAGTAGTGGTAAGACTTCATGGAGTACCACTCTCAATTATATCTGATCGAGATATGAGGCTTACCTCAAGGTTTTGGAGAATCCTTTAGAAAGAGTTGGGTACAAAGCTAAGTTTCAATACTACTTATCACCCTCATACTGATGGTCAGTATGAGAGAACCATTCAAACTCTATAGGATATTCTGAGATCTTTTTTAATGGATTTACAAGGAATTTGGGAACAATACCTTCCCCTAGTGGAGTTATCATATAAAAACAGTTTCAATTATATCATTCAAATGTAACCTTATGAGGATATTTATGGGAAGAGGTGTTAGACTCCAATATGCTTGGATGATGCTGGAGCGTAGAAGATGATGGGACTTGATATTATCCTATAGATTATATATAAGGTTTAAACCATTTACCATCATATGAAATCCATGAAAATTCAACAAAAATATATGCATAAAATCATTGATGAGACCGAGAATTTGAGTTTGTATATATGGTGTTACTTAATATATAATTGTTGAAGAAATTCATGAGGTTTTGGAAGAAGGGAAATCTTATTCCTAGATACATTATCCCCTTTGAGATCCATGATCACATTGGATCTATCGGCTATCAACTAGAACTCCCACCTAACCTATCTAAAGTAAACAATTTGTTCCATGTTTCCCTCTTGAGGAAGTTCATATCTGACCCCTGACATGTACTAAATATAGAGGTGGTACCTTTAGAGAATGATATTTCCTACAAGGAGAAGTCAGTGAAGATATTAGATTTTAGATAAATAGTTCTACAAAACAAGACAAATTACCTGGTCAAATTACTATAGTGGACCCCCAAGTTTGAGGAATCATATTGGGAATGAGAAGGGGTGATGAAATAGAAGTACCATCATCTATTTTAGTATATTAAATAAAATTTAGAGGGTGAAATTTATGAATGGGGAAGAATTTAATGACTCAAACTTATATAAAATAAATTACATTTTGAATGAATAAATTCCTTATTAAGTAATTTAATTATAGAAAACACATGCACTATATTTAATTTGTTACATTGGACTATTATAAAATATATCCATAATTTTTATATCAGGTTTAAAAGATAGTTAATAATCATAACAGTTAATAATATATCCATTCTATAGTGACCATTAAGATTAGTATATATAAAGTGTTATAATAATTTTTAATTGACACGAAAGGAAGAAGTGATGGCCTCAACCAGTAGGATCATACGCTATGAAGCCCATTTTTATGAGTTTTCGAGGGAGATGAAATCACTAGGATTTTCCCTTGATGAAGTCCAAGATGAGATTCAACAATCAAAACTTGAGAGAAACCACTTATAGGAAAATTTCAAGAACATAAATATTACTACCCAAACTATGTTCAATGAACAACCCCAAGAAAGTATCACCCTCACACACCTTACCCTTAGGGTGTATTCTAGTGTATAAGGGGTTATATATTTTGAACCTAGTGTTATGAATTTTAAAATTTTTATTTTAATAAAATAATGATTATATTTATCTCTTTTAATTATTAATTTATACACATGATTATATAATGAGTTTAAAAGAAACTATATTTTGATATGAAGAAACAAAAATTATATTTTCAGAAACTATTTAGTTTCAATTGAAACACTATTTTTGACAAATTCATGAATTTTGAAATAAATTTATTTTCATGAAATACTCTTATTAAAATAATATTTAATTAAATATATATGATAAGATAATTTAATGAAGTCTAATGTAATTTTCTAAGGGTTAGAGAGTCGTCAGTGTTGTAAAAATTAGTATTTTTCAATAAATAAAGAGTTTTATTAAGTGTAAATAATAATATTTATAATTTGTTTTTGATAAAATAAATATAATTTTTTAAATTATAACGCCAAAATTATCCAATGGTGAATTTTTCATAATAATTTGAGATAGTGGAATTTTTGAGTAAAAATTTAACACGGTATAAATATACAACATGAATTGTGACATCATAATAGCTAAAAAGTGATGTATTAAATAATATAAAATATATCCATGACAAAAATAGATTTTACCATTAAAATAATCTATTTTTAAGTTATTTAATTAATTTTACAAACCTATAGCGAATCCTCCACAACCTATATTACATTTTAAGGTTTAAAAAATATTTCTTTATGAACACGACTCACTTTAACATAGTGAATGTTATTATTTTAAGAAGTATAATTGTTATCCTAATAAAATATTTAAAACTAATCCTCTTATTATTAAACATTTTCCGAAACCTTGGGATGGTTTTTTGATTATTTTATAACTTAAATTTTAAAACTAAAGTTTGGAAATCAGTAAATAATTACCCTCTCTTTCGCTATAAATACACACCCAAACTCCCATTAATCTTCATTAAAAACCCATTGATCATGAATTTCATCCTATTATCTCTCTCTAAAGTCCCCCAAGTAATTACTAATCTATTTGGAAGCTCCTATCATGCTTTTAGAAGAACCCTCTCAAGGTAAGGGATTCTCTACTCTTCCTTTTTATTCAAGTATTTTCTTTATACTTAGTCTTTTTATTTCAAATTATTCATATTGTAATGTGTTTTTACATATAATTTTACTATATTTATGATTTTAAAGTAATTATAGACCACCTTTCACTCTCATTAAACCCATCCATGAACCATCATGTTGACCTTTGATGCTATAAAATTATTTCATGATTTTACATGCTAAAATTTTGTAATGTGAAAACCCGTCCCCATTTCCACTCAAGGGTATTCAACTAGATACACCTATCATTAATTTATTTTGTACCACCATGTATATAACTTGCATTCCTTATTCATGGTTTAAATGTGATGAAAGATGTTATTATGTTGTATAATCTATGTGTCACAAAAATTCATGTACATGATATGAATGTGACAGGTGGGACCATAATTATATATCCCATCAATGCACTAGGTAATGTTTTTATCTAATTAGATACCATGATTTGTGTATGGGTTGTTTTCCCAAGTACACTATGTTATTATGTCATAGTTGTTATCCTTGACTTATGCTTATGATGACATGTTTTATGTTATTTTTGTATTCCTATGATGCCTTGATGTTATCATTTAATGCTATGATTTTATGTTAAAGTTTATGATTCTCACCCTTTTATGTCACCATGATATTCATCATGACACACATTTACTACTTTCATCATGTTATTATTTTATTATTCCCCTACTGGGCTTTATAGCTCACCCCTTTCTTAGGTACATGTCCAAGTTATCCCATGCAGTTTTAAAAGATCAATGGAATATAAAGGCATGTTATAGAGTTTTTAAATAATGTCATTATATCCCTGTTTCAAGTTATTGTGATGTTTATCTAATTAACCAAATACACTTGACCTCTTGATCTTTTGGGATTGTGTCACATGTATCTTTATATAATTAACAATTAAATAAAGTGTATAAAAGACATGGATTGTCATAGATTATGTTGATGTTTAAGGTATGATTTTATGTTATTTCTCTTCTATTATTCCCCCTCTATTTCCTCTGATTTAGTGAGATTATGGGATCATATTTCAGTGAACATTTCTCCAGACCATGGTGAAATATTCTCAATTTTATGGGGATTTCATTTGTCTTGGATAGTGGAGATCCCGTAGCAATGAACCTAGACAATATTTTTTTATTTCGATTGAGGTAAGTCATATCCATATTTTATTTAAGGTTTTTTATAAAATTGAACAAAATTTGGGATGGATTAGGTGTCCATTGTTATGTATTTATCTTATGGGTGTGTTGGGAGCACGATGTGGCTGGTCATCATGTCATTGTATAAGGTTTATGTAAGTTGGAATCACCTAGTGAGTATTATCCTGTTAAAAATATTTGAATTAAATTGAATAATAAATAATAAATTTTTATAATTAATTATTTTGATGTTGTGGTGTGAGGTAGGACCACATGTGTTGTGGCAAGCTTGGACGGGTCTTGAATGGGCTTGGTTAGGAATTTTTGAAGCTTGGATTAGGTGTTAAATCATTTATATAGGTAGGTGGTCTCTATAACACAAATTAATATTCTCTCTTATTCACGATTGATCAACTTAATTCTTGTTGTATAAGTCTAAGTATTGAAATTGGGATCAAGGGATCTATATAGAAAGTGAAAAGGTTTTATTGAGCCTCCATGGATTGGAATAATCACTTTTTTACACTTTGGGAAATTTTAGATCACCCGTAGACCATGTTTCCATGGTTTGAGGGTATCATTTGAGTTGATGAGAGACCTTCAATAGGTCTTGAGATGTGAGGTGCATTGTGGGTATCCTTGGATGGTTTTCTTAGGTCAGGCATGAATGCATGGGAGGTGTAGGATTAATGGAAGGGTAAGACAACTATATTTCTCATGCATGGTGAGAATAACCTTCCTGGGAGTGGATTATGATTTTTTTGAGGTCTTGGAATGAGGTTTGTAAGGGGTTTAAAGAAAAATAACTCAGGATGGTCCCTGGGTAGCTTGAACTAGAGTGATGAAGGATTTTTAAGGGGATAGGACTAACCTATTGGGGCCTGGATTAGGAAGAGTCCATGTACTATAGAACACCCTTACAATCGTGGATGTGAGATGGTGCTAATGAGTTTAGACCAAGATGTGTCTAGTGGACCCTACCAAATGTCTTGATAGATAAGATGAGAATGCCAAAGAATAGAACATGTTGGGATTATATGACAAATATGGTTTGAAGATTATCCTAAGGGGATGGATGGATGATGAGGTAACTTGAGGTGAGGATATAAGTCTTGAGTGAAAAGTTCCCTATCACGAGATATTGAGATTGTGTGATTGACCATATGTCCTATTTGTTATGCATGTGATATGTGATGGATCTTGGCATGGATGATGATAGATCCTAAGTTCTAGACTCACCTTGAGAGATATGGTGATGAAGGAGATGATCCCTAATTTTAGTGACATAGTAGTGATTGTAGAAGGAGAATTACCTTGACTAAGAAGGTATGGTCGACCACTCCTTGAGAGAGAGGATGTGTGTATAGGGGAATCGAGATATACCTTGAGTAACAAGGTAGTGGTTTTTGAGGTATCCTTCCTTGAGTGATAAGGTAATGGTTAGAAGGTGATGAAGGAACCTACCTCTAATGATAAGGAAACTCTTGATTGTGTTGGAGAACTGAGATATACCTTAATTGATAAGTTAGTGGTTGTGGAAGGGGACTTACATTGAGTGAGAAGGTATGTTTGAACACACCCCAAGTGAGAGGATATGGGTTTATGGATGAATAAATGGTCTTAAGTAAGAAGGGTGGTCTACTTTAGATGTGATGGACCCTACTTTGAGTGATGAGGCATTAGTTGATATGTGGACATGAGGCCCTACCTTGAGTTATATGGTAGAGGCTGAGGCTTTATCTTTTACCTCCCTTGAGTGATAAGGGATGGTCTAGATCTTGGATGTGGGACCCTACCTAAACCTTTTGGGTAGTGGTTGAGGATTTGTACATCTTACCTTGAGTCTTTGGGTATGATATGGGTTATTGGTATGATGACATGAGGTGAATAGATTCTATATTTATCCAAAGAATTTATTATTGGGTAATATGGTATTCTAGTTAGCACATGATAACCCAATGCAAATGGAGTCTTGTTGGCCTGGTTATCATAATAAATTCATCACACTTATGTGTATATGTTTCTTTATGTTATTTCATTTCCTTATGCAAACATATATATGATGGAGTATATTAGGGGCACTTTATAAGGATCCGTTGGGATATATTTTTCACACTCTGCTTGGGAACCTTGGTGCACATGAAAACATCAGGTCTACTCTACAGGTCAGAGCATAGGATGTGATGTGGATTAGGCCTGGGAAGCTTGATAGAGTATTATAGATTGAGATAAGGTGAGGCTCAAAGATAGTATCATAGAATCTTATGTATCTTTATTTGCTTGTTTATTTTGTTAATGTGACGAGTTTAATAGAAGATCAGGTGCATTGTATGAATGTATGATTTTGTAAGGTATATTTTAATAGCATTATGTTTATTGAGTTATGCATTCTCTGATGCTTTCTCTAGGTATTGTTCAGTTATTTCTATTATTTTATTTAAGATGATTCAAGGTTATAGTCTCCATAATATATGATTTAGGCCCTTTTCACTAGTATATATCCTATGGTTTATGGGGAGGTGTTCTAAAGGTCACATGAAACCTCATCTAGGGAATTAAGGAGTGGCTCTCCAGCCAGGGCATCACATCCTTTTATTCTAAAAGAGTTTAGGATGTGTTAGAGAATAATAATGTAAATAGTTACATTAGTTATCATATTATTTCAAGGAAATTTTTTGATGGAATATGTTCCCTAGATGATGATGATATTAAGATTAGAAAGAGTTTTAAGTAGACAATAAAAGTTATCAATATCATAATATTTATTGTAGTGAAGTTAAGAAGTTTGAATACTCTTTTTTAGGAATTAAACATTAGTAATATGATTACTAAGTCTCAAAATTATTCAAACTTTTATAATTTATGTATCTTACCGACATAAGGGTTTATTGGGATGGTTTAATTAGATGGTCACATAGATATGTGTTAAGAATTACACAATGTTGTAATGAGTTCAAAAAAACTCTAAAAGTGTAGAAAACATAAGGATGGACTGACAGTCTATCATATGTGATATGATGATACATATAATTTTGTATAAATTTTTTAAATTCTTAAATGATATTATGATATAAATGTATCATGTTATAAAAAATGAAAAATCCACTTTATTATTCATTCATGTTGATTGCATATACTCATTAAGTGAAATGATAATCAAACTATCAATATATGAATTTGAGTTGTGCCTAATAGATTTTAATCACAGTGTATTGTAAGTTATGAATAAAATTTCAAGGTTTTAATGAATCGGATTTCACATAGTGATATGAATTATTCTCATCAGGCACAAATCAGGGTTTGTGAACTAGATGACTCATGATGTTTACCACATGGAGTATCATATACTATTTCTAGTATAAAAGGTGTGTATAATTCATATTTGGATTTCAAAATAATAAGGATTGGTGAGATACCTAGCATGAAAAACTTTATACTTTGATACATTTATTTTGAAATCATTGAGGATTATCTAATCAGGGGTTATTGGGTATGTTGCTGATCATTTTTTTAGTAGATCATAACCAAGATGGGTTTGTTTTCTCATATGATAATATGACATATGGGACCTCTATTAATATGGTCTTGGAAAGTGTACGACAATAACAATATATGACATATGATGTGTTTATCTATTTAGTGAGGGGTATGCGATGTGTTCATCATAAAGGTGAATGAAATGTGATTTATTCATCGACCTGTTTAGTCTATACTCAGATAATTGAGAATATATAAGTTGGCTATATTTGACTGACATACTCCAAATACCATGGTCATCAATATCTTTGAAACCTGTATTATATGAAAATCAATTCTTTTATATGAGGCGGTTGGTTACCACATGTATAATGATACATGTGTTTTATTGAGATCATTCCAGACCCCTTTATAGATCGAGTAAAGTTAATTCTTTTCTATAGGATGATATTTGATTAAATTTATGAATTTATAAATTCATATTTTTTTTTCAATGTTACAATGGCCCATGGGTTTATATATCATATTTGACTAAATGAGGATTGAATTTTACTCAAAGTGATACTCTAACCTAGTTTTAGAGTTTTTTCAAAACGTTTTCTAATAGTAATTCACAAAGTATTTAATATGATATAATACAAGGTAAATTTAATAATAAATTTCCAAAATTATTTTTAATATATTAAAAATAATTTTTGGATATGGTTTCATAAGTTATTTTATATGATATAGTAAAAGTTGAAAAGAAAAAATATCTATAAGGTTTTTGTGCAAGTGGGATATTAAAGAAGATATGCCCTATAACTTACATGAATGTGATTTACTAAGGTTATATTATATAGGAAAACATGGCATATTGTAAAGGCATGATATAAGATATCATGTGTTCTCTATATGAAAGGTATATTGTATGATTGGCTATATCACAATGCCATGAATCATATGGAATGATTCATTTAGTAGTCCTATGATACATTTGGTCCACAAAATGTTAAATTTAAACATTATAATCATTATTAAACATAGTATATCATTAAACTAAACATTTCAAATTATGTAACAATCATGAGGAGAGAAAAGGCTGCAGTGTTATAAATAGTTGTAACTGAAGCCCACATTCAATCATATGTTTCATAGCATATGAGTGAATGAATTATAAATTGGGAATATCTCAAGCGATTATATAAAGGAGGCTGAAGGAAATGATTTTTTATGCACCATTATATGTTTTGGATGATTCTATCCCTATTCCTAATAATTTCTCTTATTCCTACTTTACCAATTGATGCACTAACATGCCATAGAGAGAAAGAGAATCCCACCTGAATTTTGGGTGATTAATGTTGGTCCATGGATACAACATAAATGTGGGATTATTTTAAACCCACTAAGGGGTATTTATTAAACCATTTTTATAAAGTAATATGTAGTGGATTGACTGGTGCAAGGTATATGACTGTTCTTCATTTTTTTTAGTTTCATTATTCTAGTTTTAAGTATGATAGATATTTGGAACTTGGGTTTATTACTGTTTTTAATCTATTTATTAAGTGTTAATAGATCCTTAGAAACCCTTAATTTTGTAAACATTACATCCAATCCATCATGTATGTAATACTTATAGAACATTAACCTCATAATTTTCAAGTGATAATTATTTCATCAATGGATCTGCTATAATTTCTTATGTAGCCACACACCAAATATTTTCTCCCCCTCCCAATGATATCTTGAATGAGATGGTATCTTTGAAGATTTATTTCATCATTTTGTTAGATTTGGGTTCTTTTTGCAGAGAAATAACTCAATTATTATAAAAATAAAGCTCAATTGTCCCCTCAATGTTAGGAACCACCCAAATTTTAGTAATGAACTTCTTGATCCAAACTGATTTCTTTGCAACATCTGATGCAATGATGTACTATCTTCTATAGTTGTTTTTTCCATGGTGGATTGTTTATAAATCCTTAAACCAATAGATCCATAATTAAGTCAAAACATGAAACCAAATTGTGATATCATATCATCTATTATGGTTTATAAATTAGAAAAATTATAACCCCTTACATCGAGATCATTCCTAACTATAAAGATCAAGAACATATTCTTAATTATTTTCAAGTACATCAAGATATTTTTTATACTAATCCAACAAATCTCATTTGGATTTTATTGGTATCTAATTTTTAATCTAAAATCATAAATAACATCATGTAAAGTACATAACATGTAATATATGATTAATCTTATAAAATATTTATAACTCTTTAAAAGGATCTTGAATATTCTTTAGAATTATGCAATATAACATAGGTAAAGACCCCTTATTAGAGTCCTCTATATTGAAACTCTTAATCATTTTAACAATATATGTGTTTTGAATCACTCTAAGAAACATATTTGATCTATTTCTATAGATCTTATTACCCATTTTATAGTATTGGAGTTGGTTCCATAGAACCAATTGATTTTTTTACTTTTAATTAAAAAAACATATTTATTCTTATCAGATATTTATTATTATTCTTTATAACATTAATGTGATAATGTAATTTGAATATTTTTCACATCGAAGGGTTATAATAATTTCTTCACTATAATGATAACTTAACTATGATAAGAAAATATTATTAAATAATATATATTATGGTATATATACATCAATTTAATAGTTTACATATGATATATGACTACTAAGTGTTCGTGATTGTAATAATTGATACTTCTTATCATGAAGTTCTCACTTGGTGATTTCTATGAAGGGAATTCATAAGGATAGACTCTCCAATTTGAATTCCACATGTTTTATATGACATTAGATATTCCTAACTATGAGAATATGTAATTATCCTTTGAATTGATATCATTATTAATATGTATCAAGAATTTCATACTTTGATGTATGGACAAGAACTATGATGATATATGGTCTTATTTAGGTATCATACTATTGCATCCTTGGCCCAATACACCCTAAGAGGGTGAGGGGGGGTCATGAATTAGGGTGTTCAATTCTTTAGATTTCTCACCAAATCTTATTCTCAGGTTAGCAAGAATATTATGAACCTAACAAAATTCAAACTCATAAGAAATATTCATATGTATAAATTAAAGTGTGGAAACAAAAATTTTACTTAGTTCACCATGATGGCCAGTAAAAGGAGTTTAAACCATTATCATGTCAATATATGAGGTATTTAACACTATGGACTATATATATTACAAATAATTTAGAAGGGCGCACTACTAATTTAGGGAAAATCCCTCTTATTCTCTTTTCACACCACCTATAGGCAATGAATACAAATATTAGGTATAAAAATAACTTAAAAATATTCTCTAATAAATAAATGTATACACCATTATAGATAGGGTATCATCGATGTACTTCAAGTTATTCCTCATATATTGATCTTCAATGGAGTTCTTATTTGATTTCAGTCTTTTCCAGATTCTTTAATATTATTTTTCTATACATTCTTTTATTCCTATCAATTACCTCTAAAAATTAGTTAATTATTTTTCTTAAAAAATTCATTCCATAAATGCTTCTACTTTATCCATTTAATGAGACTTAAAACCATCCATTAACTGATAATTAAGTCATAAAAATATCATAACATTCAAAATGAATTCAAGAAAATATAATTTTTGGGGTTAACTATCTTCATGACACAACAACCTACTTTACAACATGGTTTCTTTTAAAAATCCTATATTTTCACGTGGTTTTATTCACTATGGTGTGTTTTTTTCCAGACTTATAGATCCATAGTTTTTGGTCTAACTCCTATATAACTCAATATATTTCCTGAAAAAATTATCAAAATATTTTCCCAAACACTTGACCTACTATGGTAGACCACATTGAAAATTCCTATATTATCTACTAACCTAGAACATTTATTATTACAAAAAACACAACCTATATAGTGCACCAAATTCATTTTGGTGTGATCTTTCTTTCTCCTAGTGTAGATTCTCAACCTTTAAGACTTGTTATGGTGTAGAACTTCCTTCATGACATGGAGGACCCAAAACTTCAAGTGACATTTAAATATTCTTTGTCCTCCCTCATAATGAAACCATGATTTCACAACATGGTCCTCATCTACTATGGCACGGTGCATCTTACATGGCATAAGTACCTTAAAAACTCCACAAAGGGTGAAATACTCCTGATCACTAATACAGTGTGTCCATAGGCTCTATGGTAAAGCCTATGTATTTTCCTAAATGTTTTTCAAAGGGAATCAAATTTATGAGCCTAAAATATCCCAATTTATTTTTCATTCCTTTTCCAAATTTCCTAATACCACAATGATCACTACATTGTCCTCTCCATTGAACCGTGGTTTTGATCCCATGACTTCTTGAACTTCTTCAACCAACTTGAATCTTGATTGATTCCAAAAATTTCAAGATCCTTCACATGAAATCTAGTCAAATCCAAATCAAAAAACAATACAACATTACAAACCAATTGTTGAAAGATTAACCCTTTTATTTTTTATCAACACTCATGTTAATCCTCACTACAATATACATGAATTCTTCATTAAACTTCTCTCCTCACATCATTGTACCAGTCACACCAATTTTTCTCCAATACGTTCTCCCCCTTTGACAATAAAATACAAAGCGTGTTTCTATTTTAGTTATGATCAATAATTATTCCTTAATTTACTAAGAAAATACTCTTCAACAAACCCTCTAAGCTAACGTGAGTCATAAAATCATTATAGGAAACAAGAGAATATGTCAATTTCTATATCACTTCCTATAATTCTGTATCATACTTATCACAACCATTTATTTCCTTGGATTTTATCACCCTTATATTTGATACTAAATATAAGATATATCCCTGTATGAACACATAATTTCCAGATATGACATTATTTATAATGGAGAGAGGGGATATTTCAAACTACCTCAATATGAGGAAGGTGGTTGAACACTGAGGTTCAATCAATGATTTTCAAGATCTAGTGGGGGAAATGGTTTTGTAAAAATGGCCACCACCTCATTCCTTTATATACGTTATATTTAATAAAATAGAACTGAATCTCAATATGATTTATGTGGTAATGTCATACCATATTTTTTGTTAGATCTATTTCATTTTGGTTTTCACGAAGGATTACCATGGGCATATTCATCTCCTCCCTAAGATCCTATATTTTTTTGTTTCATCCATTTTATATATTTGAAAGACTTTATAGCTGAAATATATTCTAACATAATAGTACTATAAGAGACGTTTTCCTATTTCTTGTTAAGTTACCCAATAAACTTATTTATGATGAAAAATGATCCTGAATTTGTAGATTTTATATCCAAAATGTCTCCAGACCAATCCACATTCAACTAGGAATATAATTAATTCCCATTTCATAAAAAATACATCAAACAACAATCACATGTAATCTGAATGTAATTCTGTGGAACCTGAAGACTCATCTACCATTTTATTTGAATTTTTTCTTCCATAATTTATTCTTCTAATAATGTATACCATTGACGAGATAAAGTATGCGAGTATACATTTTTTGATTGGATCTCCTGATGATATCTCCATATTTTCTATAAATTAATAATAACAAGTTATTAGTATAAAAAAACTTATATAAGATAACATTTCACTTATAAAAAATCATTCTTTTAATTTACTTTAAAAAAAACTTCTATATATCTTCATCTAAAAAAAGAGATATATCAAATTGTTTTTAATTTTTTCATTACCAAAAAATGAAATTTGACGTGAGGGTTGATTTAGAATCCAAAGCTAAACAATTATTTAGAACTTATCTAGTGTCAGTTATATCATATGTAATTTGATAAGGAGGTAAAAATCTATATTTGTAAAAAAAATTAATGATAAGTAAAATAATAACAAATTATATTACCAAAATATTCTCCCATAATTAAGATATTTTTGCTTTATCAACACTTCTATAATCTCAAATCAAAACACTAACTTTTGATCAAGATTTCACTGTAACAAAATTTTTAAATTATTTTGAATTTGGACCCCTCATAATATTATTATCATAAAACTCATATGGTATCCTCTGATCCCAGCTATGTGCAGTAGATATTTTTTCATAAATGTGTGATGCCACATTTACGAACCCTATAATTCTTCTCTACCTCTATGGAAGATAATGGCTCCTATGTAGAAGGATGATGATGCTCCTCAATAGAAGTATGTGTATGGTCCTCCCAAAAATCTTGTGGTGACTTAGATGTTTGATCTAAAATTATCTTACAAATAAAAGTAACATACAATTAGTAAATAAATATAGAAACCCAACAATTACATATAAAATTAAATAAAAAATTAAAAATAATCCAACAAAAAGTTAATTAAACTAAAAACTGTTTTATTCATATTTGTTAAAATATTTAACTAAAATGGTAACAAAATTAATGAGAGATTAAATGACATAAATTAAGGAAAAAATTCTAACTACTGTATCAAAATTTGAATAATAATTTTAAATTTTTGCAAACAAAATAATACAATACTAAAAAAACCACTCTTTATTATATTCTTTAGAGTAGTTAACAAAAATGTTAAAAAAAATAATGAAAATATTCTTTATCATATTCATTAGCAGTTAACAATGATAAAAGAATACTGAAAATATTTATAAACCATAAAATTATATAGACAAAATTTAATTAAGTATAAGTAAAAATTTATAAAAATCCAAACGTTTCCAATAAATTTGAATAATTGAAAAATGATAAATGAATTAAACTAATCTGAATATTTTTTTAACATATTAGTAATAATATGTGTTTTAAGTAAAAAAAATTAAAACTAAAATATCAAACATTTTATAAAATTTTATAAAGTATATATATATATATTACCTATAATATTAGAAAATTACTAGCGGATTGTTTTCCCATATTCCTTTCTCATGATCATTACGTATGACACAAACCATGTCTATGATGTGGTCATAAATATTATTTACAAATATTTCCATGAAAGTTGGGATCTCACATAAATCAATATCATCTTGATTTTTTTCATCACAAAAATTCTAATTTTTTCCTTGTAAAACGATAGACCACCATATATTTGATAGATTAAGAACACAAATTTTTTTTCATGTGTTTCCATAATAAAAGGATAAGTTGTTTATTATAATTAATTAATATTTACCAGTATCATACTAAATTTATCATGTTTAACACTATTGTAATTGATAACCCATTTGCAGTTAAACATTGGAACTTGAAATTTAATGTAAGTAACCACTCATATTTATTCAATGACTCTGTAATATACACTTGATGCAGAGATTGAGATTTGGTCATTGGCACTTGAAAAATTTATTTCTTCTGTGAAAACAAATAAAACATTATTCTAAATTTCACTTATTTTTTCTTGATATTTCATATGAAATACAAAAACATTAATGTAAAACATGGAACATATTATCAAATTTAAATTTAGGATACCCTCTAACCACCTCAAAGTTACTGATGCATCTGATCTACCATGCATGATCTCTTTAAACCATGGATTTTTTATTATGCTAATTCAAAATACACATATCTTTATTTTTTGTATGACATTGTTTTGACTCATTAATTTTTAATGTTATATATGGATGGGAATCATGTCACACCCCAAACTATCTATTATTTTATTTTGTTATTTTCTTTGGATTTTAAAATTTTGTTGGCATCTGGGTTGAGTCCTGAACGAAAATCCTTTGAGTTATGCAAAAAACGTGCATTTTTGAGTTGATGTCGCTGGGCGTATTGGTGGAGCGCATTTTGGAAACCTCGCACAGCTTTACTCAGGCATCGACATGATATTCATGTCTTCAGAAAATTAAAATGAATAAATTTTGTAATTTATTGTGTTATTTAAAATTTTCATGGTTGTTAATAATTTTATTTATTATTATTAAAACGAAATGAGTTTATTTATTTATTTATTTATTTATAATTTTATCGGTATGATTATTAATATTATTAATAGTATTATTATTAATAATATTTATTATTATTATCAAATAATTGTTATTATTAAGATTGTTATTTTTTTTTATCATTTTTATATTGTTGCTAAAGTTGTTTTATTTATTATTATGTGTATTATTTTTGTTTTTTTCCTTTTCTTTTGTTTTATTTTAATTTTTGTTTCTTTTTTTTCTTTCTCTCACTTTCTTCTACTCTTAACCCTACCCCTTCTCCGTGTTTTTCTCTCTCTTCCCCTTGGTCCTTGGTGTGCCACCACCCCTCTTAATTTTCTCCTCTCCCGTCGCGTCCCTCAGTCTACCCAGCATCCCTACGTAGCGCCTTTCCACTCTCCCTCTCTGCCCGCACAAACAACCAGATCCACCTCCCCTTCTCCCTGCACAGCGTGACACCCCCTGCCCTACTCGGCCCACACACTCTGACCCTGCTCCTGATGGAGCCCTCAACCAGTGTATTGCCTACCCTGCCGACACTACCTCAGACTCGACCACCCATCTGCCTGCAGTTCCCCCCGGATGCACCTTGGTCTTCCCCGCTCAAACCCGTAGCACCCCGTCCCTCACTGCACCAACCTCCAGCCGGTAGTGACCCCCTTGGCTCCACCTCCATCGGTCCAGTTCCCTCCTGCCGCGCGCGGTCCAGGAACCCTGTACCCAGCCGACACCCGCCGCCCTGCTCCGACCATCAGAAGTGTAGCAGCCCTGATGAACTCCCTTTTTCCTGACAGCAACTCCCATACTAGCCACTTTTCCATACGGCTAACCCATGCTCCCTAGTTGTCTCTGATGCAACCCCCTTTTGGATAGTCGGAAGCCCTCAGGGGCACCCCTACTAGCCTAAAAGCATCCCTTCAGCTGCACGACCTCTTACCGGTGTAGCTCTGACCAGCCAGTGTGACTCCGGCCACCACACACCCTTCTTTCTAGTCTGTGCATGCATATCTGTCCCGACACGCCTCTGACTCCGTAATCCACCACCCCACGAACCTTCCTCTTGGCCGCACAGTCCTCACACAACCCATTTTTCATCTTTCGATCCTTGCATCATGCATCGCGGCCACCCCGCTACTCTGACCATCACTATTATCAACCACGCTGATCTTCGAGTCATTGTTGAAGACATTGGGGTTTTTCCCCTCGCACCACAACATCATTCCAACCATTTCCATTTTTGTGCGACCCCACTGTTCAAGCGTACCTACACACTAGGGCAAGGTTAGGGTTGTTTCTTCACTTGGATAATTAATTTGGCATGTTTTTTGATTAATGAGTTCGGTGTGAAGTTTAGATTTTTTTTAAATGAACTTAGTTTTATTTTTATATCTTATAGAATGTTCATGTGACTTAAGATGTGTTTTTATGAAAACCACTCTTGAGTTATTTAATTTATTTTTTTAAATCGTGCAATTAATTTATTTAACCATGCAAGTGGTGAATATTCTATTTTAGTATGACATAGGTGTGATTTTGATAAAAAAATGACTTCATTGAATCAGTTTTGTTAGTGAAAAGCTATTGGTTTCTCTTTGGATTGTCTTAAGTCAGTGGTTATGGGTTTTTAGTTGTTGTGCATTTGTTGCAGCTCATTGGCGAGGTAATTCCATGAAACTATGATTGTCAACTCACACGTGATTATGCTTCTATGCGAGGCGTGACGTGACTTTGTGTTTGGGCTGCGAGCCGAGGTAGGTCCCCACTGCACTTGCCTTTATATTTACAATTTTCTAATTTCTTTTTATTTCATTAAATTTTAGATTAATTGTAAATAATATTAAATAATTAGTTTTAGAATAAATATTCATTGTGAAGGATAGTGGTTTTCTCTTGTTTTGAATTAACTGAAAGTGTTTTCTTTTAAATGTGCATCATTAGTGTTGATAAATTTCCCAGTTGGACTTTATAAGTAAATTTTGTTTCTTTTAAAGAACGACTTGGGTTGAAAATGTGTTCGACTTTCTTAAATGGATTTCTTATATGAGGTTTAAAATGGATTTGAGATTGAAATTGGTGTTCCTTTGATTCTTTGGAAATGAGTTGGCGTGTGTTGGTTCTTCTGAAGTTAGGTTGGTGTTGAGTGGTTGGTTAAGGCCTGTTTGGCACTTTAAAGAAATAAAATATTTTAAAAACTCTCTTTGGGGTGACTCAGGGGTGATCTTGTTGTGTACATTGATCGTGTGATTTGTGTGTGATGTTTGTGCATCGTGATTGGTTGATTTATATTGTTGACTCACCCCTTTTTATTATACATGTTGACATGCGAACCTGGAATAGTGAGTGAATTTTCCAAGAATGATTGCTACACTAGTTTAGATTATACACTGGTTAGTGGCCCTTTGTACAGACTTTGCTCTTCTAGGGGATTGGGCCCCTCAATTAGGCCATGTAGGGTAATACCGGGCGTTAGGGCATTATAACGTCATTGAGTAGGGCATTCCTTCTGGATGATTCAGATGTATAGTACGTTTTGGATTGTTCATGAGATCTTAGGTTCAACCCATGTTTTATTTATTGCTTATTTGTATATGGTGGACAATTCAGGGGCTTAGTTTGGTTACTGGTCCCTGTTTTCTACTTTCCCATTTCCCTTATCATGTGTTGTGTGTTGTGTGTGTTTTTAATCTTGACTGACAACAAAAAATTGGATTTATAAATATTTATGAAAAATGTTTTAAAATGTAATTCACCTTTTCCCTTCAAATATTAAACTTGTTTTTAAATTAAAAAGGGAAATAGACTGTTACTTGTTTTAGAAATGAAAGTTTGTGTGGAAACCAATATTTTATATAATTTAGTTCAAACCTAAATTTGGTAAATTCTTTATTTAAAGGTAGTGCATTGGGAATAGTTTGTTGGGCACACCTATTGTGTTTTAATACTCACACCTATAGTGTTTTCCTATTTTTTGTTTTTGTTGTAGGTTCGAATCGAGTTTTCTCAAGAGTTGGTTGTGGATTGGTGAGCGACTCTCGAGGTCACGAGGAGTTTTGTTCATGGTCAGGTTAGTTTTTTGTTGTTGGTAATTCTTTCTTTTTTGTGTGGTTTATTTACTTTGCATCATTCTATTTTCTTTCCACTGCTTTTTTTATTTTCATTGGGAGAAATTGTTCCCTCTTTCTCTCTTTTGATGCCCTGGAACTTGTCGCCAACCCGAGAAGATCGGGAACACCTCTCGAGCCACGTCATGGATTGGATCATGTGACCAGTTCAGGGTCAACCCGAGTTGGTTCATGACAAAATGGAATCAGAGGAGGTCAGCTCTTGAGCAGACCTTCTTTTTCAGAGCGCCCATCATTATTTGGGGTTTTCATGGTAGAAGAAGTAGAATTGTTGGGACTCAAGCCATACGGATGAGAAGGACGTCATGAACCCTTACTCATTCCGAACCTAAGGTTACCATTGGATGTTCAGGTTTGTCAATGTCTTTTGATTCTTATGATTTTTTTGGTATTGGGAAATGAAATTGGAGCTGAGAAAGTGACCTCCATGTGCTCGCATGGTCTGGAAAAACATGTGGAGCTGGGGACATTACCCTAGAGTGCTTCTTGTGATGGTGGCGTGACTGGCATATGGCCACCGACCATATCTCTGAGTCACCCATCGACAATAGTTTCTTTTTTTTTTGATATTTTGGGTCTTCTTTAGCTCAAAGAATTGTTTTGTAAAGTTTTATTTTGGAGATTGTGAAAAGTTGAATTTAAAATGGCGATGAACATATTTTGATTAAATTCTCTATTTTCTTGTTCCTTAGTGTTTTCCCCCACGAAGGTTAAATGGATACCCAAGGTGAAACTTCGGGTGGTGCATCCTTATAAAATTCTATAGTTGATCATCCCATGGACTATGTCCTTGAGTTTCAGAAGTTAAACCCTCCCTTGTTTTATCGTCAAGTAGATCCACTTAAGGCAGAGGAGTGGTTGCAAAATATTGAGAGGAACTTCAGTTTCATTGGGTTTCTTGAGTCATTAAAGGTGAAGTTGGCTACCTTTATGCTTTAAGGTCCAACCTAGAAATGGTGGAAGTTAATGTCTCGGAATAACCCTTAGGAAGATCTAACATGAGAGTTCTTCAAGTCATCATTCATCCAAAAACACTTCTCTGAGTTGATGAAGGTGAGGAAGAGGATGGATTTGTGTTGTCTTCAGCAGGGAATTGAATCGGTACTGGAATTCTATCGATATTTCATTGACCTAGTTCCGTATGATTAGATGTTTTTTTTGAAATAATCCCGGGAATGCTCGAAAATTTGAGTCTAGACTCCAACCTGAACTACGATCAGAAGTGGAAGAGATCAACCTAACCATATTCTCGGATGTTGTGGGGAAAGAATTTCTTGCTAAAGCTGAGTTAGCAGGAGGACTCGAGGTGGATAATCCTCCATCTTTGGGAATCAGTGCAGAGGATGGTGATAAGAAAACTGGGAAGCGACCTGATGCTGGTGGTACTGGTAGGGGAATCAAGAGGTCTTCAGATCTTCAGTAATCTTCTTCACAACACAATGCTATGATATGTCACCAGTGTGGTAGGTAGGGACATAAGAGTCCGATGTTCCCTAGTGATCTGAGACCTTTCCACACCTATGGACATCTAGGTAACTTGCAGAGATTCTGCCGAGGTGTTTCCAAGAAGCAGGCTGAAGCCAGACCTATCTCATCGAAGGTTACCTTATCCCGTTAGCAGAAGTAGGGCGATGTTTGGGGATCAGTTTGTGGTTTTCTTTTTGTAGTATTTTTTGGATGTAGAGGTCATCACTTGTAGTGTTTTGTGGTGTTTCATTTCCTTAAATTTTTAGAATGGTAATTATTGAACCTCTTTGAAACCTTTATTTTGAATGGAAGTGTGTTTGGTAAAATTTGGGTTCGTGTGTGGTGTTGGGGGTTCTGGATGCCTAACTATGAGGTAGTAGATGCTTCAATCATCAGTGCTCCAACCATAGGTACCAAAGTAAATCTGTCACGTAGTTAAGAGAACCCCAACGGTGAAAAAGGTCTCTAGTTCAATCTTTTTTTTATTTAGTGTAGTGTGGTTTGTGTTCTTTCGAGGGTATGACATTGTTGATACGATGATGGAGGTAGTTTCAATGCTCTATCAGTGGGGCCCATCCCTTTATCCCCCTCGTGGTGGGGGTTTTCTGGTCCGTGTGGAAAGTTTTCAAGTTCGGTTAATATCGTCAGTCCTTATGGTGGGGAGACCCATCTCGGGTCTCTTTGAATTTATTTAGGCTTATTTCCTATGGTGGGGAGTCCATTCGGGCCTCCCCATGTCAGTATCAGAATTTCATTTCGGATTTTTTTGGGTGGTGTTTAAAGCGTTCGTGTTTTGAGAATAAGTTTCATGTCACGGGAGATTGGTTTTTGTTTGGATCGATCAACTGGAGGCACTTAAACTTTTGTGGGGGTGAGACTTGATAAGTTTTATCTTTGGTTCTAGATTGGGTAGTGGATTTCTGAGGGTGGAAAGTGTTATGGTGGGGAGAAATATCGCACACCAAACTATGTATTATTTTATTTTGTTATTTTCTTTGGCTTTTAAAATTTTGTTGGGGTCCAAGTTGAGTCCTAGACAAAAACTTTTGAGTTATGTCAAAAAACGCGTGCTTTTGAGTTGACATCGCTGGGCGTATGGGTGGAGCGCATTTTAAAAACCTCATGTGGCTTCACCCAGGCATCGACACGATATACCCATCTTCGTAAAATTAAAATTAATAAATTTTGTAATTTAATGCATTATTTAAAATTTTCATGGTTGTTAATAATTTTAATTATTATTATTAAAACTAAATGAGTTTATTTATTTATTTATTTATAATTTTTATCAGTATTATTATTAATATTCTTAAAAGTATTATTATTAATAATATTTATTATTATTATAAAAGAATTTTTATTATAAATATTGTTATTTTTTATCATTTTTATACTGTTGCAAAAGTTGTTTTATTTATTATTACGTGTATTATTTTTGTTTTCATTTTCCTTTTCTTTTGTTTTATTTTTTGTTTCTTTTCTTTCTCTCTCTTTCTTCTCCTCCCAACCCTACCCCTTCTCCACATTTTTTTTCTCTCTCTTCCCCTTGGTCCTTGCTGCACTACCACCCCCTTAATTTTCTCATCTCCTGTCACCTCCCTCAGTCCACCCAGCAGCCTCACACAACGCCTTTCCTCTCTCCCTCTCCTCTCACGCAACCAGTCGGCTCCACCTCCCCTTCTCCCTATACAGCGCGGTGCCCCCTGCCCTGCTCGGCCTGCATGCTCTGACCCTCCTTCTACTAGAGCCCTCAGCCGGTGTCCTGCCTTCCCAGCCGTCACCACCCCGGACCCAACCTCCCTTCTGCCTGCAGTGCCCCCGGATGCGCCTTGGTCTTCCCCGCTCGAACACGCAGTGCCCCGTCCCACGCTTCACCAACCTCCAACCGGCCACGACTCCCTGGGTTCCACCTCCATCGGTTCGATACCCTCCTGCCGCGCGCGCTTCAGCCACCCCATACCCAGCCAACACCCACTGCCCTACTCCGGCCAGAAGTTGCGTAGAAACCCCGACAACCTCCCTTTTTCTGGATAGCAACTCATTTACCGGCCACTTTTCCATCCGGCGAACACCTGCCCTCCCCAGTTATCTCCGACGCAACCCCCTTTTGGATGGTGGGAAGCCCTATGGGGCACCCCCTGCTAGCCAGTGAGTATCCCTTCAACCGCACACCCTCCTATCAGTGTATCTCCGACAAGCTGGTGCGGATCTGACCATCACTCACCCTTCTTTTCGGTCACCACGTGCATATCTGGCCCGACACGCCTCCGACTCCAAAGTGCACTACCCCACGAACCTTCCTCTTGGCTGCGCAGTCCTTGCATAACCACTTTTTCATCTTCCAGTTCTTGCACCACACATTGCTGCCACCCCGCTTCTCTGACCAGCTCCATTGTCAACCGCACCAGTCTTCATGCCTCCGTTGATGACATTGGTGGTTTTCCCCACATACCACAGCATCGTGCTGAACGTTTCCCTTTTGCATGACCCCTCCATTCGAGCGCACCTATGCATTGGGGTGAGGTTACTGTTGTTTCTTCACTTGGATAATTAATTTGGCATGTTTTGTGATTAATGAGTTCGGTGTGAAGTTCAGATTGTTTTTAAATGAACTTAATTTTCGTTTTATATCTTATAGCATGTTCATGTGACTTAAGATGTGTTTTTATGAAAACCAGTCCTGAGTTGTTTAATTTCTTTTTATAAATCGTGTAATTAATTTATTTAACCATGAAAGTGGTGCGTATTCTGTTTCAGTAGGATGTAGGTGTGATTTTGATAAAAAAATGTTTTCATTAAATCATTTTTGTTAGTGTAAAGCTGTGGGATTCTATTTGGATTGTCTTAAGTTAGTGGTTATGGGTCTTTAGTTGTTGTGTGTTTGTTGCAGCGCATTGGCGAGGTAATTCCGTGAAACTGTGATCGTCAACTTGTGTGTGTTTTTTGTTTCTGTGTGAGGCCTGACGTGCCTTTGTATTTGGACTACGATCTGAGGTTGGTCCCCACTGCACTTGCCTTTTATTTATAATTTTCTCATTTATTATTATTTCATTAAATTTTAGATTAATGGTAAATAATATTAAATAATTAGTTTTAGAATAAATATTCGTTATGAAGGATAGTGGTTATCTCTTTTTTTGAATTACCTAAAAGTGTTTTCTTTTAAATGTGCATCATTAATGTTAATAAAATGCCCAATTTGCCTTTATAAGTAAATTTTGTTTCTTTTAATGAACGACTTGGGTAGAAAATGTGTTCGGATTTCTAAAATGGATTTTTTAAATGAGGTTTCAAATGGTTTTGATATTAAAAGTGGTGTTCCTTTGATTCTTTGGAAATGAGTTGGCGTGTGTTGGTTCTTCTGAAGGTAGGTTGGTGTTGAGTGGTTGGTTAAGGCCCATTTGGCACTTTAAAGAAATAAAATATTTTGAAAAATCACTTTGGGTAGACTCAGGGGTGATCTTGTTGTGTACGTTGATTTTGTGATTTGTGTGTGACGTTTGTGCATCGTGACTAGTTGATTTACATTGTTGACTCACCCCTGTTTATTATACATGTTGACATGGGAACCTGAAATATTGAGTGAATTTTATGAGAACGATTGCTGCACTAGTTTAGATTACGCAATGGCTAGTGGCCCTTAGTACTGTTTTTTGCTTTACTTGGGGATTGGGACCCTCTCTTAGGCCATGTAGGGAAACACTGGGCGTTAGGGAATTATGACGTCTTTGAGTAGGGAATTCCTTCAGGATGAGTCACATGTATAGTATGTTCTGGATTGTTCATGAGCTCCTAGGTTCGACCCATGTTTTTTTAGTGCTTATTTGTATGTGGCGGACGATTTAGGGTCTTAGTTCAGTTACTGGTCCCCATTTGCTACTTCCCCATTGCCCTTATTATGTTTTGCGTGTTGTGTGTGTTTTTACTCTTGAATAACAACCAAAATTTGTATTTCTAAATCATTCATGAAAATGTTTTAAAATGTAATGCACCTTTTCGCTTCAAATATTACTCTTGTTTTTAAATTAAAATGGGAAATGGACTGTTACTTGTTTTAGAAATGAAAGTGTGTATGGAAACCAATATTTTATATAATTTAGTTCTAACATGAATTTGGTAAATTCTTTATTTAAAGGTAGTGCATTGGGAATAGTTTGTTGGGCATGCCTACTAAGTTTTAATACTCATGCCTATAGTGTTTTCCTGTTTTTAGTTTTTGTTGCAGGTTCGACTTGAGCTTGCTCGCTGTGGTCGAGAGTTGGTTATAGATTGGTGAGCGACTCTCAGGGTCGCGAGGAGTTTTGTTCGTAGTCAGGTTAGTTTGCTGTTGTTGGTCATTCTTTCTTTTCGTTTTGTTTATTTACTTTGCATCGTTCAATTTTTTTGCTTCTTTGTTTATTTTCATTGGGCGAAATCATTCCCTCTTTCTCTATTTTGATGTCCTAACACTTGTCGCTAGCCCAAGAGGATCGGGAACGCCTCTCGGGCCATGTAACAGATCATCTCGGGTGACCGGTTCAGGGTCGACCCAGGTTGGTTCATGAGAAATCATATATATTATTAAAGATGTATAGATATACATTCTTTACTTGTTCACCTATCTAAGATTTTACATTCATTCCATGGATCCCTCTTCCCCCATAATTAACTCCTCCATGGAGAGATGTTGGAAAACCAATGTTCTCCACTGTAGACAAGTATCTTATACAAAAAATAGTAACCACCTAAAAGATATAGTTCTAAAAAATGGAGGCTTTAAGTCGATTTGGATTTCTAACATATCCATTCAATATCTTAATATAACTTTCAAAAGGATACATCCAAAGTAGATATATACGTATGAAAATCTTTAATTCTCACTCTACAATGAACTATAAAATTCACCACAATATCAAAAAAGAAAGAGGAAAATACATTTCTAGGTGAAAAAGTATAGAAACTGAACCATTCTCTAAATTGTTCAATGAATCCATATCAATCACTTTGGTACAAATTGAATTTAAAAAATAACACACCTACATGAAAGTCATTTTTAAATGGATAGGAAATTTTCTACACAATGTAACTAGTAAGAGTTGTTATATCATGTCACAAAAATCAGGAGATTTCATGCCTATCAACTTAAAATATTTTAGTGGAACAAAACTTTTTACATTTAAAGAATAACCCTGTATCACTTTGATACCATAGATATGCTGAAAAATCTAATTTTCTCCCTCATGGATAACATATGACAAGATTAAGGCTGGTATGTTCATATTCTATTAGGAGTGGGAGCTGTCTCCAAACATATTCCCATTGAGAGTAAGTCGAATCTTGCATTCAACCCATATTTAGTCATTCCTTTAATATCTAACAATTTTCTAATAAAATTTTCACACATATTCTTCTCCACATGCATGGAATCAATTTTATATTTGGACTCATGATATATCCAATAGGTAATCTCAAAAGACATAGATTCTTTCATCTAAATATTTCTATCATTACTATTTTTTTGAGTTTCTAAATGCGACATCAATGTTTTCACCTTCTCAAAATAATGTTCAGTGGACAAAATTTTTAGAGCAATACCAAATTATTGTGATCCGTTGTATTTAATTTTTAATATTCGATAAGAGTGATCCATAAAAAAAACTCTGATGAACCAAGTATACTATTTTTATCCCATGTTGTGGTTGATAATACAAAGTTCGTTGTTCACAAATTGGACAAGACTTATTCCCCTTAATACTATATATAGAAAAATTTCCATATGATGAGAAGTCATTTATAGTGAACATAATCATTTAATGTAGCTGAAAATGTTCTATTTTATAATAATCATACACTCTAATACATTCCTCCCATAAAATATTCAAATAATCAATTAATGGTGACAATAAAACATTGATATCATTTCCTGGTTGTTTTGGTCCAGAAATCATTAAATACAACATGATATATTTATGATTCATATAAAATTCATGATATAAGTTGTAAATTATCAATAAAAAGTCCATGAACACTGTTTTTGACCATGGATTTGATATAGATTCATTCTATATGTTCAGAGTCTAAGTATGAGATTTCTAAATTAATTTGAAAATATAGGAAACGGTTGATAAATTCCCTTCCCCTATGGAAAATCAGATGTATGACATAATTTTACATCAAATATTCACCCATTTTTAGGACATATTAACCTTTATTCATTATTTTAATTTGTAAATAAATGTTTCAAACAAAGAATTATAGGAATATAACAAATCGACTTGACATGAGTCTCTATAAATACTAAATTAACACATGATTATTCTTTAAACTTGTACCATGATGTACCACATTCAGGACACTATGAAAGACCTTCCTATTCCTTCTATATAGCACATAGTAATTCATGTAGGCATGTATCTTCTTATATGAAAAACCCATCAGTCATAATATCTTATTTACATTATAATGTGAATTTGGAAGATCATTGTCTTTATGAAGTATGAATTTCAAAATCTATAACAACTCTGTAAAACTATTATCACTCCATCAAATTTTCACCTTCAAGTTAATCAATTTTAACACTATTGATAAAACCATAAATTTCATAAAACCAGTAAAAATTGTTTTTTTCAGAATCACTATATAGATGATCAATTTTCAGTTCTTTTCCAATTACCTATACTTGAATATCATGAATCATTAATTCAATTTAATTAAAATTATCATCTTGAGAATCATCATCATCAATAGATCTTTAATTCTACCTAGTTTCACCATGAAAAATACAAGGGTTATAACTTTAAATGTATGTGTGTATCTCTATGTATCTTTATTTGTGTGTGTATATGTATCTATATATGATTATTTTAAGCAGTTTAAAACTCTATCTATTTATATCTAATATTTTATTTTTAACTTAAGAATACAAGATAATCACAATGGTCAAGTGAATAATCAATTGAAAATTCTATTAGAGAGGATATTAATGGCATGTTTACGTTTCTTCCAAATATGGAATATGCTTCTATAGTGGAGATGTTAAAAATATTCTTCTTCTTTGGATATTTTCCTTCATGAAAAAATGACACTTTGTACAAATTGATCTTTCCTTAAATAGAAAAATCATTTTATGATAACTTAAAGGCATGAAATGAATTATAAATAGATTTTTAATTTAATAATGACATACTTTATAACAGCTGGTTCTTCATAAGATATCTAATCTATATTACTATTCTCATAAGATAATTTTTTTTGAGAGGCTCCGTAAGATAAAATAGATCTTTGACTTATAATTTTTATAAGATAAACTAAATTAAACATTTCATAGAATAATAATTATACATAAGAGAATTTTGTTATTGAAGTGTGATACTTAACTTTGAAAACTTCTCTTTGTGATCATAAGACAATCCATTGTAAATATCCTTCTCATAAGATAAGGGAATTTCCTAAATACACCTTTTCTGAAATATCTAACTTTTTATATGTAGTGGATGGTTTATTATCTTCGTAAGATATTTTCTTATGCAGTAAGATAAACATTCAACATGATTTTTTCTGATTCCAAGAAGATGAAATATAATATTTCAAGACTTCAATCTTTATAAGATAAAATACTTTTTCGTAGATTGACATTTCACTTGGTGTAAGATAATCACTTTTAGTGATCATATGATAAATTGTTTTGGAACTGTAGTATAATATAAAACACTTAACGATAAACTCAATAGAATAAAAATAGGGATTTTATGAATCATAAAAACACATAAAAGATGAGATATGTTGGAACAACATAAATCTGTCCAACATCCATCACTTGAGTTAGAATAAAACCATATCTCAAAGTATTATTCGGAACCTCATCGAGAAATTTTTAATTATCTGCGAGTTATAATAAAAGTTTTTGGTTGACATAACCAAATTAAAATAAATATAAGTTTCCCTAGCATACTATTTCAATGGATAGTTGATAATTATCATATTAAATAATTTTATTAATAGTATATTATAGTTCGATAAAACTCAATTTTTTATGTAACACAAGTTATATAAGGAACTCAATATTTTGTGTAACATAAGCCCAACTTAGTGTTGTGTATACTATAAGATAATATTAGTGTTATGTATAGAGAAATATTAACTTGGTATTTCATATAGAACAATATTAACTTGGTGTAAAATGTTACGTAAACCCTCAAAGAAATTTAATTTATTAAAAAAATTAATTAATAAAAACTCTGGGTGTTACATTCTACCCGCATTAAAATGAATTTCTCTCTCGAAATTCATCTTGTTCATCAAAGGTTTAATACTTAGAAGTTAATTTAATAGAAACCCACATCGTAAAAATGAATAATAAAACTTCCTTTAAAAATAGAAAATTAGAAACATAATGGTTACCTAAGGTAAGTTATAACTAGGTTTTCTTATAGGAGAACATAGATGAGAAGTGAAGATTTAGACATGGAAGAAAATCATAAAAAATCAAAGAAAGTGATAAAGATCACAAATCACAATAAAGTGAGTTATCTAGAGAAAGTTAATAATCACAAAACAAAAAAAAAGAGGTGTGAAAGAGGTCATTGATATAATAAAAAATGATAATAATATGAAAACATTTTATTTTAATATACATTTCCTAAAATTGAATACTTTTAATGATAAAATATAATTACTTGATTTTATTCCATTTAATAAGAAAAATATCACCCTTAGATTTTTATTTAACTGTCACGAATCGTCCTCGGGGCCCGTGCCGTGACTACCCCAAGCCCGCCTTCCATAGGCCAGGGGTTGGAGACTAGCACTAAGGCGTAAATCCCAACAAAAAGGGAAGACATTTCCTTTAAAAGTAAACAAACACCACAGAGTAAGCCAGCAGAAGTAAACACTAAGTAAACTGAGTAAAAGTAAGTGCGGAAAGTAAATGGGCCAGAATACAAACCCAAACTGAAAGTAAAGTACAACTGGAAAGAATGTACAATAACTGAAAAGTAAAGCCGCAATGTTGAGCCATCCATTGGATGTCCCACCTGAAGGGTGGGTACAGATAGCCTCCGCAGCTCCTTGGGTCTAGCCGTCCGCCTCAAGTACGTCCTGCCCAGTGGTCCACCTCCAGGTACTGACCTGCTCCGTAAGCCTCAACCACGATCAGCGCTCTCCGTCATCTGCAACCAACACAACATAGTGCGGGCATAGCCCGTGCAGGGGTGAGTATAAGCTACTCAGTAGGGACCCTGAAACCCCCGAAGGTCTCCTAGAATCCACAAAGGATAATCCACAAAATAAAGATACAATCACGAAGTAACATCCAACACTACTTAGGTATATGCCCATACAAATACCTAAGACATCAATTCCAGTTCGGCTCTAGCATCCGGGCCCAAGTTCAATCACATCCACATAGGATATCACAACACAATCCACATAGTAAAGCAAGTCAATCATATCGAAGATAATGATTGAAATTCAAGACTCAAATCACACAGGATATACTTCTTCGTAAGATGATAGAGATGATCAGATGTAGCCACTAATTCATCTAAGCTGTCGGATCCACACATGATCGATAGGTACTAACCCCCGCAATGACCCACAAAAGATCGATAGGTAACTAACCCCCGCAATGACCCACAAAGGATCGATAGATAACTAACCCCCGCAATGACCCACAAAGGATCGATAGGTAACTAACCCCCGCAATGACGCACATAGGATCTGAACCACATAGGATCAGAATGCGCTATCCCACACAGGACCGCTGAGCACTGACCCACACAGGATCTGACCCATATAGGATCAGTAGCACTGATCCACTGAGGATCGTTGAGTGCTATAATCATCGCAGTCGAACCCACGGAGGATTCCCATACTGTCTTCATCGTCGCCACAGTCGCAGCCAGCTCTAGGGTTCCCGCACACAACAAGCTCATTCGGGAGGGTCCGCTCCACGAGCCGAGGGGCTAATACATCAACTGACATGAAGTCTGGAGTTGATGTATCCAAAAGTTCCATATCGTCAACAGGAACTCAACGTCATAGACGGCGTGTCAATGGGACGTCTCGTCTGATAGTTATTGGCTTTTTCGTCCCAGGGGCCCGGTTGGCTTTTAAGTCAAAACCAACCCGACCATACTCCAACTGCGTCCGAACCTCGAGCGGATTAAGCCAAAAGTTCCGTCTCACTAAGAGGAATCCAACAAAGTCGACGGCACGTCAATCGGACGTCTGAAGCTCAAGTTATAAGCATTTCTGCTCCAAGGGCCCGATTGGTTTCGTGTACGAACCAATCCAGATGAATCCAAAGTTCTTTGAAACCTTGAGTGTAATATACCGAAACGACCGTCTTGATCCAAGGATCGCATCGCAGCTGACGATGCGTCGATCGAAGGTCCGTAGCCCATGTTATGGGAAAAAGACCGAAAGAGGTCCAGAAATAGGGGGTTCGGGCCCTGTCCGACCCGGCCCGATACCCCTTGGGTCAGCCCGAACTGGGTCAACCCAATCCGGGTCCGGGTCCGTCCCAATAGGGCGCGGCCCGGCCCTGGCCCGGCCCGGCCTGGGTGCAGCCCGGCCTGGCGCCCTTGGCCTGGCCAGCGTGGCCAGGCGGCTCGGCCGTATGGGCCGAACGGAGGGGGGGGGGGGGGGGGGGGGGCGCTGCCCCCCTGTTTGGAAAAACAGCGGCCCCCATGTGGGGGGCCGCTCCTTCGGCCGGCCGGGGGTTACGACCCCCAGTTCCTCATTCGGCCGGCCGGGCTGGCCGACCGTGCTGTTGCCGCGGGACCCCGCGGTCCCGCCCTCCTGCTCCGGTGTCGGCTGCCGCTCCTTGCTTCACCGCGGGCAAAGGCCGCGACCTTGGTCCAACCGGTGCGGCGCGACGGTGCCGTGCCATTCCGCCGCGGCCCCGCTCTGGCCGCGGTGTCTTCGTGGTTCCCCGGAGTGGCGCGACGGCACCACGCTCCTTTTCCGCGGTTTTCTCGTTCCGCGTGGTGCGACGACACCGTGCCATCTCCGTTCCAATCCACAACGAAGGACAACAAAAAAAGGGAGGGGGGTCGGCCGTGTTTGTGCGGTCCGAACCCCTCCCGTTAATCGATAGCATGCGGCTAAAAGTTAAATGATGAATGCCCAAAAAATTATTCATGATATAAAACCAAACCCCTACCTCGAGGAAAAGGTTGAACGAAGGTTCGTCATGGAATTGAACATCACGGAAGAAGGCGTCGCGGAAGGAGGATCGTCGGTGATGTGGAGAAATATTCGTCGGCGTCACGTCATTGATCTCCGAGGATGGCGTCTTTCACCGGCTGCGGAGAGGGAAGAAGACGGTATGAAGAACTCCCCTTTGCGGTGACGAAGTTCTTCGTCGAAGGCTCGGTGTTCTTCGCGTTCTTCACGTTCTTCGTCGAGGAAGGAGATATTCAAGACTTAGAGCAAATTCTCCCAAGATCCTCTCACACAACCAAAACAACACTAATAAAAAAAGAGTTGCCTTATTTTATGACTTCCGGACCCCTCCCGTTAATCGATAGCATGCGGCTAAAAGTTAAACGATGAACGGCCAAAAAATTATTCACGACATAAAACCAAACCCCTACCTCGAGGAAAGGTTGAACGAAGGTTCGTCGTGGGATTGAATGTCGCGGAAGAAGGCGTCGCGGAAGGAGGATCGTCGGTGACGCGGAGAAATATTCATCGGCATCGCGTCGTCGATCTCCGAGGATGGCGTCTCTCACCAGATTCGGAGAGGGAAGAAGACGGTACGACGAACTCCCCTTTGTGGTGACGAAGTTCTTCGTCGAAGGCTCGACGTTCTTCACGTTCTTCGCTTTCTTCGTCGAGGAAGGATAACTTCAAGACTTAGAGAAAATTCTCCCAAGATCCTCTCGCACAACCAAAACAACACTAATAAAATAAGCATTGCCTTATTTTATTACTTACTCCAAATGTTTTGAAATTCAAAATTGAATCATTCAATAATTGAATTAATCGAGAAGTTTAAACCGCCCAATTAAAGAGGCGTTTAATATTCAGTTAAACGCAAGAGTTGACTTTCATTTAAAGGGGGGTGCGGATGCATTACCTAATTAAAGGACAGGGTTTGAGGAAGTTGAAAAGGTGGGGCTCGTGTGGGTCCCACCCCACAAATATCCTACCTAGTGGAGTAGGATATAGTGGGTCCCACTCCAACCACTTAGCTTAGGTTAAACTACTTTAAATAAAATAAAATTGGTTGCACCATTTTATTTTATTCTTTTACTTAACCCAAAATTTTAATAACCACACCCAAGCATATGAAACTCCGAAAAAGGTGTTCCTAAGCAATTACCGGCACTGTTATTTCATCAGTGTCCTCAGATTTCGATTCTGAGCACCGTTTCAAAAGTTAGGAAAACCCAATCGTTCGTTCACTGAACGTACCCGAGCTAAACTTCGGAAAATGATTCCGGGCACACCGGTCCTCAGAATCAGGTGCCGTCAGAAACTGTGTTCTTTTAAAATCCCAAAGAAAATTAAGAAAAAATTTTCCCTTGAATTTTATGGGTCTTTACATTACTCCCACCTCAGGGATTTACGTCCCCGTAAAGATACATCATAAACTAGGGGAACAAATACCGGTACTGTGCACGCATCTGAGCCTCCCGCTCCTAAGTGCTCTCCTAGAGGTTCTCGTGCTGTCATCTGATGTGTACTAAAGGTATCGACCGTCCACCTAGGACTCGCTCCTATCAATCCTTGATCTCCACCGGGACCTCTGCAAAAGTCGCCCCATCATCAATGTCCAGCTCCCCATGGTCGATGATATGCATCGGGTCGTGCACGTATCTCCTCAGCTGAGATACGTGGAAGACGTCGTGCACCCGATGCAACTGAGGTGGTAGAGCCAGGCAATAAGCCACCTCTCCTGTCCTACTGAGGACCTGGAATGGTGCGATGAAGCGCAGAGATAACTTTCGGCCACGTCCAAATCTCCGTAATCCACGTCGAGGTGAGACCCGCAAGAAGACGTGGTCACCATCCTTGAACTCTAGTGGCCTCCGCCTCCTGTCAGAATAAGACTTCTACCAGCTCTGAGCTGTCCTCATCCACTCCTGGATGACCTGGACCTTCTCTGTCGTGGCCTAGACCATCTCCGGTCCCACAAGTGATGACTCCGTAGGGTCCGTCCAGCACAACGGTGATCTGAAAGGTCGGTCATACAACACCTCATATGGTGCCATCCCGATGGTGGAGTGGTAGCTGTTGTTGTACAAGAACTCCACCAAGGGTAGGTGATCCTCCCAACTGCGACCAAAGTCGAGGACACATGCATGGAGCATGTCCTCGAGGGTCTGAATGGTCCTCTCCGTCTGACCATCCGTCTGAGGGTGAAAGGCGGTGCTCAGACGTAGCTGCGTCCCAAATGCATCCTACAACCCCTTCCAAAGTAGGGAAGTAAAGCGATCATCTCGATCAGATATGATAGATGATGGAACACCGTGAAGCCGTACAATCACTTGAACGTAGAGACGTCCCAAGATCTCCACTGAGCCCTGATCTTTGATGGGTAAGAAGTGAGACGACTTGGTGAGTCGGTCGACAATCACCCAAATGGAGTCATGACCTTTGGAAGTTCATGGAAGTCCAGTCATGAAGTCCATAGATATCCAGTCCCACTTCCACTCTGGGACATCCAGGGGTTGTACCGAGCCTACAGGTACCTGGTGCTCTGCCTTCACCTGCTGGCAGGTGAGGCATTGAGAAAGGAACTCAGCCACAACCTTCTTCATACCCGGCCACCAGTGCTATCATCTGAGGTCCTGGTACATCTTCTCCACTCCTAGATGTACCACTAAATGGGAAGTGTGGAACTCCCTCAGTACCTCCTCTCGTAAATCAGCTGGTACCATGGTACGTCCTCTGAAAAGGATGACGTGCTCTCCTCCCTTAGAGAATCCATCAGGTGCCTGTCCTGAGGATATCTGCACACGCCGCGTCTCACAGTCATCATCCCCACGTTGCGCCTCTCTGACCCGCTGTAGAAGTGGAGGAGTGACTGTGAGTGATTGTATAAAGGCTTCTCAATCACTATCCATGAAGGATATCTGCAAAGCGGCTAGCTGCTCTGTCGCCTCCCCAAGTAGCTGAATGCCCGTCCTCCTGCTGAGAGCATCGGCTACTACGTTCACCTTTACAGGAGTATAGACTATCTCAAAGTCATAGTCCTGGAGGAACTCGAGCCATCGCCACTGTCTCAGGTTCATGTCCTTCTGTGAGAAGATGTACCTGAGACTCTGGTGGTCAGAATAGACTGTAAAGAGCTCGCCCATCAAATAGTGTTGCCACATCTTCAGAGCGAAGACCACTGCTGCTTACTCCAGGTCATGGGTAGCATAGTTCTGCTCATGCTGCCTCAAATGATGTGATCCATAGGCGATCATGGCCCAATCCTGCATTAGGACACATCTGAGCCCGGTCCCTGATGCATTGTAGTAAACTACGTACCCAACTCCCTCCTCCAGTAGCCTCAAGATAGGCGCACTGGTCAATCTCTATCTCAGCTCCTGGAAGCTCTGCTGATAGCTGTCTAACCATACAAAGGGTTTCCCCTTCTTTGTCAAAGTTGAGAGTGGTTCTGAAACTCTGGAAAAGTCTGGCATGAATCTTCGGTAGTACCCACCTAGCCCCAAGAAACTCCGCACCTACGTCACGCTCTTGGGTGGCTCCCAAGCTAGCACTGCCTCGATCTTCGTAGGGTCCACCGCAACTCCTGACTCAGAGATGACATGTCCCAAGAAGTGGATCTCACGTATCCATAACTGACACTTTGAGAGCTACCATAAAGCTGGTGCTCTCGGAGTGTGTCCAGTACAACCCACAAGTGGTAGGGGTGCTCCTCCTCAGTCGTCGAGTATATCAAAATGTCGTCAATGAAGACCATGAAAAATCGATCGAGGTATGGCTGAAATATCCTGTTCATGTGGCCCATTAACACTGCTGGAGAATTGGTTATGCTGAATGGCATAACCAAGAACTCATAGTGGCCATACCGACATCTGAAGGTTGTCTTCTGCACGTCCTTGTCCCGAACTCTGAGCTGATGATAGCCTGACCTGAGGTCTATCTTTGAGAACCACCATGCTCCCTTGAGATGATCGAAGAGATTGTTAATCCTTGGTAGCAGATACTTGTTCCTCACAGTCACCTGGTTCAGGCGACGATAGTCGACATAAAGTCGCAAGCTCCCGTCCGCCATTTTGGCGAACAATATCGGGGAACCCCAGGGTGAAACACTGGGTCGGATGAATCCCTTTCCCTGCAAGTCCTCCAGCTGTACCCGTATCTCTTGAAGCTTGGTGAGAGACATCCGATATGCTGGGGTGGATATCAGGGCTGTCCCAGGGTACAGGTCAATATAGAAGTCTACCTCTCTGCGAGGAGGTAGCCCTGGGACGTCATCAGGGAAAACGTCCGCATACTGATCCACCACTGCAGGTAAGCTCGGACTCCTCACGTCAACTGCTCCTAGGATGAGGCTAGCCAACTGATGAGTGATGGGTTGTACTCTCTTCTACGTGAGTCCATCCTGCACTGCAAAGGCTCCCTTCTCACCGGTGAAGGTGAACCTGCTTCCATCGGTGCGAACACATCGCACCTTGCGCCTAATGTAGTTAATCTGAGCATGGACTGTAGATAACCAATACATACCCAAGATGACATCTTAAGGCCTCGACGCTGCTACAAGAAGATCCCATACGAAGCTCTCACCTCCTAGATTAAGCTCACACTGTCGGCACCAGTGAGTAATCATCGAGTCTGCTCCCGTAGGAGTCTCTAGCTGTAAGGATCAAGCCAATGGCTCCGTCAGAATCTCCAAGCTCCGAACAAGGGAAGTGGCAATGAAAGAATGACTCGCTCCTGTGTCTGCAAGAACTGCAAAAAGGGTGGAATATACACAGATAGTACCTCAAATCATCTTGGGTGCGCTGTGGTCGTAGGCCTCCGCTACCTGAAGCTGTGCCTGTCTCTGCCCGCCAGCTCCCTGTGGTCGGGGTGGACCTCCTGGTGGTGGTGGAGGTAGAGCCTCAAAGCGTCTCCCACCACCTACTACTCGTCCAGCTCCTCTGTCTCGTCCGCATGCTCCCTGCAGACCGCCACGGTCGACCCTCTGCCTCTGCCTGGGTGGTCCCTCAACCGTCTGCTGCTCCTCCGCACGGCGGGTCGGGCAGTCACGAGCCATGTGGACCTGCCCGCCGCATGTGTAGCACTGTCTGCCTCTCGTAGGACTGGCTCTGCACTGTGCGCCCCACACCTCTGAGCCAGTTTCTTGAGGTCGTCATCTTGAGGGTCTGGTCCGCCTGTACCCATGTGTCATCTGTCGATTTCCAGCTGCAGAAGACTCTGCTATGTGCCGCCCTGCGGTAGGTCTCGCTGCTAATGTAGGCTCAGCAAGAAATCTCTCGATGAGAAGGGCTTTCTCTAGTACCCATGCCTGTTTCGTAATGCTGAGGGAGATCAGCGATGCCCTGATCTCATGCCTCAATCCCTGCTCGAAGGTCTAGACCCGAAAGAATGGGTCCCGTACCATGTCTGTCGAATAGCACGAGAGATCGGTAAATCTCGCCGAGTACTGGGCGACCGTCAAGCTGCCCTGCCGCAGCTGTAGTAGCTCCTGGATGCGCACCGCACAGAGGGTGGATGGAACGAACTCTGAGCAGAAGAGGCTCTCAAAGTCCGTCCAGAGTAGAGATGCCTCGTCGTGTACCTGGAGCATCAAGCTCCACCATCTGCCTGCTGCCACGTGCAGGAGACTCGCTGCAAGGATCACCATGAGGTCTGCTGGTGTCCCTACCAAATGGAAAACTCGTACAACTGCCTCCAGAAAATACTCAGCTGCATGAGGGTCCGTCTCCTCATGGAACCTGGGCGGTCGCTGACGCTGAAACTCATACAGTGTACTAAGGCAACGTGCACTATCAGCGGCTGGGGCTGGTAGCGTCGGTGGCACGACAGGTAGTGGTACCGCTGGTGCCTCCGCAGTAAAAGGGCCCTACACCGAGGCCTCGTCGCTCGGTGGGCTGTCGTCTCGCACAACACTTGGAACCCTAGCTAGCTGCCATCGTGGGGCCATCCTGAAATGAAACAGGTGCGCCACGGTCAAAAAGTATACCTGGTGAGATGACAAAAAGTAATCACAAAGAAAACTTTTAAAACTCACATGCAATCAATGTTTTCATGTATTGAGTCGGAAATCAGAAGTCAGGGTCCTGGTGTACAAATACATCGGCCGCCGCAGCAACACTGGACTCCCTGGACTGATAACCATACTCAATACTCTTAACACTATTGATTCACATAGAAAAAGATCAGAGTCCTGAGTTCTGCAGAAGAGCCGAACTCCTTTGATACCAATTTGTCACGACCCGTCTCGGGGCCCGTGCCGGGACTACCCCAAGCCCGCCTTCCATAGGCCAGGGGTTGGCGACTAGCACCAAGGCGTAAATCCCAACAAAAAGGAAAGGCATTACCTTTAAAAGTAAAAAAACACCACAGAGTAAGCCAGAAGAAGTAAACACTATGTAAACTGAGTACAAGTAAGTGCGGGAAGTAAATGGGCCAGAATACAAACCAAAATTGAAAGTATAGTACAATTGGAAAGAAAGTACAACAACTGAAAAGTAAAGCCGCAACGTCGAGCCATCCACTGGAAGTCCCACCTGAAGGGTGGGTACAGATAGCCTCCGCAGCTCCTCGGGTCCAACCATCCGCTCCAAGTCTGTCCTGCCCAGTGGTCCACCTCCAGGTACCGACCTGCTCCGCAAGCCTCAACCACGATCAGCATTGGCCGTCGTCTGTAACCAACACAACGTAGTGCGGGCATAGCCCATGAAAGGGTGAGTATAAGCTACTCAGTAGGGACCCCGAGACACCCGAAGTTCTCCCAGAATCCACAAAGGATAATCCACAAAAGAAAGATACAATCACTAAGTAACATCCAACACTACTTAGGTATATGCCCATACATATACCTAAGTCATCAATTCCAGTTCGGCTCCAGCATCCGAGCCCAAGTTCGATCATGTCCACACAGGATATCACAACACAATCCACATAGGAAAGCAAGTCAATCATATCGAAGATAATGATTGAAAGTCAAGACTCAGCTCACACATGATATACTTCTTCGTAAGACGATAGAGATGATCAGATGTAGCCACTGATTCATCTAAGTCGTCGGACCCACACAGGATCGATAGGTACTAACCCCCGCAATTACCCACAAAGGATCGATAGGTAACTAACCCCAGCAATGACCCACAAAGTATCGAAAGGTAACTAACCCCCGTAATGACCCAAAAAGGATCGATAGGTAACTAACCCCCGCAATGACCCACACAGGATCTGACCCACACAGGATCGGAATGCGCTGGCCCACACAGGACCACTGAGCGCTGACCCACACAGGATCTGACCCACATAGGATCGGTAGCACTGATCCATTGAGGATCGCTGAGTGCTGTAGTCGTCGTTATCAAACCCATGGAGGATTCTCGTACTGTCTTCATCGTCGCCGCAGTCGCAGCCAGCTCTCGGGTTCCCGCACACAACAAGCTCGTTCAGGAGGGTCCGCTCCATGAGTCGAGGGGATGATACATCAACTGACACGAAGTCCGGAGTTGATGTATCCAAAAGTTCTGTATCGTCAACAGGAACTCAACGTCACAGACAACAAGTCAATCGGACGCCCGGTCTGAGAGTTATTGGCTTTTTCGTCCCAGGGGCTCGGTTGGTTTTTAAGTCAAAACCAACCCGACCATACTCCAACTGCTTCCAAACCTCTAGAGGAGTAATCCAAAAGGACCTTCTCGCTAAGAGGAATCCAACAAAGTCGACAGCATGTCAATCGGATGTCCGGAGCTCAAGTTATAAGCGTTTCCGCTCCGAGGGCCCGGTTGGTTTTGTGTACGAACCAACCCGTCCGAACCCAAAGTTTCCGAAACCTTGAGTGTAATATACCAAAACGACTGTCTCGATCCAAGGATCGCATCGCAGCTAACGGTGCATCAATCGGAGGTCCGTAGCCCAAGTTATGGGCAAAAGACCGAAAGAGGTCCGGAAATAGGGGGTTCGGGCCCGGTCCGACCCGGCCCGATACCCCCTGGGTCGGCCCGAACCGGGTCGACCCGACCCAGGTCTGACCCAATAGGGCACGGCCCGGCCTGGCGCAGTCGGCCTGGCTAGCGTGGCCAGGTGGCTCGGCCGTAACGGCCGAGCGGAAGGTGGGGGGGGGGGGGGCGCTGCCCCCTGTTTGGAAAACCACGACCCCCATGTGGGGGGCCGCTCCTTTGGCCGGCCGGGGGTTACGACCCCCGGTTCCTCATTCGGTCGTGCTGCTGCCGCGAGACCCAGCGGTCCCAGCCTCCTGCTCTGGCGCCGGCGGCCTGTAGCTGACCACCGCTCCCTACTTCGCCACGGCCAAAGGCCGCAACCTTGGTCCGACCGGCGCGGCGCGACAGTGCCGCACCCTTCTGCCGCGACCCCACTCCGGCAGCGGTGTCTTCGTGGTTCCCCGGCACGGCGCGACGACGCCGTGCTCCTTTGCCGCGGTTCTCTCGTTCCGCGCAGTGCGACGACACCGTGCCATCTCCGTTCCAATCCACAACGAAGGACAACAAAAAAAGGGAGGGGGGTCGGCCGTGTTTGTGCGGTCCGGCCCCCTCCTGTTAATCGATAGCATGCGGCTAAAAGTTAAACGATAAACACCCAAAAAACTATTCACGACATAAAACCAAACCCCTACCTCGAGGAAAAGGTTGAACGAAGGTTCGTCATGGAATTGAACGTCACGGAAGAAGGTGTCGCAGAAGGAGGATCGTCGGTGACGCGGAGAAAGATCCGTCGGCGTCGCGTCGTCGATCTCCGAGGATGGCGTCTCTCACCGGCTGCGGAGAGGGAAGAAGACGGTATGACGAACTCCCCTTTGCGGTGACAGAGTTCTTCGTCGAAGTCTCGACGTTCTTCACATTCTTCGCGTTCTTCGTCGAGGAAGGAGAACTTCAATACTTAGAGAAAATTCTCCCAAGATCCTCTCACACAACCAAAACAACACTAATAAAATAAGCGTTGCCTTATTTAATTACATCCAGCCCCCTCCCATTAATCGATATCATGCGGCTAAAAGTTAAACAATGAACACCCAAAAAATTATTCATGACATAAAACCAAACCCCTACCTCGAGGAAAAGGTTGAACGAAGGATCGTTGCGGAATTGAACGTCGCGGAAGAAGGAATCGCGGAAGGAGGATCGTCGGTGACGCGGAGAAAGATTCGTCGGCGTCACATCGTCGATCTCTGAGGATGGCGTCTCTCACTGGCTGCAGAGAGGGAAGGCGATGGTACGATGAACTCCCCTTTACGATTATGGAGTTATTCGTCGAAGGCTCAGCATTCTTCGCGTTCTTCGTCGAGGAAGGAGAACTTCAAGACTTAGAGAAAATTCTCCCAAGATCCTCTCTCACAACCAAAACAACACTAATAAAATAAGCGTTGCCTTATTTTATTACTTAAGCCAAACATTTTGAAATTCAAAATTGAATCATTCAATTAATTGAATTAATTGAAAAGTTTAAACCACTCAATTAAAGAGGCGTTTAATATTCAGTTAAACACAAGAGTTGACTTTCATTTAAAGGGGGGTGCGGGTGCGTTACCTAATTAAAGGAGGGGGTTTGAGGAAGTTGAAAAGGTGGGGATCATGTGGTCCCCACCCCAAAAATATCCTACCTAGTGGATTAGGATATAGTGGGTCCCTCTCCGACCACTTAGCTTAGGTTAAACTACATTAAATAAAATAAAATTGGTTGCACCATTTTATTTGATTCTTTTACTTAACCGAAAATTTTAATAACCACACCCGAGAAAACGCAATTCTAGAAAAGGTGTTTCTAAGCAATTATCGGCACTGCGATTTTATCGGTGTCCTCATATTTTGATTTTGAGTACCGGTTCAAAAGTTAGGAAAACCCGCTCGTTCGTTCACTGAACGTACCCGAGCTAAACTTTGGAAAATTATTCCAGGCACACCGGGCCTCAGAATTAGGTGCCGTGAGAAACTGCGTTCTTTTAAAATCCCAAATATAATTAAGAAAAAAATTTCCCTTGAATTTTACGGGTCTTTACATTAACCAATTTTCACTTCATATATTGTTCCAAGAAATGAAGGTGGATTTTTTATGCTTGAATCACTAACAAATCATGAGATACACAAATAGGATGATAATTCATTCCATCTATCTCTAGTTATCATAAAAAAAAATGGTTATCATAGGTTATCCAATATGCACAAATCCTCATATAGAGAGATAATACTTTAATATCTAAAACCTCATTTAAAGTTTAACCTAAACCATTACATAAATTGTTAACCATATAACCCTTCTGAAAGATGAAAATTGCAAAACATTAGAAAGAAGGTTACCAAAATTCTTAAAATCATCTTAACATTGATCCCCCATATATTATAAAGTAGATCTTTATTATCACATACCAAACATGCGAATACCTTTATCATGTATTCTCTTAAAACTTGGAAATAACGTGAATTACCATAAATATTCATGGAAAATACGCATACTTATTTATTCTAAAAATTATTGGATATATTCCTTAAATATAAAAAATGCTATAAACTTCCTCTATAATAGCATAAACCAATTTTCCAACAAATACTTTATCAGTTTTGAGGCCATCAATACCATCCAATTTACTTTATCCAAATCAATCATCTCTTTATCCAAACTAAACACCATTTTCTAAGAATTAAGATCATATTAAGGGGTACCTTCTCATAATCAAAATATCATATTTCCATTAAATTACTCTTCCATTACATTGGTATCATTCAACACATCCTTTAAAATCCTTAATGAAAAAATTATACTAAACAATCCTTACATATTTCATAATTCAAAATTCTTGAATCCAAATACATAAATACTTCATTCCTTCCACTTAAATGGTTGGAATGGGACATTTACTTCTATGGTATAGAAGTATATTCTTGGGTCAGGACATTAAGTTGCGTAATGCATATGTCCTCCATAGATTAGATGTTGAACTCCTTGACATTTTGTCACTCTATGACGCTTTATTCCACACATATATCCTTAGAAATATCACTTGGGACCTCACTAAAGTTTTCTCATCCTATTTTCCAAAGGTTGAATAAACCTTTCCTTTGATACCAAATATACAGACCCAAGATTCTCATACATGGATATTACATCACTTTAGATGAATATTCAACACATTACAAAAGTATGCGATCGAGTACCATAATAGTTTAGTGTCTTTGTAAACTTGGAACAAAATATTCTAACTTGGTGAATGATATTCAATATTTCACATAAAGATCTTCTCATTTAGTATTACTACTTAAAAAACCTTTCTTAATAACCCGGGGAAGGGAAATATAATAAAGGGTGATATAAAATGCTTTGTAAGGGTAAACAGAGGAGATATGCAAGCATAACATAAACGTAAGGGTATGGGAACATGGTAATGAATTTTGAAGATCATACCCTTTATATAAAAGATCATACACATGAGTCATGAAATAAATATCTGTAGATCATAAGACATGAATCAGAAGGTAATCAAGAGCATAATCCATGAGAGAATATCATTGGAATAAAACATGGAATTGTGGAGGAAACATAAACATATGAAATGATTTCCATAGTAGTGAAGGATCACTTCCAAGGCTATCTTAATCGAATGGTTTCAATCCAAAAATAATCTTATTAGTCTAGGTTCACTAGTAATACCATCTTAGTAGTTTAGGTTAACTCCCAAGACTATCTTAGCAGTCAAGGTTTACTCCCAAGACCATATTTGTAGACAAAGTACCTTAATAAAATGAGTTCACATTCCATTCTAGACATTTCTATCTCATGAGATATAAGTCTTTACCCAATTCATTAGTGTGAGATATATGTCCCACCTGTCACATAATAAAATCATATATACATGTTCCACAAGATAATAAAACATTCATCAAATCATGACCCATAAAAAGAGATGGGTTTTATAAACATCTTATAATAACCCATGAATTTAAATGGATATCATAAACATTTCATCATATCATAAACTATTGAAAATAGATATTTTTTATAATCATTTCATCATATAATAACCCATGAAATTAAGTGGGAATCATAAGCGTTTTATCATGGTATAACCCATGGAAGAGAAAAAGGTTTCATAAATAAATTTTCATGTTAAACATATACCATTCAAATAAATAAAAAGAATGGTGTCCTTGGATTATATCCCCAATAAATAATAAACTATATCAAATGATTTCATCTAATATAAAGAAGAATTTTGAAATATCACTTGGTGCATTTCTCAAGGAAAATAACCTTTATATGAAAATATTTTTTTTAAGAAAAAAAATATTTTAAAAAATATTTTATTTGAAAACCACTTTTAAAACTTATTAATTAATATTTAAAAATCATTTGAAATACTTCCTAAGGAAACTATCCTTTCTTCTTTGAAAAAAATCTTTTTAAAACATAAAACATTTTGAAAAACATTTTCTTTGAAAATAATGTTGAAAACTTATAAAGAAATACTTGAAAAACATTTTAAAAAACTTTTAAAACATAAAAAAAATTTAAATTCCTTTTCCTAGAAATGAGATTAATATATCATTTAAAATAATTTTTTAAAATATTTTTATAAAACATGATTTTTTGAATAAAAGAGATTTCTGACCGAAGAGAGAAATAAATTCATATTTTCTTAAAAACACTTTATTAATTATATTAGGTAACAAATAGTGGAAAAATGATACAATTACTTGAATATATCATAAATAATCATATTATAATAAAATTCATTATTATTATTGAGATATGTATCATTATGTCAACAATGGAAGCATAATCATAAAAAATCCTGACAAATGGTGAGATTGTAGAAATAAACTCTTACCACTTTGGTAAATTTGAATCATGATCCCCATGAAAGACTAAAATTACATAAAGCTTAAAATATTATGAAAATAAGGAAATTCAGGACATAAAATGTCAATAGGGTAGAATATACACATCATAAAATTGTATAGGTGCATAATATAACATGTGTCTCAAAGAAGGAAATTTGAGATAAAATTACCATACTAATTTGGTAACTATTAAACTGTAAAAACCATGAAAGATAGATCCTAAAATGGACAGGTAAAACCCAATAAATTTTAGGAGAATATTCATTAAATAAATTTATGGGTAGTATATACACCACATAGAAAAATCGGTGGTAAATATAGCATGTGTCTTACAAAAGTAAAATGTGAGACACAATTCCTTTACTACTTGAGTAACTTTTGAATCATGATACCCATGAAAGAATAAAATCAATTTAAACATTTAATATCATGAATTAATCTGAATTCATGATATAAAATTTCATATGGTAGTATATAAACCACAAAAAAGAAGAGAGCGGTGAATATGGCTTGTATCTCACAAATATAAAAAGTGAGACGAAATTCCCTTACCATAAGTCTTGACTCTCATTTTACTCATTCAAAACTTCAATATAATAAATATAAGTTTATTATAAATATATAAAATAACCATATTATTATATATAATACATTATATGATTTAATTATGGATTTATATTACCTGTTTATTAACAATTCCACGTTAAAGTTATGTTTCGGGTAATAACCGCTTTATTTTTCATACATGTTTCGGCTTGTTATTGTTATCTTACTTAGATCTTGATTTCACAATCCCCAGAATGATAAACATGATATAAATATCATATATATTAATTATATATTTATTTATAGTAATCAATAAAATTTAGTGTTAGGAAATGAAATACATCATTGATGGAGACGACATGCCATACGTACGCATGAACGATGTTTCTATTTTCTTATCACATTGAAATAAAGTAAAGAAAATGATATATATATATATATATGTATTATAAATTTAGTTTAATTTTTATGTCATATATATCACATATTTCTATTAAACCCATCCTTTATACATTTAATGTAAATTGTGAATGAATCACATCGCTTCATGAGATGGTAGTCCTTCATACACATGAGAGATTTTATCATATTACCACAATAAGAAAAACAATGTTTGTGTTATAAAAAATTATAGAATCATAATAACTTTATAAAAATTATAATATCATTTATAAACTATAAATCCATCTGTTTCGTAGTTCCTTGAAACGTGTGTTCTGGTTTTACGAATCACTGCTTCCAGGCAGTTTCCATTGGATTTATTTATAGAACTGGAAACTTCAAAAAATTCTTTATCCAAAGGGGACCTACTTTACAAAGGGAGGAGTTTGTTAAGTTTGAACTTTATGATACTTAGGAACGTACATTGGTCGAGAGGATGAGAGGTTGGACTCATCACACCCTTTTGGGGGAAATTATTGTCTACTTCAGGACTCACTTTATAATTTTACCATATTTTTGTGAATCATTATTAATTCACCGAGTATGACATAAGTTTCCCTTGGAATTTGCAATCACTTATTAATATGAGTAAATTTAGAATCATTAGTATGTATTCATGGTCCATCATCAATGGAGATATCCATATGTATTAGGGGTTCTCCATCAATGGTATCCTCTAATATACTATTTCAAGATTATTTTAATCATCATTATGATGATACTAGTTTTTAATCAACTCAGTAGGGTACTTTGGAATTTATTATCATTCATGGAGATGAAGGTTTGTTTTGATCTTGGTATTGTGCCCATAAAAGGGACTACCTACGTATCCTTATGAAAGGAATCAGAACCCTCGTATTTCGGTGCCGCTGAATGGGACACATCATACCATTTAAAGTCACATGATAAGGACCTAACCATACAGTTTAATGTCTTGTGGTATGGATATATAAGTGGAAGATTCTTAGTCAATGTTTGGTTTGAGACTTAAGCTAAAGCAGCCTAAGGAACTTGGAAAGGATATGAGTTTCCAAGTAAGATTATACCCTTTTGGGAATAAGGCCCAAGAAGAATAGGGTTGATTTGAAGTGTTGGGTTTGAACCTCAAGGAGGCTTCGTACATATCCCATGTGGATGAAAATAAAATCCCATGTAGTTTGATAATTATCATAGGAGAGTATGGTCCTTTGAGAGAAATCAGTTTGGGATTACTTCTTGAAAATGATAACTTGATAATTTGGGGGTTTAATTTGGGGATTATTACTAAGGATGATGACCATATTAAGGTAATTAGGGTTGGATTCCTGAAGAGGATATCCAATGAGCTCGTTCCCTGAGAAGGCTTCCTACGTATCCCAATTATGGTGGGAATCAGATTTCTCATAGTACATTCAATCATGAAAATGTTGTGATCATGAAAAATCTCTAAGCCCATGCGAGTCATGCTCGATGTGAGAAACAATAGAATGTTAAAGATTCAACAAAGGAACTTTCAAATTTCTCCTCCTCCGGTGGTGGAAGAGGGCGCACCTATGGCGGCGAGGGTGGATGAGGTTGAGGCGACTTGGGAAGAGGGAGAGGCGACACGCCTTCCCTCTATTCTCTTCACATTGGACAAGGGTCCAATGGAAGGAAGAAGAGATTAAGGTTATGGGCTTACACTAGGATGGCTACCAAAGGTGACAAAGCCCAATGAGAGAGGGAAAGGGTAACAAAAGTCCCTGTGCTCATCTCCCCTCTGGTCATTGGCACCGAAGAAGAAATGAGGAGCACTGATGCTACCTACTGTAAGAAAATTTGGGGCTTACGCCAGGATGGTTGCCCTAAAATTGATCCTGGTATGGGAGGGATAATTCTCCTAGGCTTGTGTGGAAAATAAAAGTTGAACCATACCTTCCCTAATAGAGACCTGAGGTTCCAGGTCTTAGAGACGAGAAGGGGATGAAAGAACCCAAACCCTTATTCTCATAATTGAGAACATCCCAGCACTATTCCTGGGAGAAAGGTCCATGTGACTGTGGATATAAAAACCCATAGACATTTCATGAATCCTAGACCCATTGTGAAACAAATGTGGGAAACCTATGGCTGTGGAAATACCAACCGAAATAGGAGACACACTGATGTACCTTTCTCGAAGGTTTGATAAGTTAAGAGGTTTTGGTGTAGGTCTCAATATAATCCCTTTAAAACAAGGGAGACAATGAAGAAGAATCCTTTCCATGAATTAATTTGAAGAGGGTTTGATGGATTTTAGACTGAAGAGAGTAAGAGAATCAAAAAGGGGTGCCCAAGTAGGTAAGGGCGCGCAAGTATGGACGCACAAGTACACTTGGGCAACCTGATGTTCACTTAATTGATGAGAAACCTCTATGATAATACTTGGGTGAGACCTTTTTTGATCCTTCAAGAGTATTTACAGGTTATCCCATAAGTGGGCCACTCGAGTTCTTATGGAGGGAATGGGTGGCGCACAAGTATTTCGAATTTGGGGAGGTTGGGCGCTTTAGGAACACAAGTGTTATGGTTTCCAAACACTAAAAGGACTTAAGTCCAATTATTCTCCTTTAAATCCTCCACTAAATGTGTTGAAGAACTACCTTGAAGGTTTTAGAAGACTGGGGAGAAATACTAAGGTGACCAGAGCATTAATTGAAGTTCGGGGAAATTCGTCCGTATGAATGAAGGCCCCAAGGGTCTATTTATAGAAAAAATCAGCACCCTGGGAGAAAATATTTTGGGCGGGCAAGTTACTTGCATGAAAAATTGTGGCATTCAATTACCTTGCATGCCAACAGTGTTTTGGCTATACTGGGGAACCACTTTTAGGACTTAGGCAAAATCATTATTTCATTCAGCTCCAACATGGTGGTGCGTAGGTATTTGCGTGTAGGTACCTTGGGCATCGCTTTGGGGAATTATCCAAATTTATTGCTGCATACCACGAGGGATACGTCCCCACAACCCTTCTTGGGATCAATACCAGGCTGCGGTCCCAGCCCTTCGGGCGAGTGCCTTCGCTACCTTCACTGACCCCCATGAAAAATGCAGAGTTGCACCGCGAACTTTTCGAGCCCCGTTGAGGTAATTTTGAGTCACAACTCATGGAAATACATCTTCAATTACGGATAAGTTCATGAAATATATTTCATGGTGTCTACACTATCATTATTTATAACTTTTAAAGGTTGTAATTGGATAATGAACGACATCGGTTCACGAGGAAGTAGTCTGCAATACACACAAACAATGATTGTGTATCCCATTGGATGGAAGTGTGTGAAGTGTTAGGTCATAACCTTAACAGAACAACATATAAGTATATTTAAGATAATATGGTTATTATATAACCATTATATAAAAATAATTTAAGGGGTTTGATGAATAAATAAAAACAAAAACATTTATTGATGAATGTTACCTCTTCTTCAGGTATCTTTTTTTGGTTTCCACCAAAGGAATTCGTTGGTTTGATTTCTATTGAATGTAAGTATTCTAGGATTAAATTAGGAAAGTTTTGAAGTGATTTAAATAGGTCTTGGATGATCCAAAGGGCTTGAGAGGTGTGAATAGTGGGGGAGAGGGGTGGCCTTTTATAATGGAGGTAAGTTGAAAACTTTTAAATTTCTGAAAGAGAGAATTCCACCCATGTTTTCTATGTGGAAAAAGTTTTCAAAATGGATCAAATTTATACTTCAGACACGATAAGGTATAAATATGTCCATAAAATTGGTTTTGTACAAGTTTTGGGTCATTTTGAAACCTTATATTCTATGTTTAACCATTACGTAATCTTGTATTACCTTGATCAATGCAATTAATATTTAATTTCTAGGAATAAATGATCGCGCTTCTGGATCCCCCTTCCTCTTTGAAGGGGGATGCCCCTTTTCTAGTTCTTACCCATACTTTTTTCACCCTTGCACTCCTTTTTCAAACCCTGGATCCATTCCAAAGCTCCCATAAATCCTGATTCGACTGAAGGTCCCATATTTTTTCGAAGGCTCGCCTCACCTTCCTATCTTGATTTCAAAGTTATCATATTCCTCAACTCTCTTTAATGTAACACTAGTTTCTTGATTCAAAAACTTCATCCATTAATTATTTGGTTTGATCATTTTGTCTTCGACTCGTGGGGTTTAAAGCACTGAGCAGTGGTTGGGATTCTTAACTGAAATCAAATTATAATTAGGTTCGCTTCGATGGAAGATCTTGATACCGCATGGTCTAGTGCCCCCCGAAGATGAAACATATGCTTCTTTTAAATCTTACACTGGTCCTTTGATTTTCACATGATGAGGGATGCTCCAATAGCCTCGATTTGGGTAAGCCTCCTAGAACTTCCACTTCCATTTCAAAACCACTCTATCCTAAAGGTTATCAGAAACCTTGTGGGGCATTTTTTGTGCTCTGATATTCAAAAGGAGTAGTCATCCACATAGTTTTACCCCAAATCTATGTTGAGATAGATGTATCCAAGGTAAATTTGGATTGGTTCTAGATTTATGTTGGTGAGGAATTTAGGTGGAAGAAATCCGTTTTCTATGAGACGTGGTATGAGTTCTGTACCTCTTGTGGTTGTCTTGGTTATCTGGCCCATATGTGTCACAATAGGTCGGAAGTTAGACATATGCATTTGGGGAATGAGAGGAGAAAAAAATGGTGAATCCCATATAGAATATTAGTTAGATCATACCAGAAAGGTTTTTGTGAAGTTTTCCCTTAGGAGCAGCCTTCTTCAGTCGAGACTTCTCCCCCTCAATGCGATGCCACTGAGAGGGAGAATTTGGATATTGGTGGGATTGTTTATAATTACAATTATGTTGATATTTCTCTTCATGAGAAGGCATTAGTGGACTAAGGGTCTCAGTTGTAGGTAGGTATTCTTTGTAAGGAGGGAAGTGGCTCATTAAAGGAAGTCTTTTCCTATTGAGGGAACCCAGGCTGTTAAGGATGGTTACATCACAAGGGACCAAAAACTATGGATTCAGGGCCATAGGTTGTGGATTCTTTTGCTCGATTGAGGCATGATTTGGGTGTCAACCCCCTTTCCCCCTAATATGAAGCTATTGGATAGGATGAGAGGGAGGATTCATCTATCCCTTTCAAAAATAACTTGGCATATTGAAACATATATTCATCGGGAAAAATATTATCATGGAAGAGCTCATTAATACTTGGGACATGTAGGTATACAATATTGAAAAACTCCTCAAATATGGTTCATACGAGAAGGATACCACTCTATAATAGAGTCCCCACACAGGTAAGATCACTAGAAGGGTTAAATTTTAATTCATATATTTATCTATTATGTATGAGGTTGGTTGACTGTTTTAATGTGTACTTGACTGGTTTCCCACTTTTTCATTAAAAGTGATTTCTATTAAAAAAAACATATATTGTGTGTGTAATTAAAATTCAACAATTTTCACTATTCATATAAAAAATAAAAATTCTCAAAAAAATACCAAAATTTCAGCCTAAGATAATTGTTATGTTATTATTACAAAAATAAATTTTATTTTTTCAAATATAAATTTTAATAGTGAATTTTTTTAAAATAATTGTGCAATTAAAAGGCGGTAAAACTAACTTTTTAAAAAATACATATTTTACACCTAAAATTAGATTTATTATTTTATCTTGACTAAAAAAATAATATTAATGTTAAGTAGTTTATTTAATATATATAATGTATATATATTTCATTAAAATCATTTATAAAAAGTGGGTTGATTAATTTATTGAGATAAAAAAAATTTTTGCATAAAAAAATAGTTTTTCAGAAAAGGAATTTATTTATTTTCAAATAGTTTTTACTTTCATTTATAATTAATTGGCTACTAAAGAATTAATTTTACAAAAAAGCATAAACCATATTTTCATTATTTAGTTAGTACTTTTTATACTCAATATTCCAACTTCTAGTTGATAAATATCATTTTAAATAATAATTTTAATAGTATATTATAGTTCGGTAAAACATGGTCTTGTGTGCAACACAAGATATCGAATGAACTCGATATTTTGTGTAACATAAGGACAAGTTAGTGTTGTGTGTACTGCAAGATAATATCATTGTTGAGTGTAGAAAAATATTAATTGGTGTTTCATATAAACAAGATTAACTTGGTGTAGCATGAAACACAAACTATCAAAGAAAACTAATTTATTCAAAATAATAATAATTCATGAAAACTTTGGGTGTTACAGTTTCCCTTGATGATTCCAACTTTGGGACTTACATGTATATTTCACATATTCCTATGGGTGGCATATGAAAGAAACACTACCAGGGAGGAGTGGAAATCAGGGTTTCTGATGTTAGGGTGCCTATACTTAAGATCAAGAGGCATTAGGGTATCTATTTTTAGGTGAAAAAGGTAGGGAAATGGTCCTATCGATGATTTACGAAAAGGGAGAGGACATGAGGGTTGATGAAATTTATGGAACTAAATTTCAGGGTGTGAGTGAACTGGTTTTGGATGGGTGTCAGATACCTAGGAACTTGAATTTTTTGAAAGTATACATCTCAAAAGGAGGAAGTGAGGAGAGGCCTGGTGGATGGGGTTCAAAAAATCCAGGGTTTCATAAAGGTCAGATTCATGAAGGGAAAGTATCTTGTGAAGTTAGGGCCTTAATGAAGCTTGATTTCCTATCCTCAAGGTAAATTCTTAGATCCCATGCAGTTGGTTTCATGAAGGATAATTATCTCATGAAAACCCAACAACCAAGAATGGATTTCTTCCATCACAAAGTCTAAGGGGATTCACGAATGACATCTCCATTATGGTCTTATGTATTCAGGAACCCATGGGAGGTTGGTTTGTGAAATATGGATACCTTGGGAAATCCATCTTCTATATCACTCATGAAGTTCAGAGTTATGGGAATTCAGAGCTTTAGCTAGAATTAGAATGGTCAATTCCCTTTAAAATTTGAATAGAGGGAGGTATTTATAGGCTCGACAAAGGTTAGGAGCTAGGTTATGAGAATGATATTATATCTTGTGGAAATCTATAATCTTTGTGATGCATGGAGAGTTTCACAAATAGTTGTACACTGCATGGAGGTTACTTCCCACAACCTCTATAGCGGTTATAGACTTTCGAAAATAGACATATACTGTGTGGATGTTACTGCATACAACCTCTATAGTGACTGAGGACTTCCACAAAGGTTGTGTTTCATGAAGGTTATGAACCATTAATAATGAATCCGCTTAGATGGATTTTGTTCCTCATTTGTCCTTAATTCGATTCAAAATTCCTGTTCCTTCCTCAATATTTTGTAGAGTATATTTTTTATCATTAGGAATTATCCCACCTCATAATGGGAGCCGTCATAAGAGAGGAGGGTCAAATTATGAGGGTAAACCATTTAAAATTGATGATTTACAAAGTCCATTCACAAAACTCATCCTAGACCAATGCGTATAAATAGAAGTGGGGGTCCCTGGGGTGAACATATGATTTTTATAAAAGATAAGACAAAATTATCATTTTGAAAAACTCAATATGTTCATTAATATTCTTTGTTTTTGATCCTTATCACTCATGAAACTTTGACTCCTCTGTTAAATTGTCTTTCAAATTTGGTGTTATGTGATTATTGTTAAATTTCATGACAAAACCTTCATGAACCAGTTCCTAAAACTTTTCTATGTCCTTGAAAAATGGCTGACAAATGTACCAAGACTTTGGCTAACTGAACGAGGGATATGGAAAAAAATCCCATAATTGGGGATCTCTTTAGAACCTAATTAGATTACAACACCCTCACTGAATTTATGAAGAAGGTTCAACAAGATTTCTTGATATGAAAGCAGATTACATTATAACGATTTGGGTTCAGTGATGATGTGTTCATCCCTAGTTATAATTGATATGAGCCCACTTATTGGTTCAAGAGTGTTCCTAGGTAGTACCAGTAGCATAAATCCATCAGGGGTCACATTGTGAAGAACTACACAGTGATCACCACCCAATCCTTGTGGAATCATATGAATAACATCAAGGGGAATTAATGGTTCCAAATATTCCCCTCCTCAATATAATACCATTCTCAAAGTTTTTTTTGGCATACAACCTCTAGGGTTGGACCAAATAATGGAATTTGTGACAGGATAACAACATTATGGATGATTGGGCATGGGAAAACTGAATATAATAGTCATGTCCCAAATTTCAGGTGGATTTGAAGAGGGTAGGATTTTATGAAGTGGTGAGGACTTTATAGTTTCATGTCTAGAACCACGCAAACATCATGTTAGAGCTGCTAAGAAGGAGGTCACTAGGGACCAACACATTTCACATACATCAAAAGGAGGTTGACATTGGTTTATGAGACCTATACCACATTACATGGATCCCCATACAAGGGGAGATTCATGATGTATTACTAACATCTAAGGATGTTTGGGAAAAATGAGAGTATATTTCAGTAATTTCAAGGGTTTGGTTTTGTTAGGTGTAAGGGAAAAGCAAGCATAAGCCAGGTATGAAGGACATCCTTTTCAAGAAATGTGTTAGTTATTTCCTAAATGATCCAGTGGAAAATCTACCTAGGAAGCCATGCCAGTGTATAAAGGTGAGTTATAAAGGTAATGATCACTCATACCAGAGGATCCTAGAGGTTATTCGGTGGTATATGTGGGGATAAAAGTGAAGCTAAAGGCTTCCATATCCAGGCTGGTAGGATTCATTGTCACACTAATATATGGGTGGATACTCTAGGTTTGGGATGGTCACATGGGGGAACAACTGAGAAACATCATTATAGTGGTGATGTTGGAGATGGGGAAGCACATCAAATAAGTGGTCCTATTGCTAGAAAGGTTGTACAAGGTTCTGTTTCCCATCAGACAGTGGAAACCAACTTTTTGTGCGTGTTAGCACTTCCACTTCCTATATGGTTGGGTTTCCATACACATGGGGGATATGAATAACCAAACCTAATCTCCCATCCAAACACACATTTATGGCCATTGATCATCAACGTTGCTGGGAGTTGGCCCCTCAAGCTTGACCCAGTTAGCATGCTAGAAAAAACTGTGCTAGCAGGCCAATTTATCTTTAACCTATTCTCCCTTCCAATGGGGGTTGGTCACATATGATGATGTGATGATGGTGGAAAAAATATCATACCTCAGGGACTTTAGATATGGGGTAATAGTGTCCCAGGTGGATTGAAAGGAAATATATGAACCACACACCCCGTATCATTCTATAGGAAATTCAAGTGCCTTCAATGACTTTCCCAAAAGGTGTAAATCAGGGTATATATCCAACATCATCCTTGGGTCCTTCAGAAAATATGAAGGATGTTAATGTGGGATTAAGTTATAGGGTATAATGAGATATCACTATTTTACATCATTTACATGATCTTTATTGACTTTGCAATTAGCTAGGAAAGCACATATCTCAGGGAGATATTGAGACAACCAATACCTCAAGTTGTCTTCATGGTAGGGTTCCTACAACCATGAGGATGAGGGTGTGAGATGGAAGGTAGGGAACACTATGGAGGAGGATCTAGTTCTATTGTAAGATAAGTAGTTATAGGTCCAACATTTTTTTATCTTGTTCAAGATGAGGCTCTAGATGGAGGAGTAGTAGAAGATCCAAGGTTCATTGGGAAGTGTCTTCGGGAGGAGGGTAAATCTTCAAGGGTGGTCCAAATGGAATATTCTAAACCCCTAGGGAAGAGGTTGTTACATGGTGAAGTTACATATGATTCCATCTTCCCTAATATCTATATGGACTAGGAAATATTTCATTTTTTTAATCCTCTCCAGGGAATGTGGTAGAATTTTCAGGGTGAGGGTACCCATATTCCCAGATTAGGCCACGCTAGGGTAGGTTTCTAGGATCCCTAGACCAAGGAGATGTAGTATATCATAGATATAGAATAACCCATATTTTCAAATGTCATTTATTTCCCCTCAATTCTCAGGTGAAAGTTTTATTGGGTATGTATTCCCCTCAAGATCTCCTAGTGGGTCAATATTCTGTGGTCATAGATGGCCAAGAAGGGTCGGAGGAACAAGAATCTTGGGGGAGTGGTTCCTTATAAAGACCCATACTTTAAATACATTGTTAATACTTCAAAATTGAAGCACACTTATTACAACATATAACAAAACCATGAAAGGACCGTATAGGTATAGTGTCTTTAGAAACTGGGAAACATAAACAACTGGTTCATAAAGCATCTACATTGTCTCCCATTTATTTCATCATATCTAGAGTCCCTTTTGGCATATCCTACTTAATAACCTTCTTCCTGACCTGGGGGAAATAAAATATATGAAAGGGTTAGCTCAAATTATCAGTAAGGGTAAACAAAATAAATATCAATCACAACATATTCATAAGAACATAACATTTTTGGAAATCTTACCCTGAAAAAGAGATCATAATTTCATAACATGGGATAAATCCGGGTAGTGAAATGTAATCACAATAATCATAACATAAAACATGAAGCTTTGTGGCATATATACATAATCATAGAGAATCATTTCTTATCAGTCAAGACTCATTGCCAAGACTATCTTAGTGGACAAAGTCCATTTCTGAACCGAGTTCATTCCTCGTTTCAGTCCTGTTTCACTGAACCGGTTTAACCTGCCGTTCCATCCATGTCTATATCATGAGATATAAAATCTTTAGCCAATGCATTGGAGGGAGATATAGGTCCCACCCATCTCATAATGATACCATTCTTATGTGTGCCACAAAATCATAAACCATACAACATAGCATAACCCATGTAATAAAAATGGGATTCTTAAACATCGTGACATCATAAAACAATTCATATAAGATAAAGGAATTCATAAAAATAACTCCATCACAACATAATCAAATAAATGTAATAATAGGGATAGAAACATAACCCTTTATTATCTTAGATGGAAAATAATTTTAATAAAACACTTGAACTCCATTCTTGAGGAAAATATCCTTTCTACTACAAAAACACTTTTCCTTTCTTAACATGTCATACAATTCTAAACTAAAAGAAGTCAATTAAAAATAAAATTGAAAACTTGTAAAGGAATATTATTGGAAATAATGTTTTAAAAATCCATTCATGCCGTATAAGTTAAAAAAACATTCTTCTCGTACTTTTGTCGGAAAAGTCAAAAAGTACCTCGTACGAAAAATGACAAAAGATTCCTTTCATATCTTTTACTAAAAACTCACCGAAGGGTAAAATTGGATTTAAAAAATTGTAGGTGGATGGAAATAATATTACATATTGAGGAAACATGGATGAGGATGATAAAATACACCCCAGTAAATTCCAAAGTATAAACAATCTCGGATAAAAATGAGATTGTGATATTTCCCTTACCTTAGGTCTGATTTGCTTCGTAAGTGTCCGAACCTCCTGCATAATGATTTAAATAATGTCATTGACTTATTACAGAATCATAATCATTGTTATGATATCATATATGATCATATTCGTAGCTTATTATTAGTAATATTTCATTGCTACTTGTTATTTTGGTGTTTATTACTTTTTGTTCTTATGCGTGTTTTGTCGAATAAATTCTTATTCTTCTTTTTAGGATAGAGAAACCTCATTTCCAGAATGGTATTAGTGTTATATATTTCATATTTATTCACTCAATTCATTTATGTAATCATTATTCAATTAAAATCATGTAGAACGAGTCGCATCACATCGTGGAGACGGTATTCCGTACGTACGCACGAGCGATGATATCGTTCCCATGATCGTGGAATTGTATTGGAGTGTATGTATACTATTTCAGAATCAATATCAATTTAAAATAATCATATATATTCATTCTTTACACCATTATACCAATCCAAGTAAGGTGGTGGTGGAAAATAGATTACACCATGGCGTAGAGACAGTATTCCGTACGTACGCACGCGCGGTGATTTCGTTTTCCGTAGGATGGATAGATGGTGAAATAGGGTTGTTTCATACTTATAATAACATATCATTATATGAGTGATACTTATGTTATTAATTCATAATGAAACCACTAAATAAGAAGAAGTGGAAGAAGAAATAAAGTTGAAAGAATCGGTAATGAACATTACCTCTTCTTTGAAGCACCTCTTTGAGACCTCCTTTTAGGGCACTAAAATTGGTCTTTGAAGAAGACCAGGACCTCAAGGATGTTTCTATGGAAGTGTAGAGGAGAAATTTTTAGGGTTTGGCCGATCATGAAGGCTCAAAGTGGTGTGAGGAAGAGAGGGAGGAGATTCCCTTTTATAAGGGAGGAGAGGGGCACCTTTGGAAAACCTAAAAATATTATTTTATTATAAAGCCATATTCGGTTTTAAATAGCTCCAAATTGATTTATTTAGAAGCTAAGGTGGGGATGAGTATAAATCCTCTCATCCAATAGAATTTGGACAAGTTTAATTTACTATTTTAACCTTATCATTTAGATTTAACTTTAAGTTAGATAATTTTACTTTTACCGTGTCTTTTTGTGTTCTTACAATATAAGGTTAATAAACTTACTATAACAGGCCAAACGAACCCCAAGTTGTTTATTATTAATATATATAACCTTATATAAGTAATTTTTCCAAACGTTAGATTTTTAGGAATAAAATAACAATTAATAATATAATATTTGTTTTAAAAACTATTTTATGTCAATTTTGACACTATTTAGTAATAAATTTTTTTGAAAATCATAACAGAATGATTAGTTAGAAAAAAGTTAATTAAATCAATACTAACATGTCATATTAACCTTGAAAATTAGTGTAATTTATAAAAAGTCTCAAATTACATTTATTTTGGTATTTATAACATCAATTATGTCAATATTTCATTAATAAGATAATTACTGCATCATCATTGTGTCATAAATAAATTAAATTATTTAATGTCTAAAAATTAAAAATAAAATACCATTATGTAGGAAATCTTTTTATATTTCTAATTAATATTTATAGTCGAATTTATGTTATGTATTACCCTATATTAAAAATTATTTACTTATTAAACTTTGATTTTATCTATTTTAACCCTTCTTTAAATAAATTAATAATAAATGTCCTAATCTAATCTGAGTGGGCCTAAATGGTACTTATTTTATTACTAAGGTTGTTTTTGGTCGAATTACACTTATCCAATAGAATTAGGACATGTGTTAGGGTAATAATAATATCATTTTTACCCTTAATTACCCTATTTACTTTTAACCGTGGTAAATAAAAGTAAAAAGTTACTATTCACCAAAAATTATTTTCATCTCATTGAACCACATTTTACTTACTGACATCAACCGTGTCTCTCGGATTTTTGAAATTCTACTCATAGAAGCGTTAAAATTATGTTTTATGTAAATTTGCAAATTCTCCTAGGAGGTGGGTAAAAGACGGTGAAAAGTTCAATAAAATTTTTATATATCTAAAATTATTATAAAATTACTCCAATGAATTACATTGAACTTATATAAGTATTATGTATCAATTTTGACCTAAAATAAATTTAAATAAAATAAATAATTATTTAAATAAAAAGTCGGTTTTTAAATAGTAACCCAGTGTTTTCACTATTCATCAAAAATTGAAAGTTTCCAGAAAAATACCAAAATTTCACCCTAGGATAATTTCGATATTCCGAATCCAAAAACGAAGTCCATTTTGAAAAATAAAATTTACAAAATTTCAAAAAATGGTTTTTACTATTCATAACGGCTAGTTTTAATAATATTTTAATAGCATATCGTTGTTTAGTGAAACTCGGTATTGCGTACGACGCAAGCTATCAAGAAAGGTCATGATTGCGTGTAAAGCAAGCCAAGCTAGTGTTGTGTGTAGTGAAAGATTACCTTGATGATTTATATAAAATAAAAACAAAATATTTCTTATAAAAGTATCAGGTGTTACATTCTACCCCCTTAAAATGAATTTTGCCCTCAAAATTCGTCACTTGTAACAAACAGATGAGGATACCTCTCCCTCATCATATCCACAAGCTCTCATGTAGCTTCTTCTAATTGGTGGTTCCTCCATAAAACTTTCACCAAGCGAGTGGTCTTGTTCCGTAGGACTTTTTCACTACGATCGAGAATCTCTATCGGCTATTCTTCATAAGAAAGATCTTGTTCCAGCGGTACAACTTCTGAGCTGAGTACATGTGAAGGATCAGGTATGTACTTTCTCAGGAGAGATACATGGAACACATCGTGAACTTGAGAGAGATTCGGTGGAAGCGCCAATCAGTAAGCTACCTTGCCAACACGATCCAGTATTTCGAAAGGACCGATATACCTAGGGCTCAGCTTTCCCTTCTTTCCAAATCTCATTACTCTCTTCCAAGGAGATATTCGTAAGAACACTTTATCACCCACTTCAAACTCTAAGTCTTTTCTTCGGTTGTCGGCATAACTTTTTTGTCTACTCTGAGCTACTCTTATGTGTTGTTGAATAGATCAGACCTTTTCTGCCATCTCATCAACAAGATCAGGTCCTAATAGATTTCTTTCCCCAACTTCATCCCAGTAAGTTGGAGTCCTGCATTTCTTTCCATAGAGAGCTTCATAAGGAGCCATCTGAATACTGGAGTGAAATCTATTATTATAAGAAAATTCCACCAAAGGTTGGTGTTGATCTCAACCACCTTTTAAATCCATATAGCAAGCTCCCAACATATCTTCTATAGTTTGAATTGTACTCTCAGACTGACTGTCTGTTTGAGGATGATAAGCAATGTTGAAACTCAACTCTGTATCCAGAGTATGCTGAAGACTTCTCCAGAACTTTGAGGTAATCCTCGGATCCCGATCAGATATAATAGAAAGTGGTACTCCATGCAATCTTACCAATTCCTTTACATATATCCCGGCAAGCTGATCCAGAGAGAAATCCTCTCTAATAGCAATGAAGTGTGAAGACTTTGTAAGACGATCAACTATGATCCAGATAACATTATTGCCTTTGGATGTTTTAGGAAGTCCTGTGACAAAGCCCATAGTGATGTTTTCCCATTTCCATTCGGGTATGGGTAATGGTTGTAACATCCCCTTAGAATTCTGTCTCTCAGATTTAACTTGCTGACAAACCAAGCATCGAGAGACATATTCCGCAACATCTCTTTTCATTCCATCCCAACAGAAGTACTCTTTTAGGTACCTATACATCTTCGTGCTTCCAGGATGAATAGAGAATGAAGAACTTTGAGCCTCATCCAGCAGCTCCTTCTTTAATTCGGGGATGGGAGGAACACAAACCCGATTCCTGAACTTTATTATCCCATCACAATCAAGGTTGAATTCAGGAACATTTCTCACCTTCTTTTGTAACTCTACATCTTCTTTTTGTGCCTCTTTAATCATAACATGTATAGATGGTTGAACATTCATTTGAGAAAGATACAATTTTTCCCCTTTCATTATAATTCCAAGATCCATCCTTTGTAAATCCATAAATATTGGATCTTTTGTGATCCTCATCATGGATAAACTGGAATGGTCTTGTCAACTTAATGCATCTGCCACCTTGTTTGCTTTCCCAGGGTGGTAATGAATTGAGCAGTCATAATCCTTAATCAGCTCCAACCATCTTATTTGGCACATATTCAGCTCCTTTTGTGTGAAAATATACTTTAAACTTTTATGATCAGTATAAATGTCACACCTTTCTCCATAAATATAATGCCTCCAAATCTTCAATGCAAAGATTACTGCAGATAACTCCAAATCATGAGTTGGGTAATTTTTCTCATCGATTTTTAACTGTCGTGAGGCATAAGCTATCACCATATCATTTTTCATAAGAACACACCCCAATCCCTTCTTGGATGCATCACTGTAGATCACAAACCTTTCTCCACTACAAGGCAGTGTGAGCACAGGTGCACTAGATAACCTTCTTTTCAACTCCTTTAAATTCTCTTCACATTCCTCCGTCCAAACAAACTTAACTCCTTTCTGAGTCAACCTGGTGAGTGGATTAGTTAATCGTGAAAAATCTTTCACAAAACGTCGATAATATCCAGCCAAACCAGGAAAACGTCGGATCTCAGTTACTGTTGTTGGTCTCGAACATCATTCGATAACCTCTGTTTTTGCTGGATCCACATATATCCCCTCTTTTGAGATTATGTGACCCAAAAATGAAACTTTTTGAATCCAAAATTCACACTTGGTAAATTTGGCATAAAGATTATCCTTTCTTAGGGTCTTCAATATAATTCTCAAGTGATCTTCATGTTATTCCTTTCTCTTTGAATATACAAGAATATCGTCTATAAAGACTACCACAAACTGATCAAGATAGTCTCTAAAGACTCTATTCATCAGATCCATGAAGATAACAGGGGCATTAGTAAGACCAAATGGCATCACTATAAATTAATAGTGTCCATACCTTATACGGAAAGCTGTCTTTGGTATATCCTCCCTTTTGACCCTTAATTGATGATACCCTGAATGAAGATCAATCTTGGAAAAGTATTGAGCTCCGCGTAGTTGGTCAAATAAGTCATCAATGCATGGGAGAGGATATTTGTTCTTGATAGTGATCTTGTTAAGTTATCGATAATCAATGCAGAGTTTCATTGATCCATCTTTCTTCTTAACAAACAGAACAGGTGCTCCCCAAGGTGACACACTAGGGCGTATGAACCCCTTATCAAGATTCTCTTGGAGTTGCTTCTTCAATTCCTACAACTCAATTGGGTCCATTCTATAAGGTGTCTTTGAAATAGGTAAAGCACCCGATATGAGTTCTATTAAAAACTCAACTTCACGATTTGGTGGAAGAACCGGTAATTCCTCCGGAAAGGCATCATCAAACTCCCGTACAATGGGCATATTCTTAATTGTGAGTTTCTCACCAACCATTTGAGATAAATAACCTTCATTTAGTGGAATCAAGACCCATAAGATGGAAGAAATTTCCACTGGAAGGTTATGTTCATCCTTGCATCGATAAATGATCAAAGATTGATCTGGAATATGAAATGTGACTTCCCTTATTTGGAAATTGATATGAGCTCCATATAGAGAAATCCAATCCATGCCAAGAATCACATCAAATTCCACTATAGGAAGGATCACAAGTTTTTCAGGAAGCACTTTCCCACAAACTTCAATCGGAGAAGAATTATAAACTTTTTATGCGACTGTTGTGCCATTAGGGGTTGTCACAGCTAACTCAACATCTAATTATTGAGGTAATATGGCGATACCCTTAGAAAATTCTTCAGAAATAAAGTAGTGGGTGGATCCAGAATCAAATAAAACATTTGCTACTTTAGAGTGGATGGTAAGTGTACCTTTCACCACTTCGTTATCGTACTCCACATCGCTGATAGAAATTGCATGTGAATTTCCTTTGTCTTTAGCCTTAAGAGTTTGTTGATGTCGACAATCATCATCAACCCTTGGATTTGGGAATTGATGAGCATAATGCCCCATCTCCTTGCATTTGAAACATTGAAGTGTAGGAGGTTCATTATGTGTATCCCTTCCTTTGTTTGCATCATTAGGCATCTTCTTCCCATCATTACGACATTCAAATGCCCGATGACCTTCCTTTCCACATTTGAAACATTTACTTGTCCCTTTAAGACAACTCCCTCCATGTTTCTTTCCACACTTTGAGCATAAGGGAAAGCTCATCTTCTTTTCAGTGTGCTCTTTAGATTTTACTTTGAATTCCATTTTAATCTTCTTATCAAACCCATATGACTGATGGGTTACTCCAATCTGCATCTCAACTTTGAGAGCACATCGAACGATTTCCTCGTAGCTATTGAAGTCCCTTATGGCTAAGGCCCTCCGAAGACTTGGTTTTAAGCCACTAAAGAATCGATCGATCTTACTCTCAGGTTGGATAATAATACCAGAAGCGTACCTTGCATGTCTTGAAAAATTTGCTTCATAGGTACCAATAGATTCATCATCCTTTTGCTTCAGTTCAAGAAACTCTTTCTCCATATTTGTTCGGAGAATATGACGGAAGTACTTATTGAAAAATAAGTTCTTGAACTCGTCCTATTCCATGGACTCAATTTCATCTCTTGGCCTCGTATTCTTGATAAGATTCCACCATTGATCATCATCACCTTCCAAACGATACACTACTAAGATGAATTTATCATGTTCAGAACATTGAAGAACTGAAAACATATTTTCAGTAGTACTGATCCATTGTTCAACAACTAATGGATCAGTAGACCCGCTGAATGAAGGTGGACGCTGTATCATGAAGGATTCAACAGAATGTTGCTCCTTCCTTTGCTCATTTAGAAGTCCTGCATGATTCATAGCTTGAGAAAGTTGTGTGATCATGGCTACAAGATTTTACATTCCAGCTCCCATAATGTTTGGTTGCTCAGGGGGACAATCATTGCATTGCCCGTCACATTTCGCATTAACACGGTTCCTTTGGGTTTCAGCCATTGACTAAAACCAAGAAGAATAGTGTGAGAAACACTAATCAGAATAGGAAAACCACATAATCAAGAATAAAATTTCACACTTAAGGTCTTATCATAGGTTATTCATGGCCATTTCTAAAACACTAAGATTGTGTTATATGCTTAGACTTATCCTTAGGGTTCTTACTAAGGCTTTCACATCCTAGTTTCCAAAGGTTGACTATAAATTTCCTATGATACCAACTATAATGACCCATACTTTACATACATTGTTAGTAATTCAGAATTGAAGCACACTTATTACAACATATAACAAAACCATGAAAGGACCGTATAGGTATAGTGTCTTGAGAAACTGGGAAACATAAACAACTGGTTCATAAAGCATCTACATTGTCTCCCATTTATTTCATCATATCTAGAGTCCCTTTTGGCATATCCTACTTAATAACCTTCTTCCTGACCTAGGGGAAAGAAAACATACAAAAGGGTGAGCTCAAATGATCAGTAAGGGTAAAGAAAAGAAATATCAATCACAACATATTCATAAGAACATAACATTTTGGAAATCTTACCCTGCAAAAGAGATCATAAGTTCATAACATGGGATAAATCAGGGTAGTGAAATGTAATCACAATAATCATAACATAATGCATGAAGCTTTGTGTCATACACACATAATCATATAGAATCATTTCTTATTAGTAAAGACTCGTTGCCAAGACTATCTTAGTGGACAAAGTCCATTTCTGAACCGAGTTCATTCCTTGTTTCAGTCCTGTTTCAGTAAACCGGTTTAACCTGCCGTTCCATCCATATCTATCTCATGAGATATAAAATCTTTACCCAATGCATTGGAGGGAGATATAGGTACCACCCATCTCATAATGATACCATTCTTATGTGTACCACAAAATCATAAACCATACATCATAGCATAACCCATGCAATAAAAATGGGATTCTTAAACAACGTGACATCATAAAACAATTCATATAAGATAAAGGAATTCATAAAAATAATTCCATCACAACATAATCAAATAAATTTAATAATATGTATATAAACAGAACCCTTTATTATCTTAGATGGAAAATAATTTTGATAAAACACTTGAACTCCATTCTTGAAGAAAATATCCTTTCTACTTCAAAAACACTTTTCCTTTCTTAACATGTCATACAATTCTAAACTAAAAGAAGTTGATTAAAAATAAACTTGAAAACTTGTAAAGGAAGATTCTTGGAAATAATGTTTTAAAAATCCATTCATGCTGTATAAGTTAAAAAAACATTCTTCTCGTACTTTTGTCAGAAAAGTCAAAAAGTACCTCGTACGAAAAATGACAAAAGATTCCTTTCATATCTTTTACTAAAAACTCACTGAAGGGTAAAATTGGATTTAAAAAATTTTAGGTGGATGTAAATAATATTACATATTGATGAAACATGGATGTGGATGATAAAATAAACCCCAGTAAATTCCAAAGTATAAACAATCTCGGATAAAAATGAGATTGTGATATTTCCCTTACCTTAGGTCCGATTTGCTTCATAAGTGTCCAAACCTCCTGTATAATGATTTAAATAATGTCATTGACTTATTCCAGAATCATAATCATTGTTATGATATCATATATGGTCATATTCTTAGCTTATTATTAGTAATATTTCATTGCTACTTGTTATTTGAGTGTTTATTACTTTTTTTTTCTTATGCGTATTTTGTCGAATAAATTCTTATTCTTCTTTTTAGGTTATAGATTCCTCATTTCCATAATGGTATTAGTGTAATATATTTCATATTTATTCACTAAATTCATTTATGTAATCATTATGCAATGAAAATCATGTAGAACGAGTCGCATCACATCGTGGAGACGGTATTCCGTACGTACGCACGAGCGATGATATCGTTCCCATGATCGTGGAATTGTATTGGAGTGTATGTATAATATTTAAGAATCAATATCACTTTAAAATAATCTTATATATTCATTCTTTACACCATTATACCCATCCAAGTAAGGTGGTGGTGGAAAATAGATTAAACCACGACATGGAGACGGTATTCCGTACGTACGCACGCGCGGTGATTTCATTTTCCATAGGATGGATAGATGGTGAAAAAGGGTGTTTCATACTTATAATAACATATCATTATATGAGTGATAATGATGTTATTAATTCATAATTAAACCACTATAGAAGAAGAAGTGTAAGAAGAAATAAAGTTGAAAGAATCGATAACAGACATTACCTCTTCATTGAAGCGCTTCTTTGAGACCTCCTTTTAGGGCACTACAATTGGTCATTGAAGAAGACCAGGACCTCTAGGATGTTTCTAGGGAAGTGTAGAGGAGAAATTGGCAGGGGTTGGCCGAGCTTGAAGGATCAATGTGGTGTGAGGAATGGAGGGAGGAGATGCCCTTTTATAAGGGAGGAGAGGGGCACCTTTGGAAAAACTAAAAATATTATTTTATTATAAAGCCATATTCGGTTTTAAATAGATCCAAATTGATTTATTTCGAAGCTAAAGTGGGTATGGGTCGAAATAATCTCATCCAATAGAATTTGGACAAGTTTAGTTTACTATTTTAACCTTATAATTTAGATTTAACTTTAAGTTAGATAATTTTACTTTTACCGTGTCTTTTTGTGTTCTTACACTATAAGGTTAATAAAATTACTATAACAAGACAAACGAACCCCAAGTTGTTTATTATTAATATATATAACCTTATCTAAGTCATTTGGCTGATCCTTAGATTTTTAGTAATAAAATAAAAATTAATAATATAATATTGGTTTTAAAAACTATTTTATGTCAATTTTGAAACTATTTAGTAATTGATTTTTTTGAAACTCATAACAGAATGATTAGTTCTAGAAAAGTTAATTAAATCAATACTAACATGTCATATTAATCTAAAAAATTAGTGTAATTCATAAAAAGTCTCAAAGTATATTTATTTTGGTATTTATAACATCAATTATGTCAATATTTCATTAATAAGATAATTACTGCATCATAATTGTGTCATAAATAAATTAAATTATTTAATGTCTAAAAATTAAAAATAAAATACCATTATGTAGGAAATATTTTTATCTTGCTAATGAATATTTCTAGTTGAATTTATCGTATGTATAACCCTATATTAAAAATTATTTACTTATTAAACTTTGATTTTAACTATTTTAACCCTTCTTTAAATAAATTAATAATAAATGTCCTAATCTAATACAAGTGGGCCTAAATGGTCATATTTTATTCCTAAGGTTGTTTTTGGTCGAATTACACTTATCCAATATAATTAGGACATGTGTTAGGGTAATAATAATATCATTTTTACCCTTAATTACCCTATTTACTTTTAACCGTGCTAAATAAAATTAAAAAGTTACTATTCACCAAAAATTAGTTTCATCTCATTGAACCAAATTTTACTTACTGAAATCAACCGTGTCTCACGGATTTTTGAAATTCCACTCACAGAAGCGGTAAAATTAAGTTTTATGTAAATTTGCAAATTCTCCTAGGAGGTGGGTAAAAGACGGTGAAAAATTCAATAAAATTTTTATATATCTAAAATTATTATAAAATTACTCCAATGAATTACATTGAACTTATATAAGTATTATGTATCAATTCTGATCTAAAATAAATTTAAATAAAATAAATAATTATTTAAATAAAAAGTCGGTTTTTAAATAGTAACCCAGTGTTTTCACTATTCATCAAAAATTGAATGTTTCCAGAAAAATACCAAAATTTCACCCTAGACTAATTTCGATATTTCGAATCCAAAAACGAAGTCCATTTTAAAAAATAAAATTTACAAAATTTCAAAAAATGGTAATTACTATTCATAACGGCTAGTTTTAATAATATTTTAATAGCATATCGTTGTTTAGTGAAACTCGGTATTGCGTACGACACAAGCTATCAAGGAAGGTCACGATTGCGTGTAAATAAAGCCAAGCTAGTGTTGTGTGTAGTGAAAGATTCCTTTGATGATTTATATAAAATAAAAACAAAATATTTCTTATAAAAGACTCGGGTGTTACATTCCTACCTAGGATCCCTTATAAGAGAATATTATACTAATGATGAGGTAAGATTCCACATTTAATAAGCTTTAACCAACTTCTAATATCGTAAATATTATTTTTTAAACCCTTTTCTCACTTGTGTAGGAATCAAAAAGCATGGAAGTGGGGGAGGATCATGAAAAACCCCAAACAAAGGTTGAGAAGTACCCATTACTCGAAATGGGGGGCATAGAATCTCCCATAGACATTTTAGTCATAGGTGTCCAACCATTTGTTGTTGGGGTGGTGATCATGACTGATGGGATGGTTCAATATCCTCAAGTGATTCTTGGTAACCTATTCTTTCCCCATATTAATTCATGGATTTGAATTTTAAAGTTGTGCTGAAATATTTGTTTTTTATGGGTAGATATAGTACTCCCCATTATGGGGAAACTTCTAACATCATATGTGTCAGTTGTGGAGGGGCTGATGACTTTAGGGGGGATCATAGTGAACCTCACCGTACTGTTGACTGGTATGCACAACTCTTGCAAGGATTTTCCATGCATTACTTTATTTAAATCCCTATCACAGTTTATATTTCGAAATTTTTTTGTTTTCAATGATAGTACAAACCATGCTTGGGGATTAATTATCGAGGGAGATTCTAGAGCCAGTGTGTCCTGTGGCCAAAGTGGTGGTTGTGATGCAATAGTCCTAGTGGGGATGTTTGATGTTATGCCTTTGATAGAGGAAGATGAGGGAGATGTGTGGGTCGAGCCAACCCTAGAGGCATCATAGAAGGTAGCTACAGAAGCTGTGGTCCCTACTGTAATGACTCAATAGGATATAATGATTGATCCTAAGGGGACCAAAGCCAATATGGAGTCATTTTAAAGTATAATGGTGGTTGAGACCACACTAGATGTTCCTGAGGAAGTAGATGATGAAGATAAGGGTGGGGATATGGATAAGGGAATCGTCCTCATAGACTTGGATCCTTTATTGTTGGTGAGTTTTCCACATATGACCTTGTGACCGATGTGTTGGAAGCCTTTCATGAGTATGATCCTATGTTGAATGAAGAATTTTAGGATTCCATATCCGATGTCATTGAGGTGAATCGATTCATCCAATACAATGCATGGAGGAGAATGAATAATTTCATCTCCCACACTCTATTATATGCTCTGGAAAATCTGGTGCGGTACCTCTATAATTGGTTGGTCAACTTAGGGACTGATAGGGTGGATTCCAGTGGACTCTATGCTTTAATTTTAGACTTTATAGAAGAGTGGGCATGTAAAAATTAGTAAGGATTTTAGGTTCCCTAGTATAAGGAAAAATATGATGGTACCAAGGTACTTTAGGTAGTAGAAAAAGAGTTTAATCGATTTTAAGAGGACTCCCAAAATCAAAAATTCATCATCTATACTAAAATAGACATTTTCAACCAAATAAGGGTGAAACTAGTGAAATTTGAAGCTAGGGTCACAAGGGAAGCACCTATGGAAGCTGAGTGTTAGGTTTAGAAGAGATGAGTGGAGATTCAAGATGATATAGTCTACCCTATTTCTGAAGAAGAATTGGTAGGGTTGGATAAGATACAACTTACTCTAGAGGCCACTTATAAGAGGTGGTCTGAGCTAGAGCACCTGATCATAGGGGTGGATCCTTATGCATCCTTGTTTATTTAATAATGGAGAGGCCCCAAACCATGAATTATCCTCCTTAATGGAACTCCTTGAGTTTGTTTATTTCTATTCCCTACAAATTTATGTGTTTGATAATATTTTTCTTTTCCCACATCTCAATCATATTAATGAGGTAACTGAAAATCAATCCCTAAACCCACATAAGTCATTCTCGATGTTGGAAATGAGGTAAAAATATATGATTGATCACTTATATGAGAGTTATAGGCATGGACCAAACACTTGGAGTCTAAATAGTTCATTGAAATCTAGGAGTATACTAAATTTGGTTGGAGAGTGGGAATCTCTACACAGATGACTTGATTTCTCAACGTGTTCATGTGCATTAATAGGGTAACACAAGTGGGTTTTAATTCAATCTAAACTAAGAGGAAGGATAAAGGAAGTTAATTTATATGTCCAAGACTTGGATCATAAATGGTGACAAGATGATAAAGGGTGACTAATGACCATTTTTGAAACATATATTCCACTACCATACTATTAGAGATGGGGAAAAAATGAGGGTCAGCTGTTGATCATGTTAGAAACATGAGACCAATAAAAATGTCATTATAACTCCTGTAGAGTGTGTGCCCATGGGCCAATGTGTCCAGAAACCATTGTTGTTAGGGGTGATCATTCAGATGTGGAAGATTATGGGGATCCATATCAAGGAATATTTGGAGCTTGGGGATCAATTGTGGGGATATTTGAATTTAATTAAAATCTATCAGTATTGGACCACTAGGGTTATGGGAAAATTGGGTGAGTGTATTTATCTAAATAGGTCATAGACTCATTTTCCCAGAATATCATCATCATGGATACCAATTGACCATTGAGGAACTCAAATGGTATGGTAGATGACTGGTAACAGAGTAAAAAATGGAATTTTATGGCAATATCTTAGGAAATATCATAATTTTACACCATCCAATGTAGTGAAAAGCATTCAATTTAACGTATTGTATTAAGGATGTTGAACAAATATTTTATTGTCATTTGGTGAGGATAACGTTTCATATATAGTGATTGTGTGTGATCAAGATATTTTTAGTAAAATTTAGTGTCATTTGACCAAGATGTGTGAATCGATGAGAATAAATCCTACCCAGTCAAGGTAGCAAGATGGATGAAAAAAGAGAACACAATGGGTTCCACCTCATGAAGGATCTCATTAGAAAAAGTGAGATAATATTTGGCTCTGAATTTTTCCTGAACTAGCGGGTTCCCATGATCTTCTCCTGGGTTTTCAAAGGAGCTCAAGATCGATTCCCACAAGCTTTATACCTCCTTTATTCATTCCATTACTTTTTCCAAAATTTTAGAGGCAATTTGATGGGTGAAATTCTGAATTTAACATAGATTTACTCTAGAGGTTTTCAACCTGACATACATATGTGCCTCTTGTTTTGGGAAATTTATGGTCATTCCAGTTAGAAAAAGAAGTTTCAAATAGTTTAATGTCATATTTCTTGGACCAAGGGTTGCTACACTTTAAGATATCATATATTTGAGCATAAAATGGGATATTAACTTATGGTCACATAGCTTGGACCATGAAGGGTGTTAATCTTATAGAAAGTTTCATGATATGAAAGAGGTAAACACATTATGTGAAGATATAAATCTAAAGAGGCCCCATGCCATAAATATCTCCAAGAAAAACCACATACAATTTAAGGTCGTAAATATTAGACCCAATGGGGGCATTTAATTTTAGAACTCACATCCACCTCAATTGTGGTAAGGGAATAGTTGAATTCAGTTCCTAAAACCTTTTGATCTATGCTCATTGTGAGAAGAAAGGAATAGAAAAAAGTTTATTTTATCATGTGGGAGGGTGAGAACATGGGGAAAGGAAATTGTATTGGATATGTCATAGTGTCACAAACTTACTTAACCACCATGTGCAGGCACTTATGAGGAATAACACTAGAGGCTTCAAAATTCTTCTAGGTTGAAGGGAGGAAAAAATAAAATTGTGAATTTCAAGATTTAGACCATGAGAGGGGGTTGATTGATATTAATGGAGTGATTGTTTACCATGTTCAAAACAAAGTTCCCATAACCACATCATCCATGCATGGAGTGATCAAATGATGGATCAAACATTATCCATGTTTGAGACATGTGAGCTACCAAATTTCATCATATATTATTCATGGCATGTTCCCAGGATGATAGGTGAGATCATGTGTCTGTTTATATTAGGGGGGACTATTTGAACTAGGAGGATAATGAGGATCCAAATTGAAGGAAGCATGAAGTGAAATCAAAAAATAAGAAATTTCTTAGGGGAAATGGTTCTGGGGACCACTCTACCCTGCACTCAAATGCACTGAACGGGCTTATGGGATGGAAAATATTGGGACTAAACCTGAGGGGGAAGACCCAAAAATGAGTTGGTGGTGGCGTTGGCCTAGGATATGAGATCCGAGAAGTTATACATATCCCATGGGTTAGGGAATCAAGCCACATATATTTCATGAATGTGGCATGGTAAGTGACCAACACCAAAAGGGTGGTGTCCTCTTTAAAAAGAACATTTAAACATCTCATAATTATCATATGAGGCATATTGAATTTATGATATAATAGGGTAAGGCTATAGTTTAATGTCGTGTGCTGAAGACATTGGTTTTGGTCATCCCATATTTATCATATGAGGAATACTATTGTAATACAAGGTAAGGATATAGTTTAACATCTTATTCCGAGGACATGGGATATTGTAGTTTAGAGTCATACAGATCTAACTATGGTTGTTTCTAGTGTAAGGCCATAGAGATCATACAATTTTTACACATAGTTAAATGTCATGATGCGTCGACCACCTTGGAACACGTAGGGGTTCCCAAAATGAGGCAGGAGTAGTAAAAGGACTTCTGGCTGGGCTTGATATAGAAGATCTGAGCATTTCTATGTATCCCATAAAGTATAGTAATCAAGACACATGTCGTTCTGGAATGTGGTATGGTAGGAGACTTGTAATGAAAGGGGTAATTCCACTAGAGTGAAGATATGATGAAAAAGGTAAGGGGGAATTTGTTTAATGAAACACCAGGGGTGAAGCAAAAATACGTGAATGGGGGGGGGATCACAAGGGGAAAAATGTATTGGAGTTAGTGGCCTAAAACCAACTACTTTTTACTTTATTCATTAATAAATAACTTATCACATCTTGATTGTTCTTTTGCATGATAATGCATGTGATAATGTCCTATGGATAACTATTGCACTAAAAGGTCATATCAGATCCCTGCTATGATGAGAACCCGGAAGTGCTATAACACTGTTCTTGAATATATGTTCTATGGCCGGATGATGTTATTTGAGGGACACAAATAATATAGTCTATTAGGGGTGAGGACTCATAAAACTTTAAGGTTCCTTCTCATGGTGTGCATCCTTGGTAGTATCCAAGAGGTTATTATATGAACGAGACCCGCAAGTAGGAAATCCAAATTTCATAGTGTCATTGGATGTTCTTATCTGCAGACGTGTGTATTGGTCCTTAGACTTTAAGATTATTATTAATGGGTATTAAAACTCATGAACTTAGATGTATTGATGAAAACTATGAAGACACAATGTTCAAGTGAGGTAGGATATGTTGGGTGCGTCATGAGTAATACTACATTAATAGATAATGTGAGAAAAGATTTTTCCCATCTGTTCCATAATGGAAGTAGATATCTCATGCCCTTTGATGGAATCAATATAGCCTAAATAAATCCATGGCCATGGAAGAAATGGGAGAGTTCAATTTTGGAAAGTCAAAGAAATAATAATCGAGCACATGGGTTAATGGCACTGGCATGCAACCTGCTTGATTCGATATATTGAGACAAAGGGATTACATTACATGGTAAGCATTCGTAGGAGGTGACACATCATTGTGAAATTAACTTATTTTTCTATGGATTCCTTGGTGTGTTGCTGGACGCTAACCTTGGACTTTAGGTAGGCTCTGCCTAATGCCACTGAGAAAGAGGCCCAGAGGGTCACACTCTAAGTGTGTCCAAGAATCTTAGATAAATATTAATTTAACAAGTTGAATAAATATTATTTCAGATTTTGGTTCAATAATTATTCAAGGATTCCATATCACATTTATTTCAACACTAGTTATTCAAGATAATATATTATGTGAGAAATAATATATTTATTAGTGAGTAATGTAGAGATATTTATTTGAGAAATAAATATCCATTATTCAAGGTCTAATAAATGTGGTGGAGGAAATAAAATAAAATGGATAAACAAAAGTACACGCTGTGTATATTCATATAAACACCATGTATTTTTTTTATGGGAATTTATAAGAAATAATATTATTTATTTAATTAAATAATATTAGGTTTAATTCTTTGGGCACATGTCAAGTAATAATAATAGTCAACTGTTATTATTAGACACAGGGTATTAATAATAAATAAATGAAATGAATAAATGCTTTTGGGTAATTAATTCATTTTATTATTCCATGTAATTAAAAATCCCAATTATATATTTCTCATTAGCCTATCCATTTTTTTGGGGTTGTGCACAATAGATCTAGAGAAATATCTCAAGCTAAGAGATAATTATTTTTTTCCAATAATGCTCTCAAGCAATGAGAGAGAGATTCGCCTCCACTGGATCATGGAAATAGAAGGCGGACATCGCAATTGAAGGCTCTTCTACGCTAGCACCTGGAGATTCCTTTGGAAAAGTCTTGGGATACGTGGAGCACGTGTGGATCACCGCTAGAGGAATCCTACACATGGATTATATGACGCAATTACAGATCACATCATATCATGATCAGAAACATCAAAAGGAGATACAATTCTATCAAGGTAATTCTTGCCTTTTATTTAAATTAATTATAACCAACATATAATGATCCTATCTATAGTTCTGGGACTCCCCTCTTTTCTTTTGTTTTTCATTCTAATCCAAAGATCTTGTATTTTATTATCATGATGGATCTTAGATGAAACATCATTAATGAAAAAAATTAAAGTTGGGTACCCCCACCAACATGCTTTCACTACTCCGAGAACCTACAAGTGGTATTAGAGTGGTCATATTGTTAATTAAAATTATTTAGTTTTTTGTTTATGATTTACGCATTTAATAATTTAGTTGTTTTAATTCAATATTAATCATTCTATAAATTTGAATCTCGAGATCTGTTCCTCCTCTCTCGTTTCTTGTTCACCTCACAGAAATGACTTTTTCTTTTAATTTTTGATTAAAATTAAATAGAGGATCTCATCCGGAGGTGCCAAAAGTTCTTGTCCATACAACACAAGAATACATGGTGTGTATTTGGCAGTACACGTCATGTAGTCTAAGTTCAATGCATCGAACTTGTTGGCCAAATCAGGACGTGTATTGGAGTTTTTCTATGTCTTAAATGACACCGTGTGTTGACCAGGATTAGGTGGCACACAGTTTCCAGATTACACGCTGTGTGGTCCATTGAACAAAAAATTTAGTCCCTTTGGGTTAGGGTTGAACCGTGTACCTCGTACATGGATTTCCCAATTGGAAACCGTATAACACGGATACTACATGGTGTCTGTCCCACTAAAAACATCGTGTACTCCGAAGATTTCCTAAGTACATCTACACGCCATGTCCCTGGGCGTGTACTTTGGATGGACGATGAACAAAAATTACATGTCATGTAGTCAGAACTACACGCCGTTTATTCATCCAAATTAGGAAGATTTTTTAAAATTTATTATTATATTATAAAAACCCTTGAGATGTGTACCATAGTTCAGGCGTAAAGCTGAGGCACAACACATGATACATCTTTTATATATGTGTGTTTAATTTAACATCTGTGTAATGTTCACTTCTACTCATTGGGTAGTTATGAATGGGAATTCACCATGTTGCCTCCAAGGTACAAGTTATGTACAAAGATAATTTTAAATGAATTTATTTGTTTAAAATTATTATGGATGAGAATATCAAGGAAATTTAGAAAATGGTTTATAATAAAATGATTTATTAATTAAACACAATTAATTGATTCAAGCGTGATTTATCTTAAACAAGAACAATTAAAGAATTGAATACTAGTTTTATTTATGCTTAAATATCGTTGCATGTATGTATAATCATGAGATAGACCAAGAACATTGTATGTGAATGGTTTCATTTAATTAATTTATTTAAATTAAATTTTTTGGCCTGTGAGCCTTCTCCTCATTAATATATAGGGCTTGCGCACCCAAGGTTTCTTTTATGTAAAACCCCATTTTACCCCTAACCTGTGAGTGAGATAAAAGCATATGTAATGGATGGAGCTCCCAAGATAGTGGAGGCGACTCAATTTAGGAGCCAAGGTGAAACCAATCCAAGGAGATACAAAGGTGGACATGTGGAAATCTGTAAACACAAACGCAAAAGGTTCAAGGTGTTTCTCCCATAGGTCTTGGGTTAGTTTATCAACCATTAGATAAAATAACCAATAGAAAAAGATCATGATCATACCATTTATTTTATTTTTGTCAGTTGCATTGTTTATTTATTATGGGTGTGTTGTCATGATCACACAATTAATTAATTAAACAATCATACAAGATGGAACTAAAATAAGACCGGCTTATGCAAAAATATTATATAAGACATGGTTAATCACTTAATTATATCCCAATTAATATTAAAAATCATGTAAAAACGATATTAAAATGGTAATTTACGTATAAGGATAAAATCCCTCAATGAAAATATCAAGTCGGTATAGCCTTCCATAATCTTGGCTAGAATCGAACCATAGTTCAAAGTGCTTAACCAACCCTAGTTGGGGTGCTTTTAATTATCGGGGAATTCTAATTCAAGGTTTTGGGTTAAAATGAATTAGTTCACATCAAGGGTTGACTACCATGATAGGACATGGTGTGAACAAGAGGCAAAGGTTGAGGAAATACAAAATAAAAGTATTTCAGGTGTGGGGAGTTCACTCAACGGATCAAGGAGCTGTGAGTTAATGCAGTTGGAATTTGGAATGCCTAACTAAAACCCTTAAAGTTTCTTGACCAACCATATTTGGGGTAATGATAAGAGAAATATAGATCCTTTCCACTAGAATATTTAGGCAAAAAAATATTCTAAAGTCAATGGTGAGGGATATTGGATTTTGATAAAATAGTGGGAGACTAAAAAGTATTAAATTATTTATTTGTCTTAGTTTTATCATGATGAAGTACTAAACCTTTGCTCATCTTAATTCTTAGAAACGAAAAGAAAAATGACTTCAAACATATCATTTTGAACCATACTTGATAAGGGAAACCTTCTCACCAGAACCAATTTACAAGAATGATAGAGGCGTTTACGTGTCATCCTTCGCCATGAGAGGAAATTGTATGTGCAAGAAGAGCCCATTCCAGTTGTGCTTGGAAAAGAGGCCATTGATGAGGAAATATCTCTCTATATGAAACATATGGATGATGCCACATATATCCAATGTTTCATGCTATTTTCTAAGTCTAATGAGCTCTTGAAGTAACATGAAAACATGGATGTGTATAGCATGATGTCTCACCTTAAGGATCTCTACCAAGATAAGGTGTGACAGGAGAGATATGATATCTCCAACTATTTTTCTACAACTAATCTTGGAGAGTCTGCACCAGATGTGCCTCATGTAGTCAATATTATTGGCTACATTGAACTCCTGGACATCTTAGGGATTAAGTTCTCGGATGAGTTGCATACAGATCTTATTCTATCATCACTGCCCAAGACCTTCTCTAGATTTATTGTCAACTATAACATGAGAAACAATGAGAAGAGTCTATCAAAACTTCCGACATTAATTCGCTTGGTAGATAAGGACATGGGGAATAACAAACCCACAATACTTATGGTGAATAAGAAAAGGAAGGACAAGGAAAAGGGTCCAAGGAATTATAAACGGTATGAATCCCCTGAGAATCGTCCCTCAAAGAAGGGGAAAATCCATAGGCAGTTCAAGGAACAAGAGGTGGTATGTTTTTTATGTGGAAAGAAAGGCCATTTGAAGAAGAACTTTAACCAGAAGAGTGGATATGATAAATGTGCATTCATTATTGAGTGTAATATTTCCATTTCTACACATTGGGTATTAGATACATCTTTTGGGGATCACATCTGTATTCAAATGCAATAACCAAGTATATTTAAAAAGATTTCTAGAGGAGAGGTGGATCTCTAGGTTACCAATGGCACGAGGATGGATGCGTTGGTCATCGGTGATTACCATCTCTCATTTCCAACCGGGAAGATTTTGGTTTTACATAATTGTTATTATGTTCCTAGTGTTACTAAAAACATAATTTCTGTATCATGTTTGGATATGGTTGGATTTATTTTCAAGTTTGGAAATAAGGGTTGCTTCTTTTATAAGAACAATGTATGTTATGGTTTGACGCATTTAAATAATGGTCTGTATGTATTAAATTATGAAAACCAAGTGTTGGCAATCAATAAAAAAACAAACTCTCATGACTCATACATCAACCAGTTGTGGTATCACCGTCTCGGTCATGTAAATGAGAAGTACTTGACAAAGCTCTACCAAGATGGCTATTTAGACTCTTCTAAGATAAAACCACTTTATAGATGTCATGCTTGTTTACAAGGTAAAATGACAAAGATGCCTTTCAGTGGATAGGGTGAAAGGGCCACAAAGCTTCTAGGATTGGTGAACATGGATGTGTGTGGACCATTTACAGTAGAAGCTATAGGTGGATATTCTTACTTCATTACTTTTACTAATGATTTGGGTAGACATGGATCTGTCTACTTAATGAGTTATAATTCAGAGTCCTTAGAGAAATTTATGGAATTTAAGAATGAAGTAGAGAATCATCGTGGTAAGAAGATAAAGAAACTTCAATTGGATCAAGGTGGAGAATATCTAAACCAAGAGTTCATCGATCTTCTACATTAGTCTGGGATTCTATCTCATCTCACTATTTCTTATAAACCATAGTGGAATGGTGTTAGTGAAAGGAGGATCCACACCTTTTTGGAAATGGTGAGGTCGATGATGAGTCATGCAGATAATCCATTATCCTTTTGGGGATATGCATTACAAAATGCAGTATACACATTAAACCGAGTACCAACTAAGGCAGAAAATGGAATTCCATCCAAGTTATGGAATGTAAAGAAACCCATTTTGTCTCACACACGTGTATGGGAATGTGATGAATTTTTTAAGGCATTATCAGGTAACTAATTATCACCCCAGGGAACGATGTGTATCTTTATAGTATATCCCAAGTAAATTAAAGGATATTACCTATATAACCCTTCAGACAAGAAAGTTACTATCGCCAGACATGCTGTCTTTCTTGAGAGGGAGCACATCCTCAAAAAAATAGTGGGAGAAAGATTGAATTTGATGAAGTTGTTGCTAAAGATACATAAGAGTTGGTGTAGGAACAAGTTCCATAGGTCCCCATGGAAGAGGTTCCAGAAACACAAGTACTACTTAGGAGCTCAAGATAGGTAAGGGAACACTAGAGATTTGGTTTCCTAGTAACTGATTATGGTGAATCATTATTATTGGACAATGAAGAACCTCTCTCCTACAAAGAAGTAGTAGAAAGCTCAGAAGCTGCAAGATGGCTAGAAGCATAGAATTCTGAGATGGATTCTATGTATCAGAACCAAGTCTAGGTTCTAGTCGATGAGCCAATTGATGTAAAGCCTGTTGGATAAAAATGGGTATTCAAGAGAAGTTTGGACATGGAAGGTCAAGTTAGCACCTATAAAGAAAAGCTAGTGGCTAAAGGATTTAGATATCATCAAAGAATTTACTATGATGAAACCTTCTCACCAGTTACCATGTTTAAATCCATACTAACCATACTTTCCATAGCAACTTACCATTACTATGAGATTTGTAAAATGGTTGTCAAAATAACATTACTTAATGAGAACCTTTAGGAAGATGTGTATATGACACTACCAGAATGGTTTGTGACACCAGGTGAGCCAAACAGGTTTGCAAGTTGCAGAAATACATTTATAGAATAAAGAAAGCATCCAGGTCATGGAAAATTCGATTTGATGAAGCCATAAAGGAATTTGGTTTCATTAAGAACGAATGAGAGCCATGTGTTTATAATAAGTTTCATGGGAATGCGATCGTTATCCTAGTAGTATATGTTGACGACATATTGCTTATTGGAAACAATGTACCAGTCTTACAGTCAGCTAAGGAATGGTTGAACAAGTGTTTCTACATGAAGGACTTGGGTGAAGCAGACTACATTCTAGGGATCAATATAATTCATGATCGATCCAAGAGGCTTCTTGGACTAAGTCAGGGTACATACATTGACCAGATACTAAATAGATTTAGTATAGAACAATCCAAGAGGAAATTGGTTCCAATGTCACATGGCCTATATCTTTCTAAGAAAATGTATCCTCAGACACAACAAAAGAAAGATAGATTGAGTAATATTTCACACGCTTAGGCTATAGGATCCATCATGTATGCCATGTTATGAACTAGGATTGATGTTGCCTATGCATTGAGAATGGTAGGTAGATATCAAGAAGATCCATGAGAACAACATTGGATTATTGTTAAGACTATACTTAAGTATCTAATAAGAACTAAGGATATGTTCTTGATGTATGCAAGAGATGGGGATATTTTCATCAGAGGGTATACTGATGCTAGTTTTCAGATAGATTAGAATGATCTGAAGTTGTAATCTAGATATGTTTTCTGTCTCAATGAAGGAGCTGTGAGATGGAAGAGTTCAAAGCAACCAATTTTCACTGATTCTACAATAGAGTCTGAATATATAGCAGCTTCTAATGAATCCAAGAAAGCCGTTTGGATTAGAAACTTTGTCTAGGATCTTGATGTAGTGCCTAGCAGTAATGATCCTATCACATTATATTGTGATAATACTGCAGTAGTGACTCTTGTAAAAGACCCAAGGTCACATCAATAGACAAAGAACATAATTCGAAAGTATCACCTCTTGAGATATTTCTATAAAAGGGGTAAATTTTCAGTGAGGAGAGTGTCCATATAAGAGAACATAGAAGACCCCATGACTAAAGGCCTATCTTAGAAGAAGCAATAATATCATGTGAGAGCTAGTGGGATAAAGGTTATTAATAGTTGGCTCTAATCTAAGTGGGAGTCTATTGGAGTTGGTGGCCCAGAACAAACTACTTTGTAATTTATTCATTAATAAATACCTTATCACATCTTGATTATTCTTCTGCATGATAATGCTTGTGATAATGTCATAAGGATAGCTATTGCATTGACAAGTCATAGTGGATCCCTACTATGATGAGAACCTAAAAGTGCTATAACACTGTTCTTGAATATATGTTCTATAGCCAGATGATGTTATTTGGGGGACACTAATAATACATTACATTAGGGTGTGAACTCATAAAACTTTGAGACACCTTCTCATGGTGTACGCCCTTGGTATTAACCAAGAGAATATTATGAGAATGGGACCCGCCAGTAGGAAATCCACATTTCATAGTGTCATTGGATGTTCCTATCTGCGGACATGTGTATTGGTCCTTAGACTTTAAAATTATTATTAATGAGTATTACAACTCATGTACTTAGATGTATTGACAAAAAATATGACCAAACACTATTCACAGTGAGGTAGGATATGTTGGGTGCATTATGAGTAATAATGCATTAATAGATAATGCGAGAAAGGATTTGTCCCTTTTGTTCCATAATGGAAGTAGATATATCAGGGCCTTTGATGGAATTGATATAGCCTAAATAAATCCATGGCCATGGTAAAAAATGGGAGAGTTCAATTCTGGGAAGTCAGAGAATGAATAATCGAGCACATGGGTTGATGGCACTCTCATGCAACCCGCTTGATTCAAGATATCGAGACAAATGGATTACATTACACGGTAAGCATTTGTAGAAGGTGACACATCATTACGGAGTTAACTTATTTCTCTATGGGTGCCTTGGTGCGTTACTAGATGCTAACCTTGTACTTTAGGTAGGCTCCGCTTAATGCCATTGAGAAAGAGGCCTAGAGGGTCACACACTAAGTGTGTCCAAGTATCTCAGTTAAATATTAATTGAACAAGTTGAATAAAGATTATTCCCAATTGTGGTCTAATAATTAATTAAGGATTCCTGATCGCATTTATATTGACACTAGTTATTCGAGAGAATATATTTTTGGTGACATAATATATTTATTAGCGAGTATTTAATTAAATAATATTAGGTGTAATTTGGTGGGTGCATGTCAATTAATAATAATAGCAAACAGTTATTATTAGACCTGGGGTATTACTAATAATTATATAAAATGAATAAATGTTTTTGGGTAATTAATTAATCTTATTATTATATGTAATTAAAAATCCCAATTATATAGTTATCATTAGGCTAGACATTTTTCTATGGTTGTGCACAACAGATATAGAGAAAGATCTCAAGCCAAGAGAGAATTATTTTCTTCCAAGAATTATCTCATGCTATGAGAGAGAGATCCTCCACCACCGGATCAAGGCGATCGAATGCAGACATCGCAAGTGAAGGCTCTTCCGTGCTAGCACCCATATATTCCTTCAGTTAAGTTAAGGGATACATGGAGAACATGTGGATAAACTCTAGATTAATCCTACACTTGGATTCGACGATGCAATGATGGATCACACCAGATCATGACCGGAAACATCAAACAGAGAGAGAATTCCATCGAGGTAATTCTTTTATTTTAATTAAATTAATTATAACCAACATATGATGATCCTCTCTATAGTTCTAGGACTCCCCTATCTTCTTTTGTTCTTTGTTCTAATCCAAAGATCTGGCATTTTATTATCGTGACAGATCTTGGATTAAACGTCGTTAACAGAACAAATTAAAGTTGGGTACACCCACCAATGCGCTTCCGTTGCGCCCAAAACCTAAAAGATGTACATAATTTAAGTTTATAATTATTGGGAATAAAGGGGATTTGGTACTTTGAGGATGTTCTAGTGGTGAAAATGAGTTAAAACCCAATTTGAATAGAGAGAAAGTCATGAAGGACCTACACTAGAAAAAACATTCATGAGACTAGTTGAATGCAGTTTAATGTGAGGAGGCATGGACTGGGGGAGGACCCAGAATAGAATATTCTTAATGCTGGTCCATGGATTCATGGTTTAGTAATACCTACGTATCCCACCAGGTATGGTAATTAAGACACATGTAGTTCTGGAACACAACATGGGGAGAGGTTGATGCTTGAAGGGTGGAATCCTCTTTGGATAGGACATTGAATCATCACAAGGTAATTGTATGAGGCATCCCACGTTTATGATAGAGAAGGATAAGGATATAGTTTGACATTGTTTGATGAATATTATGTTTTTCTCATCCCATATTTTCATTTGAGGTATCTTTTATTTGTCACTATGGGTAAGTTTATTGTTTATTATTGTGTGATGAGGATGTTGGGTCATCTATTTTTTAACATATGAGGAATCCTATGTTATACAAACAAGGTATGGATACATTTTAATGTCATTTAATAATGATGTTGGTGGGTCTTACACATTGAGCTACCCATTATATATTTTTCTTCATTATTTCAAGTTTTAGGGAATCTCAATTTGTGGAAAAGTCAAGGAATATGATTAGAGATTATACATGGTAAAGAGGCATATGGAATATTTTCTCATCATGGGAATGGGTTCATGGGAGTTTAATGCTCAGGAAGATAAACTCACTCTAGGATAGAAAAACTTGCAGCTGGGACAAAATACAAAAGGTCTAGGCATCACTAAGTATCGCATGGGTTGAAAATCAGGCCACGGGTAAACCTGTAACACGACGTGGTAAGTGAACAATGATAGAAGGGTGTTTTTTAGAAAGGAAATTTAATCATCTCATAGTTATCATATGAGGCATCCTGTATTTATAAAACAACATGGGAAGGAAACAATTTAACATATTGTGATAAATACATCGGTTTTAGTCATCCCATATTTATCATACGAGGAATCTTGTTGTAACATAGGTAAATAATATAATTTAACATAATGTTCTTAGGATGTTGGGATTTATATTTTAGAGTTATATAACTCAAACTATGGTTTCCACTAGTTTATGGTCATAGATCTTGGACCATAAAAGGGGTTTATGAGAAGTACTTCTTGAGAAACTTGGTGTTGGTGGGAGGTGTCATGAACTCCATAGATTGAGTATGCACTATTAGGGTACACCTTAGGAATGATTTAAGGTCCTTCCAACTTGGGTTCAAGATTTTGTGGTTTATTTTTGTGTACCATTGGAAACCTAAGATATATCACCTTGTCACCATGAAGGAATGATCAGAGGAGAACCTTCTTGTTGAATACTCACACTACCTAATTATGGAGCCTCTCTAAGTTATGTAGTGCTGGGATCCTATTTTCCTTATGGGATTCCAAATCAAATAGATATTTTTTTATAATTTCAGATGTATGCTAGTCATACATGGTCATTTGAAAGTATGAAAACTGAACCTCTATTGGTAAAACTACTTTTATTCTATATACCAAGAAATATGGTGTCGCTTGGGTGGAACTCTGAGTCGTCATTCAATCGGCCTATAGGATATTAGGGAGTTTTTTAGAAAAATAATTTTACTTTGTCCCACCATATTCTATAGGATGTTAGAGAGATTTTTATTGAATGCCTTAATGTATTTATTCTCCCATGCATAATAGTAATAAGGGTGTTTGGAACATATTTTTTACATGGCATAAAATTTCTTCAACTCAGTATTCTAGATTTTAGTGCCACTGTTCGTGAGAATAGTGTGTAGAACCCTAAACCAGTGAATGATATGGGAGTTCAAAAACTCAATCACAGATTGGGTTTTGACTGCTTTGAGGGGAACTATTTCTACCCACTTTGAGAATAAGTCCTCTATCCTAAGAAATAACCTGTATTGTCAAACTATTGTTAGTGAGTAGAAACCCATAATATCAAGTCCCAAAACTACATAGGGCCAAGAATAATTGGAGTCATGTAGATGTTCTGGTAGTCATTACATAAAATTGGTATGGATCTAGCATGCATGACACCTCTTGGTGAAATCAATGCAGTCGCAAACCATGATGGGACAAAATTAACCCAAACTATGAATTTAGTGGGAAAGATTCAATCCTAATTGAGGGGGCCCACAAAGTCCAGCATGGACCTCTTGCATGACCCAAGGTATCTCCTCCCCTTTGATGAAATGGAGAATAATTCCATTTAACCAATTCCTATAATGAATCTTCTCGAGGTTAAGGACACCCTAGATTGTAAAATATGTTGCATGCTGGTGGATTTGCTCACGATTGGATCATTTTGACATGAGAGTGTCATGGTAGAGATAATAAAAAAAAGAGTCATCCAATCTGGAATTTCTTTAGCCATAAGAGAATTTTAGAGCCCTTGTGCAAAAGTTTCAGCAACCAACTGATTAACCCACTAGTTATATCCATCTAAAGTGGTAGGGGAAATGACCCTCTAATGTACCACAAGAATGACTACGTCATATTGATCAGGTTCTATCAGGCATGTGACTAGGATTTCTAGAGCAAGAGATGAACCATTTTTTGATCAAGGAATATGATTCACCTTCTATTGAGAAGGGATTTGGGACAATAGTTTATGGGACTATTCCAACAGGGGAATAAGACCCTTCTTCCTTATGAGTTTGTTACCATTGATTTCCTTTATGGCTAGCATGGACCCCCCTACAAGAAAATTGTTAATTTCAATCTCAAGGTCCATCTTGAGACTAGTGATAAGAGCCTGATACTCTACCTCGTTGTTGGTACATCCCTTTGAAAATATAAATGAGTATATAAGGATTACCTATTCTAAGGTGATAAGGAAAATCCCTAGTCCAGACCTATTTAGTTTGTGGTCCTTGAGCCTTCTACTTATCTGACTCTGGGAGGATCCATTGAAATGATTCTACCAACTTGGTTCAACCTGATCCACTGAGAGAATGGATTCATATAGGAAATCAACATATAGGGGAAGTTACTCATGGGATGGGTGCATAGTCAAAATGTATTCCAATACTTGGATCTTGACATATTTATGTGGGAAAAATCTAATATTGAACCACTAAATAATTACTTCCCAACATGTTATTCTCCCTATGAGCATGGGGTGGTTGAGAATTTAGTTTAGTGGGTCAACATGATACACCATCTGTATCTCATGATGCTGCAAATAATGTTACAAATTATACACTACAAGGACCAAAGTAATGAAACTATTCTCAAAGGGGGAGTATCTGGAATTCATGTCAAGGAGCATGCATATGAGATAATATAGGATTTTCCCTTACCCTTATTGTTCTTATTTGGTAAAATGGATTCAAGGAATCATTATAGTGTGGTGACAAAAATCACCAAGGGATTTCCTGAAGTAGGTGGAATTATAATCGAAGGCTACAGAAAATATTGATTAATATCCTCAAAGGTGGTCTATAAATACTTGTCCCACTATTAGGTGGCGCCTTTCTTCACTGGCCTCAAAAAGGGATTACACTTTCCAGAAATATTTGAAATAAATCTATGAATATAGGTTAAGTGTCCTTAGAGGAATCATAACTCCCAGAGGTTCCATGGAGGAGGTATTTGGATGACATCCTTTATTTTATCAAGATCGATCTCAATGCCTCTATATCTAATGATGAATCCAAGAAATTTTCCAAAGGTAAGCCAAAATGTACACTTAAAGGGGTTAATCTTTAATTACAAGGAGAAGAGGAAGTCAAAAAATTTCTCATGGTCATTGAGATAGTCTTGACATTGGTGGGACTTTACCAAAAAATCATCAACATAACGTTCCACCAGCACCCCAAGGATCGAATTGAAGATGTGGTGCATGGCCTGCTGGTAGGTGGCTCTAGTGTTCTTTAAGAAAAAAGGAATCACTCGTTATTAGAAGTTTCCTTAGGGTTTCATTAAGGAATTTTATTCATTATCCTCAGTGTCCATTCTAATCTTATTGTATATAGAGTTTCTATCCATAAAGGAGAGGTCCTAGAAACTAGTTATATCATCAATTATGAACTCTGTCACCAGAAGGGTAAAATAATCCTTCAGGAAATGTATGTTGAGGTCCTAAAAGTCAATTTAGACTCTAATCTTCCCATTCTTTTTCCTGACTAGGATAATTTTGTCCAACCATTTAGGGTACTAGGCCTAAATGATGAAGTTGTCTTTGATAATATTGTCGAATTCGACCACAACCATGGAACCCTGAGATGGGTGTATTTGTTGGGAGGTTTTTAGAAACCCTGATGGCCCATTAGAATACTAAGGTGATGAAATTCAATCTAGGGATCGAGCCTTTACATCTCATCATAGTTATAGGAAAACACATTGTGGTGCTATTTCAGGAAGGCCACATACTACTGTTGTTCCTCTAGTGACATTGTTGTACTAATCAATGTCAGCCTTAAACCTTTATCAGTGCTGAGATTTACCCATGTCAAATCATCAACTATTATAGATACAACATATTAAAAGGAAGGAGGGGAATCATCATGATCATATTATTTTTTTGATAAATGGTGATTAGAAGGAGGAAACTCTTATATATCAGAAGATCTGGGGGATTCATGATTTTCTATTATGGTGTACATGGAATCCTTAGTGAGGGGTTCTTATCCCATGGAAACAGTGGTGAAAAAATCTACTGAACCTATTCCTCATGGTTTCTAACTACAAGGTACAATTTTAACATTGAATAAATGATGTTAGGTTGAATTACATTGGGATAAACTTTCATTTTGGAACATTTGGGGGTGTTTTTGAAGAAAATACATAGGGAGGATCCCTTGAAACTCTATAGAAGTAAGGTTTTTTGGTGTTGTTCAAGCATATCCCACATAGAAGTATGAGGTAATCTATAATAAATCCTTCTTAGAGATGATAAAATAGCTACCCATATCTAGGATCATGGGCTCCAACCAATGGATAGGAATAAAAAATACATCTTTATGGTTTTCCCACAAATCTGCTGAAGTGGTTGTTAGATCATTGAGGACATTGACGTGCTTGACCCCATTGGTCTGAAGCTATTTTTATTCCCTTTTTAATACCCCATATCCAAATAATAGGATTAACAAGAGTTAAAGTGGGATTCATTGCCCTAGAGTATCCTTACTCAATAATCAAGGGAATATTTGAGGCACTAGTGGTACGAAGAGGGGACCAATGCAGATAGATGAATCCAGAGCCTTCCAAATAGGGCATTTTAGGCAGTATCATACAGGACTAACATAAATTAAATACTTAATACCAAGCCAAAAAATTGATCCTTTAGCCATATATTTCCATATAGATTCTTCTCACTCTTAGCATACCACTAAATTAAACAGTTAGAGGGAATCAGATCCTCTTCTATGAGCCCTAACTTATGAAGTGTCTGAGATAGGAAGAGATTGATCCTAGAGCCGATATCCACCAGGAATTTGATAATTTACACTCCATTAAACAATCCTATATTATACAATGGGTGTATATACCCTTGAATGAAAACAACCTAATATTTATTAGAAAAATAAATGATTGGTCGACACTCCTCCCACTTGGATTCATCTTCATGATCGACCTCAATTATAGTTACCTCAACCGCAAACTGGAGGGGGGTTATTTTGGGATTTGAAAAGGTACTCAAACATCTCTTTTGAAAATTTGAGTGCGTCGAGGATCTAAATCCTTGCTGGTATACCAAGGAGGCGATTCATAATGTCATATTTCCATGTAAGGGGAATATTTTTTTCTAAAGAGGGTCCTTATTTATAATGGAGCACGATATGTTCCATTGGATGAGACACTAGTGCCTAGTTAGTGCTGACTTCATGCTACTGTTGATTAGATGATTTGGCTGAACACTTGATGGATGAGCACCAGATTACATAGGTTAATATCTGATAGGACATTGATGACCATGGTGTAGTTGAAATTGAGTTATGTGGTCAACCAATATAGTCATCTATGGAGATTCTCCCAATAGAGATGCTTGGGTGGGTTGTTCTTACTAAGCCTTATGCAAGGACCACTATTTGGTCTTAGTATAATTAATTTTTTGGATTGATATGATTTCCTAACTATTATTCCATAAATTTCATCCCTAAATTATCCTTTGATGGTGTTGACCGGGGGTGCTTGATGGGTTTGCATGGTGTCCCCCATCACTGGATATATTATAGTGATCTACCAATTCGACAACATTCACAAAGGTGTACTCTCACTCCTCTTCAATGGAATATTCCTAGAATGGATGAACTTTGGGAACATTTCCAAATTTGGAAGGCATGAAGTAACAAAGGGTGCACATTGGTTTTTTCATTAGTAGGGGAATATAATTTCTTTTGCGTTTCCAGTGCTTTTTTTTTGAGACATGGAAGCTTGTGATGAAAATGCAGATGTAATGGTGAGAGGAGATGAAAAAACTATAGGTGGTTCTTACCTTCGCAAGTGGTCCCAAATAAGACCATGGGCATGAGAGATTTTCTTACAATCTAACTAGACATTTTACTTATGTGTTCCATGGATGAGGTATTTTGACCACTTAGAAAATTACTCACTTCCACTCTCAGGATTAGTATATATATCCTCTATCTATGCCAAAATGTCACCCAATTTAGATAGGAAATGATCCACTTGATCATATAGCCAGTGTTTGAATAAAAATAATTATTTAATGGAATTTATGAGTATCCTATGTTATGGGTAGTGGTTTTCATGGTTGTTATGTTTGACCTCTTGTGGTCTCATGTATTCTGGAAACTTTAGGATACCTTTTTCTTGGGAATATATGAAATACCTTGGGAACTTTTCATACTTGAAGGAGTAATTATTTTTCTTCATTTATGTGAAGGGAACCCTAGGTGCCTAGCCCTATCAGGGACTAGGTAAACATTATCCTAATGAGGCTACACTGACCGAGGTTGCACCTTTTGTGACTATGTTTAGTAAGGTTGTGCCTGGAGGGTCTATACTTGAAGAGGATGGAGAGGTTTATCCGAAAATGGGCCAGTAAGTGGATTGGATTAGAATCCAATATATTCATAGAAGGGGTTGTATCTACCTTCACATGCCTTCATATAGGATATGGATTAAAAAATAGACATGGCCATTTCTTGGTATGCTGCAAGGATTCTTCCAGACACTGATATTTTTTAGAGAACTCCTCAAATCTTCCTAGATAATTCAGAGGGATGAGGGTGTGAAACAAAGAATATTTAAATTTCTAAATTAACTTCATAAGTATATGTTCATGGTAAATAAACATGTTGAGTGAGTATGTGAGTCCTTTTCATTAGTCAATTAAGTCAGTAACTCACTCATCAGGGCTGTGTCTGTATTTAGAGAGGCCAATGATGTTGGTTTTGCACAAATTGTAGTTGAAAAGGTACAAGAACTATTTGTGGAGATCCTATTTGGATGCAATGGATCTTGGGGCCAGATGGGTGTACCAAATTAATATGGGTCCTTCTAGGGTTTGGACGAAACATCAGATTTTTGTGAATTACTATTATTATGGAGTCACCAACATTGGGTCACACCGTGAGGAAAAGTGTGTAAGATGCTATAACAGATCACCTGTACTATCAAACAGGTTGAATCTAGAATTTATAAATTCTAGGGGCACCCAAAATGGCCCACCCATGTTGGTTATAGAATTTATTCAGATGGAATTTCCGCCTATCACATTTCCAAAGCATCGAGGTGGGTGATGAGAGAAACTATCACATAACCTTAGTGAGGGTTTATGGTCACCAATTATTTGACAGGATCATTAGCTTGGAGAGTGTATTGGAATTGATCTCGAGGTAGATAATCACACTATTCTAGAGGATTGGGTGACTCATACCTTGGATGATTGCCTTATCCCTCTACTTCTACCCTAACCGGGTTCACTGGACATCCTAGTTCAAATATGAGTGTTTATCTAAGGGGGACTGGGTACACACTTGGAGAAGAGACGAGGTCCCTTTTGATATTATTAGGGTTAGGGGGATACTTAGTAATAATCTCATAAGTGTGACTCTTATAGTCCTTAATCTCTTAGTGAAAAGTGACTATCCTGGGTTCTGAATCAGTTCTTAGCGTAATCTAGGATGGACCAATGGGCTCAATAGGTCCATTTAAATTTTTAATATACTGGTGATCAGGTGGGAATATATCATTTAGGGAACTTATGAGGCCCATCACCTATATCTATTGATGAGTTTGATCACCCATCAAAGGGTCTTCTCGATATTGCATTGCCCCCTAGTGTGGGTTCTCCTTATTGCTCCCTGCACCAAAAGTATGATTTTTTTGGGTTTTCCAAAGGGTCAATGGTTATTATGTTTAATGTGTTAGTGTTTATAGGATAATATTCACCATTTATTGGAATACTTGACTAACAGTCATGGTGTTTGCAACGACTTGGGTTTTCTCATAGGTATGAATCATTTTTTTCAGTTCAAATCAATTTTTTATCTTGGTGAACATTCCCACAGCCTAAAGAATGATTCAGGAGCATCCAAGACTTGTTCAGATCCTGGAGATTAGAAAATTTGACAAACAGAGTGGGACACATGGTTAGTGAAATGTTAGTACTAACTGTGTGGCTTAACCTTGCGTGGAACCATTGAAAAGGAGAGGCCACATGGTTTGCTTGCAACTTTGAGAGCCATGCCACATGATTGGGTAGAATTGTAAAGGTTGGTGATAGAGGCTAATCTCATGGCTATCACATGGTTAAAAAAACCATGTTCCTAGAACGTGTGAGTGATGATTAAAGGTAGTGGGTGGTGCATAATTGCCACATTTTTTGGATAATCATATGACCAAACCGTGCGAACCAATTTTTGGGGGTAAATTTATCATTTTTACCTCAACGAACATAAAATATCACCCTCTATTTTATTCTCCCATTTCCAGTATTTAGCATTGCCTTCCTCACCCAAAGGCTCTCGACCCTCATCACCTTGGTATCTCGATAACTCCTTGATATAGACTCTAACTTCATCACATTGAGAATCATGGTATACAGAGCAGTAAGCTTCCTAATACTCTTGTTTCCTACCATAGTTTATCTTTCCATATCTAGCACAATTTTGGTGTGAGATCATATACCCTATTTTTAGGGAGTTGTTCCATTATTCATTTTTCTTCTATTCTTCTTTGAATCAAAGGCCAACACTAGATGAATGGTCATACACAGATCTAAGGTAGGTATTTTAGCAAAATTTTCCAAAAGATTACATGTTTTCATAGTATTAGGCCATTATGCCGCACACGATACATTTCCATGAATTGTCATAAAATGTTTTAAAATTCCTTAATTAATTATTCCATGTATAATTAATTCCATAGACCCTTATAAATTCATTAGAGGATGATGAAATCTTGATTTCCACCCCTTAAAGTGTTCTAAATGAAGTTCCATATTTTTTGTATATGTCTAAATGACCAAGAACCTTATAAGTGTTTGAAATTACCTTGAATTGGTATCTTCCTTGACTTGTAAATTTAATGTTTTAATTTAATTGAATGTAAATGGGTGTAAATTCCATGCCACATGTTTAATAATTATGAACATGAATTATATGAGTTTTGAAACCTTATATATTGTGATAAATGGTTGTAAATGCATTATAGGTGGTCCCTTATATTATTATAATTATTATGAGTATTCCATTACCATTGGATGTTGAACAATAGTTAAGGGTTATGTTGAGCATGGAATTTCACACTCCCTTATGTTGGGTATTGGGAATGACATCTCACACCATTATACTTTTATCTGGATGGTGGGCATAATGATCTAACTTCCTATGATCCATGTTTTGGGTATGATGACTCACCCCAGAATATCGAGTCATGGTTATGATGTCCTGAATTCAAATGATATTGTGTGAATGGACCTTTTCTAGAGCCAATGTCTCATTAGACCAACTATGGATGCCTGAGTTATGCCTCGTGTCCAACTAGCACCTAGTATCTATGTATATGGCTCTAAACATCCTCAAATATAGTGTGAATATACATGTATACATATTACAATATATATATATGATTAATATATATATATATATATATATATGGTTACTGATTAGACTTATTCCATCCTATGATGAAGCAGGTAGAGCCAACCTGGTGTTCTATAAAAACCTGATCCATCTGGTATTTATTCCTTAGCATTCTTTATATTTTATTTACTTGCACACTGCTATTACTTTGTATATCAATTTGATTATTTCTATTCAATGTTGGTAGTGGACTGTTGAGTTTAGCTCACAACCTACCCTGGATGACTTTGGTACCTCAGTAGTCTTCATGACTGTAGGTATGGAGAATGGAAAGTTCTATTCTACAGATACTTGATCTGATTTACTCATATCTTTTAGAATGAGAGAAGAGGATTGATTTTATGCTCGTGATTCTAAAGGATTCATCTTTTAGCCTTTTTTTACTGTGGTATAAAATTTTGTATATGCATACCCCCATACACCATATTTCCCATTTTTGTATACCATCATTCTATATCATCAATGTATATGACTCGGTCTAGTGAAATTAGATTATTATTTTAATTTTTTGGTTGTTTATGCTTAGATAGATGATTTTTTTATTTTTTTATGATATGTCATATGATATATTATTCATCTTCTACTGTTTGTTTATTTATTATTACTATGGTACCACTCTGATATGATGGTGTAGTATCCCCACTGTACTACCTTACACCCTCGTTTCTAGTTAGAAGCCTCTGGCATAAGGGGAGATGTGATTGAGGTTATGTGACCGACCGACTTGGGGAACCAGTTAAGTGGATCTTGGGTCAGGACTTTGTAAATTGGTATTAGAAAATATTTTTTATTTTTTATTATTGTTTTTCTATTAGATAGGAGACTAGTATGTTATGGAATTTGGTAATGAGCCTATTATTTGGAGTAGCTAACCCATGTACAAGGGAAACCCAAATTACTTAGGATGTGTTATTGCTGTTATTGTATTACGCTAGTTACAATTGATATAGTTTCACTATTTGGGGACACACAAGCCTTGTGATATTATCATTTTTGATGTTATTAATATATAATTCATTCCTTATCCTAGTAAAATAACGAATTAACATATCATGAATCATTATAGGAACATTTATACTAATATTCCATGAATTTTTCTATTCCATGTCTACTTTCTGTGTGTATTTTCATATTGAATACAGTTATTGCCTGGATTGTTATATAATGATATACTATAATGATTCTTGTAGGGATGATATAATTGGCTTCATTAAAGTTTCTACATCAATATAAATGGTGTTTTACTGCATATATTTGTGATGAAACCTTCGTTGGCCAATTATACCATGTTATGGGTTATGAACCTATGAGTTCTATGACCTATTACATCTTGATACTAGATGTAAAGGTCAAACTGCAATTAAATGACATGCAAATTGTAATTTTTAAGAGGAATTTATAAATAAGCAATGGATATACATCTAATAATACCATAATATATATATATATTTATATAAAATGATGAAAACAAAAATGAAGTTAAATTTTTAAATGAAAGGTTACCGCTAAAAGAGTATTTCAATTCTATAGTAAGGCGTGTTTTTCTCTATACCTTATAATTGAAACTCCATATCTTGGAACCATGTTGTATGATTTGAGACATGGACCCAAACCTGGCCTTATTAGTCAATTTTTTGGGGGCCCTTTTTATTTCTTTATGACGTGTTTTAGTTATCCTTATCACCTAGACCTGGATTTTGATGAAGGTAGAGAGGTGTGAACTTTTATATAGTAAGGATGTGTGCATGAACTTTTATATATCTATAATCTTTTCCAACTATTAAATTCACTTATAAGTTGTGCATTTGGCATTGTAGAATCATTCCCGCATGATAACCTTGAGTTGTACGCTAGGAATGTTGTGACGACCATGCACTAGAGGTGGTGGGACCTAAGATACTCGTGATACCTCATGTAGTTCCACATATAGAACCACTTTCAATTCTCTATATGGTCACCAATGCCCAATTTTGAGAGTGATTTTTCCATATGATGCAGTCTATGTAAGGGGTTTCTTGACACACCTCGACTATGTAAGAGTTGATTCGTGAGTTCCAGCAGAAACATCATCCCAACTTCTTACGGGATGTGGGAAATCATTCTGCAGAGTCATGGCTAGAGGCTATGTTTTCTATCTTTAATCATCTGGATATCCCTCCATAGTGGAGGGTTAATCTTGCTTCTTATATGCTACATGGTTCTTCCAATAGATGGTGGGATGTCATTACCTAGGCATACCGACATCGAGACATGATCAAGGAAGACTTACATATGGTATTTTATGACTAATTCTTTTTATAAACCTTGAGATATAACCAGGATAGAGTGTTAATGAACTTTTAGTAGGGATGCATGTCTATCATGGAGTATTCATCTCATTTTATCAAGCCGAAGAGGTTTTCACTAACTTTATCTAGTGATGATCTTGTGACTACTAGGTGAATCAAGAATGGGATGATATATGCTATCCAATAATTGGTCAATGTTATTCTAATGAGAATTATTTTTGAGATAGTAAAATAGGCGCTCATTACTAAGTGTAATTTTAGGGAAGATAAGGGTGGGAACCATGGTGGTTCAGCACCTAGACATGGCAGTGTTTCTTCAAGAAGGTGAAAGCGCCATTTCTAGGTTTCTCATTGGGGTAGAAGCTGTGAGATAACTCATACTAATAACTTCCTCATATATCATTAGTGTAGGAATCAACACTACACAAAAATCAGTAATTATCGGCATTTTTTAGCAGTAGTTTATGAAATCACTCCTAAAAAATGTGTCAAAATATATCATAGGTTTTTTAAAAACCACAAGTAAAACCCTTTTTCAAAAACCCGTGACACTTCTTCCCCCACCCTCCACCCCCTGAACAAAAGACACTTCTTCCCCCACCCCTCCACCCCTTGAACCCACGACACCCTCTGCCACATAACTAACCCCATGAAACCCTAGGACCCTCCTTCCAACACCCTTCTCCCCATGCTTTACCCCATTGTCGGTAGCTTCCTCTCCATCACTATCACCATAGACTTCCTCTCCATCACTGTTTCCCCCACCCTACAAACCTGAGACCCCTCTCCACTCTTCCCCTATTGCTGACAAACTCGATCCCCCTCACGCCATCCCCCTTCTCCCCCTAACCACAAGCTTCCTACTCCCTTTCCATCCTCTTCATGCCCCATCATGTCAGAGCCCTTCTCCACCTCATTGCTGGCTGCTTACTCCATCTGCAAATTCCCTTGGTTTTTTTCACCTTTGTAGTGGTATTGTTTTCTTATAGATTATATCATATAGATTAGACTTCAAAATTATATTGCTTTTTCATTCAGGTTTAGAACTTTAGGATTGCTGTTTTATGTCTCAACTATATATAATCTTCTAATTCTCCATTTTACTCTTATAATTTATCTACTTTTAGTTATTCATGATACTTTATTCAATGTTTTGTTGGACCTCACCATTGGTTAGACCTTCTTGGGATAAATTTCTAATTGGATTGTAGAGACCCGAAACTTGACGTACATTGACATTACATTACATTTGCGGAATACTTAGTACATACACACAAGGATCATAATAGTTTAGTGTCTTTGGAAACTCGGAACGTAATCTTCTAATTGTGGTGAAAGATCATCAACATATCCTATAAAGATCTTCCCTTTTTTTTACCTAAAAACTTTCTTTATATCCTGGGTAAAAGAAAACATAAAAGGGTGAGCTCAAATGCTCAGTAAGGGTAAACAAAAGAAATATCAATCACATCGTATTCATAAGAACATAACATTTTGGAAATCTTAACCTGCAAAAGAGAGCATAATTTCATAACATGGGATCAATCATGGCAGTGAAATGTAATCACAATAATCATAACATAAAACATGAAACTTTGTGGCATTCACACATAATCATAGAGAATCATTTCTTGTTAGTCAAGACTCATTTCCAAGACTATCTTAGTGGACAAAGTCCCTTTCTGAATCGAGTAACCCTCGTTTCAGTCCTGTTTCACTGAACCGGTATAACCTACCATTCCAGCCATGTCTATCTCATGAGATATAAAATCTTTACCCAATGCATTGGAGGGAGATATAGGTCCCACCCATCTTATAATGAATCCTTTCTTATGTGCGCCACATAATCATAAATCATACATCATCGCAATACCCATGTAATAAAAATGGGATTCTTAAACAACATGACATCATAAAACAATTCATATAAGATAAAGGAATTCATAAAAATGTTTCCATCACAACATAATCAAATCCATGTAATAATAGTGATAAAAACATAACCCTTTTATTATCTTAGATGGAAAATAATTTTTATAAAATACTTTAACTTCATTCTTGAGGAAAATATCCTTTCTACTTCAAAAACACTTTTCCTTTCTTAACATGTCATACAATTTTAAACTAAAAGATGTTGATTAAAAATAAACTTGAATACTTGTAAAGGAAGATTCTTTGAAATAATTTTTTAGAAATCCATTCATGCCGTATAAGTTAAAAAAAAACATTCTTTGTACTTTTGTCGGAAAAGTCAAAAAGTACCTCGTATGAAAAACGAAAAAAGATTCCTTTCATATATTTTACTAAAAACTCACCGAAGAGTAAAATTGGATTTAAAGAATTGTAGGTGGATGGAAATAATATTACATATTGAAGAAACATGGATGTGGATGATAAAATACACCCCAGTAAATACCAAAGTATAAACAATCTCGGATAAAAAATGAGATTGTGATATTTCCCTTACCTTAGGTCCGATTTGCTTCGTATGTGTCCGAAACTCCTGTATAATGATTTAAATAATGTCATTGACTTATTACAGAATCATATTCATTGTTATGATATCATATATGGTTCACGTATGACATTATATTACCCATTCTTTTGTAAATTCCATGTTAAAGAAGTGTTTTGGGTAAAATCGTTTCATTTATCGTAGGTGTTTTGACTTGTTGTTCTTGACATTATTACTACTTATATCATGATTTAATTACTTCCAGAATATAAAATATGATTTATATATCATATATATTCAGTATATATATATATATATATATAATAGATAGATAAATGAAATGAAAAACACCGTTCATGGAGACGGTAGTCCGTACGTACGCATGAACGCTGTTTTTCTTTCCTTATTGTCTTGAATGGAAGTAAGTATATGACATACATATATATATATATATATACATAAATCCAGTATCATTATTATGTCATATATTTCATTAGTACTTATTATATATACTTTATAATCATTCATGAATGGTTAATCATTAAGAATGAATCTCATCGCGTCGTGGAGACGGTAGTCCGTACGTAAGCACGAGCGATGATATCATTTCCATAATTATTGAATTGAATTGGAGTGGATTATACAATATATCAGAATCAATATGATGTTGTAATAACTATGTATAGTTATTCTTTACACCATTATACCCATCCATGTAAGGTGGTGGTGGAAAATAGATTACACCACGGCGTGGAGACGGTATTCCGTACGTACGCATGCGTGGTGATTTCATTTTCCGTAGGATGGATAGATGGTGAAATAGGGTTGTTTCATACTTAAAATAACATATCAGCATATGAGTGATACTTATGTTATTACTTCATAATGAAACAACCTAAGAAGAAGAAGTGGAAGAAGAAATAAAGATGAAAGAATTGGTAACGGTAATTACCTCTTCTTTGAAGCGCCTCTTTGAGACCTCCTCTTAGGGCACTAAAATTGGTCTTTGAGGAAGACCAGAACCTCTATGATGTTGCTAGGGAAGTGGAGAAGAGATTTTGGCAGGGGTTGGCCGAGCTTGAGTGCTCAAATTGGTGTGAGGAGGAGGGGGAGGAGGTGCCCTTTTATAAGGGAGGAGAGGGGCACCTTAGGAATATCTCAAAATATTATTTTATATTAAAGTCAAAATCGGTTTATAATGGTTACAAAGGGTTTTATTTAGAAGCTAAAGTGGGGATGGGTCGAAATACTATCAACTAATAGGATTTAGACAAGTTTAGGGTTTTATTTTAACCTTATCAATTAGATTTAACTCTAAGTAAAATAAATTAACTTTTACCGTGTCTTTTTGTTTTCTTTCACTATATGGTTAATACACTTACTATAACATGCCAAACGAACACAAAATTGTTTATTATTAATATATATATCCTTATCTAAGTAATTTGGCCGAACCTTAGATTTTTAGGAAAAAAATAACAATTAATAATATAATATTTGATTGAAAAACTATTTTGTGTCAATTTTGACACTATTTAGTAATTTATTTTTGTGAAAATAATAACAGAATGATAAGTTCGAACAAAGTTAATTAAATAAATAATAATATGTCATATTAACCTAGAAAATTTGTGGAATTCATAAAAAGTCTTAAATTACATTTATTTTGGTATTTATAATATCAATTATGTCAATATTTCAGTAATAAGATAATTACTGCATCATCTTTGTGTCATAAATAAATTAAATTATTTGAGGTCTAAAAATTACAAATAAAATACCATTATGTAGGAAATCGTTTTAGATTTCTAATGAATATTTACAATCGAATTTATCTTATGTATAACCCTATATTAACAATGATTTAGTAAATAAACTTTGATTTTAACTCTTTTAACTTTTCTTTGAATTAAATAATAATAAATGTCCTAATCTAATCCAAGTGGGCCTAAATGATAATATTTTACACTTAAGGTTGTTTTTGGTCCAGATACACTTGTCCAATAGGATTAGGACATGTGTTAGGGTAATATTAATATCATTTTTACCCTTAATTACCCTATTTACTTTTAACCGTGGTAAATAAAAGTAAAAAGTTACTATTCAAAAAAAATTATTTTCATCTCATTGACCCCCATTTTACTTACTGACATCAACCGTGTCTCTCGGATTTTTGAAATTCCATTCACAGAAGCGGTAAAATTAAGTTTTATGAAAAATTCAGTTTTTTTAACTACCACTTAGTAGTTTCACTATTCATCAAAAATTGATGTTTTTCAGAACAATGCCAAAACTTCATCCTAAGAAAAATTTCATTTTCCGAATTCAAAAATGAAGTCTATTTTACCAAATTCATAACATAGAAGTTTCATTAATTAATTGTATAATTAAATCCCGCTGTTTAAACAAGTGGCGTGTTTTTAAGAAACAATATCTATCAAATGATTGACACTTGTTTATGTCTGGTTTAAATGTGAAATTACATGAAATGACCAACATTGTATTAAATTGTAAAAATATATTCTAAATATACTTTAAAACCACTCAAATTAATAATTTATCACTGTTAATTATTTCTATTGAAAAAGTTGTTTTTAACTAAAATTTAGTAACTTTCACTATTCATCAAAATATGAAAGTTATCCAAAAATTACCAAAATTTCACCCTAAGCTAATTTCGATATTCCGAATCCAAAAATGAAGTCCATTTTGAAAAATAAATTTACAAAATTTCAAAAAGTGGTTATTACTATTCATAATGGCTAGTTTTAATAATATTTTAATAGCATATCGTTGTTTAGTGAAACTCAGTGTTGCGTACAACACACGCTATCGTGGAAGGTCGCAATTGCGTGTAATTCAAGCCAGGTCAGAGATGTGTGTTGTGAAAGCTCCTTTTGGTGTAGCGTACAACACAAGACATTAATAAAATTAAAAAGAATATTTTTCATAAAATCTCGGGCTGTTACATTCTACCCCCCTTAAAATGAATTTCGCCCTCGAAATTCGTCAGGGTTATAAATGGTTTACTACTCGAAAGTTTCTTTAATAGAAACCCACATCGTAAAAAGGAATACCAAAACCAATCTTTAAAAACAAAAGTATGAAACGTAACGGTTACCCAAATAAACTAGTCACTGGGTTTCCACATAGGTGAAAATATGGATATGGAAGAGAAATCTAACCATCATGTTCTGATGGAGAGTGGTAGAGAACATGGATATGGAAAAGCCAGCAATCACAAAGCCATAAATTTGTGACGATCTAAGGTACCATCTGATTCATCAGATATAAGATCACTAGGACAACATTTTTGGTTTTCAAGATCATTTCCCTAATGTTAATGAATTTGAATTAGAATAAATACTTTCTTTATTTTTGTACAATCTCACTGTTGTTCATGCCTTTAACAATTTCCACTTCATCTCTTAAATAAATGAAGTTGAATTTGTTATTCGTGAAGTGTTAGCAGATCATGTGATAGAATGACGGGTCATTCCATCTGTCTCAAACAAAAGGTTAGCAAAAAAAATTATATAAATAAGTCTATCTATAGTGAGATTAATCATATATGGTTCCTAAAATGGACTTATACATCATATGTCATACAACTTAATATAATAAAACTAGTTTCTACTAAACAGGGACTTCCTGTAGGCCAGTGGTAGGCGATAAAGGCCAGTCGCACTTCGGTTGTGGGTTCAATTCCCACAGCCTTGTCCGACACGATGGGCTGTCGCCCGTCCTGCAGGTTGTCCTTTTTCTAAAACTATAATACTATAACATCCCATCAATAATATCGAAAAAAACTTCTATCCTTAAACAATACTAACTTATGTCCAACATAATCCATTCCAATCTTTAGGCTTATCCATAATACTGCAGTCCACTCTCATAACATAGTGAAAACGATTACGAGAGATTTAACACCATCTTCGATCCCCATATATCATAAGATATGTTTTGTTGGTAATATTCCATACATTCAAAGTCCTTAATCATGTATTCTCTTGAATACCCATTGAACCATAGTGAAAACTTGAATGTAGTTAAAAGTTAACACTTTTCACATACCAAAATCCTCAAAATTCTATATACTCAAACCATGATATCACTTAGTCCTTATATCAATCATGAGCTCATGAATACTGTTAAACATTTCGTTTTCTCGTTTTCCCTTCATTATGCGCATATCATCTTATTTCCAAAATATATCTCAATCACTTAGAATACCACATTAGACCAATACATAAATATTCCAATACTCCATGATACAATATTATTTTGGAATCCCATTACATAAACACTTAATCATTCCACCACATCGTTGTCATATTCAACATCGCCAATAGTAATCGCATGTGACTTCCCTTTGTCCTTTGCCTTAAGCGGTTGCTCATGTCGATCATCACTAACCCTTGGATTAGGGCATTTATTATTATAATTCCCCATTTCCTTGCACATGAAGCATTGAAGTGTTGGTGGTACGTTCTCTGCAGTGTTTTATTTATTCAGATCATTAGAATCCCTTTTTCCATTACTTTGACACTCAGCTGCTCGATGACCTTCTTTTCCACACTTAAAGCATTTTCTAGTCCCTTTAAGACAATCTCCACCATGCTTCTTTCCACACTTTGTGCATAAGGAAACATTCATCTTATTTTCACCATTATTCTGAGATTTCTCCTTGAACTCCATCTTTCGTTTCTTGTCAAAACCATGAGATGGATATGTAACACCAACTTCCATTTCTACCTTGATAGCACAACGCACAATTTCTTCATAGCTACTGAAGTCTCTTATAGCTAATGCCCTTCGAAGACTTGGTTTTAAGCCACTGAAAAATCGATCAACTTTACTTTCAGGTTGGATGATAATGCCAGATGCATACCTTGAAAGTCTTGTAAAATTCGCTTCGTATATACCAACAGATTCATCATCTTTTTGCTTTAGTTCAAGAAACTCCTTCTCCATCTTTGTTCAAAGAATACGAGGGAAGTACTTATTGAAAAATAAGTTCTTGAACTCATCCCATTCCATGGACTCAATTTCATCTCTTTGCCTTGTATTCTTGATAAGATTCCACCATTGATCAGCTTCACCTTCCAAACGATATACTGCTAAGATGACTTTATCATGTTCAGAACATTGAAGAACTGAAAATATCTTTTCAGTGGTACTGATCCATTGTTCAGCAAAAAGTAGATCAGAAGACCCACTGAAAGAAGGTGGACGTTGCCTCAGGAAGGACTCAATAGAATATTGTTCCCTTCTCTGCTCATTTGGAAGTCTAGAATGATTCATTGCTTGTGTAAGTATAGAAATAAGATTTTGCACTCCATCTCCCATAACATTTGTTTATTCAGGAGGACAATCATTGCATTTTCCATTGCATTGATCAACACGGTTCCTTCGGGTTCCAGCCATCGTCTAAAACCCAAAAAGAATAGTGTGAGAGGCAAAAATCATGCTAGGGAAAAAAACATAATAAAGGGGAAGTACCTTAAATATCTAACATCTTAGGTTTAATTCTATGATCGTTAGCGTAGTTCTAGTACTATAACCTATACGTATACTTAACCTTAGGGACATCCCTAGACATACCGTAGAAATATCTCTAGGGATCTCACTAACGTTTTCACATCCTAGTTTCCAAAGGTTGACTAGACCTTTCCTCTGATACCAACTGTAGAGACCCGAAGCCTTACGTACATTGACATTACATTACATTTGCGGAATACTTAGTACATACACACAAGGATCGTAATAGTTTAGTGTCTTTGGAAACTCGGAACGTAATCTTCTAATCGTGGTGAAAGATCATCAACATCTCCTATAAAGATCTTCCCTTTTTTTACCTAAAACCTTTCTTTATATCCTGGGGAAAAGAAAACATAAAAGGGTGAGCTCAAATGCTCAGTAAGGGTAAACAAAAGAAATATCAATCACATCGTATTCATAAGAACATAACATTTTGGAAATCTTAACCTGCAAAAGAGAGCATAATTTCATAACATGGGATAAATCATGGCAGTGAAATGTAATCACAATAATCATAACTTAAAACATGAAACTTTGTGGCATTCACACATAATCATAGAGAATCATTTCTTGTTAGTCAATACTCATTTCCAAGACTATCTTAGTGGACAAAGTCCCTTTCTGAATCGAGTAACCCTCGTTTCAGTCCTGTTTCACTGAACCGGTATAACCTACCGTTCCAGCCCTGTCTATCTCATGAGATATAAAATCTTTACCCAATTCATTGGAGGGAGATATAGGTCCCACCCATCTTATAATGAATCCTTTCTTATGTTGGCCACATAATCATAAATCATACATCATCGCATAACCCATGTAATAAAAATGGGATTCTTAAACAACATGACATCATAAAACAATTCATATAAGATAAAGGAATTCATAAAAATGTTTCCATCACAACATAATCAAATCCATGTAATAATAGGGATAAAAACAGAACCCTTTTATTATCTTAGATGGAAAATAATTTTTATAAAATACTTGAACTTCATTCTTGAGGAAAATATCCTTTCTACTTCAAAAACAATTTTCCTTTCTTAACATGTCATACAATTTTAAACTAAAATAAGTTGATTAAAAATAAACTTGAATACTTGTAAAGGAAGCTTCTTGGAAATAATTTTTTAGAAATCCATTCATGCCGTATAAGTTAAAAAAAACATTCTTCGTACTTTTGTCGGAAAAGTCAAAAAGTACCTCGTATGAAAAACGACAAAAGATTCCTTTCATATCTTTTAATAAAAACTCACCGAAGAGTAAAATTGGATTTAAACAATTGTAGGTGGATGGAAATAATTTTACATATTGAAGAAACATGGATGTGGATGATAAAATACACCCCAGTAAATACCAAAGTATAAACAATCTCGGATAAAAAATGAGATTGTGATATTTCCCTTACCTTAGGTCCGATTTGCTTCGTATGTGTCCGAACCTCCTGTATAATGATTTAAATAATTTCATTGACTTATTACAGAATCATATTAATTGTTATGATATCATATATGGTTCACTTATGACATTATATTAACCATTCTTTTGTAAATTTCATGTTAAAGAAGCGTTTTGGGTAAAATCGTTTCATTTATCTTAGGTGTTTTGACTTGTTGTTATTGACATTATTATTACTTATATCATGATTTAATTACTTCCAGAATATAAAATCTGATTTATATATCATATATATTCAGTATATATATATATAATAGATAGATAAATGAAATGAAAAACACCGTTCATGGAGACGGTAGTCCGTACGTACACATGAACGCGGTTTTTCTTTCCTTATTGTCTTGAATGGAAGTAAGTAGATGACATACATATATATATATATATACATAAATCCAGTATCATTATTATGTCATATATTTCATTAGTACTTATTATATATACTTTATAATCATTCATGAATGGTTAATCATTAAGAATGAATCTCATCGCGTCGTGGAGACGGTAGTCCGTACGTACGCACGAGCGATGATATCATTTCCATAATTATTGAATTGAATTGGAGTGTATTATACAATATATCAGAATAAATATGATGTTGTAATAACTATGTATAGTTATTCTTTACACCATTATACCCATCCATGTAAGGTGGTGGTGGAAAATAGATTACACCACGGCGTGGAGACGGTATTCCGTACGTACGCACGCGCGGTGATTTCTTTTTCCGTAGGATGGATAGATGGTGAAATAGGGTTGTTTCATACTTAAAATAACATATCAGTATATGAGTGATACTGATGTTATTACTTCATAATGAAACAACCTAAGAAGAAGTGGAAGAAGAAATAAAGATGAAAGAATTGGTAACGGTAATTACCTCTTCTTTGAAGCGCCTCTTTGAGACCTCCCTTTAGGGCACTAAAATTGGTCTTTGAGGAAGACCAGAACCTCTAGGATGTTACTAGGGAAGTGGAGAAGAGATTTTGGCAGGGGTTGGACGAGCTTGAGTGCTCAAATTGGTGTGAGGAGGAGGGGGAGGAGGTGCCCTTTTATAAGGGAGGAGAGGGGCACCTTAGGAATATCTCAAAATATTATTTTATATTAAAGTCAAAATTGGTTTATAATGGTTACAAAGGGTTTTATTTCGAAGCTAAAGTGGGGATGGGTCGAAATCCTATCAACCAATAGGATTTAGACAAGTTTAGGGTTTTATTTTAACCTTATCAATTAGATTTAACTCTAAGTAAAATAATTTAACTTTTACCGTGTCTTTTTGTTTTCTTTCACTATATGGTTAATACACTTACTATAACATGCCAAACGAACACCAAATTGTTTATTATTAATATATATATCCTTATCTAAGTCATTTGGCCGAACCTTAGATTTTTAGGAATAAAATAACAATTAATAATATAATATTTGATTGAAAAGCTATTTTGTGTCAATTTTGACACTATTTAGTAATTTATTTTTGTGAAAATAATAACAGAATTATAAGTTCGAACAAAGTTAATTAAATCAATAATAACATGTCATATTAACCGAGAAAATTTGTTGAATTCATAAAAAGTCTTAAATTACATTTATTTTGGTATTTATAATATCAATTATGTCAATATTTCATTAATAATATAATTACTGCATCATCTTTGTGTCATAAATAAATTAAATTATTTGAGGTCTAAAAATTACAAATAAAATATCATTATGTAGGAAATCGTTTTATATTTCTAATGAATATTTACAATCGAATTTATCTTATGTATAACCCTATATTAAAAATGTTTTAGTAAATAAACTATGATTTTAACTCTTTTAACTTTTCTTTGAATTAAATAATAATAAATTTCCTAATCTAATCCAAGTGGGCCTAAATGATAATATTTTACACTTAAGGTTGTTTTTGGTCGAGATAAACTTGTACAATAGGATTAGGACATGTGTTAGGGTAATATTAATATCATTTTTACCCTTAATTACCCTATTTACTTTTAACCGTGGTAAATAAAAGTAAAAAGTTACTATTCAAAAAAAATTATTTTCATCTCATTGAACCACATTTTACTTACTGATATCAACCGTGTCTCTCGGATTTTTGAAATTCCATTCACAGAAGCGGTAAAATTAGGTTTTATGAAAAATTCAGTTTTTTTAACTACCACTTAGTAGTTTCACTATTCATCAAAAATTGATGTTTTTCAGAACAATGCCAAAACTTCATCCTAAGCTAAATTTCATATTCCGAATTCAAAAATGAAGTCTATTTTAGCAAATTCATAACATAGAAGTTGCATTAATTAATTGTATAATTAAATCCCGTTGTTTAAACAAATGGCGTGTTTTTAAGAAACAATATCTATCAAAAGATTGACACTTGTTTATGTCTGGTTTAAATGTGAAATTACATGCAATGACCAACATTGTATTAAATTGTAAAAATATATTCTAAATATACTTGAAAACCACTCAAATTAATAATTTATCACTATTAATTATTTCTAATGAAAAAGTTGTTTTTTAACTAAAATTTAGTAATTTTCACTATTCATCAAAATATGAAAGTTATCCGAAAATTACCAAAATTTCACCCTAAGCTAATTTCGATATTCCGAATCCAAAAATGAAGTCCATTTTGAAAAATAAATTTACAAAATTTCAAAAAGTGGTTATTACTATTCATAATGGCTAGTTTTAATAATATTTTAATAGCATATCGTTGTTTAGTGAAACTCAGTGTTGCGTACAACACACGCTATCGTGGAAGGTCGCAATTGCGTGTAATTCAAGCTAGGTCAGAGATGTGTGTTGTGAAAGATCCTTTTGGTGTAGCGTACAACACAAGACATTAATAAAATTAAAAAGAATATTTTTCATAAAATCTCGGGCTGTTACATGGATAGAATTAGTTCATTAAAAACTGTTATTAGAGGGATTACTAAGTTTAAAAGGATAATTCATTATATTGGTTTTTTCTAGGATCTTTGGTAGACATGATTTAATACTATTGGAATTTGGATAGTAAGTGTGTGAAGGTTCCTAAAAAGCACATTTTAGTGTCTAAAATTATGTTAACATTAATGGATATGGATTTTTATCATTACAGAGACATGGTATTTGAGGTTATTTGAATGAACTTGATATCAAGTTTACTTAAATATACTTGATCCTCATTATATGGTTATTTTATTCATCTATATAATCCAATATTTGTTTAGAAATTTTTTCATCCAAAGTATTTGGTATGGATTCTTGATATTGGTGTTGTGAATGAGTAATTTTATATTAGGTTAATAATATATTGTCTTATATTAATTATAAAATTTCTTATATAATTACTCTTCCAAATCTATGTGATGAAGCATCAAGAAAATTACCATAGAAAAAATCCTCTCATGGACCCTTATTTGGTGGAAAATATAATTCACACCTTTGAAAAAATGGATCAAGTTGGTTTTGGGAACCATGAATGGATGGTCAATCATGTCTTAGAGTTTAATATGAATAATCCACCCATATTACATAGTAAAAAAGAAGCCTATGAATTAGAAGAGTGTCTTGAGTGGATTGAGGTTATCTTCAAGACCACATTTGGAAATAATGATTGTACAAGCAACATTATGAGTCTTGTTTTTATGTCGCATCCCTAATATTATCAGTCTTGTTTTTATGTCACATCTATTTGGTAATTTTAAAACCACTCTAGTTGGTTTGAGATGTAACATATATAAATAAGGAAAAATTTAATGTGACTTAAATAAATAGAATCTATTTGATCACCACTAGAAATAATTTCCATGACTGATTTTCTTTTTTTACATTGACCTTTTTTATACTTATATGACTCTTCTTATAACTAATTGGGTTGGGATTTTTTCACTTCCATTTATCTCTTTTTCTACTTAGTAATAATTAAGTGTTTTAAATTTTTTTTAATAAAGTGTAGGCACATTGTGATATTGATAAAAGTTGGATCAAATTATTGAGGAACACACCTCAATATGCTAAGGGTTTGGAGGTGTTTTTAGAATTTTCAATTTATAATTGATCTGTTGATGGGAGAATAAGATGTCCATTTTCTAAATGTAAATTGAGAAGATGGTTGAAGAGAGATGAAGTTTATGAACACTTAATATTGAATTAATTCCCTACTCAATATTTGTGTTGGATTTGGAATATAGAATAGAACATTAAGAAAAGTTTGAGCACTGATGTCAATTGACATAATGAGCTCCCAACTTCATAGACAATAGAAAATGAAATGAAAAACCTTATAAAAGATGAATTAATCATTGTAATACACTGACATCAACATAAAAACATATCAGAACAACTAGTTTAGGGTGATACAAATGACAACTTCACAAGTGATGTTTTTGAGACTATAGGAAAACCAGATCAATATTGTAACATATCATTGGATCCTCCTATTGATTCTCTGGGGACTAATGTAAGAGAAAACTACATTGAGAATAAAAATACGTTTCATGGTTTAGTTGATGATGGAAATTAAGAGTTTCATAGTAAAATTTTGAAATATTAAAAAATTTATTTTCTGCTAAAGTTGTACCATATCAAATTCCTATGTGAAATTACAAATAAGGCAATGTCCATGATATTGTAATTATTGATTGAATAATTTCACAAAGAAATGATCCCTGAGCCTTTTTATGATATAAAAAAAGTTTCTAATAATCTTGGTCGGAATTATACCAAAAATACATGTGTGTCCTAATGGATGTATTCATTATTAGAGAGAGCATTTAAGTAGATAGGATTGTAAAAAAATGTTCTTCTTCTAGATAGAAGTCAATGGGTGATATTGAAAGTATGAATCAACAAAATATCATGAAGAATAAGAAAAGGAACACACCTACAAATGTTTTGTGTTACTTTCCTTTAAAGCCTCAATTATAAATATTATTCATGTCATCAAAAACCACTTAACACATGAAGTGGAATTATGTATGTAATAACAATGACGGGTCAATGCGACATCCAAGAGATTCACAATCATGGAAGAAATTTGATTCATTACATCCATATTTCTCATCAGATCCTAGGAATGTTTTATTGGGATTAGTTTCCAATGGATTCAACCCATTTGGGACTTTGAACACCTGTTATAGCATTTGGATGGTTGTTTTGATCAATTACAATTTTCCTCTGTGGATGTGCATGAAATCGATTTATTTTATCATTTTGATGATTATTCTTCAAAATAATTACTGGAAATGATATTGATGTAAACTTGTAGCCTTTAATTGAATAATTATAGGAGTTATGGATAAATGGTGTTGAGACATATGATGAATCTTCTAGAACAATGTTCAAAATTAAAGATTCTATAATGTGGACCATTAGTGACTTACTTGGATATAGTAATTTATCTAGTCTAAACAATTAGATGGGATTGGATTGAACTATTTGTAACTTTGAGTTTGAGCCCGAATGACTACCTCACAATAGAAAATGGTTCTTCTTGTGTCATCGAAGATTTCCCGATGCATCTCATAGATTTCAGTTGAACAAGTCCAGATTCAATGGTTCTATTGATCATATACCACCTCCAAAGTTTTTAATAGATTCTGAAATATTGGCACAACTTGGAAATGTTGAAAAAATTTTGGTAAGGTGAATCATTTGAATGATAGTGGGAAATGAGATCGAAGTGTATCGCCTAGTGAAATTAGAATTCAACAATGGAATAAAAAAAGTATATTCTTCAAAATTCTGTATTGGGAATTTAATTTTTTTGAGACATAATCTTGATGTGATGCATATTAAGAATAATGTTTGTGAAAATTTTATCTTCACATTTCTTACTTAGTATGGAAAATTGAAGGATCATCTCAATACTCGAAAATACTTACAAGAAATGAACATAAATCATGATCTCTGGACAGATGAGAATGGAAAAGTATGTTCTGGAAATTTTTTCAATAAAAAATAGGGATAAAGATATATTCCTTTGAATTTTAAAACATGTCAAGGTATCTGATGGGTATTCGAGTAAAACATCAAGGTTTATTTACTTAAATCATCATATGTTACATGGATTAAGAAGTCATGATTAAAATATTTTGTTACAGAAGTTACTACCATTGGAATTAAGTATATTATTAACTTAAAAGGTTACTAATATTGTAATCCAATTTTACACATCCTTCATACAACTATGTGAGAAAACTATATAACCTTTTGAGATTGACAACCTTCAGGAGGGATTTTTATTGAAACTTTGTGCAATGGAGATGATATTTCCTCCGTTGTTTTTACTATTATGATGCATTTAACTGTGCATTTGGTCGAGGAAGCTAAATTAAGAGTCCCCATACATTATTAATGGATGTATCCGATTGATAGGTAATTTAATTATATGTTTTTCATTCAAGTAAACAATTCTTGTCACTTAATTAAATACACAATTATGTTTTTTTCTTTAATTTCACATATATCTTGGTCATTTGAAATCATACATGAAAAATAAATATCAATATAAAGGCTATATTTATGAAGTCTATTTGGGAAAGGAGTGTCCTAACTTTTGTTCTAGATAATTTGATGATATTGAGATAATATTAAATTTATTTGGACATGTTGATGACATATCAACTCAATCTCAACTACATGGGAAATCAAAAATATTTCCTGCTATTGGCTAATCAATTGAGAGGAGCTCAAATGTTACACCGACAGAAATGAAATTATCACAGGAATATAGTTATGTGTTATTGGATTGTGAAATTTTAGATCTATTAATTGAATAGTTGAGGATAAAAACAAAGAGACAAATGATAGTTCTAACATGAAATGAAAAATATATAACTAACGATGTTAATAATGAGCTTGTAGAGTGGTTTGAACAATGTGTAAGTTCATAAATATTGCAATCAATACAGATATTAGGTTGACACATATATTTTGAAAATATAATAATGTATATTACTTCTTTTAGATCATGAATACTGATTCTCAAGTTGATTTGTTATAAGATTTGAAGTTTCTCACTCGAGTCCCTCTAAGACAGGCTAGACAATTTGACTCTTACAATGTGAGTGGATTTATATTTCATATAGCCGACCGATAAGAGGGTTTGAAAACATGTAATAGTGGTATATTTTTGTTTTTAAAAGTGGGATACTATGGAAAGTTGACTGATATTATCAAATTAAACTACCACAGGCATTTTCTATTATTTTTTTCAAATGAATTTGGGTCAATTTTATCAGTGATGTTAAAATAGATTCCTTAAAATTTGCATCTATGAACTTCTCTCACCTGATAAATGTTGGTGACCATGAATTAAATGGTCCGTATATCATATCATCATTAGAGAAAATGGTATATTATGTGGAAGATTACACAGATGAAGGGTGGAGTGTAGTTTCTCATGTAAAACAAAGATACTTGTATGATATGGGTGATGAAGTGAAATATTTGACCTCTAACATTGAATCCCATCAAAAAAAAGAAGTGAACTTATTTTTCCATCATGATATTGAAAATATTAGTCTTTAAAGGGGAATGAAGTAGATGAAGTAATGATGAAGCCAGAAAATGACATGATTGAAGGATAAAATGATTGTATGTGAAATCATCCATTCATTTATCAACCAATCATGTCATTTATACTGTCATTCATTATCATAGTTATGTATATTTTATTTTTTAGTATTGTGTATCTATTATACTTTATAATTTCTTTATACAAGAATTTTTTTAATTTTATGTTCTGAATTTACTTTTATTTGATGAAATGATAGGAATGTCAAGTCTCTTTGTCCCATTTGACTGCTATAGGGTCCTTACAAATGGCACCACATGATTATTTGGCCAGATTCTAGGCCAGTTGGTGGTGGATCTAGTTACCCTTCCGATTATGTATGATGATTGGATATATTTCACTTCATCTTGGAAAAATGATGTTTTTGATTCACATATAAAGGTAATTTTAATACATTATGGTGTTATGTAATTTCATCATGTTATTAAATTCTAATATTTTCAAAATTAATATCTTTATATAGATATTTTTCCACTTTCCCATTGCTGACATTATAGCATGAAAGTGGAAATTGAAAGCATTGGTTGATTTATATTAGAAGATGATTGGATCTATCCCCAATGATATTGCATCGATGACTAGTGGTGAGCAGGTAAATCACCCAACTTCAAAATCATTTAGTTCAGAAACTTTTATTGGTTTGAAGTTTAAATATAAATATACAACACTGTTTAATTTCCAATATAATTGCCTTATAGGTGTCGGTAGTAGGAAGAAGATATGGAGATAAAGATGAAGATAAGGGTGGAGAGGGTGACAAGAAGAGTTCATATGGTAGTGATTAGTGGTCTTTTTGATGTCTTGGAGTAATATGGAATGAGGGTTTATTGATGTATTATTTGTGACATAGAGTTGAAAATATTTATGGTTGGATGTAAAATAATATTCTTTTTTGTTCAAGCCATATCTTGTATATATTGTGATTTTTTTTCTTATGATATAGATTATGTGTGCTACTAATAGGTGATACAGCTAGTTTGCATTTGTTTTTTTAGTGTCATCTTGGGGCTGCAGGATCTGCAGTTGGCATTTTTTTGTAAATAAACATTTTGAGATGGTTTAACTACTGATAAATATGACATATTTTTATTCATGGTGGTTAAAAACTATGTTATAAGTTGTTTTTTTAGTAGTTAAAATCGCCACTAAATATTACACACAATTATTTAGCGGCAGTTTTATAAAGCAAAAATGTTGGGATTTTGTTATGTTTTAACCGCTACTAAATCCTCATTATTTCACCCAGAAAACTACCATGAAAACGAAAATAACCTCATTTAAATATGATATATAAAATGCACACCATAAACTGATTTTAAATGGAAGAAACCACCATGTATTGGATACCGACACATGATTTAGGAGTGGTTTTTTAAAACCGTCATAGAACTATGTAGCAGTGGTTTAAAATGCCGCAAATAAAAAAACCGCCACTACTTAGTGCTTTTCTTGTAGTGCAAGGACACACAAAACCTCAGTGTATGCAATACACAATGGATCACAGAGGCTATTATAGGATATGGAATATCCAAGGCTTCTGTAATACTTTTCCACCACTACTTACCAAGTGGAGGATCTACACCAACCTCACATTCTAGATTGGGAAATGTAGTATCTCAATAAAGAGGTATCTAAAATACCACCTTTCACTTAGGCCAAGGTGGTGGTTGAGGTAAGGGGAACCAAACTAAGGACTTGTAGAGCCTGCAGATCTGGCCTCCTCAGTACAGTCAGGTTGTGACTTAGGGCCACGGTACATGCCCGTTATATGTGGTGCAGCCTATGCCAGAGGAGCATTGCTCCAGAGATTCTACCATTTGAGGTTTCATTTTAGTAACCTCTAAAATAGTTTTTAATTTCATTGAAACAAGTGTGTCACACTCTTTTATATCTTATGTAATCCTAGAGATTCTAGGCCTCGAGGTAGAGTATTACTGTGACATTATGACACTTGAAACCTAATTGGGTATCCGACTGGAGAGAATTATCCATTGTAAGGATTTTTAACTTGAGATAGGTGGGAATGTCTTTGTATGGAATCTTTTCATCCTAGAGCTAACATGGTTTGATGTAATTATCAAGATAAACTAGGTAGTTCTCAATTGAGCCCATATCGACTATTATCGATGGAGGGTGATCTTTACATAACCATAGGGTGGTAGACATTTTCACAAGAGAGAATGGGATATTCATGGGTCTCAAGATGGACCTGATAATCAGGGGATCGATAGAGTGACAACACATAGTTTCAATTTTTTCTTGGATGACCAGGGAATATGACCTACTATTTCCCCCTACTGTTAATCATTTCAGGGATGTATTACCTAAGGACTTTACTGGGCTACCACTAGTGAGAGAGGTATAATTCACTATTGAACTAGTTCCATGAGAAACAATAGTGACCATGACTTATCATAGGATGTCACCTATGGAGCTTCCATATCTCAATAATTAGTTGGAAGACTTGGAGGCTAAAGGTTTTATACAAACCAAAACTTCTCCACAGGGTTCACCAGTACTTTTTTCCATGAAGGTGGATGGTACCCTTAGGATCTGCATAGATTACTGATGATTTAACAAGCTAAAAATAAATAATAAATAACCACTTTATTGAATAGATGAAATATTTTATAAGATATGAGGAGTGATAATTTTTCAAATATTGAATTGAGGTTAGGATATCTCCAGGTGCATGTCAGGAATTCAGACATACCTCACATAACTTTCTGAAGCAGTTATAGTCTTTATGGGTACTTGGTAATACTATTTGGTCTTATAAATGTGCTTGCAGTTTTTTATGGATATGATAAATCAGGTTTTCCACCCATATCTGGATTCATTTGTAGTAGTCTTTATGGATGACATCTTAGTGTATTATCAATCTTGACACAACCCTATCCAAAATCATGAGATCATACTGAATACACTGAGAGAGCATAAAATTTATGCTAAGATAAGTAAATTCCACTTTTGGATCAATAAAGTCCACTTTATGGGTCATATCATCTCAAAGTCAGGAGTATCAATTGATACATACAAAGTGAGAGATTTGGTTTCCTAGGAACATCCCAAGAACATCTTTGAAATACAGAGTTTATTTAGGCTAGTAGGATTTTACGGATGCTTCATAAAAGATTTCTCAATCCTAGTAGTTCCTTTTATAAGATTAACTAAGAAGGGTGTGAAATTATTATGGTTAGAATCTTGTGAAGCATCCTTTCAAGAGTTGAAGGGAAGATTAACCACAACATCAATCCTGATTCTATCGGAGCCAACCGAGAGATATACTTTTTTTCTTTGATGTATCGTGCATCAAGATGAGAGTTGTTATGATATAGGAAGATTGAGTCATAGCGTATGATTTTTGTTAGTTAAGGTCTCATGAGTGTAATTACCTAATGCACAACTTCGAGCTAGCAGTTGTTTTTCATCCTTTACAGTGTTGGAGGAATTATTTTCATGGATGGAATTTTCTGGTATTCATAGATCACAAAAGAATAAATTATATATTTACGCATCATGATATAAATATCAGGAAACACTGATGTGTTAAGTACATAAAGTACTTTAATTTTGAGCTTGCCTATATAACTAGAAAAGGAAATGGTGTAGCCGATGTTATTATTTGGAAGAATTTGACATAGGCGATTCAGGAGGTTAGTGGCATGTGGAAACTCATGGGATTTTTTTAGATATGAAAATTGAGGTTAATGAGGATCATGGGTAGACTATACTTATGTTCTTATTAGTGACATATACTTTTCTAGAATGGGTGAGAATGATACAACTCTCATATCCTAAGGACATAGTCTCAAGGGAGAGTTTCTCAGATGATAATTCGTCATTTTTTTGGACCATTGACAAGGATGGGACCTTATTCTTTCATGGGCATGTTTGGTTTCTAAAAGACATTATAGAGAAGTTGATATGAGAATTTAATGCCTCAGTCTGGGTGGTACATCCCAGTGTCACCAATATGTATTGAGACATACGTCACCTATACTGATTCCCTGGTATGAAACCTGATAGATCCGAATTTAACACTCAGTGCTCCACCTATCATAAGGTGAATGAAGAACATAAACAACCGATAATACTTTTATAGTCATTGTCCATTTATGAGTGGATGTGGGATAATGTCTCTATGGAATTCATGACATGTTTTATTGGATCACCTTGTGGAAAAGATATAGTATTGGTAGTCATTTATTGGTTGATGAAGGTTTCACACTTCTAACCTATTCAAGACACCTTCTTGGTAGATATGCTAGGTAGGCTATACTTCAAGGAGATCATACATCTTCCTGGAGATCCTCATTTTAATATATCTGACAGGGATTATCGCTTCATGTCTCAATTATTGTAGAGGATGTAGGATTCCTTTGGCACACCGGTTCTTCTATGTATGTCCTATCACCCAAATAATGATGTCCAGATATAGAGTATGTCAAAAGTTTTATAGGAAATGTTCCATTCATGTGTCTTTGACTTTGGGGTTTCTTGGGAGAACCATATACCCCTAGTAGAGTTTTCTTATTTTAACAGTTTTCTAGATACCATTTATATGAATACTTATGAAGCCTTATATGGCATGCCTTTCCAATCACTTATATACCAGTTAGAGGTAGGGGAGGTATCATTTCTTAGAACACATCTCTTCCAGGATACTTTAGAGTAGGTCTAGTTGATCTAAATGTACATGTTGATAGCTCAGTCTAGATAGAAGTCTTATACCAACAGTTGTTGATGAACTCTTGAGTTTGAGGATGGGGACCATGTTTTCTTTTGAGTTTCATTGCGGTTGGACCATAAATGAATTAAAAGGTAGGGTAAGCTTTTTCCTTGATTAATTGGACCCTTTGAGGTTTTGAAACAAATATGACCAGTATCTTAACAGATAGAAATTCCTCAGAGACACCAGTCCATGCATGACAAATTTCATATATCTTAGCTTATCTGGTATTATCTGGACCCAAAACATGTTTTATAACATGATGAGGTTGATTTATATGTGGATGCTTCCTTTAAGGAGTATCCAATGGATATTGTTGATCAGAGCATGAATAAACTCCTAGGTATGTCAGTTCCTTTAGTATGGTTGTTATGGAAACATGAATGAGTATAAGATGAGACCTATGAGAAGGAAGCTGACATACGAGCTCAGTGGGTGAAGATTTTCTGAGATGATCTCTATTTACCCTCTAAAGGCTAACTCGATGATAAGTTTATTTAATGAGGGGAGGTTGTAATGACCTGACTTTTTTTAGAGGTAAAACTCATTTTCTTTTCAACACAAATCCTTTGTTTTATCTTGGTGAACATTCACTACAGTCTATAGAAGGTTAAAGGAGCATCCAAGGCTTGTTCAGAGACCAATGATATAATAATTGAAAAAAATGGTCCACATGATTAGTGCATGGTTAATAATAACCATGAGACTTAAATATATGGGGAACAAGTTTCATAGGAGTCTGTTTGTGGGTTTTCCATAAAATAACTAAAAATAATAAATTTTTTCATAAAATTACTAACCAATTTCATGGTTACTGATAATATCCCATTTACTTAATGAATGTCAAGCATCACTTTATCCCATCAAAAAAATATTAACTCATCATCAATAACATATTTCGGTTTACTTTCCCTTATTCATTAATTCTCTAAAAATATCACTTTAAAACTAAATCAATTTTCTTAGTTATCAGTATCATTCAACATATTCTTTCAAATCCATAATGAAAAAAATTATAGTACAATCATTATATGTTTTATGATTCTTATAACCACAATATCATTGATAAAGCACTTCTATAGAATAATTTTTGAATTATAATACACAAATAGTTGAATCCTTCCACTTAGTCTATAGTAATAGAATAATCTTGGCCTTCTCCCCTTTGATTATTATGTGTTAAGTTCACTTGATTCTTAGGACATTGTTTTTAATAATTCCCCATCTCCTTATAGTTAAAACATTAAACATTAAAGGTTTCTTTCTTACCCTTTCATTCATGTTCTTGATGTTCTTTCCCTCTACACTTGAATAAAACTCACATTTCCTTCAAGCAAGTACTAGGGTGTTTCTTTCCAAAATTATAAGATGTGGGAAGTTACATCCTTCGCTTATTTTTTTCACCTTATTTATTTTTCCTTGGTTCTCCGTCATCCTCTTCTTCTCTTGAATTCCTTTGAAAATATATGACTTATATAATTATTCCTCTTTCATGATGGAACTTGATACCATATCATCATATGATGAAAACATCTAAGAAACTAGTTCCCTTATAAGGGTTTCCTTAATACCATCAATTAAATAACCAATCTTTACTTTCAAATTATATATATAGTTCGAATCATGCTTGTCCAATCTTGTTAATTCATCCTCATACTCTTCCACACTTTCTTATTCCTACCACTTTAAAGTGAGGAACTTACTCTTAATTTAAGCTCCATGTTATTGAGGGAATTATTTTTAAAATAAAATAATATTAAGTTTTCCATATCACACTTTCTATTTCTTCAGCCACATTAGTGTTCTAAATCAATGACCACCAGTGATCGATATCTCTTTTCAAATAATAAACTATGAGAATATCTTTTTTTCTTTCATTAAATCCCCAATCTAGGAACATATTTTCATGAGAATTAATCTATTGTTCATATACAAATATATTAGTAGTTTCACTAATGAATGGATCCTTTTTTCACATGAATTGATCTAACATAGGAAAATCACACCGTGGAATAATAGTTTGTTCCATATGAGAAAGGTTATTTGTCATAACCAGAGTCAATTGACCTAATATAGCCATTATTTTCTTAGTTCCAATACCATTTTTATTGGTTTTATCTATAGGGTAATCCCTACATTGTCTATGGGTGTTGATTCCATTTCTTTTATTAGGATCCATCACTAAATAATGGCACACACTGAGTTAGATCATAATCATCTTGAGTATTGATCCAGAAAATAAAAATCCCTATAATGGTAAAAGTTATGAAACCTATAAAGTATTATCATAATTTTCATGTTATCTATGTTTATTTAAAGTATTGTTCCAAATGATAATACTAAACTTTATATGATAACAACTATAGAAACCCCAACTCCAGTAACCCAAAGATGACGTCTTCTTTATTACATTGGCATAGATACAAGTTATCTCACTATTTAGGCTCAATCAGTTTAGTAGTCTTGGAAACCATATACATACATAATTCCCAAATTAGAAATATTAAAAAATGAATAACATTAGAAACATTTTGGAAACCCTAATATTAATCATAATTCCCTTCTGCATATCTTGGGGATAGGAAAACACAAAAAAGGGTGAGCTCAAATAATTAGTAAGGGTTATGTATAGTAGAATATATCATGATTAAAAAAAGAATAATCAACATGGTAAGGTAAATAAGTGAAAACACAAACCACTCAATCAAATACTTTTGTAACACCCCGAGCTTCCACGATACGCTTCTCATTCAATAATGCAATAGATTGCATTGTATGCAACTTCGAGTTCTAAAACACCGCGACTAATCAAAGTAGCCGTTATGAATAGTAATAACCACTTTTTAAAATTATAGAAATTTTATATTTCAAAATGGAATTCATTTTTGTATTCGTAATATCGAAATTATCCAAATTTGAATTTTTTGTAATTTTCTGAGAACTTCCAATTTTTTATGAATAGTGAAAAATACTTAAAAACAACTTTTTAAAAAAAAATAATTTATAGTGATAAATTATACTATTTAGTGGTTTTAAAGTATAATTAGAATATATGTTTACCATTTTGTCCAATGGTGGTCATTAGAATTAATTTAACATTGAAATTGGACATAAACAATTGCCAATCTTTGGATATAAATTGTTTCTTAAAAACACGCTATTTGTTGTGACAGCGAGAATTAATTATAAAATTAACTAATGCAAATTATATGGTTGGAATTTTGTAAAATAGACATCATTTTTGAATTCGGAATATCAATTATAGCTTAGGGTGAAATTTTGGCTTTGTTCTGAAAAACTTCATTTTTTGATGAATAGTGAAACCACTAAGTGGTAGTTAAATAACTGATTTTTTCGTTTAAATGAAATATTACCACTTCTGTGATTTGATTTTCAAAAATCCGACATACATGGTTGTCATTAAGAAGTAAAACGTGGTTATTGATATTTCATGTGATTATTCGACCAGTAGAATATCCATGTGAAGAAGTGAATGGCATTATCTCATTTTACTTTTGCCATATTATGTTGAAGTTCAAGTCTAAAAGGATTTTATTTTAGTTATACATTGCCTTAAATTTTAATGTTTATTTATGAAAGCTTCCGCTATATTGTTAACCTTACTGAGCATCTGAGCTCACCCCTTTCAATGTTTTAATATTTTCCAGGATGTAAAGAAGTATTTTATGAATGACCTACAGGGATAGTCAGAAGAGGATATAAGTGTGGACTATGGAGACTTTGTAGTTGTAGTTTTTCAATTTATGATGTAATGTAACATGTATGAATGTATTTAGTGTTTCCAAGGCTACTAAACTAATCGGTCTTTCGAGACTTGATCTTTTGTGATCATGCCAATGTTACGAAGTAATGCACCGACTCTGGGTAGCTGGGGTCGGGGCGTTACAGTTGGTATCAGAGGCAGTTTAGTACTAACCTTGGAAGCTAGATTTAGATAAACTATGATTAGAGCACATAGCCCAAAGATAGACTTTGAGGATTAGTATAGAAGAACTTCCTAGAATTTTGGTATTATAGAGATGTTATGAGTTTTCCGAGCAATACATCCCTGTCTGGATACGAGCAGGTAGAGGCGGCACTGGCACAGATGTACCTAGGGGTAAAACCCGAAAACACCGCTTTGAGCTAGACTCGAACGGGAACTGGTGCACGACAACGGGCCTTGCTGCACTCTTGGTTACGACACTCCCGGGGGATATGCTTAGGATAATTCTCATTTTATTTACAAACCACTTTGAAGGGTTATGAGTATATACTTCCTCAAAGGAAACATTTCTTTTTATGATTATGGATTATATCCATAAATAGTTCAATTTATGTTAAGTATTTTACAAGTATGGAATTATGTATTTTGATTCATAAACTAATCTAGTTTATGCCATTGTTTAGAAATGGCGCCTAGTGGAAGGAATGGAAACTGTATCAATGCACGCACTCCGTGTAGGGATTGCCCTCCTGCTCAAGATAATTATTGTGGATCTGAAGATACAACTGGTGCTGATCAACTTATTACCGTACTGGTACAACTCACTCAGGTTATGAATAATAACCTTACTCGTATGGAGCACCCTGATCCGCTACGTGGAGGATCAATTCTAGACCGTTTCATGAGGCAACAACCACCAACCTTCAATGGGAGTACAAATCCTATAGTAGCTGAGAAATGGATAAATTCATTAGAGAAAATATTCCATGCCTTGGGGGGTAGTGAAAGGGAGAAAGTTGTCATGGCAGTTTACCGCCTCACTGGAGATGCCGATCAATGGTGGCCACTAATTCAAAACACAAAGGAAGATGATGACGTATCGAATATGGAATGGAGGGAGTTAAAAGAGCTTTTCTTAGAAAAATACTTTCCTCGTGACCATCGAGCAGATATGGAAAGGCAATTTCTGAGTCTGAGGCAGAAGGAGGATGAGAATGTCACAAAGTATGAGGCCAACTTTACAAGGTTAGCGAGGCATGCTGCCGATTATATACGTAACCCAAGGAGTAAGATTGATCGTTTCTTTGATGGGTTAAAACCATTTCTCCGTCGAGCTTTAGTATCACAATCCTTCTCATCATACGAAGATATTGTCTCCAGTTCTATCAAGACGGAAAAGGAATTCTCTAAGTCGTATGACAACAAAGTAAAGCAAGAGAAGAAGAGAACGGGGGAACAAGAGACAGATAAAGGGAAAAAGGGAAAGAAGGATTTTCCATTATGTGATAATTGTGGGAAGAATCACCCTGGTACGTGCCTAAAAGGAATGGGAGTTTGTTATAAATGTGGAGAAAAGGGTCACCAGGCTCGTGATTGCAAGGGAAAGAATGAGGCTGTCAAAGTTGAATGCTACAATTGTAGGTAAATGGGGCATTATGCAAATGAATGTCCTAAGCGTCAAGGAAACTTACCTCATAAAAGGCCCAGGGATCAAGGCCAATCTTATGCTGTCACTACAGTTGAAGCGGAATAATTAATGTATTGGTGCTTTTGGACTCAAGGATTATATTCTGGTTATAAGAATAATGTGATATATATAAAGATTGTACTACAACACTTTTTGATTTCAGTAAGGTTTTAATATGATTAAGGTAATCATATTTTTAGTATGTGACAATAAGAGAAACTTTTCTTTGTTTGGGGAATCTGATGTTACAATTGATTTTGGAATTTAGAGACCTTTTAGAGAAAGTCTGGATGGAGGTATTTTGGATAACTATTAAGGTTGGAATGGATTAAGTTGAACCATGGATAGTATTGTTTAAGGATAAAGCATTTCTGAAGATTATGTTTTGGAATATTATAGTACTATAGTTTTAGGAAAAGGACAACCTGCAGGGTGGGGAATAACCCGTCGCGTCGGACAAAGCTGCAGGAATCGAACCCACAACCATAGTGCGACAATCCTTTATTTCCTACCACTAGCCTACAGGAAGTCCCCAGTTATTACAAAATAATTTTACTAATCTAAATGGTATGTGTTAACATTTGGAACCTTATACAATTAGGATAAGTATAATATTTTTGAGTTCTATTATCTTTTTGAGTGAAAGATGAGTTGAAGGTTGAAACTCTAATTGTCAAGCATAAATATATATATACCTATCTCTTATTCAAAGAATAAATTTATTCTTAAACATTAGTAAAGGGATATTAAAACAAAAAAAATGTGTTATCCTAATACCTTATGTCTTGTGGAACTGATGATATTTTAAATCAACATAGATTGAAGGCTTTGAGGCCCTCAATTTGACAGTTGATTGTGATTGATGACCTCAATCACTCCCTACAAATATTTAAGTTTTTCCTCCAATTATATGTCTCTAATTTCCACCAATGTTCTCCTAATCGAGATCATAATTGGGTGGTGACTTTTTCATTTCCCCTTCCCTCTTATTAAGGCTAAATTTTATTAATCATATTTCCGATGTGGGTTTCCCTCAAAGGTATTTTCTCTTTTCAACCTTTTATTTTCAAAGAAAAATTTCAAATTGCGAGGACGCAATTTATTGAAGGAGGGAAGAATGTAACACCCCGAGCTTCCACGATACGCTTCTCATTCAATAATGCAATAGCTTGCATTGTATGCAACTTCGAGTTCTAAAACACCGCGACTAATCAAAGTAGCCGTTATGAATAGTAATAACCACTTTTTAAAATTATAGAAATTTTATATTTCAAAATGGACTTAATTTTTGTATTCGTAATATCGAAATTATCGAAATTTGAATTTTTTGTAATTTTCTGAGAACTTCCAATTTTTTATGAATAGTGAAAAATACTTAAAAACAACTTTTTAAAAAAAAATAATTTATAGTGATAAATTATACTATTTAGTGGTTTTAAAGTATAATTAGAATATATTTTTACCATTTTGTCCAATGGTGGTCATTAGAATTAATTTAACATTGAAATTGGACATAAACAATTGCCAATCTTTTGATATAAATTGTTTCTTAAAAACACGCTATTTGTTGTGACAGCGGGAATTAATTATAAAATTAACTAATTCAAATTATATGTTTGGAATTTTTTAAAATAGACATCATTTTTGAATTCGGAATATCAATTATAGCTTAGGGTGAAATTTTGGCTTTGTTCTGAAAAACGTCAATTTTTGATGAATAGTGAAACCACTAAGTGGTAGTTAAATAACTGATTTTTTCGTTTAAATGAAATATTACCACTTCTGTGATTTGATTTTCAAAAATCCGACATACATGGTTGTCATTAAGAAGTAAAATGTGGTTATTGATATTTCATGTGATTATTCGACCAGTAGAATATCCATGTGAAGAAGTGAATGGCATTATCTCATTTTACTTTTGCCATATTATGTTGAAGTTCAAGTTTAAAAGGCTTTTGTTTTAGTTATACATTGCCTTAAATTTTAGTGTTTATTTATGAAAGCTTCCGCTATATTGTTAACCTTACTGAGCATCTAAGCTCACCCCTTTAAATGTTTTAATATTTTCCAGGATGTAAAGAAGTATTTTATGAATGACCTACAGGGATAGTCAGAAGAGGATATGAGTGTGGACTATGGAGACTTTGTAGTTGTAGTTTTTCAATTTATGATGTAATGTAACATGTATGAATGTATCTAGTGTTTCCAAGGCTACTAAACTAATCGGTCTTTCGAGACTTGATCTTTTGTGATCATGACAATGTTACGAAGTAATGCACCGACTCTGGGTAGCTGGGGTCGGGGCGTTACAACTTTAGCATGAAGAATAATATGGAAGGAATAAATAATGATAAAATAATTCCATAAAAACAATCACACTACTTGAAACTTAACCATGGATATCCTAACTATTCCAAATATTCATATGGATAATAATAATTTATTTCTTAATGATGCAATGAATAATGAATACATCATAAATATACCTTTAATGAATAATGCCAAGACATCATACATAAATGGGTATAGTATCAAAAAAAAAAATACCCAAGCCAATTTGTCTCATGAGATATAAAAATTCATTGAGGGGATATATCAGGCTCTGCCCGTCACTTACTAAGACTAATGCATTCATCATATGAATAAACAATATAACTTAATAAATAATTGTCTTTATTTAAAGAACTAGTATACAATAATTTCCTAGCCAAACTGATCATAAATAATTTATAAAAATAATATGGATGCTATAATTACAAAATATCTCCAGTGGATTATAAGTAAAATAAATGGTTTCTATAATTAATAAATAAAAATATCATTAAAATATCATTAAGATCATTTTTGAGAAAAATATTCATTTTAATTTGAAAATTACTTTTAAAAACTAAAAATATCCAGAATATTAGGAGAATTTTTTTTTTGAAAATATCCATGGAAAATTTTAAATTAATCTTCAAATTATTTATTGGTGATAATGATGGGAAATTCCATTCATGTCATATTAGTTAAAAGTGAACATTCCTTTCACCGTTTTTTCAAAAATCACATCATTCAAAAAATGATAAAAAAGATTCATTTTAATTTTTTGAAAAAGAAAACACGGGTATAAATTTTTTTAATAAATCATTGGATAATAGTAAAAATATCCATTAATTTTTTAAGGAAAATATGGGCATGGAAGAAAAAGATTCCCAACTGAATTGAAGACATAATCGACTTTCATTAAAAAAATTCTTTTGGTATCTTGAGTACTTAAAAGAGAAAAATCAAAGAAAAACTTGTAATTCATAGAAATAACTAAAGTATAATAAAATATATTGGGTTTAAAATAGAAATGTAAAATAATTCTCCAAGTGGATACTTAAACATAAATAATCCTGAATAATGATGAGATTGTGAAATAAACCATTACCTCAGGTACGAATTCATTTGTATGTGTTTGAATCTCCTATATAATAAATATAAACTTATTATAAATCTCTTAAAAAACAATTATCATATGTATCATACCATATATGATTTAATTATAACCTTTTATCCCCTATTTATTAAAAATTATTTATTAAAATCACTATTCTGAGTGATAACTACTTAATTTTTTATCTATGTTTTAGATGAGTAGTTTTGGTCCTTATACATTGATAATGGTTAAGTATTCTAAATAATTTTAATAATCATATAAATTTCATATATATTCATTAATTCTATCATTATTACCATCCATGTAATGCGTAAATTAAAAAATTGTCACATCGTTTCATGGAGGTGGTAGTCCAAACGTACGGATGGGTGACATTATTATTTTCTAATCGATTGGGAGGTGAGAAGGAATATATGATATTATAATTCAAAAAGAATAATTATTTAATAAATATAATATATATATATATATATATATATTCATTATTTATATCTTTATAACCATCCATGTATAATGGTGATGAAAAACGAATCAGACCACTACGTGGAGATGGTAAGCCGTATGTACACACGAATGATATTTTCATTTTTTATAGGATGAAAAAGAGATATAAAATGGTTTTCACATAATCATAATAATATATTATTATATTGATTATACTATATTCATAATTTTTTTATGGGTACAACATATTAATATGAAGTATAAGAAGAAGTAAACTTGAAAGACTTGATAAAGTTGATTACTTCATCTTCGGTAGAATTCCTTTAGATCTCCTCTTAAGAGACCTAGGGTTGGTTTTTTGGAAAGAAAATTAAATTTAGAACATAGATAAGGATTTTATAAGAGTAATATTTATATATTTATTGATACATATGGCTCATGGTGGTTCTAAGATTTGAGAGAAATGGGTGTCCTTTTATAATGGAGGGAAAAGACACACTTGGAATTTCTAAAAAGATATAAATATAATAAATTTATTTTCCTACAAAAGTGTCACAATTTGGACATAATTTATAAGATAAGGTAGTATATGATTTAAATAACTTAATATAATAAAATTTGGACAAATTTAAGTGGTACTTTAAACCTTATCTTTTCAGTTAATCCTTAATTAACTAATTTTAATCTTAATTGTGATAAGTACTTTTTAAATCTTTAAGGGTTATAATTTTACTTATAAGGCATGAATTTGATCATAAATAGAAAGTGAATAAAATTTTAAAATATATCATATACCGCTATCCTTATTTAAATAATTTTATTAATTTTTGATAATTTAATAAAATATTATTTTCATTAAATATCAATAATTTCATTTTAACACTATTCACCTAATTTGAATTTAAATACATCAAAAAAAATATGTATTTTGAATCTAGAATTTATAAACTTCAATAATATTTCATAAAAATATATGAAATTAATGGATCACCATAACTCACTTAGAAATGTTACTTTTAGAATAATTTATTTTATTTTCCTATTAATTGAATAAATACTATATCGATGTCGCAAAAGGATTTAAGGTAATTATTTCATCACTAAAAATTAGAAATAAAATACCATGATAAAAAAATAATTTATATTTCAAATAAATATTATAACTGAAAATATTTTTTTTATTCCTGTCACAAAATATTAGATATATTAACATGAAGAGAGTGACATGTTTAACTTTATATTTACTTAAAATATTATAAAGGTAAAAATTAAAGAAAAATGGAACCATGTGGACATGTATTGAGGAATGGGATGGTAATTGAAGGAATAAAATCATAAAATAGGATAAATTCAAGTGTTAGGGTTATTTTAATCATTATCATATTATTTTTTATACTTAATTACCCAATCTACCCTTTACCGATGTGATAAATTTTACCCTAGTTACTATATATAAAGAATAAAAATAAAAGGGACATATTTACCAAACTTGGACCCCATAATTACAAATATAGAATACATTTTTATATATTAAATTCATAGAGATTTTAAAATTTAATTTAAAATTAATCTCACAAAATGCGATAAAAAATGATTTTCTAGAAAATACCTTTTTAAATATAAAAGTATTTTTATTCTAATTTCAAGTATAATGGTGATTCCAAAAAATGTATTGGATTATTTTTTATAAAAAGAAAATAATGAAAATTTTTAAACTAACCTCAAATAAAATGTTAAATTTAATTAATTTATTTAATGAAAACAAATGTTAGTATTTAAAAAATTGGCATTTTTCACTATTCACTAAAAAAATCAATCTTTTCAGAAAAATCCCAAAAAAATAATTCAAAGAAAATTTTGAAATAATGATTTAAAAAAGGATTTTAATTTTATTAAATAAAATTTCTAAAACTTGTAGAAATTAATTATAATTTACACACACCAAATTTAAAATAAAATCATTTTTAAAGAAAATATTTTTTGAAATATAAAACATTTTTTCTGAAAATTAAGTATATATTTATTATTAATAAATTAATTATATAAAAAATTTATAAGTATTTTCAAAATGTGGTTATACCTATTCATACCCTCTAATTCAATGGTTATTTTATACTATTCATATTTAAATAATAATACTTCATAGTTTATTTAAGTTCGGTATTTCGTGTTGAATACACTATCAAGAATAACATTCTTTTAAAATGTTGGGGTATTACAATATCTATATTTCCTGATATTTTAGACATTAAAAATTATATTTATGACTTTAAGATGTTGGAGTTTAGAACTCAATAGTCTCAACATTTAATTGTTGACTTGGAGGGAGTTACATAATGACTCAAGAGGGGGTGGGGGGGTGGGGGTGGATTGAGTTTTTGAAATTTTAAAAACAATTAAAATAAAATACCATAATTCCCTGAAATATTACATCATGTATATAGTTGGAATAAAAATTGAAAATAAAATAATAGATCAGAGATGATTTATAGTAGTTCGAGGTATATGAATCTCTTAGTTCACTCCTAAAATGCTCTCTCTGCATGCTTTAGGAATTTCACTATGCATGCCTTTTTCCTATGGTCCTTGACCATTGAGTAAAAGAAGATGTAACATGTTACAAAAAGTTGCTAATATATTTTATATGGACCACAATTTTCATAAGACTTATCCACATCCTTTAAACACTCAAAATATGGAGTGTTCAATTTATAAAAGATAAAGATATGGAATGGAGATATAAATTCAGATCACAACTGAAAGTTGAACCTTGAAAAAAGATGATATATTCTTCAAGAAAATGAATAAGGATTAAATAAATAATCTAGAAGATATATTGACTATAGTTGATGTGTTCTTCAAAGAATAACAGATGCATGTCTTTCTTCCTTATAGAAAAGAAGGAATATCCTGTATGTATAGGAAAATAGAGCATCATTTTTCATTATTTTGACAATAATATATATCATGAGTGTTTTATTTTTCTATGTATGATTTTTTAATTCAAAACTACTTTTATACTATAATGGTCAAGGTATAATATAATAATCTAGAAATTAATGCTCTGGTCTTGCATGCGACCTTTGATTAGAAAAATAGAAATCACAGAGATCACCATTGACTATTACCACAATATTCATTGGAACTATATGAATTCTTATAAATTAAAGTATTATTTAATTCATATTTCCTTATCTCACCAAAATATTTTAAAAAATTATAAGTACATGAGGACAAGGCTCAAGTTCCTATAATGGAAATAAATTCCTTGAAATAGAGAATAAATACTCTTAAAAATAATTACTTCAAATGACTACAACTTTGAAGTGGATTATATTTATAATCAATCATTTATGACTTAAAAACATCATAATTCTTAGAAAAATACTTATGTTTTAACTCTAAATAGTATTTTTACTTTGAATGAAATTTGTGACTTCATAAGATAATCTGATCTGTATGATATTTCATATTTTTATAAGATAATCCTATCTTTAGAGGATAAATGAACTAGAAACCTTATTCCATGAGATATTTTATATAATAATATGATATTTTTGATCTAAATATGATAGTTATGCAATTTTTATGATAATTTTTCTTTTATAATGTCATTACTCTTAATTTATGAGTTTGTTAGAAAAATTGGTGCTTCATATGATAATTTTCTCTCCATATGTTAAATGACTTTTCCAAAAGAAAGACTCATAAGAATTTACTCTACCTCATATGATAATTATCTAATGTAAGGAAGAGTTACTTAGTTATAAATGATTTTTGATTAAATAATAATTGGAGTGTGGGTGGGTTTTTATATAAAAAGAGAGGGTAATTTATTAGTAATTTATAAACTTAGGTTTTGGACTATGTAGAATAAATTAGTCCAAACCACAAACCATACCATGTTTTTTCCCACGGTTTCTCCCAAAGAGGAGTTATTTTAATTATTTTATAAGTATAAGAACCTAAATCATTAAATTAATACCATTGGAGATATGGAAGTGAGTCTTGTTCATAAATAATTTATTTTAAAACCTTAAGACATAATATATGTTTTGAAGGATTCGTTAATTATTTATAAAATTAATAAAATAACATTAAACAACACATCATTTTAAAGAAGAATATTTTTGGTCATATATTCCATTGATAACATTTATTAGATCACTATTAGTATAATATGATAACATAACACGTACTGTATATTTATATGATATTAAATTTTTACAAAAACAATCGTCTGTATCCAAAAATTACGAAAAATTAACCATTGGATAATTTACATGTGCTAATTTCAAAAATAATATTGATTTTATCATTATAACATTCTTAATATAATAATTTTCAATTTTATATAAAAATATATATTTATTTGAAAACACTATTTTTTATGACACTGACAAATTTCCGACCCTTATAAATATTACATTAGATTTTATTAAATTATTGTATCATTCATATTAAAATAGATATGATTTAATAATAATAATTTATTAAAGTAAAATTTATTTATAAAATTCCTGAATTTATCTTAAAGTGTGTATTAATGGGGACTATGTATTTACCAAAAACACAATTCTGATTTCAAAACCATAATATATTCATTTATAAAGTAATAACAAAAAGGTATAAATGTTATCACTATTTTATTAAAAAGTAAAATATAAAAATTAATAATTTTAGGGTCTAGATACATTAACCCTTATTACATAACCCCATATTCCCTTAGGGTAAGGTGTGTGATAGTGACACTTTATTGGGGTGGTTCGAAAAATATGGTTTGAGACTTGATCTTGATAAGGTTGAAATTAACATGTAAACAGTTTCACGTATTCTCTAACTATTGAATCTTGATTGGGATTGGTTAAGGGAAAATCCAAGTCATGCCATCTCCCTTAGAGGCTTTGATTAATGGTATTCATAGGATTTTATCCTACTGGTTGAGGACAACACTTCTTATGTTAGTGTTAATTGGATTTTACCATAACCCATAATATATAAAAATTATAACAGTCACTATACAACCCTTATATTATCAAAAATTATGGTTCTTAATGATATTTAAAATCTAATAGGATATAAACTATAATGGAAAAAAATAAAAAAATTAGTGCATGTGTTTTCTATAACTTCATTACATAATAAGGCATTTACTAATTTAAAAATGGAATTACACTTATAAAAGTTTAGATCATAAAAACGATGCCTATATATTAGTGACATGATTTCCATTTATAGAAAATTAATTTCCCAATATCATATGAAAATGAAAAGCTCATATGATAAATTATCTTCTCATATGATATTTTATTCAGAAAATTTCATCAAACATAAAAAATGGTTACCCAAAGTATCCTAAAAAAAATATTACTTACGAAAAAGCATAATTTCATAAAAACACTTTATATAAGTTTATTAGTAAATGAAATAGAGATTTTTTGAGTACCAAAACATATGAAATATTAGGATATGTTGGAACAACATTATCAGGTCCAATATCAACCATTTTATCTCACCTTTACCAATATGCAATAGAAATTATAAATCATCTCAAGGCACATAAGTTTTTTACAATGTTTACCCCCAAAGTGGGTAACTACATCCTTAACTTATTTGGGTTGATTTCAAGAAAAATATTTTCCACTAATATCAACAGTTATTACAAGTGGTATAAGAAGGTATCATCCTTTACCTAAAATTTTTTCCCAACACTTATGTATTGTAACAATTATTTATACTGGTTCCCAACAGTTTTCAAAGATACCACTAAATATAATGATAAGGATCTTATTTAATCTTCCGGATTCTTAAAAGAAAATAATGAACTTACTATGAGCTTATAAACTAATAAAAATTAGCACCTACTCATAAAAACAACTTCTGGAACTCCACCGTCTAAAACCTCATTTTACATAACTTATGCATATGACACTTCTCTCTTCTCAAATTCTAAAACATAACTATCTAGAGATAAAGTTTATAGAATTATTATTCCAAATCCTCAACTCTGTTATCTTACAAAACTATTCTAACCAATATCTAAATTCTTTAAACTAATGAATTTGGCACACTAAACTCAGCACTACTCTATACATAACTCCTTGTTCACATATGTATTCTTACAATTGTATTTTTCACAAAAAGGATTCATGTAATTGTTTTCAATGTAAATTAATTCATGTAATTTATTATCATGTAAATTTTATCATGCAAGTAATACTTTTTCTAAAGACTTAAATGAAAATTTAGCACTTATATCTCCCCAAAAAATATATTCAACCTCTTTAATGACACAATTAATCCTTATTTATAAGGATAACCAATCCGTCATGTAACCATTCATGATTATGAGGAATAATCCATACTGAATTCATGAAAATTAATAGTTTTGTATAACATGAATTCCATGACCCCCTAACTTAATCCTAATTATACCTTACTTTAATGGGAGTTCTTACTTTAATCTAAATTCTTTCTCCAATTTCTCTTGAAACTCTCATTCCTCACAACTCAATTTTGAAAATTTCCATCTCCCTAGATTTTGGAATTCTAAACATTAAATCTTTAATACATAGGAAACTTATCATTTTAAAAAACTTTCCAAGTTAAGAAATATCATTCTTCCAAAAATATGGAGTTTTCTAGCATTAGTCATTCACATCAATAAATCCTTCAGACATTAATTCTTCTTAATACCACCTTCTTCATATGGATCATTCTTATTCTTAATCTCATTATTCATATAGAACTACATGTTGAAATATGATGATTCATATATTCTACTTATAGTTCCATATTAAGCTTAATCCTTCTCCATAATTACAAAACTTTAAATACTTCACCTTTAATCTCAAAAACACTCTACCTTTTGGACTTAGTATAAACCAAAATATTAAAACTACATTGATCGTTGTAAATTTTAAATATCAAAATATAATCATATTATTTTTTAATTTAGATTAAATTTATAAGACATTTTCAACTTCTTAAACTGATATTAATAACATAATTATTAAGTCACACTTATTTAGCCTTTGAAATATCTAATTTAATATACCAAGGATTTTAACATCAAAATTATTCACTAATATTTATAGATTAATGAAATATCCAAAAAATTTGAAACATAGTTAAATTCTATACATGGTAACCTAGAAATATTCTCAATAAAAATGATTCTTCTTTCATATATATAAATTATAGAATTCATCATCTCACTTCAATTGAAACCACGTCATCTGGTTTTAGTTTTCCAAAAATTTCAAATATTTATCTTCTTAGTTTCTACAATTCATTTTCTAGACATGTAAAATTTAGAAAAATAACATTTTATTTTTCCTAAAACATTCTATAATATTAATTAATTGCTGGAAATAAATACAACATATCTTCAATAGTTCAATAATTCTATTTTTTTATTTAGTCTCCTACTTTGGATTTGTTATTGACACCAACAACTAAGAACTTTTCATCAACTCCCAACATTTTTAAAAGAGAAATTTCATGAAACCACACCATATAATAAAGAATTGTTTTGAGGAAATTCCTTCCCTTAGTGACAAGAAATGTTTGGATAGTGTTTTTTACATTCTTACCATAAAAAACTCTCTTAAATTTTCTCCCCCTTTCCATAATAACAATAAATTTAGATTCAAAAAAGATAAAGTAACTTTATCCAAAAAGAGTTGTGTAATTTCCCCACATTTGATAACATAATAAAAAGAACAATGGGATATTCCATATCTTTCTTAAGTATGAGGGGAAGGATAAACATAGTGGTTCATACATTACTCTTCAAATATATCCTTTGGCATAGATTTAGTGAACATATCAATAATTTAATTTTTTTTGGAAATATACTCAAACTTTACATCTCTATTAAAATATTTATCCATGATAAAAATCTATTTAATATCAATATGTTTGGATTTTGAGTGTTGCACTGGATTATTGGAAATATCAATTTTACTATTATTATCACAAGTAATCCTTGATGTTTTCTCAACATCCAACTTCAAATCTTCTAGGTACACATTTAACTACAAAATTGGTGTACATATGTTTATAGAAGCATCATACTTAGCTTAAAATGTACTCAATTCTATAAAACATTGTTTTATATAATGAAAAATCACAAAAATTTCTCCCAAAAAGAAATATCCTCTTGAATTTTATTTTCTATAATTACAACCTCCATCCCAATAAATATTAGTGAAACCTATAAAATTTAGTTCTTTACTTATTTTATGCATTATATGGCAACTTTACATGCCTATAATATACCTTATAATTATCCTTGTATCCAAAATGTGTTATTATTTTAGATTAATTTGATATGAAATATAAATAAATCTTCTAGTTTTCTTCCCATGGCCCTTATGATTTACATGTTTTACTACATAATTTTTTATTAGATTCACGCCAACTATCATGTATATATATACTTCCTTTTAATCATCCATGGTAAAATTCCTCAACAATTCATTATCATATTTGTCCTGGTATAATAAATTTATTTTTCTTTATATGAAACTCATAATCCTAGAAATAAACATATCTCTCTAAGAATTGAAATCTCAAAATGCATCTTTATGTATTTTTTAAATTCATCAAAAGATTATTTACTATCACTTGTAAAATTTTAGACGTAAACATAGAAAATTTAAATTAAATTACATATTCTCATATACTTTATATATAAGTTTCTATCTACTTTTCCTTTAGAAAAATTCAATTATTTCAAGAAAACATCAATTTTGGAGTACTGAGATATAAGGGATTATTTTAACCCATACAAGGCTTTCTTCAACCAAAACACCATGGTTCCATCACTATCAAGTATAAATCCTTCAGGTTTCTCAATAAAAACTTCTTTTCCAAGATATATATTCAAGAAATAATATTTCACATCCACCTATCAAACTTTGTAGTGTTTAGGATCTACAAAAACAAAAAAAAAATCAAATAGATTCAGTTTTTACAACATGAGATTTTTTTTATAAAATACAATTACCTGCACTAAAGAATAACCTTTTAAGGAAAATCTATACTTATTTCTTGAAACCTCATTTCTTTCATTGAGTTTATTTATAAACAACCACTTAGTTCCTAAATTTTTTTCCCTTATGATATAGGAAAATTATCCTAGGTATAATTATTTTAAATATGATGAAGATATTCATTGAAAAAATTTATACGTTCCTCATGATCAAATATACGTGTAAATGATTTTTTTTCAAGTTGTAAAACAAGTGCTATTTGATTATAAAGCCTTAGTTTTATTCCTTTATACACTAAATATTCTTGATTCCTAGTGCTTTTTTTAGGTTTATAAATATTTTAAATATTCTGAAACATTATTATAATTATTTTAAAAACATTATTATCATTATTGGACCAATAAAGGTAAGTATTAATTTTGTTAGGTTCATGATCATCTTTCTTTTCACCGTTTTTTTAGAATTCTATATTCTATATTATTTTAATTCTTCAAAATTTCCTTCACTTATCTTTTTCATGCTAAGATTATTTTCAATGACTTTATTATCCTAGAAATAAACAATCCTATATAGGTTTTTTAGAACTTATAACCTCTTCCATTAGATAAGTATCTTGTGAACACACCCACCTTATCTATTTTCATAAAAGTTTCCCAAATATAAAATTTTGATATTTAATAAACATTGGCTTATGAAAACTATAAAGTATTCCATAATAGGATTCTTATTGTGCCATATTTTATAAGAGTTTATGTTTTATTTATATCTATTTATGCATATATTATAAATATATATAGATATAAATACTACTTCCCTCTAGAATAATTTTTTGTGTTTATATATAGCTAGCATGTTTCTTCCTATTTCAACGATTCTTTTATTTTTCCTTTATATTAATTCATTATGATGGTGTGTATAAGGATAACTATATTAATTTTTAATCTAATTCATAGAAATAAAAAATTTAAAATAATTTCTAGTGAAGTCCCTTCCATTATTAGTTCTCAAATTCTTGATAAAAACTCCCAGTTCATTCTAAAATCATCATTTGAATATTTTGATCATCTCTACTACAACATACTTATAATTCATACACATTATCTTAGTAATTTCGGTAAAATCATCAATGAATATGATAAAGTAAAGATAAAATCTACTATATTAATATCTCATCATCGCATATAAATCAGAATGAATTTATTTAAGTGGAATAGAGGACTAACTTTCCACTCTTTCATAGCTTCCAATAACTATATTCACCTTTCAACATGTTTTATAAATAACATACATTTCACTCTTCATTTTGGATATATTTATCACCACATATTCCTTTGAAATTTTACTCAAAATTCTTTAATTATGATATCCACATCTTATGTGACACAAATTATTTTCATCTTTTAAACTATAATAAAATAAAATACTTGGATCACCAATTTAGAATAAGTTACTAATTATTATTTTCCCATAGTGATAATTATTTTATCTTTTGAGAACTTTATGGTATATGATTGTTTCCAAAAAATAAGTCAATTCCAATCATCACTAAGTTTTTTGACACTCAATAAGTTGATTTAGTCCCATAAAAAATAGGAAATATTTAAATTTAATTTTTGGGGTTTTATTCTTAATCATACTAATTGATTGAATTTTGAATGAGCTAAAATTCCCAAAAGTAACTATACCTCCATTATGAACTTAAAAAATCTTCAAGAGTTTTGTATCACCTATCACGTGAGAGGAATGATTACGGTAAAATATCCATTATTTTATTTTTCTTCAAGCTATTAGGGCCACTTCAATAATTTTAAATTTTATTCCCTTATCATTTTTTTAAATTCTATTCCTCTTTCATCATGAGGAAACATACATTAAAGTATAGTCATATATTTTTTAGTATGATTACCTTGTTGGTTTAATCTTATGAAAATTTCTCCCAATAATTCAAATCCATTCTGAGTGGTTAGTCTTGAAATTTTTTTATCCATGAGTTACATATTTTTATTGTCTTCTATAACTTTCTCCTGAAAATTATTTATACTGGTTCCCACCTATTTTAAAAGTTACCACCATACCAAATGAGCAAGATCTTCCTTCCTATTTAGGTCATTTAAACAAAAAAAATTATGACCTTACTTTAAGACTATATACTAATCAAAATGATAAACTACTTCTTAACATAAATAATATAACTCAAATGTATAAAATAAAAATGTCTAGAACTTATTCATCCATCACCTACTCTCTACTAAACATTTACAACTTAATTATTAAAAACATTAATTTCTGGAACTTATGACCTTGGTATGTAAATTTGGTTATCTTTCATTACTTATATTACTGATATCTCAAAGTTCAAAACTTATATTTTTGGTATACTCAACTAAACATTAAACTTAATGCAATTCCTTGTTTGTATAAGTCTTTGTAAAATCATTTTTTTCTATAAGGATTCAAAAAATTGTTTTCCATATAAATTACATTGGAAATTTATTGTTGAAAAAATTTATTCACACATGGAATAATTTAGATTAAGACTTATGTGAAAATGAATTGCACAGATCTCCCAAAAAAATCAACCTACTTAATGATGCGATTAGGCTCTTTTATAGGCATAACTGATATACCAATCAACCCACCATGATTTCAAAAATTTTTCCACCTTACATTTGAAATCAGAACCAGGTTAATGAAATATGAATTCCCTAACTAAATGACTTGAATTTGATTCAACCTCTTCTGTGTGACAGTCCTTTTTTTGATATTAATTTCTATGCTTCATTTTTTCAAAACTATTGTTTTGTAAAAATCATATTGACAACAGAAAATATTTTTAGTTCCTAAAAATCTAAATGTACTGGCTTATAAACTTGGGAAAATTATAACATTGATATGATTTCTTGGAAAACAATAGATCATTAATCTATATCCATTTATTTTTATATATTTGGCCTATTTTTATTAATTAATCCACCAAAATTTACCTCAAAATAATATGTACTTATACATCTAGATCATTCAACTTTTGAATTTACTTCTTCTTCTAGAATAATATACGGAAACATGATGCTTCTTATATTATACTTTTAGTTACATATTTATCTTCAACCTCCACAATTTCACTACTTCCTGATAATTCACCTCCAATATTAGAAAAACTAAATATTTTTAACACAACATGTATCACAAATTCTAACTACCATGAAATTCGTAACATTAACATAACATTATTTCGTTCTATATTTCATATTTTATTTACATAACATTTTAATTTCCCCAATGTATTCATATTTAAAATGTGTTGAAAAAAATTACATATACCTTAAAATATCTGAGTAAATATAACACGGATAACAAATTTTGAATGATTTATAAAGACTTCAATATTCATGAAACATACGTAACTTTTGAAACATGGGTAACTTCTAGACATGATAATTAAGAAATCTAATATAAAATATAATTTACCTTCAATTCATGTAGCTTTTTAACTCATAATTTCATGAAAAATAAAACCATATTGTTTGTATTTAGTCCTTATAAAATTTTATACACTCATATACTTAGTTTCCTAGTTTCATCTTCTAAGTATGTAACATTAAAAAACTACCTGTCACTTTTTTAAAAAATTATTTATTGTTAATTAATTATTAATAAATTATATAACATATCTTCAACACATGAATAATTAAATTTTTTTCTTTAGTTTAATTGAAGATTTTTATATTTTTATAGTGTTTTATTTGGTTTCCTGAAATTGGATTTTTTCACTTAAAAACAAGTTTACACAAAAAATAATATAATAATAGTGTTAAAAATGGAAATTATACTCCAAAATATTATTCTTGGCATTCTATTAAAATAATACATAAGAGATATAAAATAAGATCAATAATAAAGTAAATAAATAAAAATTATAAAATATGAAAAAATGATATAAAAATTAGGAGGGGGAATCATATGAAACCTTAGATCTATCGAAATTTTCTACATTAGGATACTCATCCTTTAGAACTACACCAATGGATGGTGTAAAATCCCTATTAATATATTCCCACCACCATTAAATCTCTTTCTTTACCCTATGAACACTTACCTAAACAACTATAATACATGGGGAACACACCTCTAGTGTTCCTATAAGAGTCAAAATGATAGCCAATATTGGAGTAGGATACACCTGAGGTGAATTCATGACCACAACAAAAACCGTCTCAGAGGATCATGGGATTGATGGTGGGTTATTTATTTTAAAGGGTTACTTGGTAGTAAGATCTATAGATAAAGTGGGATTCATCTCAATGGGAAGAACTATACTCTACTAAATACTATTATTTGTTTTTTATCTCTTATTAAGAGGGGATATTTTATTGGTTGTGCCAAAATTAGTATCAATGTAATCTTAGGATCTTTGTAATATGGATTCTCTCTAATTTAGTGAGAGTTTATGTGATAAATAGTTGGGTTAATAAATGATATCTCTTATATAGTCTTAATCATCAGGACCTTTCCTTTCCTCCACGAATCTAACTCAAACTTGAATCTAGCATTATGATTCATTAGGAAGTATGATATCTTGTATGAAATATGGTAAAGTGAAGTAGGTCATCACTGGTATGTATACTCTATAAAGGGTGGGTTGATATGGGTGGAGGATATAAAGGGATGGGTGGAAGAAAAATAAGGAGTGAGGATGAACATAGAAGTTTTCACCTTGGGTGGATGAGGTGGATGAGATTCTGGTGGTGCCGAGGTATATTGTGGAATAGATGTAAGATCAAATGGAAGATCCATCCTCTCATATAAATGATTAAAAATCCTAATAATTTACTGAAAGGATGTTTTAAAATACATATTATGCCACTCTTGAGAAATGAAGGGTGTTAATGATAGAGAAGGTATAGTAGCATGAGGGTAACTCCACATAGGATCATCCTGAGGATATGAAGAATCATGAGATTGGGTCTCAATGGACTTATCCACCTCTAAATTTTTCGTACCTTTATATACTATTTATATTTCCTTCCCTCCTTCTAAAGAAGGCCCATATTTCCCAACATAGGTAAATCAATAAAATGAAGCTTTCCCAATGAAGTGTGAGTCAAATGGGAATCAAATACATACAAGTAATTAACTAAATGAGCGATAAAATTAACCCCATAATGGTACCATTAGTATTCTTATACTAAACCTTAAAGTATAAAACAAATTTGAAGGAAATATTAATTATTGGTTCCTAAGGAAAAATAGTATAAAGTAAAAGTATGTTCATCCTGCTTACTAGTTTTTTTAAACCTCCCTTATTCATCTAGGAGTGAGTAATAGATCTATTAAAAATATTTAAGAGAGTAATTTTTAGCCATGCGATCTTGGTTTTGGTTGGTTTATACTTTCTTAGAGGTTTAGAAGTAATGGTTATCCATGTTTAGATATTCTAACCATTACTCGATTCCAAAATCATATATGCAATTTGATATTCTAACAAATTTTGGGATATGAATGTATAGATCTACTCCAAAATCATCTACAGTCAAGATCCAATACTTCATTCCCAACCTAATATTGATGTTGTTTAATGTAAGCAAAAGTGTATATGGAAATTCCAAAAATCCTGACTCTAAAATATTTTTCTCTTACTTTAACAATGTGATCCAAAAAAAAAATTAAAACATAGATAATATAATAAATCATTTGAATTTGGTCTATAAACCTCATGTCAAGGGATTTATTCGTCCGGATTGGATTCATATAATGTCACATTAATCTCTACTAGTATGTAGTTTCATAAAACTAGAGGCGACATTGAGGGATTTTCTGGGAGGAATCCTCACTTAGAGAGGATTGAGGGGTTCTTTTGTTGGTTTGGCTTGTGGTAGGGTAGGTGGATGAGGTTTGTCTTTTTGAGGGGATATGTGAGGGTTTTATGGTATATTTTAGGTTATATATCCTCGTGTTTTTAGTTATTTTAAAAGGTAGTTTTTAAGTATGGGTTGGGGTGGTCTCTTTTTTTAGGGGGATCATCTTGATTCTTCTAGACTTTGATGATGGATGAGTAGTAAAGGATCAAGGGGTTAACAATATATTTTAAATGATTTTGGTGTTGGTTAAATATGTGAGTATTGGTTTGGTTGGTTATATAGAGGTTTCAAGGTTATGGTTAGGAAATTATGTGTTGAATAGGCTGGAATGAATGTGGGGCATTACACCCACCAATGCTATTATATTCAACATTCCATCAAAAAGTTTAGAAATTTATAGTTCTCTAAAACAAAAAATAACTATTAAGACATAAAATAGTGTGAGAATGAGGTAAATCCCTTAATTAAAATATAATCCTAGAGACAATTCTAAACTAATTGTTTGGTCATTATAATCTTTTTTGTATCATGGAACAAATTCAAAAGTGAATTGAATTAATAAACTCAAGACTCAATGAAATATGAAAAATATTCACAAATATGAAAATAGTGGAAGTGATATCCAAGGGCAGTTTCTCTAAAAAGGATAACTCAAATTCAGTCACAAAGTGACCATACTCAATAGTTTCAGGATTAAAAATTTAATCGATATTCATTTTTATCCATTATTATCAATACTACCCTAGAATATCAATTACTCATAATCATATGAATCAAAATAACTAAAGTAAATTAAACACAGATCTTACATATAGAAGAATAATTGAATACATTATTCCTAAATTAATTACCTTTACTACACAAGTTTTCATTAATAATTAACTATATTTGTTCAATGATTCAATAAAGAATTAAATATAAGGATCAAGATACAATACAATACTACTAAGTAACCTTATCCTATGATAAAAGATAAATTAAAGTGTGTAGTACACACACTCTTCAACTAATTCTATTCTCTCCAATAGGTTATCCACTAATTACCAAGTGACATTTAATAATGAGGTAACTACAAGCCATTAGAGAGAGAATAAAGAATGGAAAGATAATAAATAATTGAATAAATGTAGGATATAATCACAAATTAATGATCATCCAAATTCTAAAATCTACAATTACATTGTGGGAAATATATAGAAAATGTAAAGGAAAGAAAAATCCTAACTATGGTGATGGTCCTTGGAAGAAAACCTAGCAGATCTCCCATAGATAATCCATCCTATTGTATTTTATCAATTTATACTTTTAAATTACTCAAATTCCACATGATGTGTCCTCAGTCAAATATGAATTATCTCATCCAATGGTTTAGAACAATCATATATTTTAATCTTTGACTATTCATGTCATGGAATGAATGATTCTTGGAACAAAACAAGATAGTTCTTTGAACGTAGAATTTTTCCACCTCTTTCTAGTCATGACACATCCATTTATCATCATGGTTTATACCTTCACCCAAAAATCTCATAACATTTTTATATCCTATACCTTTATGGATGTGGTACAAACACATACACTCGCACCACAAATATGTCTCTCATATTATCAAAATATACCACCTTCACTACCTCTTACTATGTGGTCATCACATAATCCTTCTATGGAACAAACTCATATAGGACACAATGTTTCTTTATTATCAATGGTCAGCTTCACCATCATGGCCAAAATCGCCAAACCATGTGGCATTAAAGCTCTATGTAGTACCATAATTTCATATTGCATAAAGAACATGACACAACAACGCCTACTATGGTGTGAACATGTTTCTTATAAATATTATAAATGGAAACATCTTAAATGTTATTCTACCCTAATATGAAGCATCTTACATATCCTCTCTTCAACTTCAACAATATTAACTACTTTAACGTGACACAAACTTATTCATTCAAAATCCTCAAAGTAAAATATGTTAGGAATTATTCTCTATTTATTTTACATATTTTATCATATCAGCAGTACATGTGAGTTTTTAAATGACATATTTGAACATGGTGTGATATGATTTTATGTTTAAAATTTGTTCATTTTGAGTAAATGTCTTGAAAATATAATTATCTCATGTTTCCTCTACCTTAATTCACAAATTAACAGTACAAAAAATATGGGGTCTTAGTAGTAGTTTATTAGCAGATGTTTAAGAAACTGTTGTTAATTATGTTTTTTGTATGTTATTTAATATATAGTGGTATTTTTATAAAAACACCACTTATAATTATATTTAAGGTATATTTTATTAAAAATTATTCTAAATACTTTTAAAAAACCCAAATTTACCCTATAACCTCCCCCACCCCACCCAGACCCCCGTGACCCCAACACCCTGACCACCCCACCCCCTAAGCACATAGACAAATCCCCCTCCCTCAATGCCATCTAAAATCCACCAATAATACTCCTCAATGCCAATGCCCAACCGCTAACCCCCTAACACCGATGAAAAATGACCCCCTATAAACCCTACTGACCACCAACCGTCCCTACCTCGACACCGACCATGGTGACATCTACTGATGGGTCTTTACTAGAGATGATAACCCCTCTTCCTTATTTCCCAAAGACCACCACCCCCAATGTCTTACAAGCTCTAACGCCTTCCCCACTACCATATACTCCTACCTCCCTTGTAACACCCCAAGCTTCTACGGTACGCTTCTCTTTGAATAATGTGATAGCGTGTGTTGTACGCAACACCGAGTTCTAACACACTATAACTAATCAAACTAGCCGTTATGAATAGTAATACCAACTTTTTGAAATTATATATTTTTTATATTTGAAAATGGACTTCATTTTTGGATTCGGAATATCGAATTTAGCCTAAGGTGAAATTTTGGTACATTTCGGATAACTTTCATATTTTGATGAATAGTGAAAATTACTAAATTTTAATTAAAAACAACTTTTTTAATCAAAATAATTAATAGTGATAAATTATGAATTTGAGTGGTTTTAAAGTATATTTAGAATATATTTTTACCATTTAATATAATGATGGTCATTGGATATAATTTTACAATTAAACCGAACATAAACAAGTGTCAATCTTTTGATAGTTATTATCTCTTAAAAACACGCTTTTTGTTTTGACAGCGGGAATTAATTTTAAATTAATTTCTGCCACTTCTGTGTTTTGAATTTAGGAAAATGGATTCCATATTTGGAATCAGGATGTTCAAATTGTGTAAATGGGTAACTTTTATTTTTAGACATTTTGAATAATTACTGCGGTAAATATTTTATTTACCATGGTTAAGGGTAAATCCGGTAAATAAGGGTTTAAAAAATAATATTATAATAATATTAAATTACCCTAAAACGTGTCTTAACCCTACTGGTTGATACATGGTCGACCATGGGCATCTTTGGGTCGATTGTGGGACCCCATGGATCCACTTGTAAGTGATAATGACACTTTGTTTTAATTAAGTTAAAATGAATACAAAAATGACACAAGCATATATCTTTTAGAAAAACAATTGTTACATAGGGTTATATATGTTGGATTTTAGATTATAAATATTAATTATAAATCTAAAAAGATTTCCTACATAATGATATTTTATTTATAATTTTTAGACATTAAATAATTTATTTTATTTATGACACAATGATGATGCAGTAATTACTATAATAGTGAAAAATTAAAATAATTGATATTATAAATACCCAAATAAATATAATATGAAACTTTTAATGAATTAAACTAATTTTATAGGATAATATGATATATTAGGATTTATTTAATTGACTTTGTTCGAAGTAATCAATCTGTTATTAGTTTCACAAAAATCAACTATTGAATAGTGTCAAAATTGACATAAAAGAGTTCTTAAAACAAATATTATATTATTAATTGATATTAAATTCCTAAAAATCTAAGGTTCGGCCAAGAGACTTATATAATGATAGGTTGATCATTAATGTACCACTTGGGGGTCTCTTGGATGTATATAGTAAGCTTATTAACCATATTATATAAAAATACAAAGAGACATTGTAAAAGTGAAACTAATTAACTTAGAGTTAATACTTAATGATAAGGTTAATATAAGTACCCAAACCTGTCTAAATTCTATTGGTTGAGTGGTTTTCGACCTATCCCCACCTTAACCTTTTAATAATAAACTTTGGAGCCATTAGAAACCGAATATGAATTTATTATAAATTAATATTTCTAGCTTTTCCAAAGGTGCCCCTCACCCCTCTTATAAAAGGGCACTCCTCCTTCTCATTTCTTCACACCTTCAAAGCCTTTTGGTTCGGCCAAAATATGCCCACATACTCTCCCAACACCCCTCACTACAACCTAGAGGCCTTAGTTTGATCAGAAAGCCAACCTAAGGAGCCCTTTTGATCAAATCAAAAGGAAGAACCCGAAGAAGAGGTAATGATTTCACCACCCTTCTCCAAGTTCATTTCTTCTTCCACTTCTTCTTCCTTTGTTCTTACCATTCTAAAATAATAACTCCAGTATCTCACATATACTGTGATGTTATTATAAATATGGTACAACCATATTCAGTATTCTATCCACCCTTTGAATAACATGTCACCATATGTGCGTACGTATGGCTTACCGTCTCCACGTCGTGGTGTAATTGTTATTCAATATACTATTATTTGGATGGGTATAATAATGATGTGTAACTCATGTAAATAATAAATATAACATGTTAATGATTCTGTATATATGATATACCATCCATTTATATATTATTTTAATATCAAAAGAATGATATTGTCGCTCGTGCGTACGTACGGACTACCGTCTCCACGAACGCGATGAGATCCATCCTCCATCGTATCCATTCAAGTCTTATTCTCATTTTAGGGTTAAAAATAATGTTAATATCATTCTGATTATGAATAAGATTTAATCTATCCATTACAAACATGTCTTACGTAACCAAACATTTAAGAAGAATGAATCGATTATCACCTGAAACGACGATAATACTAAGATATTATTAATAAAGCAATGTTAAAAGATCATATATGATATCATATTAATGTATATGATTCTTGTATAATTTAATAACAACTATTTCACCATTATACAGGAGGTTAACCTACCCCAACCAAGGAAAAGTACAAGGTAAGGGTTATTTCACAATCTCTTCATTATCCGAGGTTGTTTATACGTAATAATCTACTGGGATCTCGTTATCATCCACATCCATGTTTCTTCAAAATGTATTTCAAAACATTTTTACAAGAATATGGGTTAAAGTCATTTATACCTTTTTTTGACTTTTTATAAGAGGAATCTTTCCGTCGTTTTCCAAACAAGGTGCTTTTTAACCTTTTCGACAGAATTAAGATAAGAATGTTTTTTTTAACTTATACGGCGGGTGCGGTTATTTTTCGCCGTTATAAAATCGTCAAAGCTTCCCTTACAAGCTTATAAGAATATTTTCAAAGAAAATGTTTTATTTTATAAATATATGTCTCTTAAATGATTTCAAAATAGAAAGAGATATTTCTTTAAAAAGAGTTTTGATTTCATCTATGTCAACATCCTTTAATGGATTTTATGCTTATTTGAGGATGATATAATATGATACAAAACTTTTATATTATATTGAATGTTTTGTGATATGTTTGACTGTGGATGTGCTATTTTTTATATACCATTCATGGTTTATGGTGAAAGTATTGACATTTCGTATGCTAGTTTAATACGAATGTTTATGTTATGTTTAAACCTTTTCATATGGGAATGCATTGGACTTAATATGTGACGGGTGGAGCCCGCTATAGCTCCTCGATGCATCGGTAGGTCTCATGAGACAAACTAGTGTCTTGGCACAAGGCCTTGAAAAAATCTTATTTGTAGTCTTTGCACGAGGCCTTGGCTATGTGGTTATGATAGTCTGGCATTATGCATTCCAACATTATGAAAGTGGTTATTGATTTTTGCATGTGATTATTCGATTAGTTGAATATCCATGTGAATAAGTAAATGACATTATTTCATTTTATTTATTCCATACCATGTTGAAAGTTCATATTTAAAAGGCTTTTGTTTTAGTTATACATTGCCTTAAATGTTTATTCTTATTTATGAAAGTTTCCGCTATATTGTTATCCTTACTGGGCATTTGAGCTCACCCCTTTTCTATGTTTTATTTTTCCCAGGATGTGAAGAAGTAAGTTATGAATGACCTGCAGGGATTTTATGAGGGGTTAATAGTGTGGATTGTGGAAACATTATGTTGTTGTAGTAGTTTTTCATTTTATGATGTAATGTAAAACTTATGAATATATCTAGTGTTTCCAAGGCTACTAAACCAATCGGTCTTTTGAGATTTGATCTTTCTTGTGATCATGCCAATGTTATGTAATAATGCACCGACTCTGGGTAACTGGGGTCGAGGCGTTACAGTTGGTATCAGAGGAAGTTTAGTACAAACCTTGGAAGCTAGATTTAGATAAACTCTGATTAGAGCACGTAGACCTAAGATGAACTTTGAGGATTAGTATAGAAGAACTTCCTAGAATTTTGGTATTGTAGAGATTTTGTGAGTTTTCCGAGCAATACATCCCTGTCTGGATACGAGCAGGTAGAGGCGGCTCTGGCACAGATGTACCTAGGGGTAAAACCCGAAAACACCGCTTTGAGCTAGACTCGAACGGGAACTGGTGCACGACAACAGGCCTTGCTGCACTCTTGGTTACGACACTCCCGGGGGATATGCTTAGGATAACTCTCATTTTCTTTACAAATAATTTTGAAGGGATTATGAGTATATACTTCCTCAAAGAAAACATTCTTATGATTATGGATTATATCCATAAATAGTTCAATTTATGTTAAGTGTTTTATAAGTATAGGATTATGTATTTTGATTCATAAACTGATCTAGTTTATGACATTGTTTAGAAATGGTACCTAGTGGAAGAAATGGAAACCGTATCAATGCACGCACACTATGTAGGGATTTCCCTCCTGCTCAAGATAATTATAGTGGGGCTGGTGATGCAACTGGTGCTGATCAGCTAATCACCATACTTGGACAACTTACTCAGGTTATGAATAATAACCTTACCCATATGGAGCACCCTGATCCGCAGCGTGGAGGATCAATGTTAGATCGATTCATGAGGCAATAACCACCAACGTTCAATGGGAATACAAATCCCTTAGTAGCTGAGCAATGGATATTTTCCCTAGAGAAAATATTTCAGGCTTTGGGGAGCAGTGAACGGGAAAAAGTTATCATGGAAGTTTACCGCCTCACTGGAGATGCTGATCAATGGTGGTCATTGATTCAGAACATGAAGGAAGATAATGATGTATCAAATATGGAATGGAGGGAGTTCAAGGATCTGTTTTTAGAAAAATACTTCCCTCGCGACCATCGAGCAGATATGGAAAGACAATTTCTGAGTCTGAGACAGAAGGAGGATGAGAATGTCACAAAGTATGAGGCTAACATTACAAGGTTAGCGAGGTATGCTGGTGATTATATTCGCAACCCAAGAAGTAAGATTGATCGTTTCTTTGATGGGTTAAAACCATTTCTCCGTCGAGCATTAGTCTCACAATCCTTTTCATCGTATGAAGACATTGTCTCATGTGCTATCAAGACCGAAAAGGAATTCTCTAAGTCTTATGACTTTAAAGCAAAGCAAGAGAAGAAGAGACCTGCTGATCAATCTGGGAATGGAAATAAGGGGAAGAAAGGAAAGGTTGAATATCCATCATGTGGTAAATGTGGGAAGAAACATCCTGGTACTTGCTTGAAGGGAATGGGAGTCTGTTACAAGTGTGGTGAAAAAGGCCACCAAGCTCATGATTGCAAGGGGAAGAAGGAAGCTACCAACGTTCAGTGCTACAATTGCAGGGAGATGGGGCATTATGCAAATGCATGCCCTAAGCGTCAGGAGAACTTACCTCAGAAATGGCCAAGGGATCAAGACCAGGCTTATGCTATCACTACTGCTGAGGTAGAAGCTCCGAAAGACGTGGTGGCAGGTAATTTAATGGTTTCCTCAAGTTTAGAAAATGCATTATTTGATTCTGGATCATCGCATTGTTTCATATCTTCCCAGTTTGCTAAGAAAATTAGATATTTCCAATTTGATTTAATAAGGGAGTTTTCAGTTAAAACTCCTAAGGGAAGTATCGTTGCAACAAAGTTTTGTGAATCAGTCCCCATTAGAGCACATAAATTTTCTTTATCTGCTGATCTCATCGTCATACCTATGATTGAGTTTGATATAATCCTCGGTATGGACTGGCTTTCAGACTATGATGCGAAGATTTATTGTAAGAAGAAAGAGGTTACGATTCTTGATGATAATGATAAGGAACACCTTATTTTTAGAGCAGAATCGTCACCAACTAATTCTTATTTAGATCCACCCTCAATAGCTCAACTAAATTCAATTATTGGGGAGGAAGAGAATGAAATAACTGCGGGTGAGGAAAGGAATGTTCAAATAGAGGATGTACCTGTTGTGAAAGAATTTGTAGATGTATTTCCAGAAGATTTACCTGGACATCCTCCAGAACGAGAAGTTGAGTTTTCTATTGATTTGATTCCTGGATCAAGGCCTATATCGAAGACCCCTTATAGAATGGCCACTGTAGAGTTAGTCGAACTAAAGAAACAACTAGAGGAATTGAGTAATAAGGGATGTATTCGCCCTAGTGTTTCTCCATGGGGAGCCCCTGTTCTTTTTGTTAAAAAGAAAGATGGATCTATGAGGTTATGTATCGACTACAGGGAGATCAATGCTATAACAATAAAGAACAAGTATCCCCTACCTCGTATTGATGATTTATTTGACCAACTGCATGGAGCTCAATACTTTTCAAAGATTGACCTTCGATCTGGATACCATTTTTTGTGTGTGAAGAAGGAAGACATTCCGAAAACAGCATTTCGAACCAGGTACGGGCATTACGAGTTTACTGTAATGCCGTTTGGATTGACTAATGCACCCTCTGTATTCATGGATCTAATGAATAGAGTTTTCAAGGAGTATCTCGATGAATTTGTGGTGGTATTTATTGATGATATCTTGGTATACTCCAAAACCTACGAAGATCATGAAAATCACTTGCGCATTATCTTGAAGACTCTGAGGAGGCATGAATTATATGGGAAGTTTAGCAAGTGTGAATTATGGCTTCAGAAGATTTCTTTTCTTGGCCATATTGTCTCTAAAGATGGAATCTCTGTTGATCCTTCTAAGACCAAGGCAATCCAAGAATGGCCAGCACCTACGAGTATAACTGAGGTACATAGTTTTATTGGCTTGGCAGGTTATTATCGACGTTTCGTCCAGAATTTTGCCCGATTGGCTAACCCATTAACGAAGATCACACATAAAGGGGTTAAATTTGTTTGGACAAAAGAGTGTGAAGAATGTTTCAAAGAACTGAAGAGAAGATTAGTCAATGCTCCTATATTGACTCTACCATCGGCGAATGATGGGTTCGTTATTTACAGTGATGCATCAAAGAAAGGACTTGGTTGTGTCCGTATGCAGAATGATAGAGTTATTGCCTATGCATCACGATAGTTGAAAATTCATGAACAAAACTATCCTACTCATGATCTCGAGTTAGCAGCTGTGATCTTTGCTTTGAAGATATGGATGCACTACCTCTATGGTGAAAAATGTGAGATTTATACTGATCACAAGAGTTTGAAGTATATTTTCTCACAAAAAGAACTCAACATGAGGCAAAGGAGATGGCTTGAATTACTCAAGGATTATGATTGTACGATACACTACCACCCGGGGAAAGAAAACAAAGTAGCAGATGCTTTGAGCAGAAAAGACCATGGAGTTCTGAACATGATGAGAATTGAAAGGGATCCAATTTTCATGGATCTAGTGAAGATGGACATGGGAATAACCAGGGAAGGTGAAACATCAATGCTTTTTCAAATGGTTGCCAAACCATCTTTACTAGAAAGGATTAAGAGTTCTCAGAACGATGATGAAGAATTTTAGAAGAAGATTAAAGCGGTGAATGATGGGAGATTGAGAGACTTTGTGTATGAAGATGGAATTTTGAAATTCGGGAAGAGACTTTGTGTTCCCGATTTACCTGATCTAAAAAGGGAATTGCTAGATGATGCTCATAGTTCCAATTTCTCTATACACCCTGGGAGCACCAAAATGTATAGAGATTTGAAGGAACATTTTTGGTGGGACAACATGAAGAGGGAGATTGCTGATTTTGTGTCAAGATGTATGGTTTGTCAACAAGTGAAAGCTGGAAGGCAACAGCCTGGAGGAGTCATGCAACCTCTTCCCATACCGGAGTGGAAATGGGACAATATTACGATGGACTTTGTCATGGGGCTACCAAAGACTCCTAGAAGGAACGATGCAATATGGGTTATTGTTGATCGTCTTACCAAGTCAGCACATTTTCTTGCTATAAGAGAAGATCTACCCCTGGAACGTCTAGCAAGACTATACATTAATGAAGTTATGAGACTTCATGGAGTACCCCTATCGATTGTTTCTGATCGTGATCCCCGTTTTACTTCAAGATTTTGGAAAAGTCTTCAGAAATCCCTGGATACTGAACTTCATTTGAGCACTGCTTACCACCCTCAGACAGATGGACAATCAGAACGGACTATTCAAACCCTAGAAGACATGTTGAGATCTTGCTCACTTGACTTTCAGGGTATGTGGGAACAATATTTACCACTGGTAGAATTTTCCTATAACAATTGCTTCCATTCGAGTATTCAGATGGCACCATATGAAGCGTTATACGGAAAGAGATGTCGTACACCAACCTGTTGGGATGACGTTGGTGAAAGAAAACTTGTAGGCCCAGAACTGGTGGAGGAAACGGTGGAAAAGGTGAAGGTAATCCAAAATCACATCAAAGCAGCTCAAAGTAGGCAGAAGAGCTATGCCGATAATCGAAGGAAGGATTTGGAATTTTAGGTCGGTGATCATGTTTTCCTAAAGGTATCTCCATGGAAGGGAGTCATACGTTTTGGTAAGAAAGGTAAATTGAGTCCCAGGTACATCGGACCTTTCGAAATTCTAGAACGAATTGGGGCTGTAGCTTACCGATTGGCAATGCCGCCAAGTCTCTCCAAAGTTCACGATGTGTTCCACGTATCTCTGTTGAGAAAATACATGCCTGACCCAACGCATGTACTCACCTATGAGGAATTAGAACTGGAACCCGATCTGTCTTATTGTGAAGAGCCCTTCAAGATTCTTGATACAAGAGAACAAGTACTGAGAAACCAGACGACGCGTCTGGTAAAAGTTTTGTGGAGAAATCATAAGATGGAAGAGGCAACGTGGGAACCCGAGGAACTTATGATGAAGAACCACCCGAGTCTTTTTATGCAGTAATACCCTAGAAATTGCGAGGACGCAATTATTTGAAGGAGGGGAGAATGTAACACCCCAAGCTTCTACGGTACGCTTCTCTTTGAATAATGTGATAGCGTGTGTTGTACGCAACACCGAGTTCTAACACACCATAACTAATCAAACTAGCCGTTATGAATAGTAATACCTAATTTTTGAAATTATATATATTTTATATTTGAAAATGGACTTCATTTTTGGATTCGGAATATCGAATTTAGCCTAAGGTGAAATTTTGGTACATTTCGGATAACTTTCATATTTTGATGAATAGTGAAAATTACTAAATTTTAATTAAAAACAACTTTTTTAATCAAAATAATTAATAGTGATAAATTATGAATTTGAGTGGTTTTAAAGTATATTTAGAATATATTTTTACCATTTAATATAATGTTGGTCATTGGATATAATTTTACAATTAAACCGAACATAAACAAGTGTCAATCTTTTGATAGTTATTATCTCTTAAAAACACGCTTTTTGTTTTGACAGCGGGAATTAATTTTAAATTAATTTCTTCCACTTCTGTGTTTTGAATTTAGGAAAATGGATTCCATATTTGGAATCAGGATGTTCAAATTGTGTAAATGGGTAACTTCTATTTTTAGACATTTTGAATAATTACTGCGGTAAATATTTTATTTACCATGGTTAAGGGTAAATCCGGTAAATAAGGGTTTAAAAAATAATATTATAATAATACTAAATTACCCTAAAACGTGTCTTAACCCTATTGGTTGATACATGGTCGACCATGGGCATCTTTGGGTCGATTTTGGGACCCCATGGATCCACTTGTAAGTGATAATGACACTTTATTTTAATTAAGTTAAAATGAATACAAAAATGACACAAGCATATAGCTTTTAGAAAAAAAATTGTTACATAGGGTTATATATGTTGGATTTTAGATTATAAATATTAATTAGAAAGCTAAAAAGATTTCCTACATAATTATAGTTTATTTATAATTTTTAGACATTAAATAATTTATTTTATTTATGACACAATGATGATGCAGTAATTACTATAATAGTGAAAAATTAAAATAATTGATATTATAAATACCCAAATAAATATAATATGAAACTTTTAATGAATTAAACTAATTTTCTAGGATAATATGATATATTAGGATTGATTTAATTGACTTTTTTCGAATTAATCAATCTGTTATGAGTTTCACAAAAATCAACTATTGAATAGTGTCAAAATTGACATAAAAGAGTTCTTAAAACAAATATTATATTATTAATTGATATTAAATTCTTAAAAATCTAAGGTTCGGCCAAGAGACTTATATCATGATAGGTTCATCATTAATGTACCACTTGGGGGTATCTTGGATGTATATAGTAAGTTTATTAACCATATAATATAAAAATACAAAGAGACATTGTAAAAGTGAAACTAATTAACTTAGAGTTAATACTTAAAGATAAGGTTAATATAAGTACCCAAACCTGTCTAAATTCTATTGGTTGAGTGGTTTTCGACCTATCCCCACCTTAAACTTTGAATAATCAACTTTGGAGCCATTATAAACCGAATATGAATTTATTATAAATTAATATTTCTAGCTTTTCCAAAGGTGCCCCTCACCCCTCTTATAAAAGGGCACTCCTCCTTATCATTTCTTCACACCTTCAAAGCCTTTTGGTTCGGCCAAAATATGCCCAAATACTCTCCCAACACCCCTCACTACAACATAGAGGCCTTAGTTTGATCATAAAGCCAACCAAAGAGCCCTTTTGATCAAATCAAAAGGAAGAACCCGAAGAAGAGGTAATGATTTCACCACCCTTCTCCAAGTTCATTTCTTCTTCCACTTCTTCTTCCTTTGTTCTTACCATTATAAAATAATAACTCCAGTATCTCACATATACTGTGATGTTATTATAAATATGGTACAACCATATTCAGTATTCTATCCACCCTTTGAATAACATGTCACCATACGTGCGTACGTACGGCTTACCGTCTCCACGTCGTGGTGTAATTGTTATTCAATATAATATTATTTGGATGGGTATAATAATGATGTGTAACTCATTTAAATAATAAATATAACATGTTAATGATTCTGTATATATGATATACCATCCATTTATATATTATTTTAATATCAAAAGAATGATATTGTCGCTCGTGCGTACGTACGGACTACCGTCTCCACGAACGCGATGAGATCCATCCTCCATCGTATCCATTCAAGTCTTATTCTCATTTTAGGGTTAACAATAATGTTAATATCATTCTGATTATGAATAAGATTTAATCTATCCATTACAAACATTTGTTACGTAACCAAACATTTAAGAATAACGAATCGATTATCACCTGAAACGACGGTAATACTAAGATATTATTAATAAAGCAATGTTAAAAGATCATATATGATATCATATTAATGTATATGATTCTTGTATAATTTAATAACAACTATTTCACCATTATACAGGAGGTTAACCAACCCCAACCAAGGAAAAGTACAAGGTAAGGGTTATTTCACAATCTCTTCATTATCCGAGGTTGTTTATACGTAATAATCTACTGGGATCTCATTATCATCCACATCCATGTTTCTTCAAAATGTATTTCAAAACATTTTTACAAGAATATGGGTTAAAGTCATTTATACCTTTTTTTGACTTTTTATAAGAGGAATCTTTCCGTCGTTTTCCAAACAAGGTGCTTTTTAACCTTTTCGACAGAATTAAGATAAGAATGTTTTTTTTAAATTATACGGCGGGTGCGGTTATTTTCCGCCGTTATAAAATCGTCAAAGCTTCCCTTACAAGCTTATAAGAATATTTTCAAAGAAAATGTTTTATTTTATAAATATATGTCTCTTAAATGATTTCAAAATAGAAAGAGATATTTCTTTAAAAAGAGTTTTGATTTCATCTATGTCAACATCCTTTAATGGATTTTATGATTATTTGAGGATGATATAATATGATACAAAACTTTTATATTGTATTGAAGGTTTTGTGATATGTTTGACTGTGGATGTGCTATTTTTTATATACCATTCATGGTTTATGGTGAAAGTATTGACATTTCGTATGCTAGTTTAATACGAATGTTTATGTTATGTTTAAACCTTTTCATATGGGAATGCATTGGACTTAATATGTGACGGGTGGAGCCCGCTATAGCTCCTCGATGCATCGGTAGGTCTCATGAGACAAACTAGTGTCTTGGCACAAGGCCTTGACAAAATCTTATTTGTAGTCTTGGCACGAGGCCTTGGCTATGTGGTTATGATAGTCTGGCATTATGCATTCCAACATTATGAAAGTGGTTATTGATTTTTGCATGTGATTATTCGATTAGTAGAATATCCATGTGAATAAGTAAATGGCATTATTTCATTTTATTTATGCCATACCATGTTGAAAGTTCATATTTAAAAGGCTTCTGTTTTAGTTATACATTGACTTAAATGTTTATTCTTCTTTATGAAAGTTTCCGCTATATTGTTATCCTTACTGGGCATTTGAGCTCACCCCTTTTCTATGTTTTATTTTTCCCAGGATGTGAAGAAGTAAGTTATGAATGACCTGCAGGGATTTTATGAGGGGTTAATAGTGTGGATTGTGGAAGCATTATGTTGTTGTAGTAGTTTTTCATTTTATGATGCAATGTAAAACTTATGTATATATCTAGTGTTTCCAAGGCTACTAAACCAATCGGTCTTTCGAGATTTGATCTTTCTTGTGATCATGCCAATGTTATGTAATAATGCACCGACTCTGGGTAACTGGGGTCGGGGCGTTACATCCCTCATTGTTTTCCACTATTTCTATATGAGTCATACATTTCTGGGATCGTATCACTAACCTCCACATTGTCTGTTTCCCTCTCATTACCTAAGTGACCTTCTTCCATGACAGTCTACCCTATTATTGTGTGGGTAATATTTATTCATTTATATTTATATTTTTCAAGATAAATTGCATCATTTTATTTTTAATGTTTTTTTTCTATTGAATGAAGGATAATGTGAATTGAAAATTTCCATAATTTTGGTCTGTTATTCTTTGGAAATACCCTCAATCAGTTCAATTCATAGGTAAAAATAATGACTTTTGGTTAGTTATTGAATTATAGATTCATTATGTAGTTGGATTTAAATATGGTATTTATTGATATAAATTGTGAAGCCATAATTTTTAAGGTATTTGTATCTTATTAAATTATCAGAGTGAATTTTAATTGTATTAAAATACATCACTAAGAAAAAATTTGAATCCTTTTGTTATATAGGTTCAAAAAAATTATAAAGGGAAGAAGTGACCATGATATGAATAGTCATTACACTAACCATGGTAACTGAACATGCATACACTACCTAAATTAATAAATTACCATGAAAGTGTCTATATAAGTACCTTTAAGAAGAACTAACCATGCCTTTAGCAAACCATGAGAAATGCTCGTGGTCACTTCATCACCTTACTGTACAATCACTCTCATGGTATCCATACCTATCACAATCCCCCTTTTTTCAACAACATATTATGAATATAAAACTAACCATGTCATTAATGTTACTAATTATTAACATGATCTTTTCCCACCCATTCCTACCATTCCCCTACCTCGTAATCCTCAATGTGACCATCAACTGATTCCAAGACTCCAATTCCCTTGAAGAAACTGATATCGGTCGACTAAAGCTTGAAGATGATCCATAGGCTGGGTGACTCCCCAAATTTCACCACCACCAATTAATTTCCACCACCATGAGAAAAACTATACTCTAGAAACATGAATTTTTCCACCTTATGGTGCCACCAACAAATTTAGGTCATCGATGGTGTGAATCCACCTTTTTAGAAGAGTCACAACTTTACATTGATCCAATCCTAAATCTGCATTAATAGAGGATGAGACCTAGAATAATATTCTATGAGTGAATCTACATTTCCTATAAAACCTATGAGGATGTTTTTAATTTCCATTAAGTTGTGAAGGAGATCACTACCCGTATACAACAGAGACGTGTGATAAAGGACCAAGCTCCCGTGAGAAGTTGGAGAAAATAGGAGAGTGGCCTCCAAATGGAAGCCCATAATAAATAAATATTTTTATAATATCCTTGAACATTTAAATAAAACCACCAAGTGGTTCTAGACTCAAGACCAAGGTATCCAAGATACATGAGAAGAAATCCTAGAAAGACATATAGCACCACTATCAAGAGATGGTTGGAATTCAATGGTTGATGATGGAACATCCGAGTAAGAGACACTAAATGGGTATGATGTTTATGATTAAAAAACAATTATGATTCAAAAAAAGTAAATAATGAGTCCCACAAACTAAATACTAATACCATTTCTCTTTAAGTAAAATAAAGATATCCACTGTGTTTCAAAGTACCAGATCATTCCACCATAAACATGACAGTAAACATGATCGTGGGAGGAGAATTCAAACCTTACAAAGTCTATTCATACCCTTGATGTTGGAAACATACCAATCATAAAACATAACGTAAACCTGATCCATGTTTAGTAGAGATGAAATTGATTTTTTTATGAATAATTTCACACCACTCACATGGAGGGAAGACTGCTCGGATGACTGATCCGTATTCTATAAGAGGAGTAGGACTAGTTCACTCAAGGGGGAGGGGATACTCACATACTGATGGTTTCTTCTATTATTTTATATTAACATCCTATTGTTAAAACTATAATTATGGAACACTAAGGAATTTTTTGGTTTCACCAAAGACAATCCCATTATTCCCCATGTTGATGAATTATGATCATTCATGTTTACAGTAACTACTCTCTGTATTTTAATGGTTTTAATCAGTATAAGTTTCTTTTGGTTTTAGATTTTTATTTCTTTTACATATTATCAATATTTCAAAAATAATCCACTTGGATTTAATCCACTTCATGCAATAGAAGGAAGTGGGAAAATTAAAGGGTGAATGGAGATATCCAATCCTTAGGCAAGGAAATGGTAGGGAATGTAGTGATCATTTTATTTCTCTAGCCTTACCAAAATAGCTTGATAAAAGTAATCAATAAAATTCCAATTGATAAGAGGAATAATGGAAACTAATTGAATAATGATTCAATATAAGAATGATGGAATGATTCAAGGAAATAAAATTGATTATTTATTTGAATTTTAAATCCAATATTTTATACCATATGCAGAAAATTGAACAAAAAAAGATTTCAATGAACCCACAACACTGTCTTATCCGAAGCCAGCCTGAGTCCCATTGTACTATATTTTTCTCAAGTTCAAAATTCATTTTTCTGAGTGTCCCACGCTAGTTGATCATAAAACTAGGCACCATTTTTGGGGAGACAAGCATTTTGTTTTAATTTTTTTGAAATGTTTTCAAATGACCAAATCAAGTTCTTCCAACCTCATCGTTTTTTATTTATAGGTTCACATAATTTTTATTGAAATATTGAGAAGTACAAAAATCATATAATTGGAGGAAAGAGATATTTTCTCTATTCTATGGGTTGAATCTCCCTCCTCATCTTATTCTTCTACCATATATATAATAAGAAGTGGAAAAATATAAGATAATTTTTCTGAAGTTAATATGACTTTGAAAGAAATATATACACCCAATTTTAATATTAACAAAGAGAAATTTTATAGTGAACTAGGATTCAAATACATAAATATTACATATTTTTAGATGATTATTTAATACATTACACAAGTACATGCCTGAGGACCATAATAGTTTAGTTTCTTTGGAGACTTGGTACACAATATTATAATTTGGTGAAAGATATTAAAAATCTCCCATAAATATATTCCTCTATATTACTCTTCACAAACACACCCTAATTAAAAAATTTCTTCATAACTTAGGGAAAGGGAACATAATAAAGGGTGAGCTTAGATTCTAAATAACATTAAACAATGGAGATTTGTAAGTATAACATGAACTTAACGGTATGTGAACATAAGAATAACATTTGAAAACCACAAACTACATATCAAACATCCTAATATTGAGTTAAGGAATAATTATTTTAAGTTCATAACACATGAATCATCTGGAAATCAACGATCATGTGCCATGAGAGCATAACTTTGGCATAATACATGTAATTTGTGGCATACACATAAGCATAGAAAACCATTTCGATAGTCATCAAGGATCACTACCAAGGCTATCATAGTGGAATGGGTTCCCTCCCTAAACAGTTATAGTAGTTAAGGTTCAACCCCAATACTATCATAGAAGAAAAATTCTCATACTGAACTGAGTTCACTCCCCATTCAAGTCCTGTATATATAATGATATATAAATATTTACCCAATGAATTGGAGGGAGATATATATACCAAATTTCACATAATAAAAATCATAAATTTTTATGCCACAAAATCATAAAACATTCCTAATATCATATCCCATGAAATGAAATGGGTTTCATAATCATTTCATCATATTATAACCTATAGAAAAGAGAAATGTTTCATAATTATTTCATCATTTAATCATAGAATAACCCATTAAAAAATATGTAGGCTTCATAATAATTTTATCACAGAATAACCTGTGGAAGAGAAAAAGGTTTCATGAAAATATTTCCATCATAAACAATTCAAAGAAATAATAAAAATGGTATCTAAAAGGCTTATAGGGCATCATTATTTCTTATAGGTATATGAAAAACACAAATTTATAAAATGCAATAAAAGAAAATAAGTAAATAAAATGATTACAATATAAGGTTTCGATCGATCCAAAGAGATGTTGAAATTAGTTTTATTAGGGTTTTAAAAGATTTAATTTTATTATATTGAAGAAATAATTGAGAAAATTTGTTTTGATTGATTTTATGAAAGCATAATGAAAGAGAAGCAGATTGATTGGTTTGTTTGAAAATAGATTTTTAAAGTGTTCTTGGGTTTTTTAATTTCAAGGTTTGGGTAAAATTGTATTTTAGAATGTAGGTTGATTAATTAATGATTGGTGCCATATTTGAGATGAGAAAGATCCAATGGTCATGGTATACCCTCTTTAATATGAGAATACACTATTTCCCTTGGTCCGATAATTTAGGGATGTCACAAATCAAGTTTATCTCAATAATATATTTAAACCTAATTTCCCCTAAAGCTAAAAATGGTTATTCTTTATTTAGGGCTGTCATATGTGCAATTTTATGATTCCTTTTTAGATTAAAATATCAATGGTCATGATAAAATAAAAAGAAATGGATTAGAAATTGAAGATTAAATTATAAACAACCAAATAGACGAATACAATAAAAAGAAATTAATCCAAATAACATTCCCACTTCTATTACATAACCCTAACACAAGGTGGGTTTACTGCCTCATCCTAGTTATGATAGAATAATAGGGAAGGAAAAAATAAAAATAATGCATAAAGGAAATGGAGATGAATCCCAGGAGGGCCATGAATAGCGTAGCTTCTCGCTCCAAGATTGTATCCCTGAATATCTATTACCCTCTAACAATATCACACCATCCATACACTTATAGGATCTATATGGGATCCAATATTAATGTGGATCATTAATAATTAGTCCAAAGGTGGTCTAGTGTGGGTCTTATTTCTTAAATTTTTTTAAATATCGAAGACATGCTAAATCTGGGCGTTCAAAATTTATCTTGAGAAATTACCTAATGTGTACTGTGTTCACACGAAGTGAAATCAATTAATTTCCTATCTTCATGAATTATTTTGTATCCCTTCCAAAAAAATAATCCTGGAAAAACTAACATCATGTAAATGGAATAATATATGTGTAAATTGGTCTACTCTAGTTTTCTAGGTCCATCGCATCCAAAAAATACTGGTGTCGAACCGTGAGATTTTTTAATTTTCATTTAGATCCTACAATAAAACACAAAAAAGTAATTCAATCTGTTCAAAAATTGGAAAGATTAATTATTTAATTAAAAAAATAAATAAATTAAAATACCATAAGATATATGTATGAAATAAAGATATGAAATTCCCCCACACTTGAATTCATACTTATCCTCAAAGATAGGGTCTTGGCATACTACAAAAGATGTTAGCCTTACCATTCTTCAAATTCAATTTCAATAAAAACATTTATCAAATGAAAATTTAAAAATTCAAGAATCACATGTGAAAAATCCATCAACACCTCATTTTTCAAATAATACAAATCAGTCATGTATTTTATTTTTCTCTTTTAAAAATAGCCAATCATTTTCAATCATCAATTTTCATTTTTCAATTCAATATTAATATACATTCCATTTGAAATTTACCTCACATTTAATTTTTCTGATCATCATCAGGGTACAACTGTAAATACAAATCCACACATACCTCAATAAAATGTAACTTATAATAGTATTGCAAGGAATCTACCATCTCCACCATGTATAGAAAAAATCACAATTAATCATGTGGGATTCACTATTTAGGATCAAATGACTCTGAGTCTTAGGGAATGTAGGTAAACTTTGTAAATTAAGTAAGGCATAAAAAAGAGGTTCAACTCTAAAGTAATTTTCATGATAATCAAAAACAGCTCAATGAATGTCTCCTCTTCCCCCCGATATCTCAAAGTAATCTCATAACAAGATAAAATTCAATAAAAGAAACACTCTATTTAATTTATTATTTTTCTTTTCTTTTCTTTTTTTGAATGTTGTGATAGAGAAAATTATCACATCCACCATCTAACCCATAATGGTATCCTCATGACACTATTTGTAATAGTTATCACTAGATCACCGATCAAGAAATCATGATTTTTTAATTTCCTTAGACATAATCAATTTTTATTTTTTTAATAGGGTGTGAAATAAATAAAATGAATGTGCCTTCCAAAAATCTCATGAAATCTCCCCCACAATTCTTTATTAAAAAATGTGTATCACTTCCACCAGTTTTTGTTTCCCCATTCTTATGTTTGATAATTACACAAAATATTTAGAGGAAGATAGGAAAGGATAATATGGGATTGTAACATGGATAATTTCCTAATAAGGTTATTCATGGATTATATAGGATTAAAAAGGATTTATTCAAGGTGGTTATAAGGATAAGGGTTAATATAAAAAAATCCACAATCATTTTAAATGTTATTATTTCAGTCATAGCTTAGATAAGATGCAATGAAAGTTCTCAAAGAAATCATAGCTGAGATTCTCAAAAAATATAAGAAAGAAAGAATGAAAAATATTGGCCCAATGGATATCTCAAGAATGAGATGAATAGTTAGGACAAGTACTCATGTAAATGAATACATATAATTAAATCAATGAAAGTAAATATCAAAAATTCAAATAATGGAAGAATATTAGAAAAAATTCATTTATAATGATCAATATGCTTCTTAAATAATGATTTTTCAAATCTTAATCCACATGCTTATCTCTACTAATTATTTTACAAATATTTTTTTCATTAAAAATTATTATCAAAGAAATTTAAATTTCATGGCATGGTAATTATCCTAGGTAGTTTCATTTCTCCTAGTTCTGTTGATTATAGAATGAATCAAATGCAAGGCATGTAATTGGGAGTTAAAAAGGTTAATAAAAAATGTAGAATAAAGTAATTTTTTTTTAATTTGGAACTCTTAATCTTGTCTTAATTTGGTGCTTTAATCATGGATGGAAAGGTTCTTCCTATTGCAGATTCATGATGTTTACTTCCTTTATGACATGTAATTTTAATTCAGCCTCTTATTCTGATTACTACTACTTACTACTGCCTTGGGTCTTGATTATTATATAAATTATAAATAAATAAGTTAAATAAAATTCAATTATAAATGAATTTTTAAATATTTGGAGTGAGAGCATGCACACCTCTAAAAATAGAAAATAAATAAAAAATAGAAACTCAGGCTATCTTCTGAAATTGCTTTTATTTAAATTCATTGGATCAACCTTACCTCCTTTAACTTTATCTCATGTGATAGATAATAGAATTTTTTTACCTCTTGAGGGTCTATAAATTTGTTTATTTATGTCATATCTATATAGGTTGTCCCCTATTCTTCTCTAAATAACTTTATTATCCCTGATGGTAGTAATTTATTGATCTCCATTGGACCAATCCACTATTTTTTCTCAATCTCGATGAAATAAATGGAAGTTTATATACCAACCATACCTGTTTTCCTTTCTCAAATATAGTACATTAGGTCTATCCCTTGGTGTCATATGTCTTGGTATTTAGCTTTTCTTTATTTTTTAGTTGAGCATCCTCTTGAACATCTGCAACTAACTTATGTAACTCTTCAATTTCAGTGGCACCTTAACCTTTTGGTGTATTTTATTCTCTAAAATCATTTTCCTCTTGCACATATCAATTCTTCATTAATCAGTGGATTTTAAAACTTACTTGATCACTTCTAACTCTCATAAAAATTTATCCACTTTGAACATTGATCAGTGCACGCCAAGTGGATAAAAATGATCTTCCTAGAATGAGTGGATTTAACTCCTCTTCCATATCCAACACTAGGAAGTCAAAGATAAATATGAACTTTTCAACTTTGATCAGGATATCTTTGATGAATCCTCTTGGGTATTTCCTTGTTGAATCAGCTAATTGGAGATGTACTCTCATGGGATTCAGTCCATCTAGTCCCAAAATCCTAAATGTTTTGTATGACATGATATTTACAATCACACCTATGTTAGAAAAATATTTTCTACATTTTCATTCTATGATAAAGAATGGAATTGAAAAGATACTTAGATCTATTTTCTTATTAGGTAGGTCTTTAGATACCACTTATGAACACTCCCGTGTGAGTGGAATGGTGCCAATCTCTTCCAGCTTCCTCCAGTTAGTTACCAACTCTTTCATGAATTTTTCAAATGTCAGATTGTTCGTGAGAGACTCTGAAAAAGGTATATTAATATGAAAACTTTTTAATTATTCAAGAAAATATCCATTATTCACATTTTTCATTACTTGCACCATTCATTTTAGAATGGGATGTATGGGCTTGTACTATGGTGGTTCTTCTTAATCTTCTTCAACCACTTATTATTTATTATTTTAATATTCATATTCTCTTGGTTCCACTGGTTGTTGTCTTGAAGATTCTATACCACTTACTTTTATTTTATTCCCACTTATAAGTTTTATAGCTTTTAAATCTTCACATGGCCATACTTTTGGGAATAATGGCAGTTTACCTCCAGGTCTCTCTATAATATGATCATCAATTTGACCAACTTTATTCCCCATATTACATAATATGACCTTTTGGTTTCATGATTCTTCTTTTATTTCATTAAGAATTACCCTTGAAGCTGTCGGGAATGTTGCTAATGTCTCTTATAATGTATGTTCTTAGATCATTAGTGTTGGTCCTTGGGTTTCTTATTGTTGGTACCCTTGTCGTCTTTATTTAAGTCCTTACCCTTGTTCTTTTTGTGGTCTCTAACCTTAAAATTGATTACCATTATTTTAATCAGTATAATATGCATCTTCTATATGTATACCTTGGGGGGTTTGTTGTTGGCCCATCATAATGTCCACCTTCTTTGTTAATGAATCCAGTGTTTTCTAACATCCGATCATCATTTTTGATTTCATGAAGGCCTTTTCATTGTGTCCCTTTTCCTTACTACTAGAAAACGTTTCTCACCATTTCATCCAATAGGTTGTAGCTCACTTCAGGAAATTTCATGATTATTTATCCTCCTGCTGCATCATCAAGAATTGATCTGTTTCCTTACAAAAAACCCTTATATGAAGTTTTTATTCTCATAACTAGCTCTATTCATTCATATCTTCATATATTTCCTAGGAAGAATATAGAGATTCATATTCAAATTAATAAAATTTTATAATTCTTACCAATATTTCCATTTACTTATAAGGTGGAAAGAATAAGGTGAGGAAGTTTCAGGCCAACCCATCCAATATTGTGATGGAATGTGCTGAGAAGATTTGAATCCAATATCAAGCTCAGTCAAGTAATCAAAATAGAAAAAGTGGAGTCTTAATGCATCACTGGAGACATTATGGAATTAGAACATGTCACAGAGCTTGAGGAATCTTACCAAATGTCTTTTAGATCTTCATGTTAAATTTTAGTGAATTACATGCTATTAAAGATCATTGAAATTATTGTAGTCTTGATCTCGAAGTGGTTGACAACAACAGGTGGTGTTAGGAAACTTGGTTTCAATCCTATGTTATATGACCACCCATAGTCTATGAGCATCCAAAACCCTTTATCTATTTTATTAACTTTAGAAACACAGTTTTTCTATTTTACCTCCATGGTTGAAGTGATTTTATTCTCTGGACTTGGTTTAAAATGGTGGTTTGACTTGATTATTTTTTTCCTCTTTCCCTGAGTGTTGTAGTTGTTCATTTAATAATTTAGAAATCTGAAAATTATTTTATAAACACACCCAATGTAAATAGAGAAATTGAAATAAACTAATTAAAAAGTAAAATTCAAAAAACTATAAAGCAACCATCCTCATAAATGATGCCAGTTTGATAGGCCCAAATGGTGTTATTATTTCCATATGGGTTTATGCAAAACAAAAATTCATAAAACTCAAAAGAAGTAACTAATTAATTAAAATGAGTATAATAGCATGTCGACATTGATTCAAAGAGATGGTGAAATTTGTTGAAATGATTTTTCAAAGGATTTAATTTTATTATATTGAAGAAAGGGTGAGAAATATTGGTTAGATTGATTTTATGAAATCAGAATAAAAACAAAGTAGATTGATTGGTTGGTTTGAAAACAGATTTTAAAATCCTGGTTGGGTTTTTTAAATTTAGGGTTAAGGTGAAATTGGATTTTATAAAATAGGTTGATTGATTCAGGATTTGTGTTGGAGTCGAGATGATGATGATCCAATGGTCATGCTATCCCCTCCTTAATGCGACAATACCATATTTCCCTTAGTCTAGTAATTTAGGGTTGCAATGAATCTAGTTTTCCAAAAAACCATATTTAAAATGGATTTACCCTAAAGTTGGTAATGCTCATACCTTCTTTAGGGTTATTAGTTGTTCAATTTTATCATTTTCTTTTAGATTCAAATATTAATGGTCATGATAAAAGAAAAATAAATGGATTTAAAATTGAAGTTTAAATTTCATAAAAACGAATACATGAATAGAATAATATGAAATTAATCCAACACACCTTCCCCAGTTTATTAAATATCCCTAGAACAAGGTTGGTTTACCACCTCATCCTAGTGATGAGAGAATAATAGTGAAGTAGAAAAGAAAAAGAATTCATAAAGGAGAGGGGGATGAGCCCAAGAGGGCCCTGCACAACATAACTTGTCGCTCCAAGCTTGGGTCTCTGAATATCTTATCTCACCCAACAATAGTAGACCATACCAACATTTATAGGCTCCATATGGGATTCGGTATTAAGGATGAACATTAATAATTGGTCCAAAGGTGGTCCAATGTGGGTCCTATGCCACATATTTTTTCAAATATCAAAGATATGCTGAATCTGTGCATTTAAAATTCATCCTGACAATTTGCATGATGTTTAATGTATTCAAATAATGTGTAATCATTTAATGCATCACGAATTTTGGAGTATCTTTTCCAAAAACTAATCCTGAAAAAATAAACCTATATAAATGAAATACATGACATGTAAATTGGTCTGATGCAGTTTTCCAGCTCCACTAAATCCTAAAAAATATGGTGTCGCACTATGAGTTGTATCCTACAATAAAACAGAGAAAATAAGTCAATATATTAAAAAATTGGTGATATTAATTATTTAAATATAGAAAACAATACCTTAGAATACTATAGAATATATTCATGAAGTACAAATATTAGTATCCTTGGCTCATATCCCCAGTAAAAGAAATATTACATTCAAGGATGTCATCTTAGATGGAGAATGATTTTAAAAGATAAATCAATTAGAAATTTTCTTAGGGAAGATAAATTTTATTTTTAAACTAAAAATTCATAAAATATTCTGGTAATATTTTTATTTGAAAATAAAATTTAAAACATATAAAGGAATCTTTAAAAAATATTTAAAACATTTATTGAAGAAAATATTATTTCCACTTTGTTTCGTCCCTGAATGCCACATGGGGTTGGAATAACATTTTGTGGTTATGGAGGGACAACCTTCAAATCAAATATATACAATGAATACCCTTTTGAGAAGTTTCTAATGGGTTTTATTTATGGAACCATAAACACCCAACGGTTCTCATATATTTGATATCTCATGGAAATTCTTTTCAAAGGAAGGTTCTCATTGGGGAACTTGTCCAATGATAATTAAGAAATCATGTTGGTCAAGATCATGGGAAGTCGAGGTCATTGCAACTTTTTGGGGGTATTTTTTTCCTACATTGGGAATCTCCTAAAGATTTAATATATTTTAACGAATCCTTCATTATTTTTGAAGTATTATATGGGTCACTCTTGAATTGACAATTAATTATTTTCATGCATGGAACATAGAATCATCTATATGTATCCAAGGTTATTCATTGATGGGGATAGCTACATGTATCCATGGTTATACATAAATGGTACCCTTTTATGAATAGATTATAGATTCTTTTGTTTCTTATTATTATGACACTAGTTTTGAGACACACAGTGGTGTGCTCTAGCGCATGTCACCATCTTGGGAGATGTGAGTTGTTTTAATTTTGGGATCAGACCCATGATATGGGATTTCTACATATCCTTGTGAAAGTAATTAGATCCCATATAGTTAAATGAAACTTAATGAGAAACATAATAATTTTTAAGCTTATATGGTAAGGACCAAACCATACAGTTTAGCATCATATGGTAAGGGCGTCTAGGCGAAATGTGGCTAGTCAAAGTTTGGTATGGGACTCTGGACGAAGCATTCCAAGGGACCTTGAAGAGGTATACCCCCATGATAGATGAAAAACTATTGGGAATGTGGCCCAAAAAGAATTAGGGTTGACTTTAGTTTTGGGGTTTGGACCTCAGGGAGGCTTCCTACATATCTCATTTGGACAGGAATCAAGACCCATGTAGTTTGTTTGTGATGATCGATTCCTATAGGGGCCCTCTAAATGTTTTTCTCACAAGGGAATGTGGTTCTTTGATAGGATTCAGTTGGGGATTATACCGAGTAGGGAGACCTTAGGCTGTATGGTTACATAGTTGTGGATTATACTAAGTAGGAGGACCAAAGTTTGGTGGGTATTACACTAGAAATGATGCCCACGAGGTTGGGTTTCGGGGATTACAATGTACAAGATGATTCACTTTTTTGGTTTTGGATCATGCATATACGATGATCACCACCAAAGTCGATGCCCATTTGAGTCATTCCTAGTGTGAGAAATAAGGGGAAGTGGTAGATCTAAGAAACCACACAATATACTTTTTTTGCTGGTGGGTGAGTCTAAGACTCAATATAAGAGGGAAAGAGAGCGGGCTTTGACGTGCCCATACCCTCCCATCACTATAATTAGGATAGTCATGTCTGAATTTCCATCTGGATACATCCCATGGGTATGGAGAAGGATGAAGGAATTAAACATGAGAGGTCCTACAGGAAAGGGTAGGGGATTACACCATGAGGGATTCACTAAAATTAGTTCCTGTGTAAGAGAAGAGGATAATGTACTAATCCTCAAAGGTAAAATCTAGTGTAATCCTCATCCTACCTGCTTGGAAATGGAGATATCTAATGTTAGATACGATGAGGTAAGAACATGTTCCTAGACCTTGTATTTGAGACCAGAAGATCACTAACAATACCCCTAGGGTTGAGCTCTTCATGGCTGAGGGAATTCATATTTGCATGCACCCTGAGAACCCTACTAATCAGGTAGGAAAATTTCAAGGCAGTTCTGACTAAAGGAATGAATATCGGAATAGGGTACATGATGGTGTGCCTCTTCCCATGGTCTTACAAGTCCAGAAGATTTGGTGAAGGTTTTAATTTGGTACCGTTCAGACGTGGGGTCCAATGGAAGGTAATCCCTACCATTATTTTATTAAAAGAGGGACTGAGAGGTGAATCATGTAGAAAAAGAATGGGTGAGTCAAAGAGGTCTCATGCAGGGTAGACTTGGGTGGCTAAGAAGGACTATGAGTAGGTAGGCCCCTGTGATCTAGAGATACCTTGGCGGCCGACCACTTAGGAAACAACACCTATGTGAGGATTTTATTTGTGATCCATTGGTCTCCTCATATGTTCTTGTAAGGGTCTCATATAAGACTTTGGTTTGGGAAGGGTCCTTCACACTAGTGATTGTAAAATAAGTGGAAAGGGTTACCCATGTAGGTGTCTTGTATTTCAGACCATGTAAGGACTTTAATTTCAGTATACCCTTTAATTCCCACTTCTCTTGGATTTTTGAGAGCTAGATGAACGGTTTATAAGGGTCTGGGAAAAGGACTAGGGCGACCATAGATTTAAGGTATCTTTGGAAATTTCCATCGTTATAAATGAGGAGCCCCATGGTCAAATTTTTAGGAAAATATAGGACCCTGTATAGTAAAACTTGCTTAACATATGTGGATATTAAACCATTTTTTATGAATATTCATCACATTAGAAAAGTAAATTACTTGGGACTGTAATAGTTTATTGTCTTTAGAAATGTTGACATAATCTTATAACTTGGTGAAAGATATTTAATGTTTTTCACAAAGATCTTCCCATTTAGTACTCTTACTTAGATTCATTATTTGTTACCCGGGGAAAGGAAACATAAGAAAGGGTTAGATCAATTACTCATTAAGTGTAAATAAGTAAAATATATAAGCGTAACATGGATATAAAGACATGGGATAATGAGAATAATATTAGATGATCATACCATGCATAGGAAAGATCATAGACATGAATCATGGCATAAATACTGGCAGTTCATAAGACATGAATCATAAGAAAATAAAGATCATAAGCCATGATATCATAACATTAGAATTATTCTTGGAATTGTGGAATATTCATAAGAATATAAAATCTTATGTTAAGGATACCTACCAAAAACTTCATTCCTGTTAGGCTTGGGATAATCACTTGTGTTCCTACTTCAGGCTTGGGATATCCTCCCATGTACCGTCTTATTTCAGGAATGGGATTCCCCCCATGTACCCTCTTGTTATGATATTGGGATTCCCTCTAATGTACCCTCTTGTTACAGTATTGGGATTCCTTCCCCTATACCCTCTTGTTACGGGCTTGGGATTCCCTCCCACGTACCCTCTTATTATGGGCTTGGGATACCCTTCGATGTACCCTGTTGTTATGGGATTGGGATTCCATCACATGTACCCTCTTGTTATAGGATTGGGATACCATCCCATGTACCCTCTTGTTACAGGATTGGGATTCCTTCCCATGTACCCTCTTGTTATTATATTGGGCTATAACCCATGTACCCTCTTGTTTTTGAGAATGGGTTACAACCTATGTACCCTTTAAGATCATATACCATTTATCATTACCTAATGCATCAAAGGGAGATATAGGTCCCACCCATCCCATAATGAAATCATACATATGTGTTCCACAATATAATAAAACATTAATCATATCATGACACATATAAATATATGGGTTTCATAAATATAATATCATAACCCATGAAATTAAATGAGTATCACAAACATTTCATCATATAATAAGATATGAAAAAGAGATACATTTCATAATAATTTCATCATAGAATAACCAATGAAAGGAAGCAGGTTTCATAAGATTTTTATCATGGTATAAACTATGGAAGTGAAACAGGTTTCATAAAAAAAATTTCATCTTAAACCTAAACCATTCAAATAAAGGATAAGTATGGTGTCCTTGGATCATACTCCCATTTAATCATAAACTATATAAAATGATTCCATCTTAGATAGAGAAGTATTTTGAAAGATAAATTAGAGAACTTATTAAGGAATATATTCTTCCCACTTTGAAGAAACACATTTTAAATCATAAATCATTTTGAAAACATTTTTAGAAAACATGGGTTTTGAATAAAACAAATTTCTAACTGAAGAAAGAAATAAGGTCAAATTTTCTTAAAAAAACTTTTTAAATTATCTTAAGAACCAAATAGTGGAAAAAATGGTACCAATACATGAAGATATCAGGAAAACCCATAGGAGAAGAAAAATCAGTAAAATTCTTGAGATATGGATCATAAAATTTCATTACTGTAAGCATAATCATAAACAATCCTGATAAATGATGAGATTGTAGAAATAGACTCTTACCACTTTGGTAACATTAAATTGAAATCCCTATGAAATAATAATGTTACATGAACATTAAAATATAATGAATAGAATGATATTCATGATGCAACATTTCTAAGGGTATTATATAAACCTCATAAAAGAATAAATTTTCATAACATAACATGTGTATCAAAGAAGAAAAATTGAGATAAAATTACTTTACCAATTTGGTAACTTTTGAACCATAAAATACTTGAAAGAGAGATCATAAAACGGATATTTAAATACTCATATATTTAAGGATAATAATCATATAATACATTCATGGGAAGTATATACATCACAAAAAAATAAACTAGTTGTGAACAAGTCATAAGTCTCGCAGAAATAAAAGTGAGACTAGAAATCCCCTTACTACTTGAGTAACTTTTGAATCATTAGATCCATTATAGTTTAAAACCCATTGAAACTTTAAATATCATGAAATAAAATAAATTCATGATATAATATTTCATACAGAATTATATACACTTCACAATAAGAATAAGTGATGAACATAACATATATCTTATAGAAATAAAAGTGAGACGAGAAAACCCTTACTTTATGTCTTGACATTCTTCGTACACTTTCAAACCTCCTCTTCTTTGGGTAAATCCTTTTTATTTTCACAAAAGGTATTAATTGGTTGTATTTATACCAAAATTGAGGTCACTAGTCTAATATCAGGTAAATTTTTAGATTATTTAGGTAGGGTTTGGATGAGCCAAATGGCTTGAGAGGTGTGAAAAAGTGGGGGGGGGGGGTGGGAGTTCCATTTTATAGTGGAGGAGGAGTGGAATTCTTTTAAATATAAAAAGGTAAATACTATGGAGAGTTATATGATATTACATATCCATTCATGATTTTAATTTGATCCCATCACATAATTGTCACTTAAAAATGATTAATTTTCATTCAATGCTCATGTTTTGATCATATACACATAAGAAGAGTAGTGTTCGAACTCATTTAATTAAATTAAAATTTAATGTTTTTATAATATATTTTAATATAATAATAAAAATTATGTTAATATTGTTTTTTAGTATTCCTTATTCAAATCCCAACATATCATTTGAATTACGCTTTGTCCAATTCATCCATTTTAATTCTTATAAGTACCACACAAGAAGGCCCACCAAATTCGTTGAAAAAAATGGACCAGCCATGATGACTGAATTTTTGGGCTCAATACATAATCCCAAATTTTATTAATGTCTTTAATATTCTCTTTAATATCCATATAAATATTTTATAAAAATTGCAAGTCCAGACTCCACAAATAAGGTTCCCAACTGATGCTTTGAAATCTGGCCCATAAATCTGTTCGAGAATTAAAAAAAACCCTCTTTTCTTGAATTTTATACAAATACAATTGTAAATTTGAGATTATATTTTATGGTGTGAAATAAAATACAATTCCTAAAAACTTTTTAGAATAAATGGTTTGGATATTAGTGAATCTGAAATTCCTTAAATTCATTCATATTCAGACCAAATAAAAACTTGACAGAAAAATGGACCCAATAACATTTTGCAGAAAAATAGACATAATTTCGAATAATAAAGTCCAATAGGCTCTAAATTTTTAGATTTGATAGTAAAAATCTATATATGAAACTTATAAGAAGAATATATCTCTAGATTATGCTTTATGAATGTTTAAATTGGAAATCCAACTTGAGAAGCATATTTGGAATGCAGATATTCCACCACCTTGGGCTATAAATGCATCCCCTTATTCTCCTAGAAAGGGGTTGGCACATAAAAATGTAAGGAGGAGATTTTTCATGACTATAGACTTTACAAGTTCCTAGAGGTAATTTACTTGATCTTGTTTCAACAATAGATACCTCTCCTCCTCTTTTCATTTCATATTTTGTTTTCCCTTATATTCAATTGAAATTGCATAAGTTGTTTTCAATTTCATTTGAATTTTAATTCATGTTTATTACTTATGATCTATAACTCTCATCCAACCCATGTAATATAATATTAATGTTCAATTTTTTTATTGAATTTAAAATTCATTCCATCCTTTCAATTTATTATTCAATAAAAAGTGAATTTTAATTATCTTCACCATTCATGTGTGTGTTCGTCACACTTCTCTTTTATTGTCCTGTTCCTTTTCTTATTTTTTAACTCATAACCCTAAAAATTCCAACTATATTATTAATAATATCAATTGATGAGTAAATTTATCATTGGGGTGATTAATAATTTTGGGATTTTAAGTGACATATATCTTTTGATCGATTAAAATTATTTATATTAATATTGTGTATGTTGAACTTAAAATTTCATGGATTAATGAAATGTTTTGTTTGAATTGTGGAATTTATGGATTATTGAGACCAAGAGTAAATAAAATTTCATTAAACATTGAACCTTATATCAATAATAATTTATTGAGATCAATACCCTAGTTGAGGCATGGATTAGAGTCAAAAAAATTACGAACTCTGATCAAAAATCATATTGTGAAGTGGATGTTAATTTAATGAAATATATCGAAAAACACAAGGATATCACAAGATTAACTCCCTAATGATGAAATCACCCCAATTATTATTAAGTTTTAAAATAAATATTCATTAACCAATCATTTCATCTAATATCTGTAAGAAAAACTCCTAATCAAAAGATAATCAATTAAAAAAAACCGACTCTAAATTTGTACCATCATCAAGTATTTGACCTGACTGCTGATATACAATTTAACAGAGAATCAGAAATTTGAACGGTTGATAGGTGAAAATTAGACATTCTCTAATTGGTTCCTTTTTCAGGGATGGAGCAATTATCAGTCAGGAGTTTTTAAATTAAAAAAACAAATTTTTTTTTCAAAAAACAACAAAACAAATCTGAAAAAACACAAAGAAAAACCTAAATTCTCATAAAAATCATAAAAAAACAAAGAAAAAACACCTTCTCCATCCTTCAAAATTCTCTATGAATGGATAATAGCCTCCCAAAAAATCTATAAAATTTGTTTGAACCTAAAATCAATAGAAATATTTACTGAATTAGGAGGTACAATAGGGATAATCAAATCACTCTAGAAACATTTATTTCCCATCCAATTGGACTAAATATGGACAATACCAAGGGAAAACCCCTTAAAGAACTTGCTTCCATTGATATGAATTACCAACCCCTTAATACTCAATATCCAAACATTGAGGAATATTTCAAAATCAAATCATGTTTGATTTATGTCATACCTTATTTCCATGGGATAGTTAGTGAGGATCCACATCTTCACCTCAAAGAGTTATAAGTGGTGTGCACTACCATGAAGCCTCAAGGGGTTTCTAAAGAAAAAAAAATCAAACTTCGAGCATTACATTTCTCCCTATCTAAATCTTCCAATTCATGTCTCCACTACCTCCCTCCTAATTCCATAAAATCATGGATTGACATGAATAATATATTTTTGGATAAATTTTTCCTTATTCTCAAACTGCTTCAATTTGAAATTATATAATTAGTGTTTGTAAATTCCCTAATTAATCACTCTATTATTATTGTGAGAGGTTCAAAAATATTGTGTTAACCTACCCACACCACCAAATCCCTAACTAAATATTGATCCAATACTTCTATGATGGGTTATTGGCTGTGGAGATAACTCTCATTGATTCCGCAAGTAGCGGTGATCCTTTTGAAAAAACTCTTATAGGTGCATGAGATCTCATAATCAACATGGATATAAACACAAAACAATTTCACAATCAAACACATTCTCAAGTTCAACAAGTCCAAGAGAACAAATCCGTAGAGCCTAACAAGATGACTGAGTGGATGAGCGAACTTAGAGGTATTGTGAGACAATTAGAGGTGGATTCCAAATCCCCAACCTCATCTTATCTAGAGTCTCTATTCCCCAGACCTATTAAATTTTTTGGAATTTATAGATCACTATCTCATCCAACCAAAAAATTTCCACAGCTTCAAGATGACACATCTTATTCTTCTTATCCGATGGAGCTCAATGCAATATGTTTTTCATATGAACACCATCCATCAACAATCAGGTCAGTTTAATAAAAACTCCACCCAACCCCACTATGACCCATTATATTCTACCTATAACCCTAAATTGAGCTATGGTAATCCCATATATCATCCCCTTAATTTCCATCCACAAAATCCAAACCAAATTCAGTATGGTTAAGGTATTGGTAACTTCCAAAAAAGTAATCCTTTTTTACTTAACCTAAAAGGATCAATCCTCTTTTTGATCCTCTTGGATTCTGCTATCCTAGTGAGTATTATAAATTTACAACCCAATAAAAAACCTTTCCCAAGAACCCAAATCAAATAAATCCTAATGAGATATATAAATCTTCTTCTAAGAAACCATGGGAAATTTATATGGGTGATCTTGACTCTTTCACCCATTATACCCTAAAAAACATCGAAATACAAATTGGTCAACTTGCATCCCACCTAATCCAACAACAACAATCTAATTCTTCTCAAATACTAGATCAACAATTTCTTAACCCCAATGGTAATGTGAGTGAAATTTAACTCAGATCATGAATGTAAATTGATATTCCTAAAGATCAATCCTCTCAATTCCATTTGAATGTTGATCATGAAAATGAAGAGAAAAAAAATCTTGAAAATTAACCTAAAAAAACTCCCTCACCTCCAACCATTCCTCTAAAAAATCCAATTAATTTTCTTCAAGTAATTTATAAGCCAAAGAATCCCTTTGAACCTGATTCTAAAATGATTTACATGTTTAGACGTGTTGAAGTGAACATTACCCTCTTGAATTCTATAAAAAATCCCCATGTATGAAATGTTTCTTAAGTAATTGTTCACCAATAATAGGCATCCTTGGACAATAAATAATATTTCAACCCAAAAATCCATTCCCATGAAGTGAAAATATCTAGGTCCCTTTATAGTTTCATGCCAAATAGGGAGTTCCAACTTCAATGATGCACTCAAAAACCTAGGAGCCTTAATAAATTTCATGCCCAAATTCATCTTCTCCAACATTAATCAAGTTACCTACACCCATCGAGTGTTTTCACCCAGTTATCTAATCAAAGCACAACCAGTCCTAAGGGAATTGTCAAGGATTTCATTGTCTGAGTAAATGATCTTAACATCCCAGATGACTTCTATATACTTTACATGGAAGGTGAGATTAATTCTTTCCAATTTACTTTGATTTTAGGAAGACCATTCCACATTACATCAAGAAAAAAAATTTATGTCCATGATGGCATATTATAAATGGAATTTAGTGACCAACTAGTAAGTTCAATATTTTCCAACATATGAAAAACCCATTAAATAATCACACTGTATTCTTTATCTATGAATATGAGTGTCTCTATAAGAATGTGTTGAACCCTGATCCATCATGTTCTTCCTGTTCTAATGATAGAGGAGTTTTTTAATTATGAATCATCATTAACCACATTATAAATGGGGAATTTTATTATGATGTTTAACATATAAACTCCATTGATCAAAAGGATCTTGAAGACTCTATAGAACCCCTTCTCAAATATGATCTCCAATGCTCCAAATTGGTTGATAATGAAGAAAATGAACTAGCATGCTCATTTTTTTTTGAATCAAGTCAGATTATCTAGCATTCATTATTTCTTATCCATGATTCTAAAAATTCTATTATATATGATTCAAACACTAAACCAATGTGTTTATCTTGTCCCAATGGTAGTAAAGTGTGTGATATTTGTTCCCTCATTAATAAAGTGATCACCCATGAGTTGGAAATTGACCATTAAATAGAAAAAACATTGATATTAATGACCTATAAAAATTTATTCAATATAATGTCTCTTTTTATCCTCATTACTCCACATTAGAAAGTGATGAAAAAAGATGTAAAAAAAACTACGGTCTCATACTCCGATTTCATTTTATTTGAAATGTACATAAATGCACCATTAGAATTGAAACATCTTCTTAAACTTCCAAGCATAACAAACCAAATATCAGTGGGATACTTGTTTCATCATGTTTAAGACCAAAGATAGGATACCCAGATTTCCTTTCCACCCCATTGAATTACAATCACATCAACCAGGAAGGTAAGAAACTATCCAATGGAAAATCTGACCTCCCAGAGGAGATGTTTTTCTGGAAGCACACTAGAGTTGATAAAATACAATGGCCACCATAGGACTATGGGTAGTCCACTGCAATTGTCCTAATGTCAATAAAATAAATGCATCACTTCATGGGAGGCAAACCAATTTTTCTTTTACTTTTATTAAATTTTAATTTATTTTTAGTTTTTATTAAATGAATAATGATTTTTATTTTTTAGGTAACTGAAATTTTCCAAAGCACCACCACAGAGGACACATCACATAGGTGGAACATCAACTTTCACTGACTCACCACTAGATAGAGACAACAACCCACCAAATCAAAACAAGGGGGAACCTCTTTTCCTTTAACTCTCTCTCCCTCCCCTCTCCTTCCATTTCTTCCTCTACCATTCTAACCTTTTTAACTAATTTTTTCTTCAAACACTTTTTCTAACATTTTTGGGTGTTTATTTTATTAAAAAACTAAAAAACATAAAAAACTAAGATATATATATATATAATTCATAATTAATAACCATTAAATTTTGAAATTTTTTCCAAACTTTTTAGGGAATCCAATGATTTGTTTTCAACTAAAACATTTTTCATCTTCATCTTAAATTTGGATAAATTATTTTGTTTCCAAAAAATAAATTATTTATGCTCAGATTTTGATTTGTAAAATGATTCTATGCCAACCACGAGGAGTGATACTAACTTTCGTGCTAAGGTCACCAATGAAAATATATTCATATTTTTTGTTTTTCATCCCTTATTTTGAGTCTTGAGTTTATGGACCTTTAAGATGAATTTCCTACTTTAGCATAGATTAATATGACAGAGGCATTTTATGAACCACATGATAATCAAAATATCCAAATAAGTCTAACATTACTCTTATATTGATCCTCCTTTTGAAAGCCCATTTGAGCCTATGAAAACCTTTTTCATGATATCCCCATTATAATCCCAAAACCATATCCCACCCAACATTTGAATAGATTTAAATCACATAATTTATTAAAATTTATGTGCGGGGGGAATGGATTTAATTTTGGGTACCATTTCCTTTATTTTCAATATTTTATCATATAATTGAGGGAAAGAATAAAAGTGTGGGGTATAGGTTTTCATTTAGTGATGTTTGGAAATTTATATTTGTTTTTGAAATATTGAATAAATGACATTGATAAGTGTTCAAAAAAATGAAAAAATGGGTTTTGTATTGGGTGGGTAAAAAATAAATCTTCTTCAACCTTTGATCTTGTTATAAATATTAAAATTAGGGTCATGAGGTGTTGAATCATGGTTTAAGATATGAGTGTGATATTTTTTTCAATATTAACTTTTTGAAAAAAATAGAAAAAGAAAAAATATTAAAAGAATAATTTCATTATATTTTCTTGTGTCGTTGGGAAATTTTTTGTATTTTTGTACATATTTCATCATTTCAACCCCATTAAAATTTCTCCCTGACTTTTCTTCTTTAAAAAATTCATTTCCTTGTAAATATTTGTTTCCATTTCCTTTCATGTCTCATTTTAAAAAAATTGTGCATTACTTCTTCAATGTTGGTGTTTTTACCTCTCTTCTCTTATATTTTGGACATTATTTTCCTAAAATCCCATATATCCTAAAAATTCCCTTAAAAATACATCTTGATTATTTTTCACTTTATAATAGGTATTGGAAATAGAGAGCTCTTACAAACTCTAATATTTTAACTTTTGGATGTTTAATGAGTGAACCTTCTAGAAAATTTTATCATCTTGAGAGGAGTGAGTTTTGAGTGCCTAAATTTTCCATTTAGAATTTTGAGAAATAAAAATGAATTTATTTTGGAACATTATTTCTATTACAGATTGTGGTGGAATTATTTATGGATGAGTGAATTATTGTAGACCTCCTTGATTGGAGAAAACAAAAGTTTAGTATATTTTGGTGGGTAAAAATGATTTAGTTATATTTTTTTATTTGATGTACATAAATACATGCACATGAATAAGTGTGGGGGAGTTTATATTAAATATTAATTCATGAATTTAATTTATTTAAATCACATAATTTTTACTTAAATATGATTAATTTCCATTCAATGTTTATGTTTTGATCATAAACACATAAGAAGAGCATTGTCCGAATTCATTTAATTAAACTCCAATTTAATTTTTTTACCATATTTAGAAATAATAATCCAAATTATGTTATTAATTTTTTAGTGTTCCTTATTCAAATACCAATAAATATTTTGAATTAATATTTTTCCAATTCATCAATTTAAAGGGTTATATGGACCACATAAAAAGGACCACCAAATCAGTTGAGGAAATTGGACTAGCCATAATTATTGAATATATGGGATCGGTACAGAAGACCAAATTTTATTAAATTCCATAATATATTATTTAATATCCATGTACATCTTGGATAAAAACATCAAGACCCAAATCCACAAATAATGGGCAAAACTGATTCTTTTAAATCAATCCCACAAATCTGTCTGGGAATTAAAAACAACCCACTTTTTTTGACTTTTATAAAACCCATTAGAAAACTTGAGATGACGATTTATAGTGTTAAATAAAATATACTTACATCCATCCTTTTTGAAGAAATAGTTCATATTTGATGTAATATTCCTATCTTAAAATTCATTCACATTTAGGCCAATAAAAAATCAATAGAAAAATGAAAAAAATAACATTGTATATTAAAATATCCATAACTTTGGATAAAAAGGTACAATGGCCAAATATTTTTAGGTTTGATAGTAAAAATAAATACATACATAATTTAATAAGAATATGTCTCAATATTAAGATGTATGGATTTCCAAATTGGTGAGCTAACTTGGGGGGAATATTTGGAATGAAAAAAATTCCACCAGCTTGGTATATAAATGCATCCCCCTATTCTCTTTGAAAGGGGTTGGAATTTCAACAGTTAATGAGGAGATTTTAAATTAATAGGGTCTTTAAAAGGGCCTAATTGGAATTAAATTTATCTTTCTTCAATAATAGATACCTCTCCTTCAATTTTCATTTCATGTTTGTTTTCTTTTATTTTCAATTGTAATCACCTAAGTTGATTTCCATTTCATTTAAATTTTAATTCATGTTTCTTCTTCATAATCTATAATCCTCATCAAAAATCTATATTATAATATTAATTTTCAATTTTTTTAAAATCAAGTTAAAATCCATTCCCTTTTTTCTCTTTCTCATTCAAAAAAAAGTGTGTTTTAATTCTCTTCACCATTCGTGTGTGTGTTCGACGCATATATCTTTTATTATCCCTTTCTTTTTCTTCTTTTCTTAACTTATCACCATAAAAATTACAACTGTATTATTAACCATATCAACGGATGAGTAAATTTCACATTTTGGTGATTTATAATTTGGGGATGTTAAGTGATTGAGAGATTTTTCACGATAACTATTATTTTATTTAATATTGTGTATGTTGAACTTAAAATTTCATGGATTAGTGACATGTTTTGTTTGAAATATAGATTCCATGTATTATTGGAACCATAAGTACACATAGTTTCATGAAATATTGAACCTTACATCAATAAGAACTTATTAAGATTAATACTCCAGTTAGGTCTTGGATTAAATCCAAAACAATTGGGAATTCTGATCAAAGATCATATTGTGAAGTGGCTGTTAATTTAATGAAATATATAGAAAAAATCAAGGATATAACAAAATTAATTCCCTATTGATGAAATCATCCCAATTATTATTAAATTGTTAAATAAATCTTCACCAATCAATTATTTCATCTAATATCTTAAAACTAACCCCCAAATAAAAAGGAAATAAATTTAAAAAAATGAACTATAAAATTTGTACCATCACTGAGGATTCGACCTGAGTGCCGCTATATACTTTATCAGAGCACCAGATCTTTTAATAGTTGATATGCAACAATCAGCCACACATTAGTATCCCTTACATCATGTGCCTCCAATAATTTCCTATTTTCAATCCAAGGGAGGATATGGTCTCAATATGTACAAAAGAGTGATTTTGGACATGTTTCTAGGGTATTTGACCCCTTAAGTTAAAGTTTATCCACTAAGTAAACTTGTTTTAGCTTAATCTTTTTAATTAATTTTAATTTCTTTCACAAATATTTTTGGTCAAAAACAATTTTTAACTTAATAGACACTATAAATTATGATTATTCCATATATGGAATTCATTTTTTAAATTCAAAACACATAAGTGTAAGAAATTAAGTTAAAATTAATTCTAAAAATGGGATATAACAGGAGAGGTCCTGTAAGATTGTTTTGGGGATTAATCCATGAGGGATTCCCCAGAACTGGTTCCTAAGGAATATAGGAGAATAATGCACTAATACTGAAAAGGAAAAAAGAGTGTGATCCTCACTATCCTCTATATGAACTGGAGGTACCTAGTCATAGAGACGATGAGGGAAGGACATGGTCCAAGACCATGTATATAAGACTGTGAGATCCCTAACACCACCCCCAGGGTTGGGGTAATCATGACCAAGGGAATTAATATCTACATGAAACCATAGGAACCTACCCATCTGGTAGGATAAGTGTGGGACACCTTTAATTGAAGGAATTCATATCTGAGTGAGATACATGCTGGTGTGCCTCCTACCATGGCATCAAAAGTCCAGAGGATTTGATTGAGGTTTCAATTTTTTCCCCATAGAAGAGAGATCTGAAGAACGTGAATCCCTAGAATTAGTGGATTGAAATAGGTATTTATAATTGTATTTCATAGATGAAGGGTTGGTGAGACAAGGAGGTCTCGCACAGGGTAGACCTGGGAGGATTTTAAGGGATTCACACAGGTAGGCATGCATGAACTAGAGATGTCTTGGAAACAGACCACCTGAGAAAAAACTCTTGGGTGAGGATTTTATCTAGGATCCAAGGGTCTCCTTAGGTGTTCCCAAAAGGGTATCATACAAGACCGAAGTTTTATAAGGGTCCTTCACCCTAGTTCTTGGAAACTAGGGGGAAAGGGTTCCCTATGCATGCGTCTTTTATTTCAGACAGTGGAAGGAATTTAATTCTATTATCCCAATTAATTGCCTATCCTCTTGAATTTTGGAGATCTACCTAAAAGGTTTTCAATGGTATGGTTGAAGGAATAGGGTGAGCATAACTTTGACATTATTTGGTATTTGTTATCATTTTAAATGAGGATCCGCAAGGTTTAATTTATAGGAAAACGTGGGACCTTGGGCCAAGAATTTGGCTTACACAGGTCTATCACGTAGGTTAGTGATCATGTATGTCAAGAAGGCTAATACATAGGTATGGTTCTCAATATAATTCATAAATATTTTTTTCATGGTTTCAATGGGTGACATAGCTATCTGGACCTACCCAGCACCACAAGATGGGTAGGTCAACCCTATTTGCTAATGTTGTTCTATACCGTGGGGGATGGCCCCCCACACCCCTTCTTTGGATTAGTTCATATCTGCTATCCTATCCCTTTATTCTGTTCCCTTAAATACCATCACTTACCCCCATGAAAAATGAATATTTACACCATGGAATTTGTGGGCTGAGTTAAGGACATTTTGGGTTTCATTACATACCACCCGACCTCTCATTCAAAATCTATATCCTTATCTCAAAGGGAGGCTATCACTAGAAATCCATTGGATTGGGAAAATTTTCTTAGAAATATCAGTCCCCTAGTGTATGAGAATTCTTATAGCACATGGAAATCCAATCTACTCCTTCCCATATAAAGACATTTTCTTCTCAAATTTTACTCTTTGTGTCTAAGTGAGGATCACATCATGAATTCTGCAGTAAAGTGGATGAAGTACATTTCATGGCGTCAAAACACATTGAAAAATAATTTTTAAGACACAAAACATTTTGAAAATCATTTTATTTGAAAATAAACTAATAAAATTATAATATAATCTTTAAATAAAATAATGATCATGATGGTAGGAAATTTTTTTCATGCCATACATGTTAAAATAATGACTCCTTTTACATTTTCGATAAATGTCAAATGGGTATTTCTTGGGAAATGACCTGAATATTCCTTTAAAAAAATTTTGCAAAAAATAAAACATGTGTAAAAATTTATTTAAAAAATCATATTAAAATAATGATAATTTTTTTTTGATTTTTTTAGAAAACATAGTTCTCCAAGAAAAAGGTTTTTGACCCAAAAAAATGATTTTATTTAAAAACATTATTTTTAAACTCTCGAGTACATTCAGAGAAGAAAGTGAAGGGATATAATTTACTCTCATGACATATATATAGGATAATAAAAGTCAAGATTTTATTTATATATTTATCATAATATTAGATCATCAGAAACATATTCATAAATAATCCTGATAAATGATAAGATTGTAACGTAAAATATTTACCACATCGGTAACATTGAAATGTAACCCCCTAAATAAATATCATTGAAATAATAATAAAATATATTAAGGATAAATAAATTAATGATATTACATGTCAAAGGACCTGTATATACACCTCATAAAATAAGATAGGTTCATATCATAACCATAAGTCTCAAAGAAGGAAAATTGAGACAAAAATGCCTTATCACTTTGGTAACATTTGAACCATAAATCTCATTAAAGATAGATCCTAAAATGGATTTTTAAATCCCAATTATTTTAATTTTAATCATCAAAAAATACATTCATGGGAAGTATATAGACCACATAAATGAAATATGATGTGAATATTGCATGTGTCCCATAGAAGTAAAAAGTGACACGAAAATCACTTACCGATTTAGTATTATTTTGAATCATAAGCCCCAATAAAGAATAACATATTAGGAAAATATAAATATTATTAAAATTAATATATTAATTATATAACATGTCAAAAGGGAATTATATACACCACAAATAATAAACTATTGGTGAATTGACATATGTCTCCAAGAAATAAAAGAGAGACTAGAAATCTCGTACCGTAAGTCTCGACTTCCATCATACACATTTAAAACACATTTATAATAAATATAAGTCTACTATAAATATATTAAAGAAAAATAATTATATATAAAATATCATATATATCTATTTATGACATTTTATTACCCTCTTATTAACAATTTCATATTAAAGTTACATTTCTAATAATAACTACTTTGTTTTTCATATATGTTTTGATTTCTTATCTTCAGTTTTATTAATTTGATCATGATTCCATAATCTCTATAATAATAATAATAATTAAATAATTATAATATTTATACACTAATCATAAATTTAATATGAATCTGAAATATGTTTTTATAAATGATGTATGTTACGATCATTAAGGCAGTAGACCGCACGTACACATGAGTAACATTTACATTTTTCAAATTTCAATATAGAAAGATGGTTAGTGATATTTTATATTTACATAATTATAATAATATCATTAATAAAATATTATTTCTTTAAATATACTTATACTCATTATCCATTTGGTGTGGTGATTAAAAGATAGATTCACATTGCTTTGTGAAGGGGGTAGTCCACACGCACATGAACGATGTTATCATCTTTCAGTGTGTGAAAATGTAAGAAATAAAATGATATATTATATTTTCATAATGATAAATATTTCATTAATATCATAATTATTTCATTTATACCATATATATTTGTTAAATTTATCATTATTATATTCCATGTAAATCATTAGTGAAAAGGAATCACATTGCTTCGTGAGGTGGTAGTCCACCGTACACATGAGCGACCTGATCATATCCCCTATGAAATGGAAAGTTAAAAGGTATATTTGATATAATTACTATAGAGGTATATTAATTTTATAAACATTATATATATAATATATATCCAATATCATACCCAACTAAGAGAGGCGGTAATATAAAATTAATGACATCGGTTTGCAAGGCGGTAGTCCACCACACACATGAATGATGAATTCATAGCCCATTTAATGGAAGTGGAGATTATTATAGGTCAATAAAATAACATAAAAATATCAATGTATATTTATTATTTTTATTTTATTATATCCTCATCATTTAATAATAATTTATGGAGGTGGAGGATGAAATAAAATAAAAGTGCTCATTGAAGAATGTTACCTCTTCTTTGGGTAACCACCATAGGTTTTCCCCAAAATCATTACTAGGATATATTTATGCCAAAAATAATGATTCTAGGATTATATGAGGTAATATTTGAAGTTATTTGTGAAGTTATTGGATGAAACAAAGGGTTTTTAAGCTGTGAGGAAAAGAGGAGAGGGGGGCTTTTATAAGTGAGGTGATTGACGCACTTGTAATTTGTTGAAAATAAAAAGATGTACCCACGTTTTTACCTTGAAAAAGGATAAAAAATAGGTTAATATAGATAATTATACATTATAGGGTATAAATATTTCTAGAATAAAGTTTTTATGAAAGTTTTTAGGTCATTTTAACACTTATCGTTTTAGTTTAACCCCCTGATAAACTGATTTTTACCTTAACCATGGTAATTAATTATTATGGTTTTAACTATTCATTTTGGTCAAAAAATAAGAGAGAATTATTAGATAACATAAATTATTCTGATTAAAAATATTGAATAATTTTTTACAATTTCAATTCACTTAGGTGGGAAATGTTTATTTAAAATTAATCCAGCAGACATGACGAGAAAGCATGTTTTTAAAGAGAAAATGTTCAAAAGTTTACAAAGTTTTTATATACAATTTCAATATAAAATTGATTATAATAAACTAAATTAGATTAATATATATATATATATATATAATTTAAATAATTTTACTTTAATCCCAATTTAAAATATAATCTTACTTTATAAATAATTTAAACGAAAAGGCATTTGTCAATTAAAATTCAGTATTTTTCATTGTTCATAAAAACATTAATATCTTTAGAAAATTCTCAAACATTAATCCTAAGATAATTATTATATTCCAATTTTAAAAATTAATTTTTATTTTTAAAATAAATTTTAAAAAAATTTCAAAAATCAGTTTTAAAATAAGTGTGCAAAAAAGGAGATGAAAATGCATTTGGAAAAAATACGGTTTTTGAGCATAAAATTGGATTTATTATTATCTATTATTTAGATAATGCATAAGATGAATTTTAATAAATTTATTGAATATATAATATTAAAAATTCATTAAAATAATTTACCAAAATTGGTTTGTTTAATTTATTGAGTTAAAAATCATTATTTTTATGAAAATAGTTTTTGAGAAAAATATTTCCTTTGTTCTCAAATAGTTTTGATTTTAATATTTACATAATTAGTCAGCATATAATTCATTATTTATACATGTATAAACCATATACTTTCATAATTTAGTTAATCATGTTCATACATTCCATTATAATGACTATGTGATAGCCATCATATTAAATAATAATATTTTAATAATAGTCCATATTTCATTTAAACTAAGCATTGCGTGTAACGCAAGATAAACTAAATGTTATGTGTAATACAAGAAAAAAATTGTATTTCATGTAAAATAATCTAAACTCAGTGTCCCAGGTAATGGAAAATATCTAAAATATTAAATTTAATTGATAATTTTTTTTTCATAAAATCTCAGGGTGTTAAAAATTACAATTAAATGATTAACACAGTTGTGGACTCAAAAATATAATGACTAAGATATTTCCCAAGATTCATGGGTTACTTGGTGAATTCCCCAACATTTACTTTTGAGAATTCAAATAATTTTTCAATGGATTCAGAACCATAGGATTCATTGAGGCTCAAATTAGCTAGAATTCTTTTCCCTTCTCACTTAAAGGGGAAACAAAGGTGTTTCTCTAAAATCTAAAACCTGGAGAAGTCACCTCATGGGATGAGATATAGAAGAAATCCCTCCAGAAATTATTCCCTACTTTGAGGAGTTATCAACCTCGAAGGGAATTCTTTGGAATCATATAGACCACTAAAGAAACATTATATGAATTTTGGGAGATATTCAAGAAACTAACCACATATTTCCCACAATAGCCAAATGAGGAACATCACTTCTTGGTATTCTTATATTAAGGATCGATAGAAAATAAGGGAAACCTACTAGATGATTCTTTAAAAGGATCACTAATTGATAATTCACCAATTGAAGTAAGATAATTGATTGAGAGGATCCTACAAAATTCCCAACATTTTTGTAGTAAAACTGTAAGTAGTGGTTGACATGAGGTAAAAATTTCCAAATCACCTTTATTAAAAAATAAAGTTGAATAAATAACTTCTCCTATAAGATATATTAATGTGAAAAAAGTAAACAAATCATCACCCACCACACCCCCATGGGTCTTCCAGCTGTGTTATTCCTAGGATAATTTCACCAATAGATTCCCCCAAGTTCAAGGAATTGAATGTTGTGATGCAATGTTACAAATGAAAATATATAACTAACCAAGTTTAGACTAAGGATTTATATATCTCCCCTCTAATCAATTTAGATTTGAGATCCAATAACAAAAATGGCCACTATTCCATCAAGAATTCCAACATGATTCTCAACATCCCTTCCAACCCTTCCATTCCAAAGGTGGAATTTACAACTCTCTACAAGCTTCTAGAAAGGAAAACCACAAGATACTTCTATGAAGGACATGATGAGATAGGTAATAGAATTTCAAAATCACTAATAAACTAATATCACCACTCATTGATCATAATTGAAGGAATCTAAAAGAAAGTTCATCCATCTCAGGACCACCCTCAATAATATGACTCACTAATCTTTTTTTATTTTATAAAACACTTTGATGCTATGTGAGAACCACCAATCACACAGAAGGAACCAAAAGTGGGTCTTACTTGGAACCACTCCCAAGACCAAACTCACCCAAAAACTCACAACAACAACTAGAATCCAAAAAATGGACCTGCCAAAGAACGCTGCCAAAACCGATCTACACAAAACACATGACCAAAAAATCACACATTGTTCATAAGGACGCAGCACCACAACTGCATCAGGGACCACCCGTTAATGTCTTCCGTGTTGAGAGCCAGAAATATAGATCACTAGAAATGGGCATGAGGCAGGGGATCAAACCCATGATGGCCGACGGAAGAACCAGATGGAGTATCCTGCATCGCCACCATCACCGCAAAATGTCGTGGGCCAGCCACAGACCACATCATCGGAACCAAGCCAGCCACACAACACACCCAAAACCACCTGGTTTAGTACTTCCATCATCAAAACCACCAAAACCACCCCAAATTTCCCAATAACCCTTCAAACTTAACCATCTTGGGGGAATGCATAGAGGGCCAGTGAAAAAAGAGAAGAGGAAATTTTTCTGATGATGGTGCTAGACACAGGGGAACCAGAACACCACCATCCAATTGTAACAAAACAACCAGAAATAAGAAAGCAAACAAGGGACTGATGCATGCCTCGAGCATTCTTGGGGTCATCCTTTGCGACCACATAGTGACTCGGGAGGAATACAATGAACCTATGGGCCAGAATAGAATATAGGAGGAGACGACAGAGAAATTGCTCGAGGTCATCGCAAGAGCGGGAGTGGAGATCTCCAAGCCAGATTTTCAGAGTAGGTTGACCAAAAGTCAACAGAGCTCCAGATCTGTGAAACCTTGGTGTGGTTGATACCCTCACATGAGACCGCTCAACCCAACCCTCAACGGAATGCCCAATAGAGGAAGAGAGGGCGGGAGGGAGATGGATCATGTATGTTTCCTTCTCAACCAATTCCTTACCCTAAAGTAAATTTTATTGATATTAAATTAAGAATTGGAAAGGAGATAGAAAATAATAAAGGAACACCTCTAGAAATAAAAGCTGAAAATGAAAAACCATATGAATATAAAGAATCTTCTCATCAAATAGAGCCTAAGGAGGAGGTAGTGAAGGAAACATAATAGAATGAAAAAGGTAAATAGAAAACAGGGGACTGACAAAAACCCCAACCAAACTTCTCACCAAGGATGAAAGAACCCATGAAATCCATGGAACATTCACTGAAATATGAGATACTAAAAGTCTTCATGAAAGTGGAGATCAATATCCCCCTATTGGAGCCACTCGCTAGATTCCAATGTATGAAAAATTCATTAAAGACATGTGTAGTGGTAGAAGAAGATTGCGAGGAAATGGATAGTTAAGTCTAGGTAAGGATGTTTCTTCCCTTATTACCCCTCAAATCCCCCATGAATTTCCAAGATTCATGAACTTTTTTATATTCCCTTCACAATTGGTAAGATTAATTTATCTAATTCATTATGTTATTTAGAAGCATCAATTAATGTGATGTATTATTTTATTTATTATTCTCTATGGGTGGGATAACTAAAACCCACCCATGTGGTTGTGAAACTATCTAATCGTTCCATAGACTACATGGTAGGTATCCTTGAAGATGTCTTGGTATGTGTACAAGTTTACCCATTCCCCTATAACTTCTACATTCTCACCATGGAAGAAGGAAAATTTTAAGATTACTCCCTAATTATTCTAGGTAAATCATTTCAAAATACTTATAATACTATCATAAATGATGAATAAGGAACCCTTTCCTTTAATTTTGGTGAGGAAATAGTAGATTTCAACATCATTGATTCAATAAAACACCCACATGAAGAGATTTTTGTTTTTACATTAAAACATTTTGAACTACCTTATTATTCTAGAGTGGAAATTGAAATATTAGATGATATAATTAGATTTGAAGAATATTTTTAAACATCCTACCTTCTTAATAAATCTATTTTTTAAAAATAATTTAATATGAAGATAGTATTTAATATTGAAATTTTTTAAGAAATTGATGAAATTTATTTTGATGGGTTACTAAAATATAATAATAATTATTCTACCTTACATATTTAGGTTTCCCACATGAAGAAAAATGAGCTGGAAACATTACTAGAAAACCCCCTAAGTTATAATTAAAACTACCTCCATCAAACATAAAATATGGTTTTTAAAAGATTACCAGTCATAATATAAAATTATTTAGAACCAATCAAAGAACACCAACCGTTATTTTTTTTTGAAAAATAATGCTATAGAAATAGGCTAAACATTAAGGGACATCCCAAGGATTATCCCAACCACCTGCATTCATAGGACTTCAATAGAAGATGAATCCAGGACAGTGATATAGCCCCAAAGGAGGCTTGGCCGAACCATTCTGGAAGTATTAAAAAATGAGTTAGAAATAATTTTAGGATTTGGAATAATATTCCCCACATATGAATCCTAACAGGTAAGTCTCATCCAAATTTTCCCAAAGGAAACCGGTTAAACTCTTGTGAAAATGATAAAAATTACTTAGTTCCCATATGAATTCAAAACATCAAGAGAGTTTTCAAATATTATAGGATATTAAACCATGTGACTATAAATGAAAACTTCCCCATACCATATGGGGACTAAATGTTAGATAGACACACTGAGAAGGGAAAATATTTTTCCTTAATGGATTTTCAGGGTATTTTTAGGTTCCAATAGCTCCTTGTGACCAGGATAATATAACCTTCAAATGTCCCTTTTTTACATTTTCTTACCGAAGGATGACATTAAGTCTTTGTAATTCCCCAGGTACCTTTCAACACTTAATGGTAAGTATTTTCTCAAGAATTATTGAATAATACATATAAGTATTCCTTGATGACTTCACTATGTATTATACTTATTTTAAAAGATTCTTAGAGAGTATAGAAAATGTTTTAAATAGATTTACTGAGAAAGAATTGGTTTAATATTTTTGAAAAGTATGATTTTATGTTTTAAAATTGAATTTTTTTGATCATTTAATTTCTAAAGATAATAATGAAGTTGACAAAGCCAAAGTTGATGTTATTTTCACTCTTCACTAACCCACTTTTTTGAGACACATCAAATATTTTCTAGGACATGTTGGATTTTGTAGAATATTTATTAGGGACTTTAGAAAAGTTTATTTACCCATAAATAACTACCCAAGAAGAAAACTAATTTTATTTGTTATGATTCATGCATGAAAAATTTTGACTGATTGAAAGAGTGCTTGACCACTGCCCCCATCTTAGGCCCACCAAACTGTAGTCATCCCCTTGATAATTGGTGTGATTCCTCTAATAGAGAAGCATGTGTTGTGCTTTCCCAAAAGGTTGATAGACTTATAAAAGTGATGTAATACACTTCATAGACCTTATATACTTCCTAAATTAACCACACTACAATATAGAATGAGTTTTTTTCCATTTTCATAGATTTAATTTTTTTTGTTCATATCTTTTAGGAAGTAAAGTAATGTTTTATTCTAGTCATGATTCTTTGGGATATTTGATCAAGAAATTAGATGAAAATACCAGACTAGTGAGATAGATATTGTTACTATAGGAGTTTTACTTGGATGTCAATGATAACAAGGGCTATGAAAATATAGTGGTTGGTCATATGAGTGAGCTGCCTTACACTTCCACAGTATAAAAAACCCCAAGATTAATCTGGATGATTCCTTCCCTAGTGAGAAGCTTTACAAGATCACCCAAATACCCTGATACTCATACATAGTGAAATTTATAGTCTCATAAAAGGTACCCTTCTACATTTATAATCTTAAAACTGGTAAACCAATATATGATCAAAAATATTATGTCTAGGAGGATCCTTGTTTATGGAAAAATTTTAATGGCCAAGTCCTTATAAGGTGTATCCTTGAAGAGGAAATGAACTCTATAATTTATTTTTTCCATATATATACATGTGGAGGACATTTTGGACTTCAAATAACCATAATAATTTTTTTGGAATATGGAATATTTTTCCCCTCAATTTTTAAATATTAACATGATTTTTGTAAAAAATTTATGAAATGTCAGTTTACTGGTGTAATTTTCAAAATGAAAGAGATTCCCCAAAAACCATTGATTTTTTATTTGATATTCAATTTATACGGAATTGAATTTTCCTAAATTCTGTTTGTAGTAGAAAATTTTTATAAGTGGATTGATCAAATCCCACTAGAAATGACAATTCAAAAACTATGATTGAGTTTTTAAAATAATGTTTTTGTAGGTTTGGAATACCTCGAGCTATAATAAATGAAAAAGGAACCCAATTCTATAACAAGTACAAGGAGGAACCCATGAGGAAATATACAATGAACCATAAAACCTCCACTACCTACTACCCATAAACAAATGAACTGGATGAGTTGTCTAACAGAAAAGATAAAATAAGTTTGGTGAAAATAGTACAACCCAACCGCATAAACTTGAGTAAGAAATTAGAATATTCACTATGGGAATATATAAATTCTTACCAAAACCCCATTAAGTTTTCACCCTATAATATTTTTTATAGTAAACACTACCACTTTCTTATTGAGATGTATCACAAATCCTACTGGGCTATCAAAAGAGTGAAGATGGAGTTTAGAAAAGCTGGAGAATAGGGTAAGATGTAGATGTTGGAGCTTGAGGAGCTGAGAAGATAATCATATGAAAAATCACTTCAATAAGTGGAGGAAAATAAATAATTTCATGAAAAATTGATATAGAAAAGGTAATTCCAAGTTGGATATGAAGTACTATTATTTTCCCCAAGGATAATTCTCTTCCAGGGTAAGATTCATTTTAAATAGACTCGGCCACAAGTAATAACTAATACCTTTCCTTTTTGTGTATTTGAAATTGAAGGAGAAGGTTCAAAAAACCCATTTATGGTGAACACACAAAAATTGAATAAGTATCATGAGGATATCTGGGAAGAACGTATATAGGATCCCAGAATCCTCCCTGTAGCTGATAAATAAAGCACTGCTAGGTTGTCTGTTTCAATTATATTGGTTTAGCTATTTATTTTATTTTGAACCATTTTTCATGAAAATAATGCATAAATGAATTCAATTGTAAGTGTGTTTTAAACAAGTTTAGGGAGGAGATAGACCAATTTAAGTAGTTTTTAAATGTACAAGAGCCTCAGCCCAGTTGGTAAGGACTCGCTAAGTGCATCCAAGAGACCCAGGATCAAATCCTGGTGGAGGCATATTTCCGGGGGAACTGTAGCAGTACTGTAGCAGTACTGTAGCAGGCATTGTCCGGTACTATAGCAGCCAGAACTATTCATCCATCTGGGCCTTCGGGCCATTGGTTTGGTTCTCGGGTCCTGCAAGGCTTTCGGGCCACCCCAGGCCTTCGGGCCAGTTGATTCTCAAGGCCTTCGGGCCACCTTAAGGCCTTAGGGCCACCCCAAGGCCTTCGGGCCACATAAATGCAGGCCCAGACACACTACAAAAAAGGAGCAGCCCCAGAAGAGGATTCAGAGCAGCTGCACTCACCAGAGCAGAGCCAAATGGATTGTCAGAATGAGAGGGTATGGCTATGCCATCGGTACTAGCCTGTGCTTGCACGAGAAGCCTAGACAGACGGTCATGCAAAGGTGGAGAGCTACTATCAAGATTCAGATGCTGGGGAGGGGAAGTTCCTTGTATATAGTCTGGTTTAATTCCCTTAAGACCTTCAGGTCATGTAATCTCTTAAGCCTACGGGCCATGTAATCTCTGAGCCTACGAGCCTTGTAAAGGGTTCCCTCTCATCCCATGAAAGAGGGGTTATCAAAATCAATAAAAAAATGAAGGCCTTCGGGCCATTCAGGCAAGTAGTTTTTAAATACTCATTTCATAGAATCTATAAATAAATAAACACATTTTTCTTGTAAACATGGTTTTACATTTTCACTTTTGTAAAATTTTTTTTCAATAATTTATTTAAAATAATTGGTGTCCTACCTAGTTTAAAATAATAATGGTATACTTGAGTAATTAATTGGTCATTAAGCTATAATAATTAAGTCATTACTTAGTGGTTTAATCATTGTATTCATGGAAGTTTGGTCTTAGAACAAGGATATGGAGTGTGAGTGAAAACATTTTGTGGAATCAATTTTATAAAATAAAGTCATTGGAATTTTGAAATTAATATAAGGTTACTTGAACTATGTGAGAAAGAACACCTTAGGGTGCCAACATAAATAGAAATTATATAATTCCATTAAAACTAGAATAAAACTAGGAAATTGGGATCCCATGCTGAGGCTCTGTGACAAGGGAACTGGGTTCCAATCTATAATTAAATAATTCTGATTTTAATCTCAACATGTTCTACGCAGAGTGCTTTGAAAAAATTTATGGATGGGGAAAATATTCTAATAAATAGACTGGTAAAAAATGTGTTCATTTATGTTAGTGGAATATTGAACCCGTTAAGGGGTAAATTTAATTATAAGTCATTAATTTGAGTTATATCAATAAAGTTGAAAATCAAACCTTTGTTTGAGTAAACTTAGGAAAAAGGGAAAAAGAAGTGTTTTTTTGTTAAAAGATTGATTCTATTAAAATATAATTTGACCCACTAATAGAATTAGAACTTTAAATTAATTAAATTGAGGTAGTGGTTTGATTCACATACGAGACATGATAATTATCAAGATGGATGAGTATTTATTTATTACTTCTCTGACTGATAAATTTATATATAGGGGGAGGGATTTATTTTTCTTTTTGTTTTTGAATAAATCAAAATTTAATGATAATGTTTCATAGGATTGCAATAATATAAGCGTGGAGGAGTGTTTTGAACTGAAAATTTCAAAAAAAACTGTCTATTATTCTTTGGAAATACCATCAATTAATTCAATTCCTTAGTAAAAATAATGATTCTTGTTTAGTTTATGAATTATAGATATATTATGTAATTGGATTTAAATATGATATTTATTGATATAAATTGTGAATCCATACTTTTAAAGGGAATTGTATCTTATTGAATTATCAGAGTGAATTTTAGTTGTATTAAAATATTACACTCATAAAAAATTTGAATCCTATTGTTTTTTAAGTTGAAAAAATTTCAAAGGTTGGAAGTGATCATTCCATCCATGTTCATTATAATGACTGTGGTAAATAATCATACATACCCCACAAAAATTAAGAACCTACCGTGACATGGTAGGTATACCCACTGTGAAGAAGAACTATTCATTCCTTCAGATGACTGTGAACACTACTCACAGTCACTTCATCACCTTACTAGGCAATCACTCTCTTGATAGGAAAACATGTCATGATCACCCTCTTTTAAAAAAAATCTCATAGTTAGAAAATAGACTGTATCCTTCATAGTAGAAATGATTACCATGAGATTTTACCACATCTTCCTATAATCCCCCTTCCTCTTAAGATACCATGAAATCACCAATTTATTTCAAGCCTCCACTTCCCCTGAAGGACCTGATCTATATCGACTAAGGATTGAAGATGATCCAGGGGATATGTTCCAATCCAAATGTCACCACCAGCACTTATATGCCACCACTTTGATAAAAATAAGTATTCCTCCTACTCAATTTGTGCCACCTTTTGGTACCACCAATGAATTTGGGCCAACGATGGGGTGAAACCACCTTTTCAGGAGAGTCGCAACTATACACCGATCCAATATGAGCTTCACATTGATGGAGGTTAAGATCTATACTAATGTTCCATGAGTGAATTCATCTTGTCTATGATACCTATGAGGATGTTTTTAAAGTCCACTCAATTGTGAAGAATATTGCTACATGATGACACCATATCTGTGCAATGAAGGACCAAGATCCCATGATATGTTGAATAAAAATAGGGGAGTAAAATTGAAATATAAGTCTGTAGTATCGAAATATTTTTTTGAAGCTACCTAATATATTGAATATAACCAAACATGGATTCAATATCCAAGCCTAAGGAAATAAAGATATATAATAATTGATCATGTAGAAAAATTCAACCCCGCTAATAAGGGATGGTTGGAATTCATCGGCTGATGATGGAACATCCGTGTTACAGACACTGATAGGGTATGATGTTCATAGTTAAAAAGAATTATTCTTAGGAAAAATTAAATAATGAGGCCCATAATCAAAATCCAAAACCCTTTTAATTGTTTAGTAAAATAAATACATCTACTGTGCTAAAATGCACTAGATAATTCCACCAAATAATTTCCAATGAACTTAATCGTGGGGGGAGCACTGAAACCTTACCAAAGTCATCCAAAACCATGATTTTGGACACATTTCAATCATCTATCATAAATAAAACCTTCTTCATGTTTAATATAAAGGAAATTACTCAATTTGATAACAAACTTCATGCCACTCACATGGAGGGAAGAATTCTTGAATGATTGGCCATTCTTCTCTAAGATGTGGAGGATTGGTTCACTCAAAGGGTAGAAACTCACATAATGTTCACCACTAATCTCATTTTATTTTTATTTCACATTGTTAAAAATCCTATTATGGAACACTAAGATAATTTTTTTCATGCCAAGGAGAATCCCATTATTCCCCCTATTAATGAATTCTGGTCATTCCATATTTATACTAACTCCTATGTGTATTTTAATGTTTTTAATCATTAGATGTTTATTCTGGATTTATCTTTTTAATTTCTTTAGCATATTTTTTTATTTAACACATAGTAAAATTAGATTTAATTCACTACACTCGATTACAAGAAGTGGAAGAATTCAATGGTGAATGGAGGAATCCAATCACTAGTCTAGGCAAGGGTGGAGAATTCAATGATCATTGTATTTCTCTATCCTAACCAAAAAATCTGATAAAATCAATCAATGAAATTTCAATTGATAAGAGTAAGGATAAAAAAATTAATAATTTTTCAATATAATAATGGGGGGATGATCCAAGGAATGATCAATACTTATTTAATTGAATCTTAAAACGAATATTTCATACTGTTTTCTAAAAATTAGACCTACAAAAAAAGATTTTGATGCACCAAAAACACTGTCTTCTTTGGAGACAACTAAGACCCACTATAATACATTTTACTCAGGTTTAAATTTTTTATTGAGTTACCAATAAATATTTCTCATCAAATACCCTAACTTGTCCAATGAAAAAATTCAGTGATGTGAGAAATTGATTTTAATTGATTGATTAAACATTAATATCTTTATATATAAATGTATACGGAGACAAGTGACAATAAAATACCAAGGGTTTGGAAGAATTTTTATATCATGGAATTGTAAATTGATCAGTGGATGGTAAAATAAAATTTTTATGTCCTGATTGTAAATTAATGTGTTGTTTGAATATAAATAAAGTATATGAGCACTTGATATTGAAATATCTTCTTGCTAGATAAGTATGTTGGATTTGTAATGGAGAATCGAATGTCATGGAAAATAAAAGCAATTACTATCCTATCTACGAAACACAAAGTGACCCGCTAGAGGAGGATTTAGTTTGAAACTTGATAAATGATGCATTTCGATTCTTAGGATACAATGTTCAAGATTTTAATATACTAAAAAAATTTAGTTGATCCTGAGAAGGTTAGTTATTCTCAAAACTTTAGTGAAAAAAAATTATTTTTATGATTTAGTTGAATATCTAAAACAAGAACCATATAAAGGGTGTTCCAAGTATTCGAATTTGGATTTTATACTTAAGTTATATTATATCAAGCGTCTCTGCTAAATTATGGATAATAAAATGTCCATGATTTCAGAGTTACTTCATGATGAATTTAGTTAAACTAAGATCCATACATCATTATATGATATGAATAAAATCATCAAAAAACATGGACTTGATTATATAAAGATACATACATTATCAAAAGGTTGTATGCTTTATTAGGGATAAGAGTCTGATAAAGAATAACATATAAGATTCTATAAAATATGATGAAAGACAATGAATAAAACATAGAGTAAGAATCCATGGAACACTGGGAAGAAATAGAAGAAGAAACCTACCCAAAAGTTATTTCTCTACATTCCTCTGAAACCACACTTAAATAAACTATTCATGTCATCGAAGACTACAAGGGATGTAAATTAGTATACTTAAGATGGTAACAATGATGACTTGATGAGATATCCAAAATATTCAACATCATGGAAGATGTTTTATTCATTATATATAGTTTTCTATGGATTATATGAATTCATGTTTGGGATTGGCTTCTGATGGTTTTAACCCTTTTTGTACTTTAAGTACTAATTATATCATTTTAATAGTTGTTTTGATCCTCTATAATATACCTCCAAGGATGTTTATGAAGAATAACTCTTTAATTATTTCAATTATTATTACTAGAAAGAAAATTCCTTGAAATGAAATTTATTTATACTTTGAAACTCTAATAAATGAATTTTGATAATTATGGGATGATGGTGTGGAAATATATGATGATTCAATGAGAAAACTATTCAAAATGGTTGAGTAATTAATGTGGAAAATTATTTAATTTCATGAACTAAGAAAATTATCTGGTTTGAACACTCATACTAGTTTGGATGGTCCATTCGTTAATTTGGATTTTCAACCTCAATGATTAACTCATAGTAGAAAATGGTGTTTTATGTGTCATCATAAATTTATTTATGATTCTAATAAATTTAATTATACAAATGAAAAGTTTAATATAGATATTGAATTGAGAAAGAAACCAAAGATATTATATAGTTTAGAAACATTTGTAATTTTAATGAACATCATTTTTGAATTTAGAAAATGTAATCATTTTAAAGAAGGTAGGAAAAGGGTATGAGGTATAGTTTCCAAAGAAACTAGAACACAATAGTGGATGAAAATGAGTATACTTTTTAAAATTCATTATTGGGAGTTTAATTTGATACATCATAACATTGATATAATTTACACTGAGAATAAAGTTTGTGACAATGTAATGTTTACATTGCTTAATGATCAGGGTAAATCGAAGGATCGCCTTAATGCTCATAATGATTTGGAATCAATGAATATATAGAATTATTTGTGGGAAAATGATAATGTCAAGTATCCTTAATCTATTTTTAAAAAAAAAATAAAGGTAGAGACATATTAATTCTAACTATAACGAATTAAAAGTGTCAGATGGATATTCAAGTAACATTTCAAGGTGCAATGACTTAAAACATTAAAAGTTAGATGGATTAAAAAGTCACGAATCACGTATTCTGATGGAGCAGTTATTTCCATTGGAATTGAGTAACACATTACATAATAATGTAACTACAGTTATAGTTTAGTTGTTCATATTTTTTAGAGATATTTGTATCAAAACACAAAATCTAACTAATCTTTATAAACTTCAAGTAATATTTTTTTTGAAACTTCTTAATTTAGAGTTTTTATTTCCCCATTCATTCTTCACAGTCATGATTAATTTGAGTTTTTATTTGGTTGAAGAAGATAAAATTTGTGGACCGATACAATATCAATCGTTGTATCCAATTGGTAGGTATTCTTATATTATTTTTAATTTTAGTAGTTAATTCACTTTTATCAAATCATTGCATAATTTTTTTAACATGTTTCTTATTTTTTTTCATCAGGTACTTAATTCATTTGAAATAATATATGAGGATTAAATCTTTACCATAGGGATCTATTGATAAAGGTTACATAATAAAAGAGAAACTAAACTTTTGTTCTAGGTATTTTTGTAGGATTGAGACAAGATTCAATCATGTTGGACGTGTTGATGACATCTCCACTAATTTTAATTTTGAAAACTATTCATTAGTATTGGAAAATATTGGATGAACAATTGGAAATGGGTAAAATTTTACACTGACTGAATTGGAATTTCAATAAGCACATAGATATGTGCTACTAAATAGTCATATTACACATAAATTTATTAAAGAATTACAATTTCAAAAAAAAAGATGTGAAAAATGGGTTGATATTGAAATCATATGAAATTAACAACAACTGCTAATAAGGAGATTGTAAAATGGTTCACCCACCATGTAAGTATGTACTCCTATTCATATTAATGATGTGTAGTTATTTTTCCTATGTTAAATGTAACACATTATATCATATTTTCTAGATAATGACTATTGATAATCGAGGTGAAATATCAAATGATTTGAAATTTTTGGCTCCAGTTCTTATATGAAAGGCTAAGATATTTGAATCTTATAATATTCATGGCTTCAGGTTTCATAAAATTTATTATGAATAAGACTTGAAACTCAAAATAGTGGTGTATTTACACATTTATATATTATATACTATAAAATTTTGATTGATATAATTGAATTAAACTATCAAGGTAAATATTAAATTGTCTTATTCAAAGGAAATTACGCGACATTGATAGGGGTATAATGAAAGATTTGTTGTATTTTAATTTTTTCAACTTCACTCCCTTGATCCAATATAGTGAGCATGAAAATCATGATCCATTTATATTGGATTCAAAATAAAATATAGTTTATTATGTGGATGATCAAAATACATGATGTTTTGGAGTGTTATATTACACTTAAAGTAGGGACAATTGTATTATATGGGTGATGAAGATCAATTGGTACTTTGTGATAGTGAACCTCATCAACTAAAAAATATTGAATAGTTTTTTCCTGTCAATATTGAAATAATATAACTTTTAAGAGAGGTTGAAAATTAAGTACTCATTGAAATAAATGTTTATAATAATGAATACAATAAATATTAAGATAATTTAATGTACAAATTGATAATGAAACTATATTATAATTTCTAATTTATAAGTGTTTCTTACATATATATATTGTTCAATGTTTTTTAAAATCTTTTACTTTTTATTTTTTTATACATTTAATATATTCTAAACCATTTGAATTATAGTAATGTTGAGAATATAAAAATTCAATATACCAACTAATAAAAATATCAGATCACATCACCACTATCATCATCTTTAGTGTATTTGAGTGATTTCAGCATACCAAAGACTTCTAGTGAGTTAGTAGTTACCCCAAGTGTTGTTGGTAGCCCACCATATGATGCACCTCCGGTGATGGAGTAGTTGGTCACCCCTCTATATAGGGGATATTGATGAGTTACCATTACTGGTATGTATTTCATTATACAAAAAAACTATATATTTTATTAAAATTTTAATTAAATTTTCTAACAGATAATGATAACAATAGAAGAAATATATATATAAATACAAAAGATATATGGGGCCAGAATGACTTCAACATTATTATTCCATTTGATGTGTTCGAGGTGCTTACCAGTGATTATGTTAGAATATATGTACATATTCCTAAATATCTTTCTTGAGATAAAGTGATCTTTCCTAGTAATTATAAATATTGGATCCATATTCCCACAACTTAGAAAAATGAGATTATTGATAACAAAGTAAAGGTAATATTAATTTAATATGTATTGATAAATAATTTAAAATTCATGACTAAAATTATTAATATACATATAATGTGTTATGTTTTTTTTTTAATATATTTTTTTTCATTTTGATGCACCTGACTCAATTTCACACCATGTATTGTAAAAAATTTGGGCAAGAAATGGAGATATTTCAAATAGAGATCATGAAATGAATTTAATGACACCTCACTTAGTTCAAAAAAATGTATCTAAAAGTGGCTGACAGAATTTATAATGAGCATTGGAAGATGTTTTTCGATATTAAAATAAATGTATCTCATGAGGTAATTTCATATTTTACAGTGTCTTAATAACATAAACATAATAAAATTATAATTTTTATTAATGTTGTTATTTTTATAGGAATTATATAAAAAAAATATTGTGAATCATGAGAAATAATTCATTCCTCATAACACTGGGTCTCATGTTTTTTGAGAAAAAAAAAATCATTCTTTTATTTTATCCATTATTATTTATATTATTTTTTAATAAGTAAATGTTTTTTCCAAACTTTTATATTTTTTAAAAGGATAATGAATCTGGTTACTCAATTAGTCGGGCATGGATGTGTCTTAATGTTCATAGGTAACTCAATAAAAGTTTTGTGACTGAACCTACCATAGATGTTGGAGTAAGTACTATTAGTTACTGTTTAATGTAAGTTCATTACCATAATAACATATTAATTAAAAATAAATTATAACAAAAAACATGCCTTAAACCCAATTAAATGGATCCAACTACATGGATTAAATAGTTCCAATTAGTTATATTGGAACCATTTGATCCATGTAGTCACCCTATTTAATATTGTTGTATTAATAGGTTGAAATTCAAGAAGTCTGGGATGAAAACCCTTCATAGTCATCATCGGTATCCCAGAATGATGAAATTATAATCCATTTATGGAAGGAGCATCTTAGGTGTGTATAGGGGATGGGTTTTGGGCTTACACCATCAACTGTCTTTGGTAGCGAATCAAAATAATTTACTACTACACCCAATGTGGGTTTGAGTAGAACTATTGATTGGGAAGAACAAAACGAAACCGGAGGGTTGAAAGAAAAAGTGAAAGAACATGACTATTATAGGAAAACATGGAATTAATGGTGGTCGAAAATGGAAAACGATTTTGTATTTATATTTCAGAGGATGATAAGAACGATCACTTTTGTAAACTTCCAGCAATATAGCTCATGCTACCGAGGTAAATTGTAAAGTTCATAGATCTTTCACACATTTTCAAAGAACACATACAATTTACATGAATAAAACTAAAATGAAACATTTATATTGAAAAAAATAAAACTTGAGTAATACTGACCACATAGTGTGTTGAATTTACATGGATTCAATTCTTACACTTTAAAAATAAATTAAAGACCATTTTCCTAAATTATGAAAATAATCTGAGCTCATTTACATGGTTTTGTCCACATGACATGCATTTTAAAGTAAAAAATGACACTTTTATATAGAAAACATGCAATTTCAATCATAAAACCCACTTCATGTTTCCAATGACTATGAAATCATATGAAAATGACAGTATTTTAATTTTAGAAATGTAGGAATTAAAGGAATGTCAATCCTAGTTATAGTTTTCTTAGGATTCCCATATACATGTTTTTAGTATTCTAAAACACTAAAACATGAATTTAAAGGTCAAAAACCTAGAAAAAAACTCATATTGACATGAGATCATAGAAAAACTTCCATTTAATTATTTTCGATATGTACACATAGACAAATTAACCATTTGATGTGTGGTTTGATCAAAATGACTCAATAAACAGTTTTTAAAGATACCAAAGTCTTTAAAAACATGTTTCCAAGCGTCAAAACTAGGAAAACAACATTTTATGACTTTTAAATCATAGGAAAATGTACATTGATTTATTTTAGAAATTTATGGACCAATGAAATGTCATTATGAGTTATAGTATTCCTTGGATGCCTGTAAAGACATTTTAAGTGTTTTAAAATAATAAATTCTTCTTGTAATGGTCAAAACCATAGAAAAAACTTCATATTGACATGAAATCATGGGAAAATCACTATTTAATTATCTGTGATGTATAAAATTAATCAAAATTTCAATCTAATCTGTGGTGTTCTTGGAATGACTCAATAACTAGTTTCTAAAGATACAAAATTATTTAAAAATATGTGTCAGGGGTTTAAAACTAGAAAAATGATTTTGGATGCCTGTGAAATCATAATAAAATGATCATAGATTTATTTTTAAAATTTCGGAACATATAGAAGGTCATTAAGAGTTACGATTTTCTTGGGATTCTTGTAAATACATTTTTACTATTTTAAAACACTAAAACATGCATGTAACTGTCAAAACACAATAAAAAACCTCAAATTGATGTGAATTCATGGTAGAACCATTGTTAAGTTATTTGGGACATGTATGCACCGAAAACATGTCCATATGACATGTGATTTGCTCAGAATGACTAAATAAGTAGTGTTTAAAGATACCAAAGTCTTGAAAAACATGTGTTATGGTGTCAAAACCATAAAAATGATGTCAGATGTCTATGAAATCAAAGGATAATGACTATAGATTTATTTTTGAAATGTATAAACTCTAGAAACATCCTTATTAGTTACAGTTCTCCTAGTATGCTCATGAACATATTTTTAGGGTTTTAAAACACTAAAACATTCAAATAACGCTAAAAACATAGAAAATGACTTCAGATTGACATGAAATCATGTGAAACCCACCATTGAATTTTTTGTGACATGTACGCATAGACAACACATCAATCTGGTCTGGTGTGTGCTTGAATTAACTCAATAAGTAGTTTTTAAAGATACCGAAGTCATCAAAAACTTATTTTAGTGGGTCAAAACCAAAAAAAGGATGTCATATTACTATGAAATCAGAGTAAAATGACTATAGAAGGATTTGTGAAAAGTATGAACCAATGACACATCATTCATATTTTAAATTTTCCTGAGATTCTTATAAACACATATTTAGTGTTTTAAAAAATTAAAACGTATGTGTAATACTCCAAACCATAGAAAAGACCTCATATTAATGCGAAATCACAATACAACCACCATTTAATTATTTTTGACATGTACATGTTGGAAAAATGCCCATCTCTCATGCAGTATGCACTGAATGACCCAATAAAAAGTTTTCAATGATACTAAATTTTTTACAAATATGTGTCAGGGGGTCAAAACTACGAAAATGATGTCATATGGATGTGAAATAATAGAACAATGACCATAGATTGATTTTTGAAATTTAGGAACCAAAAACATGTCATTTTGAGTTATGATTTTTCCAGGATGTGAAAAAGTATATTTTTAGTGTTTAAAAACACTGAAACAAGCATGTAATGGTCCAAACTATATAAAATGGCCTTATATTGATGTGAATTCCTAATAAAACCCTCGTTTAATTATTTTTGATGTTTACACAAAGAAAACACATACATGCAATGTATAATGTACTCATAATGGCTCAATATGATTTTTTTTAAAGATTCTAATGTTTTAAAAAACATACACTAGGAGTCAAAACTTTGAAAATGATGTTGGATAGATATGAAATCATAGAAAAATGATAGTATATTAATTTTTTAAATTTATAAACTGACCTAACATCATTATAAGTTACTGTTTGCTTATGATTTCTATAAATGTGTTTTTAGTGTCTTAAAATATGAAATTGAGTGTGTATAAGCCAAAAACCTAGAAAACGACAATAAATTGATGTAAAATCATTATAAAACCACTATTAAATTGTTTTTGACATGTACGCACATATAGAATGTCCATCTGATGTGTGGTATTCTCAAAATGGCTCAATAAATAGGTTTTAAAGATACCAAAGTTATTAAAAAAATGTGTCAGGGGTGAAAACTAGACAAATGATATCAGATGGCTATGAAATCATAGGAAAATAACCAAATAATTATTTTTGAAATGTAGGAATTCATAACACATTATTATGAGTTACAGTTTCTTTGGGATGCCCTTAAACATTTTTTTAGAGTTTTAAAACACTAAAATGTATGTGTAATAGTTGAAACCATAAAATACCACTTTAGATTGATGTGAAATCATGATAAAGAAACCATTTATTTATTTATGGTGTGTAAACATAGACATCATGTCCATCCAATGTGTGGTGTTCTTAGAATGACTGAATAAGCTATTTTTAAAGATAATAAAGTTATTTAAAGTGTGTTTAAGTGGGTAACAATTGTTAAATAAAATTTTTAATATATAGAAAATTAGAGGAAATTGACCACAGATTTATTTTTGAAATATTGGAACAAAAAAAAAGTTATTTTTAGTTATTATTTGGTTGGGATTATTATAAACATATTTTTAGTGTTTAAATACACTAAAGAATTCATGTAATTGTGAAAACCTTTGTAAGAAACCTCATATTAACATTTAATCATGGGGAAACCATATTTTAATTATTTTTATTTTGAAAATTCAAACAAAACATCTATCTGATGTGTAGTGTGCTCTGAATGAATCAATAAACATTTTTTAAGGATACCAAAGTCATTAAAAACATGTTTAAGGGGGTGAAAATGAAGAAAACAACATCAAATGGCCATTAAGTCATAGTAAAATGACTATATATTGATTTTTTAACTGTTGGAACAGGAAACATGTCATTACAAGTTATATTTTGTCTGGGATGCGCATAAAAACATTTTTTGTGTCCTAAAACAATAAAATGAGCGCATAATGGTAAAAAACATAGGAAATGTTCTAATATTGTTATGAAATCATGTGACAACTACAGTTAAATTATTTGTGATGTGTTCACGTAGAAAACACATCCATCAGACTTATAGTGAGCACGAAATGACTCAATAAACAACTTTTAAGGATAACAAGGTCTTTAAAAATGTGATTCTGGGGGTCAAAACTAGGAAAATAATGCCAGATAAACATTAAATAATATGAAAAAAACCATATATTTATTTTTGAAATGTTGGAATTGATAGTATGTCATTTCAAGTTATGTTTTTTGGGATGCCTCTAAACACATTCTTAGTTTTTTAAAACATTAAAATGTGCATTTAGTGGATAAAACCATAAAAATTGACCTCAGATTGATGTGAAATCACGAGAAACCAAATTTTGAATTATTTTTGAAATATAGTACATTCTTCTATACTAAATTATTTAAATTTAATTATTAACTAAATTTTAAGCACACCGCATATTGATTTAAAAATTGATTAGATTATTTTATACTTATCCCTTCATAGTTCCAAGTGCTGAATCATATATTAAAAAGTTGATTTTATGTTTTTAAAGTGTGATACATGATATATTATTTTTTATGTTAAAATTTCAACTGTTTTACTGACAAAATAACAAATTTTATGTGTAACATTATATATATATATATATTTGTTGTCTATTATCTTTATCATTTATTTTCTTAAATGTTATGGTTTTTATTATAGATGACAGATGTTGGTAGTAGGTAGGATCTTGACCATTCTGATCAATGAAATTATTTATTTTGAAGTTATGACGGATCTTATTTTCTATGGTATGTTTAAATATTATCAATGATTCTACTATAACTATGATTTATTATGTTGAATTATAATTTCTATCTTTCTTTTTATTCAATTTGATGACATGATTTGGAGGTAGATAGATGTAGTGGAGGTCTTGGGATGGATTTGTATTGGCCATGGGTTGTTATTGTTCATGGAAAAATTTATACGTATATATTGATGACTGAGGATATGGGTTTACTGAGGTTATGAGTTGACTAAGGTTATGGTGATTGAAGTTGTATATATATGATTATAGATGTATGATTGAGTATGTATGATGACTTTATTATACATTTATGTTTTAGTTTATTCTATGTTAGAGTTTTTATATTTGTATTTTTTAATTAAATATTTTAAAAAATAAAATTTTTAGAAATATATTTTTCGGAGGTTTATGGTAACCACCACTAAATATATTTTTATGAATCAATATAGTGATGGTTATCATAAAGTACCAATAAACATAAAAAATACTCATGTATTTAGCTGTGGTTATGTTCATTTCATATATTTTATTTTTGGCTGATTTGTTTTAAAAAAAATCATTACTAAATTAAATCGAAACTGCAGTTAAGTTCTCTAAAAATGATACATATAAAAACCAAAAATAAAAAAATAAAAACCGCTATTAAATGATTTCTAGTCATGAAATATGAAGCAGTTTTTGTAACCACTTATATACCATGTAGTAACGGTTTGAACCATCACCAGTATATAAAAACCACCACCAATACCTCATTTTTTGTAGTTTAAGTTTAAAAAAATGTATATGGGATTATCATATGCATGAAGTACACCTCTATGAACCATAATATGACACCTTCTTCTTTAATATCTTCAAAAAAACCTTTTTGTGGGTTATTAAATAAGGATTTGATCATGGAGTGAAATTTTTTTTGCTTCACATAGGGTTAGTGGGATGGATTCAATGGAACTTTTCTATTTTGGGAAGTGTTAACTGCACGACATGAATGTCTATTCATATCAACTTTCATTACATCTTGATCATGCCAGTTTGGAAGCTTTATGGTTCTATGGACAAATCTCTCTTCATAGTGGGATAGGGAGTTGATTATGATATTTGTATTCATGCTTTTCATGATCACACAACAAAACAACATTTAAATAGTGGTAAAGTTTCACACCATAGGTCATGAAAAGAAGAAAATTTTGAAAACCTCACTTCACATATTTATTTGGATATTATTTAACTTATACAGTACCAATTACTCTTTCATCCCACATCAGTTTTCACATGTTATAGATGATTCTATTTCATATAGAGTAATCCTAAATTGATCATTGAAATCTCATGGTTTTGCCTAGTATTTTGACCAATGGCTTCCATGGTGTCTTCCCAAATCATGGTTCTGCCTACCTGCCTAGAGATAACCCACACTAGCTATTCTCCTCTACTACCACCCAGGTTGTTGACTCCATTGAGATCTATCATTGCCAAATTGTGTATGTCTACATTTGTGGTACTGGCCAAGGCTGGTTATTTTTTTTTCAATTACTCATCTATTTTCTTTCTTTTACCTCTAGAATTTCATCCAACAATAGACCTGTCATAAAACATATGTAACCTCTTAATCAGACTATAATATTTTATTTTACAATTAAAACCCAATGAATATATATATATATAATATAATAAAAATATAGACACTAAAAAAAGAAATCAAGCTCCCTCAAAATCATACCTTTCCATTTCCTTATAAAAACTCAATATCTAATTACAAAATATTCATAATTTAATAATATAAATAGAAAATTCATCAAGATTATAAAAAAGATTTATAATTTAAAAGTTTAAAATCATAAAACTAACCCAAAAAATATTTCCAAATCATGCTTCATGTATAATTTAAAAATAAATAATTATTACTCCTTATATTCACATTATTCAAAAATTTATTAATATTTATTCCGTTTATGATCTACCTTACCAAAAAGTCATTTCACTGATAACACAAGATCATATAATTTAATTTATTCTTAATCTAGAGTTTATGAATTCTATCTATAAGAATGAAATCTATCTACATATCAACAAAGAAATTAAATCAAGAAAATCATGAGAAATTTTCATTTAGGTTTAAATTTATTTGAATCTAAAGGAAGGTGAGTTATTATATGATAAAATAAACTCATAGTCATAAAAAATAGGTCTAAATACATAAAGTACAATGCATGATATTCAATATAAAACTAAATGAAATAAAAACATCCCCTATAACTTCCCATATATAATAAATATATTCACTTATTTTCCTCTTCATACCGGTTCACCAACTAACTTCAAATACTATGAATTTATTTGTCACCTATTTTTAGATTTTTTCTTTTTATAGAATTGTTATTTTATCAAGAACTGTTTATTTTTTCTACTCTTTTTTAGTAATAGAGGAACTAAAAATAAAGTATAATGAATGAAATATTTTGAAACCTCACCTAAAATAATAAATATATTATCCTTACACACCCATTTAGAGAACTATAACCTAAAGGTACCATGAAACAACCAACTCTCTCTTTAATGTTAAAAAAACATGTGATGATACCAAATAATATGGGTAGGGATGATTATTAGGATTCTAGCGTGGCTTCATATATAAGTATTTCATGATCTCTAGGGGATTTACAAAGGGCTTGTATCAAGATAAAATGGTATAAATGTAAATAAATTAATGGACTCAATCATTTTAGTATAGTTAAAAATTATCACATTTTGATAAGGAAAATAAGAAAGTTCTATTTATTATACACATCGATGTTTTCTCAAGAATTAGGGTATAAGAAAGAAAATTTTTGGAAGGGTTAAAATCATATTAGAAATGGGAAATAATTTTGGTAAATCAATTCGTGGAATGAAAAATAACAATTAGTATACTAAATAAAAGTTTCCAAGAGTCAAAATCAAAAATAGAAGTTATATATGTAATCAAGTTTTAAAAAAATTAGAATTTATCTACTAATGTGACTTCTAAAAATTTCCACATATACGCCAAAATTTTATAATAACGATGAATACAATTTTGAAACACATGAAAATACTTTTCATAAGTGTTTATTCCCCTAAATTAGTGAGTTTAAGTAAAAAATCAAATCATTCTATCATTTAATTCAATTTCATTATTTCATTTAATAAATTTTTCAATTTTTTTATTTTTTAAAAATATGCAATGGAAAGAAGGTGAGTAAACATATAAATAAGTTAGAATAATACTCCCTTATCATGAAAGGAAATATTCGTCTATTATTTATTCCTTTAATTTTTTTTTTATTTTTTAACCTATATAATCATAAATAAACATATAAATCAAGGTTCCATCTACTTTAGTTCAAAAAGAAAAGGTAATTCAGAATTGACTTCTAGAAGAGTTACCAAAATAAAATAATTTTTTTAAAAATTTTATAGAAATCAATAAACATTTGGTTTCCCCATAAGTACTTTGTTTAAGGTATATTATCCATATATTACCTCAGTTTAATTTAATATAATAATGATACAAAATTACCTAGTTTGGAATTAAAAATGTCTTTAAATTTGTTGCATCCAGTGAAAATTCACTCATCTTTCTCCCTTGTTTAATCTCGACACCTTATTATGGTGCATTAAAAATTCCAAAAATATTTAAGGAATAAAAAATAATCTTAGAAACTGAATATATTAGATATTTTAATTTTAACAATTCTTCTTATTTCTACTCAAATTTGAATTATTTGAAATATCCTTGAATTTTAGGATAATTTTCCCCTTGTTTGGGTATCAAGGGTTATTTTCATTTAAAATTTTATCCATATCCAAGTACTCTTCCTCTAACACTTCTTCTATAATTTTTTCATTGATTACTATGATGGGTCTTTGAAATTCAACACCTTTCTCAAATTTATCTTATCTAGAGACTCTTCTTCCTTAAAATTTTCAGAAAGTTGATAGAACTCGATCTCATCCACTACTTATTTTTTCACGTCTTCAATTCTATGGTTGTATTTAACAATAGTTTTATTATCTTTCTCTTCTATTATCTCCTTATTTTGATTCATTTTATTGTCTTCATTTTCTTCCTATAAATTCATAATTTATGGATATTTTTCTTCTTATCTTTTATGAATAATAGGATCTTCTTTCTCAAAAGTTTTATAAAATTTCAATAATTATTTATCTTCTTAATCCTTTCCTTCAAGAACATTTACTTCTTCAACCATCTACACTTATTATACATTATCTTTATCTTCCTCAATCCATAAATCAGAATTTATATTCCATTTTATCACAATTTAATTCTAAATATTACTATTTTTATAAATTCAATGACTCCCCTCTTCTTATTCCTTGAGTAGAAGATCATATACTTTGGTATTAATATCAGAAATTTTAGTTTACTTCATTATGATTTTCAACATTATTTCACGTATATCATACTCTTTAGGTACTTTAAATTCATGATCTCCTTGGAATTTCTACTCATCCTAATATCCACCTTGATAGTTCTAAAATTTGGGAGATTATTCTCATGTAAAAACAACTGGTGTGAATCTACTGTTGATTTTTGAATTCATCATATCTATAGGAATATGAGTCACTCTATCCACCTCCATGTTGTGTCAATTTTTTTTGAATTCAATGAAACCTATGTAGTTGTATTCTCTTAGAAATATGTATACCCCAGGGTTGTAACATATTACTGGTTCATCATGTAATACATCGTGTACACCACTAAAAAAACCATGAGTCTAAATTTGAACAAAATAAAAAACAAAAATAAATTATAAACTAAAATCAGAAGATAAAAACTTGAAAAGAAAAATATTGACCCAATAAATCAGTATTGAATCATTTGATAGTTTCCACTACTCTTCAACAACGATTCCTAAAACATGACATGTACATTGGTGTCGTTACATCTGATGGGCCTACTAAAAATTAGAAATTTATAATTCTCTCAAACTAACATTAACTATTATGGAACCGAATAGTGGAAGCATGAGGTTGATCTCATGAGGAACAAGGAATCCCAGTGAAAAATCTACACTAATTATCATATCATCAAAATCATTTTGGGATCCTAACAAAAAATATAAACTAAATTTAATTAATAAACTAAATACTCAAATATAGATGAGAAATAGACACAATTATGAAGATAGGGGAGCCAAAATCCAGTGATGGTTTCCCCAAGAAGGGTCACTCGACTTCACTCAAAAAATAAAAAAACTCAGTAGGTTCATGGTCCTAAATGAAATGAATATTGATTTAGTACATTTCTATCAATATTACCATAGAATCATGATTCCACTTCATTATAAGTATCAACATAACAAAATTATATTAAGTGTAGATCAAAAATATAAAAGAATAGTCCAATATACTGTTACTATATTAATTATCTCTATAAAATTAGGTTTCATTAATTATTAAATACATTTATTCAATGATTTAATAATGATTAAAATAATAATATAGAGTCATAATGACATACTACTAAATTATATTATTATATATTTAAATAATAATTAAATCATACAGTACACAATCTCTTCAATTGATTATACTCTCTTTAACAAGTTGGAACCTCATTTTCAAGTGGTGTTTGAAAATAAGGGATCTATATTCCATTGAAGAGATAATAAAGGAAATAAATCCAAGAAATAATTGAGTAAATATATTAAAACATCCTAAAGTATTGTTCTTGAAATGTTGAAAATATAAAATTACATAATGATAAAATAATAAAAAAAAGTAAAATAATACATAAAAATAATTATAATGATGGTCCTAGGTCGAAAATCTTGCGTCTATCCCATATCTGATCCATCCTATTTCAAGTTTCTAAGTTCCAAATTTAAATTCCTCCATGTCTATAAGATATTTTCTTTTCCAAATATACATTATATCATTTGATGATTTAAAAAGATCATATATTTTAATCTTGGACTATACATGTCACATCACGAGTGATTCTAAGTGTGGTGCAACCCAATTATTTGTAAGAATTCATTTTCCACTTTTATATGGCTATGACATGCCTTTTTATAATTCTATATATTTTCCCCATAATTATTGAATCATTTATATTTATTCTACCCACATAGACATGATGTGAACTGATGGACTCACTCCATGAATACCTCTCCCTTATTATTGAAATATACCACCTTTACTACCCCTCACTATGTGGCCATGAGTACATATTTCCACATTGCAAACTCCTATAGAACTTGGGATCCTCTTACTATCTCCAATTTTCTTCACCTTTATGGCCTTGGGTTTTACACCCCACAACACAAAAACTCCATATAATACAATCCATTCATGAAACATAGATAATGTGGTGTAACAAATCTAGCCCTGATGTGAACATATTTCTTAAAAATCCTAAAAAGGAAAATACCTTACACATTATTATCTTATAATATGAATAAACTTACCCTCTATCTAACTACCATGACGTGATCTCATTTAATATTTAGAAAACATATTTATTTGAATCCCAAAAAAGAAAACATGTTATTCATTTCTATCCCCTTCTTTTCTATTTTCTTTTGCATCAATAGTCTATTTGATTCTTAGAATGGAATACTTGAATATGGCATGTTGTCATCTTGTTTTCGAATTTCTAATTTTGTGAAAAAGGTTTTAAAATAGAGTTATCTCATGATTTCTCTTCTTTAATTCTCTATCTAAGTGTAAAATATCATTTAGGGGATTGTACTAAACATAAATTTTTCCACTGTGCATTGTGGAATGAAATATTTTTCATCAATATATTTATAAAATACCTTCACGTAGGTTATGAAATGAGGCTTTGAGCATGATGGAAACATTTTCATTCCTTACAAAGGGTCAGTGGGATGTTATCCATGGAACTATACTAATGTAAGTGGTGTTAGAGTCACAACATGAATATCTCTTTGCATTGAATTTCATGATAGGTTAATATCACCACTATTTAATCTCTATGGTGCTAAAATATGCTCAATATTTAAATATGGATATGGATTTGACTCTGATATCAGTATGCATGGTGTTCATGATTTCACAATATCATTACATGAAACCAATGGGCACAACACGCACAATATATCACACAATAAATTTGAGGAAGATGACATCACTTCACCTATTTCTATGTGTTTTATTTAACATGTACAATAATTTCTACTAAACTATCCAAAATCCATTTTTCACATGTACTAGACAATTTTATTTCATATAGAGTGATCCTTAATGTCCTTCTTAACTCCCATGAGGCCACCTGTACTATGATCACTAAGATCAATGGTACCACTCCATATCATAGAATTTACTCTCTACCAAGAACCAAACCATGCTTGATATGACCCTTTACTTATTCTTAGGTTAGTACCACCATTGTGATTATCCACCTCCTTATAATGTCAAGCTACTCCAGGGGTTTTAGCCATGGTTGGCCAATTATTTTCCTTTCGCATCTATTTTTACTTATTTTTACTCCAAAATTTCATGAAACAACAAAACTATCATAAATCATATAAAACCATATAAGTGGTATAGAATAATTTATTTTATTGTTAAAACTCAATAAAATATATATTAAATAAAATAAAAATGTAGTTATAAAATTGAGATATCATCGGGATGTAAGGATATCAGTCAAGAAAGAACTAAGTGGGGTTACCTAATTAATTAAGGATTGAAGGAATTGACTTGGTTGGGTAAGAGTAATATTTAATGGTTCACTAGAATAGTGGGATTAAAATCATTACACCATAAATTTGAATTTTTGTGTATTATTTATACTTGTTTTATGTATTACAGTGTGACCCATATCTTTATGGCATAATGCATTTAAGTTTTGGACACATTATTTTTTAAAAAACATTGTTCTTAAATTAATACCCCATGTTATTTTTCTTTATTGTGTATATAATTATTAATATTTATAGTAAGTGGATCAAGGGGTGCAATGGATCTATGGTTTAGCCTTTCTGAAAAATTAGTTCTACTTCTAACCCTTGGGTTTTGCAGCATGGATCATCCTTAAAACCAAAATAGAATATCAGTGTTCCTTTAGGGTAGGTTTAAAACATGGTTATATCCTAATAAAGAATTATTACTAATCTATTAGAGCACACCTTCCATATCATGGATCTACTTTATCTCCAACTCTATGATATTTTCTTATTGGATTTTAGTAATCAGATATTGCAGTGTAATATATGTGGTTGAGCCATGATCTTGTTGTAGAAACCAAAATACTAATAAACTTTATGAGGTGGGGAAAATTTGGGACATCTTATTATCTTTATCTTAACTAAATATTATCCTAATATTAGTAATAAGAAGAAAAATATATCAATTATCATGCTTTCACACAAAATTAAAATGTAGAAAAGTAAATGTTGGGCCAGAATATTTTACTTAATTCACCACTATGGGATAATCCAAGGAGAATACATCAAAAGTGTGTCAACGTACTAGGAGGTAATATTATCCACCATAGGTATTATAAAATTTTGATAATTCCACACTACCAATTCAAAGAACACTTCCCCTTCTTGACCTCTTGAGAACTACTTCAGCTCAAGGGTCACAAAGATAGTATACAAAAAATTGGCTACTTACAATATTTTCAAGAAAAAAATGTGAACAACAACCTAATAATGGTTTTATCATTATTCTTATTTATTCTTATTAAATGTATAGATATTTAAGTGTGTTACTATTTCCTTATTTTAAAATAGTACTTTCTCTCCTTTCATATACGGTTTTGATAGAAATAATAACAACTTATCTATCTTCTTATTATTATATTTGTAATACCATGATTGTTCTATATTATGAACATGGAAATTACCCTATTAAATATAAAAATATTATATTTTATATTCCATGAATGATAATTTCCATATTTTGAATAAAAAAACTCTATAAAGTCAGTTCTGGGTAATCTTCTAATTTAATATTCCATAATCATAGAGATCTTTCTCATAAATCATGGTATTCACTTTCTCTACGATATCATTGAGTTTTGGTATTTTATATCAACCAAAATATAAATCATTTATTATGATTAATAATATGTCTTTACACACAGATATTTATCATGGAGGAACTATGACATTATGTAATTTCAGTCAATAATAAAATCCACATAATCTCGATAATTTTAATCACCAATAATATAATAGTATAATCCTCCTTTGATTCTTGATACAAATTTCTATATCATATCATGATCACTAAAATCACAGTCTACAAAAAACATAATTCAAATGGAGTAACCCATGCATAATTGTTTAACCATTTTTCACTAAAAACACCGAAAGAAGGGATCCTTACCAACCCCCCTAAAAAATTTTATGTTCCATATAATTTCTTGGTGCTTTTCCATATTTCACAAATAATAAAGCCTAATATAAATATAAAATTTCATATGAAATTAAATTTATTTTGATTTCCAAAAAAGTGTTACATGGCCCACTTATAATTCTTAAGAATTCCATAAACATTCTTACATGGATCAAGATAAGTCTCATAATTTTCAGACGAAAGTCTTATGAACTTTAGGCATGTCTATGAAAATATAAGTCTTATGAGATTTCATAAATCTTATAAAAATCCATAGTCTTATGAAATATAGAAAAACTTATGATGTTTAACCAAAAGCCTTTGAAAATGGATAAAAGTATTATATAATATAAAAAATTTGTAAAAAATGAATAATGTCATGAGTAATCCAAATATAAGTTTTATGGAATTCCATAATTTCATAATCAATTTTAATTTGCCTAAAAAATCCTTATTAAGCCTAAAAAAAGTTTAATGTTCAAAGGGATACTTGTGTAATTATCCAATTCTTAGAATTATATAATCAAATAAAATTGTACATGTACAGGGAAGCTTCAATCATTAGACAAAATTTGAGTCCATCCAAAGTCATAAAAAATTAGGACACTTAAGTACATATCAAAATTCCAAAATTCCTCTAATAGACAAAAAATCCCAACTAAAAACAAATCCATCATTATAAGATTTTTTTATAACATTCTCCCCTTTTTATTTTTATTTTAAATTCCTTCATAGGACATTATACTCCCTACTTCTATTCACTTATACTCTAAATTTTCATCTATACACTTGTACTCTCACAGTTTGATAATAAAATTTGATGGGATTTTTCTATCTTCATACCTGATATTAACCATGCTTTCATACACGTTATAGAGCCAAAAAGTTAGAGATGATCCACAAAAAATGTTTTTAATTCTACGTGGGTCAATTATCATTGTAAGAAATGAGAAATAATATTCCATACTTGTAATTATATCCATATAAATCATATAATACATTCACTCTTCCTTTATCATTCCCCATGGATAGTATCTCCCATTTTATTTTTTACAAAATAGATAAAACCACCTATAATTTAAACCAGAAAACATATAAAAAAATTATTAAGTATAATGGGGAGAAGGAAAATTGTTGAACCTTATCATGTTTAAGGGGGTGGTTGAACATGAAGGTTTTACTTTTTTTTTCTATCAAATGATAAATTAGTAAAGGGTTTAGTCATGATATTGACTACTTGTTGATCAATTACAACAAATTCTATCTTGGTAACTCCTAACTCTAATTTTTATTCTACAAAATGTTACCGAATCTTAATGTGTTTAGTTTAGGAGTGTGGAGATAGATTATTTATGAGATATGTTTCACTATTCTTGTCACGAAATATTATAATTGGTTATTTTAATTTTTAATATATATCTTCTAGCTGTTATCTCATCAACTAAAGTCATGTGCATACATCGGTTACTGTAATCTATTCTACCTCTCGCATACTAATATATGTAATTTATTTCTTCTTAATCATCAATCCTATACACTTAGAGTAATTATTAAAGGTTCCTTCACTTAAGTATTATCTATATACTATATCACCATCCAAATCAACATTAGAAAAGGTTGATAATTCATATTATTATTCTATGTTGAAAATTTATCCAAAAGGGAGTGTACCTTGAATATACCTCATTATTCTCTTTACCGCCATAAGGTGTTCTTCCTTGGTATTTCTTTGAAAATTATCCACCAATATAGTATAGTATACAATGTACGGACTAGTTATTATCAAGTATAATAAACATTCAATGATACTTCTATATAGGCTATGATATATTGAACTCCCATTTTTATGAGTTCTAAGTTTAGTTGAAACTATAATTGGGGTTACATAGGTTTTGAATCATGAATGTAAAACTTCTTAATAATCTATTTTTGATTCTTTTATCGGGGCCTTATTTCACATCAACACAGTGTGTGTTTGGTCGAGTGGTTGTAGCCCTGCATTCCCACTTTCCAAAGGTGGGAGACTTTCATCACTTTCATAGGAGATTTTCTATCCTTGATCAAAATAGGATGATGGGAATTTTGTTCCTCCTTCAATGGATTACTCCATGGATATTTTTACCTAGTTTGGGGTCTACCTCATATATTTTAGTTGTGTTTGTGGAACTCATTCCTGATGGAATCTCTATGTGGATACCGATTAATTATTCTTCTTTTTACTAGAAGGAAAAGAACCTTCAGTTAAGAGAGTATTCACATTTGGCATCGCTATGTATGTTTGTACATTGGATGAATTTTCCACCTATTAATCTTTCTCTTAGGAGGGAATCTCATATGAGGTATCTTAGGTGTGAAACCAAATGAATATTGTGTCTATCACATGTTAATTGATTCCATGAGAGTTAGTCTTCCAAGGTTTTTTTACTCAATCATCCCATGTTTTTCATGGGGTACGTATTATGGATTAGGGTGTAGGTTTAACATATTATGGAGATGGTCACATGTTTAATGTATTTCGGGGACATAATGGGAACATGTTTAACATCTCGAGTGGATAATATGGCTACATGTTTAAAATATTATAGGGATAGAATGGGTATAAGTTTAATATCTTACGGTGATAAGATGGGAGCATGTTTAATATCTTGTGGGGAAAAGATGGGAACTGGTTTAATGTATTACGATGACATATTGGGAAATGGTTTAATGTATTGAGGGGATAGGATCGACACATGTTTAACATATTACAGAGAAAAATGGGAACGAGTTTAATATCTTGTGGGGACAGGATGGGCGTAAGTTTAACATCTTGTGGGGAAAATTGGGCATAGGTTTAATGTCCTATAAGGATAGGTTGGGTGCAGGTTTAATGACATGTAGGGATAGGAAGGTCGGATTAGAACACCTCGTGAAGAATGGATCTGGGAGGCGTGTCCTTGGGAGGGAAGTTTTTACACCTGTATGGTTTACCGATAATGGGATTCCCCTTGAGGTGGACCCATAGTTGTTGGTCAGAACACCCCTTGAGGCTCCCTAGGGATGGATGGATCAGAACACCCCTTGAGGGGTATCAATAAGGTTGATCTGAACACCCCTTTAGTTGGATTAGGGATGGAAGGATCAGAATACCCCTTGGAAGAGGATCTAGAATTGTGGACCAGGATTCACCTTAAGGTGGATCTGGGATGGGTGGATCTGAATGCCCCTTGAGGCAGATCAGGGAGGTACATACCTAGGAGGGATAACCAAAGTTTACAATTTATCGCGATTGAACCTTAGGGAGGAATCCTACATACCCTATTTGGAATATAGGAATCAAAACCCACATAGTTCGATGCTTCAGTTTATGTCATGTGATAGGACTGATCCATGCTGTTTAACATCATGCAGTGAGTATTATCATGTCACAAAAGGATAATCAATGAGGGATGATGTGGGGAATATGAATTGAAGCTTCCATTCACCATAGGATTTCTTCTGGTTGGATGGTGTGAGGATTATGCATTGAAGTTATCTGAAGGATCTCATTCCATGTGAGTAGTAGAGGTGGGGGGTTATCCCATGCCACTCATACATGGTTCATCCGGTTGTTATAAAAAAGGGTAGGACGATAGTTTTTAGTCATGTTCTGAGGATGTTTTCATGCAATTTAATATCGTACGACTAGTATGTGGAACTAGGATGTTTTTTGTCATGCAGCTCAGACATTGGTGGACTCACTCCTCACCCATAGGTCCAATGTAAAAAATTCATGCACCTCTAGGTGGGACATGGGGTTAGAACTACCGGGGTACAATGATGGGGGTGTTAAATCAAAAGTTCTACATTAGATTCCTTTTGATAATAAGTAACATGGGTTATAGTATCTATGCTCAGAAGAAATAGGTAAGTTAATAGATAAACTGAAGGAGTAGGGGACATTATGCCGGGGACTTGAACATTTTTGTGTGCAAGTTTGGAGTGTTACACACAAGAGTTTCATGAGTAGTGTGCTATAACATAAGGGAATGGTGTGGAGTCAATGGGTATATGTTCACAAAAGTCTGGGTTTTGTGTTCAATATCAAGGTTGTACACAAGATTGGGAGTTGCACACAAGGTTAGGGTTCCATGCAAGAAGGTTCTTTGCATGAAACCAGCATTCCATTAAGTTATTTGTGAAATGATCACTCAACTATGGGATAACTCATACTTAGGACCACATGAGGTCTTTCATGTAATATTTACTACCTTGGGTGGTCCATGTTTCACACAATCATGGAAGATGAGTACTTGCATACATAGAAATGGTGTTTCATCTTCCAGTGAGCCTCTCCAAGTCTTTGTGACCCTCTATTTATAGCTGAAATCCTCTATGGTGGGAACTTAAGGCCTTCTTCACATAAGGGAATTTATGCATGGTCCCTTCCATTGATGATGGGCTTCGTCACACAATGCTATCATATTGAATCTACCTTTAGTGTGAAAAGGGATTTGTTGCATGCATAATGATTTTATTTTGTGCATATTTCCTTCCTTTCATGCATCTTAGTTGGAAATCTTGTCAGCCTTTGAAGAAGATATGAAAAATACCATTGTTTTTAGAACGTAATATCTTTTCATGTGAGAAGTGGATCTTTCATGTAATGAATGAAACTTGTGTGCACCACAGTCATCAATATCAGAATGGATTTTAGGGTGGACTGCATGATTAGTTCATCCAAAAACTAATAGTTTGAGGCTTCAAATGATACTTCAATTCCAAAAATCCCCCCCCCCCCCAAAGAATTTGAGCTGATAGGGAACCTTATGGTTAGGTTCTGAGGGAAACACTAAAGAGAGTGGTGCATTCTTATGATTGAATGCAACTTTGGAAGTTGGTTGCACAAGAGCCTTACATGAATGGGCAAGATAATGGAATATACCTATAAATAGGTGGTTGGACCCCTATGTATGGTAACTATAATTTTTACATGATAGGCTATTTCTCTTATGCATGTAAGTCTTCTTATTTGTGTTAAAACATGATCTTTGATCGCTTCTTTAATGCAAAATTATTCTATGCATCTACTTCCATGATGAAGTCCTAATTTTGTGTTCAATTTTCTAAACTTGTAAAACACCTTGAATGTTTCATGAATAAACCTTATCCTTTTGTGATCCATCCTTAAAAGTTTTAGATTCACTCTAAATGACCCATCCATAGACTCAAGCGGATATCGAAGCCGTTGTCGCCGCTCAGAGAGAATAAATGGAGGCAAATCCTTAGATCCCTCGAGCTAGGAGGGTATTTTCAGAAAATTAGATGCTCATGGGAATGTTAAAAGAGGTAAAAAATAATTATCAACTGTTAGATCATAATACATTGTGGAAATTTGTGTTGGAAGACTAGGTAAATATTCCAAGCTTAGAATTCAACACTATGCGATAATGGTTCACATGCGAAGAAGATATTAATTGTTGGAATATCTCTATTCATGGATGCCTTACTAGGGATCATGAGGTCATTTCCATCTATCTATTGAATTGAAAGACCATGATTTTCATGGGGGAGTAACCAAAAGTTAAATATTTCCCTACCCACTAAGCGAATACCATTTAATGAAACATATTGGACAACAGGATGGGTTGGCATAAGGAATGGGATCTGTATTCTAGTGAAAATTTTACAGGTGAATGGGCATGGGTGTACTGGGTATGCAATACGTTCTTGGAGTAATGGGTGGATCTACGCTAGGTTAGACTATATGAGGTAGTGTGTAACTCATACTTCCACTTCTACCATAAATAGGAGCTGGTGTCATAGCTCGTCAACTGATTGTACCCTGATAAAAAAAAATTATATATTTATCATAGGGGCATAAGAATTGTCTTGTGGGATGCCCAATTCATTAGGGTAATCCCACTAAAAGGGTTCCAGAATCATGAGTTCATTACATTAGAGAATACTTGATATTATGGACAACAAACTCCCCTTCTAGTTCAACACCTGATGGATACATTAAAGAAAAATTTGGAGCATTCCCCTACCATTCACAAGGACATACCATTAACGATGTGGTTTGATATCATTTTAAAGAATAAATTTTCCATGAGGATGCATGGATGGGGAAGGAAGTGCTCGATAACACCATAAAGGATGATGCTATGATCGTATTGGTTGATTCTAGAGTATAGGGGTAGTTTGAGGAGTGGGAGTACAATATGGTGGAATTCTAGGATCCACTTGTCCTCTATAACAAATTTCCACCACATTCTTTAGTGGTTGTATATTTCTGGTCATGGATTCATGGATGGTTATGTGCTCAAGGGTGATGCTGATGGAAATAATCATGGCGGTTGGAAACATAGTCAACTTGGGGGTAATCATGCTAGCCCAACTATACAACCCACTGGGACATGTGGTTAGGGGAAGCATGCCAAGGAGGATCTATGTACTATTATATTGATTTCATGGATGGATTGTAGTGAACTTAAAGGGATATGAGTTCTATAATGCCATCGTCCCTTCGAATGCTAGTCTGTAGTTGTCTCTTCTTAATATCATCAGGGTCAGGCCGATGGTTATTGACAAGAATGGGGTCAAATATAGAATTGGAAACCACGTGAACTTTAACTTCCACACATTCTTAACCTTGGTTTTCCTGACAATGGATGAATTTCATGGGACATGGGAATAAAAGGAGTACTTAGAGAGAATCGGGGGTGGTGTGATGGTAGTTATGATCAACGACCATGTCAAATATGAACTGTATACAACATCCCAGTTTTTCAGGAAGTTCAGGTGCCTATAGTAGGTGGAAAAGAGAGTCTACATGGGGTTCTACGAGGATCAGAATCTCTATATCCTATGTTAGATCTTATGGATGTTGATGTGTGTGGGATTAAGTGAGACCATAATGATAACACCGACCAACGTTGATGCTGTAATATCGGTGGATAATCCTACCAACTGGGTGGCATCATATCTAGATACAATCTTTCAGAAGAGAATTCAAGTTATCGAGCCATAGATAATGGTTCTGGAGTAGTAGGGTGGTTGGAAAGATACTCATCAGGGGAAATCCAAACAATGAATCCAGCCCAATCGGGAGCTATAGCTAGGGAAATACAATGTGGTGTTTCACCCCTGTCCTATAGAAGACAGGGTTCCAGAAAAGGATCTTGAGAGAAATAGAAGGGTCATGGATTAGGACAAGCAGAGCTTGGGTACCCCCTAGAAAAAATTTGAAGTATTTTCTATAGATAGTTTCCAACATCGTCTTTCCATCCCTAGTGACGGCCTAGAAAATGATATGTACATCTTTGTGGATAGAGTACATGTGGTGAAAGATGATTTGGGATGGAGTCAATCTTCCAGTGGCCGGGCTTGTTTGGGTCATGGAAAAGTTTATCTTCCATGAGAGGTACATGTATCTAATGACCATGCATGAATTTGGATGAAAGTGATTGGAGTATGATCCTCCTTCCATACCAGTGTGGGTAATGTTTGGTGGTGATCCAAGACAGGCTAAGACACCACCTAACAATGACTAATATAAGGAGGAATCGATAGATGAGGATTCACAGGATTCCAATGATGAATAATACTAGGGTTCATTTGCCCACAAAGGGAGTCCCTCAGAGATTGGTGAAATTGTGGTATTAGGGGATGAATTGGTCACACTTCTTGAGGTAAGACTACTAAATCATCTTCTTCCCAAAATCCATCCCCTTTATTATCCTGAATCTTTAACTAATGGTTTTTTATATAGGAGAAACATGGAAATGAAAAAGGGGCCCCTACTATAGGGGGAGAAGGTGAACCACTGGGTGTTGGGGAGCATGCTCTGAGGCTTGTTCCAAAGGTGATAGAACATGGTGGGATAGTATAAGAAGTCATGGTAATGACCACAGAGCCTCTGGTCCTCTATATCATCTATAGGGGGGACCACACCTCAAAATTTCAATGGAGGTGCCCACTAGTGAAGTGGCGCGTCCAAGGTGGCTCATCATTGAAATCCCTCTTCCCTAAGGTAATATTGAATCTCAATTTATTTTGTCATTTTCAGGCCTTTTATGGAGCTTTTGTGTCAAGATGTTTATTTTTTCTTTATATAGGTCCTTAAGAAGCTCATACTCCACACCATTTTTAGGTCAAGTAATAGTTACCAAGGTTCTGACTGAAGTTGAGGGGTCTCCTATAGTGGAACTCCCTATCAAGACTTAAGGAAAAATATTTTCAATATTCATCCTGTATAAGTATTTTTCTCTTACACAAGATCAATTTGTCATTTGTTGATGAAATTAAGTGACATGTTCTTGTTACATGAAGTACTAAAAAGGATGTGTACTCAATATATAGATGAGGATGGGACATCTCAGGGTCCTTATCTAATGTATGTTCCAGCCCTAGAAGATCTAGTTGTTCATGATGATCTATCCTTTGTCCTAGGTTAATAGTATATTATGGTCGCGAGTGATTCCACTGGTGGGGCTGATCTTGGGGCTAGCGGATGCAATGATACTAAGGAAGGGTTAGGTAAGGAAGACCAACCACATGATATGGAACCTATCCCATCTGATTGGATGATAGAGGAGAACCCTACTGTCACCATTCTTGAAGCTTTCCCCAAGTAAAATCTTACACTGCTTGTGGTATTAGAAGTCTCTAGCTCTGAGGCCACTAAGGAGAATTTCATAGTCCAACGTAGGGTATGGAAGAGCATACAATGTTTCTTCACCTATACTCCATAACCTCACCTGTTGATCGTAATGGGGTATCTCCACCATTTTATATGAAATATGTGCACTAGAAGGGTGGACTCTCATGGTCTCCACACTCGATTCCACAACTTCCTCGTTGAGCAGGTTCATGAAGGAATCTAACATTTAGAAGTTTTTTAGAACCAGAAGAATTTTGAAAACATCCAAAATATTCAAGAAGCTAACCATGAAATCCAACATCTTTAGTAGAAAACAAAAAATCATACTGCCTTTCATAACACTCAATCAGAGGATATCAGAAATCTAAGGGATCAGTTGGAGGATTTTGTGAATCAAATAAAGAAAAACATTTCTCATATACATGATCAATATAGTGATATGTACTAGGAATATATCAAAGCATATGAGCTTCTTCCTGTGGATGATGAAGAGGACATAGAGATCAAGAGGCATCAATATGCCTTGGAGTCCACACACTAGTGATTGACAGAGCTGCAATGCTCAATTTCTAGAGTAGAGCTGTAGGGGGAATTTTTCCAATACTCAATAGATGATCTAGTATGTGGATGACCCTTGTTAATTTCTGAACATTTTATTATTTAAACCTTTTTCATGCATGGACGTAAATTTTTCTACTGATATTACTTATTACACTTCAATAATATTTATAATACAACCGAAAACTAATCCTTAAGCTCATGTGAGTCATAATTTGTGTGAGAAACAAGAAATTACCATGTTATTGCACATTCATATGAGAGTGAATTGGTTGAGAGTGGCTGAAGATAGAAAATAAGGCTCTATAAGAAGCCTAAATTCTTTTTCAATGTGTGATAGTGCATCAATGGGATAATTCTAGGGGCATTGAATTATATTCGGACAAATGGGAAATGAAAAATGTGAATCATGATGTCTAAAATTTGAAACACAAGGAGAGTGGTATCATGATATAAGATAAATGTTTACCACGTATGGAAAACAAAATGTATATCACTTAGTCAAGAATGGGGACAAAAAAATGAGGTTCGACCTCTGACCATTTTTGAAACATGTTTCTTGCCTCAAAATGTCTTCCAAAGTCCTCTAAGGCGTTGTCCTAGGATTGTAGGTGAGGCTTTACAAGACACCATTCTATTAGTGGGGTCTCTTTAGATGTGAAATGGGATGAGGATCCAAATAAGGGGAACGTGAAGCATGGAAATGATGTAATGGAATGTTCAAATAAATTACAATGAATTTTTATTTACACCACTAATTCTTATAATGCATCAGAGTGGGTGTATAGGTCTAAAAAATTCAAACTCATCTTCAAGGGGAAGAATCATCTCAGATGACGAGCAACAGTCAGATGAATGACGTGGTAGATGACTAAAATCATAGTAAAGGGATTCTGAGGAAAGGGACTAAGATGCCTTGTAGTTTAACATCATTCAATTGATGAAGATATACATGTAGTTTGATGTCATATGGTGAGGATAACATTGTACAGTTTAACATCATGTGATTAGGACATATTCCATAATTTAAGATCATATTTCTTGGACATGGAGTTTATGGGGATTATATGCTAAGATTCCCATCATTTATTCCTCATGTTAGGCCAAGAGGACATCCTATTTTCATTTTATGGGAAAAAATCTATTGACTATCCCATACTTATTGTATGAGCCATCCTAAAGATGTATGGGGTTAGACTGTAGTTTAACGTTGTGTTCTGAGGAATTTAGTGTTTGTTCATCATATATTTATCATATTGGGAATCTTGGTTTGGTACAAGGTAAGAATGTAATTTAACATAATTTTATGAGGGTGTTAGGATTTTTAGTTTAAATTCAAACAACTCAGACTATAGGTGCTTTAAGAAGTTTAAAGTCATAATGTTTTAGACCTGCTGTGACCAGTTTAAGGTCATGTTGCATGGACCATAGGGTGGATACTAGTTTAAATTCCTAAATCTTGAACCATGGGACCTTAGTTTAAGGCCATAAATTTTGAACCAAAGGGCGTTTCAAGAAGATATATGTAGCTTGGTGGAGGGACATACTTGATGCGAACAAGGATCAAAGAGGCCCAACGCCACACAACACATACATGAGAAAACCTATATATAGTTTAAATTTATTATTCTTAGACTATGGAATCTTAGATTAATGTCATATATTTGGATGCTAGAGGAGTAGGGTGAAAATCTCAAAATGGTTATTCATGGTGTGTGAGGAAAAAACCTTACATGAATAGAGGGTCCTTGAAGGCCCTTACACCACACAACATGTTCTTAAGAGAAGCCACATACAATTTAAAGACATGATTCTTGGACTTGGACTCCTAGTTTAAGGTCATATAGTTTGGACCATGTAGTCAATATTTTATCCAGAAGGGATATACATGGCTCAATAAGAACAAACTGATGGGAATGAGGCCTAGGAGGCCCACATCACACAAAACATTCTCATGGTAGATTTTTGCACAATTTAAAGTAACGTTGCTTGGACTTGTATCTTGTGAAACATGACCACATGGGTACAAACCCTACCAAGAATCCTTATCCACATGATTCATTATCAATGTAGGAAACATGGATTGGTTAGTTAATTCCCCTGAAACATGGAGGTGCATATCAAAGGCAAGGATAATCTGGGTGGGAATGTCCTAATGACATTGAACTTCCTACTTGATGTGTGTAGATGCATAGAGGGGTAACACCAAGGGTGTTTGAGTTCTACCAAAAAATAGGGATGTATAAAGGAGGAAAATAAATCCTTTGATTCCTAGATAAGGGGAAGTGTATGGAATCCCACCTTTTCATTACATAGATCTTCATTACATTTTACAAACAGACAATCTTTAAATTTTAGTGTCTTGGAAATATAGTACATAATACATGAAGATATAAAACATTATTCTATTCCACATGAAATTATTATTAAATGTTTATTCGAAGTAAATTTATTGAATCTCATAACTTGAGGACATACATCAAAGGAAATGGTGAGCAGAAGTCCCAATAATGGAAAATAAGTGAAACACTTTACATGTGAACTTAAGCGATATCAATAAGAACATGGGGAATATCATAAAGGCATGAAAAGATTCATATAATAATGATAACTATAATCATAGCTTAAAAATGTTCCTAAAAAATTTAATTTATACATTAATAATCATATCACTAAGGTCCATACCCAAGGTGTCATAAAAATTACCAAGTCTATTCACTAAGTTATTGTAAAACTTGTCTTCTCTAGAGATTAATTTCTTTACCCATGCATTCAAGTTATATTAGGGAGAACCATTAAAATGAATTTATTTTCATGTGATCCACATAGATCAAAATCATAAATTTAAACTATAGAGAATAAAATAAATGGGTTTCATATCAAAATCATGGCATTTTAAAGTGCTTTAAAACATGATCATTATGTCATTTAAAACCCACAAAAAGAGAATGAGGGTTTTATGTATGTAAATTCCAAAATAAAATAAATAATTTTTTTTCTTGATGAATATACCTATAAATGAAAGAGTTTTTGATATTCAAATAATGAAAAAAAATAATTTCTTGATGAAAAGAGAGATATTTTGAGATGGAAATTATGCAGCATAATGGGTATGAAACACAGTTTTATAAAACCTTAAAAATAGAGGTGAAAAGGGTAACCCATTAATAAAAGACTCATAATACTATAGATAGAAAGAATAAAATATAAATAAGAACATGTTATGTAAATTTTAAAGAAATACCACATAAAATAGAACTTGAAAGAAAAAGATAAGTTGCCAATTCCATCACCTTGAAGAGTTACTTCTAAAACTATATGACCAGGTCCTTGAGGGCTTGAGGACAACTTAGGAGGACTCCTTGGGAGGTAATAATATCATGTCTTATAGGGGGATGATTTTGGAGTGAATAGAAATAAATTAATGGGTGTGTATTTATAGTAAAAGAGAGGGAGTGTTTTTATTAATTTTAAAGGACACCTCATTTGTGGTATTTGTAAAACCATAGGCTTTCCTATGGTATTTTCCCATGATAGTTTCCACTTAGGACACCTCCTATCATACTGTATTCCTCAAGAGTTGACCAGAATTATTACATCATTATTACATCATTATTACATTATTATTATATCATTATTACATCATTATTACATCATATATGATGTCATTAAACATACCGAAAACTCAAAAATGTATTTTTACTATTCACCGAAAAATAAAACATTTTATAAAAATATCATAAATTCAATGTATCCTAATATTAACATTCTGAATTCAAAAATGACATGTCTTTTATCTGAATAAATATCTACATATGATAAATTTAACTTTTACCTATAATAATATTTAATTATTAAAAATAATAGCGGACAGAAAATCCCTAGTTATATGCATTGTAAAAATTTTGACACTGGAAAAAAATAAAATTATTTTATAATTTATAATTAAAAAGAAGTGTTTTTATAAAACTATTTTATTATAATAAACATTATTAAAAATCCTTATTTTAATATAACAATTTATTTATTTCTGAAAAGTACAATTTTTTTCAAAAAAGCAATTTATCAAATTCCATATCAATGTTTATACAAAACTATATTCTCAAAATTGAGATGATGGAATGAAAATTTTATTAAAAAAAATGGATTACACATTAAGTGACTAAGGCCTTGACACACAACCCCTTATAACACCTTCATACTGCCTAAGGGTAAGGTGTGCGATGTTGATAGGCTCTTAGGGTGGCTTAGATAACATCGTCCAAGTTTTAATCTTCACTAACTTGAACTTCTCATGGTAGGCGATCCTGTTCAAGATGAACGTGTTGAGTCACGTATTTGTATTTGTCAAGAGTGAATCCTAGTGACGATACCTCCTTCCCACGCTCTGATAAATGGGCTTTGTATGTCCCAATTCTACTAGATGTGGCCATCATCTCTACTTTCTGTAATAATTAACCATTATCATTTCTATTTATAAACATAGTTTCCAACGGTCATAATGACCAAAAATCATAATTTACCAAAGTTTATATAACATTAAAAACCCAATGATCACATTAAAATATACTTACTTCATGAGATATAGTTTTTTTGTGTAATATACCACACATTTTTTGGAAACAAAATATTATTCGAAAGTTTGGGTCATTAAAAAATGGATGGTCAGGGATTTATTGTTACCCATGTTCGAAACATATGGTCCATAACTTCACCAGTCAAAAATGGGGTGAGAAAACAGAGGATCTACTGTTGAAAAAATTTGAAACACAAAATATGTTATTTTCTTCCAGAGATCAATCAGGGATCTAGCCTAGGATGGGACGTAATCCATTTTTAGTGAGGGACAATCATCCTTAGGGGGATTTGGATTTAAAATATTATGGGAATCCAATTTAAGAATGACTCGAAGTATGGAAATTGAATGAGGGAATGGACATGTGGGATTCAACACTCTAGGTTCCATGAAAAAATATATATTTTCACACTAATGGGGCATATTAGGGAGTTGGATTTGAACATAGATATTGAAAATAGTTTAAGTTTGTATTGCATAGCTAGTGGATAAATATAGAGTGAGCATATAAAATGGATATGTGCTACGAGATAGTGTTACAAACCCAATGTGAGTGAGGAAAATGAGGTTCACTGCTACATTAAAAATTTCTATGAAAGATCACACACAGTTTAAAGTCATGATACATGGAATGAGGGAGGCTATTTGTTTAAGTTCCTAAAGCTTGGACCAATTACACATTTTAACATTGTGTGTTTGGGACAGCAAAATTCATTGTTAGGCCTTAAGATATGATTTTCAGGAATCCCTACATATCCCATGAGGATAGAAATCAAGCCACATGTAGTTCTGGAACACAACATGGTATGATACTAGTGTCGGTAAAGGTGATCCTCTCTGATGAGGGATTAAGGCATACCATGGTTACCATGGGGCATCCCATGATCAGAGCATGAGGTAATTATAATTTATTTTTTAGAGGAATCCTAGTTTAAAATAAGGTAAAACTAGAGTTTAACATCACGCGTTAAGGATATTTGTTCATCTTGTATCTATCATATGGGAAATCCCGAACCTATCTAAGTTAAGACTGCAATTTAAAATAATTTACTGAGGAAATTATGTATCCCAATATGTGTGGTGATCCCAATGGGAATAAGGACTAAGGAGGTCTAGTACCACACCAAATATTTCATAGTGGAGTTGCATACAGTTTAAGGTCATGATACTTGGACCGTAGAGAATCTATTAGTTTAACATCTTAAAGATTACACCAATTGGATAATTTTACGTCATGCGATGAGGATGTGTCCCACAATTTAAAATCATGTGGTCAAGATGATATTTGTTTTTCAGTTTATAATTATGAAACTAAGAATTTGTTCATTCCTTATGAAGAATACAACTTGATAAAACTGGATTTTCTAGCACCTCTGATGTGTGTGTTAACCCTAATCAAATTGACCCCAATTTAGAGGTTAGAAAGGATTTTGCTCCTGCTGATCACTCTGGTAATAAGGATTTTGACCCTCTTCCCCCTGTTCATGAATCTCCTAGAGTTGTGGCTTCTCCCCATAACGTTCAGCCTCTTGATGAGGATAAGAGGCCCCTCAGCATTCCTGAGAAACTTGCTGTCATAGATGATTCACAAACCTTGAATGAGGAGGATAAGAATGCCCACTCTGATTCTTGTACTTCCACACATGATGATTATGATCAAGCTTACATGACTAAGGAAGCCTATTTAAAATCGAGTGCAAAGAAAGGTAAAAAATCAATGATTGATGCAGATGGATACATTACACTGAGTGCCAAAAAGACTCGGAGACATAAGGATTACTCTATCCTTGAGAGGAAAATTCTCACTAAATACCTTGAGGCCTCTCGGAAAGAACAAACAGTGCTTCCACCGCAGCCGGTGGTTGCAGAACAACACCTAACACCCCCTGATGAAGGAAACATAAACGATTCTACAAACATTGATGATGATGACCCTATGAAGAGGGATCCTTATTAGTATACTGATGATCTCAATGATGAATTAGAAGCTTGGATGGAGGATCAGGATGAAATAGTTTTTGAAAGATACAGGAATGGAGAAATCTCTACGAATACCTACCTTAAAATCAGAAAGTGAATTTTCATGAAGTTGGTGGAAAAATTTAAACAAAATCCTGATTTTATTTTCAAGGACATCCCATGGCAATTAATTGCCTCTGTTTTCCTTATTTTGATGCTTAAGACTGGTGTCTTGCACTTCTTCTCTTGGGTTGGGAGTTGTTTATCCATGAAGTTTGTCCTTGAGGCACCCTGTTTTGGATGATCTCAATCAACAAGAGTTTGTTGGTTCTGTTTTAATGATAAATGATGATGCTGAATTTATGTTTTAAGTCTAATGATTGCTGAAGATGGATGGCATGTTGGCTGGAACTGATGTTCAGATCCATGATGATTTTTTCACTGGAAAGCAGAATTGCTGCTTTCTCCTTCACTGGTTAATGAATTCTGGATGTGAATGATGTCTCTAATTGGAGAGGAACATGGAACCTTTCTATATTGAATATATTGATCCTGGTTCAACTATTGAAGTGGTGTATTGGAAGCTGCTCTTGGAGCTTCTTCTGGAATTGACTTTGGATGGTTACATGTTTTGGTCTGGACTGGGCAGGGGTATCTTGTCCTGTTTTTATTTTTTCCTATTTTTGTTATAATTTTGAATCTACTCTTGAGGGTTCTTTTAGCTTGATCAACCTGGATGTTCCTGATGACCTGGATTGGAGGGAAAGACCTCTCTCTTCACTGCTTGGATGCTCCACAAGCCTTGCAATGGATAACAATGATGTAATCCTGCATTGGATGACCAATTAAGGAAGCCTGCTTTCAAGAGGATCCAATGTATGCTGGCCTCAAAGTTTTCCTTTTGTATGTTTGGATTTTTACATTGTGTACCCCGGATTGTTTATTGCTGGTGTAAACCCTTTACAACTCGTGTTTGTACCACAACTCTTTTTTGTTTTAATAAATTCCCTAGAGGTCATGAATTGGGAAACCAATTCATGTCATCACTTTTCAAAAAAAAGAGATAATACTATGTCAACCTAGAGAAAAGATTGGATGCAAACCTTCTTATTTAATTCTCTCTCTATCAAATTATGGTGCCTCTCTAGAATATGCAAGGCCTGAATCCAGTTTTCTTTGAAGGATTTTAGCATAGATAAATGTACTTATGGTATTTTTTATTTCATATTATGGTCATAGATAGCTATTCATATTGATGAAAATTGAACCTTCATGGGAATGACTACCTCTGTTCTATATAACAAAGAATATGGGGTTCACTTGGGTATAATTCCAAGTCATTTTCCGATAGCCCCAGAGTGTATTGGGGAAATTTTCCGGCCATATTTTATTATTTTGGACCATTATATTATACAGATGATACAGAGGCTCTTGTTGAAGACCACGATCTATCCATTTTTCTCTGAATCGTAGTAAGAAGTATGGTCTGACTGGATTTTTCACTTTGCATACAGTCTTCTCAACTCAGTAGTCTAGAAGTTGGTATCATTATCAGTGAAAATGGAATAAGAGACATTGATTTGAAGGATGATGTGGGAGATCATGAATTTGATCACTGATCGGGCCTCCACTTCTTTGAGTGGAATCAATTCTACCCACCTGGAGAAGAAATACATCATGGTTAGAATGAATCGGCACTGGAGATCTATCATTGGCGAATATGGTCCTAAAACATAGAGTCTCCATAATACAAAGGACCAAGAGTACTTGGTGGTGTGGGGGAGCTTTGACGAACAATGAAAAAAATTTATAATGGATTAGACACACATGAAACCCCTTAATATACTCAATGCAGTTGTGGACCATGGTGGGCCAGAAATATCCCAACCTCTGAATCTTGTGGGAGAGATTTAATCCAACCCGATGAGCACCACATGACCCAACTTGAACTTCTTGCATAACACAGATATTCTCATATCCTTGGATGAAATGGAGGATAATTCCATCAAACCCATGTCTATAGTGGGTCTTCTCAAGGTTGGGACCATTCTAAAGGATGAACTGTGTTTCATTCCAATGGATTCTCTCACATTAGGCTCGGCCTGGAAGAATAATGCCATGTTGGAGGTACTTGATAAAAGGATTTTCCCAATTGGATGTTTATTCTACTATGGAGGAACTTGAGGGTCCCTATGTGGAAGAAATAGAAGCTAGTTGGTCTACCTTTTGTTCTTCTTCCTCATCTGAAATTACAGGAGTGAGGAACCACTAATTCACTTCATAAATGAACAGGTCACCCTGGTTAGGATCTGCAAGGGATGAAACTAAACCGGAACGGGCATCATCTTTACTATTTTGCGACCAAGGGACATTATTCACTTCTTGATGAGAATGAAACTATTCATAAGCTAAAGGGTGTTCTCTCATAAGGGAATGATTTATATATTTCTCATGATGTAGTCACCATCAATCTCTTTGATGACCAATTCGGAATCTACCTTCACATGTAAGTGAGGCACATAAATCTCAAGGGACAACTCAAGACCAATATTGAGATCATTATACCATGCATCATTGTTGGTGAAAACTTCTGATCATAGGAATGAGTGTGGAAAAATAGATTGTGCTGAGGTGATGAAGATAATCCCTAGGCATAATATGTTGAGCTTGGGATTAGTGAGCTTTCGATCAGTTGGGCTTTGAGAGGCACCATCAAAATGAATCTACTATCATAGTGTAGCCTGATCCATTGAGAGGATGGACTCATCTAGGAAGTCAAAATCCATGGGCTATTCTTTAGGGGTCAAATGGGTGGACAAAAATTCCACTAATTCCTGACCATTGATGATTTGCTATGAAATGAACATGATGTCAAACTACTGAAAGATCACCACCCAATTATACCGTTATCCTATTAACATGGTATTATTTAGGATATACTTCAGTGGGTCTATATGGGACACTATATGCATCGCATGATTCTATAGGCGATTCCACAACTTCTACACCCCAAAAACTATTTCCAGTTATCTCTTCTCAATAGGGGAGTATCAGGCCTCTGTATCAAAAAGCATGCGACTAAGAAAATATAATATATTCTCTCTTCCCTAATTTTTTTTGGGTGAGAAGGTAACAAAAGTGCCATTCTAGGGTAGTCACATAAAGAACCAAAGGCTTCTCAGATGTGAACAGAATTATAACTGAAGGTTGTAGCAGATGCTAGCAAATTTCCTCAAAGGTGGTCTAGCACTCCTTATCCCACTGGTAGAAGATGCCTTTATCCATCAGCCTTGAGAAGGGATTATGATTTCTAGATAGATTCATGATGAATCTACATATTTAGTCTAAATATCCTTAAAGGCCTTGCATCTCCCAATGTTTTCTGAGGGGTGGGGGATCTAGTTGATGGACTGGATCTTTATTTTGTGGATCTCAATGCATCTATATCTTACGATGAATCCTAGAATATTCTGGGAGGTAACCCCTACTTCATACGTTAAGGGGTTCATCTTAAAATTCTAGAAGAGAAGTAATATGAAAACATTATCAAGGTCTTTGAGATGGTCTTGACACTGGAAGGATTCAACCACCAAGTCATGCACATAGAATTACACTAATTTCTCTAAGGATCAGTTTGAAGATGTGGTGCATGACCCACTGATAAGTAACACCAACATTATTGAACAAGAATGGAATTACCTGATAGAAAAGTCCCTTGCAGTGCCCTGAAGGTAGTAGAATCCTCATCCTTAGGGGACATATAGATCTGGCTGTACCCAAAATATCCTTTCATGAAGGAGAGATCCTAGAAACTAGATTGAGCCTCAATCAAAAACTCTATCACCTGAATGGAAAATTCTTCCTTTTGATAATGGCGGTTGAGGTCTCAGAAGTTGATACAAAATCTAATCTACCATATATTCTTCTTGACTATGATGGTGTTGGCTAGCCACTTGGGGTAATAGACTTCCCTGACAAATTTGGATTTGATAATCTTATCAACATCATCATCTACCATTGAAGCATGGGAGGGATCCATTTTCTTGGGAGAATGTGTGAACCCATGATGAATTCCTGGGAGACCAAGGCATTGAAAGGTGTCCTAAGGATATAGTCTTGGAATATAGTCATAGATCTAGGAAAATACATCAAAATTCGAATTCATTAAATCCAAATACTATTGTTTTTCCTCTAGGTGAATGGATTTATTGATCACCATTGTCCTTAGATCTTACCCTGTGTTAAGGTTCACCAAGACTAACTCATCAACGGTGTCGGAGATAGTCTCTTTAAATAAAGGAGGAGCATATTAAAAATTATATTCATCATCTAGGGAGGATAATTAGTAAGAGGAGGACCATTTAGGCCTACTTATTCTAGGGGAGCACTAGTGCCTATTTGGCGAGACACAGAATCACCATTGTGGGGTTATTGCTATGCTAAAACCATGGTGACAAAATATGTTAAATCGGTTCCATCCAACCTTTTACCCTGACCATGAGGTCCATGATTAATTTCAAAGAAATGGTGGTGAGTTGGTCTATATCTATTTAACCCTAATCTATGTAACATGTGGGAGAGTAGTGAAACACTATCCATAGGTAGAAACTCTCTGTACTTCACAAGAGTGGGGGATTTTGTCACTACCCTGGCTTGTCTTTCATAGGAGTAATAGGTAATATTAGGATATTACTTATTTTTAGGGATGTGAAAACCCTTCTTCTTAGAGTTTAAAAAATATATTCCCAAGTCTAGTGTTGTGGGTTATAGATAATTTATCATAAAAATGAATGCATTGTCTATGTCTTCCCATGGATTAGCCACAGTGGTTGTGAACTCAACATCATTGGTCTTACTTGATTCCACTCTCTCTTGTAATATTTAGCATCTAGATAGTAGGATTCACATGATTCTAAGGGGGTGCATCACCTTAGAGTACCCCTACTCCACTGTTGAGGGAGTATTTGAGACACTAGTGATACAAAGAGGTGACTGCCACAAGAAAATGAATCTAGGGCCTACCCATCAGTATGTTATAAGCAGTGTCTTGTGAGACTTCTATAAATTCAAAACATACTAAAAAGTCTCCAAACTAGTTATTCAATCATATATTGACACATGGTATCTACTTGGTCTGGTCATAACAGTGAATTATAAGGTTATAGGGTGTAAAATCTAATTTTTCATTCATAGATTGCATAGAATCTAGGTTAGGATGAGTTTAATCTCATAACCTATGTTCACTAAGAAGCGGTGGTTCTCCATAACCTTTAATTGCCCTATGATGTAACATGGTAGAATGTACCCATGCATGAGGGCACCCTCATCCTCTTAAGAGAATGATATGATTACTTTTCATTCCTCTCGCTTGACCACTTCCTTATAGTAAGTTTCTATAGCAACCAATTCTATTTTAGACTGAATAGGGATCTTCAAGTCTTTTATGAGGGCCTCGTGCATTTATTTTGGTATGAGGAGGGCCTCAAGTATCAAGAGACTCATGGGTATGCTGGTGAGGTTCTTTACCATGTCATATTTCCATTCCTAATGCATGTATCTTCCCGAAGGGAGGTGCTCCTCGGAAAGAGGCACAATGGGTGCTACCGACTGTACCACGAGATTCTCGATAGTATAGGAAATATCATGTTTCTGACCAGATGAATCACTTTTAATCACTATTAGTTGGACGGGGCCTGACTCTAATTTGACATGGCCAATTGTAGTGTGGTCACAGATGCTCTACCTGGTTAGTTAACACGATCAACAATGGATGATCTTATTGATTAGTTAACATGTTAAATTGTAGCTAATCTTCCCAACTGGTTAACACAGTCAACTATAGTGGAAAATATGATTGAGTAGGATGGGAAAAATACATTTTCTGAGCTCTATAAAACACCTGATACCTGGTTTTAGTATCATGCATGGCTTGATCTGAAATGTTTGCATGAGAATTATGAAATATCCCATGTCTTTGACCCATCATACGGTGGTGTAGGTCATAAGAACTCTAAGGGTTTACCTGGTATTTCTCACCATTGGTCATCATGAAGGGATCCAATAACTTGATGATTTTTTTGGAGGTATAAATCTTCTCATAATCAAAGGGGTCTTACAATGCTGAGAGAGCCCTAATCATGATCCCCAACTCAGGAGGAATTAAATCTCTAAGTGTGTGAGATTCCTCTGTCATTGGAGTGTGTCTCTAGTTTCCCTCATGTTATCAGTGCCTGCTCTTATGAGATTTGGAGGGATGTGATATAGATGCGGAACCGGTGGATGGGGAAGGCACAATGACCATATGAGGATCAAGTCTGCCTAAGAGGTCATGGATGACACCATGGGTGTTAGAAAAGTCTTCATGAGACATCTAGTCATTGTATTTTTAGGTTCCCTTGTCAGAGGCATATTTCCATTCACCTGAACAATCACTGTCTCTACTAGGCTGGGAAGAGATTTTGGATACTTGCACCATGACATCCCCTAAATTGAACAAACTGTTATCCACTTGGTCCTGGATAGAATAATTAAACAAATAACTTTATTTGATGGTATGTATAAGGATAATATGTCTAGGGAAACAGTCAGGGTAGTCAGTGCAACCTGCTTCGTTGGGGCTCCTACACTCTAGAAGCTTCATGATGCACTTTTCTAGGGCACAAGTGAAATAACTCAGGAACTGTGCATCACCGACAGAGTAGGTCTTTTTGATTTTTTATGGGAAGGTCACTATGGTATCTTGGTCCTAATAAGGGGTAAAATCCTAATTAGGTAATATGGATCCATATTCTTTCATCTAAGTGTTTGTGCTTAGAAATGTGGCACCTGACAGTTCTGCATAGGGTATGGTGTAGTCTGATAGGGCTTCTCTCAGTGAGGCTACTATGGAAAGGGGAAAACATTTAAAATATATTGGGGACCTATACCTATATAGTGGAATAAATATCTTCTTTGGATCATCTTCTCACATGAGTTGGAAGAGGCAACAATCACACTTTCTTAGCCTTCTACAAGGCTTCTTCCAGACAATGGTCCTTATTATAAAACTCCCAAAATAATCTTGTAAATCTCTAGGTGATGAGTTTAGGGACCAAATCAATCTTAATATTCTCTACAAGAATCATTAGCATCTGAAATTATGTCAGTGGAGTGTTGAGTGAGTACATTAGGCCTTTCCATTGGGTGAAAAAATATGTGACTCACCCATTAAACCTTGTATTTCAATTGAAGAGGTCAGCAATGATTGTATTGAACATGGTGGAGATGAATTGGTAAAAGAACTACATGTGAAGGTCTCCCCAACTAGTGATAGACCTTATGGGTAGTTAGTTGTACTAGAAAAATGTAGGTCCTTCTAATGTCTAAAAAAACACCAGAGCTTCGTGGCATCATGCTGCTCTAGGGTTCCCAACATAGGTCCACACCTTGATATGAAGTGGGATAAGTGATACAATGCATCACCTATCCCATTGAATGATGTGAATCTAGTGTTCAAAAACTCTATATGTGATTTCATGTCATCCACCCATGATGGGTACAACTATTCATCATGTGGGATTACCACTTGTCACGTCTCGAGGACCTCTAGCTGAGCAATGAGGGAGGTTATCAAATCATCTTGGCTAGGGTCCTTATTTTGAAAGAGATTAATAACCACCAATATGTTAATTGTATAATAAACTCGGTAATCAGGCTCAGTATCTTGGTATGGATCCTAAGGAGGGTATTTACGATTCTCAAGAAGGTTTGGTGACTAATTTCAAGGTCACTTACTATACAATAAAACATATGCTCTGTCTAGATGCATGGGGTTTCCAAGTTTGACTAGGGGAAACTAGAAAAGGAGGAATTAATATTATTTCCCCATTAGAGGAGAGATGGGTTTCTTAGAGTAGGATCATGATCTGAGCACCAACTAACCATGTACTTGGTGATAATATTCTTGTTCCCTACATGTTTCGCAAGTAAGAAGGATAAAATGGGAATTTCGTTTGTTTTCATCACAACCTCGGCTGGATTAGAGGTCCCAAACTTCTCATTACCTTAGTTGGGATGCCGACTGGGGGGAATTATGGATCATTAGAAGAACCCCTAAGGGCAATCACCCACATCTACTGGCGGGTATGGACACCTGTATGAGGGTCTGTCACAAGATTGGGTTGAAGTAAAGAGTAACATATTGTCCCCAACTCCTGATCTACAAATGTGAAGATTCAACTTCCATGATCTAGAGAAGAAATATAAATCTCTTAAAACATCTCTATTCCCAGGAATCTTGGGAAAAACTATATTCATTGTAAAAATACTTGGAGGGGAACCCACATCCTTAGTGGATAGGTTAGGCTGCCACAAGATAAAGTTGAAGTGAAGAGCAACGTATTATCCCCTACTCCTGATCTACAAATGTAGATATTTCCCATCCATGATCTGGAGAATCACTATAAATCTCTTGGCACATCTCTATTGGTGGGTCTGGTAATAGCGATAAGAAGTGGGGTGCTGAGCTAGCAAGAGTGCTGCCAGCTCAACCTTTTGGAACTATGGTCGATGTCCTCAAGGTTCCCTAGGATTATTGGGTAGTCCAACTAATAATCACAGAGGTGGTGAAGCATCACTGAGATGATCTAGTGGAAACACGTAGCCTAGCACTTGGTAAGGTTCTCCAAGATATCAAAGTTGGGGGTTACTGGTGGAAAACAATTATGGATAACTGATCAATGAATAAATGTTACCACAAAACCTATATCATAGAGGAAGGTAATTTTTATTGGTTAGGAAAAGCTTCAATCAATTATAGAATAGAGATGAGTGGAAACACTAATGTCGATCAGTTCTGCGAGTGGTTGATAGGTAGATGAGTCACTATGAAAGTCATTCGTGCACTGCACTCTTCGATGTCTCTTAGGGGTGGTACCAACTTCATCATCACACCCTTATTGGACAATGTGTTTTACATTGGCTCATGTGCAAGGGAAGAAATGCTCATCTGCAGCTCAACAGATTGGTCCCCATTCACTGGAGTCAGTATAGACCAGAATAGATCTCCATTTCCTTGGGTAGTGGTAGAGAGAGATTGGAAACGACAAGGATGGCTACACTAGGAATCCCTTGAATGGAGCCAGAATATCCACCGACTATATGTACCTCTGAAGAGATCTGAGGATCCTATGGAAATCATCTTCTGAGATAGAAAATTTTACTTGTCGGGTTCCTACCCCAGACTCTCGCATTCATGGTAGATGTGAAATTTTTGAGTCTTCTATGTCCTTGGAATCTGAAAGATCAACAAGGTTTACAATGACTTAATGCTTCCTAGGATTTTATATTCAGTAGAGAGTTTTCACCCTTCTTCTTTAGAATGGTTCTTCAAGGAAATGTGCCAATCTGTCATGGGTTGGACCTCCGTGTAGGTATGTTGGAGCATGAGGAGGTCCTTTGTACTGTTGAAATGGACATGAGGATTTCCTCTATGTATTGACGTAGGAGTGTATAGAATACCTCCATACTAGTTTCTGAAAGAGTGGGAAAGATCTCTACTTAGGTTGACACTAAAGAGGGGAGGGCCTCTACTCTGGTTGGTGATGGAATGGGGAGGAACTCCATGATGATTTCTTAAAGAGAGGGGAGGAACTCTGGTTTAGTTAAGATGAACTAGTGAAGTCCCCTTCTTTGATTCTCATCATTATGGGTTGGACTGTAATGGCTATCAGTGGTGCATGTGATTAAAAGGGTCAATCTAGCTGGTCTATGAGGCGGTTGGGTTCTCAATCCCAATTAGGTTAAAATGATCCCTTCTCATCTATTAAAGTAATCTGGTGGTATACACTAATGGTTAAAGGGGCCACTAGAGCCATGGAAGATGATTACCCTTTTCATGAATTCTCCTGAACCGTCCCCTAATGTTGTAGTTGGGTTGCTGAGACCAAGTCTAAATGATAAGGGGTGATATCTACATGTTATTTGACATGAGGGACCAATACCTATTAGCATTGACATATCCTGGTGGGAGCCCTACATAGAGTCTCCCAAGCATTAGTTTCTTCCAAGATGACTTGAGAATCCCACACCTCCTCAGTGTAGGGGAGCGAGTCATAGTACCAATATAAAGAGAGGATCTAGATGGAATTTACTATTGGAATGGGGGTAGTTTCCCTAGCGCGACCCTTGGGGTGGAAATTTTGGTGAGGTACTGATGCCTCCAGAAGTCGTTGGTTACTAAATTAAATTTTTGTATAACTTTTCATCCTTAATCTGATGGGAATACAAAGTAAACAATTCATACCTTGGAGTATATGTTACGTTCTTGCTCAGTGTATTACCTGGAAATTTGGGATCAAAATATTTATTTAGTTGAGTTTTCTTATAATAACAGTTTTCATTCTAGTATACAGATGGAAACATTTGAGAAATTATATGGAAATTGGTGTCAAACTCCAGAGTTTTTTGATGAAGTTGGTGAAAGGAAGTTTATGGTACCAGAATTGGTAGAATATATGACATAGAAATTTTCGTTGATTCAGAAGCACATGAGGAAAGCTGAGACTGGGCAGAGAAATTATACAAATAACAGGGGGAATGATATTTATTTTTAGGTTGGTGATCATGTCTTTCTCAAAATTTCTATATGGAAAAGTCTGATGTGATTTCCTAAGAAGGGGAAGCTAAGTCCAAAATTCATTGGACCTTATGAAATCCTTTAGAAAGTTGGATCAGTTTCCTATCAAGTGGATCTGCCTCTAAGTTTATCCTAGGTACACAATATTTTTCATGTTTCAATGCTAAGAAAGTATAAACCAAATCCATATTATTTATTTGAGTGCATAAGTAGTTAAGTTGGAAGAGAATATTTCTTTTGAGGAACAACCAGCCCAGATTCTTGACCACAGAGAGAAAGTGTTACGGAATAAGGTGATTCATCAGGTTAATATTTTGTGAAAAAACCAAATGGTTGAAGAGACAGCATGGGAATCTGAAAATTCAATGAGGGATAAATACCCCCACTTATTTGATAAGTGAATAAAATTATGAGGATGAAATTTCCAAAATGTGGGAAGGATTTAACATCCCAGGTAATTAAAGAATATGAAATTTTAATATATATAAATATTAATGAATTAGATATTAATTTTACATTAAATGGGATGTTATTTCCAATAGCATACCAAACACATAACAATGAGTTTCTCTAAAATCTTATACTACACACAAGATCGAGTTATAAAAAAATACAATATTAATATTATTATATTAAATGGTAGTTATCCCCTAGCTCTTGTATTATTTTTAATGAATAGAAATAACTAGATTATGATTACAAATGATTATCAAATGGTTTTAGTTTCTTCTAATAAAATTTAGAGGCTTAAAATGAGAATATATCCAATTTTAAGCATGAAATACTCTAATATTTTTAAAAGGTAGTTTTTTCACCTGTTGATGGAAAAACCTTTTTAAATATATTTTTCATCACTTTTATATGTTTTATTTTTAAAAACAAACTTCTTCTTTAGAATAGTGACATCAAAATTTACTTTTTTTAATTTTGATATTTTTCTGATAAAATTCATATTTTAATTAATAGTGAAAAATACTGCATTTTAATTCAAAAATTATTTTTCATCTAGTTTATTTACATAATTATATTTTCCTTTTAATTTTTTTAAAGTTTAATTGTATTATTTTTTTATCATTTAATCAAATTTTGGTCATTTGAAGTATTTTCACATTGAAATTTGATATAAACACATGTCAATATTTTATCATTTAATCCGATTTTATTTTAAACTGTGTTTTGAGTTTAGAAAAATGGATTCCATATTTGGAATTATAAGGTCCAAATGTTTAAATAGTTTCCTTTTATTTTTTGACTTTATGAATTGTAACTTCAATAATTATTTTTATTTACCATGATTAAAGGTAAATAGGGCAATTAAGGGTAAACATAATATTATGATAATCTAAAACTATCCTAAAATTTGTCTTAATATAATTTAATGAGTGCATTGCAACCATGAGAATACTTGGGTCAATTTTAGGACCACTTGGGGCCACTTGGATGACCTTAAATATATTTATAATATTATATTCAATTTATTGTCATTTTTCTTACACTTTTGTTTTTAACTAGTAAATTATTTTAATATGGAGTTATATAATTGAAATATTCAACTATAAATATTCATTAGAAATCTAAAAATATTACCTACATCATGATATTTATTTATAATTTTTAGACATTAAATTATTAAATTTAACTATGACACAATAATGATACATTGATTTCTTTATTTATGAAGTAATCAAATAAACGATATTATAAGTATTACAATAAATACTATTTGACATAACTTATGACATAAATTAATTTTATAGGTGAATATGATATTTTATAAGACTATTAAATGTTTTGGTTAAAATTTATCTCTCTTTTGTATTTTATTTATATTCAATAAATTGAATAGTACAAAATTTCACATAATTAATATTTTATAAAAATAATAATTTATTAAATTGATTAAAAATAATAAAAGTATTTTAAAATCACAAAGTTGATATTATAAGGTCTTTAAATTCAATAAGAATCCAATTTGGGGAAATTTACCTCATATAAGTAAAATTAATAGCCTATTAATAATTAAAATGTCGTTACCATTTTTAAAATTAAAAAAGAATAATTAAGGGTAAACAGATATGATAAGGTTTAAAATAAACTCAATACATGTTTAAAAATTATTGGATGAAATTATTTCGAACTATACTCAAATTATCTTTAATATATCTCATATTGGAGAAATTTGGTTTAAATAATTAATTTATATTAATTTTATATTTTAATACTTGCCATGGGTGCCCCTCCCCTCTCCTATAAAAGGTACCCAATATTATCTAATACTCATGCCTATGAATCATTTATTAGACAATATCTTCCCAAAAATATTCCTATAATCCCTCCCCACATTATTGAGGTTGTAATATAGGCATAACACCCTTCTTATAGGTGTTAAGGTGTCCTTCAAAGGTGATCAACCGAAGAGGAGGTATCATTTTTAAGTGTTTCTTTTTTATTTCTTATTTTAATTCATTTTATTAAGTTTTTTCCATAATAATGTAATAAATATAGAATTTACTATATGATGATATGTTTTTATGTTTACGAGAAAACCATATTCATCCTTCTACCCATCTTGCTAAAAATAATATCACCATGCGTGCGTACATACGACTTACCATCTCCACGTCGTGGTAAAAACTATTTTTCATATATACATTATTTAGATGGATATAAATATGAGTATAAAGGATGTAAATAATGAATATTACTTGTTAATTATTCTTTATAATTAATATACCATCCAATTCCATACCATGTAACCATTAAATTAAATGATATTGTCGCTCGTGCGTATGTACGGTGTACTGTCTCCACAATGGGATGAGATTCATCCTCCACATTACCTATTAAAGAATGATTATAAATACATATATAAGTATATTCAAATTATTAATATGATATTAATGATTTTATTATCATTTTATAAAGATAAAATAATATTTACCTTATTTCCATAATTATCAATGAAAAATGGAAAACGTTACTCATGCGTACATACAGCTTACTGTCTCCATCATTGTGACGTTATTCAGTTTTTTGTATCCACGCTAAATGAATGAATCTAAAAATATAATTTATATATATAATTTATTATTATTTCATGAATACTATTCTTGAAATTATGGACCTATTACCACATGGACAATTTACACCTTAACAAGTTTGTTTTCAACTCAAGTACCCAATATCGATAAAATGGTTGATATGAAATTAAATAATTATGTAATTTTTATAACATGGTAATAAGTGATATAAAATTAATAATAAACATGAAAAAGGTTCTGAATCATGTATAAATTATCCTATGTTTGTTATTTAGGAAGATATAGAATGAATGAGATGAGTCAGACTCAAGGTAAGAGACTTTATCTCAATCTCCTTTCATTGAAGCCTAATTTGATATTATACACCACTTTCTATTATATGGTTTATAATAAAACCATTTTACTTTTATTTTTATTCAATGTTTTTCAAAATTAATCTTTTTATATAATTTTTTTACTAAACTAAAAAAGGAATGTTTTTTAATGTATGTGGAAACAATGACTTTTTCTGCCATCATGACCATTATTTGATATTTGGCTTCCTATTCAAGCCATAATGTTTTTTAAAAGAAAAATAAATATTGTATACCATTTTCATGTATTTTTGTGTTGAAAATGTTTTTGACAAAGGATTTATTATATCAATATCATAAAATGATCTCTTGTGATTGCAATGTGGAAATGTTATTTTGTTCATTTATGCATGTTTTATGTGTTATGATTATGTTATGGTTCTTGGGAATTGTTTATGTATACAGGTGGTTCCATGATAAACTGAGGTTATGTGAGGCTGTGATATCTCTCTAATGCATTGGGCAATGAGATGGAGGTACATTTCAATGTTTCTGTTAAGAGATTTAGGGAATATACTGTGATGGGTATTCAAAATATAACCATGAAGGTTACTCCCTAGGTAGTTGTGAAAGATACAATGTAAGTATGTTATGGATGACATAAGTTGACTTTCTGATTTATGATTGATAATATGTTTTTCATGAATATTATTATTTCATAAATTATGTTACATAGCTTATGTTTTCTCAGTGAAAAGTATGATTTCATGGGTTTATAAGTATTCACAGACTAATGATTTTTTTTCCTTATTTTACATCCCTTACTAAGATTTTTATGCTCATCCCATGCTTTTTGAATGTTTTCCATAGGGTATAAGGATGGTTAAGTGAGAGGAAGAAGTCAAGATAAATGTTATGAATAATTTTATCAAGAAAATATTTCATATTTATTTTTTAAAAGTTTTATATTGTGGATGAAATGGATACTATTTTTATTGTATAGACTTTGTATAAAGTTTAGTATTTTGTAATAGTTACGATCTAATTCTCTAAAACACTAAACTAGAAAGTATCCTCAATGTGAAAGAAAGTAAATTCTTGTTTAGAACTCAAGATTATGTAATTTTTAAGTCTAGGTAATTATAGTTGGTATTAGAGGTCAGTTTAGATAAATTTATGAGTTAGGATATTGTTAATAGAATTTTCATAAATGAATTTTACTTTATGGTAAAATTGAATTGATATAGCATTTTAAGATTACCATGTTTCTTCGTCTATGATATGCTTGTTCGGAATGATTTTCCATAGAGAAAATAGAGCATCTATGTAGGGATGACATCAATAGGAAAACGACCTTCCAAATCAGCAACCCGATATGGTCAGAATCAGAACTGAACAATTTTTTGTAGTGATGGATTAGTCGACACAAGTATAATTGTTGGTGGTATCCATGCATGAGATCATCCAGATTAACCATATAGGAACATGGTGGTAGTGGATCATTTCATTTGGCATCATCCTCTATCATTCAGAAGATCATCTAAACCTATTCTTGCTGAAGGGAATAGTAAATCACTAGAAAATATTTTTTATGTCATGGGGTGTTCAGAACATTAAAAGGTTGGTCTTACCATTTACCATTTTGACGGTGAAGTTGATCAGTGGGGGATGATGGTTAAGAATATCACGGATCGTGAGGAGATTGATGCTCTTGATTGGGATTAATTCAAAGATATGTTTCTTGAGAAATATTTTCCTATGGAAGTTTGACTTAGGATGAAAATAGAGTTCTTGGAGTTAAGGAAATATGAGGACTCAATAATAGCCTATTAAGCGAAATTCACGTGAATGGGAAGGTATGATCCAATTTTCATATAGGATCTTGATAGCAAAATCAACAGTTTTTACTTCGTGTTAAAGCCAATGTATCAAAGGGAATTAGCTTCTCGTGTGTCTAAAAGTTATGAAAAACTTGTTCGATGTGCGGAGAAGGTGGAAATGGAGTTTTCCAATGATCAGGTGTTCTTTGAAAAACAAACAAATAAGAGGTCGATGTGGCAGATGAAAGGGAATAATTCCTCAAAAAGGTATATTGGTAAGAAACCTAAGTTTACAATCTGTAAAAATTGTGGAAAAAAGCACATTGGAGAATGCCTTATGAATTCTAATAAGTCCTTCTGATGTGGAAAAAGTAGGACATAAGGCTCATAATTGCATTCAAAAAGATAATGATAATGATAATAAAAAATACGATTTATAGTTAGTAATTTTTTTAAGTGTAATGGTATGGTTCATTATGAAATTATTATCTATTGAAGAACTTGAATGCCAGAATATATGCATAAAGCTATGGTGAAATACTTTGAAACTACTTCAGTAGATTTTGGGTCATCAAAAGAAGTGGTATCAGGTACATTGTTTCTTTATTCAGATTATTCCAATGTGTTGTTTGATTTAGGGTATAATCATTCATTCATTTCTGAGACATTTTTAGTAAATTTGGAATTCCAACTCAAGAAATGAATCCAAAACTTAGGGAAACAACACATGGGGGAAATGTTGAGTCAAAAGGAAATTATAAAAATATTTCTATACTTATTTGTGGAAAGAATTTACCTGAAGACCTTGTAGTATTTATTCTAGTAGAGTTTGATATTATTCTAGGTATGTATTGGATTTCTATTTACCATGAAAAGATTGACTGTAGAGATAAAGATGTTTCTTTTCAAAAAGACTTTTAGTTTGTGTACAAGAATGAACCCATACCATTAATAACATATCAGGATGCTGAGAAATTATTAAAATATAGAAATGAATTTTATCTTTCACATATTGTTCAAAGATAAGGAATTGTTCAGATTAATGATGTGCGAGTGATAAATGAGTATCTTGATGTTTTTCATGATGTGTCTCCTGGTATTATACCTGATTGAGAAGTTGAATTTATTATTGACTTAGTTCTTGATGTTAATCCAATTTCAAAACCTCCTTATCAAATGGCACAAGTTACACTTTTTAGAGTTAAATAATCAATTACATCAGTTAGTAGATAAATATTTAATTTGACCAAGAACATCACCATGGGGTGATCCTATCTTTTTTTAAAGAAATATGGTTAAATGAGACTTTTCATTGATTAAATTTCCTTGAATAAAATCACTATTAAAAACAAGTATCCTTTTCCTCATATTAATGATTTGTTTCATCAGCTCCAAGGAGCACAATATTTTTCAAAGGTTGACTCGAAGTTGGGGTACCATTAGTTGAAAGTAAAGGAAGTATACATTCTGAAGACTGTGTTTCATACTAGATATGGACATTATGAATTTTTAGTTATGAAATTTGGGTTTACTAATACACCTATTGTATTCTTGGATCATATGAATATAATATTCCATGAGTTCTTGGATAATTTTATGGTTGTGTTTGTTGAAGAAATTTTGGTGTATTCTAAAATTAAATAGGATCATGGATGTCATATAATGGTTGTTTTTAAAACCTTAAAATAAATGAAACTATATGGTAAATTCAACAAGTGTGAGTCTTAGTTACAACAAATTTATTTCTTTGGACACATTTTTTCTAAAGATGGGATAACTGTTGATCCTACTAAAACAATTTTTTTTGAAGAATTTCCAAGACCCAAAAATATTACTAAGATTCATAGTTTCTAGGTTTATCAGGGTATTACTAGAGGTTTTTTGAAAAATTTTCATTGTTATCTAGTCCACTAACTATGTTAACTCGAAATTTTGTTAAGTTGATCTGGAAAAATGAATGAGATGATTATTTTCAATAATTAAAAAAATAGTGGTGAATGATATTATTTTTTTATTACCTCCTAGAAATGGTGACTTTATTGTCTATAGTGATGGTTCATTGAAAGGAATTGGTTTTATCCTAATGCATAATGATCAGGTAATTGCTTATACTTTACTTCAATTGAAAACTCATGAGTTAAATTACCCTACACATGATTTGAAATTAGATTCTATAGTTTTCTTGATTTAAAAATTCGGAGGAATCATCAGTGTGGAGTAAAATGTGGAATATATACAAACCAAAAAAGTTTGAAGTATATATTAACTCAAAAATAATTATACATGAGACTAAGGAGATAGTTGAAATTAATCAAGGATTTTGATTTCATGATTCATTACCATCCTGGAAAAATAAACAAAGTGAACGATGCTTTGAGTTGGAAAAGTAATGCTTCATTAACAATGTTATATTTGGTCTATGACCCATTGATTAATGATTTAATCAAATTTGGCATGGAAGTTGTTGGTGCAGAAAATTCCTCTATTTTTTTCAGGTGTTAGTGAAATGATCTCTATCAGACAGAATTAATAAAGCACAAAAGGGAGATAGCGAGTTGCATAAAAAGGTAGAATTGGTTAAAAAGGGAAATTTTACTAAATTTAACATTGATAACGATTGTGTTTTGAGATTTGGTAAGATATTATGCGTGCCTTGTGATTCACAGTTGAAGAAAGAGTTGTTATGTGAAGATTATAGTTCTCTATTTTCAGTTCATCCGAGTAGTAATAAGATGTACATAGAATTTCAAGATTATTACAGTAGGGTTGGGATGAAAAGAGATATTACTAACTTTATTAGGTAGTTTTTGACTTTTCAATAGGTTAAATAAGAGCATCAGTTACCAAAAGGTATGCTTTAACTTTTCCAGTTCCAGATTGGAAATTGGAAAATATATCCATAGATTTCATAGTGGGATTACCAAAGACATCTTAGGGTAATAATGCAATTTGGGTTATTGTTGATAGATTAACTAAAACTTATAATTTTATTCCTATTTGAGATACACTATCTCTAGATCAGATTTCTTGGTTGTATCTTAAATAGATAGTCAGGTTACATGGAGTTCCTCTCTCCATTTTATCTGATTGTGATCCCAGGTTCACTTATAACTTTTGGAAAGGCCTTCATAAATTTTTGGGTACTTAATTAAATTTTAGTATAGGTTTTCATCCTCAATGTGATGGGTATATAGAGCGAACAACTCAGATCTTGGAGGATATGCTACGTGCTTGTTCAATGGATTACTAGGTAAGTCGAGATCAACATATTTCTTTGGTTGAGTTTTCTTATAATAACAGTTTTCATTCCAGTATACTGATGGAACCATTTGAGGAATTATATAGAAAGTGGTGTCTAACTCTCTCTTTTTGGGATGAAGTAGAAGAAAGGAAGTTGATGAGACTAGAATTTGTAGAAGAGATGGTAGTGTAAGAACCCGGTTCTTATTTTTGAGGTACGAGTTTCTTCTTTTCCTTTTCCTTAAGTGATTTTTGACTTCTTTTCCTTTTCCTTATATGATTTTTGAGAGAATATGGAAAAATGGGAAAAATCCTAAATTTTGAAACTACACGTCGTGTACCTTGTCCACACGCCGTGTACTTTTGGCAGTGTTGGGATAAGTACACAGGGCGTGTAGCCATGCCAGCAACGAACGATGTAGGAACCGACTACACGCCATGTAGTGGTACCTTACACGCCGTGTAGTCAGTTGACAGGTTAAAAAGTAAGGCGGTGAAGTCGCCACCAACTGGGCGGCAGTACACGCCGTGTACTTGGGAGTACATGCCGTGTACTCTTGTCGGCAGATGAACAGTGTGGCGGTGCTGCCAAATGAACAGTTAAATGAAAGGAGTACACGCCGTGTAATTTGAAGTACACACCGTGTACTTTGTTTTCCGGGATTAAAATAGGCAGTAGCCTCCTCATTTCGTAGAGGAGGCGTTTGAGCCTTTTTGGAGCCAAAGGAGGAGGCCGGGCCTTTGAAGATCCACCGGGAGTTCGTCTGGAATCCGATTCGGCTTCAGATGATCTTGTTGGAATGGCATGGGTAAGCCCTTCCTCCTCCTAGTACCGTTCTTGCCAATTCTTCTCCCAACGTAAGTTATTTTCATTTGAATGGGTTTTGTTCTTCGTCAGATCTACGCCGTTCTTGGGCGTTTCTGGAGCCGACGTTCGGGTCTAGCGCTCGTTGGCATATAAGGTAGGTGGCTTGGTGTTTATTTTCCAACTATCGTGCGTTTTTGTGCATTTTCATGCCATGAACCCATGTTGGGGTGTCGTGTGGCTGAGGCCGCTGCTATATTTAATTCCTAGAATTGCATAGGTGATTAAATTGTGATAATAAAATGTTGTTTGAGATCGTTGCTTGGATCCAGGACCATCCCGAGGGGTGTGTTCCTCTGTTTAGCCGTTTGGACAGGATACTCGAGGGTATGCCTTAAATGTAGTAACTATTTCCTAGAGAGGAGTTCCTTGTTTACTGCATTTTGACATGTTGGGCATGGCCCAGTTACCTGTTTAGCCTGAGGGCGTGACTATTTTAGCCTGAGGGCGTGACTATTTTAGCCTGAGGGCATGACTGTTTTAGCCCGAGGGCTGTCGTTATTCTGCCTGAGGGCAACCTTTCATGCCTGAGGGCTTGACTTCCGTGCCTGAGGGTGAGAATTCTGTTACAATGCTTGAGGGCGAGATTCTATATAGCCTAAGGGCGTGGTTCACTATATTAGCCTGAGGACGAGATACTGGTTGTCCTGAGGGCGTGGTGCTATTGAGCACAGAACGATACTAAATTTAATAATTTAAGTGAATAATGAAATGGCAATTTAACTGTTATGTTAGTTACTTTTGAGTACTGCTTAGTTATTGCATTTTACTACTGCACACTTGTTGCATGTTTTACACACAGTTGAGCACGGGCCATTGGTGGGTGCCTACTGAGATATATTTCTCACACCCTGTTTGGGTCACGCTTTTCCACCCAAACAGATTACGTTGCTATAGGTGTAGATAGGGGCAAGAGTCCCTATACAGGTACTTGAATGTTGCTGAGGAGTAGGAGGGCATGGGACCGAGCATAGACTCGTGATGCCGCTGCAAGCTGTTTACTTGTTTTGTTGTACTTTACTTTTGGTTGTATCACAGTGATGTATAACATGTTCTGGCTGTTTTCATAGAACTTGAATCATGTAGAATCGTCACTTATATACTGTTGGTTATATCCACTTCTGTAGTTATTTCAGTTGTGTATGTTTACTGCTTCCGCTGTTGTTGTATGTTTATTTTGGTATTACGCTGCGCTACACTTTGACAAATGAGGGCATAGTTTCCCCACAATCAGACCTAGGCCCTCGCTGCTAGTCGGCAGCCTCTGGCATTTTGGGAAAGGCTCTTGAGGTCACGTGGCGAACCGGGCTTGGGGCACCCGTTGCGTGGCACCCGGGGTCGGGACGTTACAAAGTGGTATCAAAGGAGTTTCTTTTCTGTGACTTACTATTTGGATCCGTAGTCAGGGATAGGACAGAATGGTAGTTGGTAATAAGCTGTTCCCGGGCATAGCTAACCCGTGCACAGGGAAAATCCATTCTACCTCATATTTTGCATTCTTTTGATCTTTGCAAATTTTACGGTTGATATGTTTTCACCATTGGGTGACGCACTTGGATTGAGCTGTTTATATATTATCTGTGGGTTTTATTTAGTTGCAACCCGATGAGATGAGGGTATTTCGTCTCATGCATCATATAGGCACATGTTAGATATCACATGCCATGCATAGTTTCCATGCCATGTAGGTGCATTATAAATTCGCATGTTGTTGTGATAGTTTATGTGCTAGAAAAGCATGTTGTTGTGCTAGCTTCTTGATAAATACCTGCCTTTTGATATGGTATTTTTGTTTGATCTTGTTTATAGAATGGACGCCAAACTTTGGTCTTTGGGGAGTATGGGCCCCCATTGACCGTAATTTGGTGGATCATTGACTAGTTGTTGGTTATAACACTAATAAGATGTAAAACTTTGATTCGCAGGGTGTATGGGCCCCCACAGGTCGGAATTTGACACTTATGTGTTGTTTTTCGGTATTTTCTGGGTTCCAGAGAAGTTTCTGAGGCATACATTCCGGAAACCCATTATACAGGCCGTTTAGTATTTTTATACACACCGTGTATGTTCTTCTGTTCGGGAAGAAAAATGAACTTTTTGGGTACACGCCGTGTACCAGGAGTACACGCCGTGTAGTCTCTTCCAGTGTCACAAACCGTGTGGGCGGTGACACGGGGTAAGGAATGCCTTGGGTAAAACCCGCCGTGTAGTTTTGTACACTCCGTGTAGTGTGACTTGGGTACTCGGCCATGTAACTAACAACACGGGCCGGTGTCACCTCTTCTAGAACACACCGCGTACCTTTGGGACACGCCGTGTAGTCTTTTCCAAGGACAGACAGTGTGGTGATTAGCCATGTGGCTGGGAAATGGGATGGTGTACACATCGTGTGCGGGTGTAACACGCCGTGTAGAGTAAAGATGAGTAGTCGGCCGTGTCACAGACGACACAGACAGTTGGGAAATAACACCGTACACGCCATGTAGATATTATACACGCCGTGTAGCTTTGTCGAAACAGAAGCCGTGTGGCTTAGCCGTGTGGAAGGACCCGGGCAGGGGAAGGGAAGTCAAGTACATGCCGTGTAGTCAATGTACACGCCGTGTAGTCTTGTTTTTCAAATTTTGAAACGCCTTCCTTCTATTATTCCTTTGTGGTTCCTTCGTTCAGTCTTAATAATCTTGAATCAGAGGCATGCTTTTGACCTTGTAGAGTCATGCCGCCTAGACGGCCACGAGTTGTTCGCCAAGAGAGCGGCGACGATTATACTCCGAAGATAGTGGGCCATGGGCTACCGGTTGATCCACCAGCAGAGCCAGATGCGTCACCAGCTATTATACCGGACACGGGCATGGAGGCGCAGTTCCGTGAAGGCATATTGTGGTTCATGCAGACCTTTCAGGGAGCACCGCAGGCTGCCACATCTATGGCCGAGATGACGCGTATCTTTAAGCAGCAGCATCTGCCTACGTTTTCAGGGGATGGCGGACCACAGACTGCAGAGTCTTGGATAGGATCGATGCGGACTATTTTCAATCATCTTGAGACGCCTCTAGGGTGGAGGGTCAAGCTTGCGACTTACATGCTGCGTGATTCCACCAAGAGGTGGTGGGATGTTACCACCCAGTCAGAGCATCACAGGGACATCGCATGGGAGGATTTTCAGACAGTCTTCTATGACTTCTTCTTTCCCGAGACACTGAGAGAAGATAGAGCTCGAGAGTTCATGAATCTGCAACAAGGTGCTATGTCGGTGATGGACTACTCTGCTCGTTTTACAGAGCTTCAGTGCTTTGCACCCGTGCTGGTCGGTGATGAGACGCTGAGAACCAGATTTTTTGAGGATGGTCTTTAGTATGACATCCGAGCACTAGTGAATGTTTTCAGGTTACCTACTGTACACGCAATTGTGAACCAGGCGTTGATTACAGAGAGGAACCTGCGAGAATCTACTGCTGTGGGCCAGGGAGGTTCGACACCGGTTACTAGTACTATTTCTGCTGGCAAGAGGAAGAGGCAGATGGACTTTTCTCAGGGCGGCAGTACCAGCCAGGCAGCTTCTTCAGGTGGCCCGATCAGGTGCTACCAGTGTGTCAGAGAGGGGCACAAGAGGCCACAGTTTCCACGAGACCCAGTGGAGTGCCGAGCTTGCGGCAAGATGGGTCATTTGCAGCGCTTTTGTAGGGTGGTTCTACCAGTGGCTAGTGAGAGGGGTTCTGTGCAGACTCCGCATGCGGGAGCAGGACCAGTGGCTTCTTACCAGTCATGAAACTGGAATACGTCAGGGCGTGTAGGCAGAGATGGTGGTCGCGGCCGTGGTAGCCAGACACCAGGATCTCAGAGATAACAGGGTGGGACAACTCAGGGTAGCCAGGCTATGTCGTAGGGCCGCGACACTGGTCAGGCATATGTAGTGCAACAGACCCAGCAGGAGCAGGATCCCGGACCTTCGACAGTCAGAGGTACTATTCTAGTAGCTTCTGTCTTGTCTTCAGTACTTTTTGATACGAGTGCTACACATAGTTTTATATCAGTACCTGTTGTGGAGAGCCTGGGGCTCGGTGTTTCTACTTCTTCTACTATCTTGACACTAGACACTCCATTGGGAACTAGGACGGTTGGTGTGCGTCAGTGCAAGGAGTTCCCCTTGAGGTTGTTGGGTGTCACTTCCTTTGGGACCTCTATGTCCTGGAGATGACGATCTATGATGTCATTATCAGGATGGACTGATTGGTTCCCTTTCAAGCCTTTGTAGACTACTATCGTCGCAGGGTGCGTTTCACATCACCAAAGGGCGGGGAGTTTCTATACAAGGGCGAGTGGGATGTTCAGGCGAGTCGAGCTGGACCAGAGCATCATGGGCGAGGTGAAGTCATAGCCCAAATTGCGAGCTTATATCTGGATGACCAGGGGACTTGTCAGACGGATTTCCCTCTTATTGTCGATCATTTCAGGGATGTATTCCCAGACGACTTTCCAGGTCTACCTCTGGTGCGTGAGGTGGATTTCTCTATCGAGCTTGTTCCAGGAGCAGCACCGGTGTCCATTCCTCCTTATAGGATGGCCACGCCTAAGTTTCAAGAGCTCAAGAGGCAGTTAGAGGAGCTATAGGCAAAGGGTTTTATCTGACCCCGTACTTCTCCTTGGGGTTCTCCGGTCCACTTTGCGAAAAAGGAGGATGGTACCCTTAGGATTTGTGTGGATTATCGGAATCTGAACCAGTTGACAGTTAAGAACCAATATCCCTTGCCGAGGATAGATGATCTGATTAATCAGCTTCATGGAGCACGAGTGCTCTCGAAGATTGACTTGAGATCCGAATATCATCAGCTGCATGTTAGTCATCTGATATACCTCTCACAGCTTTCAGGAGCAGGTATGGTCTATATGAGTATACGGTTATGCCGTTCGGACTCACGAACGCGCCAGTAGTTTTTATGGCTCTGATGAATCGTGTTTTCCATCCGTATCTTGATTCATTTGTGATAGTATTCGTGGACGACATCTTGGTGTACTCTCACACTCGACACGACCATGCCACCCATCTTGAGATCGTATTGAGTACACTGAGAGAGCATCTTCTATATTCTAATCTCTCAAAGTGCCACTTTTGGATGGACCCGATTCACTTCTTGGGTCATATAATCTCAGAGGCAGGAGTTGCAGTGGACCCAGAGATGGTGAGAGCAGTAGTTTCCTGGGAGAATCCCAAGAACGTGATTGAGATACAGAGATTCTTAGGGCTGGCTGGTTACTACAGACACTTCATACAAAACTTCTCCCGCTTAGCAGCACCGTTGACAGGTTTGACTAAGAAAGGTGTGAAGTTCATTTGGTCAGAAGCTTGTGAGACAGCTTTTCAGGACCTGAAGGGAAGGCTGACATCAGCACCGATCCTGATACTCCCAGATCAGGGGAAGAGCTATACAGTTTACTGTGATGCGTCAGGGATTGGGCTGGGAGCCATTTTGATGCAGGGCGACCGAGTTGTGGCGTACAGGTCTCGACAGTTGAGGGAACATGAGAGGATTTACCCAACGCACGATCTCGAGTTGGCTGTAGTTGTGCATGTGTTGCGCTGTTAGAGACATTACCTGTTGGGAGATAATTTTGTGGTTTTCCCCGACCACAAAAGCCTCAAGTATATCTTTACTCAGCATGACGTAAATCTAAGGCAGAGAAGGTGGGTCGAGTACCTACAGTCCTTTGATTTTGAGCTTGCCTATACACCTGGTAAAGGTAATTTTGTAGCGGATGCACTGAGCAAGAAGACTCAGATACAGGCAGTGCAGGAGGCCAGTGGTGAATGGAAGCTTATAGCCTTGTTCTCTGAGATGCATCTGGAGGTGCATGGAAGTCAGGGACAAACTTATCTTTCCTCATTAGCTGTGACTTCTACCCTCCTGGACAGAGTGAGGATGAGGCAGCTATTGGTTTCAGAAGGCCTAGTTCTATGAGAGTCGGTGGCAAGTGAGGACCCTCCTTCCGGTTGGACGATAGGCGATGAAGAGGTTTTGCGTTTCCATGGACGTGTATAGGTTCCAAGGGATATACGCGAGGAGCTGATGAGGGAGTTTCATGCTTCAGCTCGGGCAGTTCATCCCGGGGTTACCCAGATGTACCGAGACTTGAGACGTCAGTACTGGTGGCCGGGTATGAAGAGAGAGATAGCTGGTTTTGTTACAAGGTGTTCCACCTGTCAGCATGTGAAGGTAGAGCATCAGAGACCTGCTGGGATGTTACAGCAGTTACCCATTCCAGAGTGGAAATGGGATGATGTCGCGATGGATTTCGTGACGGGTTTGATGAGGTCACCTCGTGGAAATGACGCCGTGTGGGTTGTTGTGGATAGACTCACGAAGGTAGATCACTTCTTGCCGATCAAGGAGACCTTCGGTGTGGACGAGCTCGAAAGGCTGTATATCCGAGAGATCGTACATCTTCATGGGGTCCCTCGTTCTATCATTTCAGATAGGAACGCCCGATTCACGTCTCGTTTCTGGCAGAGTTTTCAGAGGGCGTTGGGTACATAGGTGCTTTTGAACACAACATACCACCCTCAGACAGATGTCCAGTCAGAGTGGACGATACAGGTGCTAGAGGACATGATTCGCGCATGCGTCCTAGACTTTGGGGGCTCTTGGGAGAAGCATATACCCTTAGTTGAGTTTTCCTATAAGAATAGTTTTCATTCAACTATTTATATGGAACCATAAGAGGATTTATATGGTAGGCCATGCCAATCACCTTTGTGCTGGTTAGAGGCAGGTGAGGCAGCTTTACTGGGACCACAGCTCGTGTAGGAGACATCTGAGAAGGTCCAGTTAATTCAGAAGTGTATGGATACCGCGCAGTCTCGTCAGAAGTCTTATGCTGATCTCCGCAGATGACCTTTGGAGTTCGAGGTTGGGGATCAGGTTTTCTTGCATGTTTCGCTGAGGCTGAGACACAAACGGATCAGGAGACAGGGTAAGCTTTCGCCGAGGTATGTGGGACCATTTGAGATTCTGGAGAGAGTCGGGTTGTTTTCCTATCAGTTGTAGTTACTGCAGCGGTACCGAGCCATGCACAAAGTCTTCCACGTGTCTCAGTTGCATCACTACCATTCAGACCCGTCTCACACCTTTCAGCCTGAGGAGGTTGAGCTTCAGCATGATGTGTCCTTTGAGGAGCATCCGATCCGTATCGTTGACAGGAGCATGAAGGTTCTCCGAGGCTAGTCAGTTCCTCTCGTACGGGTGTTATGGCAGCATGGCCGAGTGCAGGACGAGACCTGGGAGCGGGAGGCCGATGTACGTGCTCAGTGGACAGAGCTGTTCTGAGCTTTATCTTTACCACCCTTGGAAGGGAAATTCGGGGACGAATTGCTATAAGGGGGGAAGTTTGTAAGAACCCGGTTCTTATTTTTGAGGTACGTGCTTCTTCTTTTCCTTTTCCTTAAGTGATTTTTGACTTCTTTTACTTTTCCTTATGTGATTTTTGAGAGAATATGGAAAAATGGGAAAAATCCTAAATTTTGAAACTACACGCCGTGTAGCCATGCCGGCGACGAAGGGTGTAGGAACCGACTACACGCCGTGTAGTGGTACCTTACACGCCGTGTAGTCAGTCGACAGGTTAAAAAGTAAGGCGGTGAAGTCACCACCAGCTGGGCGGTAGTACACGCCGTGTACTTGGGAGTACATGCCGTGTACTCTTGTCGGCAGATGAACAATGTGGCGGTTCCGCCAAATGAACAGCTAAATGAAAGGAGTACACACTGTGTACTTTGAAGTACACGCCGTGTACTTTGTTTTCCAGGCTTAAAACTGGCAGTAGCCTCCTCATTTGGCAGAGGAGGCGTTTGAGCCATTTTAAAGCCAAAGTAGGAGGCCAGACCTTTGAAGATCCGCCGGGAGTTCGTCTGGAATCCGATTCGGCTTCAGACGATCTCGTTGGAACTGCACGGGTAAGCCCTTCCTCCTCCTGGTACCGTTCTTTCCAATTATTCTCCCAACGTAAGTTATTTGAATTTGAATGGGTTTTGTTCTTCGTCAGATCTACGCCGTTCTTGAGCGTTTCTAGAGCCAGCGTTCGGGTATAGCGTTCATTGGCATATAAGGTAGGTGGCTTGGTGTTTATTTTCCAACTGTCGTGTGTTTTTGTGCGTTTTCGTGCCACGAACCCATGTTGGGGTGTCGTGTGGCTGAGGCCGTTTCTATATTTAATGCCTAGAATTGCATAGGAGATTAAATTGTGATAATAAAATGTTGTTTGGGATCATTTCTTGGATCCAGGACCATCTCGAGGGGTGTGTTCATCTATTTAGCCGTTTGTCCAGGATACCTGAGGGTATGCCTTAAATGTAGTAACTATTGCCTTGAGAGGAATTGCTTGTTTACTACATTTTGATATGTTGGGCATGGCCCGATTACCTGTTTAGCCTGAGGGCATGACTATTTTAGCCTGAGGGCGTGACTGTTTTAGCCTGAGGGCGTGACTATTTTAGCCTGAGGGCGTGACTATTTTAGCCTGAGGGCATGACTATTTTAGCCTGAGGGCGTGACTGTTTTAGCCTGAGGGCTGTCGTTATTCCACCTAAGGGAAACCTTTCATGCCTTAGGGCTTGAATTCTGTGCCTGAGGGCAACACTTCCTATGCCTGAAGGTGAGAATTCTGTTACAATGCCTGAGGGCGAGATTCTGTATATCCTGAGGGCGTGGTTCACTATATTAGATTGAGGGCGAGATACTGGTTGGCCTGAGGGCGTGGTGCTGTTGAGCATATAACGATACTAAATTAAATAATTTAATTGAATAATGAAATGGAAATTTAACTATTAGGTTATTTAATTTTGAGTACAGCTTAGTTATTGCATTTTACTACTGCACAATTATTGCATGTTTTACACACAGTTGAGCAAGGGCCTTTGGTGGGTGCCTACTGAGATATATTTCTAACACCCTGTTTGGGTCACACCTTTCGGCCCAAATAGATTACTTTGCTGCAGGTGCAGATAGGGGCAGGATTCCCTATACAGGTACTTGACTGTTGCTGAGGAGTAGGAGGGAATGGGACCGAGCCTAGGCTCACGATGCCGCTGCCAACTGTTTACTTGTTTTGTTGTACTTTGCTTTTGGTTGTATCACTGTTATGTATAACATGTTCTGGCTGTTTTCTTAGAACTTGAATCATGTAGCATCATCACTTATATATTGTTGGTTATATCCACTATTGTAGTTATTTCAGTTGTGTATGTTTACTGCTTCCGCTGTTTTTGTATGTTTATTTTGGTATTCCGCTGCACTACACTTTGACAAATGAGGGCATAGTTTCCACACTATTAGACCTGGGCCCTCACTGCTAGTCGGCAGCCTCTGGCGTTTGGGGAAATGCGCTTGAGGTCACGTGGCGAACCGGGCTCGGGGCACCCGTTGCGTGGCACCCAGGGTCGGGACGTTACAGGTTGAGAAAGTTCAGTTGATTCAGAAGCACATGAGGACAACTTTGAGCATGCAGAAAATTTATTCGGATAACCAAAGGAAGGATATTTCTTTTAATGTAGGTAATCAGGTCTTTCTAAAAGTTTCTCTTTGGAAAATTGTGATCTGTTTTAGTAATAATGGTATTTTAAGTCCATGGTTCATTAGACCCTATGAAATCATAGAGAAATTTCAATTATTTTCCTACTTAGTGGCTTTGTCTTTGAGTTTATCTCAAGTACAAAATGTTTTTCAGGTTTCAATGTTAAAAGACTATATGCCAAATCCATCTCATGTTTTGAGTCTAGAAGTAGTTCAGTTAGAAGAGAATATTTATTTTGAGGAACAACCGGTCCATATTCTTGACCATAGAGAGAAAGTGTTGCAGAATATGGTGATTCATCAGGTTAAGGTTTTTTGAAAAATCTATATGGTTGAAGTGACAACATTGGAATCTAAAAATTCTATTTGGGATAAATATCCCCACTTATTTGATAAGTGAATAAAATTGCGAGGACACAATTTCTAAAAGGGGGGAAGGATGTAACATCCTAGGTAATTAAAGAATAAGGAATTTTCATATTTTTTAATATTTATGAATTAGATATTAAATTTACTTTAAATGTGATGATATGTATGATAGTGTACTCGACACACAACAAATATTTTCTCAGAAATCATATATTGAACACAAGACTGAGTTATACAAAAAATAACAATACATTATTAATATTATTATTTTAAATAGTAGTTATCATCTATCCATTATATTAAAAGGAATGAATAGAAATAAATAGATTATGATTAAACTTTATTATTATATATTTTAACTTTATTCTAATAAATTTTAGAGGCTTAAAATGAGAATAAATCCAACTTTAAGCATGCAATACTCTAAAATTTTTAAAATGTAGTTTTACCACCTTTAGATGAAGAACCCTTTTTAAATATAGTTTTTTTCACTTTTATATGTTTTATTTGAAAAAATAAACTTCTTATTTATAGGAGGGACATCAAAATTTACTTTGGATGAATTTTGGTATTTTTTTTATAAAATTCATATTTTAATGAATAGTAAAAAATATTGTGTTTTAATTCAAAAATGTTTTTTCATATGATTTATTTATATAATTAGATATTCCATTTAATTGGTTTTGAAGTGTTATTGGATTATTTTTTTATCATTTAATCCAATTCTATCCATTGAAATTATTTTCACATTGAAATTTGATGTAAACACATGTCAATCTTTTGATGGTTTTTACTTTCAAAAAACCCATTTTCTCATTTTGATAACTAGGATTAATTTTAAATTATTTACTACTAATTAGTTGTCTTGAATTTAGAAAAATGGATTCTATATTTGGAATCATAAGGTCCAAATTATGTAAATATGTCCCTTTTATTTTTAGACATTATGAATAGTAACCTCAGTAATTATTATTTTACCACGATTAAAGGTAAATTGGGTAATTAAGGGTAAAAATAGTATTATAATAATATAAAACTATTGTAAAACTTTTTCTAAGAAACTATTATGAGTTTATCACAACCATGATAATCCTTGGGTTTATTTTAGGACCACTTGGGGCAATTTGGATATCCTTAAATAGATTTATAATATTTTATTCATTGAATAGTCATTTTTGTTACACTCTTGTTTTTAACGCGTAATGTATTTTGATGTGGAGTTATATAATTGATATATTTGACTATAAATAGTAATTATACATATAAAAATATTATCGACGTCATGGTATTTTATTTATAATATTTAGACATTAAATAATCATATTTAATTATGACACAATAATGAGGGAGTGATTTCTTTATATGTGAAGGAATAAAATAAATGACATTATAAAAATTAAAATAAATATTATTTGAAATATTTTATACCATAAAATAATTTTATATGTGAATATTAAATTTTAGAATACTATTCAATGGTTTGGTTCGAAGTTATCTATCTATTTGTATTTTATTTAAACTCAATATATTGAATAGTGTAAAATTTGACATAATTGATATTTTATAAAAATAGTAATTTATTAAATTATTTAATAATAATATTTTTTTTAAAAATAAAAAAGTGACTATTATAATGTATACATGTTCATTAAGTGTCCAGTTAGGGGAAACTGACCCTATACTAGTAAAATCAATATCCTCTTAATAATTAAAATGTTGTTATCACTTTTAAAATTAAAAGAGAATAACTAAGGGTACATCGAAAAGAAAAGGTTTAAAATAAACTCAATAAAAGTATAAAATATTTTGGATGAGAGGATTTATAACTATCATCAACTTATATTCTACATATCTCATTTTTGAGCCATTTGGATTAAATAATTAATTTATATTAATTAAATATTTTAATACATTCCAAGGGTGCCCCCCTATCCTATAAGTAGGTACCCACTCTTCTCTAATACTCACACATATAAAGCTCTTTGGTTCTGCCAATATTTCCCCAAACCTCTTCCTAGAATCCCTACTGACATTCTGGAGGCCTTAGTGTATTCATAACACCCTCCTTAGAGATGTTAAGGTGTTTTTCAAAGGTGATCAACCGAAGAAGAGGTATCATTTTTTAGGAATTTCTATTAAACTTTTTATTCTACATAATTTTGATTAGTTGTTTCCAAAATAATGTAATAAATAAAGAATATAATATATGATGATATTTTTTATGGTTATGTGACAACCATATTCATCCTTCTACCCAGCCTACAAAAAACAAAATCACTATGCGTGCGTATGTACGATTTACCATTTCCATGCCTTGGTGAAAACTATTATTCATATATACTTTATTTAGATGGATATAAAGATGAGTATAAATGATTAAATAATGAATAATACTTGATAATTATTCTTTATAATTAATATACCATCCAATTACATACCATTTAACCATTAAATTGAATTATATCTCCATTCATGCGTAAATAAGGCTTACAGTGTCCACAACGCGATGAGATTAATCATCCACATTAACTATCAAAGAATCATTATAAATACATATATAAGTTTCTTTAAATTATTAATAAGATATTTATGATGTTATTATTATTTTTTAAGGATAAAATAATCTTTAACTTATTTCTATAATGATCAAATAAAAATGGAAAATGTTACTCATGTGTACGTACAACTTACCATCTCCATGATTGTAACACTCTTCAATTTTTCATATCCATATTTAATGAATTAATATAAAAATATAATTAATAAATAAAATTAATTATTATTCCATGGATACTATTATTTATATGATGGACTTATGACCACATGGACAATTTAAATCGTAACAAGTTCATTTTTGACTCAAGTACCGAATATCGACAAAACGTACGATATGAACTTAAAGAATTATGTAATTTTTAAAACATGGTTATAAGTGATATAAAGTGAATAATAAACTTGAAAGAGGTTCTTAAACAAGTATAAATTATCCTAATTTTATTATTCATGAAGATAAAGAAATAATGAGATGAGTCAGACTCAAGGTAAGAGACTTCATCTCAATCTCCTTTCATTGAGTCATACATTAATATTAAACACCACTTTATTTTATACGGTGAATAATAAACCCCATTGAATTTTAATTTCATTCAACAGTTTTCAAGAGGAATGTTTTTCTACAAAGTGTTTTGCTAAATGAAAAAAGGAATGTTTTTAATGCATGCAGCAACAATGACTTTTTTCGCCATTATGACCATTATTTGATATTTGGATTCCTTTACAAGCCATAATGTTTTTTAAAGAAAAATAAGTACCTTATGAACTTTTCATGTATTTTGGTATTGAAAATGGGTTTGGTGAAGGATTTATTATTTCAATATCTTGAAATTATCTCTTGTGATTTAATTTTGTAAATGTTATTTTTTTAATTTATTCTTGTTTTATGTGTTACAATTATGTTATGGTTCGTGGAAATTTTTTATGTATATGGGTGGTTCTATGATAAAATGAGTGAGGGTGAGCTCATGATATCTCTCTAATGCATTGGGAAATAGGACGGAGGTAAACATTACGGTTTTTTTAAGAGGTTTAAGGAATATACTATGATGGGAATTCCAAACGTAACCATAAAGGTTACTCCCTATGTAGCTATGAAATCTACAATGTTCGTATGTTATGGTTGCCACAAGTTACATTTATTATTTATGACTACTAAGAAGATATTCATTAATCTTATTATTTCATGAATAATTTTAAATAGATAATGTTTTATTGGATAAAAGTATGATTTCATGGGTTTATAACTATTCATGGACAAATGCTTTTCTTTCCTTATTTTACATCTGTTAATGAACATTTTATGCTCATCCCAAGTTTTTGAAAAGTTTTCAATAGGGTATAAGGATAGTTAAGAGAAAAGAAAAAGTCAAGATGAATGTTATGAATAATTTTATCAAGAAAATAAATCATATTTATTTTCTAAAATTTTTATATTGTGGAAAAAATGGATACTATTTTAGTTGTATCTACTTTGTATAAATTCGAGTTATTATGTAATAGTTATGGCCTAATTATCTAAAACTCTAAACCAGAAAAGATCCTCAATGTGAAAGAAAGTAAATTATTATTTAAAACTCAATATTATATAATTTTTAAGGATAGGGTCTTATGCACATCGTCTCATAGGTCATGCTGAGTGGTGAGAAGATATAGGAGTAAAGAAATCCTTACATCTAATAATTATTTAGAATAATTTAAAATGAATGTAGTTCAATGATTATGTTTAAGATTATGTGATATGATTGATCCGTAGAACATAACTTCATGCCATAAGGACTCTCATGTCGTGACAGGATCATTTATGTGGGATAGTGTGGGGTTTACTCATTGAAGTTACCCTTCACCAGTGTATTTCTATTGTTTGGATGGTGTGGGGATTACAAATTGAAGCTTCCCATAGGATATAATTCCATGTGAGTGGTAGAGGTGTGGGGGTTATCCCATGCAACCCATATATAGAGCATTAGGTTCTTATCACACAAGGTAATACTATAGATTTATTTCATGTTCTATATACATTGTTGTTCATTTTAACATCGTACGACTAGGATGTAAAACTTGGGAGTTTCACATCATTCATCTCAGATGTGGGTGGACTATCTCATCACCCATAGGGCTTACATGACCACCACTCATGCACCATTGGTCGAGGAATGATTTTTTTTCACATATAGGGTACAAATATGGGTGGAGTGGTCAATGACGAGGTCCATGTTAGAGTCCCCATGATGAGAAGCATCATGGGTTTGAGTACCCATGCCTAGAATAATAAGGTAATGTAACAGGTTCACTAATGGGATAGGTTACATCTTGTAGGAGACTTAGAAGTTTTTGCGCACAAGGTTTGAGAGTTTCATGAAACAGTTGTGAAATATGGGTGCTGAAGCACAAGGGAAGGGTATGAAGTAAGCAGTATAGGTGTGCATAGGTTTGGGTGTTGTACGCAATATCATGGTTGCGTACAAGCATGGGAGTTCTGCACAAGTTCAAAGTTTCACCCAAGAAGGCTATTTTCATGCACCCAACTTTCCATGGAGGTTTTTCTATAACGATCAATCAACCATGGATCAAGTTAGGTTTGGACCAATGTAAGGTCTATCACATAATGTTTTATACCTTGGTTGATCCATGTGGTACGCCTCATGGAAGATAAGTACTTGCATGCATGAGAGTGGAATTTCATATTTTAGAGAGCCTCCCCAAGAATTAGGGGGTGGCCTTTTATTTATAGCCAAAATCCTTGGTAGTGGGTGTGCAAGTATCTTCTTTCATGAAAGTGGCTTTACGTGCGGTCCTTTCCTCTATCGCTGGGCTTCATTGTGCAACACCATCATATTGATGCCACCTTTGGCCTGAAAAGGGGTCTTTTGTACACATCATTATTTTATTACATTCATATTTCTTTCTTTCATGTGTCTTCCTTTTCATTCCAATCAACCTTGGTGGAATATATAAAAAATCCCACCTTTTTTTCTTTTAATATCTTTGAGCATTAGAAGTGGTTCATGTGTGCAACAGATGAAACTTGTACCCACCACAATCATCAATCTCAAAATGGTTTTTCAGGGTGTGATTCATGCCCTATTCATAAAAAACTGGATGTTTAAGGTTTCAAGTGAAATTTTGGCACCAATAGTATATCATTAATATATCTACCAGGTGATATAATAGTGTGTCTCTCCTTATAAATCACTTATAATCGACGAAAATATGTAATTTCACCTATCACTGATATCTAACTCATTAAACTCATCAAATTATAAAATTCAAAAACTAATATTTGTTAGCTTCATTAAAATGTTATATAATCCATCAAAACTATCACTATAAGTTATTCTTACTTGGATGTATTTACATAGTGTTTCTGATAATAACCACCACTTATGAATTACATCTTATTGAGATATGAATCATGTAGAGCATACCATGCATATGGTTCCTACTATATATTATACAAGTCCTTCTTTAATCTTGACATCTTGTTTTTATTTCATCCAAAAATAAAACCTACAATCTATTCAATATAGAATTCTTCTTTGAGTACACCATTTAAAAAATGGTATTTCAACATCAATCTGGAGTATTTTAAAACCTAGTGGAATTTCCACAGTTTGAAACAGCATGATTGACTCAAGCTAATACATTGGTGAAAATATATCTTCAAAATCTATTCCTCCAATCTATACATATCATTTAAATACCAACTAGGCCTAATTTTTAATCACATTACAATTTTCATCAAAATTGATTATGAAGATCCACTTTGTTTCAATCAAATTATAGTTTTCAGATCATTCTATAGGTTCCCATGTCTATTTTTTTTAATTTTATCTAGATTATCATACATGGATCTTATCTATTATTTATATTTATATCCTATCAAAACAATGCTTGATCCATATTCTATAGTCATGCAATATTCTTTATTGTCCTCCTTTTTCACGTTTGAGTTGGTGAAAAATTATCACCACTTATAGTGGATGGATCAAATATCATCCTATTATTTTTTCTTAGTAGTGTAGGTTGACTATATCTAAGACATGTTTCTCCTCTGACTTAACCTTTTAATCAATATCTTTTTAATTACTTTGTATAGTCTCATAATTTATACTAGATTCCTTATCTTCTTCGAAGACTTCAACCAAGATATAAATCTACGAATTCTTACATTGCCTCTCATCAAAAACATTGAAATAATTAGTTTCATCTTTCTTATTTATCCTATTATTTAAGCATTTATAAAATTTATGCATCATTGAGTAGCCTAAGAACACTATTTCATCTACAGTATCACTATATATGCCTTGATTTTATTATTTACTCCAAATGTAGCATATAATTATAAAAATAAAAAATTTTCAGTGTTGTATTCCTTCCATTCCACATCTCATAGTGTGATTGTTCTTCTCTAGGTCTTATAAGTTTCCTATTGTAAGTTTATACTACAACCTTAACTTCCTCCTTATGTTAATAGAACGAGGTACCACTTTTAATGAGTAGTGTTTCAGATATGTTTTTCCCTATTAAATTTTTCCATTCAGAAATCCCATTCTACTATAGAGTACACAGTGAGGAAACCTCATGTTTAATTCCATGTTTTTATAGATAGTTCTCCACTTCAATGGAAATATACTTTATTCCATTATTTTTTCATAGTATTTAAAAATGGGACTAGTTTTTACATTCTACTTTGGTGAATCCTTATGCACTCCATGACCTCCTTCTTTCTTTTCATTAACATGAAATAAGTCATTATGATATAATCATCAATAAAGAGAATTAATTACCTTAATTCATGTTTTTTATAGATTAATTAGGACAAAAAATCAGTATGCATCAAACCATGTAAGTCATATACTCTTTTATCTTTTGTCAATTGGTGATACAAACCATCTTACCTTTTATGTAGGAATCACATGTACTCTCTCGACCATATTTTGAGTTTGGTATGTCTATTATTTCATTCATCTTGGATATATTTTCAATAATTTTTAGTTAATATTTCCAAAACATTAATTCCAAAAATCATTATCTTCTTACTTCATAAAAAACACATTTTTTTTATTTTATGTCCACCTGGTAAAGATCACCACTCATACGTATAAGAGAATTCATAGTTTTAATTTTGATCAGGAATCCTTTTCAATTGAAATTTTCCTCCAACCCAAGTTTACAAATGTCACTCGCACTCAATAGAATGTGCCTCAATCCATCCATAAGTAGTACTTATGTTCAACAAAGTTCATCACCTATAAGTCTCATATTGACACTTAATTTTACTTTTAAAACTCCATCATTTTTGAAGAAAACCATGCAATAAACTATTTCACTCATGTTTTTAAAGAGATTTAAATTTATAATCATATGTGATGGAAACCCACTATCAAGGATCCATGTGTTTAATTCATTGTAACATTTAGTGAAACTTTATTTAGGATTTCACTTTCCCTCTAGTATTCTTATCATTCAAAGAGACACCCACATGTGTGGGGATAGTGGATGAAACCTCCTATCTCTCCTCAAAATAGATAGTATGATAATTTTCACCTTATTATAAAATGGATAAAATCTATTTCCCAAATTAATTTCATTTTTTAGTCTGGTATGAATCCATATTTGATTTCTATGGTAGATATTTGTACTTCTTCTTCCTCTAAGCAATCATGGCCAACTTATTCTTCCATTATGAAAAGGATGTTTTTATAGATCATATTTTCTAAATAATTTTTTAGTTTAAAGTATATTTTTTAGGTAAACTACCACTCTATATTTTTTATAGTTTCTATCTAATATTTATTACCATATAATTTCATAGTACACATTATTGCAATGTGTCATACTTTTTCCATCTGAAGAATTATAAGGGTATCTTACCTTCAAATTTTACATTTCAATTTTTAAAATTTATTACTACCAGAGATAAAAAATCATCATTCATATCTTAAACTTCAACACCATATTTAGTGATATTTATATTATCCATGTATTTTAAAGAAATTTCCTTATTTGTATAATTTTATATTCCTATTTTCGTAACACATATTTTATATTCCACTAAATTTTTGTGAATGACATCCAATGAAAGTTCAACCAAATTTATTTCTTCAAGAAAAGATAATTTTATGTTATAATGATTTGGTAAAATCCTAATGATGTTCCTCAAAACATTAAGATCCATTATTATTCACTATGTCCTCAGATAGATCAACCCACATCAATAATTTAATTAAAGAACCCATAAATATTCTCATCATGATACATCATTAAATCATTAAAAATATTGTGTAAAACTTGAAGCTCTTCTCATTTAACCTTTTTATAATCTTAATAAATATTATAAAACATATCTCATATATCCTTTGTATTTATGTAGCTCATTACTTTCATGTGGATCTGGTTTGATAGTTCACTAGATAGAGAATTATTGGATTTAGCATCAACATCGAGTGTCTTTATATATCATTCATTAATATAAAATTTTCAAGAATTAGTTACTTGTATTTAATGAATAAAGGTATATTAAACATTGAGTCGAAGATATTATATGTGATTACTCAGACCCAAACTCCTAGATCTCATGATTATAGATACATATTTTACATATTTCCTTTGATACTAGCTGTAAAGTCAGAAATATAACCATTTATACTTACTAAATAAAAAATGGTTATTTAATATTGTATATATAAATTATTATTTCAAGTTTATAGACTTAGAGAATCAATACAAAAAATAAACTAATAAATCCCATGTTTTTTGTATAAAAAGGATAACTTTTCCATTATATATGAAGTTACTTAATTTATGACAAGTCTTCAACATCTCCCAAGAATTCTTTCACAGGGGTTACCCTTCTAAACATGTCATTTGTACTATATTTCACCATAGACTATGAGATAATATATACATATGAAGCGGTGAGATCAAACAATCTATAAGGGAAAACATTAAAACTGAAGCAATTGTGGAATAAACGTGATATAAATATACTAGAAGGAATAAGAAAACAATATGAAACCATAATAAATTTGAAATTGGGAGACTTATATATCCATGAAAAGAAATAAAAAAAATATATTAATAATAATGATATCATATTAGTGCAATTCATAATACAAGACATTAAAAACCTACTTTTAAGACTTGTTGCAAGACACATTACTTTTTATTGAGAACGTAGTCAATAAATATTTTTGAATTGGGAAGTTAAACACCAAATAACCAAACATTTTTTTATCTCATGAGACATGTCGATGCATAAAGGGTCTATATAATTCATAGCACTAACAATAACCTGATTATGTCCAATGCACTCACTATAAGATTCAGGGAGACCTTTCATACCACTCCTTTAGGAACAACTTACTCAATAAAACTTTGATATCTATATAATGAATAATATAGAATATCAATACATAATAATACTGTGTTGGTAGTCAATAATCACAATGAATGAAATTTGTTTTTACCATGTCAATAAAATGGAAAAAATAATCATAACCCATCCAAGAAAATATGTTGGATGTATAAAAATTACAAATTCAACTTTCCAACATTCATTTGTAATGGAATAATAATATATAGAATGATAATAATTTTCCCCATGTTAATAGAATGGATAAAATGATCATAACCCATCCAAAGTAAGATGATGGATATTTAGAAAATACATATTAAACATTATAATAATCATTTGTATTGAAATACCAATATATAATATTCCAATATATTTCCCCATGTCATTATAATATCATTCTTCCTAGGCGACTATCATCCAATCAAAATTTTAAAAAATGTGATGTTCACAACATATAGAAAAATGAGTATACTTCTAAGTCAATAATTGGAAAAAAAATAATCATATGACATCCATATGAATAATTTGAATGGTTTTAAAATAAAATATCCTTAGTGTAACAATATAAACATATAAGGATATATAAATAGATGAAAAACAATCTTGCAAAAGAATACTTAAATAATACCACCAAAGAAGGGAACCCAAATTGTATTGTTTGGTATCGTGAATTTATTTCCCCTAAATGAAAAATATACCTATTAAAGGATAAATCATGAAACATAAACCCTATTAGGGATTTTTTTAAATTAAAGGTAAATGAAAGTAAAAAATTTAAAATATCTTTTATAAATTTTTTTACATCGATGAAAAATAAGAAGGTAAAGGATAATTATAGAAGTATTTTTAAAAAGGTGAAGTGAAAACTCATTAAAAACCTATAATTCTTATATAATATACAATAATTTATCCTTTAAAATTAAATAATTTTTTATTTAGGAATTTTGGATCTAAAACATTTGATTATGAAAGTGACATTTTTGATACTTCAAATTACCTTTATTGAAACCCACATTATTAAAAGAGTAATAAAACATTTTTTATTAAAAGATTATATTCCAAAATAGGACTAAGAAATAACATACAGTAAAATATTAGATAATAATAACCTAATAATAGAATAACAATTCTCAAGATAAAGTATTATAACTCAATGAAGGGGATTTGAGTTACAAATAATCCTTATTATTGAGGAAAGAAATGTATCAATAGACAATTGAATATGATAACATGATTTGGATAGTAAATCACATGAAATATAATGAGTTTTCAAAAAAATACCCATGGTAAGTGAATACAATATTCAAATAAATCATGGTTCACATAGTGTATTACGTCTCAAAGAATCAGAATTGAGATCAAGAAAACCCTTACAGATTGAGTAACACTTCAATAAAAAACAACTTGAAAGATAGAGATTATAATTAATTTAAAATAGTATTATTAAAATATAATTCATTATATAGTATCTCATATAGAAAATATAAACAAAAAAAATTAAACTAGTTTCATAATACTAAACTTGTCTCAAAGAGAGGAATTTGAGATGAAAACCCAAACCATATTCTAGACTCATTCTATTAACACAACTAATGTTATGAATAATCAAACTGATTTAATTATATACCTTCATAAAACCATATTATATATTATTTATTTTAATATAGACCATTTATTCTCATTTACCATTTATTATTATATAGTTTTATTTCCTATATCATTTACTTGAGTTTTTTCGGTCATTTTTTCATAACTCCTTTTGTATGTTGATCATTGTAGAAAGCATTGTGAACTAGTTTCATAATATTCATTATCTTAATAGGTTTATGTAAATAATTTTTACATATTAAATATATTTTTAAATATAAAAATTATGGATGATGTTGAAAAATAATGCTCATTGCTCATGGAGGTGATAATTCACACGTATGGAGAATTAATGTTTCCATTTCTCAATGAATGAGACAGAAATAAGGTATATAATAATTTGGAATTTTAGAATTATATTTATATTATATATATAATATTTATTCATTGATTTCAACCTTTTTATTATCCCTGGATTGTGGTGTCAAAACCAGAATACGTCAATTTGTGGAGGTGGTAGTGCACAGTACACAATAACGATGACTTTATTTTTATTAAATGATAGAGAGGAATGAATAATGGTTATTAAATTAATATGAAAACATATTTTTATTATAATTATACATAAGTAATTATATTATCACGGTTATATGTTATTTGGAATATTAATATTAAGAATAGAAACATAATTAGTATATAAAACTTATGTTGGAGACTTTATATTTCCTCGGAAAACTCCTTGGAATTGAAGCACATAGGCCAACATTGTAATGACCCGACCCCAGAATCCCAAATCTAGTGAATTATTTTAATACATTGGTATGATACAAGGAATCATGTACCGATGGTCCGATCAGTTTAATAGTCTTGGAAAATAGATTACATACATGAACTTTACATTAATATTTATAACATAAAACACAATAGAGATACTCCTTTGAGAGGAACATTATTCCCCTAGATTAACCCTGAAAATCAATCATAAAACACTTATTGTCATCCTGGGAAAAAAAATGGGTGATCTTAGATTCTTAATAAGGATAAATAATATAGCGGAAGCTATCATACATAAGCACAAACTTTTAAGGCAAGGTACAAAATTGAAACACAAGCCTTTTAAAACACTATCTTCAGCATAATATGGCATGATTAAATGAAACATTACCATATAAACATGAACATGGATATTTAATAGTCAAATAATCATATATAAAATCAATAACTAATCTCATAACGAGGGAATGCATAATGTCGGACATCTTAACCACTATGTCAAGGCCTCATGCCAAGACCATACACAAATATTTAATCAAGGCCTTATTCCAAGACACTAGTTTGTATCATGAGACCCACCGACGCATCGAGGGGATATAGTGGGCCCCACCCATCACTTACAAGTCCAATTCATTCTTTATATGAAAAGGTTGAAACATAACATAGACATTCATATTAAAACTAACTTATGAAATGTCAATAATTTAACTGTAAACCATGAATGTTATAAAAATAAAACAACCATAGTAGAACATATCAAAAAACCTTTAATAAAATATGGAAGATTTTATCATAATAAATCAACTTCAAACAAGCATAAAATCCAACAAATGATGTTGATATAGATGAAAATAATTTCATAAATTCATTAAAATTCTATGAGAGAAATATCCCTTTTTCATGAAATCGTTTAAAAGTTGCACAATTTATAAAGAATTCATTTAAAATAGATTTTTTAATCAAAGTTACCCATACCACTTTTAAACATTTTAAATGAATTAACATTTTAAAACAATCATGTCTATATAAATAAATCCTTAAAACCTTTTGTAAAAACATGGACATTAATTAAATAGATTTAGAAAAATAAATATATAAAATATTTCAAATTATGATCTAGTTAAAGAGACCCTTCCATAAAATCTAAAAATATTCCTTTTGAAAATAATTTTTTGAAACATGGACATGGATGATAGATACGTAACAATAAATACTTACACCTAAACAATCTCCGATAATAATGAGATTGAGGAATTTACCCATACCTTAGGTACGACACTCTTCGTACCTATCCGAAACTCATGTATAATGTTTTTAAAAATATTATTAACTTATATAAGAATCATAATAATATATATTATATCATATATGATTCTTTTATGACATTATATTACCCGTTTATTATCAATTCCATGTTAATGCAACATTTTGGGTAATAATCGCTTTGTTTATCGTATGTGTTTTGACTTGTTATTCTTGATTGTATTACATATATCATAATTTAAATACTTCAAGAATGTAAAACATGATTTATATATCATATATATTATGTATATAAATATATATAATAGAGATATAAATAAAATGGAACACACCGTTCATAGAGATGGTAGGTCGTACGTACGCATAAACGCTGTTTAAGTTTGCTTATCGTATCAAATGGAAGTAAGTGACTGACATATATATATATATATCATACAATTAGAATTATTATTTCATATATTTCATACATATTAATAATATTTTTTTTGTAATCATTCTTGTATGCTGAACATGGAAGATGAGTCTTATCACATCATGGAGATCGTAAACCGTACGTACGCACGAGCGACGATATCATTTATTTAATGATTAAATGGTATGTAATTGGGAAGAATATTAATTTTAAATAATCAATATAATGTTATATTTATTATTTACATCCATTATATTAATATTTATACCCATATAAATAAAGTTCACATGAAAACAAAATTACACCACAGCGTGGACACGATAAGTCATAAGTACGTATGCATGGTGATATTGTTTTTCATAGGATGGGTAAAATGAGGAATATGATTGTCTCATAATTATAATAACATATAACAATATGGAATTTACATGTGTTATTATTTTATTTTGGAAACAACAGAGAAAGGGGAATTATAATAAGAAAAGAACTTTGAAAGAGGTGATAAACCAATTTCCTCTTTTCAGGTGTCTCCTTTTGATTTACACAAAAGGACCCCTTAGGAGAGCTTTCTTCCCAAATTATATCCTCTAAAATGATATGAGTGATTTTATGGGAGGAAATGGTTAGATTTTGGGTGATCCAAAGAGTTTTTTAGGCTTGAATTAAAGATAAGGGTAAGTTCCCTTTTATAAAAGATGTGAGGATCACTTTTGGAAAATCATAAAATATTAATTTATTATAAATTGATTTTCAGTTTATAATAGCTCCAAAGTGATTTATTTCCAGTATAAGATGTGTATGGGTATAAATCCTCTCATCCAATATATTTTAGTCGTTTTTAGGCCATAAAATTATCCTTATATTTTAGATTTAACCCTTAGTTAAATAGTTTAACTCTTATTGTGTCTTCTTATATTCTGAAACTATAGGGTTAATATAGTTGCAATAAAATGAAAAAAGAACCCCAATTAGATTATTAATGAAATTATTATTATTATTTAAGTAGTTTTTACTAATCTTATATTTTTAGTACTATTATATAATTTAAAAAAATAGTATTTATTTTAAAACTCATTTATGTCAACTTTGACACTATTTAGTAATTGATTTTTTTAAAGTCATAACAACTTAATTACTTCAAACCAAAGGTATTTAATCAAATATAATATTTTAATATCATCCATAAAATTATTTTATGGCATAAAAAGGTTCAAATTACATTTATTTTAATATTTATAATATCATTTATGGGAATCTTTGATTAATAATATAATCAATGCATCATCATTATGTCATAAATAAATTTATTTATTTAATGTCTAAAAATTATAAATAAAATAACATGATCTATGAAATATTTTTATATTTCTAATTACTATTTATAGTCAAATATATCATTTATATAACCTTATATTAAAATTTTGTATTAAAAGATACATGTTTATGTTATATTTATCTTTACTTTAAATTAATTATTATAACGTGTCATTATCACACCCAAGTGGCTCCATGGAGTCCCAAAATCGAACCAAGGATTCAGATGGCTATAAATATAACATAAAATAGGATTAGAACATTTTTAGGGTATTTTATATTATTATAATTTTTTTTAACCCTTATTTACCTGATATACCCTTTTACCATGGTAAATAAAAATAATTACTGAAGTTACTATTCATAATGTCTAAAAATAAAAGGTACCAATTTACAAAATTTAGAACTTATAATTCCAAATATGGAATCAATTTTTCAAAATTAAAAATTCATAATTGGTAGAAATTAATTTAAAATTAATTCTCCTTGTCAAAACAAAAAAGCAGGTTTTTAAGAAGTAAAAAATGTCAAGACATTGACATGTGTTTATGTTCAATTTAAATGTGAAATTACTTAAAATGACCTAAATTATATTAAATGATAAAAATATAATCTAATTATAATTTAACAACACTCAAATGTATAATTTAACACTATAAATTACTTCAATTTAAAAAGTTGTTTTCAATTAAAATTTAGTATTTTTCACTATTTATCAAAATATGAAAGTTATCAGAAAAGTACCAAAAATTCATTCAAAATAAATTTTTATATCCCACTTATAAAGAATAATTTCATTTAATAAAATTGAATATATAAAAGTGTCAAATATTGGATTTAATAAGGGTTCTCTATTAAAAGGTGGAAGACTGTATTTTTTAAAAATACTTCTTTTATCTAAAAAATTGAATTTGTCTTTAAATTATGTCTAAGAAACACAAAATATTATTGTTAAAATTATATGGGACATATAAAATTCAAATTATTGTTAATACTATTCATAACTTCTTTTCAAATGGCTATTTTCATAGGTCATGGTGCACTTGAACTCAGTGTTGCGTACATCGCACACTATTGAATTATTTAAAAAGGAAACGTAGCATGGAAGCTTGGGGTGTTACATTATCCCATACTTCAATAAATTGCATCCTAGAAATTTAAACTTAGGATTGAAAACTAGGGGTTTGACATTTCAAAACATCTTTGTTAAAATACCAATCTAAAAATAGATTAATGAGGCCTATATTTTAAAATAAAGAAATGTAAGTATGAAGTTTACTGAAAATAACACATACTAGGGTTCCATAAAGGAAAATATGGACATGGAAGAGAAAAATAAGCATAAAGTTCTGATGGAGAGTGATAGAGAATATTATTAGGAGAATGTTAACAATCTAAAAGCCATAAATATGCAATGATCCAAGGGACCATTTGATTCATCGCAAAAGAGAGTACATGGAAAACATTTTTGGTATTCAAGATCCTTTTCCTAAAGTTGAAGACCTTGAGAATAAATTCATACTTGATTTCAATACAATATCAGCAATGGTCATGCCTTGAGTGATTTACACTTCGTCTATTATTCAAGGAAATGAATTTGAATTTTTCATTTATAATGTTTTTTGAAGATCATGTGATCCCTAAATAAAATTATAGGTCATTCCATCTACAAAAAAAATAGAACGAGTTATCACATATGCATAAGTCCACTTATAGTGAGATAATAGATTAATAAAAAAAACTTCAACTGGAGTATAAATTATACTATCCATAATTGGATAACCTTACAATCCTTCCAAAATTGAAAATCTACAACTTTAGAAATAGGTGAACCTAATCATCTTAGTATTTATATCCCATATATCATAGGGTAGCTCTTGGTTGTCACATTCCAAATATCTGAACGCCTTCACCGTGTATTCTCTTGAGTCATGGTGACAACTTGAATTATTAGATATCCTTATTGAAAACATGCATGTTTCCTTGGTCCAAAACAAAGTGAATTATTCCTTAAGTCCCAAAAAATTGTCTACTTAATACATGATAGCATAACCCTCATGTAGACAAATATATAATCAGTTCTCAAGAAACTAGCATCATCCAATTTACTTATTCAAATCCAAAATATCTTTATCAAAACATTATTATCTTAACATAAGGAGAATATTAAGTGTTATATTTACCTTAATCATATTTTCTCTAGATATAATATTACCCTTAAATAAAATTTATTTTCCATTATAACTATTCAACATATTCTTGAAAATCCTTAGTGAAAAAATAAACTAAATACTCCTTATATAATTTACTTATTTGTAATTCTTGAATCCAAATACTAAAATAATTCAAACCTACTAATTCAATGGTTAGTATAGAATATATCCTTCCCCGATTTAGAGGTAGATTATTATGTCTGGGCATTGATTTGGGTAATTCCTATGATTTCCACATATGAGACATTGAAATTCATAACAATGTTTCACTCTGTGACCATTTTTCCCATAGAGATAACATCTTCCCCTCCATTTGAGGTATTCCTCAAGGTTCTTCTTCCCTTCCTCTTCACATGCAGGAAGGAGAACATTTTTTCCTCTATGATTCTTAATATTTGAACATTTATAAACGTTCTTATTCCTCTTACTCAATGTGTTATGAAAGTCATCAAATATCACAGTTTTAATTATATATATTATGATAACTGATTCAACATAATCACAATATCTTTCCCTCTAATTATTATCCAAATTTTTTTATCCGAATCACCAGATTATCTATCATACTCAATGTTAATCCAATTCCTTTTGGTTTCATCCATTAACTTATACCAGAAAGAATAGGGTGAGAAACACATCTCTTTGATGAAAACCAAATAATCAAGGGAAGGTACATTCAATTTATAACACCTTAGGTTTAATCCTCAGTTATCCATGATCATTAAAAAATCTATTGGTTCTTTTATACTTATCCTCATATTTTACCTTAGAGTTATGATCCATAATCTATGTTTTCTCAATCTATTTCCAAGGTTGTTGCTAAAATTCCACTTATACGAACTATACTACCCTGACCCCAAAATCCCAAAGTTTGTGAATTATTTTAATATATTGACACGATACAAGGAATCATCTCACAAAGTACCGATCAGTTTATCAGTCTTGGAAAATAGATTACATACATGAAATTTACATTAATATTTCTAACATAAAACACAACATATTTAATCCATAGATAATGACATTATTCCCCTATATTAACCCTGCATATCAATCATAAAACACTTCTTGCAATCCTTGGAAAATAAAACATAAGAAACGGGTGAGATCAAATGCATAGTAAGGATAAACAATAGAGAATTTGCTATCACAAATAAGCACAAACTTTTAAGGTAAGGTACAAAATTAAAACAAAATCCTTTTAAAACAGTATCTACAGCATAATATAGAAATAATAAAAAAACATTACCATATAAACATGCACATGGATATTCTACTAGTCGAATAATGACATGTAAAATCAAGAACTAATCTCATAATGAGGGAATGCATAATGCCGGACATCTTAACCACTACGTCAAGGCCTCATGCTAATATTATACAAAAATATTATGTCCAGGCCTTGTTCCAAGACACTAGTTTGTCTCATGAGACCTACCAATGAATAGAGGGCCTACAGAATTCCCTACCCGTGACTTACTATGTCCAATGCATTCATCATATTAAAATTTTGAAACATAAAATAAAAATTCATATTAAAAATACCGTACGATATGTTAATAGTTTAACTATAAACCATGAATGGTTTAAAAATAGTACATCCATAGTCAAACATATTATAAAATTTTCAATAATATATGGAAGATTGTATCATAATTAATCAACTTTAAACAAGCATAAAATCCAACAAAGGATGTTGACATAAATTATAATAATTTAATAAATTAATTAAAACTCATTGAGGGAAATATCTATTTTTCATGAAATCATTTAAAAGTCAATTTTTTTTAAAGGAAGTTATTTAAAAGTGATTTTTGAATCAAACTTTCCCATACCACTTTGAAATTTTTTAAATTAATTAAAATTTAAAAACAATCATGTCCAAATAAATAAATCCTTAAAACCATTTTGAATAACATGGACATTAATTAAATAGATTTAGAAAAATAAATCTTTAAAATATTTAAAATGATGATATAGGTAAATATACCCTTCTATAAAATAATAAAATATTAATTTTGAAAACATTTTTATGAAACATGGACATTAATGATAAATATTTCCCAATAAATACTTACACATAAACAATCTCGGATAATAATGAGATTGAGGAATTAACCCTTACCTTAGGCCGGATACTCTTTTTACGTGTCCAAAACTCCTATATAATGTTTTTAAAAATATTTTTAAATTAAATAAGAAACATAATAATATTTTTTATACCATATATGACTCATTTATGACTTTAAATTACCCTTTTATTAACAATTCCATGTTAATGCAACATTTCGGGCAATAATCGCTTTGTTTATCATATGTGTTTTGACTTGTTATTCTTGATCTTATTACATAGATAATAATTTAAATAATTCAAGAATATAAAACATTATTTATATATAATATATATTCTATATGTAAATATATATAATAGACAGATAAATAAAATGGAACACATCATTCATGGAGATGGTAAGTTGGACGTACGCATGAACACTGTTTCTGTTTTCTTTTTATATTGAAAGGAAGTAAGTGAATGACATATATATGTGTATATAAATATCATAGTAGAATTATTATTTCATATATTTCAAACTTATTAATAATATTTATTCTTTTAATAATTTTTGGATGGTGAACATGGTAAATGAGTCTCATTGTGTTGTGGAGACGGTAAGTAGTTCATACACACGAGTGTTGGAATCATTTCTTAATGGTTAAATGGTTTGGAATTGGATGAAATATGAATTTTAAAGAAGAACTATCATGTCATATTTATTATTTAAATCCATTATATTCATCTTTATACCCATATAAAAAAATGTACATGAAAAACAATTTACACTACGACGTGGAGATGGTAAGTCGTACGTATACACGCATGGTGATATTGTTTTTCATAGGATGGGAAAAAGGAGGAATATTTTTTTACCATAATTATAACAAAATATAATAATATGGAAGGTACTGTATTTATTATTTTATTCCAAAAACAATATATAAAGATTAAGTAGAAGAAGAAAAGAACTTTGAAAGAGGTGATAAAACAATTACCTCTTTTTGAGTGTCTCCATTTTATTTACACAAAAAGACTCCTTAAGAGGTCTTTATGCCCAAATTGTAGCCTATATAATGATATGAGGGATTTTATGAGAGGAAATAGGCAGGGATTAGATGAGAAAAATGGCTTTGGAGGTGTGAATTAAATAGAAAAAGAAGTTCCCTTTTATAAAAGATGCGATGGGCACTTTAACAAAATATTGAAATATTAATTTATTATAAATTTATTTTCAGTTTCTAATAGCTCCAAAGTAATTTATTTATTGGATAATATGATTATGGGTAAAAATAATCTCATAAATTAGGTGTTAGACATGTTTAGGTCCTAAAATTAACCTTATCTTTTATATTTAACCCTTTGTTAAATTGTTTATCTCTTACCATGTCTTCGTATATTTTGACACTATAGGGTTAATATTGTTTCTAAAAAAAGAAAACCTAACCCCAATTGGATCATTAATGTCATTTTTAAAATTATATAAGTCATTTTTTTAAATCTTGGATTTATAGGACTATTATATAATTTAATAAAATAGTATTTGTTTTAAAAACTCATTTTTGTCAATTTTGAAACTATTTAGTAATTGATTTTTTAAATTCATAAAAAATTTATTACTTAGAAAAAAGGTATTAAATAAAATATAAAATTTCAATATAATCCATAAAATTCGTGCATGTCATTAAAATATTCAATTTACATTTATTTTAATATTTATAATATCATTTATTTTAATCTTTCATTAATATGGTAATCACTGCATCATCACTGCGTCATAAAGAAATTTAGTTATTTAATATATAAAAATTATAAATAAAATAAAATTATGTATGAAATAGTTTTATATTTCTAATTAATATTTATAGTTAAATATATTAGTTATATAATCCTATATTAAAATTGTTGTAGTAAAAGATACATGTTTATGTGATATTTTTCTTTACATTAAATTAATTATTATAACCTGTCATTATCACACACAAGTGGATCTAAGGGGTCCCAAAATTGACAAAATGATGACCATGGTCATAAATATATAGTGAAATAGGATTATTATAGGTTTTAGGGTAGCTTTATATTATTATAATATTATTTTTTACTGTTATTTACCTGATTTTCCCTTTAACCAAAGTAAATAAAAATAATTTATGAAGTTTTTATTCATAATGTCAAAAAATAAAAGGTAAATACTTATAAAATTTTTACCTTATGATTCCAAATAAGGAATATATTTTTACAATTTCAAAACGAATAATTGACAGAAGTTAATTTTATATTAATTATCATTATCAAAATAATAAAACAGGTTTTTTAAAAAGTTAAAACTATGAAAATATTGACATGTGTTTATATCCAATTTAAATTTTAAATTACTTAAAATGAAATAAATTATATTAAATGATAAAAATATAATCTAATTATACATTAAAAGCACTCAAATTTATAATTTATCACTATAAATTATATTTATTAAAAAATTTGTTTTCAATTAAAATTTAGTATTTTTCGCTATTCATCAAAATATGAAAGTAATAAGAAAAGTACCAAAAAGTCATAAAAAATATATTTTTATGTCTCAGTTATAAATAATAATTTAATTTAATCAAATATAATATATAAAACTGTAAAATATTGTATTTAAAAAGGTTTCTCCATTAAAAGGCAAAAAAACTACATTTTTTAAGAATACTTCTTTTATCTGAAAAAATGAAATTTTCCTTATATTATGTATAATAAACACAAAATATGAATGTTAAAATTATCTGAGATATATAAAATTTAAATTTTGGTTAATAATATTTATAAAATTATTTTAAACGGCTAGTTATATAGGTCATGGTGCGCTTGAACTCGGTGTTGCGTACATCACACACTATAAAATTATTTAAAGAGGAAGCGTATCTTGGAAACTTGGGGTGTTTAAAACATAGTGTGACAAAAAGATTTTAAATGTGTGAGGTAATTATAAGATATTATATTTGGGTAGATTTTGAATGAAAATTATAATCTTAGGTTCATTTTGAAAGGGTGTAAGTTACCCCATTTTATATGAGAAGAAAATGACACTTTTGGAAACATGTTTTATATTTTAATAATTCCACAACACTATTAGTCAACTGATGGATAAATGTTTTTGGAATAGTAGATTATAGGGTGTATTTTGTTTGATAAAGACTCAAAAAATGCATTCCATACCTATTTTAAACATTTCATTGTGTTTTTTACCATTATGTTTTTACATTTTACTCTTTTATTGTTAAACTAGGAAACTAGTTTTTAACTAAGTGATTTTATATGTTATTAAAAGTGTAGTATAAAACATATAACTAAATTTAGGTTTTATGGTAAAAAGTTGACCTCTAGATAATATAAATAATTTTCTAATTATTTATAAAATTAACTTTTAAATTAAAATAGATAATGTGTACAAAAAATATTTTAGTAGAAAAAATGAAATTTTGACCATTATGGATTCTTAATCTTGTTTAATATTGATTTACAATTAAATGAGTATTGATATATTTATTTATATCTCTATAAATAATATAAGACTCATTATTTAAATTATTTCAATTAAATTTATTCTATATAAATTCCTTGATATTAATAAATCAATAATTTTAAAATAATTGTTCCACCACTATCGTGGTAATTAGCATAATCCTAAAAATCTAAATTTTATACCCTAAAATGAAATCATACATATTAAATAATGTTAAAATTGTTATCTAAAATATAAAATTTATTTTATCCAACAAACATTATATGTGTTGGGAAATTAATCTTAACGTTAGCGCATGTAACGCGAAAAAACTGATTTTTTAGGTAAATGTATTTTGAAGCATAAAGTTTAGGTATAAGAAAAAATCATAAGTGTTATTAATTATAATGATATAAAAAATATTAATAGTTATCATAAAAGAGTTATTTTATTGTGAAATAAATCCATAACCTAATCCTCATCATGTTCAAAAATAATTAAATAAACAGAAAGAAAATAGTTTTCATAAAATTTTACTATATTTTTAAAAAGATATTCACAAGTTTTATAAATTCTCATCATATTTTTAAATGATTTATTTTAATTTATAAATATATATTTTTACATTTAAAATGTTTTAATAACTTTTTATTCATATAAATGTGATGATATTAGAAAAATATTTATTTTTCTTATTATACACCAAAAAAATTATTATTTTAGAAAAACATACAACAAATATCATAATATAATTGTTTTTTTGAATAATTAAATAATTTATTATAATTTATAAAATTTAAATTCTATAATTGGTAAATTTATCTTTCTAAAAGAAAAATTATAATATAAATAAAATAACCTTTATTAAAAATCAAAATTATCAATATTAAATTATATTAATTATTTACCTTATAAAGTTAATAAATATTAATGGTTTACCATATTAATGATTGTTATATATTTTTAATAATATATTATTAATATGTTTTTGTTTTATATGTTGGGTGTAGCTTTTGAATCAATTTATTGAACACATTAACTTATTTAATGGTAATCATATTTTAATATCTCTAGATATTACATTCTCTCCCTTAAATAAATTGTATCCCCACAATTTTATTTATTTAAAAATATTAGAGCATCCATTCGATAGAAATGGATTGTGGTTATAACATTACTAACATTTGGAATACTAAGAAACTCACCTATAGTCATATCTCTATATCGAGTTTGTTTCCAATCATTTGAGAAAAATACCTCTCATGGTTTGATGTTATGACCTATTTTATTTCTATTTGAGTTTGTAGTCATACTTGTAATGGTAAATTATCAAAGTTTGGCATGAAATCTGATTCCCTGTTCTAGTAATTTTTATGTATACAAATTCACAAAAATGGATATAACACAAACATCCATCTCTCATCCCTTGCACTTCTTCAACATAACAGTATCGATAGAAGGATTTTTTTAAACGAAAAAGTTGATGAAGAATGATCCTATTCCTCATAAAGACCAAGAAGACCCATATATAGACCTATTATATCCATTTTTAGAGTATACACCTCCACCATGCCGATATGCACCATTTCCAAAATACCCCTCACTAACGTTTATAGCTTCAATAGATAACCATTAATATATTCTTCTACCTATTACACCAGTCCTTACACTAATCAGTCCAAGAAGGCCTCCTGGATGAATGTTTGTGGGGTATGGATTACCCACCACATTCACTATGGGTGGAACATCATATTACCCAAAAGATAATTCCCAGACCTGAACTTTTTCATACACGCACTACATATAATCATGTTTTCTAGATCATTGAACCTGATTCTTGAATTACTGCCAGTATCAGTGTAACAAGGTTTCCTCCTATTTTTCCACCTCACTAACATGTATTATAGCACTAGTGGTGGTGGACTGGGTTTTTATTATACTTCCACAATTTTTATGGATCCTTTTTCTTCTCTAGTTAGATCGGAGCCCATATGTGGTGGTGGTGCATTGACAGATAATGATGAAGATGATCTTTTATTCTATTCTTCCATTTTGGTTATGATAAGCTCTATTTTCAATAGAAAAAGGTTGGTATCTCCACCCTCATCCATTTTCCTTGAAATAATATAGTAGGGATAATCTGACCATGATTCAATGAAAAACGAGTCTATGTTGAATGAATTAATCCATTAGAATCACATCAATTCAATCTAATGGAAGAATAAAAAGATTCAAATATACCTAACCCTAAACTTGGGATATAATAATATTATTATAAGAAGTTTCCTTCGATAATAAAACCATTAGGTTGGTTAATTAATAATTATTTAAAATGTTAAGGATACACTTGCATGGCTATAATAAGAATACAATAATGCATCCTAAACTCTTCATTGGAGGATATATGTATATAATTTCCTTCATTTTTATGACCACCTCCCAGTATTAGGAGTATCATAGGCTTTCCCTTGTTTCCTTTCTCTTAGAGTATGCTAATATTTATCATCTTGTCCAACCTATAGTTGTTTTATTTTAAACTATGAAACACATATCTCAACATATACCATACATACATCAAATTATATCATTATAGGTTCAACCTAGGTTACTTTTAGTCAGGTTATCTCATACTAATTAAACTAATCATTAAAATAGGTATCCCAAAATACTAAAAACTTTCATAAAAATAATTGAAATCTATTCTCTAAAAACCCATATCATCCTTTATCCAATAAATCATATGTCAATTAATATGTCCCTTAACTTATGAATCGGTGTGTTTTAGTCAATGTTATCCACGGTTACATTCCTATTAGGTTATATAACCTAAATAATTAACATCATTATTAAATCCTTCATAATGGTTCATAAAAATAATTTCAATCAAATAAATAGTATCCCCTGAGTGTGTCTCTCTAGGTGTGAAACCTTTATCCCAATCATCATGAATTAGAGTGATGATTGATTAAATTATCAACTAACCCTTTTTAGGGTGATTACCCAAAGGTTCATCTATTCCACAACTACATCACCTTTCTAGTATCCATACATGTACATATTTCTATGAAAAACCATATAAACTCCAATTTACCAAAACATTAGGATGTTAATCAGTATGAAGAATTATTTCTAGGGTTTTTACTAAATTTTTGTTATCCTAATTCCCAAATAAAATGAACATTATGTCCTTAATATAATATAATATATTATTATAAAGGGTTATATATACCTTTGAACTCATGATAAACCCTAACTTATCAACCCTTAAACTATCTGCAACAAACATCATAATATCCAATGTTATCTAAAAATATCCTTTGATACCAACTATGATTCCTTGGACCTACACTCCAAGATTAGGTGCTCATATAAAAATAATCTATATAATTTCATTGATACCATTTATAAAATACTAGATATAACCATCCATAATTACCAAATAAAAAATTATTATTTCTTCTATTATATCCAAATGAACTTTCTATGTATAGAGATTTAGAGAATTATAACACAACATAAACTAATAAATCCCATGTTCTTTGTTCCAAAAGAGAAAATTTTCGATTATATATGAAACTATTAGATCATGAAAAGTATTCAACATCTCCCAAAAATTATTTCACATGTGTTACATTTTTAAACATGTTACATGTAATAATTATCTCCATATCCTAGGGAAATGGAAACACAACAAGGGTTGAGATAAAATTATAAGTAAGGGAAGACATTACAAATGAAGTAATCATGGCATAAACATGGAATAATATAATGGTAGGAATAAGTAAATCATAATAATCCATAATCAATGGGAAACTATAAGGATTATATATCTATCAAAATAAATTAAAATATAGATATCAATAATATTAATGTCATACTAAGGGAATGTATAGTGTTTTACATCGAAAACATAAACTCAAGGCCTTATACCAATACACTTTTCTCTTTTTTGAGACTGTATTCAAGAAAAATAGATTGATTGGGAAGACATGCACTAAATACCTAAAACTATTTTGTCTCATGAGATCTATCAATTCACTAAGAGGCCTTATAATTCAAGGCCCCACCCATCACCAGATTATGTCCAATGAATTCACTATAAGATTCTTCTATACTTTTCATAATATTCCTTGAGGTACATATTACTAAATACAATATGGATATCAAAATAATAAAGAATAAAAAATATCCATACATGACCAACCAGTGTTGGAAGTCTATAATCATAAATAATGCCAATAATTTTCACCATTTCAGTAAAATGGATGACATTATCATAACCCATCTCAAGAAATAAGTTGGAATGTCAAACATTACCTATTCAACTAGCCAATAATCATCTATATTGAAATAAAAATATATAAAATTCCAATAATTTTCTCCATGATAATAAAAAGAATAAAATAATCATAACCCATCTGAGGGAAGAAGGTGCATGGTAAAATAACATATTTTCATACCCAAGACACTCTCTCCCTCCCCCAACACCCCAACACCCCGACCCCCCAACTCCCTGAAGCCCTACTGGCCCCATCACTGCCCGTCTCTACCCTCTCCGTCCTCGCCATGCCTCACCACCCTTCGCCGCGCCTCTTCGCACCTCCCCGCCCCTTGCCGCACCTTGTCGCGCCTCACCACACTTCACCACCCCTTGAATAACTAGAGTCAGTATTCTCTGTAGTAACATAATTTTAGGAAGATAACAAATTTATAAAATTACCATATTCATGCATATTTTTCTTTATGTAGTTCAATTGATCCAAGATTTTCATAACATAAGGAATTCATCTTATAACCCACCCATATTCTTCCCACGTGATCTATAGCACATGATACATTATGTTAAAGAATTCATGTTCTTTCATATGACTCCCTAATGTAACATATTAATATTATTTTATTTCATTATTTATTTTTATTAAATTATATAATTTTAAGTTTGGAATATTCAAAATATTAGGAAAATATTATGTCACATAGTGTGTGTGTGGTTATCAGCAATTTGACTGACTATTATTATATAGAATGATTTAATGTTCATTATTAGTATAGGTTTAAAACAATTGAGGAGTTAAAATGTGGAATAATCCTAAGTATGGTGAAATATTATTGTATTGTATAAATATGGGTTTTCTATTTTTAGGAGTAATTGTGTCTCCTAACCATGTTAGTGAAAACTTCTAACAAATAACATTGCACGGTGGGCTACATTTTCCCAAAACCATATGACTAAATAGTGTGCATGATTCAAATTTAACACTATTTATTTTTTCTCTTTTAACTTGAACAATTTAAAAAATAATTAGGGTATATTCATTCCTATTGAACAATTCTAGGACACTGATGAATATCTACTCCATTTCAACCCTTTTCTATTAGTCTCATTAAGGGATTATTTTTACCCCTGGTAATAAAACGTAAGTAAATTTGAAAAACACCACTTCCTCCCTTCATCAAGCTGCTTCATCATCGTAATTTCAATATTTTATTCCTCTAATATGGATGTAGTTTCTAGGGATTTTCCACTAATCTAATTTCTTTATAGGTTTCATTATTTTTTGGACCATTATGGTGGTTTAATGGTTTATCTTTCCATCATGACTAGAATAAAAACAATTGTATTTATGTTAAATAATTTTAGTTAGGATTCTCTATATGATTCATTATAAAATAAATACACTATTAATTTATTATATGAAAGAAATGATTCAAAATGGTTTGATTATTAAATAATTTATGGTTATTTATTTTTTATCAAAATAATTTATTTTCCTTTTTTATTTTCATTTGAAATAAAATAGAATTCTAAAATTTCAATTCTAAAAACTAGATTTCGTTAGTGATATTCCCTTATAGAGTGTTATAAAATATACCCCTTAATGTATCTTGAATAAATTGACATTACTTTCAATGATTTATTCCTTATAAATACAAATATTTTTTTTGAATATTTCAAAAAGGATATAACAATAATTCATCTTGAGTTCCATGATCTCATAATTTGAGGATCTCATCTCCTATTTAAATTTATTATAATCTCTTATAATATTATCAAATTAATTTAATAAGGTAGATGAAAAGGATTTAATTTAAGAACTATCTAATCATTTACTCACTGATGGTGAATCCTCATGCACTAGAGGTGGTGATGACATATGGGGTGTATGAGATTGGTCAATAGTATCCATACCCACGTCAAAAACTCTATCTCCACTAGTAGGTGGTCCAAGAAGAATTGGAAACACTGAATAATGATCAAATGTAGATCTAGGTCTTCCTTGAAAAACGGAAACAACATATACCATCTCAATTGGAATTTATTTAGGAACTAAAATAGTTGTCTCAACAACTAGATCAAAATAATGAACTCCTTTATTGGATTAAAATACTCAAGATCCTTGACTCTGACCAACCTCTTACACTATAGGATTAACATATGACAACTATATCTTTTCTCAAGCCAATTTTGATTCCTACACCACCTTGGTAGTCACCGTATTAGGAGTTGCTACATACCCAGGTGGTGAGGTTTGAGATGGATACCCCCCTAAGCCATCCCTTCCTGAACTAAATGATTCAAAGAGTTTGAATTGGTGTCCCATTATTATCCAATAGTCTCCAATATCATGAAAAATATTGTATTAGTCTTATGGAATTTTACTACATCTCTCTAATTTATATCCACTTATTTTTTCTTTAAAACAAGTTTGATCAACATACAATAGGGGTAATCATTCATTTTTTATTTTCCTTTGCAATAATGATGCATAAACCACATCATGTATCCTGGAAGGTTCAGCTTTAGATTATTGATCAATATATATAAGACATACATATCCTGAAACAATACTTTCTCTATTTATCAATCTATTTGGGAAATCAAAGTTTGAACAAACTTACACATAACCTTCCACTCAGGCTTTAAATATTTCAGTAGCTTCTTCCCAAATGAATAGGTTCTAAAAATGAATTTGAAAACCTATTATGTTCCTACTGTACATGTATAAACCAATGTATAACTTAAATTTTACTTCCCTTTATGGAGAAATTAAAAAATCTCAACAAAGTCCACTGATGAAGCCATCACAAATTTCCCATTTACATTTGATGACACAATATCCTCTATTCCACAGGACTGAAAATAAACATTCTTCATGAACACATTGACCTCTTCCAAAAAAATTTCTCCTTCTCGAATTTTCTTCTACTAAATTGAATTTAAGGACAAAATCTAGTTAGAGGAGGATTAAATTGAATTTATTAAAGTAGTAGGAAATGAATTGGCTAAATCAATTTCTTTGTGTTTTATGCCTGGAATAAAAAACAATTATTAACTCAAACATTATAGAAATGACTAAAACTTCAAAAGTTATTTCAACTATATATATATATATATATATATTTAGTACAATGCATATGTTATCATTTTTAATTTTTCTGTATAATATTTTTGAGATATACATTCTAAATATAATTTTATTTGATTAAATGACAATAATTCCAAGGAGGAAGCATTACAATGTTTCATTTACTACACCTAAAAATTACTATCCATCTATCTCCCTCTATACAGTATCTGAGAAACCATCTTCTTTCCACCCTACACCATCTCTCACACCCTCCGTGAGCATCCCTTCAGCTACTCAGTCATCACCTTCCCTTTCAGGAGCCTCAGGAGTGAGGGTGCGGTTTTTCACTTCTAGTTCTTCATGGGGATATTGGAGGTTGACTAATATAGGTAAAATTTTTAATATGAATAAATTTATTGCACTTTTTTATACTAACTATTTTTTCATAAAAGATGGAAATAATGAAAGTATAGAGAAAAATATGAAAATTTCATATGTATGGAATCTGAACAGAGAGAAGATTGTTGTCCCATTCGATTCATATGGGCTTCCTACAGATGACGTCATAGGATTACTTGGCTAGATTCTAGGCCAGCTGGTCGCAGAGCCAGTTTCTCTTTCTATTATGTATGATGATCGGAGGCATATGCCTTCAACTTTGAAAAATTAAGTTTTTGATTCCCAAATAAAGGTAATTTTAATACATTATGGTTTAATTTAATGTCATTATATTTTTAAATTATAATATTTTCAAATTGAATTTTTGTGTACATATGTTATTCTACTTTACGGTTGCATATGTGCTAGCATGAAAGTGGGTTTTGAAAAATCTAGGCCAGAAATGGAAAGACTTTAAATAGATATTGTGGAGTGATGTTAATGATAAATCATTGACTTCCCAACAGATGTATGACAAGCTAGCTGATGGGATGCCCAAAAAGCAATAGAAAGCTTTTGTTGACAGACATCGTGATGAGAAGCATATGGTATTTAAATATATATTATTATATTAATATAATTTTACATTTTTACATGTATATGAAAAGGAGATGAAATTGAATACATTACTATTAAATTATGTTTTATTTATTCTCATATCTTTCAAGGAATAATGCATCAAGATTGGCTAAGCAAGTCATCCCTCACACTACGGGGTCAAAGAGTTTTTCTAGAAGTCGATCAACTCTGGTAATATTTTCATTAGTTTAAATATTTATATGACAATATAATATGTCTAATATATTAAATTTTTGGTTTATCTTTATTTAATGTAGTCATAAAATTTAGGGCACCAGGCATCCCGAACATAAGTGTGGTTAGATGTTCACAAAAAATATGATGGAAGCTTTGTTAGTGGGCCTGCCAAAGATGTTATGGTATGACTCATTTTTCATTTTAATAAATTATTATCAGTGGTCACCATGTTAATATATATTATTTATAATATGAATGATATTTTATTTATAGGTAAAAATTAATGAACTATGGGATTCCAATCCCACATAGTCTTAATCAGTATCCTAGGATGACCCAGTTGGTAAAGTCCTTAGGAAGGAGCATCCTGGTCAAGTACGCGGGATGGGTTTGGGACCCGTACCATATGAGGTCATTAGCAGGTCACCGTGGATTGCAGCTGTATCTACTCCTAGTTGTAGTCAGTTCATACCTCGAGATTATCATAGAGATATTGTTTCTATACAAAACACAGTTCAGGAATAGGGGACTCAGATATCTTCTTTTCAAAAAGATTTGATTAATTTATATCAGTAGACAACCAGATCTATCTCTGATGGTATTGCATCGACTCATGGTGATAAGGTAAATCAAAAAAATCAAAATCATTTACTTTTCAATCATTAATTGGTTTTAAGTTTAAATATAAATAAAAAATAATATTTTATTTTCAATATAATGTTCTTATAGGTGTCGGTAGCAGGAAATAGAGGTGAAGGTGGAGAGGGTAACTAGCTATGTTCATCATCGGACAATGATTAGTGGAGTGGGTTCTAGAAACATTAATTGTATATGTATCATGAGTGGCATCGAGTAGACACCAAACATTTTCATGACCTAATATTTTATTGATTTATCATGTTTCCTTTTATGTATTATTAACTAAGTATTCCAAAGATACTAGGAATTTACAATCCTTATGTTTTATTAATGGATATTTATATTTATGAATCATATAATAATATGTGTAAAAATTTCTATGTTGTTATATCTATAGTGTAGAGGGTCAGGAGGAGGTTTTTTGTGCTATTTTTAAAATCATTATAGGTTTATCATGGTGATAATGGCTTCAACATAGTGGCTAATGGTAGAGTTTTTAGTGGTTATACATTTTTAGGAATAGTTTCACCATGGAGAAGGGATGTGGCCTAGCCTCTTCTTGATAAGATATGACAATGTATGTTTATACTTATGTTGTTTAGTGGGGTTATTAGTTAAAAATTTGGGTGTTTAATGTTTTTTAGTTTCATAGGCATTCAGATTGATATTATTGAGGTATGAAAGCTATCTGTTTAATGGATTTAGTGTTTCTTATTAGAAGTGACTAGTTTTTAGGTTTTCAATTTTTTAAGTATTAGGTTTAATTTTTTTTCCAGGTTTTTAGGTTTTTAGGTTTGTAGGTTTATAGTTACATTTTTTTGTCTTTTTTGTTTTTATTTAACAGTTTATACATTTTTTGTTTTTTAAGTTAATGTTTTATTGAATTTCATGTTATATGTTTCAATTTTTCAACATTTACAGTGTTCTGTTTTTCACTTTTCGTGTTTTCATGTTTATAAGATGTCTTTACATACTTTAAAGTCATATGTTCACACGAATTATAGTTTATCAAATTCCTAGAAATAGATTATCCAGTTTTCATTTTTTAAAATTTATAGTTTCATATTTATTATGTTTCATGTTTTCAGGTTGTAGTCTTTGAAATTTGATGACTTAATTTGTTTTGATTTTTTGGATAATGGTTTTATGTTTGCACATTTTTTGTTTTCAATAGGGAATTTTGTAATATTGTAGGGTTTTAAAAATGGATATATCATGTTTAATGATATTTGATGTTATAGGATTCTTGTATATAGGTATGAGGATTCCATGCTTTAAGTATTGTAGGTTTTAGTTTTGTTTTTTAAGAAATATTTAGTTTTAATTTTTGTTTGTTGAATGATTTCCAGTTTGAAGGAATACATTTTTGGAAGTTTAAAATTTTATGGATTACATGTTTACATGTATTCAGGGTACTGGTACTAGGGCTGCAGAATTTGCAGAAATTTTTTATTTTAAATATACCTTTAGTGGCTATTTAAACTACCATTATGTAAATGAACCTTATTTCAAGATGGTTGAAACCGCTGCTATAATTTGGTTTCGTACTATCAACGGTGGTTACAACCGCTACTACATACTCGAACGATATATTTTTAGAAGAGGTTATTTTGATTTCATGGTAGTTACTGTGAATTTTTTTTTCTAGAAGTAGGTTGAAACGCCGCTAAATATTTCTTATTTTTTATTACAATTTCATATTGGTTTGAGAAGTTTGAGTGCCATTTTGGTAAGAAAAAAATGAAACGATTTTTGGTGGCTGTTTAAACCACTACCAAAAAATATTTCATATTTTCCTAAAAAACCACTACGAAAACCACAATAACCATTGAAAAATGTGTTTACTATGATGGTTACAAAAAGCCACTACTAAATTAAAGAAACTACAACATATTGTATGCCAAAAACTAATTTAGCGAAGGTTTTATAAAACAGCCACAAAATAATATGGTGGCGGATTAAACCACCGCTATGAGGTGATTTTCTTATAGTGATAAAAAAAATTTAAGAAGGATATAATAATTACATTGGAAACTTTTATCTTTCCATGGAAAAATCAGTGGAAGTAAAGGGAATATGATAAATTAGTGTGACTGGGTGTTTAAGAAAGTGTGATGGAATTCAAGTATATGATATTTCGGTGGAGTTTCAATGGAAATTCTAATGTGAGGTTCATTGTCAGGACCCGACCTAAGCTGGGGCTCAAGCCACAACTATCCCAAGCCTGCCTCTAATGTCCAGGGGTGGAAACAAGAACCGAAGGCATAGGTAACTTGAGGAGTCCTTTTCCTAAGTACCTGTACACACACAAAAACACCTAAATAAAAAAGGTGAAATGGGAAATAATAAAATAAGCAACACTGCTATAAAGTAAACAAAGCATACATAAACCTCTAGACAATGAAAAATCATGGTAGTGTAAACTAAAAAGTAAATGAAAAAAACATGAAAAACAAGAAATGTGTCCCAGCTGAACAAAAATATGGAAAGGAAAATAGTTGAAAGAGAGCCCAAATCCTGAATCCTAAGCTACAACCACCGTACATGGTCCAAGAACCTAGTATCCCTAAGCTCTTCTATAGTAATGGTCAACCTATCTGTTTTCTGCATAAGACACAATACGTGTAAGAAAATACCATGTAGGGATGAGTATAAACATACCTAGTAGGACACTCCGAAAGATGAAGGGGGGGTAATAAGAAATACAATAGAAGAGAAAGGTTGTAGATAGAACAAGGTTCAATAAAAGAGGACAGTTCAACCCAACCAATAGTGAACAAAACCACATAAAAACAAAAGGGGATCGACACGGTGAGTAGATGAAATACTCATCGAGTTTTCACCACCTATAAAAGGAGACTATACTCATCCAACCATGAGAATATAAACATGAAAATCTTGAGGAAAACCCAGTGTGTCTCCACCTCTCATGGAAGGAGAGTGTCAAAATCCATGGTGTGTATAAAAAAATAATATATATATATATATATAATCAGTCAAATAATCCCAATCCAATAGAGTAAGTGGATCTCCATCTCACAAATCATCCTTAGAAGAAGAGTAACCAATAGTTTCAAAATACCATCAATGATTCCCAACATCTCACGCAACTGCCTAGATGTTTCTGTATTAGTGAAACAACACCTCGTCACTATGACTCGCAGTAAAGGGGGAACAAACTCAAAGTAGAAGTCTTGTAACCTAATACGTAAGGGGGTTTTAATTCCAATAGTCACAAAGGAACTCCACTGTATATCTCTTCTGGAGGGTACCTCTCAGGAAAGGTCATTGGGGGACTCCACTGCCTTGTCCTGCAGGAGGGTACCTCCCGAAAAGGTCATCAAGGACCTCCACTTCCCAGACCTGCTAAAAGGTACTACCCAAAACATCAAGGAAATCCACTACCCCACCCTTCTATAGGGTAAATCAAAAATATCATCAAGTAACTCCACTTCCCAACCTTATAGGAGGGTACAACCCATAACATTGAGGAACTCCACTACCCAATCCTACTAGAGGGTAACTCAAAAAGTCCTCTAGTGATCCTTTGTGATCGTTACCATCATCATGAACTTACTATCCAAGAATCATGCCCCAAAAATTTAACATCGTTTTTTTAAATCCAAAATAGAGGGAATCATTGTGTTCTACATGAAAAAACACCCAGGATAGGCTACTCACATGCCAAAATCTAAGTCCAAACAAAGGAGTTACATAATTTTGAATATTCATAAAAGAGAACATGACAGGTAAGGGATCGACATGGATTGTGGTCCCACTCTTCTATTGGGTCGTGTCCTTACCAACACATATATTGTTGGCCATATAGTACTACATGACATTTCTTGACCAAAAGGATGATGAACACATGAGACACGCTGTTGTTCCGAGAAAAAAAATGTAATTTCCATAATATTCCTCTTCAAATAGCCCTCGATGGAAAAAATAATCACACCATTGCAATCTTCATGAAAAATCACTCAATTTAGGCTATTCACTTCCGTCAATCAGACACCTGGTTAAAAAGTCACATTTCAACGCATTACACTCGAACAATATTTCAGGGGGCCGAGCCACAAGTCCAAATTAAATACCCAATATTAGTCTTTTTGAGTTCGCCTCAATTTTAGGGTTGTGATTCTACTGACGGTTTTTCATTCCAACATCATATGAATAAGATATGTCGAATACAAGATTTTGTAATAATGGTTATTTTATTATTATTGGGCATTTTACTGACCTGAAACATGAGTCTAGAAAAGCATCTAACATCGGTCTTAAAATGTATATATCAATTTCAGGATCACACAATCACTAATGTTTCATCAATCAGATGTCATATGAAGCAGATAATACCAAATTATGGTTTTCCCAACAAAAATAATAATAATTTTTTTTTTATTTTTTATCCTTAATCAAATTGTGAGGGCCACACACTAGCATACACTCACAATTTCGTTATAGTATGCATCCTAATAAAACTTATTGTCATCATTTTATTTATATCATTAATAAAACAAAAACATTTTTATTATCAGCATATCCATTTTCCAAATGGATGAAGGCATTCATGCATGACACACCCAAGCAGGTTTTCTCATTTTAAATCACTTTTTTTTATTTTAAAAGAAAAAAATATTAATTCATTTAAATAATTAAAAAATCTTTTATTTATTAAATTAAAATCATTTAATTTAATAAACCCCACATATTTTATGCCACTATTATATTTATTTAATATAATAATAATAATAAATCCTAATTTAATTTTGCTGAACTCAACACTAATAATAATAATAATAATAATAATATTTAATGCTTGCCGCATTAACCAAATCTGACAACCATCATGTCGATGTTGAGTAGCCTCTTCCATGAAATCCCATACACAGACTTCACTTGAAATTGGTCCTGTCACATTGCATGTCATTGATGTGCATCAACCGGGGTTGCCCCTTCTTCCTTAACATTCTGCAAACCTACATAGATTTCTCCTTTTCCGAAAAGAGAAATGTGGTCTCATCCCCTGGATGAACCACGTTCCTTTCCTAATACAGTCAATCCCTTCATTATCAGTTAATTCATGCCATGGATGACGTCGTAAGGCCTCGACGCTACTACCAAGAGATCCAACCGTTACTCTCACCTCCAAGGGTTGAGTCACACTGTCGGCATCAGTGTGTGGTCACTGGGTCTCCTCCAGTAGGAATCTCGTACGTGAGGGTCAAGTCAACAGTTTTTAACTGGAAGCTCTTAGTATTAACATACAAAAGACAAGAAAGAAAACGTCACTATTGCATGTGTATTTTATTACTACAACTCAAAGTAAAAGGACACAAGTCAATACAAACAACGAAGCTAGAGGAATTATGGGAAAAGGCATCCATGCCTCGAGCTAGTCCCGCACTTGTCCACCGGCTTCTGGAGCTCCATGATCGTAAGCTTCAGCTTCCTGAAGTTGTTCTCTCCCCTATGGTCGGGGTGGACCTCCTGGTGGTGGTGGTTGTAGAGCCTCAAAATGTCGTCCACCACCTGCCGCTCGACCAACTCCTCGGCCTCATCCACCTGCTCCCTGCAGACTCCCATGGTCGAACCTCTGCCTCCGCCTGGGTGGTTCCTCAACTGTCTGCTGCTCCTCTGCATAGCGGGTCGGGCAATCACGAGCCAAGTGGCCCTGCCCGCCACATGCATAGAAATTTCTTCCACTTGTAAGACTGGCTCTGCTGCGTGTGCCCCGCACCTCCAAGCCAGATCCTGTGGTCGTCCGCCCGATGTCCTAGTCCGCTTGGACCTCTGCGACATCTGTCTAATGCTGGCTGCAGAAGACTCCGCTACGTGCCGCCCTGTGGTAGGTCTCGCTGCTGGTGTAGGCTCATCAAGAAAGCTATCAATGAGAAGGGATCGCTCCATTACTCCTGCCTGTGTTGGAATGTAGAGGGAGATCAGCGATGTCCTGATCTCATGGATCAGTCCCTGCTAGAAGGTTCGGGCTCAGAAGAATGGGTCCTGTACCATGTTCGTAGAATAGCACGAGAGGTCTATAAATCTCGTCGAGTACTAGGCGACCATCATGCTGCCCTGCTGCAGCTGTAGTAGCTTTTATATGCGCACCGCACAGAGGGTGGATGGAACGAACTCTGAGCGGAAGAGGCTCTCCAAGTCCATACAGAGGAGAGATGCCTCGTCGTGCACCTAGAGCATCAACCTCCACCATCTGCCTGCTGCCGCGTATAGGAGGCTCGCTGCGAGGATCACCATGAGGTCAGCTGGTTTCCCCACTAACCTGAAAACTCAAAAAACCGCCTCCAGCCCATCCTCGACTACCTGAGGGTTCGTCTCCGCATGGAACATGGGTGGTCTCTGACACTGAAACTCGTGTAGTGCATCAAGGCGACGTGCACTCTCAGCGGATGGCGCTGGTAGAATCGGTGGCTCGGCTAGTAGTGGTACCGCCGATACCTCCGCTGAAAAAGGGCCATGCACCGAGGCCTCGTCGCTCGGTGGGCTGTTGGCTCGCACAAAACTCGGAACCCTAGCTGACTGCCATCGTGGGGCCATCCTGAAAATAGACAGGTGCGCCACAGTCAAACAGTATACCTGGTGAGCTGACACAAAGTAATCACAAAGAAAACTTTTGAAACACACATGCAATCAATGATTTCATGCATTTAGTCGGAAATCAGAAGTCAGGGTCCTGGTGTTTGGATATGTCTACCGCCGCACCAACACTAGACTCTCGGGACTGATAACCACACTCAATACCCTTTACACTATTGCTTCACATAGAAGAAAGACTAGAGTCCTGAGTTCTGCGGTAGAACCGAACTCCTTTGATTCCAATTTGTCAAGACCCGTCCTTGGGGCCCGTTCTGTGACTACCCCAAGCCCGCCTTCCATAGGCCAGGGGCTGGCGACGAGCACCATGGCGTAAATCCCGATAAAAAGGGAAGGAATTACCTTTGTAAAGTAAACAAACACCACAAAGCAAGCAAGCAGAAGTAAACACTAAGTAAAACTTGGTACAATAGTAAGGGCAGAAATGTATGTGGGCCAGAATACAAACCCAAACTGAAAGTAAAGTGAAACTGGAAAGAAAGTATAGCAACTGAAATGTAATGCCGCAACGCCGAGCCGTCCACTGGAAGTCCCACCTGAAGGGTGGGTACAGATAGTCTCCACAGCTCTACGGGTCCAGTCGTCTGCTCCGTGTACGTCCCGTCCAGTAGTCCACCTCCAGGTACCGACTCGCCCCACAAGCCTTAGCCACGATCAGCGTTGTCCGTCATCTTCATCCAACACAATGTAGTGCGGGCATAGCCCGTGCAGGGGTGAGTATACGCTACTCAGTAGGGACCCCGAGACCCCCGAAGGTCTCCCAGAATCCACAAAGGAAAGATACAATCATGAAGTAACATCCAACATTACTTAGGTATATGCCCATACATATACCTAAGTCATCAATTCCAGTTCAGCTCCGACATCCGAGCCCAAGTACAACCCAGTCCGCACAGGAAAACATCGCCCGTTCCATATAGTAAATCACAACCCAATCCACACAGGAAAGCATAACATAATCCACACAGGATATCACGTCAATCTTATTGAAGATAAGGATTGAAAGTCAAGACTCAGCTCACACATGTATACTTCTTCGTAAGACGATAGAGATGATCAGATGTAGCCACTGATTCATCTAAGCCATCAGACCCACACATGATCGATATGTACTAACCCCCGCAATGACCCACAAAGGATCGATAGGTACTAACCCCCGCAATGACCCACAAAGGATCGATAGGTACTAACCCCCGCAATGACCCACACAGGATCTGACCCACACAGGATCGGTATGCGCTGGCCCACATAGGACCGCTGAGCGCTGACCCACACAAGATCTGACCCACACAGGATCAGTAGCACTGATCCACACAGGATCACTGAGTGTTGTACTCATCGCCGTCGAATCCACGGAGGATTTCTGTACAGTCGTCATCGTCGTCGCAGTCGCAGCCAGCTCTAGGGTTCCCGCACACAGCAAGCTCGTTCGGGGAGGGTCCGCTCCACGAGCCGAGATGCTGAAACATCAATTGACATGAATTACAGATTTAATGTATCCAAAAGTTCCGTATCGTCAACAGGAACTCAACGAGACAGACGGCGCGTCAATCGGACGCCCGGTCTGAGAGTTATTGGCTTTTTTGTCCCAGGGGCCCGGTTGGTTTTTAAGTAAAACCCAACCCGACCGTACTCCAAATGCATCCAAGACTCAATCGGAGTAAGAAAAAAGGTCCTTCTCACTGATAGGAATCCAACAAAGTCAACGACGCGTCAATCAGACGTTTGGAGCTCAAGTTATAAGTGTTTCCGCTCCGAGGGCCCGGTTGGTTTCGTGTTCGAACCAACCCGGCCATACCCAAAGTTCTATAAAACCTTTAGTCTAATATACTAAAACGACCCTCTCGATCCAATGATCTCATCGCAACTGACAGTGCATCGTTCAGAGGTCCGTAGCCCAAGTTATGGGCAAAAGACCGAAAGAAGTCCGTGAATAGGGGGTTCGGGCCCGGTCCAACCCGAACCGGGTCGACCCGACTCGGGTCCGGGTCCGGCCCATTAGGGCATGGCCCGGACCGGCCTGGGCGCGGCCCGACCTGGTGCGCTCGGCCTGGCCAGTGTGGCCAGGCGGCTCGTTCGAAACGGCTGAGCGGAAGGGGGGGGGGGGGGGGTGCGCTGCACCCCTTTTCGTGTAACCGCGCCCCCCATGTGGGGGGCCGCTCCTTCGGCTAGCCGGGGGTTATGAACCCCGGCCTTCTCGGTGACCGTCCAGCCCAGTCCGGCCGGCCGGTTGCTACTGTCGCGGGACCGCCGCGGTCCCGCCCTCCTGCTCCGGCCGTAGGAAGCCGGCCGCCGCTCCCTACTTGGCCACAACCAAAGGCCACAGCCTTGGTCCGACCGGCACCGCGCGACAGCGCCGCTCCCCTCCGTCGTGGCCCCGCTCCGACGGCGGCCTCTTAGAGGTTCTCCAGCGTGGCATGAAGGCGCCACGACTTTGTCTTACTTCAACGACGTGGCGCGACGACGCCGCACTTCTCCGCCCATTCATTATTATTTCTGCACGGTGCAACAGCACCGCGCTGCCTTGCTCGTGCCACAACAAAATCAAGCATCAAGGGGGGAGGAGGGTCGACCGTGTTCGTTAGGTCCGACATCCTCTCATTATTACGATAACAGGTGACTCAAATAGGAATCAAAGAACATCGACGAAAGTATTCACGAAGAAGAAATTAACCCCTACCTCAAGCGTTGTTGATACGTCGCAGAAAAGAATGTCACGGAAGAAGGCGTCGTGGAAGGAGGTTCGTCGGTGTCACGGAGAATAGAATCGTTGGTGTCACATCATCGATCTCCAAGGATGGAATCTCTCACCGTCTACGGAGAGGGAAGAAGACGGTATGACGAACTCCCCTTTACGGTGACAGAGTTCTTCGTCGAAGGCTCGTGTTCTTCGCATTCTTCGACGAGGAAGAAGATGTTCTTCGAGAGTTAGTTCAAATCCTCTCCACAACCAAACCAACAATAATAAAATAAGAGTTGCCTCATTTTATTACTCATGCCATGCTTTTAAAAATTAAAAAATTCAAAACCTAACATACTTAATTAATTGATCATATTAATTAGTCTTTAGGTGGCATGAATAAATGTGAAGGGAAGTCACATCATTTAATAAAAGGGGGTTTTAAGGGGAAGAGTTATGGGGATTTTGGGAATTTGAAGGGGTGGGGTTAATGTGGGCCCCACCTCGCCTTAAATCCTCTCAAGGGAAGTTTATAACAACAGTGGGTCCCACTCCAACCACTTATCATAGGTTAAACTACTTTGAAGAAAAATAAAATTGGTTGCACCATTTTATTTTATTATTTACTTAAACCAAGATTTTAATAACCTCACCTGAGAAAACGCAACTCCAAAAAAGGTGTTCCTAAGCAATTCCTGGTTCTGCGGTTTCATCGGTTCCCTCAGATTTCGATTCCGAGCATCGGTTCAAAAGTTAGGAAATCCCGCTCGTTCGTTCACTGAACGTACCTGGGCTAAACTTCGAAAAATTATTCCGGGTGCACCAGGCCTCAGAATCAGGTGCCGTCAGAAACTACATTCTTGTAAAATCCCAAAGAAAATTAAGAAAACATTTCCCTTGAATTTTATGGGTCTTTACACATTTATACTCCCTTAGGTTCCATGAACATGTACTCTACCCCTTCCTCCATACTTCTATACTCTTTCTCTTTTATAAAAAAATTCAATGGGGTTTTCTATCTTGATACTTGACCTTAACCATACTTCTAAAACTATTATAGATCAAAAAACTAAGCACTAATACATCAACTAAGTTTCTTAGCCTATATGAGTTAATGCCATTTGTAAGAAATAATAAACAATAATTAATGCTAGAAATTCTATCCATATAACTCATATCATACCTTCATTCTTCCGCTATAATTCCCCATGAATAATATCTCCCCATTTATTTAAAATAGAAAAAATACAACATACAATTAAAGATAGAAAACATCCAAATAAATCACTAATTATAATGGGGAGAGGGCAATACTTCTAAATCACCTTAGGTTGAAGGAGGTTTTTGAAGACCAAGGTACAACTTATGTATCTAAAACACTATATTAGTCAAGGTATTAGTCACGATATCTACAATTTTTAGATCAATTCAAAAAAAATCCCTCTTGATAACTCCTTGATATATTTATTCTCTAATAAAATGGTACCTGATCTCAATGTGTTTGGTCAATAAGTTCTGAATTAGATTATTTGTGACCCTAATTTCATATTTTTTGTCACAAAAATTTATTAGTGGATGTTTCAATTTTTAATCTAGATCATCTTACTGTTGTCTCATCCACTGAAGCTATGTGCATTCCTTGGTTATTAAAATGTGTTATTTTTTCATAAGTAATAAGAGATTTACATTATTTATTTTTAAAAATACATACTATACACTTAGTTCCAATATTAAAAGTAACTCTACTTATAGAATTTCTATCCACCACATCACCATATCAATTAGAATGATAAAAGGTTGATAATTTATTTTATTCTTCTACCTTAAAAAGTAATCTAGAAGCGAGGGTGGCTTGAATATACATCATAATTATCTTTAATTTAATGATGATTTGATCATTGAGATTTTTATAGAATTGAGTTTTTAATCAATCATTATAAGAAATGTACATCATGGTGGCTTTCAAGTTCAATAAACTCCAAATGGTTTTTCTATATAGGTCATGATCCACTAACTCCCCATTTTCATGATTTTTGTTTTTGGTTATAATTGCAATGGAGGTTGACACCAGTTTTGAATCATGCGTGTAAATCTTCTTGTGAATAACATTAAGTGATTTATCCTATGAGATAAATGTTTATCAATCCTTCTAAATCAATTTCATTCTCTGAAAATAATCAATCTCACTAATCATTGACATCTCAAACACCAAACTCATCAAATTAGAAAAAATTCCCACAATTTTTGTTTGCTTCCTCAAAATATTATATTATCCATATAAACTATCACCATAAATTATTCTTTCTTGGATATCTTCACAAGGTTTGTGTGATACGAACCACCTGTAAAGATCTCAACTCTAGTATCCAAGAGCTGATTCTTACTTTATTACATTTAAACTACATACAAGTGATCAAAAACCAAAGGACTGAATAGTTCAGTAGTCTTTTTAAATTGGCTTCATACTTGAATATCATATTATATTTTAAAATATGAAATACAATGGTGAAAGTAAAAAATTATGCATCCTTAAACTCATTCAAATATTTCTTCTTCATACATTGAGGAAATGAAACAAAATACAGTTGAGATTAGATGCTTAGTATGGGTTATCTATGATCAAAGCTGTCATGAATCAATAAATAATAATCAATATGGAAAGGTATATAACTAAAAAAAACTTTCATTTAATAATTTACTTGAACATAATGATTACATAATTAATTTTTAATATGTAATGTCAAATAATAGAAAACACAGTCCATTTAATCAACAACTTAACCACAAAGAATAATATGGATGGAATAAATGATGATAAAATAATAAAATATAAATAATCAGATGATCTTATAACTAATCCACTGATAATATCAATGAAGTAATCTGATGGATAATAACAACTGAATTCTCAATGAAGGGAATTCTTAATATTTGACTTTATTATCACAGACATCATGATATCTATACCATCAAAACCTTGCACAAATAAATTTTAATCGATGAGCAGGTATACCCAAAACCCATTTAAATAAGGATAACCAACTAATTCATCTCATGAGACTATTGATGCATTAAGGGTCTAAATAATTCTGGGCACCGCATTTACTACTTTTTTGAAAAATTCCTCTTATATATAATGATTAATTTAATTCATAACCAATATAAATTATTCGAAAATATAAATATTGAGTAAAGGATATAGATTTGTAAATATTTCCCCAATTAAAAAAATAACTTTCAATGAAAAATACCATATCTAGAAATGGTATACTATTTAGGAAATAAAAATATCCACGATAAAGAATTTTCATATCTAAGTGAAATTTAATGTCCAATGATCACAAGAATGTGATCGTCTCAATGAAAAGTTAATGACTAAAAAAGTAACCAAGAAAGAAAATGGGAATACTTTCCATATTCAAACTGACCATAAAACAATTAGATAAAGGATAAGGATGATATAATTACAATATATCTCTATTGGAGTAAAATAAAGGGTTATTTTCATTGGTAAAAATAAATACCATAAAAATATCATTAAAAATATTCTTTGGGGAAATACCCTTTTGACTTTGAAAATAACTTTTAAAAATTAAAAACTTCAAGAATATTAGGAAAAACGTTTTATTTTAAAATATCCTTATAAAATTTTAATTTATTATTCAAATCAATTAGTGTTCATGATGTTTGGAAAGTTCCATTCATGCCGAGTACGTTAAAACAAATATTCCTTTCATATTTTTGTAAGAAAAGTTAAAAAGTAACTTATTTAGAAAATAATAGGAAGATTCATTTTAAATATTTTTGTTAAAATAAAATCATGGATAAAAATTACTTTAAATAATAATTTGATAATATTAATAACATTTTAGAAAACATTTATTAGAAACTTGGTTTTGGAAGAAAATATATTTTTGGCAGAAGTGAGAAATAAAGTAATATTTTAATAAAAACATTTTCAGAATTATATTAAGTGACATAGAGAGGAAAATGTTACTATTAATTTAAAATTTTATGAATAACCATAGGATAATAAAATTAAAGGGGATTATTATATAATTATCAAATAATTTTCTTTAATGTAAATTCAAGCATAGATAATCCAAATTAAAATGAGATTAAAGCATAAACCCATACCACCTTGGTAACTTTTGAATCATTACTCCCATGAAAGTAACAACATTAATGAAACATTAGATACAATTAATATAAAGGGATTCATCATATAATATATAAATGGGATGTAGATACACTTTATAGAAGCAGATAGGTGTTTAACATAACATATATCTCAAAGAAGGAAATTTGAGATTAAGTACCCTTATATTATTGAATCATTGAAGTGGGAATTCATCAATGAGATGATTATGTGTGTCAAATGAAAATAAAAAAATAAAATTTTAAATAATATATAAATAAAAATTTCCATTCACACATAATCTTGGCATAATATAATCAACAAGAAGTTATATAACCCAACAAAAGGAAATTGAGTTAAGAAACAATTTTCCACTTGGTATCTTTCAAGTAAAATTCCCTTGGAAGAAATAATTTTAATTGGAACTTGAAATACCATGAATTATTAAGTATTAATTATATTAAAATAAAATGGATATTATATACACCATATAAAATAAATTAGGTGTATAACAATATAATACGCCTCAATGAAAGGAAATTTAGACAAAATCTCTTACCTCATGATTCCCATTAGTTAAACATGCTCCAACATCACATATAATAGTTTTAAAAATGTTATTAATTTATAACATAACATTATTAATATTTATATTATCATATATGATCTGATTAAAAAATCTTACCACCCATGTGTTAGCAATATTTTATTATTACCATTGTTTCAGGTGTTAATTGCCGTGTTTTCTCATGTGTGCTTGGTCACATAAGTTCAAGTTCATATGCATAGGATATAGTTCAAAAAAATACTAAATAATAATAATTACTTAATTATATTTTTTATACATAAATTATAATTTTTAAACCAATAACTAAATAGGGTTATGAAAAATGAACTATGTTATAATTATAGAGACGACAAGTTATATGCACGCACGAGTAATGTTTCCATTTTTCAATGATCAATATGGAAATAATGTATGTTTTATTTTATATTTAAATAATTATAATTAGAACATAAAAATATTATTATTTCTTTAAATATACTTATATATATCACCCATGTGATGTGGTGATGGGAGATGAATCACATCGCTTCGTAGAGGTGGTCATCCACACTTATGCACAAACGATATTATCATTTTTCACTGAATTGAAAGGGAAAAAAATATCATAAATTATATTTAAATAATTATAAAGATGTCATAAATAATATATATATATAATAAATAATTAATTAAAACTATCCATGACCGGTGGTTATAGAAAATTAATTACAGCAGTTCACGAGGTGGCAGTCTGCTGTACACACGAATGGTGGTTTTATTTCCCATATAATGGAAGTGGAGTTGTATATATGTTATTATACAAAAATAATAAGATATAAGTATATTAGATATACTATTGTCATTTTATTTTATGTTTTAATATATAATTCAAGGTGGAAAAGCAAGAAGTAAAAAGAAGGAGTTTAGTGAAGGCGATTACCTTCACTTAGAAAAACCTTCTTTGGAAATCTTATTAAAGACTCTAATGTTCAAATTTTGTGAAGACAAAAGGATATAAAATGTATAAACGTATGTTGGGGATATAGTTTTTTAGGGTTTTATTGAGATAAGTGGCATGATAGGTGTGAATAAGTGAGGGGAGGAAGTTCTCTTTTATAAGTAAGGAGTGACATTTTTGTAAATACCCAAAACTATTCAATAATAGGAAGTCACTCTTTCCCCAAGTGCCTCAAAAATTAATAAATAATGTATTAGAGTGGATATATGGTTGATAAAAACCTCCAAAAGTAAAAATAATCATGTTTTAGATGTTTTATTCCCTTTATATCTAAGGTTACTCATTTTTACCATTTTAATTATATACCATGGTGACAAGTCTTTTTAACCTAGGTAAACTATCCATTAGAAAGAAAAATAAATGAGACTTATTATATAATTTATAACCAATTATACTAAATATTAAATCAATCTTATAACATAAAAATTTTATGTGTGTGTAAAATTATTTTTAACACAAGTGCAAGTAATGATCAAAACCCCGTTTTAACCTTAATAGCCATAATTATTTCTTACTGTTTATATTATTCATTATGATTTTTTTGTTAAAAATATTAAATAATATTAATTATTATTATTAAAAATGTGGAATCCATTTTATTGAATTCAATTCACATAATTGGAAAAAAATAAATTAAAAAATAAACCAGAAAGTTGTCTCGAAATATAGTTTTTTAAGAACTACATTTTTCGGGCATTAGATGATATTATATTGACTATATTACTAGTTGATAGCCCATAGGGAATCATTAAATCCTAATAGGATAACCAAATTTGGTAATTTATAAATAATTAGACAAACTAACTAAAAATTTAGTAATTGGTGAGTCCGAGTGTCGAACCCACATGGACAGAGCGTATGTTATAAATTAATTAGGAAATTGAAATCTCTATTGTTTAATTAATTTGAGAAACATTAAATAACATAAGTGATTATTGGGTTGAAATTTAAGATATATACATTCCAGGTTCAATGAATTTCAGATTTTTGTGCTTGGGATTTACTTGAAAGTGTGTTTATTTAGTTTTTGTGCCAGAATTGGGTCACTAGGGATCCTTGGTCTTGATATCCCACCATAATCCTATGATTTCACCATTTGAATGGTCATATACTTGGTTCAATCATAGAAATAGGTGACCCAAAACCATATTTAAACATAACTAACTTATGTTGCGTAATGGTCATACACAAAATATATTAATTAATTGATGTAATTAAAATAAACAACTTTAAACCACAACAATGATCAGGCGATATGAAAAGAAGAATAATTGGGATTGAATACATAGTTTGAAACAATCCAAAACATGAATAATAAATGAAAAAAATACCTAACAACACATACCCCTACAATCACATCACCCGACACTAAAAGAACTACTCACTCATGCTGAGAGTGAGCAACATTGGTACTTGAAGAAGAAAGGTAGTGAATCGACACTCTAGATCATCACTCCGTTGTCTGTTGGTGTCGTACTTACTCATGCTGCTACTAGAGTGTCTTGGAAGGGTGGATGGAGGCCTCTTTTTGTAGATAAATTTTATAGTGTGAATTACAAAATTAGTTTTACTTTTCACATGTCTCCATCATCATGATGTGTAACTCGGTTACACATCGTGGAATCCCTCATGTTTTCCTTTGCGTATTTCAAATCTCAAGCGATTCTCATTTGAAACTTTGACTTCCATCATGGTATATACTCATAAATCACGATGTTTACCATCCATTCACAACATATACCATCATCACTACTTGTCGAGGGCAGAAAGTTTTATTTTATAATGTCACAACATGTAAGATCTTTACACGTTGTGAAATTAGTGTTTTTTCTAATTTCAAGCTTTTCTTTATCTTCAAAAATATGGTTTCACACCGCTTCACTTTTCTTGTTCCTCGAAGTGTTGGTTTTTTCATATTTTCTCCTCCTTTTTTAGTTTTTCATTAATAAGCTCTTTCCTACAATAAAACATAAAATAAGTCAAATCATTACAAAATAGACAAGATTACTCATTTAATTAAAAAATACATTAAAACATTTTAAAATATATGCATGAAATAGTATTGTCATTAGTAATAATAATTATATGGATTTAAATTGATATTTTTATATATAATCTATAAATTTAATTTAAATAATTAATCATTAAATTTTGTTCTAATTAATTAAAATAGAGAAACAGTATGCACATATTTTGTTTCAAAAAAATGTGTTTTAAACCTAAAAATAAACTCATACCAAAATCTTGTATGAGGACGATTAAAATGTAATTATTTAGATTAAATATAACTAATGAATAATTATTTTACTTTTAAATATAATTCAAATCATAATTATAATTTTCAATTACTTAATTGTTTGAAAATTAATGATAGTTTTACAAAAAGTAACATTTTTAACTGTTGACTAAAAATTAACCCTCTTCAGAAAAATCTCAAAAGTTAACCCTAAGATAATTTTGATATTATGATTTCAAAAATAAAGTTAATTTTTTTAAATACACATTATAATAGTGGTAAAAAATAATTATATTATTTTCTCACAAAAATAATTAAAAATATTTTTTAATGAAAATATATTTTTTGAAGAATAAACAAAATTTACTAAAACTTGAGTGATTACTATAAAAAAAATCTATATTAATTATAAAAAATATATATATTTAATAATTATATTAATCTTATTCATACACCCCAATTTGATGGATAAGTTAGAATATCCATATTTAAATAATATATTTTGGGGGTCGTTTAATCCCAATGTTGCATATTGTAAATGCTATCAAACATTATGTTCTTATTTTAAAATCTCATGGTGTTAAAACAAATTAATTAAATTCCATATTATATAGATATGAATAAATATTAGGACTAATTTATACCATTTAATTACTTCTTCAAACAAAACCCCTTTTTTCTCATCATATCAAACAACAAAACCCACCAGCTGTTCAATATAGACTTATTTATTGAACACTCATTTAAAAATGACGTTTTAACATCCATTTGAAAGATTTTAAAATCTCATTAAATTAACACTACTAGGAATAATCTTATTGACTCATGATGAGAAACTTGTAAAAATTTCTCTTCAATATATATTGCTTCAATATGGGTATAACCTTTACACACCAACTAGACATTACTTTGAACCACATTACCATGTTCATTGATATTTTTTCTAAAGACCCACTTTGTTCCAATAACACTACTAGAAATATTACCAGTAGACATAGACCTATATCCATGGTTGGATAGGTCTTTGGATATATCCTGAAATATGACCATTTCCATTTAAATATCATGGTTATATATAGTATATAGCCATGGGCTAAAAATCCAACGGAAGTATGGAACTCAAAAATAAAAAACCCACATATGCAGTCAATTCCTCTATCCCTCTACCCTCACATGATCCATCCTCAATCCCTCATAGTAGTTAATAATCCCATATTCATCACCTGATACCTACACTATAGTGATCCCAACTCCAATATCCTAGATCTAGTGTCTTACTTTATTACATTGATATAGATTCAAAGGGTAAAATCACAAAGAACCAGATAGTTTAGTAGTTTCAGAGAATAAAATAAATACATGATACCCATTTTTCATAGGGATATAAAATAAAATACACATAAATAGAAAACATTTATCATCCTTGAACTTATTCCAAGAATTATTCTTCATATTTTGGTGAAAGGGAAAAAATTAGGGTGTGATCAAATGGTTAGTAGGGGTTCAGTAAAGTGGAAACTATCACGAATCAATAAGAACAATAAACATGGAAAGTTAAATAAATAAACAAAAATTCCATTTAAATAACTTAACTATCATTATAAGATAATTTATAATGAATATGTCAGGGTAAATGATTGAAAACACATGCTATTTAATCAAAATATTGATAATTAAATGGATCCATAGAGAATATCATACAGAACATATCATGTATAATAATAATAATTTAATTATAAATAAATAAAACTATTAATTATTAAACATCATGTTTCCTAGTAATATTATAAATTTTCCATCAAGGTCCATCCTCAAAATAGTTTAAAACTACTTGGTAAAAATCCATCAGATTTGGATAACTAATTCATCTCGTGAGACCATCGATGCATCGAGGGGATATTTATAACTAGTCTCCACTAGTGTCATGCACGTACAAATAATTAATTATATGTCAAATAATAAATTTAATTCATAAAAAATGTTCCTTATCATCATGAATCCATATTGATTAAAGGATACATATTTATCAATATTTTACCCAGATAACCAAATAAACTTCCAAGTAAACACCATATGTGAAAATGGTATATGGTTTAGAAAATAATCATACCCATTATACAAATAATATTTATATTTTATAAATCCCTAATTTTCAAATGAATATGGTTACAAGAAGGTTATCATTTCAAGAGAAAGTTAACAATCACAAACAAAAGTGAGATTGCACAATGACTTTTACCACTTAGTAATTTTCAAGTCAAATCCCACTGGATTAAATAATACAATTTGAAACGTAAAATACCATAAATTATAAATTAATCATGATATTACATTTCATATGGTAGAATATAAACCATATAAAATAAATTAGGTGCATAACATTACAATATGCCTCAATGAAGGCAAACTGAGATGGAGTCTCTTATATCACTCTTCTTTTTTGGTTGAGCTTGAATTACCATACTATATAATTTTTTGAATCATGTTATTATTTTATACCAGAATCATATTAACATTTATAATATCACATTGATCCTTTTATAACATCTTATCCCCCATTTGTTAAATATCTTTCATTATTTTAACAGTTTTAGTTGTTAATTGCATTGTTTTCCCATTCGTTATTTGTCATGAAATATCCAATTTTCGACTATATTATATAGTTACATAATCTCAATAATTATAATATTTATACATAAATTATAATTTTAAGACCAATAATGAAATATGGTTTTGAAAAATGAAGTATGTTACGATCATGTTGACTGTAGGCTGTACGTAGGCATGAGTAATGTTTAAATTTTTCAATGGTCATCATGGAAAGGAGGTATGCAATATTTTATATTTAAATAATGGTAATAATATCACATATACCCTATTATATATTCCCATATACTTATATATATACCATCAATGTGGTTTGGTGATGAAAAGGGATTCACATCACCCCATGAAGGTGATATTCTACACATATAAAAATGATGTTATCATCTTTAAGTGAGTGAAAAGGTAAGAAAAAAAATGATATATTATCTTTAAATAATGATAAAAATTTCTATAATATCATAATTATGTCATTTATATGAAATATAAATATTAAATTTTTCATTATCACCTTTCATGTAAAGAGCTTGTGAAAGACGAATCACGTCACTTCACAAGGTGGTAGTTCATCATACACATGCGTGACATTATCATATCCCCAATGGAAAATAATATATATATGATATAATGACTCAATAAGTATAATTATTTCATAAATATCATATATATAATTTATATCCATCATCATACCCAACCGTGAAATGTGGTAATGAAAAAACCAAGGACATCGATTGGTGAGGTGGTAGTCCACCGTACACACAAATGATGATTTCATAACCCATTTTATGGAAGTGTAGGTGGTTTTAAGTCATTAAAATAACATAAAAACATATCATTATATGTAAGATACCATGTTTATTATATAATCATGGTTTAATAATAATTTAAGGAGGTGGAGGAATAAATAAAATAAAAACACTCGATGAAGAGCGTTACCTCTTCTTTGGGTAACCTCCTTAGGGTTGAAAACAATACTTCATAAGATAATGTTATGAACACACTAATTCTTCTAGGATTGTTTTAGGGAATATTAAAATTTATTTTTTAAGGGGTTAGTTAATCCAAATGGCTTGAGGGTGTGAACAAGTGAGGGGTGTGAGTGCCTTTTATAACCGGAGAGGAGTGGCATTTTTGTAAATTCACATAACTATCCAAAAATGGGATGTTACTCTCACACAAAGTGGCTAAAAATTGAAACTTAAAGATTTTTAGGGATGATATGGTCGATACATACCATGAAAACACAAAAAAATGTTTTAAACATTATGTTCCTTAACTTCAACGTTTCCTTACTTTTACCATCTTCAGTTTTCACTACGTTAACTAATCTTTTTATCCTAGGTAATTTATCCTTTAATATTAAAATAAAATTGAACTTATTATATAATTTATAACCAATTACTATAAATATGAATTATAATTTATCAAATAAAAAACCTATTCATTTTTAAAATTAATTTTAACACAAGTTCATGTAACATGAGAAAACATTGGTTTAACCTTAACTGCGCTAACATAGTTTTTTTTTTCTATTTTGTGATCAATATAGTCACTATAAAAAAATTGATTTTTGAATGGATCATAGTTTATATTTATTAACATTTATAAATATCTTGGAATAATATAGTATTTTAAGTAATTTTAAATCATTAAATAAAATGTCATTTTTTATAAAATAACATTAATGTCAATTTTGACATTATTCATTACTCAGTTGTTTCTTAAGCATTTAAAGAAATTATTTAATCTCTAAAAATTGAAAATAAATATTCATGATAAAAAATTCATTTATCTTTATAAATAATTTTTATAAAAAAAGATATATTTTTTTTCTCGGTCCCAAAGTTCTATAGATATTAAAATCAAGGAAGGTTCCCTTTTTATCTTTTTATTTACTTAACTTTTTATATTAGTCACTTTCATGGAAACATGTCCCAAAAACTCATAAAAATAGATAAAAAGTTTATAGGGGTAAAATTATAGCTGTACATGTTTTTAGATAAATTGGTATGTCACTTTAACCATTATCATTTTGGTTTAACCACCTAGTAAACGTATTTTTACCTTAACCACTGTAATAGATTTTTACCATTTTCACAATTCATTTTCGTAAAATAATAATTTAAAATTTTTAGAAAATATAAATTATGGTCGATTCCAAACATTTCAACCATTTTTAAAAATTAAATTCATATAAGTTGTGAAATATAATTTAAAATTAATCCCACGTCTATGATGAGAAAACGAGTTTTCAATGAGAAAATGTTCAAACATTTGAAATGTTTTTATATCAAAATTCAATGTAAAAATGATTCAAATAACATAAATTATATTAATATATATATATATATATAATTTTAATATTTTTAATTAAAAATAATTCAAAAAATAATTTAACTATATAAATAATTTAAACGATAATTCATTTTTCAATTAAAATTCTTTATTTTCCACTATTCAACAAAAAATGAAAGATTTCAAAAAAATACAAACAAATAAACCTATGATAATTTTGATATATTTAATTAAAGATTTAAGTTCATTTTATCATGTAATTTTTCCCAATTTCATAAAAATTAATTTTAAATTATGTTTACAAAGAGGAACTAAACTATCTTTTAGAAAGAAAAAATGGTTTTTCAAAAAACATTTCTTTTTTATTTTAAATGATTCTTATTTTATATATAATAAATAGATAACCATAATTTTCAAAATTTGTATAGTAATATACATACTATTGTAACCTAGTCTAGACATACATGGACATTACATAATTTTAGATGAATATTTAGTACATTGTAAAAATACATGCCCGAGGACCATACTAGTTTAGTGTCTTTCGGAACATGGAAAGAAAATCCTTTATCCTGGTGAATGATCTTCAACATATCCCATAAAAATTTCCACATTTAGTAATTATACCTAAAACCTTTATTTGTAACCTAGATAAATGAAACATAAGAAATGGGTGATCTCAGATGCTCGGTAAGGGTAAGTAATAAAAATTCATAAGTGTAACATGAACATAGTGGTATGGTAACATGATCCTAACATTAGGAGGTAATACCCTGCATATCTGAGGTCATAAACACGACTTATCATATAAATATTGGCATTTTATATGACATGAATAATAATAAAATAAATATCACGAGCGATGAATTCATAACTATAGGATTCATGGAATACATATAATAATAGAATCTTTTATGTCATGACTACCTACCAAGACCTTAACAACATGTTAGGATTGAGATATGACTCATGTACCTACATGGAAATTGGACTAGAAACTCGTGTACATACGCTATTTTAGGCTTGGGATACAACCCATGAACCTTAATTCATTTAGTATTAGGCTAAAACCCATGAAATGTCATTATTTTAGGCTTGGGATATATCCCATGAACCTTCAATATTTTAAACATGGGCTACAGCCCATGAACCTTCATTCTTTGAGGCTTGGGCTACAACCCGTGAACCTTTATTCTTTTAGGATTGGGCTAACCCATAAACCTTTATTATTTTAGTTTTGGGATACAACCCATTTATCCTTTGAGATCATATAAAACTCATAATTACCCAATTAATTATATAGAGGTATAGGTCCCACCCATCTCATAATAATATCATTCATACATGTGCCACAAAATAAAACATTCATCATATCTTGACCCATAAAAAGAGATGGGTCTTATAAAAATAAAATTACAACCCACAAAATTTAATGGGTATCAATAACATTTCAACACATAATAATCTTTGGAAAAGAGATAGGTTTTATACTCATTTCATCCAAGCATAACCTGTGGAATGAAACGGATTTCAAAAGCATATAACCCATGGAAAATAATCAAATTTTCTAAATATATAACCCGTTGAAGAGAAAAAGGTTTCATAAATCCCATAACATTAATCATAACCAATTAAAAGAAAGTCTATAAATGGAAACTTTAGATCATTTCTTAGAATATAATGAGTAAAATCAATGTATATCATCATATATGGAAAATAACTTTGAAATATTTATTGAGGAAAATATCATTTCTTCTTTGAAAAATGTTTTTTTGTAACATAAAACCATTTCAAAACCTTTTAATTTGAAAATAGCATTGAGAAAATATAAAGGATGATTTGAATAGATTTTTAAAATCCTTTTTCCCTTGAAATTAACTTCAATGATCTTTTGAAAACATTTTCTAATACATGGTTTTGGAATATAGTATATTTCTGACCGAATAGAGAGATGGTTAGATTTTACTTAAAAAAATTTATTAAGTAAGAAACACTGTAAAAATAGAACTAACACGTGAAAATATCTTTAATAAACATAGTATAATAAATTTCATGAATGTTTTTGAGAGATGTATCATAATATTTCATCAAATTAAACATAAACACAGACAATCTCGGAAAGTGATAAGATTGTATCAATAAAATATTATAACTTGGTAACTTGGGATTGTAATATCCATATAAGAAATTAACTTAAAATAAGATTAAAATATCATGAAAATATTGAGATTCATGATATAACATGTACAATGGAAGTATATACATGTCAAATAAATATTGTAGGTTCATAACAAAACATGAGTCTCAAAGAAGAAAAATTTAGACAAAACTATTTTACTGATTTGGAAACTTTTGAAACTTAAACCCATTGAAATAAGGTTTATAAAATGGAAATTTTAAGACCCATAAACTTATTTATAAGGTAAATTGAATAAAATCATGGGTAGTATATACAACCATAAAATTACAGAGTGGCTAACAAAACATGTATTTCACAAAAATTAAAATTGAGATGAAATCCCCTTACATTGTGTCTTGACCCTCTTCGTACTCATACAATCTTACTATACAACAAATATAAGTTTATTATATATATTTTTCAGAATAATATTCTTATATATATTTCCATACATGGTTTTATTATGAAATTATATTACCCTCTTTTCAACGATCATATGTTAAGGTTTCACTTCGGGTAATATTTGCTTTGTTCTTCGCATATGTCTTAATTTATTATATCATTGATCCTTGAACTTATATCATAATTCCAAAATTTAGAACATGATATAAATATAATTTATATACATTATATTTATATTATAATAATTTATAGCATAAATATTTATGAAATGGAATACCCCTTTCCTGGAGAGGGTAAGTCGTACGTACTCATGAACGTTGTTTTCGTCTTTATAGACGGTTTGAAAGAAATTAAGTAAATGAAATATTTATATTAATGTATATATATATATATATCTTTATTAAAATATAATTAATATATCATATATATTATATAATTTCATTAAACCTATCCTTAAAAAATTATATGTGTTGTGTGGATGAATCACGTTGCTTTGAGGGGGCAGTAGTCCACACTTCCTCATATGAGATTATCGTGTTAACACCAAATAGAAAGTAAAGAGATGTATGTTTTAATATAAATAAATAATATTAAAGTATTAATAAATACAATATATGACATATTTAAAAAAAATTCATCATAATGGCGACCATGATTGGTGGTAAATTAAAAATGAACAATCAACATTTCATGTGGAAATAATTCGCTATACACAGAAATAGTATGTTCAATATCCATTAGATTTAGGTGTGTGTATGATTAGGTCTTAAAATTAATATAAAAAAATACTAGTATATGTGGGATACTTATTTTTTACACAAGAATGGAATAAAGAGGGTGGATGGGGTGAAGAAAGGAAATAAAGGAAAAGAGCTTGAGAGAAGACGTTGCGTCTAAATTGGGAAAATTCTATTGGTTTATGCCAAAAGGCTTAATTGAGAGGGTTTCTGACCAAATGGAGGATTCAAGGTCTAATAGAGGATTTTTGGGAAGTGTATTGGGCAGTTTTTTCCTAACCTAAGGGGTTTTAGAGGTGTGAGAAATGGGTAGAGGTGGTGACCTTTTATAGGGAAGGAAAAGGACACACTTGGTATTTTTGAAAACAATTGTGAGTTCCCCAAGTATTACTTGTTCCAAAAGTATCCAATGTAATATTATGTAACCTTATAGGTATGTTTTCCTAAAATATGGCCATAAAATAGGTTTTGGAAAAGTGTATAGGTTATATTGGACCTTAGGTTTATGGTTTAGTCTTTGTTAAGCTTATTTTTACCATAATTGGTGTAATTAATTTTAATTACATTGACTAATATTTTGGGTAAAAAAATAAGTTAAACATAATATAAATTATAAATTATTATTATTAGAAATATGGAATCCATTTTTCAAAATTCCAATCACATAATTGGGAGCAATTAAATTAAAATTAATCCAACAGATGGGATGATAATGCAAGTTTTTAATGTAAAAATGCCTAAACTTTGATAAGTTTTTATAGTCAATTTCAATCTGAAATTGATTATAATGAAATTAATTGTATTAATTTATAAAATTAATATCTAATTAAACTTTAAAACAAATTAAAATCATAATTCAATTTTATAAATAAAATAGAACAAAAAGAAATTTTGAAATGTTTCCTAAAAATTATAAATAATTTACCCTAACCTAATTATTATGTTTTTATTTAAAATATGATGTTTCTTTTTAAATATTAAATTAATTAAATTGTGAAAAATCATATTTAAAATTGTTTCTCCATTAAAATATGGTAAAAATGCCTTAATAAAAACATTAGATTTTAAGAAATACAATTTGGGGTTGTTCTTATCTTATGTCTATAAAATCTATTGGATGATTATAAAAAATATTTTATTGAATATATAACATATGTATTACCTTAATATTACTTACCAATTTTGGTTAAATAGGTTAAAATATATTTTTTACTTTAATAATATTTTCCTATATATTCAATCAGTTTTAATATTCATTTCTAATTATTTGGTAATCTATGAATTCATATTATATTTGTGTAGACCACATATTTTGATAATTTATTTAGCAATATACCTATTAATCAACTTAATAGATAGTTTATATTCAATTATAGTAATATTTTTTAGAAATATATTATAGTTAGGTAACACTCGGTCTTGCATGTTACACAAGCCAAAAAAGAAGGAAAATATTACGAGTAATATACGGTAAGTCGTTATTTCATGTAATGTATGCCGAGTTGGTTTTGTGTGTAGTGAAATAAAAGTCAATATTTCATGTGAAAAGAATGATTAATTTAGTAAAAATATGTTTTCAGTGTTGTGTGAAGTCAAAATATTAAATTAATTCAAAAAAATCCCAAAATTATTTGGGTGTTACATTCTACCCCCTTAAAATGAATTTCTCCATTGAAATTCATTTGGTTTATCAAATGTTTAATACTTGACGTTTTTTTCATATAAATCCACATCGTAAAAATGAATACTATGACTTACCTTAAAAAATGGAATGTTGGAACCATAACGGTAACCTAAAGTAACTCATAAAGAGATTCCCAAGTAAGAGAACAAAGGTGTGAAGCGAAAACATGGACATGGAAGAGAAATCATTCCATCAAGTTCTGATGGAGAGTGATAGAGAAGAAGATTAGGATAAAGTTAAAATTTATAAAGACATACATTTTCGATGAACTAAGGGGCCATCTAATTCATCAGAGGCATAGGTATAAGACAATACTTTTGGTTTCAATATCATTTTTCCTAAAGTTGATGAATTTTCATTAAAGGATAAACATAGATGATTTCAAGACAACATCAACATTTACAATTCATTGATCAACTTCACATCTTTCTCTAAAAAGTAAGGTGATCTTTTCATTCCTAATATACTATCACATCATGATATATACGATATTCCATCAAATGTTTCACTAGTTATCATCATCACAACATAGTTTAAACTGGCTATCCAATATCCATCAATCCTCATATGGAGAGATAAAACTTTAATATTAGACACTTCATATATTTTTATAGATAAACTTTACATAAATAGTTAACCGCATATCCCTTAAAAAATATAGAAATTCAAGGATATAAAAATAATTTTGTGAAATCATCTTAGTATTGATCCCCCATACATCACAATGTACCACTTGGTTGTCACATTCCAAACATGTTAATAACCTCATCGTATATTCCCTCGAAACATGATAATAACCTTAATTACCATAAATATTTTTTAAAAAATGCATTCTTCCTTATTCCCATGATTGTGGGATATATTATTTAAATCCAAGAAGTTATAAACTTCATATTTGCTGACATATAACACTTTGTTAATAATCAGTTCCAGGGTAATATGTACCATCGAATTTACATTTTCATATCCAGTATATCTTTATCCAAACATCATTATCTCAATGTCATGAATAAAATAATGTTTACCTTCCCTGATTCAAAAAGTCATCATCCCTTGAAATCAATTTTCTATGTCTCAATCACCATTTAACATGTTCTTTTCAATCCTTAATGAAAATTTATACTGAAAATATTCATATATTTCTTGATTCATATTCTTTTAATTCCAAAACAAAAATAATTCATTAGTCAAACCTTATTCTTAGAACATTACTCAGGATTCATTATCTTATTCCTTAATACCTCTATCTTAGAATATGAAATAAGAACCATGTATTAAGGTTTCTCAACCTCAATCCAATAATTCTTCCTATGAATAATGTAAACAATACTGGAAGAACATTGTATACCTTTCACATGTTGTTTGTGGTCTATTTACCTTCATAAGTATAACAAATACTTCTACCACCTTCCTGATTCTATTTATGATATTTACACTTGGGAAATAAATTTACATAATTCCCATAATTTTCACATCTAAAACATTCTATGTTAACCATATTCCTTATAGTTCTCTTCATTGACTAAAACCAGAAAGAATAGGGTGAGAAACACATATCATATAATAAAAAAACATAATTGTGAAAATAATTACATAGAGGAAATCTAAATCACGACACCTTCCTTAATATACGACACCCTAGGTTCATTCTATGTTATTCCTAGACAACTTATATTTAAATTCTTCATGATTTTTCATGAAGAATTTGTGAATTTCCAAATCATATCCCAGTGGAGTGTCAAACTAGATGTGCATCAAGGCCCATTGTCGTGTACCAGATTACCCCAAGTCAAGCACGAAATATCTTGTCAATGTTGTTACCTCTAGGTAAATCTATGCTAGATTCACATCCAATTTTAGTATCTAGGTAGGGATGTATTTCTAGGAAACCACTCACTCTATCATTTATAAAATTTACAAGTCATTTTACAATATGTTAACTCATCCTTATACTTATCCTTAGAGACAACCCTAAAAATATCCTTAGAAATATTCTTTGGTATATCACTAAAGTTTTATCATCTTAGTTTCTAATGTTTTACTAAACCTTTCTTCTAATAACAACTATAGGGACCCATGATTGACATACATGGATATTATATCATTTAGATGAATATTTAGTAAATTGAAAAATACATTCCTGAGGACCATAATATTTTAGTGTCTTTGGAAACTTGGAAACAAGATCTTCTATCCCAGTGAAAGATCTTCAACATCTCCCATAAAAACATCCACCATTAGTACTTCTAACTAAAACTTTTATTTGTAACTTATAAAAAGGAAACATAAGAAAGGGGTGAGATCATATGATCAATAAGGGTAAATTATAAAAATTCATAAGTGTAACATGAACATATGGGTATGATAAATTTATTTTAATAATAGGAGATAATACCCTATATATCAAAGGTTATAAACACGAGTTAAGGGGTAAAACTTTTCATTTCATAAGATATGAATAAAAAACAAATAAAAATCACAAGCCATGAAATCATAATTATAGGATTTGTGGCATACATATAAGAATAGAAACTTTTATGTAAAGGATACCTACCAAGTATATTATAAAAAATTAGTCTTGGGCTACGACCCATGCACCTACATTGTAATTGGGAAAGAAACTCGTGTACCAACTTTCTTTTAGGTTTGGTCTATAACCCATGAACCTTCATTCTTTTAAGATTTGGATACAACCCATGAACCTTCATTATTTTAGTCTTGGGATATAACCCATGAAGCTTTATTCTTTTAGGCTTGGGCTACAACCCATGAACATTAATTCTTTTAGGCGGGGGATACAACCCGTGAACCTTTATTCTTTTAGGCTTGGGCTACAACCCATGAACCTTCTGGCTTTTAGGAATGGGGTACAACTTGTGTGCCCTTTGAGCATATATAAAACTTATAATTTTCCAATGAATTTTAGGGAGATATAGGTCCCACCCATCTCATAATAACATCATTCATACAAGTTCCACCAAACAAAAAATTCATCAAATCTTGAATCATACTAAAATATGGGTCTTATAAACATCAAAACATAACACACAAAATTTAATGGGTATCAATAAAATTTAATCACATAATAACCAATAGAAAATGTATAGGTTTCATTATGATTTCATAAAATCTTATACCGTGAAAAGAAATGGGTTTCAAAAGAATATAACCCATGTAAAAGAATCAGTTTTGATAAATATATAACCCATTAATGAGAAATAGGTTTCATAAATATCATGACATTAATCATAATCCATTCATAGAAATTATATGAATGGAACATTTAGATAATTTACTAGAAGTTAATTAGTAGCCTCAAAGTATGTAATATTATATGGAAAATAAGTTTGAAATATTTCTTGAGGAAAATGTCATTTCTTCTTTGAAAAATGATTTTTGTAACATAAAACCTTTTGAGAACCATTTTCTTGGAAAATATCTTTGAAAACATATAAATGAATCTTTCAAAACATTTTTAATGTAACGCCCCGACCCCAGCTACCCAGAGCCGGTGCATTAGTTCGTAACATTGGCATGATCACAAAAGATCAAGTCTCGAAAGACCGATTAGTTTAGTAGCCTTGGAAACACTAGATACATTCATAAATGTTACATTATATCACAAAGTGAAAAACTATAATAACATAGTCTCCATAGTCCACACTTCTATCCTCTTCGGACTATCCCTGCAGGTCATTCATAAAATACTTCTTCACATCCTGGAAAATATTAAAACATTGAAAGGGGTGAGATCAGATGCTCAGTAAGGATAACAATATTGCGGAAGCTTTCATAAATAAACATTAACATTTAAGGCAATGTATAACTAAAACAAAAGCCTTTTAAACATGAACTTCAACATAATATGGAAAAAGTAATATGAGATAATGCCATTTACTTATTCACATGGATATTCTCCTGGTCGAATAATCACATGCAATATCAATAACCACTTTCATAATGATGGAATGCATAATGCCAGACTATCATAACAACGTAGTCAAGGCCTCGTGCCATGACCACAAATAAGATTTTGTCAAGGCCTCGTGCCAAGACACTAGTTTGTCTCATGAGACCTGCCGATGCATCGAGGAGCTATAGCGGGCTCCACCCGTCACTTATTAAGTCCAATGCATTCCTCATATGAATAGGTTTAAACATATCATAAACCATAACATAATCGTATCACATAAAACATGCATAAAAGAAACATAACATTTCCACATTTCAATCACAAGATATAAATACAACACATTGATATAATAAAAATGCTTTCAAAACCATTTTCAATACCAAAATAAAAGAAAGTTAAAACTGTGTATTTATTTTTCATTAAAAAAATGATAGATTGTAGAGGAAGCCGAAACTCAAATAATGGTCATGGTGGCGGAGAAGTCTTTGTCGCCGCATAAGTACGGAAAGAAAAAAATTCCCTTTTTTCGTTTATCAAAACGCTTCGTATAAAAAAGATTCCTTTTGAATAAAGGTAAAAGTCAAAGGGGTTTATACACCGTATAAAAGAAAGTTGTGTATAAAACCAAATATGCCTCAATGAAAGGGGATTGAGACGAAGTCCTTAAAAAGATCAGTTTTTTTTAAATAAAGTACATCTATAATGTGTATTCACTATAATTACACATAAATAAAGTAAAAATACAAGATAGGACATAATAATATAATGACATAATTTGAAAGTAGGAGATTAACCCAAAGAATGGAAGTTGGGTTAAGAAATTCCCATACCTTGTGTCCGACTTGACTCAACCGTTCTTTAACCTCCTGAATAATAAACTAGAGTTAATATCTACCTTATTAAGATCCATTTTCAATTTTATTATCCTTTTTATATCACTTATTACAATGTTATGAATATTATGTAATTATTTAAGTTAATAACGACCGTTTTGTCGATCTTTGGTAACTTGAGTCAACAATAAACTTCTTATAATTACGAGTTGTTCATGTGGTAGAATATACATTATATCCAGAATTATATTCATGATTTAGATGTCATATATATCTTATATATCCAGTATATACATTCATTTATAATATTTCGTTACATTTAGAGGTAAGAAATGAAATGCACCGTTCATGGAGACGGTAAGCCGTACGTACGCATGAATGCTACTTTAATTTCAATTTCATATTTAATGGAACTAAATCATAATGATATAAATGTATAATATAGTGTATAATACCATTTACTCCATCCTTTATACATCCCACATATGGCATTAACGATTCAAATCACTTTGAGGGGGCGGTAGTCCGCACTTCCTAAAATGAAATTATCGCGTTTTACCCATAATGGAAATCATAAAGTATGCCATAAATGAGAAATACAGAAGCATAAGTAAAACATAAACATATTATATATCATATATAAAAATAGTGACATCTTAATTGCCACCTTTGAAGGTGTTATATGAGTGTTGAACAATCATCGTTTCGTGAGGCAGAAATTCGCCATCCACAGAAACCGTATGTTCTTTAACCATTAGATGTAGGTGTGTGTAAGTGTAGCTCGGATACTTCTTATAACAACATCATAGTATATTGAGGATACTGGTGTTGTTACAAAAGAAATGAATAAAAAGATTTTAGGGGGTTGGAGTAGAAAAATAAAACAAAACAACATTAGAGAAGACATTACCTCAAAATCGGGTAACTCTTTTTGATTTGAGCCAAAGGCTTCCTTGGGAAGAGTTCTGCCCAAAGTGAGGCTTCTAGGAGTAAGAGGGGGAAGTTGGGAGAGTATTTGGGCAGAGTTTGGACGAGAAAAATGGCTTGAAAGTATAAATGAGGTGGGAGAGGTGGGGGCCTTTTATAAGTGGAGAGGAGGGGCTCTTTTGGAAAGATTGAAATGTTACATTATTATACAATGCTTTTCGGATTCTAAAGGTCCCACACTTATATAATTCGTGTCTAAGGTGATAAGGGTTCGAAATATCCTCATCCAATAGGCTTTGGACAAGTGTAAGCCTTGGATTTTGCATTATCTTCTCATTTTATTTAAATCGTTAAATAATGAGGTCATCGCTGCATCATAATGATGTCATAAATAATTTAATTTATTTAATGTCTAAAAATTATAAAAAAAATACTATGATGTATGAAATATTTTTATATTTCTAATGAATATTTATAGTCAATATTTGGACTTGTGTAACCCCACTTAAAAACTGTTTTAGTAAAATAACTCATGTTTGTGTCAATTTAATTTTAACATTAAATAAATATATATTAATGTCATTTTCCAACCAAAGTTTCTCCATGGGGTCCCCAAGTTTACCCATGAGTTGTCTTGGTCGGCCATGACTCATCCAATAGGAGTAGGACAAGTGTCAAGCTCATCTCATATTATTAAAACATTATTTTTACCTTAAACTACACTAATTACCTCTAATCGCGATTAAGAACTTAAAAGATACTATTCACCAAAAATTATTTTAATCTCATTGAACCACATTTTACTTCTTAATGATAACCATGTATGTCGGATTTTTGAAAATCAAATCATAGAAGTGGTAATATTTCATTTAAACGAAAAAATCAGTTTTTAACAACCACTTAGTGGTTTCACTATTCATCAAAAATTGATGTTTTTCAGAATAAGGCCAAAATTTCACCCTAAGCTATAATTGATATTACAAATTCAAAAATGATGTTTATTTTACAAAATTTCAAACATATAAGTTTCATTAATTAATTTTATAATTAATTCCCGCTGTTACGACAAATAGCGTGTTTTTAAGAAACAATTTATATCAAAAGATTGGCAATTGTTTATGTCCAATTTCAATGTTAAATTAATTCTAATGACCACCATTGGATAAAATGGTAAAAATATATTCTAATTATACTTTAAAACCACTAAATAGTATAATTTATCACTATAAATTATTTTGTTTTAAAAAGTTGTTTTTAAGTATTTTTCACTATTCATAAAAAATTGGAAGTTCTCAGAAAATTACAAAAAATTCAAATTTGGATAATTTCGATATTACGAATACAAAAATGAAGTCCATTTTGAAATATAAAATTTCTATAATTTTAAAAAGTGGTTATTACTATTCATAACAGCTACTTTGATTAGTCGTGGTGTTTTAGAGCTCGAAGTTGCGTACAATGCAAGCTATTGCATTATTGAATGAGAAGCGTATCGTGGAAGCTCGGGGTGTTACATTCTCCCCTCCTTCAATAAATTACGTCCTCGCAATTTGAAAATTTTCTTTGAAAATAAAAGGTTGAAAAGAGAAAATACCTTTGAGGAAAACCCACATCGGAAATATGATTAATAAAATTTAGCCTTAATAAGAGGTAAGGGGAAATAAAAATGTCACCACCCAATTATGATCTCGATTAGGAGAACATTGGTGGCAATTAACGACATATAATTGGAGGAAAAACGTATATATTTGTAGGGAGTGATTGAGGTCATCAATCACAATCAACTGTGAAATTGAGGTCCTCAAAGCCTTCAATCTATGTTGATTTAAAATATCATCAGTTCAACAAGACATAAGGTATTAGGATAACACATTTTTTTGTTTTAATATCCCTTTACTAAAGTTTAAGAATTAATTTATTCATTGAATAAGAGATAGGTATATATATATTTATGCTTGACAATTAGAGTTTCAACCTTCAACTCATCTTTCACTCAAAAAGATAATAGAACTCAAAAATATTATACTTAAACTAATTGTATAAGGTTCCAAATGTTAACACATACCATTTAGATTAGTAAAATTATTTTGTATTAACCAGGGACTTCCTGTAGGCCAGTGGTAGGAAATAAAGGCCTGTCGCACTATGATTGTGGGTTCGATTCCTGCAGCTTTGTCCGACGCGACGAGTTATGCCCCACCCTGCAGGTTGTCATTTTCCTAAAACTATAGTATTATATTATTCCAAAAATAATCTTCAGAAATGTTTTAACCATAAACAATACTATCCAAAGATCATCTTAATCCATTCCAACCTTTATAGTTATCCAAAATACCTCTGTCCAGACTTTCTCTAAAAGTTCTCTTAATTCCAAAATCAATTTATCAGATTCCCCAAACAAAGTAAAGATTCTCTTATTGTCACATACTAAAAATATAATTACCTTCATCATATTAAAACCTTACTGAAATCAACAAGTACTGCAGTACAATCCTTATATATATATCACATTATTCTAATAACCAGAATATAATCCATGAGTCCAAAAGCACCAATACATTAGTTATTCTGCTTCAACTGTAGTAACAACATAAGATTGTCCTTGATCCCTTGGCCTTTTCGGAGGTAATTTTCCTTGACGCTTAGGGCATTCATTTGCATAATGACCCATTTCTCTACAATTGTAGCATTGAACTTTGACAGCCTCTTTCTTTCCCTTGCAATCACGAGCCTGGTGACCCTTTTCTCTACATTTATAACAAACTCCCATTCCTTTTAGGCAAGTACCAGGGTGATTCTTCCCACAATTATCACATAATGGAAAATCCTTCTTTCCCTTTTTCCCTTTATCTGTCTCTTGTTCCACCGTTCTCTTCTTCTCTTGCTTTACTTTGTTGTCATAAGACTTAAAGAATTCCTTTTCTGTCTTGATAGCACACGAAACAATATCTTCGTATGATGAGAAGGATTGTGATACTAAATCTCGACGGAGAAATGGTTTTAACCCATCAAATAAACGATCAATCTTACTCCTTGGGTTATGTATATAATCGGCAGCATACCTCGCTAACCTTGTAAAGTTAGCCTCATACTTTGCGACATTCTCATCCTCCTTCTGCCTTAGACTCAGAAATTGTCGTTCCATATCTGCTCGATGGTCACGAGGAAAGTATTTTTCTAAGAAAAGCTCTTTTAACTCCCTCCATTCCATATTTGATACGTCATCATCTTCCTTTGTGTTTTGAATCAGCGACCACCACTGATCGGCATCTTCAGTGAGGCGGTAAACTGCCATGACAACCTTCTCCCTTTCACAACTCCCCAAGGCATGGAATATTTTCTCTAAGGAATTTATCCATTTCTCAGCTACTATAGGATTTGTACTCCCATTGAAGGTTGGTGGTTGTTGCCTCATGAAACGGTCTAGCATTGATCCTCCACGTTGCGGATCAGGGTGCTCCATACGGGTAAGGTTATTATTCATAACCTGAGTAAGTTGTCCCAGTATGGTGATTAGCTGATCGGCACCGGTTGCATCACCAGCCCCACTATAATTATCTTGAGCAGGAGGGCAATCCCTACATGGAGTGCGTACATTGATACGGTTTCCATTTCTTCCACTAGGCGCCATTTCTAATCAATGGCATAAAATAGATCAGTTTATGAATCAAAATAAATAATCCCATACTTATAAAACACTTAACATAAATTGAACTATTTATGGATATAATCCATAATCATAAAAAGAAATGTTTCCTTTGAGGAAGTATATACTCATAACCCTTCATAGTGGTTTGTAAAGAAAATTAGAATTATCCTAAGCATATCCCCCAGGAGTGTCGTAACCAAGAGTACAGCAAGGCCCGTTGTCGTGCACCAGTTCCCATTCGAGTCTATCTCAAAGCGGTGATTTCGGGTTTTACCCCTAGGTACATCTGTGCCAGAGCCGCCTCTACCTGCTCGTATCCAGACAGGGATGTATTGCTCGGAAAACTCACAAAATCTCTACAATAACAAAATTCTAGGAAGTTCTTCTATACTAATCCTCAAAGTCTATCTTTGGGCTATGTGCTCTAATCAGAGTTTATCTAAATCTAGCTTCCAAGGTTAGTACTAAACTGCCTCTGATACCAACTGTAACGCCCCGACCCCATCTACCCAGAGCCGGTGCATTAGTTCGTAACATTGGCATGATCACAAAAGATCAAGTCTCGAAAGACCGATTATTTTAGTAGCCTTGGAAACACTAGATACATTCATAAATGTTACATTACATCACAAAGTGAAAAAATATAACAACATAGTCTCCATAGTCCACACTTCTATCCTCTTCGGACTATCCCCGCAGGTCATTCATAAAATACTTCTTCACATCCTGGAAAATATTAAAACATTGAAAGGGGTGAGATCAGATGCTCAGTAAGGATAACAATATTGCGGAAGCTTTCATAAATAAACATTAACATTTAAGGCAATGTATAACTAAAACAAAAGCCTTTTAAACATGAACTTCAACATAATATGGAAAAAGTAAAATGAGATAATGCCATTTACTTATTCACATGGATATTCTCCTGCTCGAATAATCACATGCAATATCAATAAACACTTTCATAATGATGGAATTCATAATGCCAGACTATCATAACCACGTAGTCAAGGCCTCGTGCCAAGACCACAAATAAGATTTTGTCAAGGCCTTGTGCCAAGACACTAGTTTGTCTCATGAGACCTGCCGATGCATCGAGGAGCTATAGCGGGCTCCACCCGTCACTTATTAAGTCCAATGCATTTCTCATATGAATAGGTTTAAACATATCATAAACCATAACATAATCGTATCACATAAAACATGCATAAAGGAAACATAACATTTCCAAATTTCAATCACAAGATATCAATACAACACATTGATATAATAAAAATGCTTTCAAAACCATTTTCAATACCAAAATAAAATAAAGTTAAAACTGTGTATTTATTTTTCATTAAAATAATGATGGATTGTAGAGGAAGTCGAAACTCAAATAATGGTCATGGCGGCGGAGAAGTCGTTGTCGCCGCATAAGTACGGAAAGAAAAACATTCCCTTTTTTTGTTTAGCAAAACGCTTCGTATAAAAAATATTCCTTTTGAATAAAGGTAAAAGTCAAAGGGGTTTATACACCGTATAAATTAAAGTTGTGTATAAAACAAAATATGCCTCAATGAAAGGGAATTGAGACGAAGTCCTTAAAAAGATCATTTTTTTAAATAAAGTACATCTATAATGTGTATTCACTATAATTACACATAAATAAAGTAAAAATACAAGATAGGACATAATAATATCATGACATAATTTGAAAGTAGGAGATTAACCCAAAGAATGGAAGTTGGGTTAAGAAATTCCCTTACCTTGTGTCCGACATGACTCAACCGTTCTTTAACCTCCTGAATAATAAACTAGAGTTAATATCTACCTTATTAAGAACCATTTTCAATTTTATTATCCTTTTTATATCACTTATTACAATGTTATGAATATTATGTAATTATTTAAGTTAATAACGATCGTTTTGTCGATCTTTGGTAACTTGAGTCAACAATAAACTTCTTATAATTACGAGTTATTCATGTGGTAGAATATCCATTATATCCAGAATTATATTCATGATTTAGATGTCATATATATCTTATATATCCAGTATATACATTCATTTATAATATTTCGTAACATTTAGAGGTAAGAAATGAAATGCACCGTTCATGGAGACGGTAAGCCGTACGTACGCATGAATGCTACTTTCATTTCAATTTCATATTTAATGGAACTAAATCATAATGATATAAATGTATAATATAATTCCAGTATAATATAGTGTATAATACCATTTACTCTATCCTTTATACATCCTACATATGGCATTAACGATTCAAATCACTTTGAGGGGGCGGTAGTCCGCACTTTCTAAAATGAAATTATCGCGTTTTACCCATAATGGAAATCATAAATTATGACATAAATGAGAAATACAGAAGAATAAGTAAAACATAAACATATTATATATCATATATAAAAATAGTGACATCTTAATGGCCACCTTTGAAGGTGTTATATGAGTGTTGAACAATCATCATTTCGTGAGGCAGAAATTCGCCATCCACAGAAACCGTATGTTCTTTAACCATTAGATGTAGGTGTGTGTAAGTGTAGCTCGGATACATCTTATAACAAAATCCTAGTATATTTAGGATACTGGTGTTGTTACAAAAGAAATTAATAAAAAGATTTTAGGGGGTTGGAGTAGAAAAATAAAACAAAACAACATTAGAGAAGACATTATCTCAAAATCGGGTAACTCTTTTTGATTTGAGCCAAAGGCTTCCTTGGGAAGCGTTCTGCCCAAAGTGAGGCTTCTAGGAGTAATATGGGGAAGTTGGGAGAGTATTTGGGCAGATTTTGGCCGAGCCAAATGGCTTGAAAGTGTAAATGAGGTGGGAGAGGTGGGGGCCTTTTATAAGTGGAGAGGAGGGGCTCTTTTGGAAAGATTGAAATGTTACATTATTATACAATGCTTTTCGGATTATAAAGGTCCCACACATATATAATTCGTGGATAAGGTGATAAGGGTTCTAAATATCCTCATCCAATAGGCTTTGGACAAGTGTAAGCCTTGTATTTTGCATTATCTTCTCATTTTATTTAAATCGTTAAATAATGAGGTCATCGCTGCATCATAATGATGTCATATATAATTTAATTTATTTAATGTCTAAAAATTATAAAAAAATACTATGATGTATGAAATCTCTTTATCTTTCTAATGAATATTTATAGTCAAAATTTGGACTTGTGTAACCCCACTTAAAAACTGTTTTAGTAAAATAACTCATGTTTGTGTCAATTTAATTTTAACATTAAATAAATATATATTAATGTCATTTTCCAACCAAAGTGGCTCCATGGGGTCCCCAAGTTGACCCATGAGTTGTCTTGGTCGGCCATGACTCATCCAATAGGAGTAGGACAAGTTTCAAGCTCATCTCATATTATTAAAACATTATTTTTACCTTAAACTACACTAATTACCTCTAATCGCGATTAAGAACTTAAAAGTTACTATTCACCAAAAATTATTTTAATCTCATTGAACCAAATTTTACTTCTTAATGATAACCATGTATGTCGGATTTTTGAAAATCAAATCACAGAAGTGGTAATATTTCATTTAAACGAAAAAATCAGTTTTTAACAACCACTTAGTGGTTTCACTATTCATCAAAAATTGATGTTTTTCAGAATAAGGCCAAAATTTCACCCTAAGCTATAATTGATATTCAGAATTCAAAAATGATGTCTATTTTACAAAATTCCAAACATATAAGTTTCATTAATTAATTTTATAATTAATTTCCACTGTTACGACAAATAGCGTGTTTTTAAGAAACAATTTATATCAAAAGATTGGCAATTGTTTATGTCCAATTTCAATGTTAAATTAATTATAATGACCACCATTGGATAAAATGGTAAAAATATATTCTAATTATACTTTAAAACCACTAAATAGTATAATTTATCACTATAAATTATTTTGTTTTAAAATGTTGTTTTTAAGTATTTTTCACTATTCATAAAAAATTGGAAGCTCTCAGAAAATTACAAAAAATTCAAATTTGGATAATTTCGATATTACGAATACAAAAATGAAGTCCATTTTGAAATATAAAATTTCTATAATTTTAAAAAGTTGTTATTACTATTCATAACAACTACTTTGATTAGTCGCGGTGTTTTAGAGCTCGAAGTTGCGTACAATGCAAGCTATTGCATTATTGAATGAGAAGCGTATCGTGGAAGCTCGGGGTGTTACATTTAAAATACTTTTTTCCCTTGAAAATTATATTCAAGGATATTTTTAAAATATTTTTTAAAACAATTTTGAAAAAATGATTTTTGAATACAATAGATTTTAAACTGAAGAGAGATTTAATCAAATTTTACGTAAAAACATTATCTTTAGTACCCAAAAATGGATAAATGGTACCAAAACATGAGGATATATTGAATAAAAATATTATAATAAAATTAATTAATGTTTTTGAGATATGGATCATAATATTTCATCAAATGAAGCATAAACATACACAATCTTGGAAAGCGGTGAGATTGTCTCAATAAAATATTATAACTTGGTAACTTGGGATCATAATATCCATGTAATAAATGAAATTACATGAAGATTAAAATGTAATTAAAATATTTAGATTAATTATATAACATGTAAAATGTAATTATATACATCTCGAAGAAAGAGTATAGGTTCATAACGAAACATGGGTCTCAGAGAAGGATAATCGAGACAAAACTATTTTACCGATTTGGAACATTTTGAAACATAACACCCATGAAATGAGGATCATAAAATTGAAATGTCAATACCCATAAATTTAAGTATAAGATACATGGAATAAAATAATGGGAATTAAATTCACCAAAAAAAATTAATGAGTGGAGAACATAACATGTATCTCAAAAAAATTAAAAGTGAGATGAAATCCCCTTACCTTGTGTCTTAACCCTCTCCATACTCATACTAGATTCCTATATAATAAATATAAGTTTATTATAAATATTTTACAGAATAATATTCTTATATCTATTACCATATATGGTTTTATTATGACCTTATGTTACCCACTTTCCAACTATCCTATGTTAAGGTTTCACTTTGGTAAATATTAACTTCATTCTTCACATGTGTGTAAATTTGTTATACTGTTAGTCCTTATACTTATATCATGATTAAAAAATTTAGAACATGATATTAATACCAGTTATATACATTATATGATTATTTTTAATAATTTATATCATAAATATGTACGAAATGTAATACACCATTCATGGAGATGATAAGTTGTATGCATGCATGGACATTGTTTCCATCTTTATTAATGTTTTAAAAGAACATAAGTTAATGAAATATGTGTATGTATATATTTATATACATATATATATGCATAATTATTATTGGATCATTAATATATCGTACATATCATATAATTTCATTAAACCCATCCTAAATAAATTCAATGTGGGGTGTGGACATATCACATCGCTTTGAGGGGGCGGTAGTCTACACTTCCTAAAACGAGATTATCGTATTAAAACCAAATGGAAAGTAAAGAGATGTGTGTTTTCAAACTAATACAGAAGATAAAATTCATAATAAATACAATATATGAAATATATAAAAATATTTTCCATCATAATGGCCATGATGATTGGTGGTAAATAAAAAATGAACAATCATCGTTTCATGTGGCGGTAATTCGCCATACACAAAAACATTATATTAAATATCCATTAAATGGAGGTGTGTTTATGTTTAAGTATAATCAATTAAATAAAAACATCATAGTATATGTGATATACTGATTTTTTCACACAATAATGTAATAAAGAGAGTGGATGGGGTGAATAAGTAAAATAAAGGAAAGGAGATTTAGAGAAGACGTTACCTCTAAATCGGGGAACTTCATTTGGTTTGTGAAAAGGATTCCTTGATAGGGTATCTTCCGAAATAGAGTCATAAAGTTATAAGGAAGGATTTTTGGGATGTTTATTGGGTAGGTCTTGTCCAAAATTAAGGGTTTTGAGGGGTGTGAGGAAAGGGTAGAGATGGTGACCTTTTATAGGAAAGGAAAAGGGCACACTTGGTATTTTTGAAAAGAATTGTGTGTTCCCCAAGTATTACTTGTTACACAAGTATAAAATGGAATATTATAGAACCTTGGAGGTTTTTTTATAACATATGGCCTTAAATAGAGTTTGGAAATGTTTATAGGTTATTTTAGACCTTAAGTTTGTGGTTTAGTCCTTAGTTGTGCTTATTTTTACCAAAATTAATGTAATTAATTTTAATTACATTCACTAATATTTTTTGTCAGAACATAAGTTGAAATTAATAGACATTATAAATTTATATAATTCAAAATATGGAATCCAATTTTCTGAATTCCTATCACAGAAGTGGTAGAAATTAAATTAAAATTAATCTCGCAGACGGGATGGCAATGCAGGGTTTTAAAGTAAAAACGTCCTAAAGTTTGTTATGTTTTAATAGTCAATTTCAAACTTAAATTTATTAAAATGACATAAATTGTATTAATTGATAAAAAAACATATAATTAAAATTTAAACCAGTTAAAATAATAATTTAACCATATAAATAAATTAGAACTTAATGCATTTTTGACATAAAATTCAATATTTTTAACTATTCATTAAAAATTGAAATGTTGCCTAAAAATATAAAAATTCACCCAAAACAAATTCTTATATTTTAATATCAAATATTATGTTTATTTCTAAAAATTATATTAAATAAAGTGAAAAAATTCAGATTTAAAATGGGTTCACCATTAAAAGGCATTGAAAATTCCTTAATAAAAATATTGGTTTTTAAGCATAAAATTGAGTTTGTTCTTATATTATGTATATTGAATAAATTGTATATTTTATTTAATATATAACATATTTATTACATTAATATCACTTACCAGTTTTGGTTAACTTAGTTAAAAAATATTTGTGACAATAATAATATTTTCCTTTATATTCAATCAATTTTTATATTCATTTTCGATTATATGGTAAAGTGTGAATTCATCTTATATTTATGTAGACCACATATTTTTATAATTTAGTTAAAAATATTTATATTAATCAAGTAAATTTATAGGTTATATTTCATTATAGTAATTATTTTAGTAATATATTATAGTTAGGTAACACTTGGACTTGCATGTTACGCAAGCCAACGAGGAAGGTCAATATTATGTGTAATGTATGCTAAGTCAATGTTGTGTGTAACGTTTACCGATTCAGTGTTATGTTTAGTGAAATACAAGTATGTATTTCATATGAAAAGAATCTTTGAATTAGTAAAAAGTTTTTTTCAATGTTGTACGAAGTGAAAAGATTAAATTAATTAGAAAAACATTTCCCCAAAATCTTAGGGTGTTACACATACCCTCAAATTTAATCAGATGGTTGTAATGATATACTATATTACTATTCATTTAGACTCAAGGTTTAATGTTCCCCAAGCTATCAAAGAGTTTAAATTAATTTAAAATTAGTTATATCGTAAAGTCTCAAGATTTTATATTCCTATATATACTTGTGTTGCATGCCATAAAATCTTTAAAAAACAATGTTCTTATTTTAAAATATTGGTGTATTACATTCTCCCCACCTTAAATAATTTGAATCCTTGAAATTTAAACCTGATCTCATAAATCAAGAGTTTTATATTTAACAATTCTTTTGTTGAAAACCCACACCGTAAAATGGGTTAATAATATTTCCTATTAATAAGATAGAAACAGAATCACAAAGGTCATATGGAATAAAACATACTAGGTTTCCTAACAGTATAAAATAGGTTGGAAGTGAAAACATGGACAACAAAGAGAAAAATAACACCCAAATACTAATGTAGAGTGATAGAGGACAAGCCTAGGAAGAGGTTAACAACCAAAAATCCATAAACCAAATATGTGAAAAATGTCATTAATATCATCAAAAGTTATGATAATAGGGAAAATATTTTGATTCAAGATCCCTTTCCTAGAGTTGAATAATTATTTCACTCTATAAAAATATAAGTAAATATACTTACTTGATATATTTTTATTTTATAGGAACAATTTCACCCTTTGGATGTGCTTTGATCAACATCCACTTCATCTATTACTCGATGAAATGAATATCAAAAAATTAGTTTTTATGCTTGAAGAACTAAAATTAAATTTTAATGGATTGTAATATCCATAAAAAATAATAAGAAATTACTCCTATATTTACTAAAACAAAAATCATTAGCCACATTAATCCAATAACACCCAAATTTTAACTTAAACCATTTAAAAAATGGTTAACATTATGAAGATTACAAAATATTAAGATCAAAAACTTTAGAAATAAGATCACAAAATTTCCAAAATGAACTGATCATTAATCCAAAAAAACATAATGTATCAATTAATCATCGCATACCTAACATGTGAATAACTTAATTATTTATTCTATTGAAATATTCTAATAACCTGAATTACCATAAAACATCATTGAAAACATGCATAATTACTTATTTTGTAAATAAAACATAGATTATTGGATATATAACTTATACAAGAATATTGCAAACTCTATCAATGATAACATAAACTACTTTGTCAACAAACAATTAATCACTTCCAAGGTAGTCAGTACTATCCAATTTAATTATCCATATTAATCATATATTTATTCTAACATCATTATCTCAACATCATGATCATATTAAGGGTAATATTTCCCTCAATCAAGTGTTTCTAATAAAGTTAAACTTGCCAATAAATCATTTTTCTTGTTCATTGGCACTGTTCAACATTTTCTTTCAAATCCTTAATGAAAAAGTAATTCAATACAATACTTAGACATTTCATAATTCTTATAACAAGTATATCATTGATAAAATAATAAAATGACATAATTCTTGATTCCAAGAACAAGAACATTAATCATTACACTTCATCTGTAGTAATAACATAATCTTGACTATGATCCATTAAATTATCTTTAGGTATATTCCTTTGACTCATGGAGAATTCATTTGCATAGTTACCCAAATTCTTATAGTTGAAGTATAAATAATTATAAAACTTTTTATTTTCCTTGTAATAATGATCATGTTGAACTATTTTCCCAAAACCGAAGAAAACTAATTATCTTCTTAAACGTGTACCAATGTGTTTCGTTCCACAGTTATCACATTTGAAAAAATCATTATTTCCCTTCCTCCCTTTATCTGTATTTTTTCCATCCTTCATATTCTTATCTTACTTCCCTTTAATTCCATAATACTTTTCACCTATATTGATAACACATAATAATATTTCCTCATATGATGAGAATTTTTTGTAGACCACTTCGATCTAAAAGATTGACATAAAACCATCAATGAAAAAATCATTCTTACTCTTTGGATTACATGCATTGATGTGGTTTACATTATTTATTCTTGGTTTCATTTATAAATGATGGAATATACTAGATTAGATCATAAAATTTTAAATTTTAAATAATAATGTATAATTCTAAATATGGTGTAACACTTATCATAAATAAATAAAATAGTCATCATAATCTTGGTTTATTTGGGTATATATTTATTTTCAAATCCTTCATAATTGTTTAGGAGGGAAATGCGAATTATCCAAAGAATATCCCTAAGGAGTGTCAAAATAGGTGTTTAGTAAGGCTTATTATTGTGAACCATTTGAAACTCAGGTCAAACCCACTACTACCTTTTTAATGTTATACCACTATGTACATCTATTCCATAACCGCATGAACTTATAGTACCCAGACATGGATGTATTTCTAATAAAAACAACACAATATCTTCCTTATAAAAACTTTATGATATTATTGTATAATTCTCTTAAAAGTTTATCATAAGGTTAGGTTTTCTAATTTATTTTTTCTTTAATCTAGTTTCCAAGGTTTCAAATAAACATTACTTGATACTGACTAAAACGACCTCGACTCCAGTAGCCTAGAGCATGTCTCTTACTTCATTACATTGTCATAGGTAACAAGTATTAAATACCGAAGGACCAATCAATTTATAAATTTTGAAGAACTAGATACGTAAATGATAACCATTTTATATAGGTATATAAAATAAAAATCAAAGAATTGGGAAACAATTTCCATCCTTGAACTCATTCCAAGAATTCTTCTTCATATACTGGAGAAAGAAAATAAAATAAGGGTGAGATAAAATGATCATTAAGGGTTAACGAAAATAGAATATATCATGAATCAATAAGCATAATCAACATAGAAATGTAAATAACATTACAAAAATTTCATTTAAATAACATGACTATCATGATATGATAAGGTGTAATCAATATGAAAAGGTAAATAACTGAAAACACATTCCATTTAGTCAATAAACTGAGAATGAAATTCATCCATAGATAATATCATAGAGAAAATATAATGGATAAGAATAATAACCAAATTCGCAACGAGGAAATGTTTAATATTTAGATGTCATGTTTCTTAGGAACATTATACATTTACTCTCAAGATCTATCCTCAAGATAGTTAAAACTACTGGGTAAAACCCAACTGATTTGGCCAACTAATTTGTTTCATGAGACTATCCATGAATCAAGGGGATATCTATAACCAATACCCACAATTTTTTTTAATTTTAAAATTATTCCCCCTATATATAATAACTGACTTAATTCTTAAACAATGTACCTTATCATAAAGTATCTATATTGAGTAAAGGTTACATATTTATCAATATTTCCCCACTTAATCAAAAAAAATTCAAAGTAAACATTGTATTTAAAGATAATATATATTTTAGGAGATATTAATATACATCATACAATAATATGTAAATTTAAGAAAATATTAATTTTAAAATGAAAAATTATCACAAAAAAGTCATTGTTTCAAGATAAAGTAGACAATCAAAAAAGAGAGTGAGATTTCACAATAACTCTTACCACATGGTAATTTTTAAGTCCAATCCGCTTGGATGAAATAATTAAAATTGAAACATGTAATATTATTAATTATAAATTAATCATAATATAATTTTCAAGGGGTAGTATATACTCTATATAAAACAAATTTGGTGCATAGGATTATAATATGCCTCAATGAAGGGAAATTGAGCCAAAGTCCCTATCCTCACAATCCCTTTTGTTTGACCATGATTTAACTCTTTTATAATGGTTTTATCATGTAAATATTTTATACTAAAACTATATTCATATTTATAATTTCATATATGTTCCTTTTATAACATCTTATCACCCATTGGTTAATTATATTTCCTTATTTTCATTGATTTTAGTATTAATTTCCCTGTTTTCTCTTTTTTTCTATGTCATTAAAGATCATGTTCTGGAATATATTTTATAGCTCTATAAATTATACATTCAAGACCAATAATGAAAGATATTTTTTAAAAAATGAATAACATTACGATCATGGAGACGGTAGGTCGTACGTACGCATGGGTAACATTCCCATTTTTCAATGATCAATATAAAAATGAGGTAAGTAATAATTTATCTTTATATAATGATAATAATATCATATATACCATATTCTTTCTTTGAATATACTTAAATATTTCATCAATGTGGTGTGGTGATTAAAATATAGTCTCATCACTTCTTGAAGGTGATAGGTTGCACGTACACGAGTGATGTTATCATATTTAAGTGAGTGAGAAAGTAAGAAAGGAAAACAAATATTATATTAAAATAATGATAAATATTTAATTAATATCATCATTATTTTATTTATATAACATTTACTCATTAAATATATGTTTATCACCTCCCATGTAAAGCGTTAGTGAAAGAAAAATATCTTCCCTACGTGAGGCGATTGTCCGTCGTACACACAAGATACGTTATCGTATCCTCTACAGAATGAAATGAAAAAAATTAAATATATGGTATAATTAATCAAAATGTATAGTTATATTTTAAATATCATATATATTCTTTATATTCATCATCATAACCAACCCTGAAAGGTGGTGGTGGCAAAAATGAATGACATTAGTTTGCGTTGAGGTAGTCCACCATACACTTGAATGATGATTTTGTAACCCATTTTATGGAAGTGGATATGGTTTTAGGTCATTTAATTAACATAAGAAATTCTTTTATTATGGAATATACTGGGTTTTTTATGTAAGCATGTTTTAATAAGAATTTAATTAGGTAGAGGAAGAAATAAAATAAAAATGCTAGTTGAAGAGTGTTACATATTCATCGGGTAACCTCTTTAGGTTTGTACCAAATACTTATTAAGTTGGTGTTATACATAAAATAATAATTATAAGATGATGGGAGAGAATTTGGGAAGTGATTTTTGTAGGTTTTGGTTGAGCCAAATGGCTTTAGAGTTGTGAATAACTTAGGGGAGTGAGTTCTCTTTTATAATTGAGAAGTGAAATGTTTTTTAAATACCCATTACTATTCAATAATTGGAAGTTACTCTCACCCGATGTGGATAAAAAATTTATAATTAAAGGGGTTTAGAGATGATATCATCAATAAATACCTCCACCATATAAAAAAGTATGTTTTATACAATTTTTTCCTTAACTTCCAATTATCCATAATTTTACCATTTTGGTATTTCACTACGGTAACTAGTCTTGTTAATCAAGGTAATTTATACTTTAAGATTTAAATAAAATGGAAATTATTATAAAATTTGGACCCACTAATTCTAAATATGAAAACAGATTTATAAAAAAAATTCTGGTTTAAAATTAATTTTAACACAAGTGCATGCAATGTGAAAAAACATCGTTTTAACCTTAACAATGCTAATAGAGTTTTTACTATTTAGGGGTCAATAAAATTACTATAAAATAAAAAATGGTATGTAAATGAACTATATTTGATTATTTTTATATTTAAAAATTACTTGGTAGAATATAATTTTTTAGTTATTTTAAATCATTTAATAAAATATCAATTATTATAAAATAACAATAATGTTAATTGTGCCAAAATTAATTAATTTATTTTTATTTAAAATTATCAAGAAAATGATGTAATTTTAATATATTATGTCAAAACATATATAAAATTATATATTTATATAAAAAATTAATTTAACTCAATAATTCATTTACTTTACTTATCTTTTAATATTTTTATTATCATTTATTTTATTTTTCTATTTACTAAATAATTACTGAGTTGGTGTTTTTAAAGCATTTAAAGTAATTATTTCATCTGTCAAAACGAAAAAATAAGTTGTAATGATAAAGAAAAATTTTTATATGAAAATAATGTTTATAGTGGAAAATATGTTTTTTGTACACATCCCAATGCATTATAGATATTAAAAGCAAGGAAGGTTCTATTTTTATCTTTTTCTTTGTATAACTTATTTTATGTGAAATTTCATAAAATATTGTGCCAAAAACTCATTAAAATACGTTCTAAGGTTATAATTGTCAATATTTAGACATAAATAGGTGTTTTACAAATTTTTACTTCATTTTAACTCTTATCGTTTTAGATTAACCCCATGGTAAATCCATTTTTACCTTAACCGCAGTAATTAATTTTTACTATTTTCACTATTTATTCTGGCCAAAAATTTAGTTAACCTTATTAGATAGTATAAATTATGATGATTCTAAATACAGAATCCATTTTTCCAAATTCCATTCATCTATGTGGAAAAATTTAAATTTAAAATTAATCCCCTAGGCATGATGAGAAAGCGGGGTTTCAAGGAGAAATTTTTCAAAATTTTATAAAGTTTTTATATCAAGATTTAAAAAAAAATGATTAAAATTACCTAAATTGGATTAATAGATATATTATTGAACTAATTTTACTTTAAAAACAATTCAAAATATAATTTAACTTTACAAATAATTTAAAAAATGTCATTTTCAATTAAAATTTGGTATTTTTCACCATTCATCAAAAAATAAAACATTTTAGAAAAATAATAAAAGTATCCCTAATATTATATTCATATTATGATTTCAAAAATGAATTTAATTTTATCAAATTAATTTTTTTAAATTCAAAAATAATAATTTTAAATTTTGTGCACAAAGGGAAACTATACCTTCTTTTAGAAAAATACAGTTTTAAAAAACATTTATTTTTCTTTTAAATGATTCTTATTTTATCTCTAATAAATAGATAACCATAATTTTCATAACTTATTTAGTATTATTCATACCTTCCAATTTAATAGCTATGTTATAATGTTATACTATATTTGGGTTCATTTAAACTGGGGGTTACGTGTTCCATAAGCTATCGAAGAGATAAATTTATTTGAAAATAAATATATCATAAAGTCTCAGGATGTTATGTTCCTTTCAAATCATGGTGTTTCATTCCATACATGATGTTAAAAATAATATTCTTCTTTGATAAATATGGGGTGTTACATACACCATTCAGGTCTTTCATCCCTCATTCACTCACTTATCCAACACCTTTATCATGCATTTGATTCCTCAATTTTTCCTCCTCCATCCCCTTTATCACCCATTTTTTATTTATTAAATGTATCTCAGGAACCATTCATCTTCTATGAGTGGAACATTCATGAGTGTTGTAACTGTAACATCCCAGGTAATTATATAAAATAATTTTTTTATATTTATTAATATTTATGATTTATATAGTAATTTTAACTTAAAATAGACTCTAGGTCTAATATCATACCTAACAAGCAATATCGAGATTCTTCAAAATCTTGTGTTGCACTCAAGATTGAATTATACCGAACAATAATATACTATTAATATTGATATTTTATGTGGTAGTTATCACATATCCTTTATTTCGATGGGGATGAATAAGAATGAATATATTATGTTTACATATGTTGAATAAATTTTTTTACATTCATATAATAAATTTTATAAGATTAAAATAAAAATAAATCCAATTTTAAGCATAAAAGATCAATATTTTTAAAAGGCAATTTTACCAAAATTTAATGGAGAACCCATTTTAAACATAATTTTGAAAAAATTACAATTTTAATATGAAAAAATAAACCTCCTTTTTAAAATATAAATATAAAAATTTTCATTGGGTGAATTGTGTTTATTTTTCTGAGAAATTTCTTATTTTGATGAAAGTGAATAATGCATAAATTTAGTTGAAAACTATTTTTTTGTATAATTAATTTATATAGTTAAATTATTTTTTTATTTGGTTTTAAAGTATAATTATATCAATTTTATATTATTTTAACTAATTTATTTTATTTTAAATAGTTTCACATTGAATTTAGATATAAAAATTCGCAAACTTTTGAACATTTTTACTTTAAAACCCATCTTTATCATCCCGTCTGCGTAATTAAATTTAAATTAATTTCTTCCAATTCTGTGATTTTAATTTGAAAAAATAGATTAAATATTTGTAATCATATTAATTTATAATGTATAATAATTTCATGTTAGTTTCTTTACCAAAAATATTATTGAACGTGATTAAAATTAATTAGAATGATTAAGAAGAAAATTAGCTTAACATGGGACTAATCCTTAAGCTTAAAGCCCAAAATGACATAGAAACTTGTCCAAAATTCATTGTATGGACATATTTCAAACCTATAATCCCATGTATCTACATTGTACCATTATTGGAGCCATTTTAATTAAGAAAACATGGGTGGAATTCTGTTTTCAAAAATTTACAAGAATTCCACTCCTCTTCCACCATAAAAAGGTACTCACCCATCCCACATTCTCACACCTCTAAATTCAAGATGTATCAAACAATATTAGACCAAATATCTTCTCAAAATCCCTCCCATAAACCTATAATACTCACCTTGAAAATAAATCCATCCAAGGAAACCCTTAGGTGCAAAACAAATGGTGTTTCTCGAATAAGAGGTGGCATCCCTCCTTAAGTTCATTTTTTTTATTTTCATTATCCACCCAAAAAATATTCTTATTACATGATTATATAATATCCTAATTATCCTAAATATACTAGTATATATTTATTATAAATGTTTTATCGACACTCACATACACACTTCCATCTAACGGGAAACAAAATTACCGTTCAAGTACGACGAACTACCGCCACATGAAATAATGATTGATCATTTTTCCTTTACCACCTCTCATGGTTGAGAATTATGATGGAAAATATATTTATATATGATATTTTTAATATTTATAATGTATTTATACTTATATAATTCTTATATAATACATACCTTTATGCTTTCTATTTTTTTGGAGTACGATAAAATTGTTTGTGGAAGTGTGGACTACCGCCTCCTCAAAGTGATGTGATACGTTCACAGACTACATGGAATATATTAAGGATGAGTTTAATTAAATATATATTAAATAAATAACATATATATTATATTCATGACATAATTACCTTTTCTGTAAATAAAATATATCATTTTATTTATTACCCTTTCCCAAATTGGAAATGTGATAACGTCATTCGTGGACGTGTGGACTATCGCCTCCTCAACGTGATGTGATTTATTTTACATAAAAATAATTATATATATAAGTATATATGATTAATTAATATAGTATTTATGATGTAATTTTCCTTATGAAAATATAATTTTTACTTACCTTCTTTCCGTAACGATCATTGAAAAATGGGAACGTTACTCATGCGTACGTACAACCTACTATCTCCATTATTGTAATGTGTGTTCATTTTTCATAACCATATTTTAGGATTGGTTTTAAAAGTAAAATATACATATAAATATGATAATTATTTAATTATTATTATTCTATAGAAGTTATATAATGACCCTTTTGACCATAGTAGACCTATCCAAAGTCGTTTTGGACACATAAATCGAATATAGTCAAAACACACGATGTAAACTTAATTTTTTAAGTAATTTTTAAAAAAATTGTAATAAGTGAAATAAAAGTAATGATAAACATGAAAAATGTTATGAAATAACTAAATAATTAACATTATTTCATTATTATAGAATATAAAGTCACATGTGACAAGTTGAACTCAAGGTAAGAGATTTCAACTAAATCTCCTTTAATTGATACATTTCTTGATGATATATATCTTTATTAATTTATAAATTGTTTATACAAACACATTGACATTATATATACATATTGTATCTATTATCATTTTATTTAATGTTTTTTTCAAATTTTATTCTTTCATGGGGATTATGATTTAAATTTTTAAAGTGTTATGGGATGCTTTTAATGTTTAAAGATTTAATTTAATATCATTTTCTCCATGTAAATATTATTGATATTATGTAACATATTTATTTTTATGGATATAAAAGAAACATAAAGGAAATTTATGAATATTTTTAATTTCATTCAAAGGTTTTTAAAAGGGATATTTTTTCATTTTTTAATGAAAAGTATTTAAATGATAAAAGGAATGTTCAATTATTAACATATATAGGGACAATGACCTTCCACCACCATGAATTTTATTAGATTTATATATTCCTTTACAAGATTACATATTTTATAAAATAAAAATCCTTATTTTCCATTATGAGTATTGTGTTATTGGAAATGGGTTTTGAGAATATCATTATTTTTTCAATAACTTGAAATGTTTTCTCAGGAGTGAAAATGAAATATTATGAGTGAAATGTTGAAAATTGAATCCTTTTATATGATATCATTATTTAATCATACTTATAAATGCTATGGGTGGTTCAGTAATAAACTAATGATGAGTGGGTCCATGATATCCCTCCAATTCATTGGGTATGAAAGTTGGCCATATGAATATTCCATTTATAAGAGTGATATGTATAAAAGTTAGTCGTATAGCTATTCAATTTATAAGAGTTATATATATAATGTTGTCCCAGGTTACCAATATGTTTTATATATTCTTTCCATTAGGTTTATAGTAATATTTTGATTAATAAAAGGGTAAGAAATGATCTTATTTTCAAAGTAAAGTATTTACTAATTATTAAGGTTAAAAGTATAACTTTATGATGATGTTTTCAAGGGTTTTAATGTTCACCAATGGACTAATTATTTAATTATTTTTATATCCATTATAGAGATTTTTATGATCATCCCATTTTTTAAATTTTTTTCACAAGTCTTAAGTATGATTAAGGGATTATTAGAATTCATGTTTGTAGTCATGAAGAGTTTGTATAAAAGAGATCATGATTCATTTTAAATGTTTTAGATTATGAAAAAATATATATTTTTTGAAAGTGTCTAGTTTTTATTTTATGTTTTTTATGTAAGAGTTATGGAATTATTATCTATAACTACAAACCAAAAAATATCCTCAATATGAAAGAGAGTAAAATTCTTTACTTAACTACATATTATGTAAGGTTTTAAGGTCGGGTCCCTATAGTTGGTATCAAAGGTACGTTTTGATATATTTAGAGGTTAGGGTGATATTAATTACTTTATCTTGAAATATTGTACCTTATGTTCAAGTAAAAATGTTATATAATTTAAAGATTACCATGTTACTTCATCTAAAGTATTTTTTAAATGGTTTTCCATAGAGGTAACAATGAATATGTAGTGGGAAGGCACTCATGTGAAAATAATCTTTCAAATCAGCATCCTAAGATGGTTGTAATTGGACATGGATAGTTTGTTGTAGTTATGGATTAGTTTATACATGGTATAAATTGTGATGGTGTCTATATAAGAGAGAAACTATAACTACCCTAGATGAACATGATTATAATGGAACATTTTATGTGACAACATCCCCCATTATTTATAGGATCATCTGACCCCATGATAGCTGATGGATGAATTAATTCCCTGGAATATATATTTGATGTCATGGATCACCCAGATAAAAAAAGTTAACTCTTACAATTTATCATTTTAAAGGTGAATCCAAATAATAGTGGTCAATCATTTGGAATATCAGATAATGTAAAGAGATTGATGCCTTGGAATGGGATGGATTTAAGAATATTTTCTTTGAGAAATATTTTCCTATGGTTTTATGACATAGGATAAAAAACAATTCTAGTAATTGAGATAAAATAAAGAATATTTTTTGGATAATTATGAAGAAAAATTCACTAGATTGGTGAGGTACATCCCAAATTTTATCCTAGATATTGATAGTAAGATAAATTGTTTTTTACTCAGGATTGCAGCCAAGATATCCAAGGGAATTGGATTCTCGTGATTTCAAGAACTATAAACATCTTGTTTGAAATTCTAAGAAGGTAGAAATAGAGTTTTTTTATGATCATGTGTACCATATAAATAAAAAGAAGAAGAGTTAAAGTTGGTAGATAATGGTAAATAATTCATCAAAGAAACATGAAGGTAAGAAAACTCAATTCCCATCTTGTGAGAAGCGTGGTAAAGAAAATCTTGGAGAATATATTTTAATGTATGAGAAGTGCTTCTGATGTGGTATATTGGTTTATATAACTTTTTAATACAAGTAATATGATCATACATTCAATGAAAATCCATCAGCAAGATGTTTTAGTTGAAATGAGTTATGTCATAATGCTAATTTGTGTTCAAAGTTGATTACCTAGGTTGAAAAAAAGCAAGATCAAAAGAAATTTTCTAGAAATTAAAAACATCACTTCATGAAATTAAGATAGATATTTTGGTAAAAACTCTATGTGGAAGTATTTGAGAAACCAAGATTTATAGGAATAATTCTGTTTTCTTTAGTGGGATGGTTTTTTCCTTCAAATATTGTTGAACTAAAAATATTGGAGTTTGATATCATTTTTGGTATAGATAGGATTTTAGTTTATCATGATAAAATAGATTGAAAGTCGAAGAAGGTTTTATTAAATGACTTTATACCTTTGATAACATCCTAAGAAGAAGATAAATTAACAAGAGACGGATATGAAAGTAATCTGTCTCAAGTTTTTTTGAAAATAATGAATATGTTTTGATCAGTGACATACCAACTATGAATGAATTTATGAATATTTTTCATTAGAAATTTTCAGGTGTTGTTCCAGACCAAGAAGTTGAATTTACTGTTGATTTAGTGTCTAATGCTAAGCCTATTTCCAAACCACCATATTGAATGGATCAGTTAGACCATTTGGAATTGAATAACTTGTTCCAAGAGTTATTAGATAAAGGTTTCATTCGACAAGGAACTTCACCATGGGGTTCTAAAGTTCTATTTTTGAAAACTAAAGATGGTTACATGGTAATTTTCATTGATTATAGAGCCTTTAATAAGATCACTATTAATAACAAGTATCATTTCCCACATATCTATGATTTATTTGATCATTAACAAGGATATTAGTGTTTTTAGAATATTGATATGAGGTCCTTTCACCATTAAATAAAGGGAAATGAGAATGACTTTCCAAATACATCATTTCAAATGAGATATGGGCATTATGATTTTTTAGTTATGCACTTTTTGTATTTATGAATCTTATGAATAGAGTATTCCATCAGTTTTTGGATCAGTTTGTGGTAGTGTTTATAGATGATATTTTGGAATATTCTAAAATCCATGAAGAACATGAAATGCATTTAAGGATTGTTTCTCAAACTTTAAAAGAGAATAATCTATATTCAAATTTTAGTAAGATTGAATATTTGTTATAAAAAATTTCATTCCTTGTAAATATTGTTTCTTAAGATGGAATAACTATTGAACATACTAAAAAAATGTTGTTTATGAGTTTACAAGACATACCAATGTCATATATATTTGTATTTGTCTTTTATTAGTGGGTTATTACCATAGGTTTTTAGAAAACACTTCTCATTAATCTAGACCACTAACTATGTTAATGAAAAAGGGAGTTAGGTTTATCTAGATAGAAGAATATACTATGTGTTTTTAGGAACTGAAAAGAAGATTGGTGAATGCCCCAGTTTTGTTCTTTTCTTCTAGAAATGTATAACTTGACATCGGTAATGATGATACAATAAAATAAATTGGTTGTGTCCTGATTCAGAATGATAAGGTAATTTCTTGTTCTTTACGTCATTTGAAAAATCATGAGTTAAATTACCCTACACATGATTTTGAGTTAGATGATGATGTTTTTTCTTTAAAAATTTTGTGGAATCATTTTTATGGAGTGAAGTATGACATATATACTAATAAAAAAAAATTAGGTATATATTCACTAAGAAATAATTGATCATGAGATAGAGAAGATGGCTAGAACTAATCAAGGATTATCATTACTTGATTCAATATCATCATGTAAAATAAAACAAAGTGGATGATTCCTTGAGTTGAAAAATAAATGCTATATTAACCATATTTCTTTTGGAAAATGACCCTTTGGGTAATTATTTGATGAATATTTTTCCTAGAATTTGTGGATGCAGAGATATCCTCTATTTTTGTTTCATGTTTCATTCCATCCAACTTTGTCAAAAATAATTAATATAGCTCCGAAGGTGGAACAATATTTGCAAGAAAATTTAAAATACATTAATAATGGTAAGTTTCTTGATTTTGATATTGATAAATAATGTGTTTTACTATTTGAAAAAAATATTATGTGTTCCTTAGGATTCACAGTTGAGGAAAGAGTTTTTGACTAAATCTCATAGTTCTCCATTTTCCATTGATCTAGGTAGCACCAAGATGTATAAAGACCTTCAAGAGTATTATTGATGGGATGGAATGAAAAGATATATTAATGAATTTACTGTTATGTGTTTGAATTGTTAATAGGATAAAGTAGAGTGATAGTTACTTAAGGGAAGGTTTTAGCCTTTTCAAGTACTAGACTGGAAATGGGAAAATCTATCAATGGATTTCATGGAAGGATTTCCAAATAATTCTCAAGGTAATAATGTGATTTGGGTTATTATTGATCGATTAACAAAATCATCACATTTACTTCCAATTATAGATATAATGTCTCTAGATCAACTTTCTAGACTGTATTTAAAAGATATTTTCAGGTTGCATGGAGTGATTCTTTCCATTATATTAGACAAAAATCCTAGGTTCACATCCAATTTTTTGAAAGGAATTTAGAATTCATTGGGTACTGAGTTAAATTTTAGTAAAACTTTTCATCCTTAATCTGATGGATGGTTTGAATCGATGATTCATACATTAAAAGAAATGATTTGTTCTTTCTCAACGGATTACCAGGGATGTTGGGATCAACATCATTCTTTGGTTGAGTTTTCTTATAATAACAATTTTCATTCTAGTATGTGTATGGAACCTTATGAGGTTTTATATGGAAAGAGGTTTTGAACACCTACATTTTGGGATGATATCTGAGAGCAGAAGTTGATGGGACTAGAGTTGGTAGAATAAAAAACAAAGAATATTCAATGGATTTAGTGACACATGACAACATCACAAAGTAGGAAAAAAAATTATGTAGATAATTGGAGAAAATATATTTTATTCAAGTTAGTTAATCATATATTTTAAAAATATTTTCTATAGAAAAGTGTGATGCATTTTGATAAAAAGGAGAATATGAGTCCATAGTTTATTAGACCATATGAAATCATACAAAATTTTGGATCAGTTTCTTACCGAGTGGATTTACCTAAAAAAATTCCTAGGTATACAAAGAATTTTATATTTCAATGTTAAGGAATTATTTACCAGATTTATCTCATGTTTTGAACCTTGAAGTAGTTCAGATGGAAGCAAATATTTCTTAATAAGAACAACCAGTTTAGGTTCTTAACCATAGAGAGAAAGTGTTGCAGAATAAGATGACTAATAAGGATAAGGTATTATTGAAAAATTATATAGTTTAGTAGGAAACATGGTAATATGAAAATATTATGGGGAAAAAAGGCCCCCACTTATTCGATAAGTGAATAAAATTGCAAGGATGCAATTTCCAAAATGGGGAAGGATGTAACATACCATGTAATTATAGAATAATAATTTTTAATATTTATTAATATTTATGAATTAGATAGTAACTTTAAATTAAAAGATAATTTATTTCTAATAGCGTACTTAACATGAAACAATGTGATTCTCTGAAATCTTGTGTTTCATATAAGACTGAGTTATACCGAATAATAATATACTATTAATATTATCATTTTATGTGGTAGTTATTTCCTAGCTGTTGTATCAGTTTGAATGAATAATACTAACTATATTATTTTTTACACATGTTTGTTAAATGTTTTTACTTTCATCCAATGGATTTTATATGCTTAAAACAAGAATAAATCCAATTTTAAGCATAAAAAAGCTCCATATTTTTAAAAGGTAGTTTTACAACCTTTTAATGGAAAACCCATTTTAAATATAATTTTTAAAAAATTTATAAATTACATATTAAAAAATAAACTTTATTTTTAAAATATAAATTATAAAATTTACTTTGGGTGAAGTTTTGGAATTTTTTGAGAACATTCATATTTTTATGAATAGAGAATAATACTGAATTTTAGTCCAAAACTAATTTTTTTTCTAGTTTTTTTATATAGTTAAATTTTATTTATATTTTGTTTTAAATTATAATTAGATAAATATTATATCATGTAAACTATTTCAGGTCATTTAAAACAATATCACATTTAATATAGATAAAAAACATAGCTAACCTTTGATCATTTTTACATTAAAAACCCGCCTGCTTTTTCATCATGTCTACAAGATAAAATTTAAATTAATTTATAAAACATATGTTATTGGATTTCGGAAAAATGGATTCCATATTTCTAATTATAAAATTATAAAATTTATAATAATGAAAACTTTGTTTTTGACCAAAAATATCAGTGAAAATGATTAAAATTAATTACAACAATTAAGAGGAAAATTATCTTAACAAGGGACTAAATCTTATACTTAAGGCCCAAAATAACCTAAATATTTTTCGAAGATACATTTTATTACCATATTTTTACCATATATTACATTTTCTCAACTTTGTACCATTATTTGAGCCAGTATTTATAGGAAAAACAAGGGTGGGATTCCCTTTTAAAAAATTTACAAGAATATCGCTCCTCCACTATAAAAAGGAACTCACCACTCCCACTTCCTCACACCTATGAAGAAGCTTTGGATAAACATATATATAACCAATTAGATCCTCAAAATCCTTCCCCTAAGCCTATAATTCTCACCTTGGGCATAAATCCATCCAAGGAAACCCTTTGGTGCAAACCAAAAAGAGTTTCCCGAATAAGAGGTAACATCCTTCCTCATGCTCTTTTGTCTAATTTTAATTTTCCACCCCTAAAATATTATTATTATATGATTATATAATAAAATCAGTATCCTAAATATACTGATATTTTTTTATTCTAAAACTATACTCACACACATTTCCATGTAATGGGTAACGAAATTACAATTTGTGTACGGCAAACTACCGCCTCACGAAAGGATGAATGTTTATTTTTTTCTTTAATAGCACTCATGGTTTGGAATTACAATGGAAAATATGTTTATATATGATATATATATATATATTTATAATTTCTATTTGTGTTTTTAATTCTTATATAACACATACCTTTATGTTTTCCATTTTTTGGGAATACGATAACATCGTTTTTGGAAGTGTGGACTACCGCCTCCTCAAAGTAATGTGATGTGTTTATACACTACATGGAAAGAATTAATGATGTGTTTAATTAAATATATGTGAAATAAAAAAAATCTATATAATATTAATGACATCAATAATTTTTTATAAATATAATATATCATTTTATTTATTACCCATTCACACACTAGAAAAGTAATAACATTATTCATAGACGTGTGGACTACCGCCTCTTCAACACGATGTGATTCCTTTTATATCAGAATAATTATACATATGAGTATATATTATTAAATAATATTTTATTTATGATATAATTTTAATTATTTAAAGATATGTGTTAGTCACCTACTTTCCATAATGATCATTGAAAAATGGAAACACTACTCATGCGTACGTATGACCTACCGTCTCCATAATTGTGACATTGGTTCATTTTTTTATAACTATATTTTTTGATTGGTTTTAAAAGTATAATTTATGAATAAATATGATAATTATATCATTATTATTATTTTTTAGATGTTATATAATTACTCCTTTGACCATATTTTACCTACCAAAGTCTTTTTTGACACATAAATCAAATATGTCCAAAACACCTAACGTAAACTTAATTATTTATGTAATTTTTTAAAAAATTGTAATAAGTGAAATAAAAATAATGATCAATTTTAAATAGGTTATGAATCAAGTAAATTATTAAATTTATTTCATTATTAAATAAGATAAAATCACACCTGACAATTCAGACTCAAGGTAAGAGATTTTGTCTAAATGTCTTCTCAATGAAACATTTCTTGATGATACACATATTTATAATTTTATAAACTGTATATACAACCCATTTAAAATTATATATCCATATTTTACCTATTATCATTTTATTTAATGTTTTTTCCAATTTTTATTCTCTCATGGGTATTATGATTTAAATGTTCAAAGTGGTATGACAATCTTTGAATGTTTAAATATTTAATTTTAAAAAAATCCCCATGTAAATATTCTTAATATTATGTAACATATTTATGTATATGGATATAAAAGGAATATAAATAAAATTTATTTTTATTTTTAATTTCATTCAAAGGTTTCCAAAAAGAATATTTTCACATGTTTTACACAATACATTTTGTTAAACTACAAAAGTAATGTTCTATTATTAATGTACATAGTGACTACTACTTTTCTACTATCGTAACTTTTATTCAATTTATAAATTTATTTAAAAGCTTACATGTCTTCTTAAATTTACATTCCTATTTTCCATTTTGTATATTTTGTTATTAGTAATGAGTTTTGAAAACAGATTTATTATTTTCATAACATGAAATGTTTTCATAGAAGGGTAAATGAAATATTATGAGTGACATGTTGAAAATTTAATCCTTTTGTCTATTATGATAATATAATAGTACTTGGACATTTGACATTTGGTTTTGTGATAAACCAATGATATTTGTTTCTGTGATAAACCAATGATGGGTGGGTCCGTGATAGCCCTCCAATGCATTGGGTGTGGAATTCGTTCATATGGCTATTCCATTTGTAAGACATAAATGTATGGAAGTTTACCATGTGATTATTTCATTTATATGAGGGATAAGTATAATGTTTTCCTAAGTTCCCAATATGTTTTATTTATTATTTCCATGGGTTTTATGGTAATATTCTGATTACAAAAATGGTAATAAATGTGTTTATTTTCAAAGTAAATTATTTACTACTTATTAAGGGTGAAAATTACTAATTTATGATAATTTTTTTATTTGTTATAATGTTTATAAATGGACTAACAGTTTCATTATTTTTATATCCCATACTAAGATTTTTATTCTCATCCCATGTTTTTTAGTTTTTTTCACAGGTCTTAAGGCTGATTAAGTTATTTGGAGAATTCATGTTGCTAGTCATGAAGAGTTTTTATAAAAGAGATCATACTTTATTTTAAACGTTTTAGAGTATGGAAGAAATTGATGTTATTTAGAACTATCAAATATATATTTTATGTTTTATTTAATGTAATAATTATGTCCTAATTATCTAAAAATATAAACATAAAAAGATCCTCAAGGTGAAATATATTAAAATTCTTGACTTGAATAAATACTATGTAAAGTTTTAAGGTCAGGTTCTTATAGTAACTAAACATAAAACTTCTATGAGTGGGACCCACACAAGCTTACCCCTAATATTTTTTGAAACCTTACTTATCTCACTCATTATACTCAATCTTCTTCATTTATCCACATACTTGTGTTATATGATGCTCTTCATTTTTATAAATGGATCCTTTGATTTTCCTCTATCTCTTGGATTATATATTCAATCAAATTAATCATAAGTTCTATTTATTTTTATTTTCTTATATTTTATACCTTAATAAACATTATATTCTTCTATCTATTACCTAGTGTATTTTTAAAATGTCTATTATCTGTGTATAAATAGAGTTTTTTTCCCACACATAGGGATTTTATATTACATCCATATTTATTATTTTTATATAAAAGTAAAAAATCTTGTTTTAAAGAAGGAGATTAATTTTGTTATCATATTAAAACTTATTTTGTAACACAACATCATCTTTCTTGCCAAACACTCTCTTAATTTACTATTAATTCTCTCCCAAAAATCTAATTAGTATCTTTTATATTTAAAATTATCACAATTTTTAATATTTGAATTCTTCTTTAATTTGTAAATAGATATCAAAAGTATAAAACATCTATTTTAATAGATACCTTATTAATGCTTGGGTTTAAAAAGAATGAGAACTTATTTTTAAACATAGTTACTAGAAAATAGGAAAATAATTATGATATTAACATTAGTATATATTGGGTAAGAATGAGACAAAATTTTATATCAAGTTCTTTTTTCTACTATATCTATAAAACATGTGGTGATAAATTAGTGAAGGATCCCATATATTGAAAATTACATGATAATAGCCTTTAAGAAACTTGTGTGATGTGATTTTATTTCCTTAATCATTAATATACTAAATAGATACTTATCTTTCACCATAGAGTATATTTTTTAATGTTATGAAATACCCAATTTGGTTGGTTATATTATGAAATAAGGATATATAAAAAAGCTGAGAACATCATAGTGGATATAAATATATATTTTCTAAGATTTCTTTTTTACTTTCAACATGGTGTAGTGGTATATTATTGTGATTATAGATTCCAAATATTAAATAAATAAAAAAATAAATAGAAAATAAATTGATAATTTCACCTCTATTTGTTCTTCAATGATAACCTACCTTGGTATAAGAATGATTCTGAGACTAGAAAAATCAATGTGTTTAAACACTAGGTAAACCTCTATGATTCATTTTTTCAAATTAGAGAAGGAGTTATGTAATTTATTAAAATATTAATAATGGTATATATGGATATAAATAGTATTAAATTTTATATTGAAGGATAATGTAGGATCGTATTATTTTATGGAGGAGGTTGAATGATGGATTCCATTATTTAGTAAAATTTCTTGCAAATAGACTTTAGTAATGTACTAAAACAAATTTTGTATGTGTGACATGATAAATATTAAGTATTGTGTTTAAAAATATAAAAATTAATGAAAAATGAATAAGGGTTAATACATTGAGGGGTAATTATTAGGGTTTACCCCATGGAATACCTGACAACCACTGAGGTCGAGTATGATTCATGGAATTTCAATGACTAGTGACTAAAACCATGGGTTTACACACTATATTAGATATTATGTTTCACAAAAAATACAAATTAACTAAACAATAAATAAAAAATATTTTTTTTCTAAGTCTTATATACATAAAATTATTACCAATAGATATAAATTATAAAGAAAATATCCCCATAGGTATCCCATAGTTCAATAAACATAACAATTTCATTAGATAAATAGAAACATTATGTAATATATATGAAAAAAATATTAAACTTAACAAAATATTATATCCCTTTTGATGATACATATTTACTCCTATTGAAACAATTCTACAAGTGAGGGAACCATAGATATATCCATATCCTGATAATCCATTATGCAAACTAAATTCCTATATCAATAAATATAGGAGTCACTTAACACCTTCTCAATCAACAGAAATAAACTATTTTCATATTTCAATTCTGAACTAGTAGTGTGTGTATATAGGTTTGAGAATAATAACCTAGTAGGATATTGAAATAATATGTAGTTAATGTTGATGAATGAATGAATGATAGTGATGTTTTGGATGAACCCGTCTCTATTTATTCAAATGTCTCAATTGATGACAAAGACGATTCAATTGTTAGAATAGATTATAAACCATAAATTGAAATAGAGTGAACATTGCGTTGAAATATTTAACTATTGTTAATTTATATAGTCAAGATATTGTATGTATGTTTTCAAAAAAAATCTAGATGATATGTAATTAATTTTGTTAATTACATTTGTCAAATTTTATGTGATTTTTCATTGTGGTAACCAGTTATAAAAAATTAATGAAATTATTATTTTTATGTCCATAAATACTTACATTAAATAGAATTTTGTGTGTTTTAAATTTTTTAAGTTAAACAGTCATATTATTTTATATTTTAATTATTTATTTTTATCCCATAATAATATTTTAAATTTCTTGGTCAACAATCCAAATTATAAAAAAAATTAAAGAGAAAAACGATGAGAAATGAAAATTGAATCCGAGAATTAGCAATGTCTCCTATGATCAAAATTGTCATTAATTTTTATGCTTGCATAACATGTAGTTAGATATTATTTATCTTTTTATATTTTGTTTTATTTTTTCATCTATGTTAATTTAGGATAATTTATAGAGGATATGATTAGATTATACTACGGAGCCCTAGAGTATGGAAGGTGGTACCAGTACGATCAATTATGTACTTTAGGATACCACCAGACTACTTCATTCACTAGGAGGTCATCTTGATTAGCCTCCTACTAGGCTGCTTCATTCAGCAAGAGGTCATCCGCTAATTTAGTGATCTTCTTATTTTCCATACCAGCCTTTTCCATATCCATTTCCTCCCAAATGAAAATAGGTTGATATTTCTCAAACTAACATACCAGATTTTTACCTATTCCCACCAACCAATGTACAAGGAAATAATACTATATATATCCCACCATCATATCAATATCCAAATTAATTTTTATAGAGATATACAAAAGGTTTTCTCCCTACATCAGTATATTTTCCTTCATCAACTATTAAGGGTACTTCTACTATAGATGTACCACATCCCATAGATAATTATCATCCTCTTCTTGCTCCTCTAGATATTTAACTCATGGGGAAATAATATCCCCCATTTATTGGTATGCATTTACAATTTACTAAAATTCATTAATGATAATTTCATTTATTATTTTCCATTACTAATTGTCTTCTTTTCATGATTAGCTATTTCCACTACCAGATGCTGATGTCATACAAATATTATAGAGGTATAGGATCGAAACACATAGATTATAGTTCAATACAACAATAATGGTGCTATAATTGTAAAATGGTAAGGAATATGAAATTTCTATTGGTAGACTTGGTAGACACAAAAATATTGTTCTAGTTCAACTAATAAGTTTGAAGGATTATGGAGACAAAATAAAGGATAATGAATAGGCATAAATTTGGGTTTGTAATATAAATTAATATATATATATATTAATTTATAATATTTTATGTAAAACATATTATTATCAATGTAGCTCAAAAATAATTTTTTCATAAGGAAAAATGCTAAGGCCACAATGTTAATGGAGTTGGGTGAAATGTGGCTAGCATAAAAGTATGACTTGTGTACTGGTTAGAAAGATATTTTTGGTATAGAGTTTAAAGAAATATTTATCATCACTAATTTCTTAATATCGCAGTATAGATAGATGATCAAGTATTATAAGAGTCCCGTGTTTAAAGTACTAGTTAAATTTATATATATGACAATTTTTTTATTTTAAGATGGTTTTAAAGTAAAAATTACTAATTTTTTTGATATTAATTTAATTATATAATTTTTTGTTTATATGAAACAAATAATAGAAATAAAATAAATAAATTTCCAATAAAATACGTTCTCACTCTTGTACATATTTTTCTCCTAGATCATATGAAATCATAGGTAATTTAACATTTTAAACATTCCATTTAATTTTATTGAAAATTATATTTATTTTCTTTATTGTTGGGATGTTGTTTAAAATTGGATTTTTATAGTTTTATGTTTTTACACAACAATTATTTATATAATATTACTTCATTATCATGATTATTTCAACATAATTATTTGTTTTTTTCAAATAAGATCATAACGTAGTCATTAAAAGTTTCTGTACACAAGTAATTTTCAATTATTAGACAATATTTCCATGTTGAATCATTACAGAAGGAAAATATTTAAGAAAAACCTAGTACATGTTCATGAGTTGGAATTCAATTTAATACTATAATTGAATGATTTGACATTGTGTGAGGAGAATATTGTTTGGTAGTGTATAATAAATACCATCAAACCTTATATGTCTTTTAACATTCTAACAATATAATTGTATGTGAGCAATACTAAAACTATTTTTGGATTAATGAATTGATACTTGAGATATATTTTGATAGTACTCATCCTCTTGAAGTTATAATTCAAGTTTTATAGATTTTTAATCTTGGAGGAAGGAGTCAATGTCATCTTGAAGATCCTAGTTAATAACATTGTTGACTTAGCCTAGAAAATTGATCACCAAATTAACTTTTTATTTATTACATGGACCTATGAAATTGATATTCCACTCTATGATCACTTTAGAATAAAGAATCATTTTGAATTTCACATTTTCAATCAAACATGAAAGAATCAAGCCAATATGGTATGATTATGGACTACTATCCCCTATCAGATTTTCTATGATAATGCTCAATTGGGATTCCAGGTAAAGAAAAACAACACTAATAATTTTATTATAGATTATAAAAATGAACTAATATAATTATAATAAAAATAAAAAACCTAACCATTATAATAAGAGGAGTAAGGTTAACATTTATGAGTTCTGCGCACATCTTGATTATTGGTTCTACAAATTATGAAAACCCATCAAAGCATTAGAAATAACTTTGTTAGGGGACCTATGAAAAGTTGGAAGAAATTATTAAAAGGTAGTTATTCTATGAGAAACTATAACCCATATGGGATTACAGAGGATTAATTGAAGGAATTTGTACATATTTGAAATGTTTTAGTAGGGTCGGGACTACTAAAGAGGTAAAATTAAGAGAAATAATTGAACATGAATCATAAAAGGGGGAAAGGGTTGGGGTAATCTTTATTAGGGGTGATTCCATTAGGATTTTAGTAAAGATCCATAGAAAAATAAACAACACAACTAGGTGTGTGTATAATTATAGATTTACCTAATACTGTCAAGAATCCTTAAAACACAAAAAAACTAATGAATAAGTACAAAAACTAGTAATGATGTGCTTGTGGGTTGACTGATGATGAAACAAGTAATCCTGATGGTCTATAGGAATAATAATAATGGGTTTCCCTATGATAGGTAGTTAAATTGTGGATTAGAGGGGAATGATTATGAAACAACAATAAATGAATAGAAAAAACAAAACTTATAAGGATATAATAACTCTAATGAATATAAAATAACCATTGGGGGGTCATCTTATGATCCAATATACAATAATATGTAGAGATGAAAAATATGAGGGATCAATTCCAATAATAATAAAAGAATATTTTAGGGTTATTACTCTCACAAATCATATTATTGATGTATTGATACATGCATCACTACCTTCCAAGAAATAACATGGACAAAGTTCCCTCTTAATTACCTTATTTTATTAATTTTATTTTTAAAGTAATATACATAGAGGATGACCTCATTAGTTCACTAACCCATATTTTATTTAACTAGAATATTTAAAATTCATATAATAATAACATATTTCAAATAATGATATAAAATGTTTTAAATTTGTTTCAACTTTTAATTTAATAGATTTTCACCTCATGCATAAATAATAAAGGAATAATATCACTGAACTGATAATACAACATATTGATTCTGTTTTATATGAAAATAGACATTTTATTATCTATTTCATTATAATAATAATGACTTATATCATTAATCCATTATTTACATATTCACATGAAAGAGTGATGTTGTATAACGTTGGGTTTGGAAATGAGAGTAGACGTGATATAAGATGATATAATTAAGTAAAAGAAGTATAAATCTGGGTAAGATTGTGTTATTGAAAGATTATAAGTCCTTGAATAAATGATATAATTTTTAATATATTTAAACATGAATACATGAGAATTAAGGAATTTGTTTCATATGTGTTACAATATATGCATTCAATGGGTTGGAAGAAACTATTTTTTGATTGTTTGATGTTGTTTTAGTTATATATGTTTTCCTGGTAAGGCATATTTTATATGGGTAGTGAATTTAGGATATTAAAATATTTCAAAAGATTACCCTCTTAAATCAATTATATATTATATAGGCTTTGTAAATTCGACATTGAACTATATAAAATCGAAGCAACAAAACCAAAAAAGTGCCCAATTTTTATGATAAATATGGTGAAAAATAAACAATGACAAAAACTAATTTTTTTTAGAATAAACGATAAATGAGAAGGTAAAAAGTTATTTTTAATTATAGTATATAAGTAGAAAAATAGATTATATCAAAGGAATGAATAAATCTTATCAAAATAGTGGACTTATATTTGAAAATATACAAGGACCTTAATGAATTTTATAAATAAGGATATATCCAAGATTTTACCTCTAGAACATCAACACATTTAACCTAAAGCTATATAATGATAAATAGAATGATCTAAATGTTCATGTTTTAAGATGAAACCTCTTTAATATAAATAATAAAAAGCAGTATGCATATACCCATTGTCTTATTTAATCATAAGATCATAAGAACATGTTCCTTTCCTTTATACTTATTTGATAATATGTGATTGAATAAAACAATGGAACAAGAAATTTATTGATGATTTTAAAAGAGTACTCAATAAATATATAAATAAAACACTAAAATAATAATAACTATATTGAAAGGCTATGTAATTAAAAGATATGATTCTTTTATGTTTCTCTTCTTTTATACATAGTGGTATAAAAGATATTTAGTACTTGAAATTACATTTATGCCAGACTCTATAAATCTAATACACCATTAATCTATTTCTATAAAGAATAAAATTTATTTAAAGAAGAATACAAATTAGATACCTGATATCTTAAATACCATGTGATATTACATTTTCTAAATTCCATTCTTAAAGTACTGAAAATATTTTGTATTTTTGAATTATGGTATAATTGGGTGTCCATTTCAAAAAATTTATTATGATTTTTTAAATTTGAGTGGAATGATAAGTAAATCTAGAATTTATCATATCATGACTGGTTCCAATAATACCCCTAAATACCATTATTATAATTAATCAACTCATTATATATATATATTATTAAATGATTTGAATCAAAAAATGAATTTATTATTGTAAAAACTCTATATTATAAGATGGGTTCTCACATTAATGAAATTGCATATTTTAATTAGTTGCATTTTTTTTACCAGTGATAATTCATATTCTATTTTGTATTGTATATAATGTTTCTATATTTCTCAATTTTCCTAGAAAAATACATTGAATATTTGGGGTTTCTTTCCTCTCTCGACCTAGTTTTTTTACATGAAGGAAAATGAGAGATAGTAACACATAAAATTGTGACATAGGGGAAATGAATGTAATTGTATTTCATTTTAGTTTATTTTGACTAATTTTAACTATTTACATTAATTTATCACTAAAATTTATGTTAGGTGATGCTTGATAGATTACTTTGGAGAAATTGACAAAAAAATAATGAAACAATTTGAGCTCAAAAGATTATTTGCATCAGGTGTTAGGAGATAAAAATCATTGAATGGTGTGTTGTCGACTTAGGAAGAATATTTTACCTTCTAGATACTATTATTTTGATAAAATTTATGTGATTATTGATTTTGGTATGGTCTGAAAGAAACAAATGAATCTCACAATCAAAAAAGTAACTCAGTAATTAGTAGAAGATAATCTACATCGAAGGATAATAAATGGATTGATGATGAAAGATATATCTACTATTTCTTTCACACTTCTACTAGAGGGTGATACCGTGATTGATTCTTTTTTGGTGATGATGCATTCTATTGATGATGATTCCTCTGCTCTGTCCATTGATTTAGTTGCTTATAATGATGCCCAAGATAATGATAATACTAGTGGTGTGAGAGGAGGTGGTCATGTTACAAGTGATTCTATTTTAGACGTTGATGAGGGTCATGGTCATTCTATTAATACTGATGTTGAGGTTCACTTAAGATTTTATTCTTGTATTAAATATTTAATTATATTATGTAGTTATGATTTATTATGGTGACACTGATATAGATTTTTTTTTATTGTGAATATTGGAGATAGTTTGATGTTTTGTGATATTTATATTTTCTACTGGTGATATATTAAATTATATTACAGTGATATATTTTCCTAATTTTTTATAACATTCTGAGTTAAAAAAATAAAAAACTATTTTTTATAGTGTACACAATACGCCACATCGAGCTTAAAAACAACTAAATATTATTTTTTAAATGTTATCATTATAACCTAGATGTTAGAACTGTGGGTATGAACATGGTTTATTAAATTATGAAAATATAGTTTACACATATATATATATACGTATAATTATTGAACCAAATAATTATTAATGAGAGTAAAACCATTTTAAAAATAAAAGGTAACATATTTCAGAAAAACCTTTTAAATGTGCACAAGTGTGTTCTATAGAAATAAATAAATAAATAAATAATGTTGGAAATATAAATATAAATTAAATATATATATATATATAAAATTTTAAATATAATTTTAAAATTTCATCTTATGTGTTTTCTAGAATTGATATAAGAACAAATCCAATTTTATGCATAAGAGAAGTATTTTTCTAAAAAGGAAGTTTTGCCTCATTTGGATGATGCACTTATTTTAAATCTAGTTTTAGATACTTATATAAAACCTATTTCACAAAATAAGCTTTTTATTTGAAATATTAAAATCAAAATTTATTGTGATTGAATTTTTGTTATTTTTCTGATAAGTTTCATGTTTTGATTATTAGTGAAAAAATAATGCATTTTAATTACAAATTGTGTTTATTAAATTTATTTATATTGTTAAATTATCTATTTTAATGGTTTAAAAGTATAATTAGATAAAAATTTATCATTTAATCCAATTTATATCATTGTAAGAATTATCGCATTGAATTTTGATATAAAAATATTTCAATATTTTGAAAATTTTTACTATAAAAACCTATTTTCTTGATCTGTCATCGAGATTAATTTTAAATTAATTATAGCCAATTATTTTTTTTTCAAATTTTCAAAAAAATGGATTCTATATTTTTAATGAAATGGTAAATATTAGTAAATATTCCCCATTTATTTTTGGACATTATGAATAGTAATTTTAGTAATTTTTTTTATTATCACAATTAAGGATAAATGAACAATTAAGAGTAAAAATAATATTATAAATATTATAAAATTACCCTAACACTTGTCCTAATTTTATTTTATGAGTTATTATCAACTAAAATCATACGTGGGATGATTTTTTGAGCTCCTAGAGCCACTTTTATGACTTGAATGCATTTGTAATATTTAATTCAAAGAAAAGTAGATTTTTTCAAACTTTTGTTTTTAACAAGTTAAATATTTTTAATTTGGGGTTATGTAAGGGATATGTTAGATTATAAATAGTATTTTGAAAGTTAAAATGTCTATATAGATCATTAAAATTTTGATTTAGTTTTTATGGAATAAATTATTAAATTAATGGGTTACACAATGATGATGTACTAATTGCTTAATTAATAGAAATATCAAATAAATGATATCAAAAATATTAAAATAAAAACAATTTGATATAATTAATGTCATTAAATAACTTTATATGGGAATTTTACATGTTATATATTAGTTAAAATATTTTTTAGAAGATATCATTTTGTTATGATACTGTTAAAAAGTCATGTAATGAATAATGTCAAAATTGACATAAATTATATTTTAAAATAAATAATATTTTATTTAATGATATAAAATAAAAAATCTAATGTTATTTTGAATTATTGGGATAATTATAAAACTTTCATAAATTCTTCATTTATTGGACGTCTGATATTGTATAGTAATTATATTATCACTCAAAGTGTAAATTAATGATATCATGATAATAATTAAAGTGGTTAAATAAGGGTTCAAACAAAAAGATAAGAATTAAAAATATTCAAAATTTGTCTAATTTTCATTTTATGAATGGATTTTGACCTATATAAATCCTATATTCTAAATAAATAACTTTATAACCATTTGGAGCAGAAAATTAATTTATATTAATTTAATATTTTCAAGAATTCCAAGAGTGCCCCTCTCCTCAACTATAAAAGTGCACCACTTGTTCTCTTTTATCCATACATAAAACCAATTTGGTTCAGACAAAATCAACCCAAAAACCTTCCTATAATCCCTACCCACATTCTAGAGGCCTTAGTATAGGTAGAAAACCCTCCTTAGAGGTGTTATGGTGTTAATCAAAGGAGATAATCTGAAGAAGATGTATATTTTTTAAATAAGTGTTTCTATTTTATTTCATCTTACACTTCATTAAAATATAATTCAACCATGATAAAATAATAAATAATGTATCCAAAATATAATAATATTTTATTATATTATTATCATCACCTATATCCATCTCATTTTCCATCAAATGGGGAAATAATTAATCTTCTGTGTGTATAGAGAACTACCACCTCACGAACTGATGAAATTCGTTTTCCATCACCATATATCAAGACTGGTTATAATGATGGAATTAATTATTATATATGATATTAATGACTAATTTATTATTATAAAATAATAATATTTCATTTATGTTCTTAACTTTCCTTTCACATAAAAATGATAACATCGTTCATGTGGATATGTGATCTATCACCTCCATGAAGCGATGTAATTCTTTTTTCATCACCACACCACATGGATGATATATATAATTATATTTAAATTATTAATACGATATTGATTGTATTATTGTCATTCAATAAATATTAAATAATAAATACCTTCTTTTTTATAACACACTGAGATTTTATGGGATAGATTCTTTTTAAATTCTTTTATGTCTTGTGTTTTACACTACACCAAGATTATTGTGTGCTATACACAACACCATATTAGCTTGAAGTATACGCAACACTATTCTTGTCTTTTGATATACACAATTTCGAGTTCTTTTGATAGAATTCATTTCATGTAACACTGAGTATAGATTATATTCATTGTATAAAATAAGTATGTTTGGATTATCTTATACACAAAAACAATGTAAGATTCCACTAAATACAATACTGACATGTCTTTCATTACACGCAAGAGTGACCTTCCTCGATAGCTTGCGTTGTACACAATACTGAGTTTCAATAAACAACGGTATATTATTAAAATATTATTATTTTATGGGATATAAACTAGCTGTTTTTAATAGTATTAATCATCTTTTTAATTTTATATAATGTTAAAATTAATCTTATGTAAATTATATATCATGGTGTAAGGATAAATTCAATTTTTCAGATAAAAGAAGTATTTTTTAAAAATAATGCAGTTTTACTGCCATTTGATGAAGAAACATTTTTAAATCTAGTTTTTGGAAATTTTATAAGTTATATTTGACATAATAAACATATTCTTTGTAATTGGGACATTAAAATTTATGTGTCTTGAAATTTTGGTATTTTTTTGATGAAATTCATATTTTAATGAATAGTGACAAATATTGCATTTTAATTCAAAACAACCTTTTCTTCTAATTTATATATATAGTTAGATTATTTTTTTTAATTGGTTTTAAAGTGAATTTGGAATATTTTTTTATCATTTAATCAAATTTTGGTCATTATATGTAATTTCACATTTAAAATGGACATAAACACATGTCAATCTTTTGATAGTTTTTACTTCTTAAAAACCCTCTTTTTGGTTTTGACAACGAGAATTAATTTTAAACTAATTACTGTATCTTCTAAGTTTTGAATTTGGAAAAATGTATTCCATATTTGGAATCATAAATTCCAAATTATGTGAATATTTACCTTTTATTTTTAGACAGTATGAATAGTAACTTCAGTAATTATTTTTATTTACCATGGTTAAAGGGTAAATCTGGTAAATAAGGGTAAAAAAATAAAAATTTAATAGTATAAAACAACCCTAAAATGTGTTATAATCCTATTTTATGAGATATTTATGACCATTTACATACTTGGTTTGATTTTGGGTCCCCATGAATTCACTTGTATGTGAAAATGAATTTTTATAAGAATTCATTTAAAGTAATGATAATTATTACAAAAAACATATATCTTTTACTAAATCGATTTTAATATATGGATATATAAATGACATATATGTATAAAAATATTAATTATAAATATAAAAATATTTAATACATTATGGTATTCTATTTAAAATTTCTATAAATTAGATAAATATATTTATTTATGACACAATTATGATGTAGTGATTACCTCATTAATGAATGATTCAAATAAATGAATTTATAAATATTAAAATAAATTTAATTTAGACATTTTTATGCCATAAATGAATTTTATGGATTAAATTTACATATTAGGGATGATTTAATTCTTCTGTTTTGAAGTAATCAAGTTTTTATGACTTTAACAAAAATCAATTACTAAATAGGGTCAAAATAGACATAAATGTGTTTTTAAAACAAATACTATTTCATTAAATGATATAAAAATCCTAAAAATATAAAGTTAAGACAAATAACTTTTATAGTGATAAAAATATCATAAATGACCAAATTTAGGTTTTCTTATAATTTTATAGTAAATTTATTAACCATGTAGTATAAAAATACAAGAGGATATGGTAAGAGTTAACTTATTTTACAAAGGGTTAAATCTAAAAGATAAGGTTACTTTTATAACCTAAACACATATAAAACCTATTGGTTTAGGGTATTTTTACCCATAATCATATTATCCTAGAAATAAATCAATTTGGAGCTATTATAAACTGAAAAGACTTTTATAATAAATTGTTTTTTCAAGATTTTTCCTAAAGTGCCCCTCACCTCACTTATAAAAGGGCACAACCCTTTCTCTTTATCTCACACATCTAATGCCCTTTGGTTCGACCAAATCCTACCCATTTAGTCTTTAAAAATCCCTCATATCATCCTGGAGGAATATATTTTGGTATATGGACATCCTAAGGAGCCCTTTTGTTCCAATCAAAAAGAAACACCTGAAGAAGAGGTAATTGTTTTATCCCTTCTTTCAAAGTTCTTTTCTTCTTCTACTTATTCTTTCTATATTTTTTTCATACCAAAGTAATATATCCAATGTAATACAAATAATTAGATGTTAATATAATCATGGGACAATTATATTTATCATTTTATCCATCTTACAAATAATAATTTCACCATGCATGTGTACATACGACTTACCGTCTCCACGCCCTGATGTAATTTGTTATTCCACGTTACTTTATTTGGATGAGTATAATGATTATTATAATATACATAAATAATAAATATGAAATGTTTATGATTATTTATAATTAATATACCATCCATTTATATATCATTTAATCATTAAAGGAACAATATCGTTGCTCGTGCGTACGTACGACCTACCGTCACCATGACGTGATGAGATTCATTCTCCACTTTAACTATCCAAGAATGATTATAATATATATATATATTATTAATAATTATTAAATATATTACATAATAAGTCTTCTTTAACGATCTATATATATAGACATATATTTCATTCAATTACTTCCATTCAATATGATAAGAAAACGGAAACATAGTTCATGCGTACATACGACCTATCGTCTCCATGAATGATGTCTTCCATTTTATATATATATCTATTATATATATTAATATTAGGAATATATATTATATATAAATCATATTATAAATTGTTTATGTAATTAAATCATGACATAAGTAATATGATCAATAATAATAAGTAAAAATGAGTACGATAAACAAAGCGATATTACCCAAAATGTTACATTTACTTGGAATTATTAATAAACGGGTAATATAAAGTCATAAAATAATCATATATGATATCATAAATATTATTAAGATTCTTATAAAAGTTAATAATATGTTTAAAAACATTATATAGAAGTTTTTTACTCGTAAGGAGAGTATCAGACCTAAGGTAAGGGATAACTTTGTAAAGTTCATTTTTTATATGAGATTGTTTATTGGTATGTATTTAATGGAGTATAATTTTACTCCAATACCATGATTACTAAATATATATTTCAAAATATTTTTTATATCCTTCAATAATTTTTTAAATTCAATGTTACCCATTGGTAAATTTTTACTGAACGGTACGAATGAAATCTTTTTTCATTTTCGGTACGTGGTACTTTTTGAATTTTTCAGAAGTGGTACAAGAAGAATGTTTTATTAACTTGTAAAGCATGAGCGGATTTTTACACTTTCACAATGCTTTATTTCCTTGAAGATTCCCCTATAATCATTCAAGGTTATTTTTACATAAACGTTTTTCTGCTGAAAATGTATGGTATTTTGAGGAAGGAAAACATTTTTGAAGAAAGGATATTTTCCTCTGGATTGAAGCCCAAGTATATAATCAAAAATATTTTCCATATAAGGTGTCACTCTATAATTGGGGTTATGTTTCTATCCCTATTATTACTGTTATTTTATTATGTTAATTATGGAATGATATTTCATATGGATTATGTTATGATGGAATGATGTTTAATAAATCCATTTTATTTCATGGGTTATGTTAGGGTGAATGTTTTTATGTTTTTGTGGAACACATAATAATGGTTTCATTATGAGATTTTTCGAACCTATATATCCTCCAATGAATTGGGTAATGATTTATATCTCATGATATAGGAATGAATAGAACAACAAGTAAATATGGTTCAGTAATACATGGATGGAACGACAAGTAAACCCGGTTCAATAATGGACTTCATCCACTATGATGGTCTTGGTAGCAATGTCTTGGCTACTATGGAAATAATATTATGTTCTTATTAGTTTTATGCTAATTTTATTATATCATGGTTAATTTTCCTTTATGATCTATTCCTTAAGTACTACCAAGATTTATTTCATGACTCAAGATTTTGATGTTTAAACTTTACGTTCATGTTTTTACGTTCAAATGTTTATGGTTTGTTTTATGTTCTCCATGTTTACCCTTATTGGGCATTTGATCTCAACATTTTTATGTTTTATTTTCCCAAGGATATAAACAAAAGTTTTAGGTAGGAAAACAAAATGGGAAGATCTTTATGGGAGATGTTGAAGATAGTTCACCATGTTAGAAGATGATGTTCCCAGTTTCCAAAGACACTAAACTAATACGGTCTTTGGGAGTTAGTTTATGTCATGTAATAATTATTCCTTAAAAGAAATGTAATGTTCATATACATCAATCCAGGGTCATTATAGTTGGTATCAGAGCGAAGGTTTATTTTACCTTTGGAAACTAGGATGTGAGAAACTATAGTGAGATCCCTTGAGATACATCTAAGGTATGTCCATGGATATCTCTAAGGGTAAGTCTAACTATAGGTTACAATCCTAGAATTATGGTAATGATCATGAATAGCCTAGTATTAAACCTAATATGTTAGATTTTGAAAGTACTCCCCCTTGATTATGTTGTTTTCCTAGTGTGATTTTTTCCTCTCACACTATTCTTTTTGGGTTTTAGACAATGGATAGAACCCAAAAAACCCACATTAATAATGGATGCAATAGGAGATGCAATGAATTTACTACTAAAAAACCAAATGTTATGGGATCTAGAATAAAGAATATTGTTTCTATGACCAAGAATTTTGCAAGTATTCTAAATGGCCAAAGGTGGGAACAACGTTCTCTTAAATCATTCTTAAGGCAACATACACATTATTTTAGTGAAACTACCAATCTAATATTTGCAGAAAAATGGATCTATATAGTTGAAAAGATATTTTTCATTTTTCGTTGTTCAAAACATGAAAAATGTTAAGTTGGGCACTTAGTTGTTGGAAGGTAAAACGAATTTGTGGTGGAACTTTATGAAGAATACGAGGCAATAATATAAAATTGCCTCCATGGATTGGTATGAGTTTGAAAACTTATTTTTTTTAGTATTTACCTTACTTGTATTCTTCTTACAAAAAGGGATATTGTAGCTTCTAATATATCTCATGGTTATAACAAGAAAAGAATAATATAATTCAAAGGAAATTATAAAAATCATAGAGATAAGAATATTAGATTTTCTTTATGTATGATATGTGGAAGGACACATGGAGGAAACTATCTTAAAGGGACTGATAAATGTTTTATCCATGGGAGAGAAGGTCATCGAGCATTTTACTACTGAAGTAATGGGAATAAACATAAATCTCAAAAGAGTGCACCTCCCATAAATCAGGGTTAAAAGTACAAGGAAATGAGGCATTATGCTACCCAATTCCTAAATTCAAGGGTTATGGATGATTATAGACATCAACAACCTCTTAAGGCCAATGAACAAGGAAAATCACATGCGATCACTATTGGTGATGTTGAGTATGACAACAAAGTGGTGGATGATTAAGTGTTTATGTAATGGGATTCCAAAATAGTGTTGTCGAATCTCTTTTATAGTATTATGGAATATTGTAATATCTATGTATTAATCCATTATGGCTTTCCATAAGTATATAGTACCGATAACCATGAAAAGTGATTAAAATAATTTTGGAAAGCATATGATATGCACATAATGAAGGGATAAGAAGATAATTATATGTTTCATAGTATTAATGAGCTTATGACTACTAAAAGGAAAAAGTGATATCATGGTTTGAGAATATAGAATTTTTATTATATTTGGTGTGTGGAATGAGTTAATTTTGACAGAATTCATGTTTTCAATAAGGTTCTATAGTAATTCATGTTATTATCATGTTTCAAGAGAATAAATGATTAAGGTATTCACATGGTTGGAATGTGACAACCAAGAACTGCCAAATGGGATATGGGAGACAAATGTTAAGTCGATTTAGCTCACCAATTTCTAAAGTTTTATATTTCTAATTTTTGGAAGGATTTTAATGTTATCCATTTATGGATAGTATAAGTTATATTCCGGTTCAAGTTTGTATTATCTTACTATAGGTATAATTATGGATATTTTATTACCCGTGCTAACATTTTTATTGAGACATATAGAATGACCTATCATTCTATCACATGATTTTTTAACACTTAAATAATGACAAATTCAACTTCATTTCTTTAAATAAGAGATGAAGTAGAAATAGTTCAAGGCACGAACAACGGTGAGATTGTACCAAAATCAAGTAAGTAAATATTCTCTTGGAAAATTATTCAACTTTAGGAAAAGGATCATGAAAACCAAAAATGTTATCCTAGTACCTTCTTATCTGATGAATCAAATGGTCCATTAAATCATCATATATTTATGGTTTTTTCATAGTTAACTTTCTCCAAACCTTATTCTCTATCACTATCAATCAGAACATGATGGTTAGATTGAGATTCCATTAAATGTTTTCACTTCTCATATATGTTATGTTATATGGAAACCCAGTTATGAGTTACTTTGGGTAACCTATATGTTTCAAACTTTTCCTTTTAAAATAAAGTTTTTGTATCACTTTTTACAAAGTGGGTTTCCATGAAAGAAACTTTCAAGCAGTAATCCATTTATAACCCCAACGAATTTTGAGGGATAAATAAAATTTAAGGGGGGTAGAGTGTAACACACCGAGATTTTATGAGATAAATTATTTTTAATTTCTTTGATGTATTTTGTTGTACGCTACACCATGATTATCCTGAGTTATATTCAACACTGTATTAGCATGTAGTGTACACAACACTATTCTTGGCTTGTGATATACACAATTTCAAGTTCTTTTGATAGAATCCATTTCATGTAACACTGAGTATTTATTTTATTCAATGTGTAAAAGAAATATGTTTAGATTATCTTATACACAACAAAAAAAGGAAGCTTCCACCAAACTCAACACTGACAAGACTTTGATTACACGTAAGAGCGACCTTGCTCGATAACTTGCGATGTACACAATATCGAGTTTCACTAAACAACGATATATTATTAAAATATTATTATTTAATGGGTTATAAACTAGACATTATGAATAGTATTAACCACGTTTTAAATTTTATATAATGTTAACATTAATCTTATGTATTTTCTAGAACATGATATAAGAACAATCTCAATTTTTCAGATAAAATTAGTATTTTTAAAAAAATGCAGTTTTGCCAACTTTTGATGGAAAAACCTTATGAAATATAGTTTTTGAATATTTTATAAGTACTATTTGACATAATAAAATTATTATTTGGAATTGGGACATCAAAATTTACCTTGGTTGAAATTTTGGTATTTTTCTAACGAAATTCAGATTTTAATGAATAGTAAAAAATACTGGATTTTAATTCAAAACCAGATTTTCTTCTAATTTATTTATATAGATAGATTATTATTTTTAATTTTTTTTAAAGATTAATTGGATTAAGTTTTTACTATTTAATCCAATGTGGTTAATTGGATATTATTTTACATTCAAAATGGACATTAACACATGTCAATATTTTGATAGTTTTTACTTCTTAAAAACCTGCTTTTTGGTTTTGACAACAAGAATTAATTTTAAATTAATTAATAAAACTTCTATGTTTTGAATGTGAAAAAATGGAATCCATATTTAGAATAAGAAGGTCCAAATTTTTTGAATAGTTACCTTTTATTTTTGGACATTACGAATAGTAACTTCAGTAATTATTTTTATTTACCATGGTTAAAGGGTAAATCTGGTAAATAAGGGTAAAAAACAATAATTTAAAAGTATAAAATTACCGTAAAATATGTAATAATCCTATTTTATGATATAGATATGACCATTTTCATCCTTGGGACGATTTGTGGGACCCCATTGATTAGCTTGGATGTGAAAATGACATTTTATAAGAATTAATTTAAAGTAAAGATAATTATTACAGAAGCAAATATCTTTTACTGAATCGATTTTAATATAGGGTTATATAACTTATATATATGTCTAAAAATATTCATTATAAATATAAAAATACTTACTAAATAATGGTATTTTATTTATAATTTTTAGACGTTAGATAAATGTATTTATTTATGATACAATTATGATGTAGCGATTACCCCATTAATAAAAGATTCGAATAAATGAATTTATAAATATTAAAATAAATTTAATTTGAAAATTTTTATTCCATACAAAAATTTTCTAGATGAAATTGAGGGATGATTTAATTACTTTGGTTCAATTTAATCATGTTGTTATGACTTTAACAAAAATCAATTACTAAATAGTCTTAAAATTGACATAAATGTGTTTTTAAAAAAATACTATTTTACCAAATGATATAAAAATACTAAAAATATAAAGTTCTTCCAAATAACATGGATAGTGATACAAATTTCCTAAAGATCTTCTTTATTTTCTATTGGAATTTTATAGTAAAGATATTAACCATGTAGTATAAAAATACAAGAGGACATGGTGAGAGTTAACTTATTTTACAAAGGGTTAATTCTAAAGGATAAGGTTACTTTTATGACCTAAAAATGTATAACACATATTGGTAGAGATTATTTTGATCCATAATCATCTTATACTTGAATTAAATTAATTTTGAGATATTAGAAACTGAAAAATGTTTTATAATAAATTATTATTTCAAGGTTTTTCCTAAAGTACCCCTCACCTCTATTATAAAAGGGCTCCTCCCTTTCTCTTTAACTCACACATCTAAAGCCCGTTGGTTAAGAAAAACCCTACCCATTTAGTCTCTAAAAATACCTCATATCATCCTAGAGGAATAAATTTGGACAGGATCCAATCTAAGGAACCATTTTGTTCAAATCAAAAGGAAACACCCGAAGAAGAGGTAATCATTGTATCCCTTCTTTCAAAGTTCATTTCTTCTTGTACTTATTATTTCTATATAGTTTACATAACAAAGTAATAAATAAATTATAATAAATATAATGATATTTTAATATAATCATAGAAAAATTATATTCGTCATTTTATCCATCCTAAAAATAATAATTTCACCATGCGTGCATACGTACGGCTTACCGTCTCCACGTCGTTGTGTAATTTGTTATTCCAAATTACTTTATTTGGATGAGTATAGTTATTGAGTATAATAGACATAAATAATTAATATGACATTATTATTATTATTTATAATTAATATACCATCCATTTCCATATTATTTAATCATTAAAGGAATGATATCGTTACTCGTGCGTACGTACGACCTACCGTTTCCACGACGCGATGAGATTCATTTTCCACTTTAACCATCCAAAAATGATTAGAATATATATATATATATATATATATATATATATATATATATTATTCTTAATTATGAAATATATTACATAATAATTCTACTTTAATGATATATATATATATGTAGGTATATTTCATTCACTTACTTCTATTCAATGCGATAAGAAAATGGAAACAACGTTCATGCGTGTGTACGATCTACTATCTCCATGAACGGTGTCTTCCATTTTTTATATCTATCTATTATATATATTTATATTATGAATATATATGATATATAAATCACATTAGAAATTCTTTAATTAATTAAATCATTATATATGTAATATTATCAAGAATAACAAGTCAAAACACTTATGATAAACAAAACAATATTACCCCAAATGTTGCATTAACTTGGAATTATTAATAAAAAGATAATATAAATTCATAAAAGAATCATATATGATATCATAAATATTATTATGATTCTTATATAAGTCAATAATATGTTTAAAAATATTATACAATAGTTTTGGACTCATATAGAGAGTATCAGATCTAAGTTAAGGGACAACTTTACAAATCTCCTTTTTATATGAGATTGTTTATTTGTAAGTATTAATAGAGTATAATTATCATCCACATACATGTTTTATAAATATGTATTTAAAAATATTAATCATATCATTCAATAATTTTTTAATGTCAATTCTACCCATTGGTAAATTTTTACTAAATGGTATGAATGGAATCTTTTGTCATTTTTTGTACGAGGTACTTTTTTACTTTTTTGGAAAAAGTACAAGAAGAATGTTTTTTAACTTGTATAGCATGGACATATTTTTATGCTTTCATTATGATTTATTTACTTAAATATTACCCTATAAAATTAGAAGTTTATTTTCACATAAAATAGTTTCTTCTAAAATTTTATGGTATTCTGAGGAAGGAATACATTTTTGAAGAAGAAAGGATATTTTTTTCAAGAATGAAGTTCAAGTATTTTTTCTAAATTATTTTCCTTCTAAGGTGACACTCTTTAATTGGGGATATGTTTCTATCTCTATTATTTGTATAATTTTATTATGTTAATGATGGAATGATATTTCATATGGATTATGTTACGATGGAATAATGTTTATGACACCCATTTTATTTTTTGGGTTATGCTATGGTGAATGTTTTATGTTTTTGTAGAACACGTAAGAATGGATTTATTATGAGATGGGTGGGACCTATATATCCCAATAATGATTTCTTTAATGATTTTTATCTCTATAGATAGACATTAATGGAATAATAAGTAAATATGGTTTAGTAATACATGGCTAGAATGAAAAATAAACCTAGTGCAGTGATGGACTTTGTCAACTATGATGGTCTTGGCAGAAATTCCTTAGCTTCTATGGAAATCATATTATGTGCTTATTAGTTTTCCACGATTAAAAGTTTTATTCCAATTCTATTCTATCATGGTTAATGTTTCTTTATGATCTATTCCTTACATACTTCAAATATTTATTTCATGACTCAATATTTTAATCTTGAAACTTTATGTTCATGTTTTTACGTTCAAATGTTTATGGTTTGTTTTATATTCTCCATGTTTACCCTTAATGAGAATTTGAGCTCACCCTTTTTATGTTTTATTTTCCCCAGGGTATAAAGAAAATATTTAAGTAGGAAAACAAAAGGGGATGATCTTTATGAGATATTTTGAAGAAATTTCACAATGTTAGAAGATGATATTCCAAGTTTCCAAAGACACTAAACTAAAACGGTCTTTGGGCGTCAGTTTGTGTCGTATATTAAGTATTAAAAAAAATAAATGTAATGTCCATGTACATAAATATGGGGTAATTATATCAACTCTAGGAAAATGTTCATGAAACAAAAATGTTACCCATTTATTTTTATCAATGGTATTTTTACCCATTACATATTTTTGGCTATTTAATGGTTAAATTTCCCATGATCGTGTTCTATATTAGTCTTTTATAGTTTGATTTATCTTCAATGTATATGTTTTTCTACATATAATCCTAGTATTTTTTATCTCAGGTGACCTTCATACTTCTTGTTCTTTCTTTTAAAGTGGATGCTTTATTCATAATTTTTTTGATGTTGGATTTCAATAAAGGTATTTTGGAAAATAGAACCATAGTTACCAAGCCTGAATTAAAAATTTCAAGGATGAAATATTCAAAATAGGGGAAGAATGTAATATCTATAGTTAAAAAAATAAATACTATGTTCGATAGCGTACATGATACACCATATTGAGCATAATAAGACAAATATATATTATTATTTAAATGTTATCGTTATAAACTAGCTGTTAGAATGGTGTGTATGAAAAGGGTTAACTGAATTATTAAAATATTTTTTACAAATTTATATATATTTCTTCCTCCAATTCCTTATAAATAAGTGTAAAACTCTTTCTAAAAATAAAAGGTAATGCTTTTCCAAAAAACTATTAAACTTTGCACAATTATGTTTTATATCAATAAATAAAAAAATCACTCATGTTGGATTATATAAAAGAAATATATATATATATAATATATATATATATATATAATACAATGTTTAAAACTAATATTATGTGGTTTCTATACTTAATATAAAAACAAATTCAATTTTATGAATAAAAGAAGTATTTTTCTAAACAAACAATTTTTCCGCCTTTTGAAGGAATACTTGTTTGAAATAAAGTTTTTGAAAATTTTATAAACACTATATGAGAAAATAAACTCCTTATTTGAAAATAATAACAATAAATTTTACTTTTATTTAATTTTTGGTATTTTTTTGATAAATTTTATTTTTGACAAATAGTGAAAAAATACTGCATTTTAATTGAAAGCTTCATTTTCATCAAATTTATTTATAGTGTTAATTTATATATGTTAATGGTTTAAAGGTATAATTAGATCCGTTTTTTATCTGTTTATCCAATTTGGATCATTTGAATCAATTTCACATTAAATTTGGTGATAAACACATATCATTTTTTGAACGTTTTTACTTTAAAAACTCATTTTCTCGATCCGTAAAATGAATTAAATTTAAATCAATTTTATCCAATTATGTTTTTTGAATTTTTAAAAATTGATTCCATATTTAAAAGAAAAAGGTACAAATTTAGTAAGTAGTTCCCTTTTATTTTTGGATATTATGAATAGTAACTTTACTACTTTTTCCTTATTACCATGGTTAATGATAAATCCAGTAATTAAGATTAAAAATAATATTATATATAATATGAAATTATCCTAAAACCTGTCATAATTTTATTGGATTAGTTATTATTAACAGAAATCATCCTTGATACGATTTTGTGAGCTCTTGGAGCCACTTGGGTGACTTTATGCAATTTATAGTATTCAATTCAAAGAAAAGTCAATTTTTTCATACTTTTGTTTTTAACAAGTGAAATATTTTTAAAATAGGATTATATATGGTATATGTTATACTATAAATAGTATTTTGAAATATAAAATGTTTATCTTCATCATGATAATTTGTTTTTAAATTTTAGGGAATAAATAACTAAATTAAAGGCTTAGAAAATGATAAAGCAATCATTACTTAATTAATTTAAATATCAAATAAATGGTACTAAAAATATTAAAATAAATATAATTTGATATAATTAATGTCATAAAATAATTTTATAAATTATTTTTACATGATAGTGATTATTTAAAATATTTATTTCTAAGATATCATTCTGTTATGATATTTTAAAAAATTCATGTAAGAATAGCCTTAAAATTGACACAAATGATATTTTAAAATAAATAATATTTTATTAAATGATATAAAATTAATAAAAATATAAAATTCATGCCAATTATTGGGATAAGTCTTAAAATATCATCAATGACTCATTTAGTGCTCATTTTCCATTTTATAATAAGTATATTAACCCTCAAAGTGTAAATTACATGATATCACAATGAGAATTAAAGAGGTTAAATAAGGGTTAAAACAAAAAGGTAAGGATTAGAAACTACTCAAAACCTATATAAATTTCATTTTATGAATTAATATATACCCATAATTACCCAATAATCTAAATAAATTACTTTTTAACTATTTTTAATGTAATATTAATTTATATTAATTTAATATTTCAAGAATTCCAAGAGTGCCCCTCTCCCCACTTATAAAAGAGAACCTCTTCTTATCTTTTATTCACACTTAAAAACCTATTTGTTTCATCCAATAATTTCAAAAATACCTTAAGATAATACCTAATCACATTTTGGAGGCCTTATTTTAGGCACAACACTATCCTTAGAGGTGTTAAAGTGTTAATCAATAGAGATCATCAGATGAAGAGGTATCCTTTATAAGTAAGTGTTTCTATTTTATTTTTTCTTTAAATCCCTTAAAATAAAATTAAAACATGATAAAATAATAAATACAGAATAATAAATATACTAATATTTTATTATGTTTTCTCATCACCTATATCTATCCCATTTTCTATCAAATGGGGGAAAAATTCATCATTCGTGTGTACGGTGGACTACCGCCTAGCGAACCGATTAAATCTATTTTCTATCACCGTCTCTCAAGAATGTTTATTATGATGGAATTTATTTTAATATATGTTATTAATGAAATATTTATCATTATAAAATAATAGTATATAATTTACATTCTTACCTTTCCATGCACAAAAAAATTATAACATTGTTTGTGCGTACATGTGAACTATCCCCTCTACAAAGCGATGTGATTCATTTTTCATCACCAAATAACATGGGTGATATATATAAGTATATTTAAATTATTAATATGATATTGATTATATTATTATCATGATTTATAGATAAAATAATAATTACCTTCTATCTGTAATGATTAATGAAAAATGAAAATGTTACTCATAAATACGTATAACCTACCATCTCCATGATTATAACATAGTTAATTTTTCGCAACCATGCATAATGGTTTGATTTAAAATTATAATTGATTTATAAATGTTTTTATTATTTCATCAATATTAATTATGAGATGATGGAATAATTACCCCTTTGACTGTTGAAATCATACCAAATAAATTTTACACTCATGTACAGAATATCCTCAAAACGTCAGACACAAACTTAAATAATTAATTAATTGTTATAACATGATAATAAGTGATATAAAAGTAATAATAATATCTAAAATAGTTCTAAATAAATTAAATAATTAACATAAGTTTATTATTTAGGAATCTACATATTTTATGTGATGAGTCAAACTCAATGTAAGGTATTTCTTCTCAATTTCCTTTCATTGAGGCATATTTTTATATTATAATCCCACATTATTTTATGAGGTGTATAAAAAAACTTTACATATAATATCATTAATTTAGTTATTTTCATGTTATTAAATATTTTTTAAATGTTATTCCGTTATGGGCTTTATGATTCAATTGTTTCAAAGTGGTATCAGACACTTTGATTAAAAAATCACTTTTAAAATGAGTAATGATTTAAATTCAAAATATTTTCCTCCATTGTTGTTATTATTTTAAATATTAATTTAATTAGATATAAAATTATTATAAATAAAATTTTATGTGCATTTTGATATTTGGATTACTTGATTTTCCTTCATGTTTTTTTAAAGAATCCCCTCTTTTTCTTTTCTAGGTATTTCGTAATTGAAAATAGGTTTTGAAAATGAATTGATTATTTCTATAACATGAATTTTTTCCTTATGAGTGAAAATGAAAATTTAAGAGTGACATTCTGAAATTGAAATATTTTATAATTTATGATTATATAATAGTACTTGTAATTTTGATGAGTTTTTACATGATAAACAAATGACAGGTGGTTCCATGATAAACTAAGGATGGGTGGTTACATTATAACCTCTAATGAATTGGGTATGGAAGTTGACCAAATATTTATTCCATTTTTAAGAGTGAAATGTATTTATTTTTACCACATTTTTTTTACATTTAAGTATAATAATTTCCAAATATACATTTATGTTTTATCTTTTGTAGCTAGGAGTTTTCTAGTAATATCATGATTATAGAAATGGTGATAAATGATATTATTTTAAAAGGAAAGTATTTACTAATTATTATGGGTGAAAATTATTACTTTATAAAACGTTTTAATGTTTTCACATAACTAATAATTTTCCTTCTTTGTGTATCCCTTACTGAGATTTTTGTTTTTCATCACTAGTTATCAAATGTATTTTATACAGTTTAAGGGAAAATAGATACAAGGATGATATCGAGGTAATTGTGAATATTTTTCCTAAAGAGAAATCATATTTTATTTTAAAGATTTTTATATTGTGTAAAATTGATATTGATTATAAGTTCCCACTTGTAATTTATGGGTTTACTTTGTAAGAGTGTGTCCAAATTATATAAAACTATAAAAAGAAAAGATCCTATAATGGGATTTCTAGTTTCAAAACACTATAATATGTAATTTTTATGGTCATGTCCTTATATTTTTTTTCCGACTGGAGTGGGGTGTTGAGAAATTGGTATTTTAGATTAATATAATATCAACGATATAGCCCTTGATAAGGCCTATGGATTTTGTGTTTAAATAGTTTACATGGATACTCCTTATAGCCATGGGTGAGGCCTATGGAAATAAACTTATATCCATGGGTTTGAATATGATAATAGATAAATCCATTTTCTGGCCAGTGGTTATAGGTATATTATCATGGGCCTCACCTATGGCTATATATTTGTCTCTATTTCCTTGATAATAGGATCCATGCCCAATTGGACCATAGATTTTACCTACAGAAATGTGTTTTTATTTATAACCATAGTTTATTCCAGTGGATGTAGGTATATTTTCTAGTTATGTGATGTTATAGTGTTCAAGTCTTTACATAAGTTCCCATGATTGATTTTTGTTAGCTAGGTCTAGATCCTCATTTATGGATCTAAACTACAATTCATCTTTCACAGCCACTTCCAAAGATTATAGCTCCATAGTAAAAAATAATTTACTGTGATCTACTAATTCATAATTCACATATAAGTTGGGGGAGACTTATCAGCAATTATATTAGATAGATCCACTTCCATCCTCTTTTTTCTTCTCGATGGTGTAAGATGACCATATTTAGGATTTGTATACTCCTCCATCAAAACCATAGAGTCATTATCTTTTGAATTACATTTTATATTCTAATAGTTTACACTAGCTCCATCGACTTATTCAAAGGCTTCATCCACATTAAGACTCCAAGAATTATTACATTCTATTTCCTTGATAACTAAAGCATCATTTCTTTATACTATCTTATTTATCATTTTTTTAACATTTATATGATTTAAGATTCATTGAGTAGCCTAAAAAACTCATTCATGAGATTAATCAACATATTTTCCAAGATTTAACGTTTTTATCTTGAATGTATTATCTACATGTTAAAACACAGAAATGATTCAATGTTAGATTCCTTCCATGACATATCTCATAGGTTTTTTTTATTATATGGGTTCTAAAAATAACTTATTTTGAGTGTACACTATGACCTACACTTACACCAACCAATAATGGTGAGATACACCACTATAAATTAGTAATTGTTTTCCATGTTGTTCATGATTGAATTTCACTTTTCAAATATGATATTTTACTATGAAGTTTATATTGAGGATACATCATGCTTCATGCCATGTTTTTCAAGGTATTTATACACATAAATGGATGTATACCCTGTTCCATTATCTCATCAATTTATTTTATTATTGCAAAATTTTTCATTTTCTAGTCTCCTCTAGTACCTCTTCATGCAGTCCATAAACCCTTTATTACTTTTCACAAAAACGACACAAGCCATTATACTATAATCCTTAAAAAGTATAATGTTGCACCATTATACACATGTGATATATAGATTCATTGATCCATATATATCAGTATCCCCTAGGATGAGTAAGTTTGATTCTCTCTTCTATATTTTTTTATAGGGTTAATGTACCATCTTCCCTCACATGCATCCATCAAACATTCATTCTTAGTAATTCTTCATGTTGGGGGTGTACACTTATTCTTTTATCTTGGAAATATTTCTATTCTTTTTTTGTGAATATGTATCATCCGTAGATGTCACACACTATTATTTTCTCCCTTCATAATAAAAAACATTTTCTTTGTATTGTCCACTATATAGAGATTCTTTTTCATACACCAACCTTTCATGAGGGAATTATTAGCATTAAATTTGATCAAACATAATTTATGATTTAAAGTGACCTCCATACTAGAGTCACAAAACTAACTCATTATCATGTTAATATGCATCAATCCATCCACAATAAGAAATTATGTGCTTTTAAGTTCATCCCTTTCTATTTGGGCCTTGCCAATTCCTTTTATTTTTAATGCTCAATTATTACAGAAGGGAACTATACCATCAAGTATTTATATAATTTGTTAAGGATATTTTCATTAACATTTATATGGGATTAACACCTGCTATAGAGGATCCATGGGATTTTATTCATTTTTATTTGAATGAAACTTAAACATTTTAACACCATAAACATTTATAAATGAAATTTTATTTTTAAATGGGTAAATTTCTTATTAAGTAATGAAGTTATATATAAATAATGGACTAGTTTGTTTATTTTAGAACATTATAAGTTATATACCATCTAATTTATAATTCCATTTAGAATCATACCCATTGATAATATAGCTATTGTATAGTTACTATTATGATTAGTATATATTAAGGGTTATGATAAAATCTAATTCAAATAGACAGAAGAAGTGATTACCTCAACTGGTAGGATCGTACCCTATGAATCCAATTTATCAGAGCTTCTAAGGTAGATTTAATCACTATTACTTTAACTTAACTAAGTCTAAGCCCAAATTTAACAACTAAAGCTCAATTGAAACTATTTACATAAGAAGTTAAAGCTCATCAATATCTCAACCCAAACTATGTTCACCGAACCACCCCAAGAAAGTGTCACTATCGCATAGATTATGATTGAAGAGTATGCTAGTGTAATAAGGGTTAATGTATATAAACCCTAACAATATGGATTTTTATATTTTCCTTTTAAAAAAATGATTATAGTTATCACTTTTTACTATTACTTTAAAAATTAATATATTATGAGTTTTCTTACAATTAGATTTTGATAGGATGAAATCAAAAAAATTGGGAAATATATAATTTCCATTAGGACACCCTTTTGGGTAAATTCAATAATTTATGAAATAAATTTTATTTTAATTAATATTCCTATTAAATAATATTTAAATAAATATAAATTATAATATAATTTAATGAAGTATAATATAATTTTTAAAATGTTGAGAAATTCTTTAAGGTCGAAATAACTAGTATTTCCAAAAAATATGGTTTTTTATTTAAAATTAAAAATTATAATATTTAAAAAATTATTTTAATGAAATAAATTTTCTTTTTAAAACCCACAGGTCAAATTATCCAATGGTAAATTTTTAATAATTTTATGAGACAGTCGATTTTTTAAGAAAAAATTAAATATGATATAAATAGATAGTATGTATTATGATATCATAATTTCCAAATAGTGATGTACTAAATTCTATAAATGGAATCCACGACTAAAAGTATGTTTCATGTTTAACATAATATATTTTTTTATTCTTTTTGATTAATTTTATAAAGCAACAATGAATCCTCCAAAACCTATATTATATTTTATGGTTTTCAAATTAATTCTTTATGAACATAACTCACTTATATATCACCAATGGTACTAATTTAAGGTGTTTTGTCCTTATAAATATAAAATAATGAAAACCACTACCATTTGGCCGAAACCATGGGATAAAACCATGGGTTGTTTTGTGATTTGGATTAATTTATTTTATAGAGTCCAAAACCTAAGTTTAAATATTAATAAATAATTACCCTCTATTTTTTATAAAAATCCACCCAACCTCCCATTCATTTTCACTCAAAAATCATTTATAATTAATTTACATTTAATTTCTCTCTTTAAAAATCTCTTATAGTGTTATCATGCTCTTAAGAATCTCCCCCGAAACTTTAAGAAGCACCATATCATGCTAAGGGATCCTCTTCTAATTATCTTTATTAAAGAAATTACTTGTCCTTTGAGCAGCGGCATCTTCCCCCTACTTGCACACCTTGGGTTTCTCTCCTTGTTGTCTCCTCCCCTCCTCTGGTCGGTCTAGCTTGGCCTTGGTGACGTTTGTCTCGCCTTGGATCGGTGACGATGGGTGATAGATCTGCGTGGTCCACCTTCATTCTCATCCCAACAGTGGCTTCATTACGCCTTACATCTTCGAGTTATCACCTCAGCTCTGGTATGAGCAGCGATGACCTCGGCATTCCTAGCTTCATGATTTTAGCTCGGCATCAGCAAACATCGTCTTTGGGTGGTATGGCTTCGGAATATTGGCTTAGTGATGTCAGATCTGGTGCTTTCGATGATGATATTGGCTTAGTTATGGCTTTGGGATCTATTTATGGCATCGATGTGCTCATCCTCGGCGGCTCTGGTGTGCTCATCGATGGATTTGGCGTGATTTATGGCTCTGAGATCTCTCCTTGGCTTCATCCCAGCTCGTCATCGGCTCCGGCATTTCAGGTGTACTTCGGGTTGGTTCCACTGGCTTGGAGGGGGGAGGATTTGCGATTTGGTGCTTCTGTAAGTTGATTATAGGTTTTGATTTAGATTTTCATTCAGTAAAGTTGGGACTTTGTTTGTCTGGATGTGAGTTTGGTGATGCTGTGAATCTGTTGGTCATGGTTGTGTCTACTTGTAATCTGCTGGTTGATTGTTGCTGGAGGTGTGATTGGTCTTTTGGGGAACCCAAACAATCTACATGGTTTTTCGTGAAATGAAGATAGAGCTGGTCGTCTCCACTATGCATGAATTTTCAGATTTGTTTTATTGAGAGGGTATGGCGTAGCCATCGGTACTGGGCTCATGCATTCTTGCATGAGATAGTTTTCTGAACAACCATGTTTTGGTGGAGTCGTGCCTTAATGTTGTTGATGCTGGGTTGATGTACTTATTTGTAGTTTTTTCTGGTTTTCAACCTTCTATTTTCTCAAATTTTGTTAATGTATTGATGTCTTTGAAGTCGTGGTCCCCCCTACCCTTAAAAGGGGGGTTATCCAAAATCAATAAATTGCGGCCTTCAGGCGATTCATTCTAATAAATTCCATTGTACCATGAAATTTTATTTTAAACTATACATATTGTAATATGTTTCTATATATATATATATATTACTTTCCATACGATTTTATGGTGATTATAGAACCTATTTCACTCTAACTAAGACCTTTCATGAATCTTTATATACACCCGTTGTGCTAAAAAAATTATCCTGTGATTTTTCTTTCCAAACATTTGTATACTGAATACTCATCCCCATTTCCAATCAAATGTATTCAACTATTTTACCTATAATTCATTGATTTTGGACTTCTAGGTATGTAACATTCACTATTTAATCATGATGTTAAAAGTGATTAAATATGTTCTTATGTTGTATGATCTATATAGAATAGAAATTCTTATACCAGATATGAATGTAGTGGGTGTGCCAAAAAATATATATCCCTTCAATAAACTATGTAATATTTTTATCTCATGAGATTCTACTTGTGGTGCACAAGTGGTTATCCTAATAACACTATGTTATGATGTCTTGGTGATTATCCTTGACATATTCTTATGATGTTGTGTTTTATGTCATTCCCACATTCCTATGTTTCCATGATATTATCATTTTATATCATTCTTCAAAATTAATTTTTATTATTCTCATACATTTTATGTCACAATGATTTGCCTCTATACTAGCATGGAATACTTTTATAATGTCATTATTTAATTATTCCCTTAATGGTATTTATAGCTCACCACTTTCTTATGTACGCCCCCAAGTTATCTAGTGCATTATTAGAAAATCAAAGTATCCTAAGGGAATGATATGGAATTGTTTAAATAATATTGTACCCAAGTTTCATGTTAATGTTCTATGTACATAATTGACATAACAAACTATCTTATGGGATTATATCATGTGTGTATTTATGTAATAAATTAGGAATTAAGGTGTATTAAAGATATTGGTTGTCATAGTTGGTATTAGAGGAGATTCTAGTTATTTTTGGGAATTAGGAATAAAAATACTTATTCAAACCATAGAGATAATACTAAGCATACAAAAACATACTTTAATTATGGTAAAGTATAGATTATGTTGTTTCTAAGAAACAAAAACCCTATATGGATAATATATGTGGATCTGGATCTGGAACAGTTGTATCTAGGGGTAATAATCTTGAAAAGGGGAATTTTGGGTTTGATTAAATCATAAAATAGTGTATGATAAATATGCATTTCTACACACCTTGTTTCACAATCTCAGGGGATATTCTTTAGTTAATTCACAAACTCTTTATAAACCATTATAAAGGGAAAAAAAATTCCTTAAATTTTTATATTAGGAAATTGACCATGGATAAATGATATTAAAACATATAAATTCATAAGTTGAAGAATGTAAGACACTTATGAGTTATCCCTTAAATGTTCATATTTTCCCTTTTATGTGTTTAATAGTTTGAAAACTATTAACCCTAATTTTCCCATTATTATAGTCAATGGATGAAAATAGGAGTAATTGAGTCAAAAACCAATGGGAGGGGAAACAAGAGGACTGCACAAACAAGATTTCCAACCCCATGGGATAAGTAATTGAGCACTTCATGATAATAATTTCTCTATTAAATCATGTTCTGAATAAAAATTTGAATAAAGGGGAGAAATTTCATCCTCTTAATAAAGAGAAATTTGAAATTGAGACCTTTATGTGAAAAAATTCCTCTAAATTTCAGGGGATACTCCAATCCATAAATCACGGAATAATGGATTAACTACATTTAAATAATCTTCTTCATCATTAAAATATTTGATAAAGAGAAGGTCATAATATCCATTCATCATATAGAAGGATAAGATGATTAATAGCGGATGTTGATAAAAAAGAAGTCCAAGGAAGATATTGATGTGATGGAGTTGAAAGAATTAAAAATAAATAAATTTGAATAAATATTTTCCGTACACTCTAGGAATTTAAATGATGATGAATTTAATTAGCCTAAAGAAAAAGGATAATGAATCCATTAGGGTGTATGAGTAGAACTTCATAATAAATTCACAATATGCCTTCATAATTTTCATCTCCCCTAAAAGTAATGTTGACCTCTTCCTTGGTGGGATAAATCCAAGTCTATGAAAACCTTTTATGACTCAAGACTATAAGAGATTTAATGGTATTTTTTTTGTTCCCTCAAAGTAAAAAATATAGATCAATGAATCTCATGGCTCTCGTGAGTTTGGAGGTATTAATTAGAGGATGAATTTTAATTATGACAGAAAAATGGAGAAATATCATGGGGGAACGAAATTCCAACACCTTACTTATCAAAGATGTAGGAAGAAGAATCTTGGAAAATTCCTAAAGGGGGTAATAAAATTAGTTAGGCACACAAAGGAATGAAACCTAGCAAGATATTATTAATGGGAGAAACCCACTAATTTGGTGGAGGAAAAGAATGCTCCAATCATCCCTCAGCATTATGTACAATATTTCAACTGCAAGGAGTAAGGAAACTATGTGTTCCAATGCATGAATCCAATGGATGTTGATGATAACTGATGCCAAAAAAATTCATGGACTAGAGATAAAGTTCAAACTTATTCTTTCTCAACTGTTGAGGTGGATCCCTAAAATGAAGCAATGATAGATACACTAGTTATTCATTTAATGATAATAAACATACTAATTTATTCTAGTTCCACACTATCTTTAATATCATGTATGTTTAGTACAACCATTCGAAGACCACCTAAAAACATTGAATTCAAGTTATAAGTGATGAAAGAAAATGGGACAATTATTACATCCAAAGAATATAAGTCATCCCATATAAAAATTTGTGGGATTAATTTCTCAACAAGACTTATGATACTCTCTTTAGTGAAATTCGACTCAATTATGGGTAGGAATTATCTTTCCTTATATAGGGCCAACATAAATTGATGAGATAAGTAAATCACCCTCTATATCGAAAATCTTCATTTGATTCTATACAAGTTCAAGGTGGAGGATGAATATTCTTTTGTATCACCATCACAAGAATGGATACCACTTCCTTATGATCAAGTATATCTAACTCAAATGATTGAGAATAAGAAAAAATTCATCATTGATAACATGAACATTATGATGTTATATGCCGATGTGATTCCCAAAAAAACTGGGTCTTCCTCATAAATGAGAGGTTGAGTTATCAATCAAACTTATACCTGAATCATTCCCAATATCCAAGAATCCATTTAAAATGGTCACTATTTAACTTGAATATATGAAAAATAATCTCTAAGAGAATCTTTATAAAGGGTTTATATTCCCAACTCATTATCCTTGGGGTGAACTAGTACTTTTATTCAATAAGATGGATGGGTCAATACAGATATTTGTTGATTATCATGAGCTCAACAAGATCACGATAAAGAACAAGTATCCTTTCATATAGATTGATGAATTTTTTTATCATCTATGTTGAGAACAATACTTCTATAAGGTGTATCTTAAAACATGATAAAATAATGTAAAGGAAATGAAAGAGGATATCCCCAAGACTATTTTTCATAAAAGGTAAAACCAGTAAGAGTTCATAGGTATGCCATTTAGACTCAATAATTCTCTAACTATCTTCATGGAATTAATTAATAGAGTATTTTGGTATTAACTTGAAAAATTTGTGGTAGTATTTATAGATGATATTTTTATCAACTCCAAATAAAGGAGGAATATGAGATGTATTTGGAAGCTATACTGAAGGGATTGAAAAAGGAAACTTATATGTAAAGTAAAAAAATGTGAGTTCTAGATGGATAAAATAACATTCCTAATGAAATTTATCACCAGAAAAGAGATATATATGGATCAATCAAAATATATTTAATTGGAAGATGGGGTAGACCAATATCTATGATAAAGGGATATAGTTTTTAATAGACTGAGGAATATGATGAGAGACTTAAAGTGTCGAAGAAGAGGCTAACTAGTTCACCTATGCTCACATTACCCACCAATGGGGAAGAATTTTTTTATCTACAATGATTTGTCAAAAATATATTGGGTTGTGTAATCATGTAAGATGATAAAGTGATATCCCATTACTCCCACCAATTAAGGATCCGTGAGAAGGACTTCCCAATGCATGATTTAATATCGGCTATGATGATCTTCTTAATGAAGATTGGGTGACATTATCTTTATATGGATGAGTGTGACATATATATGGATCACAAAAGGATGAAGTATATATTCACAAAAAGGAGCTCAATATATGTGAAAATAATTGTTAGAGCCGATCATAGATTTTGATTGTTCAATTCATTACCATACTAGGAAGGAAAAAATGTGGAATATTCTCTTAGTAGAAAATATCCTACAACCCTACCCATGATGAGGATTTTAATAGATCTAATTTTCTTGTAAAAGATAATGATTGACATGGTAATAATAAATGGATCTTCAAAATACCATTCTAAAATAAATTCTCAACTTCCCATTCCTGAGAGGATCAACAAGGCCCAAAATGATGATGATGAAATATAGAAAATGATAGTGAATATTCTGATGTTTACCTTTGATAAAGATAAAGTGAAAATGTTTGGAACCCGATATGTGTCCCATCAAAACTTGAGATGAAGAGGAAATTATTGGGTGATGTGTATAACTCATCCTTCCCTATTAATCTATTATGCACTAAGATGTATAGATATCTAAAGAATGAAATATGTTGGGATAACATTAAGAGGGTGATTTCATAACTTTTTTCGCAATTCTTAGTATACCAACAAGTCAAGGATGAATGATATAAGTCTAAGGGTATGATGAAACAATTGACCATAATAGTTTAGAAATGTAATAACATAAACATGGATTTAATTATAGGACTCCCTGAATATTTTAATGTAAATTTCACATCTTGGTGGAAGTAGATCACCTTACAAAGTCAGCGTGATTAATCACTATTAAGAAATATTTATCTATTGACCAAATTTCAAAGCTATATATAATAGAGTTGTTAAAACATTATGAGGTTATCATTTCCATTGTATCTGATCAAGATCTATAGTTTAACTTGATCTTATCCAAGAGATAATATATAATCATGAATCCATTTAGCTTTATATGAAATCAGTTCAATGTTTATAGAAAATATATATATATAATCTTCGATAAGACCTTGATTTTTAGGTTAGAGATAAGGTGTTCCTTCATATATCACCATGGAAAAAGGTCACGAGGTATGGTAAAAAGGTAAATCTTAGTAATTGATACATCATCCCCTTTGAGATCCTTGATCTCATCAGAGATGAGGCCTATCAACTAACACTACCACCAAACCTATCTCAAGTGTATGATGTGTTCCATGTATCCCTTTTTTGGAAGAAAAAACAAGACCCCTCACATTTACTAAATCCATAGGTGGTATCTTTAGAGAATTATATTTCATATGAGGAGCATCTCATGAAGATATGAGATTATAGAGACAATAATTCTATGAAGCAAGACAACTCACCTGGAAAATGTGTTGTGGAGGAACCAAAACATTGAGGAAGAAACATGAGTACTAGAAGAAGCAGTGAAATATAATTATCCCAATCTATTTTAGTATAAGAAATGAAATTTTAAGGGAGAAATTTCTAAAGGGGGGAATAATATAATGTCCTGAGCATTTATAAATTAAATTCTCTTTTTTAAATGAGTAAATGTGCTATTAAGTAATGAAGTTATAGAAAACACATACACTACATTAGTTATTTTTGACCATTATAAGGTATATCCTATAAAATTAAAATGACCTTTAGCATCATAACCATTGATAATATAGACATTTTATAGTGACTGTTTTGATTACTATATATTAAAGGTTATGATAAAATGAATTTGATTTAGACGAAAGAAGAGAGGTCATCAACTTACAGGATTATACCGTATGAATCCATTTATCAAAGATTTCATGGGAGTTTACATCATTGGGATTCTCCATTAACCAAGACCAAGTTTAGTTTCAAAAACTAATGCATGAGAGAAACTTTTTATGGGATAAGTTCAATCTTATCGAGATCATGACCCAAACCATGTTTGCTGGACCACCATATTAAAATGTCACCCACATACACCTTACCCTAAGGGAATATGCTAGTCTAATAAGGGGTTATGTTTCAAAACCCTACCAATATGATTTGTATATTTTTTCAATAAAATAATGACTATAATTATCCATTTTTTTTAATAATTTATAAATGATTATTTTATGAGTTTGATAAAAATTAGATTTTGATATGAACAAATCAAAATTGTGTTTTGGGAAATACATAGTTTCCATTAAGACACACTTTTTGATAAATGAAATAATTTTTTAAATAAATTTTATTTTAATAAGATATGATTATTAAATAATATTTATTTAAGTATAAATGATAATATAGCTTAATTACGTCTAATTTAATTTTTATCACGGACAAAAGGATGTTACTGTTTTAAAAAAGTATTTTGTGGTAAATATGAATCTTTATTTAAAATGGAAAATTATCATATCAAGAAAATTATTTTGAAAAAATAAATATTCTTTTTGAAATGATCATATTGAAATTATCCAATTGTGATTTTTTCATAATTTTCTTACACAATGGAATTTTTGGGTAAAAATTAAATATGATATAAATATACGGTATGTATTATGATATCATAAGATCCTAAATGTGATGTAATAAATCTCAAAAATGGAATCCATAACCAAAATTAGGTTTCCCATTTAAAATAATGTTTTTTTAGTTATTTTAAAAAATTTATAAACCTTTAATGAATCATCCAAAAAATATAATATATTTTATGGATTTAAAATCAATTATTTATGAAAATAACTTACCTCCACATCACCAATGGTATTTAATTAAGGATATAGGTTCTTAGCATTATAAAATAAGAAAAAATCCCTATTTGGTAGAAACCATGTGGAAAAACCATTGGATAGTTTGTGGTTTGTAATAATTTAATGTATACAGTCCAAAACCAAAATTTAGAAATTAATAAGGAATTTCCCTCAATTTTTTTATAAAACCCACCAATCCTACCATTATTATTTTCTCAAAACTATTTGAGCACAAATTTACTCAAAATATATTTTTCTAGATCCCTCCCAAGGTGTTCCCAAGATCATAGGAAGCTCCTATGAAGATTTTATAAGCTCCCTCTCCTATTAAGGGATCCTCTCATGCTCCTATTTATTCATCCACTTCCTTTACACTACACCATTTTATTTCCATTTTTTCATATTGTAATATGTTTTTAAACATCACTTATACTATCGTTATGATTTAAAAGTAATGATAGAACCCTTTTGACTCTCATTTAACACTTCTATGAATCATTATGTATACCCATTATGCTACTGAAATTATGTTGTGATTTTTCATGCCAAAAATTTGTGTAGTGAATACTCATAACCATTTATAATAATGTGTATTCATCTAATTTTATATATCAAAAATATAATTAGGACTTCATTTAATTTTACCCACACCCCTTAAATGTGAGACTAAAAGTGACTAAGGGTATTCTTGTATTGTATGATATATGTGGAACACAAATTTATGTACATGATATGAAAGTTATGGGTGATCCCAAAATTAAATAGGCCTCAAATAAATTGAGTAACGGTTTTATATCATTATATTCCATTTATGGTGCATGGGAGGTTATCCTAAGAACACTATTTTATGATGTATTGGTAGTTACCTTTGATGCATGCTTACGATTTCATGCTTTATGTTATTGACACATTCAGATGTTTCCTTGATGTTATCATCATATATCATGATTTGATGTACATTTTTAGGATTATAACCCCATTTATATCACCTTGATATATCTCTTAACTAGCATGTATTAAATTCATCATGTTAGGCATTGATTATTACCTTAATGGGATTTATATCTCACTACTTTCTTATGTACATCCCTATGTTTTCTATATAGTTTTTGAATATTAAATGAGCCTAAGTGTTTGTTATAGAATTTTTTAAATAACATTGTACCCATTTTTCATGTTAATATTCTAAGTACCTAGTTTCCCAAATACACCATGTCTCATGATCTTCTAGGATTTTATCATTTGTATCTTTATGTAATAAATCCTAAATTAATGTGTATTAAATATTTGGGTTTTCATAAGGTAGGTTTTAATTCTCTCTCATATTATTTTCTTTCCAAGAGAGTATGCCATATGTAGTGATAGAATATTAAGCATCCTTTCTCTTCCCAGATATACAATGTGATCATTTCCAACTTTTTTTATAGTGGAAAGAATATATTTGAAAACATAATTTTATTGGGTAATTTGGTATCCATAAATATTTGATTTCCATTGTACCTATTTCTACTTGTTCTTCCTCTATTTAGATTTCATCATCTACCTCTTCCTTACTTAAAAGGATCTTTCTCTACAACTTATTTACAAAATAATTTCTTGTTTTAAAGTCTCTTTTTAGAGGAAACCTGTAATGAATCATATTTTCCATGTTTTATTTTTAGAAAATTCTTGGGAAAATTTCAAGACCAGGGGCTGAGAGTGCATGAGATTATGATTCCTAGAGTATCCGGAATGATCTGTTGAAAAATGTTATGTTTTTCAATAGTGCATGTTCTAGGTTTTATTAAGTTTTGTTGCAATGCAATGTTGAATGGGATATTTCATTTCATAAATTAAGTAGGATAACAACCTCGAAACTCTATCATAATAGAAAATATATTTCATAAATGAAACAACATAACAATGTAGTGACTCGGCATAACAGAAATGTTGAAACATGTTTCCCCTTTTAATGGAATATCAGAGTTATGGGATCATTGGAGGATTCCAGAAATTGGCTCTAGAGCATAGAGGAATTATATTGGCGAGTGAGGAATGACGATGAACGATGAATATCCAATGACTAAATATAGAGGATCAATGAATGATAGATTGAGATTCCTCATGGATGGATCACCAATGATGAAAGAACCCCGACATCGGCTGATCCAAACTCTAGATAATGGGTGTAATCACTTCTGTTCTTCCAAATTCTTTGTTTTTAATGATGAACACGAATAAATCCATGAATATGTTGACCCATAAATCATTCATTCTTGTAGGAGGGTTTGATTATTAGGTTTTATATTTGGGGATTAATTCATGATTGTTTTGTTCTGCTTGATCCTTCAAAAGGTAGTAGATCAACACCGTAACAAACAATGGCCTAGTTTCATTCCTCAATTTGTTATATAACTTTCTTCCCCCCCCTTTTTGACCCATTCATTCTTTGTGGGGTTATGAAAAATAGATCTTTCTTCCTATGGATCACAATAAAATGATCCCAAACTAAAGATATGACATCATGGTGACACATCGGTGGTGCGACGAAAATGGAAGCAGACAAATCAAACATTTTGAGTGAAATCATCCTTCAACTGTTCTTTTCACGAAAGCTCGAAACATGTTTTCAGGGCCGATCGACCAACCAAAACCTACTGATTCAGATTTTTGATGATGATATGATCTTGGATCTTCAATTTCGACATGAACGGAGTATCGGAACAAACACCGTAGGATCAAAGAAAGTGCGCGGAGGAAGAACTACAATTCTATAAAATCAGGAAGAACACAACATGTTCTACAAAGAACACGGCGTGTGGGGCCGACTCAATGGTGTCCTAGGTTTCAGGAGATAGAGAGGTTAAACACATCATGTGAGAGATATCACATTGTGTGTGGGGCCTTACCCAGGACTCAGTGTGTGTCTTGGATGATACATGGACACGGGGTGAAGTACATGGATTGTACTCCACCACTCGGCCTGACCACGAAGTATACAATGGTTACCCCATGTACCAGTACATGGGTTGGTAGACACGGGTTGAATCCATGTACTGGCACATGGAAAACTATTGTGGAGCAGATCCCAGACAATCAAACACGGCATGTGAACCTTACTACATGTCTTGTATTCGCTTTTTACATGGTATGTTCTCCCGATGCAGGTCGTTGCACACATGAAGTACCTGGAGTCAAGAAACATGGTGGGTGACCCTTCTACACATCATGTACTCCCATCTACATGGATTGATCTCTTTTTTCATTGTTCCTTGCCCGATCGGGTCAGACCGGACCCAGACCCAACTGGCCTATGTGACGAGTAGGTCTAAGTGACCCAACTGGCCTAAGTGGTTAGTGGTTTTAAGTGAACCATCCAGCCTAAGTGATGAGCGGGTCAAAGTGACTAATCTGGCCTAAGTGATTAGTAGGTCTAAGTTACCCAACTAGCCTATGTGATTATATGATCTAACTGACCAAGATGGCCTAAGTGATGAGCAGGTCAAGGTGACCCAACAGACCTAAGCACTAAGCATGGATGAGTGATTCAATAGTACAAAGTGTTAAGTGTTATGAATATTAGTTTTTCATTCCATTATTTAGATTATACTTGTGTGATATAACTCTAATTACTCTCCTCAATGGTGTACTTAGTGTACTCATTGTACTCTCCTCAGTGGTGTACTTAGTGTACTTGGTGTAATCTCCTCGGTGTTGTACATAGTGTACTTGGTGTACTCTCCTCATTGATCGTACATCGTGTAATTACCGTAGTGGTATCCTTAGTGAATGTTCATGGTGCACTTATCATAGTGGTATCCTCAGTGACCATTCTTGTTGTACTTACCTTAGTGGTATCCTTATTGACGGTGCTTGATGTACTTACCTTAGTGGTATCCTCAGTGACCATACTTGGTCTACTTACATTAGTGGTAGCCTTAGTGACTGTGATTGGTGTACTTACCTTAGTGGTATACTTAGTGACAGTGTTTGGTGTAATTAACTTAGTGGTATCCTTAGTGACTGTACTTGGTGTAATTACATTAGCGGTATCCTAAGTGATTGTGCTTGGTGTACTTACATTATTTGTATCCTTAGTGGTTTTACATAGTCTACTTACCTTAGTTGTCATACTTAATGTACCTTCCTTAGTTACTCTCCCTAAATGATGCTTCTTTGGGGCGTTTCCTTGTAGAATATTTCATGTATTTTTATTCTTAGTGGTTTCCTTTGTGGTTTGGGGTCCATACTAAGTATTGTGTTACTAACCTCTGCACGGGCTACGCCCACACATGTCATGTCTTGTGCAGACGACAGAGGATTCAACATAGACCTTTGTGGTCCAGGACTTGATGGTTCCAAGTGAGATCTTACAGACGAGACATAGTTATAGTTCTTCAGGTGGAAATCCCCTTCACCTACCCTTCTGGTATCATTTATCACAGAAGGACTTCAAGAGTATGTACTTGTCTTTGTTGGGCTTGTATTCGGGCCCCATTACTTCCAGTTTTGCACTGTTACTCTGATTGGTTGTCTTAGTGGAAATATTATTTACTTTTCAGAATTGTGGGTTGTGGATGTGTGTGTGCATGCGTACAGGTACTCAGAAAATTCCTACCGCTTATGGGATAACTTCTTCAGTGTTAGTCACTAGCCCCTGGCCTTTGGAGAGGCGGGCTTGGGGAAGTGATGGCATGAGCCCCATGGGACGGGTCACAACAGAGTGGTATAATCAGAGGTTAGTTCTACCTTAAGGACCAAGAGTCTGTGGATTTATTTTGGGTAAAAAATGGTGAATGATTCAAGTTCATATTTCAGGCTCGGGGAGTCCAGTGTCAGTGTGGCGGCTGATGTATCCATATACCAGGACCCTAAATTATACTTTTTGACTTGGTACATGAAAAAATTGGTTGCATGCATCATATAGGAATTAAGAGTGTTATCCTATCCTTCTTGAGTCAGAGTCATCTCAACAGGTATAATCTATTACTTGTGGTTCATCTTGATTTGTATTAGGATGCCACCATGCATACAGCCATCCAGGATTCCAGTGCGTGACCACAAGGATGGTACGCCTTGTTATGAGGAATCAATACAAGGACCAGTACTAGAGATGTCGCCACTAGATGGTGCACCAATATTACCACCACCTTTTGATTGATTCTTCCTACCAGTTTTACCGGTAGAGTATGGATGTAGGCTCAGTGACTTCATGATTTTCATCTATAGAGATCCCTTAGGTCCAGAGGTGATCCAAACATACAAGTAGCTGAGGACTGGCCTGAGGTGGTGACCTGAGTTTTTGATCTATTTAGGACACCAGTAGATCAGATGGTGGTCCAGACGGTGAGCCTTTGACATGGATCAGTAGGGAGATGGTGGATTTGGTTACCCAATCTTACGATGAGGCGACTCTTCTATAGGCAGAGTTTGAGAAACATTCAATATAAGAGTTCCACCTTATAAGATAAGGTTCATGCCTTCCTAGAAGCTTAAACAACTCCAGAAGGATAACTTGTCCTTATCTGATTATTCATCAAGGCATACCGACCTTCCTAGTTACTCAATGAAAAAGGTATGAAACAAGTGATTTAGGGATCAGACTTTTTATCAAGGTTTTCTTATGTATTCCTAAGACATATTCATTTCATCATGCACTTCAACATGTGCTAGGTTTCTAAAGCAAACCTTTTTGGTTGAGTGTCACATGGATGAGAAACTTCTTCACGTAATTTTTCAAAAGTGGGTAAGCAGAGGATATTGAAGAGCAGCAGGAGGGGGTAGATAGTTTGCAGTGTTTCCCCCACCACCACTAAGTGGTTCGTGTTAAGCTCTAGGAGCTACAAAACAGGGGTGCGGATAGATGCATGCGGTCGAGGAATATCGATCAAGAGATATAGGAATTATTTGAGGTATAGTCTATATCTATCATATCCTGACTTCCATATTGATAGAGACTGGTTCTAGTCATTCATTTCTTTCCATGGACCTTGATTGGGGATTAGAGATTCCATTTGGACTGTGGAATCAATCCTCACACTTGGACACTCCTACTAGAGCAAACCTAATGACCACACACTAGTGCTGATAGTGTGACCCGACTCTTAGAGGTGAGAGTTGAGGTTGGGATCACTTGGTAGTAGCGTCGAGGTCATATGACTTCATTATTTTGCATGAAATAGTTATCCCCAGTTTATGCTCAGAATGACTATTTTAGGCGAAGAGCACATTTTTTTCACAGTGGTGGAATGAGTTTTCCTTCTTAGTGTAAAGGAAACCCAGGTAGCATAGGATTGACTCACACATGGGAGGGTGTAGTTGATTACCCATAAATTGGCTAGCCTAACTCTCAGTGAGTGGGATGTTATGAGTCCTCATTATCCTGTAATGGTGGCTGAGTTACAATGGAGCCAGCAGAGGTTTATATGGAGGCATTTCCTAGAGTCCATCTAAGACTATGACATTGAAATTGTTTATACTCCTGGTAAGGGGAATAGGGTAGTAGATGCTCTCAATGGGAGATATCATTCTCAATGACTGAATGAGGAATCAGAGTGGTTGATCTTGTTACAGTTATCATTTGTGGATGATGATGGAGAAGCTTTCCCTCAATCTATGGTTGTCACCCCTCCACTCTTACAACGAATTGTGGGGGAAAACTTAGGGATATTGATTGTGAGACCCTACATGCTTATATTTATACAAGGCATGCCCCTGAAGGATATTCGAAAGGTGGGGAATGTGTCGGGGTAGGGATGCCCATTTCTTTTGTGGTGACAGTGCTTTCCTAGAGTGGAGAGATTCTTTGAGGTATGCATGTGAGTGTCAAGTAGGACACTGAGGATGGAAGAATGGGTTGAAGTTGGGATTACCTATTGAGATGAAAGATGAATCCTTGTCTGAATCAGTTTCTTGGGTTGGTCCTTCTCTTTTGAGGGGTACCAAGTAGGAAGTGGGAAGGTGTATCAATGGAATTCATGATGGGTTTACCACATATATCCAGGAGACATGATACCATTTGGGTGATCATTGACCGACTCATCAAGTTGATGCACTTCCTAAATACCCAGAAGAAAATTTTAGTAAAGGGTTTGGGATTCCTCTACGTGCAGGAGATAGTTTGACTCCATGAAGTTTCATTAACTATTTTTTTAAATCGTGATGCTCTCTTTACATCCCAATTGTGGAAGTGATTGTAAAAAAAAGATAAAATGGAATTTTTATAGAATGTGCAGGTCATCTAGGAGAAGATGAAGAATTCACAGGGCTATCTGAAGTTTCGTGCTGGTATATGGAGAAGACCTTTGGAGTTCAAGGAAAGAGACCATGTCTTCCTTTGGGTATCACCTCAAAGAGGGTTATTAAGATTTTTTTGGGGTGACAAGCTATCTCCAAGGTTAATAGTACCTCATTCAAGTGATGAGTAGAGTTGGAAAGGTCACATACTATTTGGATCTACCCTATAGTCGGACCAGGTACATGATGTCTTCCATGTGTCACAGTATAGGAGATTCATGCATAACTATTTACATATCATAACCTTGGACGAGATGGACATCGAAATTGGAGTATCTGGATTAAATACCCAGTGAAGATTGAGGGTCCTTCATGGATAATCTATTCCCTTGGTACATGTCTGAATGCAACATAGGGATCTTAAGAGGAGCGCATGGGAGAGGGAGGCCCAGATTCATGCTCAATACTCTCACCTTTTGTTTGAGTATGCCTTTTCTAGATTTTTGACGACGTAAATCCTTAAGGTTGGGAGTATTTAACAACTTCGATTTTACCTATTTTATTTTTATAAAATTCTTGGGAAAATTTGAAGATCATGAGTTGAGACGGCATGAGACTCCAAGGCTCGGAGTGCCCTGAATGATCTATTGAAAAATGTTAATTTTTTTCATAGTGAGCATGCTCAATTTAAGTAACTTTTAAATGAGTGATAAAATTTGAAATCCAAGGGGATCCTTACATCTGGGATGATGACTAAACCCAAGGAAGGACATAACCTCGACCGATGGTAATCGAGATAAAAAGTTAATTTTTGATCATTTTAATGAAAAATAAAATAAACATAAGATGTTTATTTAATTCAAAAGTGTTTCTCTTCAACACAACATCGAACGAGCCATTTCATTTCATAAATGGAGTAGTGTAGAAACTTTGAAACTCATGCTTAACATAAATGATGTTTCATAAATGAAACAATGTAATAATGAGGTGACTCAACATAACAGAAATGATGAAACACATTTTCCCCTTTAATGGATTATCAAAGTTATGGGATCATGGGAGGATTCTGGAAATTCGATCTAGAGTGTGGAGGAATTTCATTGGAGAGTGAAGAAGGATGATGAATGGTGAATCACCAGTGATGGCAGATCGAGGATCGATGAATGAAAGATTAGGTTTGATCATGGATAGATCACCAATGATGATTGAACCTCAACATTAGCTGATCCAAACTCCAGGTAGGGGTTTTAATTTTGATTATGTTATTCCCCATTCTTTGTTTCTAATGATGAATATAGATCAACCCACAAACTAGTTGACCTGCAGATTGGTCGTTCTTTTAGGAGGGTCTGATTATCAGGTTTTATCTTGGGGGATTAATTAATAATTGTTTCATTCTTCTTGATCCATCTAATAGGAGTGGATCAATGCCATAACGAACAATGGTGAAGGTTTGTTCCTTGATTTTTTATATGAATTTATTCCCCCTCCTTTTGACCCATACGTTCTTCACGTTCTATATGGGGTGATGAAAAATGGATCATTACATGTATGTCTCACAACGTAACAATCCCAAAATAAAGATCCAAAATCATAACAACCCATTGGTGGTGCTACGATGATGGAAACAGAAAAATCAACATGGTTTGGAATAAATCATCCTTCAATCGTTCTTCACGCGGATGAGAAAAATGGGTTTTTGGGGCCAATCAAACACCCACACCCTACTAATTTGGATTTACTATAATGAAACCACCTTGGATATACAAATTTGAGGTTAACTGATTGCTGGAATAGACACCAGGGAATTGATAGAGGCACACAGTTGAAGAAATGCAATTCTGGAAAATCATGAAGAACATGGCGTGTTATATGAAGAACACGACATGTGGCGAAGGCTCAGTAGAATCTATGTTTTTGGGTGATATAAAGGTTGAACATGACATGTGACATCTTTCACATGACATATGGGGCCTTACCTAGGACTTAGCATGTATCTCGGATGATGCACGTACACGGGGTGGCGTAAACGGCATGTAATGCACCACATGACCAGATATGGATAGATACATAGGTTACCCATGTACCAGTCCATGGGTTGGAATGCAGAGGTTGAAGCCATGTATTGGAAAATGGACAGTGTACATGGAGTGGACCCCACACAATAAAACAAGGAATAAAAACCTTACTACATGTCGTGTATGTGCTTTTTTACAATACATGTTCTTCTGAATCGGTCTGTTGCACATAGAGAGTACCCAGAGTCAAGAGACAGGGAGGGTGATTCTTCTACACACCATGTACTCCCATCTACATGAGTTGATCTCCTTGTACAATGTTCCTTGTCCGACCGAGTCAGACTAGAACTGGAACCAACTGGATTATGGGACGAGCGAGTCTAAGTCACCTAGTAAGCCTAAGTGATGAGCAGGTCTACATGACCCAGCTGGCATAAGTGATGAGAGGGTTTAAGTTACCCAGATGGCCTAAGGCATGAGCGAGTATAAGTGACCTAGCTGGCCTACATGATGAGCGGGTCTATGTAACCCAGCTGGCCTAAGTGATGAGCCAGTCTAAGTGACCCTTCTGGCCTAAGCGATGAGCGGGTCTAGATATCCCCACAGACATGAGAACTCATTAGGGACGAGTTATTCAGCAGTACAAGGTGTTAAGTGTTACAATTTTTAGTCCTTATTTCCATTCTTTAGATTATACCAATGTGAGATGACTCTAATTACTCTCCTCAGTGGTGTACATAGTGTACAGAGTGTACTCTCCTCAGTGGTGTACTTAGTTTACTTGGTGTACTCTCCTCAGTGCTATACTTAGTGTACTTGGTGCACTCTCCCCGGTGATTGTACTTAGTGTACTTACCTTAGTGGTATTCTTAGTGATTGTTCTTGGTGTAATTACCCTAGTGGTATCCTCAGTGACCATACATGGTGTAATTACCTTAGTGGTATCCTTAGTGATTGTGCATGGCGTACTTACCTTAGTGGTATCCTCAGTGACTGTACTTGGTGTACTTACCTTAGTGGTATCCTTAGTGAGTATGCTTGGTGTACATACCTTAGTGGTATCCTTAGTGAGTTTTCTTGGTGTACTTACCTTAGTGGTATCTTCATTTATTATACTTGGTGTACTTACCTTAGTGATTGTGGTTGGTGTAATTACCTTAGTGGTATCTTTAATGGTTGTACATATTGTACTTACCTTAGTGGTCATACTTAGTGTACCTTCCATAGTGACTTTCCCTTTATGATGCTTCTTCATGGTGTTTACTTGTTGCAGATTTTGGGTATTTTTTATTGGTTTGATTTGTGGTTTGGGTACCCTACTTATTATTGTGTTACTCACCCCTACACGGGTTCCACCCACACATGTCGTGTCTTGTGCAGATGACAAATGCTTTAATAGAGACCTTGGTGGTTCCTAGTGAGGTCTGATAGATGAGACACACTTCTATGGATTCATGTGGCATCCCCCTTCACCTACCTTTCAGGTAGCATTTACTGCAGAAGGACTTTAGAATTTTGTACTTGCCTTTGCTGGGATTGAATTCTGGACCCTTTACTTTCAGTTTTGTACTATTACTCTCAATAGTGTTCTTAGTGGCATACTCGTTTACTTTTTAGTGTTGTGGGATTGGGATGTGTGTGTGCGTTTTTATAGGTACTTGGAAAATGCCTCCTAGTTAGGGGATAATTACTTCAGTGCTAGTCTCCATCCTTAGGCCTTTAGAGAGGCTGGCGTGGCGTAGTCACAACACAATCCCAAGAAGATGGGTCGTGACAAAGATTACTTTGACACTTTTTTATGGCTTCACACTCATCTTTATCTCCATGAAAGTTCACAACACACCTTGCTGCAATTTGTACCACCTTACCACAACAAAAACAAGCCAACAATAGATTTCCATCATATATTACCTTTCCTTTTTTGAAATTTATTTCTACCAAAGATAAAAAAACATAATCCATATCTTCTAGTTCATCTCAATATTTATTTATATTGATGTTCTCTCTAGATTTTAATTCCATTTTCTTATTTTTATTATTTGATGTTCCATTTGTATTGAATCACATTTCATAGTCCACTAAGCTTCTATGTATGTCACAATGTAATAGATCAGCCATGATTCTTTTTGGAAGAAAGATACTTTTGGGTTATAGAGAGCTGGTAACCACGTAAATAATTTCTTCACAAAATTCACATCGTTTATTTATTCACAAATTCGTCAGATGGATGCAACTAAATTAATAACGACACTAAATAACCCATCAATGTTTTTATATATATATATATATTTAGATCATAAAATATATTATTTAAATCGTAAATATTTTATTATTTAATCTTGATATTTCCATCATAGATATTATCAAAATTATCCCATATGGCCTTTTAAACTGTGAAACTCATTGCTTTCACATAGATCTTGTTTTATAGTGCATCAAACATATAATTTTGGGATTTGGAATTAACATCTAGAAACTTTATATATTCTTTGGTTATGTATAATATAAAAGCATTGATAACATGTATTACATGAATAGTATCTAAGAAACATTTATGTCCAAGATATCATAAGTGAGATATCATTATATTCTTATAGATTTGGTAATTTCACCCATTAAATAAAGAAACTCCCAATATGTTCACTGTATTATCCATCGATCTATGTAAGTGAAGAAACATTCATCACTCAAAACCTATGTCTTTCATAACACTTATTGCAACCATAATCCTAAAAATTTTTGGGGGAGGTTGAAATAGGATGTTCTTGTTTTCATTGTCTTCATGGGATATTTCCCTCATGTCAATAAGAACAATATCGATTTTTCAATTTTAATTCATAAAAATAATATTCATATGCAATAAATTAAATACATCAACACATGATTTTACTAGGTTCACCACTAAAAAATAATCCAAGGAGTGTAAAATGATAAATTGTAGATGTAATAGGAGGTAATACCATCCACTATAGGTATTAAAAAAGATCAATAATATAGAACTTCATATCCTTGGAACCCTTATTCTTATTGACCTCTTGCATACTGCTTTATTTTATTGATAACAATGATGAGATGCAACATATAGGTTGTTAACACTGTTTTCTTGAACAAAAATGTGAACACCAATCCAGTAATGGTGTTATAATTCTTCTTCGTCTTCTTCTTATTCAATATCCAGATCTTTAATTGTGTTCCTATTTTTCTTCTTTGAAATGTATTCTTCTTATCTTTCTCTCAATGGTTTTGATAATAGTAGTTCTGAATTATTTTTCTATTTTTAATCTTTGGATATTTTCAATATTTCCAATATGGAAATTCCCCCTTGAAAACCATAGAAATATTATCTTTAACATTCCATGAATGATAGTTTACATATTTTTAATATAGAGACTCCATGAATTATGCACCAATTTATCTTCTATTTTAAAGTTCCATAATCCTTTATATTTACCTCATAAATCATGGATTTTATTTATGTATAAAATTTGCGAGTTTCCATCTTTTAAAATGAAAAAATTATTGACCATGTATTATGATTAATAATACTTCTAGGAATGTAGAAACGTTTCAAAATGGAATTCAGTTTCAATGTGAACTGAATTCTCATAATCCTCATTTCATTATTTATACATTTTTCTCCATCATGGAATGATCACTGAAGTCATGTTCTATAATTGTCCTAATTCACAAGGTGTAACCCATCCACTATATTTGAACTGAGTCATCACCAAAAACACTAAGGTAAATGATCCTAATAAATCCACCTAAATGTACTACACTTCATTGGGTACCTCAGTAGTTTTGAAATTTTTAGAAAGTAAAAATACTTATAGAAATAAAAAACTCGTATGAAATTCATAGCCTTGTAATATCTACAAAAATCCTTACATGAATTATCCGTAAGTCTTAAAATGTTTTTCAAAAGTATTATTGGTCGCAATGATATGTCTTATGATTTATAGGATATTTTGGTATTAACATCAGGTAATTATTATGAAAAAATATGTCTTATGATATTTCAAAAATTCTTATGAAAATTTATAGTCTTTTAAAAATTCATAAATCCTTATAATGTCCAACAAAAATTCTTAGTAAATGACTAAATGTATTATAAAAAATACTAAAGTCTTATAAAATGTATAAAGTATTATGAAATCCATATAGAAACCTTATAGAATTTCATAAGGTCTTACAAAATATTCCATTTGATTATAAAAAATCCTTATAAATCCTAGATAATAATTTAAAGAACATATGGAAATTTATACACAAATACAACACTCAAAAAATATAGAATCAAGGAAAGTCATATACACATAGGGAAGCTTTCGTACATATCCAAAATTTGATTTTGCACAAAGATTTATAAAATGAGGAGAAATTAATACTTATCCTAAGTCCAATATTCCAAATTCTATCCAATAGAGAAATATCCTAATCAATAAAAAACACAATAATATAATATTTTGTTCTAGAATTCCCCCTTTTGGATTTTTTTGTAAATTACTTTACATGTTGATTAAATTACTTCATATGTATTTATACTTTACCTACCTCTATGAACTTGTACACTCCACTTGATTATATACACTTACACTATTAAAATTTTAAAATAAAATGAAATGGGGTTTTATATCTTCATAACCGATCTTATCCATGCTTTAAAAATTATTATAGCACCAAAAACTAAGCATTGCTCTATAAACCAAGTTTTTAATCCAACAAGATTCTATTTTATTTATAAGAAACAAGAAATAGTATACAATGCCTATAATTTCATCCATATAACTAACATCACAACTTCAATCTTCCGCTAAAATTACACATGGATATTATCTCACCATTTTTTAAATAAATAATAGTACCTATAATTAAACAAACATATAGATAAATAATTATGTACAATGAAGAGAGGGGAATAATTTCAAACATCCTCATCTTAAATGAGGTAGTTGAACCCAAAGGTTTAACTTGTGTGAATAAAATATTAGAGTAGAAATGGGTTTAGTCATGATATTCACTACTTGTTGATCAGTTTCAACAAAATCCATCTTGATAACCCCTTGATCCATTTTTTTCATTAAAAAAATTCACATGATCTCAATTTTTTTGGATCTAGAGTGAAAAACCTGATTCTTTGTGAGATTTATTTCACTCTTCTTTGTCACAAAATATTACCATTAGTTGTATCAATTTTAATATAGATATTATAGTTTTTATCTCATTCAATGAAGTTATGTCATAAGTAGAGCACTCGGGCTTGGGCTCTACGTAGGGTTCCTCTGCTTCTGGTGAAGATGGAGGCCTTTGAGCCGACTCCTCATCCCTCAGTGGGGGAGGGGGTTTCGTTGTGTCATTGAAAACCTAGGCCTTTTCATCCCTTCTCAAACCCTGAGTTTCTTCCTCAGTTTCCGAAATCTTCTTTAAACCCCAAAGTTCCAGATTTAATCGATGGCTTGTTGAATCTCCCTCTATCCTCTTCTGAGTTCTCGGAAGCCTCGACCCTGTTGAATCTCACCATGGTGGCCCGGTTCAAGCATAGGAGACCTTCTATGGATGATTTCTACCGCTTTGTCTTTGGATCTTGGGATCTTCCATATAGAGCGGTGGTTGGCTTACTGGACAGCAAACAAATTATGATTAGGTTCGATTCAGAGGAGGACCTCATCCGAGCTTGGGTGAGGGCTCTGCGCAACTTCAATGGATCTCATTTCCTACTTTTTTGTTGGTCCTTTGATCTACATATGAACCACAACGCGCCTTAAATTATAGTCTGGTTAATTTTTACATCTCTTCCTTTACCGTTCCAAAACCCGTCGATTATATGCATGTTGGGTAATATGCTTGGTAGATACCTCTTCTCGGATAGACGTACCAAGGTGGTATGTCATCCGGTGAATCCTCATGTGTGTGTCATGATGGATGCATCCCACATCCCTTTTGATTCTGTTTGGATAACTATCGGCGAGGATTATTGGTGCAAAAAGAAATTCGTGTATGAGAAATGGACATATTTTTGTGGTTATTGCAAGCGATTGGGCCATTCAGTTGAGGGTTGCTGAAGGGAGCGTCAGTATCGGTTTATGTAGGCCCATGGTGATGGAAATTCTGCTTCGGTGAGATCTGAGTTTGCTGTCTGTAATGGAATTCAAGAGGGATTGTCTTTGAGATCTATAGAACGGGTTGACAAAGGTCGGGGTCCATGTTGTTCTGGTGAGAACGGGGCGAGTCCTCGTCAGGTGTCTAAAGATTCTGGTGCTAAGGAAATACAGGTTAATCCGCTGGTGTCTGAGGTTTTCAAATGGTTAAGGAGGGACTTGGGATTAACCGTTTCTCCCATGGTTGATCTGTGTTCATTACAAAGAGAGGAAGGAAGAGTGGATAGTGTTGCAGAGGTTTTCTCCATGAGTGCTAAGGATGCTAAAGTCCTCGACCCATTGGCCAAACCTTTCTTAGCTTTGAGTAATAGGTTTCAAGGGCTTTCCAAATATGTGTTGGACGCAGGTTTAGAAGAGGCTGCTATGTTGGGAGGTGATGTTAGCCCAGAGATTGTTGAGGACCAGCAGGTTGATCGTAGGGTGCATGATCCTGCTTCGGTTGGGGAAGAGGCCAGGGAGGATCAACAAGATAAATGTCAGGGATAGGAAGTAGGTGTCATGTATGTGGATAGCAATTCTAATGAGGCAAGGTGCGGACCTTTGGTGGTGAGCATGGACCAGAGGCTGGGAGACATGGCCATACCTCCTGTGGAAGATGCTCCTATTGAAGACCACCGGCCACCTTTGATGGAGTGAAATACTCCAGTCCAAAATCCGGGAATCAACGCAGAGTTTACTAATGCTACTTTAAGGGAGTGAGATAGAGCTGGAAGGGAGGTTTCAGGGGAAGGGAAAGAGAACAAGAGTGGTCTAGTTGGTAGATCCTTTAGTGATGTTGTTAAAAGTGGGAATCAGATGATAGCCACAGCAGATGGTCCTTTGTCTGCTACTCCAAGAAAAAGACCTAGGAAGGATTACTCATTTCTTCTGAGGCCGATGAGGACTAGTTCTTCATCAAAGCTGAATAATGAGGTGACTTTGGCTTTTAAGAAGGGCAGCAAGACTAAGAAGGCTACCCCAGATCAACCGGTTTTGGAAAAACTTTGCAGCCGGGTTCAAAGTGGAGGTTTTTGGAGGAATCCGGAATGGGAATCAGCTACCGGCAAGGATGAATCATTCTTGGGTTTCGGAGATGAATCTGGTTATTATGATGTGTAAGTCTATGTTTTTCTTTTTGTGGTCTGACTTGTCTTTGGTTGTATGTTTGGGTACCGGGAACCCATAAACTGGCTTCTAGAAGTGGAAAAAAATGAATTACATGTCAATGAAGTTATGTGCATTACTTTGTTAAAAAAATTATTCTACCTAATTCAAATTATGATATGTGCTTTATTACTTCTAACTCATCCATCCTATAGATTTAGTACAAATACAAAAAGTTATGAAAATTTTGGAAATTCTATCCACCACATGATGAGCCGAATTAGTATAAAAATGGATAAAAAATCATGTTTTTATTCTATTTTAAAATGTAATCCACAAGCGATAGTTCATTGAATATACCTCACAACTATATCCCATGTAATGAGGTGTTTTTACTTGGTATTTTATTGAAAATGAGCCATAAATCTAATAGAATAATCAATATATCATTATGTTACTTTTAAGTAAAATAAAACTCTCAATGATCCTCTTATATAGGATTGGAACCTCTGAGTTCCCATTTTCATGATTTCCAATTTTGGTTCTTACTATAAATGGGGTTGACACCAACTTTGAACCATTCATGTTTAACTTTTTAAAGAAGATCATTAAAATATTTATCATAAGATATAAAATTGCATGTAACTTTATAAACGAATTTTAATCCAAGAAAATAAGTTAACTCACAGATAATTGATATCTTAAACTCTAAAATCATTAGATTAGAAAATTATTCCACTTATTTTTATTTTATTCTTCTAAATATTTTAACATATACATAAATTATAACTACAAATATTTCTTCCCTATATCATCATATAGGGGTTGTAATCAACACCACCTATCTTGAATTATAGCTCCTTCATATACGAGTCATATTGAGAATACCATGAATGTGGTTCCTAATTTAGACCATACATGTACTTCTTTAATATAAAAACCTTATTTTTTTTCTTTTATAATAAGAAAACAAATGATCTATTCAATATATAATTCTTATTTTAGAACCCTATTTAAAAATTTTGTTTTAAAATCTATTTGGAATATTCAAAAACCTGTTTGATTTGAAACATCTAGAAAGAGTCTGATTGAATCATGCTGAGCCATTAGTTTAAAGGTTGCTTTAACAACTATCCCTTCAATATGTGTATAAATTATACAGACCAATTAGGCCTTATTTCAATCCTCATTAACTTTTTCATAATTTGTTTTCCCAAAGGATAACTTTGTTCATATCATGTTATAGTGTTCAGGTCTTTCCATAAGTTCCAATTTCCATTTTTTATCAATTTGTTCTATCTCCTAATTCAAGGATCATATCCATGATATATCTTTCATTTTCTCTTCAAATTATTCTAGATTAAAAATCAATGAAAATAAAACATGCTCTATTATCCTTATTTTTCAAGTCTGATTTGGTATAACATTATCTATAATTATATTATACAGATGAACTTATATCTTCCAGTTTATTTTTAGTGGTGTAGGATTACCATCAGCAAGAGATATTTCCACCCTAGAATGAACCTCAGAATCATCATCTTTTCAATGAATTTGTAGTTCATGAAAGTTCATTATCTTTTTTTCTTTCCAAGATACTTCCATAAGTCTAGAATAGTGGATTACACCACCTCTCACATCCCCAAATTTATATTATGATCATTTTCAACTATTTTAAAATAGAGAGAATCTATTTAGAAATGGAATTTCATTACTTAGTTTATTATTTTTTTCATGTTTTATTTCGATGGTATCTATTTCTACTACTTCTTTCTCTAAGTAAACTTCATTAGATTACTCTTCCTTACTTACAAGGTTCTTTCTCTAGAACTTATTTATAATCTAATTTCATGGTTTATCATCTATGTTTTATGGAAAACATCAATTTGGAATTTTATATGGTTTTCATCTATTTTCTATCACTATTTAATTTCATATGACCCCTTTTTACGATGTGTCATTACTTTCCACTTCTGAAGAAATCCAAAGGTATCGTTCCTTCAAATATTTCCTTTCCTCTTTTGAACTTTCTTTCAAACTCATTGTCCACATCTTGAACTTCATCTCTATATTTAGTTATATTGATATTATTTATGGATTTTATTGACATTTATTTATTTTTATGACTTTATGTTCCATATAAATTGTATTATATTTCTTAAGCCACTAAATTATAGTTCAAGTATTCTAGTGATTATTCAACCATGTTTATTTATATAAGAGTTGATACTTTGGGGCTAGAGAGTGGTGGTAACAACCATAATATATTTTCTGTAATATTTACATCCTTTATTTTTTAACCATGACCTTGGATGTCTCAAACTACATTAATAATTTTGTAAAACAACCCATCAATGTTTTCATTTAGATATAATTTTAGATAATCAAACATATTTTGTAATAACATGATACCTTTCTTCTTTATCCTTACAATAAACTTCAATGATATTTTGAAACTTATCCCATATAGACTTTACACTTGATAAAATAACCACTTTCATGTATATATTGTTTTATAGTATTATAGATAAAGAAATATGGGATTTAGCATTAAAATCAATTATTTTTCAATATTCTTTTGTTCTGGACAAGTCAGATGCATCATTAAATTATATTCTCTGAATAACAGTAAATAAAACTTCATTTCCAAGAGGTCATATATGAGATCACATCATATTATTCTATATTTGGTAATTTCACCCATAAAATAGAGGATCTCCATTTTTATTCACTACACTCTCCATGTATCCATGTAGGTGAAGATAGATTCAATACTCAAAACCTCAGGCTTTGATAACACTAGTTACAAACATTATCCGAATACACTCTAAGTGGGGTGGAGTGGGGGTAAATTTTTACATTATAGTTTCTTCATCTTCGTAGGATATTGTCCTCAGATTAGAAATAATTGGATGGATCTATTAGTTATCACACATGAACACAATATTAAAATATTGAAATGTAAATACAAGTACATAATATTTTACTTGGTTCACTACCAACCTATAATCTAAGGAACATACATCGACATGGTTTCAATATACTAAAATTTATTACTATCCACTATATGTATTAGAAAAGTACCAGAAGGATGCACCATCGATCCTAGGAATACTTACTCTTCGTTACCTCTTGCATACTGATTCAGTCCAAGGGTTAGAAAGATAATATGTAACACAAATGTTATTTACATTTCAAGATTAAAAGGTGAAAAATAATCTAATGAAGGTGTTATCATTATTATTCTTTATTATTATTCAATATCTGTATCTTCAAGTGTGTTCTTGTTTTTCTTTATTACAAAAAACACTTAATCTCTTTGTATATATGATTTTGATAATATCATTGAAAAATTGTTTATATTTTATACTTCTCTTTCTAATCATATTAATTTTTTTTAATATTTGGAATATATATATTCCCCCATGAGAACCACTAAAATATTCTATTTCTTAGTCCACACATGATAATTACCATATTCTGAATTTGAAACTTCCTAAATTCTACATCATGTTACATTCTATTTTATAGCTCCATAATCTTTAAGATCTTCTTCACATAATACGGTCTTCACTTTATCAAAAATAAATATTAATTTATTCATTATAAATCTATTTATTTATTAATCTTGTATTATAATTAATAATATTTCCATTTATGGTAAAATGTAGTGTGAAGGCACTGAATCATGAAATGATCTTAGTTAAGAATCGAGTTCACATAATCCATTTAATTTACATCACCAACAATATCAAACTATAATATTCCTTTAATTACTGATAAAATTCTATCCATCATGTAATGAAAACTAAAACTAGGGTCTGCAACTGATTGAACACACTAGAAATGACCTTTACATAATCATTGAACTGATTATTCACCAAAAGCATATAAGGAAATGGTCCTTTTTAATCCAATTAAAAATAATTACATTCCATGGGGTACCTCAATACATTTATATTTTTTCAAAAAGATTGAATTCTCATAAAAACATAAAAAATCCTATAAAATCCATAGTCTTACAATATCCTCAAAAATTTCATAATAATCTCAAAGATATATATTATGAATTCCATAAAAACAATTATATAGTTCAATAATAGGACTTATGATTTCTAGATTATAGTCTGACTCACTTCAGCTAATTCTTATGAAAACATATGTCTAACTTGAATGACTAAAAGTCATAAAAATGACTAAAATACCTATGATGTACTACCATAAGTCTTATGAAATCACTTAAAGTTTAAAAAAATATATTAAAGTCCTATAAAATGAATAAAGACATAAAAAATACATACATAAGTCATGAAATTATATAGTATTACAAAATGTTCATTTTCTAAAATAACCTTATGAATCATTTATAAAAGTCTGAAGTGCACTTATAAACATTAAGAATTAGTTAATTATTAGGATTCCAGACTCAAGAAAATTCTTAGACACATCAGGAAACTTATGTCTTTAGCCAAACTTCATTTCCAACCAAAGACTTATGAAATGATAATACTTTAGTAGTTATCCAAATTATAAAATTTTAGAATTCATCCAATGGAAAGAGAATACCAATTGAAACAATTCTAAAAATATAAGATTTGGTTACAACACTTATCTACCCTAAATATTTTGGAATTATTTATTCTTATACTTAAGTTATCTCAATGAATATTCTATAGGGGGTTTTGAGAGAGTATCTTAGAATATCTATAATAATTATAGTCCCAACAAGTCCTAAATTATTTTAATGTCAAATAAAAACTAAAAAGAAAACACAACTGTGTTTCCTCTTAGAAATTAATTTATTTAATGTAAAATACTAAACAAATATATCTTCTTTAGTAAAATTTGAGAGGTAGAATTCATAATTCATAAAAAAAATCCATTTGTGGGTTCAACAATTTTCAATGACCTTGAATAAAGGTTCATGTTTCATTTTAATCTTGATGGATCCATGTGGATTGGATTTAATCACTATGAAAGGTCCTAAATAGTGTGACTTAAATGTACTTGTAAATAAAGTATCCAAATGGATTAATGGAGTTTAAGATATATATTTTTGTCCATATATTTGTGTAAACTAAAGTCAATATTTAAAAAATTTGGGTGATGATGGAAGAGTCTGATGAATTTATTGAGACACTGCCAATATATGAATAGGGAAAAGGAAACTATGAAAGCTAATTATAGTTATTGGGTAAAAGGAATTGAGGAAATATGCCTCATAAATACGATCCTTTTAGAGATGATATTCATGTTAATTAATGTGATGTTCTAATAGAAGATGAATGCAATAACTAAAATTGTTTTATGGGTTTAGAAGGACCTGGATTATGAATCACTTGAAGAGTTGTTATTAAAAGATTAAAGAGATTTCTAGAATATTAATAAAACATTCAAGAATTTCATTACATGAATGATTCTAAACATATAAAACAATATCACATGCATAAATTATTTTTAATAGTTGATTTTAAGTTGGAGATGATGTATAATTGACTTCACAATAAAAAACATATAGAAGATTTTATACAATAAATGAAGAATCTTGAATTATGTTGAATATATTTGGAATAGTTTTAGAATAGACTCACACACACTTCTATTGATAATCTACTATATTGATACATTCATATTGAAGATATTTTGGAATTCTAAGACCAAAAGAGTCTCTAGTGTGAGAGAATACACTAATTTATTCTATATGAGATCTAGAGTTTAGATGAGGATATATATAGAGTTTCATACTATTTACCAAATCATTTATAGGTAGTCAAAGACTCTGTTTAGGAAAGACATTTGATTATTTTGTGTATAATAATCATGAGTAGATTGATGATATTCTTTAATTTTTTTGAAGGTTGTGTTGAGGAAATTAATTCTAATATTATTGTTTGAGTGAATTCCTATCATGAGATATACGAACTTATATAATATTGTGAATTGTGAAGTGGATTTACCACCTTCCCAAAGGGGTTAAATTATACAATATTACCTATGATGTGTAGGGAAAACATTTGGGTTTAGTATGATACCTTCATCATTTCAACAATTATATTAAAATTGAATTTTTTTTATTTGGATAATAATTGAACACAAGAAGGGATAAGTTTCTCAAATTGGGACCAAACCATGTAAAAAAATTATTTTCTATTTAGTTTACATTTTTAATTTTATGTGGTTGTTACATGTTTAATAAGACATAATATGATCAATTTATACCCTAACATATAATAGGGGTTCATATATTGAGTGGAGAGTTTTTAATTGGTAAAAGGGAATTTTGGAAAAGGTTGATAATGCCTGATTCTCCCCCTTCAGGTGGCTATACCCATTCTTGGGGAACATCAATTTGTATCACAGTTAACTTTTTTATGACTATTTAGATCTATTTTAAAGTCCTATTAATTTTTACTAGACTGATAAGAAATGAAAATTTGAAAATAATTCATAAGGGAGTCAGATAGAAAATGTATTTCCCATGCATATTGATTCAAACATAGAGGTTACAAACATAACATCGATAAAACATACAAAAAGAGAGGGAAATATGGTGAATAAAATTTCAAAGTGGAAATATTATAAAAAAATAGCTAAAGGTAATCGTTGTGGTAATAGTTCAGATAAATCTATTTCCTGTGATCTATTTGATGAAAAATGTTCAGTATGTGATGAGAATTAAGAGAATTATTTTACATAATTTCATGAATACCAATACATTAAGGTTAAGAAATTTATTAAAGTTCAAGTTCATGTGGTCACATAAATATTTTTAATTTATTTAGGAATTATATATGGAGAGATCATAACTTATTAGAGATACCTAAGATATTCAAAATTTATTAATTATTAAATTTTAAATATTCAACTCTCTCATAAAAAGTGAAATATAGGGAGGATATTATATTATAATTTAAAGAAAAATATCCCATATATGAAGAATAATTTTAAAAAAAAATTTATGTGAAAGGTAAAATATGTAAAATCAGTGAGAAGAAGATTAATTCATTAGAATAAAATCGTAAAACATCCATGAACATAAAGAATTACCAATTAAAGTTAAAATATATAAGGGTAAATGAGCTTAAAAATTCCTTACATGAAATGGGTATGATGCATGGGGATAAAATTCATATGTAGGAAAGAGAATATCTACATGGGGTGAAATCACTCAAATACTAGAAGAATGTACTTAATCTGAGATGTCTTTAGTTATATATTACATTAAGAAATCAAGAAAAAACCTAAGTAGAATCTTCATAAATAGTTGGGAAGAGAAGTGCTACCAGAAATATTTTTGAAATTAGTATTACTTAAAAAAGGACACATAATGGTAGAATGAAAATATTGGAAACAACTATTGATCAACACACACCAAGATCATGGAAGAATGTAACTTATTCCCAATATAATTCTATTTATAATTATGTAGTTTCATCTACTAATAAAGGAATCAAGTGAAAATATGGAGATATTTGAGAAGAGAAAAATAATGAAATCCCACAAATGATTCATGGGTGGACGTGCTAAATTGAAAGAAGAGTATCTCCACAAGAAGAACTAGAAGGGTAGTGTTTCTAACCAAAAATGGAAAGGTTTACAATATAAAAAAATCTTTTTATACCACTCTTAAAGAAAAAATAATAAGATTCATTGGTAAATGATGGTGTTGTTGAATGTTTTAGAATAAGAAAATGAAATGTTGGTATAACATGGTGACTTATGGAAATTATAAAAGGTATGAATTAAGTTCGTTTGGATGTGAAGTTGAAATAAAATCTACTATACAAAATTATATTTCATAGAAACTGAATAATATATCATAAAAGAATAAATTTATCAATCCTAAAAATAAATGTGAAGGATTAAAAAAAATTCATTAGTTATGATGATTACTAGTATATACCAATATACCACCACTCATATGTTGATGAGAAGAGAGGAGAACAAAAAATAAATAACCAAAAAGAATGCTGACAAGACCCCCTTAGGGTAGATTCAAAAGAACAATATTGTGTAAACTACGCCACATGAGATAGCTAAAATGGACGTCACACCAATAAGAATGATATGCATTGACTATGACAGTAAAAGTAAAATCACTGATTATTTCAAATTAGAAATGACCATAAAATATAAAGGGGTTAGGATGGAATACAATGAAAAATCAATCTAATAAAGAAATAAGAAGATTGGGTTGGTGGAAGACTTTCTTGAAGAAGAACCAAATGAGTTACAAATAAAGGAAAACTTAGAGCTGTAGAAAAAAAATGAAAAAGGTGAAAAATATATGAGCATACAAAAAACAAAATCAAGAAATGGTTTCTTCAATAAGTGGGATTATTGAAGAATCAATGGAATGAAATAGTGACTTCAAGAACAATGAACGATGCTACTAAAAAGGAATATACCCATAAGAAGAGGGATAAAGATATACATAAGGAATTCTTGATCATGTGTCTACAATAACTACAACTTGGTAAAATGATAGGGGAAGTATAAAACAATAAATGTGTATTTATAGCTGAAATGATGAATATTGTTCCTTATAAAAGGAAATATAAAAGGATCAAGAATCCCATGTTTCCAAAATGGGTTCAAATTTGTAAAATCAAAGGAACCGTTATCATAAAGAGTTATAAAAAAATTTGGGGCTGTAAATAATAGGGTTCATATGTGTAATCCAAGTATAAGACCTTTTGATCTCATTATGGACTTGATGGAGACTCACCATATTACCATACATGTCTATATGTACTATATTTTTCTAGGAAATAAATGTGAAGCATGAAAATAGAGAATTGACTTAATGCTAGTGAAATTTTATATAGTAAGAAAATACATCAATTATGGAGAATTTTATAAGGTATCTGGTTTCCTCTTTGAAGCACATTTTATGCTATGAAAGATTATGTTTAGAGTTTATTTCATGAAGAAAACCATTCAGGATAAAGTATATTAAAGAGTATCCCTTGAGGGTATCTAAGAATAAAAACAAACTATATAAGTTTTATTTTATCATGATAAATCTAGAATTATAGATTTCACTTGTGTAATGTTTCAGCCTGGGTGCCACATGTCGGTGCCCTGAGCTGGTTTTCTATGTGACCTCATGCATGCCACCCCATCTGCAAGAGGTTCCGCACTTACAACGAGTGTATAATATCGATCATGGTGAGACTATACTCTCTTTTTTCAGAGTAATAGACAAGAAAAAATAATAAAGAAATAACATAAATTATATAACATAACTAGAGTAGTATTAGCATCACAAGATTCCCCAAAATTGGAAAGACAATATCAAAACTGAATAGTAGATATTCCACGTTAAAGTGCGAGCTGAGTGTCAATATGAAAAACCAAAATAAATAAATACACTGACAACTCCTCCAAATAGGTCCCAAAACCAAGTATTGTTCCCTCATCATGATCCATCATAGAGAGACCATCTAATACAAGGCCTTTTCCCTTAACCTGTCCTAAAATTATATAATCAATTTAGGTTCCAATCAGGCAGCCCGAGTAGGGTGTGAGTACAATTAAGTAGGCCAACATCAATGGTGTCTAAAACAATATCTAGTTAACAACAATACATGCAGTTGTATGAAGAATAAAATATAAGAAATAAAGTAAAAAATTTACATTTATTCATTTACTATTTATTTAACCACATATCACTCGGGTTCCTAAGGAAAGTTGAACTCAAATAATATACTTGAATGTCATTGTTACCATTCATAAATCATAATTGAATGACCATGTTAGAATTCCTCTTTTCTAAATTGAATGTCCATGTTACCATTCATATTTAATACTACATGACTAAATTTCCATGTTACCATTCATCATTTCATATATGAATGTCCCTATTACCATTCATATTTAATAATAGATTACTAAATGTCCATGTTACCCTTTATCATTTCTTAATTGAATGTTCATGTTACCATTCATATTTAATAATACATGACTAAACGTCCATGTCACTATTCATCATTTCATAATTTAATGTCCATGTTACCATTCATTTTTAATAATACATGATGGAATGTCCATGTTACCACTCATTATTTCATAATTGAATATACATTATACTATTCATATTTAATAATACATGACTGAATATCCATGTTACCATTCATAATTTCACAATATCATAATATCACATATATCAAAACAACCCATTAATTAATTCAATAATTAATTAATCACGTCAAACTCAATAATTAATCGATCACAATAATTCCATTAATTAATTAAAAAATTAAATAATAACATCAATTTAATTAATTAATTAAACAATTAATTAATCACAAAAATTCCACTAATTAATTAAATAATTAATTAATCACATCAATTTCATTAATTAATTAAACAATTTAATAATAATAATAAATCCATTAATTAATTCAATAATTATTTAATCACGTCAATAACATTAATGAATTCAATAACTAATTAATCACAACAATTAATTAATCACATCAAACTCATTAATTAATTCATCAATTAATTAATCATAATAATTCCATTAATTAAATCTAGGATTAATTAATCATGTCAATCTAATTAACTAAATCAAAAATTAATTAATCACAACAATTCCATTAATTAATTTGATAATTAATTAATCATGTCAAAGTCATCAATTAATTCAATAATTAAGTAATCACAATAATTCCATAATTAAATAACTTATTAATCACATTAATCTAATCTAATTAATTTAATATATAATTAATCACAACAACTCCATTAATTAATTCAGTAATTAATTAATCACGTCAAACTCATTAATTAATTCAACCATTAATAAATCATTGCAATTCCATTAATTAAATAAACAATTAATTAATCAAGTCAATATCATTAATTAATTCAACAATTAATTAATCACAATAATTCCATTAATTAATTAAAAAATATTTAATCATGTGAGACTCACTAATTAATTCAACAGTTAATTAATCACAACAACCTGAGTATTATAATAATTAATTATCTAAAATCAAAATCACAATATCTTAATAATTAATTCAACAATTAATTATAAAAATTTCACAATCTAAATAACATAACAATTAATTCAAGAATTAATCATTCACATTCAATACCATCAATTAATTCACCAATTAAGTGTTCACTTCAAATCCATTAATTGATTCCAAAATTAATTATTCACTTTCAATCTCTTAAATTAATTCGCAAATTAATTGTTTATGTCAATTGCATTAATTAATTACATAATTAATTAATCAAATTAAATACCCTCAATTAATTTACCAATTAATTGTTCATGTCAATTCCATTAATTAATTTTACAATTAATTAGTCACATCCAAAATTCACTAATTAATTGTTCATGTCAATTGCATTAAATAATTCCATAATTAATTAATCACATTCAAACCCTTCAATTAAATCACCAATTAATTTTTCACATTTATTATTTTAATTAATTCTTTAATTAATTAATCACATCAATCCTATTATTTAATTCAACAATTAAATAATCACATTACTTCCATTAATTAATTCATAAATTAATTAATCCCTTCAATCCAATTATTTAATTCAACCATTAAATAATAAAATCACTTCCATTAGTTCATTTATCAATTAACTAGTCCGATGAATCACATTATTTTATTCAACCATTAAATAATCTCATTAATCCCATTGTCTCATTCATTCATTAATTAATCATATCAATTCCATTATTTAATTAAATAATTAAATAATCCCATTAATCCCATTTTTCAATTCATCAATTAATTAATCCCATAAATCTCATTATTTAATTCAACAATTAAATAATCTCATTACTTCTATTAATTAAATCATCAATTAATTAATACCATTAATCCCATTATTTAATTCAATAATTAAACAATCACATTATTGTCATCAATGAATTCATCAATTAATTAATCCCATCAACCCCATTATTTAATTCAACAATTAAATAACCACATTACTTCCATTAATTAATTTGTTAATTAATTAATCCATTCAATCCCATTATTTAATTCAATAATTAAATAATCACACTACTTACCAAAATTAATTCATTAATTAATTATTCATGATCCACAATCCCAATAACCCCATAAATAATTCATCAATTAATAATTCCAACTCAATGAAGTCTATATCCCAATTAATTCTTCAATTTAATTGTTCTATCTCAATAAATTTAATATCCCCAATTAATCCATCAATTAATTATTCAAACCCAATCAATTTAATATCCCCAATTAATTTATCAATTAATTATTCAAAAAAAATCTCTATATCTCATATTTAATTCAATAATTCATTATTAAATTCTTACTGTAAATATATAATAATTAATTTAACAATTAATTATCTAAACTCAATAATCTCATTATCTCAAAATTAATTGAACAATTGATTAGTAAATTCATAATCTCAATATCTCACAATTAATTCAACAATTAATTATCTCAATTCAACAATATCAATATATCCTATTTAATTCAACAATGAATTATCTCTAAAACATTCCCAATTCACTTATAATTAATTCAAAAATTAAATATTCAAAATCCATAATCCCAATAAATTTCTCATTTCCCTCTATTAACTAATTCAACAAATTTATTAATTTGATCAAGAACTCAATTTATAAACATATAATAGTAATTATATAATTATATACACATAATTTCAATCAATACTTTGGTATTTGAATTATTGACCACCTATCTCAATTTTGATGAAGAACACTCACCAATGAGAAATTCAAAATTTGGGTGGAATAACCCTAATCACAACGATGAATGATATCTTGATTCAATTCTTAGATCCAGGATTTTAAAAAAAGATCTTTCAAACCTAGATCTACACCCTTTCCAACATCATAGAAAACAACCATATTTTATTCATAAAGGGGAGTGAGATAAAGAGAGATCTAAATGTGAAGAAAGCACATACCTGAGGAGGTAAAGATCTTATATTTGTCCATTTATTATCCAAGAATAGAGGTCAAGAGCCCTAGGTAATCATTATGGAGGATCTAAAATTGAGAGGATCCATTAGGGGTGAGTGTGGGGGTCAATTTGGAGTTAATATAGGGGATTGGGTATTTTAAAATCAAATTTTTGGGTTTATTAGAATAGACCACACAGTTTACTAGACATGGGTAAAAAGTTTCTCCTAACTATTCTCCTTAATCATGCACCTCTTCTAGGTGGGATGCACAATGTCTCATTTTAGGGAGTAGAGTTTGAAAAACCATGCACCATCCATGGAAACCCTCTCTTTCCAGGGTTTTATGGTTTTCTGGGCTAGGGTGCATGATTATGAAAAACTATTCACCCACAATGCATTGTCCTCTAACTACCATTTTTCTCAAACTTTCACCCAAACACTCCCCCAATGTAAAACACAATGGAAAAGTACTCAACACAATGTAAAAGAGTACCAGTAACTAAGATCAAGACATCTCTAGACAAGGCTGGGGTTTTACAATATCCCCACCTTATAACAACTCATCCTCGAGTTGTATTCCCTAGAATCCCTATGATTTTGAGTCAAAAGGATTAGGAAATTGTGCCCTCATATCCCCTTCCCTCCCCCAAGATTCCTCCAAAACACAGTGATGTTGCAAGAATACACAAAATATCAGCTTAGACTTTCCCTATAACACTTTCTTGATGGGATCCAACACACATATAAGATGATCTCTGAAGGATGTATCTATCTCTGAAACATCACTCCCCCCCTAGGCATGTTTTTTTCATCATTATCCTCAATAAATTACCAACTAGAATGACTCACACCCCTCCCCTTAAGAGACCAAGAAGTGGGAATGACCATCTCATTCTCAGTCGAGCATCAAAATCGAAAGATCAACCATCACCCATTCCTGGCTTCCAAGAACGAAACCATTAACATTTATCGACATGCAACATCCTTATGACCATCACTCAGGTACGACTGATGGTTCACCACCCACCACATGTTTTCACCTTAACGTTCTCCAATGGAACAACCTTGAAGAATGCCCCTTGACCCACTAGATAAAATCCTTAAGTAACTTGGAATATAACCATTGTTATATCAGTGTACCAAGGTTGATGTCAATGAATGGGGCATGATCATATCAAGTATGGAAGTACACCATGATTTTCACTTACTAACACCATCCATTCACAGAATAATCCCAACCAAGTGATCACCCCTCACCTTGGGTGTCACTTCCCCAAAACCCCTCTATATAGTCAAAATCGTGGTGCTATAAAAACTCTTAACCATACTACTTATAGATCTTGGTAAAAGAAGGTTAAGCACATTCTCATCATTTAGGTTTCTCATTTTTACACCCAATGTTTCACAATTTTCAAGATTTTTACAACTATTAATTTCATATTAGGCCCCATTTTCTATTTAATCCATATAAGCAAGGAAAAACACTTCAAGTTCAACAAATAACCCAAAAATAGTTTTCCAGGCATGCATAAGATGATACTTATCACAAAAAATATATTGATTTCCAAGAATGGTGCATGAAAAATCAGCTCTCGTTTCATACTGGTGTATGAGTCCAATAAAAAAATAAAAAAATAATGATTACATCACACCACAAGTGTATCACATATAATGAGAAACATCAACTGCAACAATAACAAAAAATAACAGTAATCCCACCAAAGGTACATGGTTTCTCCCACGTACATGTGTTATCTACTCCCATGCACGAGCTCATAACCGTGGCCCGACTCTTCCTAGTCTCATTTCTACCATTCCCAAACAGTAATACAAAATAAAATAAAAGAAAATGAGGCTCTGATATAACTTTGTAATGTCCCGAACTAGGTGCCACATGTCGGTGCCCCGATTCAGTCCGCTACATGAGCTCAAACACACCTCCATGTACGCCAAAGGCTTCCAACTATCTTTGAGGGTCTAATATCTATCATGGGGAGACTATACCAACTTTTTATTTGAGATTAATACACCAGAGTAAATATTAAAGAAATAAAAAATGAAGAGTAATATTAGTATCACATGATCGCCCAAAACTAGAAGACAATATCAAAACTGAATAATAGATATGCCATGATAAAGCATGTCCCATGTGTCAATATGAAAAACACAAAATAAATAAAGACACCAATTAACCCTAAAAAGGTCTCAACACCATGTCCAGTTGCCTCATCATGCTCCATCCCAAACCAGAATTCTAACATAGGGACTTTTCCCTTGACCTATACTTCAATCATGTAATCTATTCAGGTACCCATCAGGTAGCCTGAGTAGGTTGTGATTATAAATTAGTTGGCCACCACCAATGGTGTATAAAAGAATATCCCATAAATAATACTATATGCGGTTGTATAATGAATAAAATACAAGCAATAAAGTAAATAGTTTACAATTTTTCATTTACTCTTCATTTAACCACCTGTCACCTAGGTTCTCAAGGACACCCGAACTCAAATCATATACTTGAATTTCATTGTTACTATTCATAAATAAAAATTAAATGAAAATATTACCATTCCTCATTTCTTAATTGAGTGCCCATGTTACCATTCATATTTAATAATACATGACTGAATGTCCATGTTACCATTCATAATTTCATAATTGAATGTCTATGTTACCATTCCTATTTAAGAATACATGACTAAATGTCCATATTATGATTCATCGTTTCATAATTGAATATCTATGTTACCATTTATATTTAAAAATACATGACAGGATGTCTGTGTTACCATTCGTGATTTCAAAATTGAATATCCATGTTACCATTCATATTTAATAATACATGAATAAATGTCCATGTTACTATTAATCAATTCAAAATATCAAAATATCACATATATCACAACAACCAATTAATTAATTCAAAAATTATTTAATCACGTCAAACTCAATAATTAATTCAATAATGAAATGATCACGATAATTCCATTTATTAATTAAATAATGAATTAATCACGTTAGATTCATTAATTAATTAAATAATTAATTAATCAAAACAATTTCATTACTTAATTTAACAATTAATTAATAATATTAATTTCATTAAAAAATTAAAAAATTAATTAATCACATCAATTCCATTAATTAATTCAGTAATTAGTTAATCACATGAATATCATTAATTAATTTAATAATTAATTAATCAAAATAATTCCATTAATTAATTTAATAATTAATTAATCATGTCAAACTCGTTAATTAATTCAAAAATTTCTTAATCAAAACAATTCCATTAATTACTTTCATAATTTTTTAATCAGAAAAAATAATTAATTAATTCTATAATTAATTAATGAAAATAATTCCATTAATTAATTCAATAATTAATTAATCATTTCAAAATAATTTATTGATTTATTAATTATTTAATCTCAATAATTTCATTATTTAATTTAAGAATTAATTAATCACGTCAATCTCATTAATTAATTCAAAAATTTATTAATCACAAAAATTCCATTAATTATTTAAACAATTAATTAATCACGTAAAACTCATTAATTAATTAATCACAAAAAAATCCAATAATTAATTCGATAACTAAATAATCACGTCAATCTCATTAATTAATTCAAAAAAATAATTAATCACAAAAAATACATTAATTAATTCAACAATTAATTAATCACACCAAACTCATTACTTTATTCCACAATTAATAAATCAAAATAATATTAGTATTACAATAATTAATTCAGCAATTAGTTATCTTAGTTTGACAATAATAATATCTCAATAATTAAATCAATAATTAATTATCTCAATTTCACAATCATAATATCTTAATAATTAATTTAATAATTAATTATTTATAATCTATCCATTCAATTAAGGGGAGGAAATGCTGGAAGTCTATCGTTCGGTGATTTTCTAGATAATTTCTGGAGCTCGAAGATGTGGATCGATGTTAGATCTGCTGGACTGTTATTTTAACCACAAGGATGACTTCACCCCACCTTCAAAGGTGGATATGGGTGGTGGGGATCCATCAGATCCTATTTACATTGGAAAGAGAGATGAGCAGAACCATAAGAGGAAACATGATGGATTAATGTTTCTTAATTCAAGTAACATTTTTTTCAAGGAATTTTAGTATGATTCAGATTCCTTGCATACATGGATCCCCAAAAATGGGTCTATTTCATTCATGGAAGCGAATCCTAAAATTATAAAAGGGAATCTCAAATAATGTAGATTCTCCCTTCTAGCTTTGATCATGGGTTCTTGGAGGGATATCCCTTTAAATCAGCATGACATGAGGTGGGGATTGATTCAGTGTTGGGGATTTAGTGATTGGTGCTTGATCTCTATTTTGAAAGGTATGTATCACATTGTATTTCCATCAAAAGAATTTAACATATTTTATTGGATTTTTGGGCCGATCCCTCTGAAATATGGGTATAATATACTTCAACAATGTGATCCTCTATCAGACCCATTTGTAGTCAACATTTTCTCCATGAAAACCTGGATCAAAATCATGGGTCTAAGTTGGTTTTTTTGGGATCATTTGATCTTGTGAGAAGTTTCTTCCACTGTAGCGACTTAGATCAAGGTTGACAAAGAAATAGAGTGATATAGGTATGGGAATTTTTCTCATGTACTAGTATAGGTTGACCTAGATCATGATCTGATTAAAACTATCTTTCTAGTGATGGGTGACTTTAAACTAGAATTATCCATACAATATGAGTGGATACCCAGTTACTGTGAACCTTATTTTTGAATTGGACATTCTTTTGAGAAATGTCCCAGGAATATTCAATGCTCTCATTTTAAATATTTTGTACATTCCTTCGATCAGTGTAGGAGGAAACTTCTTGGTGATGGACCCAAGGGGAGTAAACGGGTTTTCAGAATGAAGGATGGTATTCCACATAATGTTGTTGGAAGTTCTTCCTTTGATGAGGTTGTCAAATAAGGCATTCCAACAGAGGATCCTGCATGAGTGAATGGAACTCATTTTTAGGATCTTTTTATTAATTATTAGTACACAACACATGGTAATGTAGTTAAATTCCAACACAGTAATTGTGGTGGTTTTGTACTGGATTGTTTACGGGTATAGATTATTTAAATAAATTATGGGATGATGTGGCTGAGGATGATGAAGTGAATCAATTGGCATGTGAGGCTTCTACTCAAGAAGAAGTCACCTTGGAGATGTGTCATTTTGCATTGTCTTCTTCTCGCAGTAAGGGTAAAGTGAAGTTAATTAATGATAATGGATTCCAGGTGGTGATTCCTAAGAAATCGGGGTACCTTTCAATTGTTATTTATGATCAGCATGAAGAGGTGTAAGTGTCCAAGATGGGTGTACATATAGAGCAGATAGTGAAGCATCCAATTATGAATAATGAGACTGATAATGGGCCTGTTGACCCTGCTATCTAGGTTGATGAGTAGTCAACCTTTCTGGTTATCCAACAGGGGATCTAGAAGGTGCTGATATTTCCTCTTCAACTAAGGAAAGTACTACTTTTGATGAGTGGTATAATACTCTAGATGATAATAATATGTATCACCATCTAGATATAGCTCATATCTATAGACATGCTCTATTAATTGGTGGATTAATCATTGTATTGTCTAATATTCCAAACATCCCACCTCCCCCATTGAGAATAAGGGAGTGTGCCCTAGGGATGAAGTTGTTACAAAAGAAGCCCCTAGAAATGTGAACAGATTGGGCATGATAAATATAAAATCAATTTATTCTCTATATTAGACACTATTTACATGTATTAATTTGACTTTATTAATCTTCAAGGCCTTGATAATGAAGTATGTAGTAACCTAAATAATTATCCCATCATTAATAGATTTAAACCTTCCTATGTTGCAGGAGAAGTTATTGAATCATCAAAGGGGTTTTCCCTAGAAGTGAAGGACCCTCAACATTCACGTTCTCAGGATGTTGATTAACCTTTTAATGAGTTTTTTCAAGATGTTCTTCCCAAATACGACCCCTTATGAGCTATTCAGGGAGGCTTCCTTACCTGTAATGGAGGAGACATTAATAGATAAGAAACCAATCTTGTAAAAGATGATGAAATAGAGAAGAGGGAATCACCTGACTAATTAGGGGTGGGGGTATCTCAGAGTCAGGGCCGATACAGGAGGATATGATATCCATTATATGTGATTAATATGGATATATTTCCAATCTTTTTGTCTTTGTGTGGTAGTGTCACATTAGAACATTTCCTCCATTTCCTCCTGGACTTTTATATTTATTCAATAAATTTTAGAGCCATGGGTTTGGGTTCCCAAATCCATGGCTGAGCCATTTTGGAAATCCCTTTAATTAATACACCAATTAATTGTTCACATCAAATCCATTAATTATTTCCACAATTAATTAATCATATTCAATAACTTTATTTAATACACTAATTAATTATTCAAATCAATGGTTTAATTAATTCCATAATAAAATTAATCACATTCAATCCCTTCAATTAATTAATCAATTAATTTTTCATGTCAACTACATTAATTAATTCAAAAATTAATTAATCACATTCAATCCCTTCAATTAATTCATCAATTAATTTTTCATATTAATTGCATTAATTAATTCCATAATTAATTAATCACTTTTAATCCCTTCAATTAATTCACCAATTAACTATTTATGTCAATTAAATTAATTAATTATACAATTAATTAATCAAATCAATCCCATTATTTAATTCAATAATTAAATAATCACATTAATTCTATTAATTAATTAATCAATTAATTAATCCCATCAATCCCATTATTTAATTCAACAATTACAATGTCACACAACATCCATTAATCAATTCATCAATTAATTAATCCTTTGAATTCCATTATTTAATTCAACCATTAAATAATCACATTACTCTACATGGTTATTTTTTCAATTAATTAATCCCATTAGTCCATTTATTTAATTCAACAATTAAATCCTCAAATTACTCCCACTAATCAATTAATCAATTAATAAATCCATTCAATCCAATTATTTAATTCAAAAATTAAATAATTAAATTACTCCCATTAATTAATTCATCAATTAATTAATCCCATTTGTCCCATTATTTAATTCAATAATTAAATAATCACATTACTTCCATTAGTTAATTCATCAATTAATTAATATCATTAATCCCATTATTTAATTAAACAATTAAATAATCACACTACTTCCCATAATTAATTCATAAACTAATTTTTCATGATCCATAATTCCAATAACCCCTTAGTTAATTAATTAATTAACTAATTATCCCAATTAATTCATCAATTTAACTATTCCATCTATATCAATTCAATATCCCCAGTTAAATAATCAATTAATTATTCTATATCAATCAATTAAATATCCCCAATTAATTCATCGACTAATTGTTAAAATCACCAATCTCAATATCTATTAATTAATTCAAAAATTAATAATTCAATTCATAATCTCAATATATCACAATTAACTCAAAAATTAATTGCCTCAATTCAACAATCTCAATATCTCATAATTAATTAAAAAATTAATTATCTCAATTCAACAATCACAATATCTTATAATTAATTTAAAAAGTAATTATATCTTCAACAATACCAATTACCTCATAATTAATTCAACAATTAATTATTGAAAATCTATAATCCCATTATCATCAATTTCAACTTTCCCTCACTTAACTAATCCACCAAATTAATTAATTTGATTTAGAACCCAATTAATAAAATTATAATAGAGATTATACAATTAAATAGAAATAATTGAAATAAATACTTTTAAATTTAAATTATATACCACCTACCTCAATTTGGATGAAGAACACTCGCTAATGAGAATTCCCAATTTGGAAGGAATCACCCTAAGCACGACGATGAACAATATCTTGATTCAATTCCAATAATAAAAATTTAAACGAAACAAGATCTATTAATCCTATATCTAAACCATTGAAAAAATAAGATGAAACACCCCACTTTTATATGGAAAGGGGAGCAGTATAGAGAGAGAGAGATCTAAATGGGAAGAAAACACATACCCGAGGACATGCGGATCTTAAATATGTCCATAGATTTTTCATGAACGGTGGCCAGGATCCCTAGAGAATCATCTAGGAGCCTCAAAAATTGATAGAAACCATTATGGGGTGAGTGGGGGTGATTAATGGTTAATATATGTGTTTAGGTATTTTAAAATCTAATTTTCAGTTTAATTAAAACCATGTGCATAGTTTGTTCGGCAGGGGTGCACTATTTACCCAAACCGTGCGCCTCTTCTAGTAGGGTGAAAATTGTCTCCTTTTGGGGATCATGGTTTGAAAAATCATGGGCTAGATATTAAAACCCTATATATCCAGGGTTTCATGGTTTTCAAGGCTAGGGCACATTGTTAGGGAAAACCATGCGCCAACTGTACACTACCCTCTTTCTCCCATTTTTCTCAAATTTTCACCGAAACAACCCCATAGTAAAACTCAAATGAAAAGTACCCAACACAAGGTAAAATAATACAAATAAATGATCTCGATACATATCTATAAAAGTATGAAGTTCTAAAACTTAAAAAATATGAATATAAGGCATGATGATCACATTTACCATCTTGTTTTGGATTATGTTAAATCTGGTTACTAAGGGGGGTATATTTTTTTAAAAAAAAGATGTTTTATGGGGGCACATTCTTACTCCTAAATTTTGTAAATGTATCTATTTAAAATGAGTATATGTTACAAAAATTCTTGATAAATATGTTTTTACAACCCTTAAGAAGTGAAAATGGAGTTTTTATCACATTCTATATAGTTTATAAAAAACTAATATTCTAGATTAGTCACACTTATTTTCTATGATGATGATTTATCATATAGATGTAGAGTATAAAATTAATGGATAATTGATAATAGTAACGTTATTCCATAATTATATTAAGAAAATCAATTTATATTTCTCTTAAGTGGTATATCTGAAGAAAGGGGTGAATAAATAGAGCGGGAGAAAAATATGATAATATGTAATTTCAAATGATGGAAGAAAAATATAGATTATATGAGAAGATATTTCCTTAATCTATAACCATATCATTTTTTCCAATAAGTGGGATGGAAATAACATTGGATTTATATATTAAATAGGAATTGAGAAAAAACTACAAAGGGTGAAATTAATGAACCTAAATGGATTAATAATGATAAAGTTGACTTTGTTGTTAATATATTTCGGTGGAGATAATCCAATGTGTGTTGAATTTGGGTGGTGGAGGAAGAGTCCAATGAACTTGATTGATATTAATCCTATAAATAAATGGGTAAAGGAACCTTGGGATAATCCTTAGAGTTTGTGGGTAGACTGATTTAAAGAAGTACCCTCAAGAATATGATTATTATAGGGTGGATCTTTATGGGAATTAATGTAATGTTCTATTTTAAGATGGATGCAGTTACTAAAATATATTTTATAGGATTAAAAGGAGGTGTCCAGTGAAACAATATATGATTTACTATTAAAAGATTAAACAATTATATAAAATATTAAGAAACCATTCAAGGATATATTAACATATAAGATCCTGAATATAGTGAACAATATAACCTAGATAGAGGCTTTTTGAAGTCTAATTTGAATTATTAAATGAAGAGGTAATGAAGATACATTGAAAATAATTGAAGAAATTTCTATATAAAAAAACAAGACTATGGAATAATTTCTATTTTTTTTTGAATTAATTTGGTAATTTTTAAATATATTTAAATTCATTTTTTATTTATTAGAGATGGCCTGAGTATATTTTAAGTGGTTTTGTTCTTATTTTAATATTATGTAATTATTATACAATAGGAAAAAAATTAAATTTTATAGAGGCTTGGTGATTTGTGTAAGATAATCTATGAAATTCATATTAAAATTTCAATGTATTTATTCTTTAGTAATGCATAATAAATTAGACAAAGTTCACTCGAATTTGGAAAAGTCATGACATAGACTAAGTTTGTAAGATTCCTCTGGAATTTCATAAGTGTTTTTTGAGATTATTATAAGAGTAATAAATATTTCTTAGGAAATTTTAATATTTTTAAAAAATTAGAGGATTTCATAAGTATTTTGGAAATTTTTTGAGATACCTTTTCAAAACATAAGAGTTAGCAGATAGTAGAAAATTGGAAAATAGAGGACTCTCTCTAAGAAACATAAGACTTATGATAAAAAATGTAAAACTTATCAATATGTTTATAGAAGTCATCAATTGATAAATTTAAGAAAGAAATTATCATGTAAGACTTATATAACAATGTATAAGAGTCATGCTAACACCATTAGAGTCCAAATTTGGTAAAGTAATGAGACCACAAGACTCTTTCTAGGATTTTGTAAGGGTAATTCTGAGGAAATATCATCAATATTATATAAGACGCATTTCATAAGACTTATTCATATATTTTTTAAGAGTAATTAAATCATAGAAAAACACATAATGTCTAAAAATTTGAAAAATTTGTATACTCTCATTGTAAAATATAATATTATCATAGAGAAATATATGAGTGAAATAGTTAGTGATATTTAAGGGAATAGTGAAATTTCAGAAGATAGGGTTAGAACTTAAATTAGACGATGCACAGGCAATTCTATGTTGGTTTTGATTTGAAATTTAATCAAAAGAGTTTTTGGTTCAAGTTTATTATTAAGAATTATTTTTAACGATGAGGTGATCTATTCCACAAAGTCGAAAAAGGGAGAAATCAGGAAATTCTAGTTCTATAATTTGTGAATTATTTATTCTATAAGTAGATGATACCCACATTTTAGTATTTTTATTTCATATTTTTATGTATATGTTGCGTTTGATTGTTTTTTAGTTTTTTTGTATTTTTTTAAGAATAATATTCTTAATTATATTGGTTAAATTGGGTGGAGAATTATTTATTTAGAATAAAATTTGAATGATAAGAGAAAAAGATAATTATTAGAATACTGGAGAAAACTAGTATAAGGATATTAGAATATTCTAAGATTGTGGGAACATGCCCACATATTCCGATTGAGAAAAATAGTTTTAGATCAATCTAATGAGATTAAAGTATTTTTTATATTAAATAATAGAAAAAAATATATTTTTTTGTGGTCTAAGAAAACTAAAAAAAGTAATATGAAGAAAAGGATTGAGAATAATAGAGATAAATTCATACTATTTTGAAGAAGAAGAATACTTAAATTTTTGATGTAGAAGAAGAAAGAGATGAAATTTTTGTGATATCGATCTAGTGCATAGAAGTAGAATAATTAGAATAATAAGAAATAGGTTCAAAGACATATAATTTGATACTCTATATTATAGAAGTTGAAGATAAAAAGTAAGAGGTAAGAAGAAGAGTTTCTGGAGAGAGTTATACACAATAATATTGATAATCTATTATGTAACGACTTTTATATTTAGAAGATTCTAGGATTTGAAAACGATATGCGTCTCAAGTATTAGATAATATAGGGATAAAATTATATGTATGATGTAGAGTTTGGCTATTTATAGTGACTATGTTTCATATTATTTACCAGACCATCTATTAGTAGTCTAAGGCTCTATTTAGTAAATATATCCAAAAAATTGATGTCAAATCATCATGAGTTTATTAGTAATATTATTTTATAGTTTTAGAGTTCTTGGTGTAAAACATGAGGCTACTATTATAATACAACCTCATTTATGTTTGGAGATAGAATATCATATGTTATATGGTGAGGAAATGGATTTAGAACCTGCCCAAATGTTTGGGATGATACTAGAACAACTCTTAACTGTAGTAAAAAATATTGAGTTCTACATGATAATTTTTCATTATAACACTTGAATTAATAGATAAAATCAATGTCCTGGGATAAAAAATGAACACAAAAATGAGTAGGATTTCCACTTTGGGAATGAATGTTAAGAAAACACCATTTGATGATTTTTAGTTTCCATTATAGATTTCAAGTGGTTATTATATTTTAGGTAAAGTCTAAATATACCCATTTATATAAAAATGGATAATAGGGGTTTATATATTGAGAGGGAAGATTTAAATTGGTAAAAAATAATTTTCTAAGAATTAATTCACACCCAATTCAACCCCCTCTCTAGTGACTACAACCAATCTTGGGGAATTTTCATAAACAGTATCAAAAGTGAGTTAAACGGAAGTATATGTCTCAAGGTTTGAATGTTCATTGTTTAATTATTTGGTTATGGAATGCCTTGGTCTTATCTTTTTAAGTCATTTTATTCTCATATTCATATCTATGGATCTATTCTAATTTATATAGATATAATAGTCTCTTCATTTTTATCTTAATGTAAGTCCATTTTTTTACTTTATTCATGTAAAAATATGATACATGTTTGAGATTAAGCATAAAGTGGCATGGATTAACACAAATGATACTGAATGGGCTCATAAAAATTAGTTTTTTAAAACATATATTGTATGATCATAAAGAATTTTTAAGTATTTTACTCTAATATCTATCATTTGAATTTAATTTTTTAACCATAATATTCGTTATCTCTTAGTTGGATAGTTTAAATTTCCCACTAGTTTATGGACGATAAGGGTTGAAGTTATTGAATCGAACCATATACATTTCTATTAACACATTATAAAAGTGAATGTCAAAATGATTAACTCGACCACTAATAAGCAATCAAAGAATTGAAAACCAATAAAATATATTTATTCCCTATGATTTTAATCACCACATTAGTTATGTTCTTTAATGTGTCCTTATCTTCCACATATCATGACATATAAACCGCACACCCTAAAATTTATTCATTTACAAATATGTTCAGGAAGGGTCCCATTAAAAAATTACCATCATGTCAAACTCTTTTATTTGAATAATTGGATGTTCTCCTTGATCCTTGAACTGTTAGTTGTTCATTGGAATTGATTGGTTCATTTCTTTAATTCTCATAAATCTTATTAGATGATTGTCCAAAAGAATTAACTTTGTAATATTTTTTCCATAATTTGACCAAGTCCATTATGTCCCTTAGTTTTTTATGAATGGAATAATTCTATAATTCTCTTCACCTCACATTTGGGTACACATCAAAAAATTAATACATCTTCACATTACTTGAATAGAAATGGATCATCCAAAAAAATGATTTTCATTTTCTAAGAATATTTTTCATATTCGGTAGTTAAATTGAGGTTAGATTCTCTCATTTTAAAATTAAACTTTTTCTGTTAAAAAAATGTGGACGATCTTATACATTATCCTTGAAATTATTCTCATATAATAACTCATCATTAGTGACTATCTCCCCCTTTTTTCCATATTATTCTACTATAATATTAATAATTATTCATACCAAAATTCTATAAGAACATGTTTTCTTTGACCATGATATTAAACTATTATAATAAAAGGTTCCATAGAATCATCCATGAATTCATGTACTTTATTCTTAAAAAAACCTTAATGTGATATGGTTAGTGTATAAAATTACCATATATAACACCAAATAAAATATAAACTTATCAAAAATAAGATCACTGGTGAAATATCCTTATATTTTAAAGTGTATTTTATTTGGATTTCATTTATTTTTAAGCTTTCATAATAGATAGGTTAAAAAATATAATTAAACCTATATCTGAGAGAAGCTCCTATAATAAAATCACATGCATAAAACATTTTATCAAAGGTATTCTCCCAATTTAGATATATCAAGATTTGGGAGGGCACTAAATTCTTTATTAAGGTAATTATTTCTTCCCATTATGATTTCTCAAAGTTGATTAGAATTTCCTTAGATAAAATATAGTTGGGTGGTCTGACTATAATGGAAACTATTTGATAAAGTGGTGGTTATATCCCACTTGTCTAATAAATTTTTGAATCTCGTTCACCACAAAAAGTTTTGGAAACTAACTTATCACCTTTATTTTGGATGGTTCAAAGTCAATTCCTTGATTGGATATTCTATTCATAAGTAGAATTACTTCTATAACCATGAAGCATAACTTTTACCAATTTATAAATAAATAGTTTTCCCTTATATTTTAAGTAAAAAATAAATGTTATGTAGGAACACTTTAAATAATCTACCATACATAAAAATATTATTTATGAAAATTTTAATAAATCCTTCTACCATGTAATGAAAAATATTTTTCATACTACTTTTTAAATTCACTGGTGAAATACACGTTCTAAACTAAATGAGAAGGTAGATAAATGGTCTAGATGGGAACGTGAAAGTAGTATTTCCTTAGTTACCTGGATCAAATGGTATTTGGTCATAACTAGAGTATCCTTCTAAAAATAAATAGAAATTATGAATATCTAATATTTATAACATTTTTTCCATGAATGATAATATAAAGTGGTCCCTTTTTGTAGATGTGTTTAGATTTTTATTGTCCAAACATGCTCTCTATCATATGTATATCTATGTAGAAATAATTTCATTATCTATATTAGTTATATTAGTAATGCAAAACTTTTTTAAAACAACTTGTAATGGATACATCCATTCATTTTCTGAGATAAAAAAGATGATACTCGCATCATGTAGTTTGATAAATTCATTATTTTGCATCGCCTTCACTAGTGGTGTGAGAATATTTTTTTATTTTAAACTAGGTTTCCACCCTTCTAATAGTGAATTATATTAATAAATAGCAGTGTTTATTTCCTTGATGTTGGAAATTCCCCAATAATATTTTTCTTTCTTTTCCTCAATGTTTTAAATAGCCTTTTATCTTGTTCCTTTTTCAATTATGTATTAATAATAACTAGTAAAGTGTATTTGTCACATAATGATGAATGCATTAATATTTTTTGTAATAGATTAATCTCATGTATTGGTGGATTGATGATTAAATGGATCAGTTATTGGTAAGAATCCATTGATAAGGGATCTATTTGTTGTATAAATTCATTTTATTCTTCATTCCAGGGATTCAAATTAGACACCTCAGTGTCCAATGTATCGTTAATGAGTTATATTCCTATTATTATTTTATATTCATGATATATTCTCAGTCTTGATTAAACAATATAGTGACTTAATACTCTTATTTGATTCCATGATTGAAAACATTCACTAGGTCAAAAGTTACTTTTTATAACCATCTTTAAAAACAATTCATCCATGGTTGGAATCAACCAAGTATTTTTTAGTTGTTAGGAAGGGTCTCTAAAGGGAAATGAGAACAATATATTCTTCTTTTATCCTTAGGATTAAAAATCTATTGGGGAATATAAATATTCTCACCTTAATAAGAATATCGTGAAGAATTTCTCAAGGGCACTTCACTAATCTATTAACAAGTTGAATTCTAATTTGTGTCATAATTATCTCATTCAATACCAAATTCTGAAATAATTTGAGGGGAATTATACTCACACTCACTCATATGTCACAATGTTCCTTTATAAATGTGCATGAATGAAAAGTAAATGTGATATAAATGATCCATAAATATTTCATCATTGGAGGGTTCTTCCTTTGAACTACTATTGAACACTCTCCACTTAGAGATATAACTCCAATATCCTATAGAATTCTCCTATTATATATAATATCCTTTATAAAATCTTATAATATATGGATTTAGAGATGAGTTCTGAAAAATAGATTTCAATATAAAGTTATTTGAAAATTATAGAAACTCTTTATATTTAATCTCAACCCCCCTTTCCTTATCTTCTAAAGGAATGGTAGTTGGGGTCAATATGGAACTAACATTTTGTATTTTTACTTCTTCTCCTATTTAACTTTATTTCCAGTTTTTTGTATTATGTTACTCTAATTCATCTCATCCATTTTTATTATCCTTTTCCCTTTACTCATTTTCCACATCCTTATTTTAAACCCTTTAATTTTTTCTTCCAGAGATCACATAATGTAAAGCTTCATGACCTTCACTTATTCCTTGGGATTTTACTCCATGTCTCACAATAGAGAACTATGTAATATATTCGATAATTTTGATCTATTTTACTCATATGGTGATCAATGTTGTATATAATATATTCAGTATTCATTTGAGACTTTTCATTTATTATCGTACAATTATTTTCCATTTTAATAAAATCATTTATAATGTACTCAATATATTATTTCAAGATTTGGGTGGTTGGTTTTTGTTGGATTTTTTGTGGAAGATGAGTTTCTTGAGTTGTAGGGATGGGAATTGATGGGATATCCTCAAAGATTATGGTTAGGGTGTATATTTAGTTAAAAATTGGTTTTGTTCAAAATTTAGACCACTTGGTTTTTGGTTCTAGCCTAGAATTAATTATTGAGTAGTATGATCAATCCTTCCTTAGTTGTAGGTATTTTGAATTTTTTGGTGGCCTAATTATAACTAACATAGTTATAATGAAAGTTTTTATTATTCTAAAAACTATCTTGGTACTCATGTTATATAGGTTTTCTTACAAATATATCATATGATTTTGAAATAAGTGTGGGTGTTAGTGGTTGTGATAACTTCAATTGAGTTGCTTCCATTGAAAATCATAAACATTGTAATTTATTTGTCAGTGATTTTATTTGTGTGAGAAATTAGGATATATCTTTTACATGATGGATTCCTCTCACAATTATACCCATACCACTTTTCAATAAACTACAATTATCACTGATATCATTGAGAATGACTCATTAATCATCAGTATTTTTCATCAATATACCTTTATCAAATCGAGCATCTATCATAGCTCGAGTTACAGATAGTAAACCATAGTATAGAATTTCAATTTATAGTCAAATTTCAAGATTGTAATGTACGAACTTCCTCAATAGATCTTTGATTATATAGTATGATTCAAATATAGATTCTATAACTAATTTTTAAAATTTTTATATTTTATTATGCTTCTTACACATCGTCAATGTTGGAAAAAAATTGTCTAAAAAATTATTTCTTTAGCTCATCTATAGTTGTAATGGAACCAATTAGTTCTATATTTAGCAAATATTTTTCTCAAGCATAGAGTGAGAATGGGAATTCCCACAATAATATGGAATACTGATCACTATATTTTTATTGATTGTGTTTTATATTTTTAGGATGTTAAAAAATGGCCATGTCAATCTTTTTCCTACATTATACCTAATTTTAATATTTTTTAGATCACCTTGATTAGTCTTCAATTGATTTTAAATTTGTTTATGGGATTGTACGACAAAATATTACCATGGTAGACCCATAAATACAGGGTAAACTTTAATCCATGGTGGTTCTATCTCAATTAAATTTTTATTATTTTTCTTATTGGTTATCATTAGTGAATTGGCCATTTAGATGAATCAATTGGTAAAAATATATTTCTAAATAACTAAATTATTTATAGTAAAATCCATTAATTCTACATAAATAAACCCAAATCACTTTTTTAGAACAATAAATCAAATTGAGTACATTATGTTCAATATTAAACCCAAAATTAAAATCCAAACCCTTGTTCGTGATTTAATTTTCCCAAAAACTATGGATATCCTCATTTAAATGGCATTATTCCAAAGGTTTATTAAATAATGGCATGTTGGTTAAAGTCACAAAGTGGTTACTAATCAAAAAAACTATACATGAAAAAACAATTAATATAAGAGTTTCAATACCCATCCTCTTATTATTGATCTCTCACACATTAAGTAACTAGACACTCATGGTTAAGTGAAGATCAATAATTCTGAGAATGATCATCTAAAAAAAGAAGAAACTAAAAGAATGAATATAAAATAGAAATTAAATAAAAAATAATATACTTTAATTAATGATCAAATTAATGAAATCAAATATATTAAATGAAAAATCGAAGGAAATATTCAATAGAACATTGAAAATACATGACATGGGCTATGAATCCTTCTAAAAGTCATATACTATGTCATCATCATAGTGAAATGATATGTGTCCGGGACTGATGATATTTATCTAACATTTTAGTTCCTATGTATTCTCCTAGAGTGACTCGATTAAATTTCAAGGAAATTATATGAAACATTCTGGGTCTATCACTTCTCTTCAATATTTGAATATCATGAAAATCATGATTCATCTACTTATTAGTTTTTCTAGGATTTTGAGCTTCAGTTATCCTCCTTATGTGTGTTGTAATTTGATTGATGTTTAGGATCAACCATGTAATTTTTTTTCTACACTAGATAACTTGTCCTCTTTGGTTCAAAAATTTAAGTAATGTATGATGACATGATTTAATTTAGTTTATTAAAAAACAATTTCACCCAGTCATTGAGGAGTGATGATTAAGATCTCTATATAATGAAATATTTCTTCAGAGTACCTCAAAAACTTTTCCCATTTTAGAGTTTAGTTAAAACAGACATAAAAATCATAATTTTATACAAACCATCATCATTTTATGGTTCTCCTAGGTGTTTCCCCATAGAAAAACTCATGAAACTAATCCCCTTGTACTATTGGTGTGCCACCCTTTCCTATTTCCACTAAGCTATACTATATCGTCGAGACTAATGGTCATCTATGGTGATTAGTTTTATCCTTTGTAGCACTCAGTCTCTTATGTATTAGATTTCTAATTTTTTTCCTTATATTATTACAATATTTATTCATCTAAAATATTATTCTACAATATTTTTCACTATTTCTCCTAAAATGTATGATGGCATGACATCGTTGATTGAAATGAAACTCACTCTAAGATCATATTAGGTATCCTTCAAATTAACTCTATTATAGTATGGGGGATTTATTATTATGAAATGGAATCAAGGATTACTATTTTCATATTTGTTGAAGACTGGTTTCATTGTGTTATTCTAGGTTGCAATATGAATTTACTTCAATTCCTATGCAATTATGTAAAACACTCCAATGTTATTATCATGTAAATTTTCTTTATAAATCATAAGAATAATATAAGTTTAGGTAGTATGAAGTTAAATTATTGATTAAAAAAAATTATGAAAACATATGAATGAATTACGGTTTTCATAACTCTATCAAAATTAATAACACATATATCTAATTCAAATTACATAAATTCTATCATATATTTGAGTCTGGGTTTATAGAATGAAATGTGTGATTTACACTCAATATTAAATACCCATGAGTTGTAATTAAATAAATTTATTTACATAACATTAATATATACATTCTCATAGTTTTTTCACTTTGGGAAGAATTATCATACATAAAAACCAATCTATAATTATATTATAGGCTATATTAATAATAAATCTAAAAAGGACAATCAGGATGCATGAAATAATCTAAAAAATTTCATACCTATGGAAAAGTATCATGTTTAATATATTTTCATCTAGGAATTTTTACAAAATTATCCCCATTAAAAATTATGGACCCGTATACATCATATCCATTTAGTAAGTAAAGATCCATGTTTCATCATAACATAACCTAATGAAGCTTACAACTTATTTTTTTAACTGTATCTATTATACAACCATGTCAATCATATCACACAGGAATATTAGTCTCACCATTTTAACATACATCCTATTTATATAAAATTAATAACTTCTATATCTCATTTAATATTTATTATATCATGTTTTATACTAAATACAAGAATTATTATAGTAATTTAGTTTTGAAATCCATATTACTTCCATATAATTATATTATTAAAACCATATTAATGGGTAACACTTTACACAACTCCAAATTTGTGTTAATAAACAAAAAATAGAAGAAAAATATACCTGCACATATCTAAATTCATCACATGCATAAGGTATATATAACCATTTCATGTAAAGTCTTAGAATTTTATGAAATTAATAATACCCACTAGAGTATGTATGGGATGATATCTAGCCAACCGTCACTTTTCTAAGGATAATAAGCTCCCCTAAAAGTGAGTAGTTTGGCCCCAAGTGCAACTAAACATGGTTTAGTACTCCAGAGTGACATCAATTTCATCATAACTATAACACTTAATAAATATAAACCATAATTAACCTCTAAATACAATTACATAATACCATAATAAACTGAATTCAAGGAAGAAGACATCTAAATATTATTTTTTTATACCTAAAACATAACCCTTATATGCATGGTATTATAATTTAAAACTAGTTTATAAAATATAAACTAAACTATGTCAAATTTTTTAATGGAAAAATTATGTTTATTAATTTTCATAAGACTACAACTTGTTACTAAAACATGATTGAATTTTCCAAACCATTTTTCATTGTTTACTGATCGAAGAGGCCTTGAAATAATGTACATATACATGTTATCTGGGTTATATGGTCCCACCAAGAACCATGAAATATTAACATTAAATATTGAATAATTAGTCTTTTTAGTGGCATTGACCAGAATTCAATGACCAAATAGTAAAATTATAGTGATGTCAAAAATTACACCATTTTATAGATATAAAAACCACAATGTTTTCAATTAAACACACATTTTCATTGTAAAATTCCCATACTATGGAATAGTGATTCATTAACCATGATATTTTCAGGGAAAATTTAGATTTATGGGTTTTCATCAGTACACTTCTATCCATTTAAAAGTGTTGGGGGTGTTTAGGAGGAGTATGTAAAGAGTTTAAATGAGGATGGTTGAGTTGTCTTGTTATTGTCCAGAGTGAGTGTTGTAAAACCCACTGTTTCGTGCTTAATATAAGGTTTGGAATGTCATAACACTTATTTTATGAGGATTCTACATGACCCATTAAAAATTATATTGATTATAACACCTCGATATTTTAGGAGACATTTTTTTAATATAAATTTACTTTCATAGATATATTACATTATAATAAAAAACATGTTTAGATGAACTCTGATATACTATTATATTTGTATTAGTTAGTCGGTTCATTAGAAGTTATGAATATAGATAACTAAATTTTGAATTTTTTAAGTTTAAAGATGTATAAAATGAATATTTTAGTTATCAATTAAAAAACATTAAAATAAAAATTATTTGAAAATAAAGAATATGTTTTTCGTAACAACTATTTTATGTGGGAAATAAATTTTTATCCAAATAAATTAAATTGAGAAATATTGGTGAATTGTTTTAAATAAATTTATATATTATATATTCAATCAAATGTTTTAAAATTAATCTAATATTTTTTATGAATAGGATAATAATAAATCAAATTTATGCATAGAAATTTATTTTTCTTAAAAGTGGTTTTTGTTGTATTCCACACACTTAAATTAAAATTATTTTCTTCCATTTATATGTATCGAATTGGAAAAACTAAATTAAAAATTGATAATTTGGATTCTAATTTTTTTTAAATAATCCCCTTTTATTTTTAGTCAATATGACTTATTACCGTGGTAAAATTTATCGCATTAGTAGAGAGTAAATCAGGTTAATTTAGGTCAAAAATTAGTGATCAGGCTGTAATATTTCACTATAATTCTAATTTAAATAATGGAATTCTAATATTACCACCTTAGTCTCAAAATAGTTTATTTTAATGGACACGTTTCCATGAACATTACCTATATAATATTTAAATCTAGGAAAGTTACAAAATGTTACTATTTTTTTAAATATATCTTATTTGTCCACAAAGGAAAAAAAGAATGATTTGAATGAATATAAGTGTGTATATTGACATTAAAGAAATTATTTTCCTACTATGAATTTATTTTTAATTTTTAGTAGTTATAAAATGACCCTAATATCTTATACAAAACTGATGCAATATATCAATAATTAATAAACAAATAAAATAATTTCTTTAAGAATATTAAAAGTGATATAATTTGATTGAGTAACTATTTACAACGAATTTTATAGATATATATAAGATATTATTATGGTGTGAAAGTATTGTCTTTGAATTACCCCTTTTTCTTGATGTATTTAAAGTCAAATAAAATTAATAGTGTTAAAAATGACATTAATTATATTTCATAATAAATAATATTTTATTAAATGAAGTAAGATTCATAAAAATATAAAATTTTGAAAAATTATTTTGATATGTTTTAAACAATAAAACATGGTCTATTTATTGGACTCTTTTAATTTTATATCAATATTATTAACCGTGAATTGGTAGAAAACTTTAATATTGCGGAACTTATGAGAAGTGATGACAAAGGGTTAAAATGAAAAATATAAGGTTAAAAATGTGATCTAGATAGTTAAAAATTATATTATATGAGATAATTTTGACTCATCCTCATCTTATATTATAATCTTATAAATTTTGAGCCACATGGAAATCAATATTAATTTATATTAATTTAATATTTTAAGACATTCCAAGAGTACCCGTCTCCCAAATTATATAGGTGAGCCCCTTATTTAGTTTCTTAACAGAACATTGAGCCCTCTAGATAGACAAAAATATTCCAATTTATCTTATCCACTTACCTAGACACATTACAAAGGTTCCTTTCTTCCAAAAATACCAACCTTATATTCCCATAGAGGTGATGTAAAGGATTTATTTCAATGATTCGGTAATCACCTTAACAGATCACCTTCTTTTAAATTTTATTTTACCTTATATAAATATGTTATATTATTTATAAAATAATAAATTAAGTATCCTAAATACAATGAAATGTTATTATTATTATTATTAAATTTTCATTACAAACCCCCTTTCCCATCAAATGGGATGTTAAAGTATCTCTCGGGCATACGTACAACTTCTGTCTCCACGTAATAATGCAATTCATTTCGTAGAATAATATTTTGTGGATGAGTATTATGATGAGTTTAATATTTATATATGATATTTATTAAAAAATTATACTTCAATAATTATAATATAATATCTACATTATTACCATTTAATCATTTGAGAAATAATTATGTCGTTTGTGTGTACGTGTGGACTACCCTGTCCATGAAGCTAATTGAAATGTTTTTAATTTATATTTTACTTGGATGGAAATGAAGTTGAATTTGAGGAATATATTTGATATATATTATATAATAATGATCCTGTAAAAGTTAATTAATATTTACCTATATTTTCATCTGCCCATCGATAAATGAAAACAATGTTCAGGCATATGTACAACTTACAGTCTTCATGAATAGTGTAATTCATTTTTTATACCTAAAATTAATGGTTGAATATATATATTTAATGGAAATATATTTGATTTTTGTAATGTTATCACAATTATAGAGATGATAGAACTATGATCTATGTACAAGTACTGAAACAAAACAATAACTTACATGAAAAACGAAGTAATTATCACATGAAATGGTGATTTAAAAAAAATTGTTAACTAAAGGGTGATAAAATGATAAAATTAAATCATATGTAGTTTCATATATACTCTTTTGGTTATTTAATATATTAATAATAAACCAATATTTAACATATATATAAGGTTTGAAAACATAATAAGAAAATCTTACCTAAGGTATCAGGATTTATGTTATAATCTCATTATTCCTCAAAATTGTGTATGATTAAGTTTTAATAATGAAATATTATGATATACATCTCCATAAATTCATTAAATTTATTCTAATATAGTTATTTTTTAGAGAAAACATGATTTCATCCCAATTTACCCACTTTATGTACTTAGGAGTTCGAAAGAATGTTTCAAATGAAAAATTATTTTAATTCACTCTTAAGTCAAAAAACCTTTTTCTTATAAATGCATGTTTTCTAAAAATATTTTAATGAATTTTCTTTACTATTTTATAATAATTTTTTAAATTCATTTTTCCCATTTGTAATTTTTACAAAAATGGTTTAAATGGAATCTTTTTTTCTGAATGAGACTCTTTTTTATTTTTTACAAAAGTGTAAAAGAAATGTTTTCTTTTATATTATACCACATGAACAAAATTTCCCATCGTCAAGACCAATCGAAATTTTAATTATTCCGTAATATGTATCCAAGGTTATTTTTTTAAGAAATATTTTCTATAATATTATATAAATCTTTATATTTTAAAGAAGTTATTTGAAGATAGAAAAGTTATTTTCCTCAAGAGTGTTTTAAAGATATTTTATTTATATTCATATTCATAAATGAAAAAAAATATTGATTTAACATATGATTTACTACTAATATTATTGAAGGATACCATACTTATTCTTTATCTCAATGATTTATGTTTATTGTTTCATGATGTTTATGATACCCATCTGTTTTATATGGGTTATGAAATGATTAAATGTTTTTGAAACCCATTTGCTTTCATGGGTACTACTATGGTGAATATTTTATGATCCTATGAATCATAAATGAATTATTTTCATTGTGTGATGGTAGAGACCTATATCTCCCACTAATGCATTGGTTAAATATTTATATCTAGTGAGATAAACATGACTAGAATGGGGAGTGAACCCGGTCTAATAAGGGACTTTTTCCACTATGATAGTCTTGGGAGCAAACCCCGACTACTATAATGGTTTGGGGAATGAACTCATTACAAAATGATAGTCTTGGATAGGATCCTTTACTACTAAGGAAATAATTATTTATTCTTATGTTTATTTCATAAAATTATGTATTATTCCATTCTTATGATCACATAGCTAATTATCTTTGATTCCTTTATGATTCATGTCTTATAAACTTACAATATTTATGATATGATTAAAGATTATAATCTAGGACATATAGGGTATGGTTTTATAATTTTAATAACATGTTCTCATACCAATTTTCTCATTTTATCGTTATATGATCAATGATATATCCCTTGTTTACCCTTACTAAGCATAAAATCTTACCCATTCTTATATTTCCTTTTCGTAGGTTATGAAGAAAGGTTTTATATATACTATGTACAAAAGCGTGATAATTATGATGATCTAAGAGGTATAAGATGTATAACTATTATAAATCAGGTTTTTATATTTCTAAATTTCTAAATATTCATGACCTATATGATTCTGACATGGATTATTATGTTATGTAATGAATATTCATCTCTCTAGATGTAATATCTATTTATTAAAAGTTCTAGTTTCTATAGTTGGTATCGAATCATGTTTTATTTAACCATTGGAGACTAGGATGAGAAAATATCAGTGAGAAACCGAGGGATATATCGATTTTAGGATATATTTTTGGTAAAAATCATAAATGGATGAGGTTAATCCTAAGTTGTCATAGAGGAATTTTCCATGATTTAGACACCATAAAAATTAATTTTCATTATTATTTGGTTTTCCACTATGATTATTGTTACTAACACAATGATTTTTTGTTTTAATAAATTGTTGGAATCCGAAGTAACCATTCTACTACTAAATGTGATGGAAAATACAGTGATTGTACTCCTAAGATACTAAATGTTATGATATTTAGAATAAAAATTTCATTTCTAGGACTACACAACTTTATCAAGGTATGAATCACACTGAGATTCCAAAGAGAAAAGGAGGGAACAACATTTTGTTGAGCTTTTAATGAGGCAATGTCTGCTGTTTATTAGTGGGTCCACCAATCCACTAGTCACTAAGAAATAGATCAATACCATTAAGAAGATCTTTTCTGTTCCATAGTATTTGGAACATGATAAATTTATTATGGTTGTTTATCATTTAGAAGGAGAAGAATATCAATGGTAGAATCTTATCATAAACCCGAAGCAATATGAAGAAATAAACTCTATATATGACGATGAGTTTAAGGGATTATTTCTCAATATATATTTTCCATGTATTAATTATATTAAAATATATAAGGAATTACGTAATTTTTAAAAAAAAATATGATGAATCCATTGGTACCTATGAGGCCAATTTTTTAATACTTTCTAGGTACACTTCTGGTATAATCATCCAACCAGAAATTAAGGTTTATTGATTCTTCAGTTGCTTAAATCCAAGTCACTAAATGGATTTATTCATATGTGAATTCAATATCTATGAAGAAATTGTTCTATGTAATATCAAGGTGAAGATGGATAATGGGTTTACAAATCATTCTTATGGGTTTGATAATAAAAGAAAAATTTAATTCGAAGGATATTCTAAAAACCTTAGATTTTAGAAGATGGGGTTTTCATTTTTCTTAAAATGTGTAAGGAAACATTGTGGAAATCTTCTTAATGGAAATGGTAAATGCTTCATGTGCGAAAAGGAAGGACATAGGGAAATAAAATGATATAGTGATTGGAAGAAGATAGCTAATGATATGATTAGGGAGAAAACACCACAATGTAGGATCGAAATAGTGATGTAGATGCTCAATATACAAGAGGGGGGGGGGGGGGTGAATTGTATACTTTAAAAATTCCTTTGGAACCTTTTAAGTTAGTTAAGAATAACTATGTTTTCCTTAATCAAAGGAAAAGGCTAAGTTTAAAATAGTTAAACTAAGAAAATTCACAACACCTCTAACACCGAATGTAAACTTGGAAAGAGATTCCGAAAGTAGGTTCCGGAAAGATGGTTCCAGAAAATGAAACTTAACAAAAGATTACAATATGAGATTCTACCTTAAAGCATATAGAATCTAAATGAAACAGAGTACAAATAATAAAGTATAAGAAAGTTATACTTTCCTTATAATACAAAATGCAGCGGAATAAACACAAGTAGTAAAACTACAAGTAACAAGATATAAGTCTTTTAACCCAAAGAGAAGGGTATCCAACAAACTTGGATAAAGGTCCCTTGATTTATACTTTCAAGCAAGTCTGTCTTACCCACACCAGGGTAAGCCCTCGATACGAAGATCGGAGTCTCTATCTTGCTATCCCCGCAAGCCCTCAACTTCAAGGTAGTTGGCAACCTCTGTCTTCCTCAGCAAGGAATCCCTCGAACTTCAAGGTAGTCGGCACCTCTGTCTTCCTTAGCAAGGAAGCCCTCGAACTTCAAGGTAGTCATCACCTTTGTCTTACTATACCCGTAAGCCTTCGAATGTAATCACCAACATTCGGAGTCGCACGAAGCTTTGAGAGTTAATAAGAGCCTCTCTCTCTAGAAATCACTTCAAGAAAATTAGTCAGCCTTTCAGTACTTTTTCAGCCATCAGCACCGAGATCTTTCAAATGAGCTCCTATTTATAGGTATGGTCGGCTCCTTCTCCAACGGTCATATTTTCCTTAAATATCGGAGGGACCTGTACACATGTCACTTGGACAACGGTTAGTTTATAACAAAACAGATGACATCGTTTTATAACAAAACAAGTGTAACAGAATGTACGACATCGTTTTTAACTCTAACATAAAATTTTGTAATGAACGCTTCGGAGTAAAGGTTTGGAGTGTAATGAAAATAATAAGAGTAAACAAATTTTAGAAGTGTAAGCAATATAAAAGTTCGGAGTCTAAAAAATATATTTTTCGGAGTCTGAATTAATTTAGAGTGTATAAAACAAAGATACTCCAATTCTGTTTAATAGGTGAATTCTGAATGAGAATTCGTAATAGGAATTCGTCATCAGAAATCGTAATGAGAATTCATCATAAGGATTCGTAATGAGAGTTTGTCATCAGAATTCGTAATGAGAATTCGTCATCAGAATTCGTAATGAGAATTCTTCATCAGAATTCGTAATGGGAATTCTTCATTAGAATTCGTAATGAGAATTCTTCATCAGAATTCGTAATGAGAATTCTTCATTGGAATTCGTAATGGGAATTCGGAATGAGATTTCTTCATTAGAATTCGTAATGAGAATTCTTCTTCAGAATTCGTATCCTGAATCTAGAATAGAACTTAGTCAGAGTTCATATCCGGAATTCGGAATGAAAACTTCCTTATAGTTCTTATCCAGAAATCCGATCCTAAAATAGAATGCTTTATATCAATGTTTCAACGATTCCGTGATAATGAATCCGAATGTCATACTTAAGAAAAATATGGATTAAAATAAGATAAGGATGATTTTTCTTATGAAAGCGAATTTCCTTATAAAATCAATTTTTCTTAAGAGAGTAATTTTTCTTATAAAATCAATTTTCCTTAAAGATAAGGTGTTTGTGATTTTCAAAACAAGAAGGAATGGAAAAGTCATAAGGAAAACCTTATTGACTCAAAAATCTCCCCCTTTCTGGAAAGCACAAACATCCTTACGAAAAAGAAATTCTAAGAAGAAACAAAAACATTAAGGCTTATCTCCCTTTACTTTAAGGATATTGATGAATACGACTAACTCCCCCTTAGGCTTTGAAAATCTAAGGATCATATTCAGATTTTCGGAGTGATAGATAAGAATTTCTTCTTTAATGAAAAAGCTCCCCCTTAAACAAACTCTTATTAGAGTTTTTATTTTTCTTAAGGATCTTTTTCTTCTCCCCCTTTGATAAACTCTTATTAGAGTTCTTCTTTTTCTTAAGGATCTTTTCCTTCTCCCCATTTGTGATTTTCAAAAATAATTGTAGGGAATGGAAAAAAAATAACCAAGTACCTGAACAATTAGTAATGACAACAATAGAAATGACAAGCACAACTTTCATTAAATTTGAAATCTCAGCAACAAAAAGAATACAACAAAAACATCGGATTTGGTTATTTCGGATCTTTTTCCTTCATCATGATCCCCTTTAGAATAGTCTTGATCTTCTTTAGGTCTTTATGATCTTCTTTGGCTTGATTCTCTAAGACAACTATTCTTGCGGATTGAGCTTCAATTTTTTCTTCCTGGGCTTTTAGCTTTTCTTCCTGAGCTTTGATCTTTTCTTCCTGAGCCTTCATCCTTTCTTCAAAATCGATCCGACGATCCCTTTCAAACTTCCAGTTTTGAGAAAAGGAATTCAGCTTCCCATTCAGATCCCTCACTTCTTGAATCCGGAAGTTCTTTTCTTCTGTCAACTTCTCTTCAAAGGATGCAGTCAACTCATTTATTTTCTTGTCCTCGGTTTCAAAAGCATCTTTAACATTGTCTTGAAACTCATCGAACAACCTCATCTCTTCCACATTATTCTTCGACTAGTTTGTCATCCTCTTACAAGATTTTCTATGATCTTCGTAACCAACAAAAAATGTTTTGAACTGAGCCTCAATCTCAACGCACTTGTCCATAACCATAGATACGGAGTCAGTTTTCTGACTCAACGCATGTTGGAGCATCTGGCATCTGGAGTCAATACTAGAGAATGTCGGAATGGATCCCACCAACTTCTTTAAAGACTGGACAACAAAATCATGCCCCAACGAGGATGACTCCAAATCTGAAATCTTTCTTGGATAGTTTTCTTCGTCAATAAGCTCCAACTTCCTTTTAGACGAATCACCATATTCTCTTTTCTTGCTAGCCACTGATTTCAGAGTTTCAACAAGGAGTTGCTTTCCCTTGTCTTTTTTCAGAATTGATTCTTGATCAGGAGTTTTCTGCTCCCCAGTAGACACTTGAACAATCTCATCAACAACTTTCTGAACAACATCTTCCTCATTCTTATCTTTCTCTGGAGTTACTAACTTAGAGGATTCAGCCTCTGAAGTTCGGAGCGATAGATTTTCCGAAGGTGATCCTTTATAATCATCCACTTGTTTCAAAAGATCTCCTATTTCACCACTTCCTTCAGCAACTTCTTCTTCCTCTCCCACTTGCTTAATATGCTCAATTTGCTCAACATGCTCAGCTTTAGTCTCTTCCAGAAAGTCAAGATTTCTTCCTGGAGTCTCAGGTAGAGATTCCAGGGAGAAAGATCTCGGAACTGGGATGCTTCCGGATACCATCTCATTAAACTTTAACAACGCTTGGACTGCGTCGGCTTCTGACATCTTCTTCTTAAGCTTCTTTTCCTTTGATTGTTTTTCAAGTTCATCAGCAGTTCTCTCCTTTAATGCCTTAGCTTCCACAGGGTCTAATCCGAACTGCGGATCCCCTTCTTTCCTTTTCTCTTTATCAGCTCTCCACTTTGTAACTACCTCATCAGGATAGGTCTTCTTCTTATTTGGTTTGGGAGGAGCGGTTTGAACTTCCTTAGACTTAGGATCTTCGACTACAGCTGCAACTTCCTTCAACTTTCTTTTCTTCACTGGTTTGGATGATTCCGGTTCAGCAGCCTTCGGAACCGTTTCTTCTTGATTAGGCAAATCAACGAACTTGCCAATCTCCTTGTTGAAAGCCACATCCATTCTCTTAAGGGTGTCATCACTAACCAACAAAATTTTACAAACCCTTGGCTTAGATCTGCAAGCTTCCTTGAAAGATTCAAGGCATCGAACTATCAACTTTGATAATATTGCTGGGTACGTTACGATATGAGCTCTGAGATTTCCTTTCTTAAGATTCTCAATGGTTATAAGAATGTGCCTCATGAAGTTAAACTTCCTTAGATTTATCATGAAATCTAAGATATAGATCTCACTCTTCTTCAAGATGTCTTTATCGCCTTTCCTCGGTACGATAAGTCCTTGAACCCACAACTCTAGAATCCGGAAGTTTGTGGATAGACTTGCAATCTTCGGAGCCTTGTCATCAGCCAGTCCGAGAGTTTCTAAGGCTTTTTCCTTGTCGAAGATACCTTTAGAGTCCGGCAACACATGCGAAATAAATTCGGCTTCTCCTTCATAAGACAACCCTACCAAACTTGCTGCCTTGTTATAAGAAAGTTTGTAGGTCTTGCCATAAGACTTAAAAGAAAACTTCTCCCTATTATCTTCCTGGAAGAAGGAAACAGTTTCATAGAACTCAACAAGTAACTCTGTAAAAAAATCGTCTTGAGTCCCCGGTTTGGATACAGCAACATCTTCCCAGCCATTCAACTTAATGTTCTTTGAGATAAGATAATCATAGTTGTTGAAGAAATCCGGATGGACTAACCTTTCTCTGTAAACTAACCACTGAGAAATAGGCTTGGTGGATGACATTTCTTGAGACGCTAACTCCACAGACATTCGGATAAGCTGAGATCAGATCTGACGGTTGAAAAACATGAATCCGATCTTTTTGAGGTTTTTATTAAGACAAAGAATTAAGAAAACTAAAATCCGAAAACATAATACAAGAAAATGACAGCAAGTAAAATATGACTACGAAAACATGAGTAAGGTAATCATACCTTTCGGATTATCTGAGGAGGATTATTCGTAATGGATAATATATAAAAAAATGATAAAAAAAAATTTATTATGAAAAGACAAAGTTATCAAAAGTTTACTATGGAAAACAATCTCACTACGATAAACTCAGTACGAAAAAGTCAATACGAAAAACACATTACAGGTAAAAAAAATCGGTACAAAAATCTGGTTATGAAACTGCCAATACGTAAATTTTCATTCCCGAAATTTTCAATACGAACACTTCCATTCCAGAAGTATTCTGTACGAGAATGTCCATAAAAAATTTTAGTTCCGGAAGTTCCATTCCGGAAATCTTCGTTCCGAAAAGTTTGAAAACAAATTTTGAAAAACTTTGTTTAAACAAACAATCAAATGTACTCCCCCTATGAAAAGGAGTTTATTACTGTAAGGAGACTTTTTCAACAGAAAGTTAATTAAGAAAGATTACCTTACGGTTATCATTCTTAACTTATGTTTAATATATTCAAATCTATCAGAAGGCAAAGATTTTGTGAAAATATCAGCAAGTTGATCTTGTGTTTCGATAAACTGAAGAATAATATCTCCTTTTAGTGTGTGATCCCTAAGAAAGTGATGCCTAATATATATGTGTTTTGCACGGGAGTGAAGTGCAGGGTTCTTACTGAGGGCAATGGAACTTGTGTTGTCACAAAAAAATTGAGTTTTAGTAAAACTCAAGCCATAGTCTGTGAGTGTGTGTTGCATCCACAACACTTGTGCACAACAACTTCTAGCTGCTACATATTCAGCTTCAGCAGTGGAGAGTGCTACAGAATGTTGTTTCTTGCAAGACCAAGAAACTTAAGAATCTCCTAAGAAATGACAAGTTCCGGATGTACATTTTTTCTATCCATTCTACATCCACCAAAGTCAGCATCAGAAAAGATTTTTAGAACAAAATCATTTCCAGAAGTATAATATAATCCTAGATCCATGGTTCCCTTAAGGTAACGAAAAATTCTTTTTACTGCCTTTAAGTGAGATTCCTTAGGATTGTATTGATATCTTGCACATAGGCATACTGAAAACATTAAGTCAGGTCGACTAGCTGTTAAGTAAAGTAGACTTCCTATCATACCTCTAAAATATGTTTGATCTACTGGTTTCCCAGCTTCGTCAAGATCTAAAGAGTTTGAGGTACCAATGGGAGTACTTATACTTTTAGTGTTGTCATAACCATACTTTTTAAGAAGATCTTTAATATACTTATGTTGAGATGTGTAGGTTCCTTCTGGTTTTTGGGAAATTTGAAAACCAAGGAAAAATGTTAACTCACCCATCATACTCATTTCAAACTCAGATTTCATTAGACTAGCAAAAGAATCAGTCAAAGATTGCTGAGTTGAACCAAATATAATGTCATCAACATAAATTTGAACAATAAAAACATTTTTCTTATCTTTCTTTATAAAAAGGGTTGGATCTGCATTTCCCTTAACATAGTTGTTTTGAAGAAAAAATCTAGTGAGTCTATCATACCATGCTCGTGGGGCTTGTTTAAGACCATACAAAGCTTTGGTAAGTCTAAAAACATGATCCGGATGTTTTGTATCTTCAAAGCCAGGAGGTTGTTCAACAAAAACTTCCTCTTGAACATAACCGTTACGAAAAGCACATTTCACATCCATTTGGAAAAGTTTGAAATTAAAGAATGCTGCAAAGGCAAGTAGAATACAGATAGATTCAAGTCTAGCTACTGGAGCATAGGTTTTTTCATAGTCTATTACTTCTTGTAGATTATAGACTTTAGAAACAAGTCTAGCTTTATTTCTAACAATGACTCCATTTTCATCACATTTATTTCTGAAAACCCATTTTACTCCATTAACAGAGGTTTCCTTAGGTCTTTCAACCAAGGTCCAGACTTTATTCCTTTCGAATTCATTTAGTTCATCTTGCATTTCTTTGATCCAATAATCATCACTTAAAGCTTCATCAGTGCTTTTAGGTTCTAATTGGGAACGAAATGCTAGATGTTCTACTTCATTTCATAAGGAACATCTAGTCCTTATAGGTTGGTTTACATCCCCAATGATACTATTACTGGGATGATTCTTAAGAAACAGCTGATTTGGGTTTTGTAAAACCTGTTCATTAACATAGGGTAGAAAGTCTTCTGGTGTAAATGTTTCAGAAGTATCTTCTAGAACAATTTCCTTATCAGAAGTTTCTTCTATCAAAGGTTGACAATCAGTTTTTGAAAACACATCCGAAGATGTAAAATGAGATGATTTAAAAACAAAAGTATTTTATTCATCAAATTTTACATGTACTGTTTCCTCAACAGTGCAGGTATTTTTATTAAAAACTCTATAAGCCTTAGAAGTTGTGGAATAACCTAAGAAAATTCCTTCATCAGATTCTGGTGCGAATTTATGTAAGTTATCTTTAGTATTCAAAATGAATACTTTGCAACCAAAAACCTTGAAGTAGGAAAGTCTTGGTTTTCTACCATTCCATAACTCATAAGGGGTTTTATTAAGAAAAGGTCTAATCAAAACACGATTTATAGTATAACAAGAAGTACTTACAGCTTCAGCCCAGAAATGTCTAGCAATAGAATATTCACTCAAAATGGTTCTAGTTATTTCTTGAATAATTCTATTTCTTCTTTCAACTACACCATTCTGTTGAGGAGTTCTAGGTGCTGAAAAATTGTGAGTAATAACTTTCTTACTACAAAAAGTTTTAAAATCGGAATTTTGAAATTCTCCTCCATGATCACTATGAATAGTTTTCAATGGAAGGTTTTTCTCATTTTTAACTTGAGATCTAAAACTTTTTAAATAGGAAAAAGCTTCAGATTTCTTTGCTAGAAAATAGACCCAAGTAAATCTAGTGTAATCATCAACTAGACCAAATACATAGTATTTGCCTCCAATACTTCCAGTTTGTGTTGGACAAAAAAGATCCATGTGTACTAACTATAATTCATTGGTTGTTGAGACTTCACCGATTGACATAAAACTAGATTTATGTGGCTTTCCATATTGACAAGGATCACAAACTTTAGAAGAATCAAATCTAAGCTCCGGTAGATCCTTAACTAGTTTCTTCTTAGAGAGTTTAGATAGGTTTCTAAGATTACAGTGACCTAGTCTTCTATTCCATAACCAAGAATGATCTTCCATTTCACTTAGGCAAGGTAAATCTTGGCTTATAAGATCTTCTAAGTTCAAAGTGTAGACATTCTCTTGCCTATTGGCTGAGAGAATAAATTCTTCCTTGGAATTGTGAACTAAACACTTATCATTCCTAAAATTCACAAGGTAACCTTCATCACATAACTGACTTATGCTAATGAGGTTGTGCTTAAGTCCCTTAACAAAAATAACATTTGAAATCAAGGTTTTACCAAGAAAAACAATATTACCAATACCAACAATCTCTCCCTTAGCATTATCTCCGAAACATACCTTTCCTCCTTTCGTTTTGATAATCTTTTCAAAAAAGCTTTTGTTACCAGTCATGTGTCGGGAACATCCACTATCCATGTACCATGTATAGTTGTTGGTACTCTCTTTGTTTACCTGAAATTAATAAGAAAATTAGATTTTCGGAATCCAAACTTGTTTGGATCCGAGATTTCCAGACAATAAAATTTTAGGAATCCACATTTTCTTAGAAAAGTAAGCTTTGTGAAATCCTAGAGATTGGGTTTTGTTTAAGGAACAATTCTTTTCCCAGTGACCACCACATTGACACTTGGTACAAAATGGGGCACTTTGAGGAACAAAATAATTGTTACTGAAAATAGGTTTTGCATGGGTATAACCAAATAAGGATTTATTTCTTAAAGGTCGTATTTGGGAATACATCTTATCAAAATTTTCCTTACCATGGGTAAAGTTTGATAAACACTTCATTAAGGAAAAAATTTCGGACTTGAGTTTTACAACCAAGTTTTTATCCTCAAAATCATTAGTTTTTGAACTAGAGTTAGGCTCAGAAACATTTTTATTAGAAATTACTTTTTCTAATTCTTTAGAAAGTTTGTTCTTCTCAGAACTTACTTCCTCAACATTTTTTGAAATATTTTAAAAATCAGAATTTTTTTTATCAAGATATTTAGAAAGATCTAATATCTCTTTTGTAAGAACAGAATTCCTAGAGTTTGCCTTATCAAGTTTCTTGTTGAGTTTGGAATTCTCAATCTCAAGAAGTTCAGCAAACCTAGAGACTTCTTCATATGTAGGAAATGTATTTTCCTCATCAGAAGATGATTCTTCTTTAGAAGAATTATAATACTTAATATCATTAGAATTTAAAGAAACATTGGTCAAAGATTCAGCATTTCTTACCTTAGCCATAAGACAATAATTATCAATAGGTAATTTGGCTATAAGACCAAGATTCTTCTGTCCTGAAGATTCATAATCAGAAGATTCATCTGAAGAGTCACGACCACTGGCACTCCAGGTGTCATTAGCTTTCAGAAATTTCAAAGATTGGTTTTATAATACTTTTTCCTATTTCTGTCTGAATGCCTTTCCTTTCTTTCTTTCTTTTTGAGCATAGGACAATCTGGTCTAATATGTCCAGATCTTTTACATTCATAACAAGTAACTTCTTTATCTTTCTTATCTTTCATGTCCTTTTTCTTATACTTAGATTGAAAATTTCTCTGGCCGGCTATCTTGTTCATCCTTTGAGCAAGATTTGCTAATTCATTTTTTGAAACTTCACTCTCACTTGATTCGGATTGGAAAATAACTTTCTTAGACTTGGACCTGGTTACTCTCTCAGGAGTCTTAGCTTTCATCTGATTTGAAGTTGTATTAAAAGCAACAGTACCATTTCCATTCTTTTTATTTCTGTTTTCAGCATCTCTCTTCATTCTGGTTTCATGTTGTAGAAGAGTTCCAAATAATTCATCAAGAGTAATTTGAGTAACCTTCCTGTTCTCCTCTGTGACTGTTCTATTGGATTCCCACTCATTGGGCATAATGTCAATTATCTTGTCCACAAGAGATTCATCATCTAAACCTTTTTCTCCCATAGATTGTAGACTGTTGACAATAGTCATAAATCTTTGTTGAACTTTATAGATAGGTTCTCCATGAGGAAAATTGAAGCCATGATATTCAGCTCTAAGCATAGCTCTTCTAGTCTCAATCACCTTAGAAGTTCCAAAGTGTGTAACCTCTAACTTCTTCCATATACAATTAGCTGCTTCACAAGAAGAAATTTGGCTATATATATTTCTGGTCATTGAACATAGTAAAGTATTGCGTACCTTATAGTTGAGTTTATATTCTTGCTTTTCTTGATTAGTAAAAGATCTGACTTCCTTGTCAGGAATTTTATAATCACCAGTAAGCATAACAAAGTTGTCTACTCCAGTATTGATAACAAAAGTCTTCATACGATCTCTCCAGTATTCATAATCATTACCATCAATGATAGGTGGTCTTGTAGGATTCAGATTATCAATTGATCCAACAGTGATTCCTGCCATACTTATAATAACCTTGTATACACAAACTTGTTAGTAGCAAAGATTCGTAATAACAAAGTTCGGAATGGGAAAGTTCGGAATAAGATAGTTCAGAATGAGAAAAGTTCGGAATAAAAAAATGAGCAAGAAAAACATATTCATGAGAACAAGTATTTCAGAGACCTCCTCTGATACCAATTATAGGATTGGTATAGAGTAAGTGGTTTCCAACATCTGATACCAATTGTAGGATCAAAATAGTGATGTAGATGCTCAATATACAAGAGGGGGGGGGGGTGAATTGTATACTTTAAAAATTCCATTGGAACCTTTAAAGTTAGTTAAGAATAACTATGTTTTCTTTAAGAAAAGGAAAAGGATATGTTTAACAATGTTAAACTAAGAAAATTCACAACACCTCTAACACCGAATGTAAACTTGGAAAGAGATTCCTAAAGTAGGTTCCGGAAAGATGGTTCCGGAAAATCAAACTTAACAAAAGATTACAATATGAGATTCTACCTTAAAGCGTATAGAATCTAAATGAAATAGATTACAAATAAGGAAGTATAAGAAAGTTATACTTTCCTTATAATATAAAATGCATCGGAATAAACACAAGTAGTAAAACTACAAGTAACAAGATATAAGTCTTTTAACCCAAAGAGAAGGGTATCCAACAACCTTGGATAAAGGTCCCTTGATTTATACTTTCAAGAAAGTCTGTCGTACCCACACCAGGGTAAACCCTCGATACAAAGATCGGAGTCTCTGTCTTGCTATCCCCGCAAGCCCTCAACTTCAAGGTAGTTGGCAACCTCCGTCTTCCTCAGCAAGGAAGCCCTCGAACTTCAAGGTAGTCAGCACCTCTTTCTTCCTCAGCAAGGAAGCCCTCAAACTTCAAGGTAGTCGGCACCTTTGTCTTCCTATCCCCGGAAGCCCTCGAATGTAATCACCAACATTCGGAGTCGCACAATGCATTGAGAGTTAATAAGAGCCTCTCTCTCTATAAATCACTTCAAGCAAATTAGTCAGCCTTTCATTACTTTTTCAGCCATCAGCACCGAGCTCTTTCAAATGAGCTCCTATTTATAGGTAAGGTCGGCTCCTTCTCCAACGGTGATATTTTCCATAAAGATCGGAGGGACCTGTACACGTGTCACTTGGACAACGGTTAGTTTATAACAAAACAGACAACATTGTTTTATAACAAAACAAGTGTAACAGAATGTACGACATCGTTTTAAACTCTAACATTAATGTTCAGAATGAACGCTTAGGAGTAAAGGTTCGGAGTGTAATGAAAATAATAAGAGTAAAAAAAATTTAGAAGTGTAAGGAATATAAAAGTTCGGAGTCTAAAAAATATATTTTTCGGAGTCTGAATTAATTCAGAGTGTATAAAACAAAGATACTCAAATTCTGTTTAATAGGTGAATTCGGAATGAGAATTCGAAATAGGAATTCGTCATCAGAAATCGTAATGAGAATTCATCATAAGGATTTTTAATGATAGTTCGTCATCAGAATTCGTAATGAGAATTCGTCATCAGAATTCATAATGAGAATTCTTCATCAGAATTCGTAATAGGAATTCTTCATCAAAATTCGTAATGAGAATTTTTCATCAGAATTCGTAATGAGAATTCTTCATTGGAATTCGTAATGAGAATTCGGAATGAGATTTATTCATTAGAATTCGTAATGAGAATTCTTCTTCAGAATTTGTATCCTGAATCTAGAATAGAACTTAGTCAGAGTTCATATCCAGAATTTGGAATGAGAACTTCCTTATAGTTCTTATCCAGAAATCGGATCCTAAAACAGAATGCTTTATATCAAAGTTTCAACGATTCCGTGATAATGAATCTGAATCTCATACTTAAGAAAAATATTGATGAAAATAAGATAAGGATGATTTTTCTTATGAAAGCGAATTTCCTTATAAAATCAATTTTTCTTAAGTGAGTAATTTTTCTTATAAAAGAAATTTCCTTAAAGATAAGGTGTTTGTGATTTTCAAAACAAGAAGGAATGGAAAATTCATAAGGAAAACCTTATTGACTCAACACACAAATGCAACACCCACATCCCAGTGTTTTAAATGAAAGGATTATGGGAATTATGTTAATTAGTTCCCAATCTGAGGGTTAAGAATAATGATAAACTTCAGCAACCTCTTAATCCTAGAGAAAAAGGCAAATCTCATGAGATCACTATTTTTGAAGAGGTGTATGATAATTACATTTTAAAAGGGGTAATTAGAATGAACTCTAGAATTTATAATATCTTATTTGATTCATGATTTAACAAATCTTTTATATCTAAATAATTTTCTAATGGTGTCACACTACGACCTCAAAGATTATATGTTGAGTTATGAGTAAAAACCTATAATGGTACAATGATCATATTTTATTTCTAGCATTCTTCTCCATTTGAATTTTGTGGGAATGCAATTCTTATAAATATTTTTATTCTTCCTCTAGTTGAACTCGATGTGATTTTGTGCATGGATTTCCTTTCTTTAAATAAATACCATATCAATTTATGAGGAAGTGAAGTTATATTTGATATTCTAAACAAACCTATGATCATCTATTAGTTCAATGAAAAAATGACCTTCCAATGGAAATTATATCTATCTTATGGGTCATGATTCCTATAAAAAAGAGGTGGTTATTGTATATAGTTGGGAAGAAACATAAAATTTAATATATTCATATTCTGTGGGAGTTTATTAATGTATTTCTAAAGGACTCTCATGGTCATCCACCGAATCATGAAGTTGAGTTTTCAATAGAACACTTTACTAGTGCTATATCTATTTCCAAGACTCTATATAGAATGGTCCCAATTGAGTTTTAATAAATAAAGAAAAAACTCTAGGAGAATATTGAAAAGGGTTTCATTCAACCATTTTTATCACCTTGGGGTGGACCTATATTTTGGTTAAATGGAAATATGGATTAATGTGACTCTACATTGATTATCAAGAACATTACAATATTATTAACAAGAACATATATCCTCTACCCCATATTGAAAACTTGTTTGAAAAAATATGTGGAGATAAATACATTTAAAAAATTTATCTTTATTTAGATATAATAAATTGAGGGTAAATATAGAGGATATAACCAAGAAAACATTCCATATAAGGTATAGACACTTTGAATTTATAGTGATTCCTTTTAGACTAACTAATTCCCCTACTATGTTCATAGATTTAATCAATAGTGTCTTTAGATAATACCTTGATTTAATATTGATAGTCATTATAATTAATATTATTATATATTCAATGTTCAATTAATATAATGAATATCACTTGAGGATTGTTCCAAAGAACGTGAGGAAGGAGAAGATTTGTGAAAAATTTACCAAGAGTGAATTTTGGTTTCAGAATTTTCATTCTTGGGTCATATAATTTCAAGTGAGGATATATCATTAGACCCTTCAAAGATGGAAGTTATTAAAAATTGGAATATACCAACCTATGTGATTGAGTTCAATATTTCTCTTGGTTTGTACAGATGTTATCAATTCTTTGTGGATAAGTTTTCATAATCTATCAAATCCACTCACCTAGTTAACTTGAAAGTGATCCAAGCTCCATTAGATGAATGAATGTGAGGAATTTTATAAGGAACTGAATAGAAGGCTTGTTAGCGCACCTATTCTTACACTACCCTATAGTGGAGAACAATTTATTGTCTATAGTTGTGTATCAATGAATGGTATTGGATGTGTCCTCATGTAGAACATTATGGATATAGGTTATTCCTCAAAACGTTTGAAGGACCATGATAAAAATTACCGAAATCATGATTTAGAGTTAGTTTTGGTAAAGTTTTATTAAAGATATGGAGGAATTATATATATGGAGAAAGGCATGACATTTATACTGATAAAAAATTATAAAATATATTTTCACTCAAAAAGAGATGAACATGCATAAGATAAGATGATCAGAGATGATTAATGATTATGCCAAATCAATACATTAACATCATAGGAAAACGAAATATGTGGTAGATTATCCGAGTTGAAAGGATCATGATAGCTTATCCATGATGAGGATCATAAAAGATCTATTTTTTTTGGATATAAAATGTATAGATATTTAAATATTAATAGTATAGGGGAAATATTATCTTTCAAAAATCAGTTTCAACCATCTATCCTAGTTATGATTTAAGAGGAACAAAGGGAAGATGTAGTATTGAAAAATAGGGTGAGAAATGTCCATTAGTTAAACCATTATTAAAATGGAATAATAATGTTCAAGAATTATGTGTGTGTCTCATCTGTGATGGATTTGAAGAAGTATCTATTGCATGAAGTTCGTAGTTCTTAATTCTTTATTCATTCTTGACACTTGAATATGTATAGAGAACTAAAATAATATTTTTAGTGGGACAAAATTATGGGAGATATTCTAGATTATGTTTCTCGGTGCTTGATACATCAACATTTTATGGTTGAGAGAAAAAATTCTTAGCAGATATTACTACCATTACCGATACCAGAATGGAAATTGGAGAACATCACCATGGATTTTATCACTAGAATCCTTAAAACATCTAAAATGAATAATGTTATATGGGTTGTAGTTGATTTCCTTTTAATGTCATCACACTTCATTTCCATTAAAGAATATTTCCCTCTTGATCAAATTACTTGGTTATACATTAAGGAAGTGGAAAGATTTAACGATGTATAAATATCAATTATATATGATCAGGATCATAATTTTACCTTGATGTTTTGGATAATTATTTAGTAGTCTCTCGATACAGAGTTATGTTTCAACACTTCTTATCATCCTCAGACAAATGTTTAGTTTTAGAGGATATTTAAAAATTCTAGAAGATATGTTGAGATCTTTCTCAATAGATTTCAAATGTGTTTTGGATTACCAACTTTCTTTTGTAGAATTTTATTATGACAATTTCTTTTACTCTAGCAATCAAAGGTATCCTGATCAGAACATTTATGGTAAAAAGTGCATAAATCCAACATGAAGGAATGATGATGGAGAAAAAAGCTATTGGGACATGATCTAGTTAAGTAAACGGAAGAGAAGGTTGAATCCATTAAATTAAATATAATAGGAGATCATATTTCACAAAAAAAATATTGATAATGATCTAGGAAATTTTGAATTGTAGAGATTTTTTTCTATAATACAGCACCACCAACCTAGATAAAGTTTTGTTGTCAAACCACCCATTTGAGAAAGTTATGTGAGAACATGAGTATATGATGAGGCTTAAGTATCCTTAGTTGTTTGTATTAGAGTAATGGAATTTATATGGAAAACTTATTTTAGGAGGGGTATAATGTAACACCTAGAGTATTTTTTAAAATAAATTAATTTTTTTATAGCTTGCATTACACAAAATAATGCGTTTAAAAAAACTGTGATATACTATTAAAATATTATTATTACCTAGCTATTGGATTTTCAGGTATGGACCTCACTAAATAAATTATTAAAATTTATAGTCTATATATATCTAAAATGATTTCATTAGTTATCAATTAATTATAAATGAAAATAAAAGTCATTGAAAATACATGTGTTTTTTTTATGAAAAATTGTTTTTGGTGTGTATGTATTTTTTATCCTAATAAATAAAATTTATCACTAATGGGGAATTATTTTAATTAAATTTATATATTATATATTTAATTTTTTTAAAATTCATGTAATATTGTTTTCATGAAAATGATAATAATAAATCCTGTTTTATGCTTAAAATTTATTTTTCAAAAAAAGAGGCTTTCATCGTATTTTGTGAACTAAATTAAAAATTAATTTATCCCATTTATAGAAATTTATTTATATAAAATGAATTACATATTTACAATCCAGAGGTTAAAATTTGGTAAGTATGTACTTTTTTGGTCAATTTCAATAGTAACTCTGGTATACTTTATCACCACAATAAAGAGTAAATTGGATTAATTTGAGATACAAATAAGTTATATGGCCATATTCTTTCAAAAAAATTATTATTGTATGAATTTAATTATAACCTTATCTTAAGTTGTATATTTATTAGTTTATTGATTAAAATTAATTATTTTCACTATCGCTTCACTTCTCCCGTCGATAGAGGTGTTAACGGGGCGGGGCAGGTCAGCCCGCGGGGCGGATCATGTGGGTTGCGGATTTTATTGTGCGGTCCGGCCCGGTCCACAAATAATGCGGGCTTAAAAAATAAAAGCCCGACCCTACCTTGTAGGACCCGCGGACTAACGGGCTGGCCCATGGGATTAAAAAAAATAATATATAATTTTTTTTGTTTTATGAACCATGATAAAGTGGAACAGAAAATAGAAATGTTTGAGATGTGGTGGAAATATTTATTTTTTAATTAACAATATCCCTAACAAAAACAACAACAATTAAAATATTATATCTTTGATGATTTATGGGATTAATATCATCTCAAGTGGGTCATTTAACTTGACCATCCAAACCAGTTTATGGACAATAATACTCTTGCACCTTTCTTTAATACTACAACTCATGTTTATAATATTTACTTATATATATATATAATAATATTTATTATTTATTATATAAATTTATTTAATACGTATAATATATTTATTGTATATACATGTAATATATATTATTTATTATATGTAATAGGAAAATTTCTATTGATTTTTTTGTGCAAATTTATATTGGAGATTTCAGGTTTAAATTTCCACTGAAAATCTACACTTCAAATCTTTACATAAAATTATAATGAAAATATATTGATACATAAATAAAAAATTTGAATTTTCACTAGAAATTTTCATTGTAATTTTTTGACAAAAAATGTTTACGACAAACTTCCATTGAAAATTTAATTGGAATCTCCACTTAAATTTCTAGTGTTAAATTCAACTTATTTTTTATTATAATTATACTGAAAATTTGATTAAAAAAAATCTAAGATAAATGCATGATTGAATTTTTAATTTAAATATTTTAACTCATAAATAAATAATTTAATTTCACACTAAAAATTTGAACCGCAATGAAAATTTTCAGTGCTAACTTCTATTGGAAATTTGTGATGCGAATTTTCACTGGAAATTGACCTTTTAATTTTTCACATAAAATTACAATGTAGATATATTAAAATTTAAATAAAAGATTTAAATTTTTAACAAATTAAAACTAAAATAAAAATATATTAACACATATATTAAAAATGTAAATTTTAACTGAAAATTTTCATTGGAAATTTGTACGAAAAACTTTCAGTAAATATTTTCAATAGAAAAGTTTAGTTCAAATTTCCACTTAAATTTCTGATACAAATTTTCATTTGATTTTTATTATAATTATACTAAAATTTCGATTAACAAAGTTCTAAAATAAATGCATGCTAAAATTTTATTATTGAATTTTCGAGTGCAAACTGCCACTGCAAATTCTTAGTGAAAATTTTCACAGGTTTTCTGCAGTTCGATTTTTCCATTAAAATTACAATGTAGACACGTTAGAACATAAATTAAAAATTTAAATTTTCATTGGAAAATTACGTTTAAATTTTTCATTAGAAACTTTTACAGTAAACTTCCACTGAAAACGTCCACTTAAAACTACAATAAAAATATAATTATACATAAATAAAAACTATAAATTTTCATCATAAATTTACACTGAAAATTTACATCAGAAACTATGAATGGAAATTTTCATTAGAAAATTATATTTAAAATTTAAATTTAAATTTCTAGTTTAAATCATCAATTAATATTTTCTATGCAATAAAATTTTACTCTTATGAGTGCAAATCAGTACTCAAAATTTGCACTGAACTTTTACACTAATTTTTTTTATTAGAACTTGATTATCAATATTTTAAAATAAATATATGTTTGGATTTTCAATTCAAATATATTAATTCATAATATTATTATACATTTATTATTATTGTTTCTTATTTATTAATTTTTTTGAGTTACTTTTAAAAACTCATAGTAATATATATATATATATATATATAATAAAATTAGTATACATAAATCAAAATATTAGTAGAGCGTTGTATTATAAGCAAAATGGCAGTCTTGTATATCCATTTTCACAATTATTGTATAAAATTTTAAGACATTAATTCTATTAAGTTTCAAATAACCACATGAGCGCCATCTATCCCACGACCAACCTTACCGTCAAGTTTAAAATCTAACATGAGTCAAATTTTTTCATGATTTATGTATGGTTTTATAAAAATTGAACTAATTTTTTCACACACTCATGTTAATTTAGTATATTATATTATTTTGTTTTATTTTTCAAGAATAAATTTTTGCAATACTTATAATTGCGGGTCAAACGGGACCCGCGGACACCCAGCGGGCTAATCCGCCTGGGCTGCGGGTTTTGCGGGTTGGATCAAATGTGGTCCAAATGTTTGCGGGCCTAAATTTTCAAGGCCCTAACCCACATAAATCCACGGGCTAACGGATCGGTGGAGGTGGAGGGACCCTTTCTTTTCACTTCGTCTCCCCGTTCTCATCATTTTAACCATTTCACCGACCCTTCATTTCTCCCCAGCTTCCCAGACATTTATATTTTCCCTAAGGTTCAATCGTTCGACGATGAATTCCCCTCAGTTCTAATATCTTCCCTAGAGCTCACACAAGCCTCTACATTGTTGGATCTTACTCTAGTGGAACGCTTTGGCAAGAAAAGACCTTCGGTGGACACCTTTGATAGGTTTGTGGTGGATTCCAGGAAGCTACAAGAGTGGTTGATTATATGGATCTTTGACCCGAGGAATTTCTTGATCAGATTCACGTCTGAAGATGGCTTGATCTCTGCTTGGGCGAACGCTCCGTGCTTTATTTTAGGTTTCTTCTTTTCCCTCTATTAGTTTTCATTTGATTTTCATTTGAAGTGTGACTCTCCTATTTTGGAAATCTAGATCTCCCTTCCTAGCATCCTGATACCATTTCAAAATGCGGAAATCCTTCATCTGATATGGAATATGGGGGTCAGTATCTCTATTCCGACCATTTCACCTGGGCTGGTTGCGACCCCATTTCCCCGAGGATCAGTATCCAAGTCGATGCCTCCAAAATTTTGCGGGATTTTATCTATATTGAGATAGAATATGAGTTGCGTTGGAAGCATAGGGTCTATTTTGAATCGTGGGCTTCATTCTGTTCTTCATGTAGTCATCTCTGTCATGATTCTGGTAGTTGCCGGCAAGGGGCACCTGGGAACCTCCCTCCAGACACCATGGGGGATGGTCAACACATGCAGGCTATGAGGCAGGATAGAGGGGTGGTGATGAATTTGAATCCCTCCATTGTCAAGTCGAGGGCTAATCTGAGTTCTAAGCATTTGAGAGTTGAGGATGTATTTTCATGATTGCTTCATTATTTGGGTGTCGCCACATTGACAGATTCGACCCCAACTCTTTTGTTGATACAGTTAAGGCTGAAGGTATTTCCCAAGCTCAAGTGATATAAAAATTATTTGATCACAATGGTGACAGTAGTCATGTTAAATCTCAGGTGCTCAGCAAGTCACAAATCTCTAACGTGAATGTGGTAGTGTCCCTGAGCCGTAGGATGACAAGACTTTTCAAGGATGAAAAGTAAATATAAATTCATAATCTCTTATCAATGATGAACGAGTATGGATAAGAAAGTCAGGATCTTGAAGGATGGAAAATATTTATTCCAAAATTGAAACTTAAACAGGTCAGATTAAGACTCTCGAAATATTAGGAAATTGACAGATATGGGGACTCACATCCAAGATCAGACTATGATAAATGTGATTTTTGGATCAAGGAACGGGAATTAGGGGAACCTCTTGAAATGGAACTTTTTGGTTCTCCATGGGGAAAAACGAAGACGCTGAAAACATTGCTCAAACACCCTAAAGGCAATTGTAACCCGATCATCGGGAATGGTAAAGTGTAATGGCATAGAGGTTAAACTAGGGGGAAATTTATTGACTAAAGGTGAGGACTCTTCAAGAAAGTCATACAAGTAGATACCTTTTGAGTAAGGAAATGCTCTTGTGGGTGGATATGAGGTGAAACAGAATGAAAAGTTGGATTTAACCTCAGAAAGGGAGGGAGGGAATTTTGGAGCATGGACGGAGGAACACTTGTAATTGGTTATTTATTCCAAGGAGAGAATAGTGGGGGTTTGGTGAAGCTTTATTGGAAACCTTGGTTGGCTCGCAATGCGTAGCAGATGTAGAGGACATGGAAAATTCATGGATCCTTCATATACACTCCGAGGAAGAAATGTTGGAGAAGGTTCTTAACATTCATCCTTCTAATGTTGAACCAAAAAGAATGAATGAGAGACCAATTCAAGTGGACACAACCCTAGATAAGGGAAATTAGATCAACAAGCAACACTTAATTTTGACCAGAGGTTTCAACGAGAAGAAGATAATAGTGGAGGAGTTCTTGTAAACATGGGAAAAATTGGCATACCAATTCTAAGAGATTATAAAAGCCGAACTGGATGAAATTGTAACTGATTTATCCTGGATCTTTTTTAGGGAAGTCACATCTAACAGTTTGAAGTCTAAAATTAATAATTATATTATTTGATTTAATGTTCATTGTCTAGGTTGAACTTGAAGGTTTCTCACTTTTTTTCAAAAAAGTGTTTTATAGTAAAAAAATTAATTTTCAGCTAGTCAGTTTAATGGATACGTTTAAATGAAAATGACTTATATAATATTTAAATAAAATAATGTTACAAAATTTCAATATCTTTATTTTTAATCTCTTATGTGCACACATAGAGACAAAAGAATGTTATAAATGAATATAATTATCCTTTTTATATAATGACCTTAATTGATTATCCAACACCGATTCTATATTAATCCTACTAATAAAACATTAAATAAATGATTTCAAAAATATTAAAAGTAATATAATTTTAATGGGATAACATGTCCCATGAATTTAATTAATAAATAAGATATATTATGGAGTTTTTAATGTATTATGTTTTAATTAAACACTTTTCTTGAAATATATAAATTCAAATGTAATGAATAGTGTTAAAAATGTCATTAACGATATTTTATAAAAAAAATAATATTTTATTAAATTACATAAAAATCATAGAAATATTATATTCCGCCAAATTAATGATATAAGGTTCATAAAATCAACAATGGTCTATTTATGAGTCTTGTATCATTTTATAGTAACATTATTAACCCTTAAATGGCAGAAGCATTTGTTATTACTGTAATTTGTAGAATGTCTAACGAAATGTTAAGAAAAAATAAGGGTTAAAATATTATCCAAAATTGAAAAAAATTATTTTATGAGAATATTTTGACTCATCCTCAAATTATGTTCCAATATTATCAATTTTTATCCATTTAAACATAAAAAGTAATTTATATTAATATAATATTTTATGAAATTAAAAGGATGCCCCGACCCTCAATTATAAATGTGCAATCCTCCTTTCTCTTATTCAAACAACTTTGATACAACTATATTGACAAAAGTATACCTATTTTTATTATAAAATATCCCATACACATTATCTAGGATCATTTATTCCTAAAATATGAATCCTATATCCCTTTAGAGGATATCTAAATGAGTCATTTAAAAGAATATGTAATTGCCTTAACAGATCACATTCTTTTAAAATTTTCATTTACCTCATTTAAATTTATTATATTCTTCATAAAATATTAAATTATGTATACTGAATATAATTACATGTTATAATTATTATCCTCCAATGGCCCGAAGGCCTTCATTTTTTATTGATTTTTATAATACACTTTTCAAGGGATGAGGTGGAACCCTTACATGTCCGGTAGGCGTAAGTATTACATGGCCCATAGGCCTTAGAGGAATTCATTTCCCGTAGGCTTCAAACATTACATACAACCCAGAATAACTACTTGGAACTACTCCTCCCCAGCATCTTCATCGTGAAATCAGCTCTCCACCTTCGCATGGCTGTTCGACTAGGCTTTCCCGTGCATGCACATGCTTGTCCCGATGGCAGGTGTCATACCCTCTCATTCTTGCAATCCATTTAGCTTCTGCTATGGTGAAAGCTCCTTGCTCCTTCCTCCTTCTGAAGCTTGTTCTTTGTAGGTTTTCTGGTTTGCATCTTGCACTTAAGGTGGCCCGAAGGCCTGGATGGCCCGAAGACCTTCAAGGACTTGTGGACCAAATCGGTGGCCCGAAGGCCCAAATAAAGGCATATTCCCGGCTCCTATAGTGCCAAAAAATGCCTGCTACAGTTCCCACTACAGTTCTGCACAGTCCCTGCTACAGTACCTGCTACAGTACCACTACAGTAACCCGGAAATTAGCCCCCACCTGGATTTGATCATGGGTCTCTTGGATGTACTTAAGGAGTAATCACCAACTGGGCTGAGTCTCATGTTACATGTTATAATTATTATGAAAACACCATTATACACCTTCCTAACTATCACGTGGGATGTGAATGCATCGCTTATGAGCATGCACGACCTACGGTCTCCATGTAGAGATACAATTCTTTTTTGTCACCATATTTTAAAGATGGGTATTATAATTGGGTTTATATTTATTTATGATATTTATTACATAATTATACACTTATAATGATAATATAATGTCTATCTTCTTACCATCCAATCCTTTTGGAAACAATAATATCGTCAGTGCTTACGTGTGGACTACCACCTCCCTGAAGCAATATGATTCATTTTTCATTAATATTTTAATTGGATGATAACAAGGATGAATTTATGGAATATATATAATAAATATGACATAATAATGATCTTTTGAACTTTATTTAATAGTTATCTTTCTTTTATTCCATCCATCATAAAATCAAAACATTGTTTATGCATATGTATGACTTATCGTCTCTATGAATAGAGTAGTTTATTTTTCTATACCTAAATTTTAAGTATGAATGAATATATATATAATGAATATATATTATATGTATCCCATGATTAATATTGTAGTGTGATTGAACTATGATAAAATTATAAGGATAAACACTGTCAAACAAAAACATACTTAAAAAATGATGCAATTATCAAACATAATAGTGATTTTAATAAAGATTTGTTAATAAATGGGTGATAAACAGATAATAATGAATAATATATATTTATATATATATGATTATATTTATGGAATATATGTACAATAACCTTATATTTATTATCTAGGAGGTTCAAAAAAATATGATGGAATTTGGGCACGAGGTAATTAAATTATGTTGCAATATTATTGTTTATTAGGATTGTTTATGATTAAGTTATAGTGATAAAATATTATGATATACCTCTAATGAAACACATGAATTTTCTTATACTATGTTTTTTTATCTGTAATACAAGATTTCCTCCCATTTTAGTCACTTTACTTATTCAAGAGATTGAAATATTCTTTTTAAGGAAAAATGATTTTACTTCTCTCATTAGTGAAATTTGTTTTCATCCATATCAATGTTTTCTAAAAATGTTTTAAGAATCTTTTTTAATATTTTTCAATGATAATTTAAATTCATTGTTACCAATTTTTTAATTTTTAGAAAATTGATTAAAATGAATCTTTTTTGAAGTTTTTAGAATGAGGTACTTTTTAATTTTTTTAAAAAGTGAAATGGAATGTTTTCTATTTAGTTATATGACATTAATATAATTTCCCACCATAAAGACCACTCAATTTTTTGAAGAATAATTTAAAAATTTTCATGTTTATCTTTAAATAAGATTTTTTAATACTTTTTAATTTTTTTTATATAAAAGAATTGATCTCAAAATATAATGTTTTTTAAATCAAGAATTATTTAATGATCTCTTAATTGTATTGCTATTCATGGAAAATAAAAATCGTTGATTTAAACTATGATTTACTAGGGATATTATCCATGGAAACCATCCCTATTCTTTCTCTAGGTGGTTTATTTTTTTGATCACAAGATGTTTGTAAAACCCTTTTCTTTTCCATAGGATATGATATGATGAAATGGTCATGATAACCATCTGTTTTCATTTTTTATTATATGATGAATTGTTTATGATCATGTGGCTCACCTATGTAAGATTTTCATTATGGTATGGGTGAAACCTATATCTCCCCCCAATTCATTGAGTAATGATTGATATATCATGTGATAAATAGGACTGGAATGGTGGGTGAACCTATTTCAGTAAAGGACTTTTTCCACAATTAGAGTATTGGGAGTGAGCCATGACTAATATGATGGTTTGGGTAGTGAACCCATTCCGGTATGATCATATTAAAAAGATTCCTTGACTACAAAGGAAATTATTTTCTACGCTTATTTTTATACCTAAAACTATTGTCTTATAACTATATTATGCTCTCACAGTTCATGTTATTTGATCACATTGTGACTCATTTCTTATAAATATCCATGATTTATTCCATGATGCAAAATTATGATATATGATATGAAGGGTATGGTTTTCAAATTTTTATCTTGATTTCCTGTACACTTTTTATCATGTAAGGATTATATGATCATTGATATATTCCATGTTTACCCTTACTAGGAATTAAATCTCACCCTTTCGTATGTTTCCTTTCTCCATATTATAAATAATGGTGTTATGTATGATATTTATAAAAGGGTGATAGTTATGAAGATATACGCTAGAGATGAAGTAGAACTATTATAAACCAATTGTATATCTTTCCATGTATCCAAAGATCCTAGAACTATATGATTCTATCATGTATCACTATGTTATGTAAATAATATTCATATATTTATATGTAATATATATGTATTAAAGGTTTGGGACTCTATAATGACCTTTTACAGTTCACTACTTAAGTGTTTACGACACCAAAAGGTTATATGTCCTTATGAATTTTTCACAATGGACCCTTATAACTCCTTACTTTGGAAGGGTAGGATGAGGAGAGTCCATGAGTGAGAGTTACATAGAACTACATGAACCCATTCCAAATTCACATGGCTTGTGATAATCAATTAAAGCCTAGATTTTATTTTAAAATTTAGACAACTTATTATTTCTTTTCCACTAGAACCCTTAGTGACCTAGGGGTCTTTCTTGGTGATCTTTTACCACATTTGTGGGTCTTATGGGATCAAATCACATGGATGATGAAGTGACCCAAGAACATAATATATAAATATCACATCATTTTAAGTGAATATGCAATACATTTTACAATAATACATACTTGGGGACTGTAAATGTTTAGTGTATATATATACTAAATAAATAATCAAATTTTTTCAACAAGGATATTCAAAATCTCCCATAAATATCTTCCCATATTATACTCTTATTAGAAATACCCAACTTAGAATCATTGTTCATAACCTAGGGAAAGAAAACATAATAGAGGGTCTATAACGACCCTACTTTTATTACACACTTGAACAAGATTTATTACAAAAAATTTACTTGATACAACATAGAAGATTGAGAGGTCTAGTGTGTTTGGGGATTAGGAACATTACATAACAACTTAAAACATGAAACACAACATCTTTATTGAAAACATCCTTTACATGACCAACACATTCCCTCGTACTTAGCATTGCATGGGATAACCTGAGGACATGCATAAGAAAAGGGTGAGGTATAAAGCCCAGTAAGGTAGTAATAAAGACATAACATGAAGAATAAAATACTTATTAGGAAATAGGAATATCAATGGAGTATAAAAGTAACATGAACATAAATGCATGATGTAGCATGATTATGATAACATGGAAATTTGGCGACAACACTTAACATGGTATTAGCATGAGCCGATGATCATTGCACATGGAGCATGAGTAAACCCTAATTACAATTGAATTACATGAGTAAACCGTCATTGAACACGACGTATCATGATACTAATCTTTACCCAATGCATTGGAGCGCTATCAGAGCGCACCCTTCTTAAACATTTCATTTCATCCATAAGTGCGCCACATGGATCATATAACATGGATTCATGAAACATAATAATTTATTACACAATAAAAGAATGTGGAATTTATTCACGTAACTATATAATCAATAAGTAAATGTACATAAATGTGAATACCCTTGATAGAGAAATGGGCATGGTATTCACTACACAATGACTTTGTCTTGGAAAATCGTGGTGAAATTTCGACGGCATAACAACATGACATAAGAATTCATAAAAATAGTTGATGAGAGAGAAATGGGTTTCTCATAATATATACATGAAATTGAAAGTAATGGGGTCATATAGATACATTTCCCAACAAATTTAATGTAATTTAGATACACAATACAAAGGAATTGCTTGAATGTAAATGAAGAGATAGAAATTCCTTACGGAATTTCGCCATGGTAATGGGTGTACATTGGAGGCATTAATGAGAGATAAAGGGGGTCAATAATAATTAAAAAATGAAGAGAGATGTATGGGGGATGTTTTAAATCATACCCCAACATTTTTAATTGAAAATAAATGGACATAACAATATGAAGAAACTTGGATAAAATGGGAAAGGAAGGAATCCCTAACTTGGAAGTGTGATCCCAAAGGCTTGAGTAAGGCATTAGAGAGGCTTCTTGGGTGCTTGGGTAAACTTGAGAGGATTATAGAGAGATGAGGGAAGATTTCAGAAAAACTCCAGTGGCTTTGAGTGAAGAGGAAGTGAGATCTTGGGTGGGTTTATATAATAAAAGAAGTATAATTCTTTATTATTTAGGTTTAGGACACCACAAATTAAACCAATAAAAACCACAAACCAGACCATGGTTTTTGCCCATGTGTTTTTTTCAAAAGGAGATTGGAAAAAAAATATTTTGTAATACCAATGGGCAAACTTCTTAAAATAATAGTGTCGCTTATGTGGAGGTGAGTCACACTCTCAAAGAAATCAATTTAAAAAGCTAAAATGTTTTATAAGTCTTGGAGGGTCTACTAAGGCTTTGTAAGATAAATAAAACAAACCTAAAATTAAAATATTTTAAGGGTAAAAAATATATTGTCTGAATATAATGTTTATAGTATTTTATTACATCACTATTTGGGTCATTATGATGTCATAAAACACATTATATATTTAAACAGTATTTAATTTTTACCCAAAAATTTGACTGTCTCAGAAAATTATGAAAAATTCACCATTGGATAATTTCAACATCCTTATTTTAAAAATAATATTAATTTTATCAAAATAATTTTCAAAATATGTGGATTATTACTTTTAAAATAAAAACTAACATTTATCGAAAATTCATGGGTTTTGACAAAATTAGCTTTCAAAACCTGATAAAAATCACAATTGTATTCATAATAATTATATGGTAATTTATATAATATAAAAATTAATTTTGTAATAATATTTAATTAAAATATTATTTAATTCAAAAATCCATTAATTCATCAAAAGAGATTTTTTAATTAACTAAAAATGTTATTTTTTCTTTAAAACCCATTTACAAAGTAACACTAAAAAAATGAATTTATATTCTTTATTATATACAAAAATAATGCTCATAATAATAGTGCTAAGGTATGTTACATAACCCCTTATAACACCCGCATATGACCTAAGGGTAAAGTGTGCGATGGTGACAGACTCTTGGGATGGCTCATATAACATCGCTCAGATGGTAATCTCTATCAACTTATACTTTTCCTGTAGGAAGTTCCATTCAAGCTTAACATGTTTAAGCTCGATTCAGGCTTCATCAAGGGAGAACCCCAATGATGCAACATCCTTTTTGAGCTCCGATAAATGGGCTTCGTATGGAGCAATTCGACTGGATAAGGTCATCGCTTCCTTTGTCCGAGTAAATTGGATTTTTAAAGGCCTATATTTATACTAATCATGTGATCAATGTTCAACAACTATATTAGAAAAAATCACAATTATTAATGGAAATTTAAAATATAAAAACATTAAACCAAGTAATTTCACATTTTATATAACCATTTTACATAATAATACTTTTAATTGGATCAAGAGGAATTTTCATTGAAAAAAGATTGGGTTGTTACAATCTTACCCCCATAAGATATTTCGCCCTCGAATTTTGTCCCACACTAAAACAGATGGGAGTAACTTTGCTTCATCACTTCCTCCAATTCCCACATCGCTTCTTCAAACATGTGGTTTCACCACAACACCTTGATGAGGGGCATTGTCTTATTTCGTATAACCTTTTCTCTACAATCAAATATCTTCATTGGTTGATCCTCATAAGAAAAATCATCCTCTAACTTTACTACCTCTAAAGAGAGTACATGTAAAGGGTCTGATATGTACTTCCTTTAGAGGGATATATGAAATACCTCAATTACTTTGGCCATGGTAGGTGGAAGTGCTAGTCGATAGGCCACAACCCTGACATGATTAGGAATCGTGAAGGGGCTGATATACCTCGGAATTATCTTCCTTTTCTTTCCAAACCTCATGAACTTTTTCCACAGAGGTATGTATAGAAATAACATGTCTCCAAATTTGAACACAAGGTCTCCTTGAGAGTTTTCTGCATAACTCTTCTATCCACTTTGGGCTACCTTGATATACTACTCAATGGTTTTCACATTCTGTACTATTTCTCCAACCATTTCAGGTCCTAGCATCTTACGATCACCAACTTCATCCCAACATGTCGGTGTTCTACACCTTTTCTCATAAATGGCTTCATATGGCCTTATTCATATGCTCGAGTAGAAACTTTTATTGCAGAAGAATTGAACTTGTGGAAGATGTTGGTCCCATCCTCCTTTGAAGTCCATAGAACATGATCATAACATATCTTCTAGTGTCTGAATAGTTTGTCCAGATTAGCCATCAGTTTGAGGATGATAGGCCATACTAAAGTTCAGTTCAGTGCTTAGAGCATGTTGAAGACTTTTCCAGAACTTTTAGGTGAATCTCTGATCACAATCGAATACAACAGATAGTGGTAATCCATTCATCCTTACCACTTTTTTGATGTAAATACATGCAAGTTGATCCAATGAGAAGTCCTATCGAATCATGATAAAGTGAGTTGTATTTGTAAGAAGATCCACAACGACCCATATAGCATTGTTTCCTCTGGATGTCCTTGTAAGTCTAGTGATAAAGTCCATGGTAATATTTTACCACTTTCATGTTAGTATTGGTAGTGGTTGCATCATCCCCTTATACTTTTACCTCTCAGCCTTCACTTGCTGACATACTAGACCCTTTGATGTATATTTAGAAATCTCCCTCTTCATATTGTCCCACCGAAAGTTATCTCCGAGATCTCAATACATCTTTGTGCTCCCCAGGTGAATAGATAAGGTTGATCTATGTACGTCATTTAGAAACTCCTTTTTTAGCTCTGTATCAGATGGTCTACAAAATCATGACCCAAATCTCACAATTCCATCCTTTTCAAACACAAAATATGATGATGTCCCATTTCTGATAGCTTCTTTCTTTTCTGAATTTCTATATCCTTTCATTGAGCATCCTTAATTTTCTCCATGAGGGACGGTTGAGAAATAATTTGAGAAAGGATTGATGATTTTCCTACCTTAATGATTCTCATGTCCATCCGTTGCAAATCTAAGAAGATTGGATCCTTTTAAATTCTCATCATTGATAAGGATGCATGACCCTTTCTACTTAGAGCATCCTCCACCTTGTTTTACATACCGAGATGGTAGTGGATTGAGCAGTTATAATCCTTGATGAGTTCCATCCATCTTTATTGGTGTATATTAAGCTCTTTTTGTGTGAATATATATTTTAGGCTATTGTGATCAGTATATATATCACACTTCTCCAAATAGAGATAATGCTGCCAGTTTTTCAACATAAAGATCATAACCTCCAACTCCAGATTATGTGTGGGATAGTTTTACTCATGGATTTCTATCTTTATTTAAGCATAGGCTATCACTTTATAATTATGCATCAACACACAACCCATGACCTTCTTTGAAGCATCACTAAATACCACAAAAAAGTTCTACACTTGTGGGTAATGTGAGAACAGGTGCAGTGATAAGAAAAATTTCAACACCTTGAAGATTTATTGACATTCATCACTCCAAGAAAACTTGACTCCCTTCCGAGTTAGCTTGAGAAGAGGGTTTGAAAAACCTGAGAAATTTCTCACAAATCGGCGATAATATCCAGATAACCCCATGAAGCTATCGATATCCATTACCGATGTTGGCCTCGACCATCCCTATATTCTATCTATCTTCAAGGGATCTATAGATATCCCATTTATTGTGATGATATGACCCAAGAATGAGACATTATTCAACCAGAACTCACACTTTCTATTCTTTTCATAGATCTTCTTCTTTCCCAAGGTCTCTAGTACAGTTCTTAGATGCTCCTCATGATCCTCCTTGGGTTTGGAGTATATTAGAATATCATCTATAAAGACTACCACAAATTTGTTGAAGTATCTCTAAGGACTCTATTCATCATGTTCATGAAGATTTATGGGGAATTAGTGAGTCTGAAAGGCATTACAATGAATTCACAGTGCCAGTATCTTGTATGAAAAGCAGTATTGGGGATATCATCCTTATTCACCCTTACATGATAATATCGTAACAAAAAATCTACCTTGGAGAAGTATTGTGCTCCATGCAGCTAATCGAACCAATCATCAATTCGTGGTAGAGGATAATTTTTCTTTATCGTGATTTTATTAACCTCACGATAATCGACGCAAAGGCGCATTGACCCATTCTTCTTCTCAATGAAGAGGACTAGTGCACCCCATGGTGAATTACTTGGGCATGTAAACCCTTTATCCAAATTCTCCTGTAGTTGTTTTTTTAGCTCCTGAAGCTCCAAAACATCCATTATATACAGAGTCTTAGATATTTCCAACACCCCGGGTATAAGGTCAGTTGAGAATTCAACATCTCTTCTAGGAGGAAGACCATCTAATTCATCGAGAAACACTTCAGTAAATTCCATCACAAAAGGCATGTCTTCAAGGATGGTTTTCACCTTAGACTCAATCATCTGACCAAGATATTCATGCTCATAGGGCAGTAATTTCCATGCTTGAGATGATGGTGCTAAAGAATATTCATCTATTTCCTTGCACTTGTATAGAATCAGGGGTAGATTTTCCATATGAAGAGTGATTTTCCCCTCATGGAAATTTATGTAGCCTCTATATAAGGAAATCCAATCCATGCCGATAATTACATCAAATTCCACCAGAGGGAGTATGACTAGGTCCCCCAGGAAGTTAAATCCATATATTGAGATAGGGGAGGAGTTATATTCATGGGATGTAATGATTTCCCCATTTTCCATACTCACTGACATCCTTACTTCCATGAATTTTAGTGGTTTGGGGATTTTTCTACTAAACTTTCGAGATACAAAAGAACGTTTAAAACCAGAATCAAAATGTACGTTCACTATTATTGAATAAATAACTAGTGTACCTATCACCAATTTTGTTTTCGGGGTCTAATTCAGCGGTAGTGATGGAGAAAAGCTCACCCTTACTTCATTGGAGGTTGTTCGTTGCCTCAAAAAACCCTTGGCTTAGGGAACTAATTTTCAAGGTTCCCTAGTTCATTGCTGTTGAAGCAACAAACAATGCATTGAAGTTCGAATTGAGAAATTCTATCCTCTGTTGCAGCTTTAGGGTTTTCTTGTCGGTAGTTACTAGCTAGGTGCCCTTATCTTCCACACCTAAATCATTTACTCGTCCCCTTCAGGCAATTTCTGGGGTGCTTCTTTCCACACCATTGGCAAGTGGGGTGCTAAATTTTCCTAGCACCGTCGGATTTATCCATAGAACTACCAGAATTGAATTCCACCTTACACTTATTATCCCCATGATACCCCTGAGATTCTCTGACCTCCATTTTGACCTTGAGGGCACATCAGACAATTTCCTCGTAGCTGTCGAAGTCAAGGATTGCCAGGGCATTCCGCAGGCTAGGTTTTAGACCATCAATGAAGCCGCCAACCTTTCATTTGGGGGTAATGACAATGTCGGAGGCATATCATGAAAGCCTTTTGAATTTTTTCTTGTACGCTTTGATGGATTCTTCGTCTTTTTGCTTAAGGTAAAGGAAGTCCCTTACCATCTTAAGTTGGAGGGCGTGAGGAAAATATTTATTGAAAAACATTTTCCAGAAATCCTTCCATTCCAACATCTCGATCTCCTCCTCAGGATTTATATTATTGATCAATGTCCCCCATTGATCATCTTCACCCTCCATACGTTAATCATACAGAAGAACCTTCTCTTGTTTGGAACATTGAAAGATGGAGAAGATCTTTTCAATGGAGTTGATCCATTTTTCGGCGATTGAGGGATCAGATAATCCATTAAAAGTAGGAGGTCGTTGTCTCATGAAGCTGTAGATTGTGACATGTTCTTTCTTAGGGGGGGGGTGGGTGGGTTGAACATTACTCTTTACCCATGTTTCTATTAAAATCATGTGTTAACTGAGAGAGTATCATGACAAAGTTCGTGATTCCCACTCCCATTGGATTGGATATCTCATTAGAACAATCATCACATTGATCTTCAAATCAGTTGTTAGCCTGAGTCCTCCTATTACTGGCCATTGGATAGAATAAAAGGAAAGTTAGGGGTAACACATAATGGTTAATTCAAACACAAAAATGACTAACTTATAAATTACTTTTATTTCCTTAACTTGTGAATCTGTATGCTTCAATCTATGTTATCAATGATATACTTTATAACATATATTTTTAGGGGCATTCTTTTATTCCCTTAATAATGCTTCATACTAAGCTTGTGAATTTAAAAAATCATATCCCTCAGGAGAGTCATAACCAAGAGTGTATCAAGGCCCATTGTCGTGTACCAGGATACCCTGGGTCAAGCCCGAAACTCCTTGTCGGAGTTTTCACTCCTAGGTACATCTGTGCCAGAGCCGCCTCTACATGATCGTATCCAGACATGGATGTATTTTCTTGATAAAACACTTACTAAATAATAACCAAAAATTAGGGATGTTTTTATTATACTTAGTGTTGTCTCTAAGGCTTCACTAGGGTTTTCTAATCCTAAACCCAAAAATAACTAAACACATCTTCTGATACCAACTATAACAACCCTGCTTTTGTTACACACTTAAACATGATTTATTACATAAACTTAACATGATAAAACATAGAAGATCGATAGGTATAATGTATTTTGGGATTAGTAACATTACATAACGACTTAAAACATTAAACACAACATATTTATTGAAAAAAATCCTTTACATGACCACTACATTCCCTCATACTTAACATTGCATGGGACAACCTGAGGACATGAATAAGAGAAGGGTGAGCTATAAGGACCAGTATGAAAATAAACAAGGCATAACATGAAGAATACAATATATCTTAGGAAATAGGAATACCAATGGAGCATAAAAGAAACATGAACATAAAGGTATGATATAACATGATTATCATAACATGGAAATGTGGCGACAACACTTAACATGATATTAGCATGATCCAAAGATCATTGCACATGGAGCATGAGTATACCCTAATTGCACTTGAATTAGCATTTTAAAACCCTCATTGTACATGACATATCATGATAAAATCCTTACTCAATGCATTGGATCACTATCAGGGCACACCCTTCTTAAAAATTTAATTTCATGCATAAGTGTGCCACGTGGATCATACAACGTAGATTCATTTAAAATAATCATTTTTTACACAATAAAAGAATGTGAAATTAATTCATTGAACTCTATAATCAATAAGTAAATGTTTATAAAGGTTAATACCCTTGACATAGAAATGGGCATGGTATTCACTACGTAATGACTTTGTCTTGGAAAATCGTTGTGTAATTTTAGCGGCATAATGGCGTGACATAAGAATCCATAAAAATGGTTGATGAGAGATAAATGGGATTCTCATCATATGTAAATGAAATGGAAAATAAGGGGGTAATATAGATATATGTCCCAACAAATTTAATGGAATTTAGATACATAATACAAAATAATTGCTTGAATGTAAATGTGGAGAGAGAAATTCCTTACTAAATTTTGGCATGGTAACGGGTGTATATGGGAGGAATTAATGAGAAAGAAAGGGGTATTTCATCTTTAAAATATGAAGATGGATGTATGGGGGAGGTGAGAAATCATACCCCATCATTTTTAATTGAAAATAAAAGGACATAAAAATATTAAGAAACTTGGATAAAATGAGAAAGGAAGGAATCCCTAACTTGGAAGTGTGATCCCAAATGCCTGAGAGAGGCTTGAGAGAGGATTCTTGGGAGATTGTGGCACCTTTGGAGGATTATAGAGAGATGAGTTCAGAGGATGTATTAACTCCAAAGCCTTTTAGTGAAGTAGAATTGGTAATTTTGTGGGTTTATATAGGGAAGGAGAGGGAATTCTATATTATTTAGGTTTGGGACACCAGACATTAAACTAATCAAAACCACAAACCAGACCATGGTTTTTTACAAAGGGAAGTGAAAAAAATATTTTATAAGGCCAATGTCCTAAATTCTTAAAATAATAGAGTTGATTATGTGGAGGTGAGTCACACTCTCAAGGAAATAAATTTGAAAAGCTAAAAAATTTTATAAGTCTTGGAGGGTCCACTAAGGCTTTGTAAATTAAATGAAACAAACCTAAGATCACATTATTCTAATATTAAAACATATATTTTCTTAATATAATGTTTATATTATTTTATTACATCACTACTGGTTCATTATGATGTTATAAAACACATTATATATTTATACGGTATTTAATTTTTGCCCAAAAATTCGACTATCTCAGAAAATTATGAAAAATTCACCATTTGATAATTTCGACATCCTGATTCCAAAAATAATATTCCTTTTATCTAAATAATTTTTTAAATATTTTAATTTTATTTTTTAAAATAAAAACCAACTTTTATAAAAAATTCATGGGTTTTAAAAATATAGCTTTCAAACCCTAATAAAAATCACAATTGTATTTACAATAATTACACTATAATTTATATAATATAAAATGAAATTTAGTAATAATATTTAATTAAAATATTATTTAATTAAAAAATCCATTAATTCATCAAAATGGTTTTCTTAATTAACTGAAAATGCTATTTTTTCTTTAAAAACCATTTACAAAGTAATACTAATAAAATGAATGTATATTTTTTGTTATATACAAAAATAATGCACATAATCATAGGGATAAGGTATTGTTACATAACCCATTATAACACCCACATATGACCTAAGGTTATAGGATTGCGATGGTGACAGACTCTTGGCGTGGCTCAGATAACATCTCTCGGGTGGTAATATCTATCAACATCCACTTCTCCCATAGATAGTTCTGTTCGAGCTTAATGTGTTGAAGCTCAGTTTGGGTTTGGTCAAGGTATAAGACCAATGATTCCACCTCCTTTCCGAGCTCTGCAAAATGGGATTCATATGGAGAAATTCAACTGGATGAGGCCATCACTTCCTTTGTCTTAGTAAATTGGATTTTTTAAAGCCCTATATTTATACTAATCATGTGATCACTATTCAATGGCTATATTAGCAATGATCACAATTCTTAATAGAATTTTAAAATCCAAAAAAATAAAACCATGGAAGTTCACATTTTATATAACAATTTGAAAAAATAATACATTTAATTAGATCAAGAGGAGTTTTCATTAACAAAAGTTTGGGTCGTTACAGGGTGAGTTTAGATTATCAGTATGGGTGATCATGAGGGATATAAATAATCATGGAATAGGATGACCACAAGGTAAATATAACATATCCATTTTCTGGTTCTCAATATGAAATAATAATACCATGAAAATATTAGATCATAAGCTCTAAAATAAATACATTAGAAGTATGATCAATAAGGATGTTAGAGAAATAATAATCATTATATAATCATAACATGATAATGTTTCATTATAATCAAAAGAAATTATAATCATTGAGGAATAGATATAAAAAGAATGTACATGAAAAATCTTGTGAACATAGATAAAAAGCGGTCATACTCACACATCAAAATGTGGTCTAATCTATTCAAAATGTTGTCCATGAATTTTTCTATGTACATAGCTTGAATGTTATTATAGGAATTCATCAATATGTAAAAAAATATATTCACAATCATGTATATTATTATCTTCATCATATCATGAGAAATAAAAACCACTTTATCCAATGCATTAGAGGGATATAATATACCCAACTGTCACATATTCATTATTATATCAAATAAATTTCACAATATCATAAAACATTAATCATATAATTGTAGAATATACCATGGAAGATATATAGATTTTGTAAAAATATCATATTAAAAAACATAACATATCCATTGAAAGAATAAATATGGTATCATTGGATAATAACCATATTAAAACATAATTAACAATGAAGGATGTTATCATAGATGATAATTTCTTTTTGAGGATCACTATAATTTTTTTTGAGGAAAATACACATTTCATTTTTAAATAATATATTCGAATATAAAACCTTTCCAAATATTGAAAAAATGTATTTATTTAAACAACCTCGAAAACTTGTAAAGAAATATTCCAAGCATTGTGAAATCTTGATGGTGGGAAATTCTTTTCATTCTATATAAGTTAAAATAAAATATTCCTTTCATACTTTTGTAATAAGGCAAAAAACTATCTAGTTTATAAAATCATAAGAATATTTGTTGAAACATTTTTAAAAAATTCAATAATGGTATAAAATCAATTTATAGAATCATTGTAGATATTAAAACATTAGTTCCATACCATTTTAGGGTAAACATGGACATGAAAGAAAAATAATTTTTAACTAAATCGTAAAACATATTCATTTTTTCATAATTTTTATAATTTATTGTGTACATATAGTGAGAAAATGGAAAGGAAACCATGTAATTACCAAAAAAAGATGGGAAGAATATTAAAAATATTTCTCAGATACACATAATACAATTTCCTAAAATAATTCAAGCATAAACAACCCCGATTAAAATAGGATTGAAACATAAATACCTTACCTAAATACTCATCTTTCTTCGTACATGTTTGAGAATAAGGTATAAAAAATATAACTTTATTATAAATATATTCCAAAATAATAGTCATATATATAATTCCATATATGATTTTATTATAACATCTTATCACCCATTTATTAACAATACGTTATTAAAATAACTCATCTGAGTGTTAACTTCTTCTTTTTTCATACATGTTTTGATTCCATAGTCTTAGTTTTTATAATTTGACTAGGGTTACATCATATTTTAATTGTTAAATATGATATTAATATCATATATATATATATATATTATTTATATATATAGTCATCCATAAATAGTATAGATAGAAAAATAAACCACATTGTTCATAGAGAAGGTAGGTCTTACGTACACATTAACAATGTTTCCATTTTCTAATAGATGAAACAAAATAATGATAAACAATAATTCTAATTCAAAGAATAATTATTATAAAATATAAATCATATATATTCATAAAATATATCATTATTACCATCCTTGTAAAGAAAAAATGAAAAATGAATCATATCGCATCGTGGAGGTGGTAGTCCATATGCACGAATGAGAGACGTTACCACTTTCTGACAGATTGGATTATAAGAAGGTAGATATGATATTATCATTATAGAATAATTATTAACTCCTGAATATAATACATAGACATTGAATCCATAATAATACCCATCCAAAAAATATGGTGATAAAAGGTGAATTGAATTGCAATGTGGAGACAGTGACTTGTACGTCAGAACATGTGGTATCTTTCACATTCTATTTGATGAAGAGGAGGGTGTATAATAGTTTTTCCATAATCATAATAAGAATGAATTGTATTAAAGATTCCTAATTCAACATAATATCCTTAGACTGTTTGGTGATGCCTTTACAAGTTCATCTTAGCGACTTGAGATCAAATTCGAGTAGAGACATATTTCTAAGTTATTATAGCAGCACTATAGTAGATGGAACTATTCATCTATTTGGGATTTCAAACCACATGTTTGGTCCTTGAGTCCTTCAAGAAATTCAAGACACATGAAGGCCTTAAGGTCACCTCAAGGCCTTCAGGTGACATGTAATTGTGTTTTAATGGACTAGGTAGACTCTACAAAAGAGCAGGCTCTAGATGAGGCTTGAGAGCAGGTGCATTCAATAGAGAACAGATAACAGATTTGGAAGAATGAGAGGGTATAAAAATTTCCATTGGGACCAGCATATGTGTGCATGGGAAGCCTATCGGAAAATCCATGCGAAGGTGGAGAGATTACATCATCATGTAGACATTAAGGAGGTGAAGTTCTAAGTAGTTATAGTCTGAATGATTTCCTCTAAGACCTTCGGATCATGTAATGTCACGAAGTATCTAGGATATGTAAGGGTTCCCCTTCAACCTTTAAAATGGGTATTATAGAAAATGAATAAAAATATAAGGCCTTCCATATATTCCACGTAAGATACTTAATTCATTATTTTAGAATATGTTCCATGTATTTAGTAGGGGTTCAAGAAGAAATAAAATAAAAAATTCTGGGTTGGTAGTTATACCTATTCATTGAGAACCCTCAAAAATATTACACATTAATCCTTGAAGTGATGGACTTTTTGAAATACTATATTCTATAAGATATAGTGAAGTATGATAATATGATAATATGGTAGGGATTGGATGATGTAGAAGTCTCAAAGGTTGTGAGTAATAGTGGATAAGAGGTTCCCTTTTATAAGTGATGGGAGAGGTACCCTTACAACTACTCAAAATATTAAAATATGATAAATTGATTCTTAGTTAATATATGTAACATTTCATGTTTTGGATCCACCAAAATTTCCCAATGGAATTTTAATTTTTTTATCATTTGGTGGATTGATGAATTCTAAAATAATATTTAGAATGTAAATCCAAGCTTTGGAACTCTTAAAAGGGGTATTGTTTGATGGTTTTTAAGGATTGATTGATTTCTTGGGAGTTAGAATGAGTTTCATTAATGGGGTGGAAATTATGGTTCCTCCCTCTAACATATTTCTTTACTTATCCTATTTTCTCTCATATTCCTCCCACACAAAACAACCAATCGACCACTCTTTGTTCTCTCCTCTAAGAATCCATGAATCTCCCTCATAGGGTATTATAATATCTCACTGTTAGTTGCATTGGATGAGTATCAACAAGTATATGAATCATCTATCATATATTCTTCATTTATCTTTCAACCTTTAGAGATATTTCACGGGTTTTAATTTTCTTTATTTTCAAGGCATTTTTTATTTCATAAATTTCTCTCGAACCATCTCAAATCAAAGCTCAATATTGGATGAGTGGACCATCCTAGGCATAAGGTAGGTGGTCTCCTGATTTTCCATTAATGTATAGCATGTTTTTTAAATACACCTTTGTTCCACACATCAAATTTTCGGTGTGTTTCCTCTTAAATGAAAAATATTATGTACATTCTTATGAATAAATTCATATTTCCAATGCACTTTTAAAATTCATCATTAGAGGATATCTACCTTGATTATAACCACCCCTTGGGTTTCATCTCCCATGCACCTTGACCTTTGTTCTTAGGCTTGGAATTAAAATTCACCATTAAAGGGTTGTTGACATTCCCCTCCCAGAATGAAATGCTATATAGAATTAAATTAATGATGAATGGTGTTATTCCCCCCCCCCCAGCTAAAGATAATTATTTATATTATGACACAACCATCCTTGTTGATAAAGTGGACAATTGAAATAGAATAAAATCATTATGATAAAGATCAACGCTTGGACCAAATCAACTAATGAACAGAATGATTGACCCATATCACATGATAAATATCTTGTAGTTTTGACCTTTCCATGACCCTATAAATTTAATTATAATTGGAATGAACTAAATTGTATAATCTAATTGTTGTAATAAATTCTTATAGACATGTCCTTCCTTAGTTTTTATAATTAAATTGAATTTAATGAACATGATGTGTCATATAATGTAATGGATATATATATATAAATCATGGTCAATGGTTTATTATTAAATGTGTGTTCCTATTTTATATTATTATTCATGATACTCATGCATGGCATCCCCTCTTTAAATGTGATACTTGGGAATGACATCCCCATTTGATTATGATATTTTGGCATGGTGTCCTAAGGAGATTATGATATTCGGGCATGAAGTCCCTATTGATTTATGATACTTGAGAATGGAGTACATAGTAATTGTGTCCCTTGTTGTTATTCATTGGGTATGATTGGGAATGACATACCTAATCACTTAATGAGATTTTTGTGAATATGAATGGATTCCAGAGTTATACCTCGGGTCATGGATGGTCATAATATTTGTATATATAGCTATAAATTTAACTACATATATATTCCATATATATACATACATAAGTATATAAATATATACATATGTATAGAGACACTTACTAATAGGTGTTCTTACCTATTCCAAATTAGGCATTATGAGTTGGGAATCTATTTAAGAACCAGATTCCTTCTTGTTTACCTTTATCTATTTACTACTTTAGTATTATACCCTCACACTTCTGTATTATATATAAATAGAATGTATAGAATTATAAACCATTTTTAGTGTCATAATGAGTAGATCTAAAACCCGGTTTGGACTCCATTTGGTATCTGAATATATATCATAGTTGTAGGTTTTGAATTATAGATAATGTTTTCACTGTTATATTTTTACGTGGGAGCATAGGAGCACTATATTGAGCTAGAGATTAGGATGATCATTGAGACTTACTTGGGGGGGGGGGGGGTTATTTCTCTTTATGTACTTTTTATATATTACCCTTTTATGTATTATTTTTGAGCTTTACATGGACATTTATAGTTGTATTATTTGGAATTATCCAATTGTAAGTATTTCATTTTATCAGTTATTATTGTCTTTTGTTGCATTCCATTTATAATGCTTCCACTATTTATTGATTTAATTTAATTATACATCTATTCCACTGTAATCATGAGGGTATAGTCTCCTCACCATACCACTATTTTTCCCTCAATACTAGTTGGCGGACTCTGTTGTACGGTGTGGCGCACACGAGGCCATGTGACTGACCAGCTCGAGGCACCGTTTTAGTGGATCTTGGGAAAAAAATCACAAAATGCTTCACAATTTATAGATATTTAATGGTTAGTTTTTATTTGGTTGAAATAGAATCAACTAATAAATTTTATATTGAATTAATATGAGTTTTAAACCATCTCATTTTTTTAACACCTTAGTTAACCTATTTTATCCTAATCGCAGTAACATATTTTCCACTCTTAAAGGGTTATGGTTTTACTTATAGGTTAAAATTTTCTTCATAAATGGATAAAGGGAGATATTTTCATACATATCTTATCCCATTTTCATTTCTCAATGCTTTAATGATTTTTATATAATTTAATAAAATATTGTTTTCCTAAAATATCATTAATATCATTTTGGACAAAATTCATTTAATTTAACTTTAAAGAAATCAAGTAAAATATGGAATTAAAATATAATAATTTTCTACAACACTAACATTTTATATTAATCTATATAGTTCATGTAAAACTTTTATTCACAAAAATTATATTACTTTTAAAATCAAAATCATTTATTTTATTTTGTTGTTAATTGAAGAAATACTATTTTGGTTTTTCCTAAGAATTTATAGTAATTATATAATGACTATAAATGAGAAATTAATTAACATTAATAAAATAATTTCATTATTTTCATAAAAAACCATTAATATTCATTCAAACCTTAATTATTTTCCTATTTGAACACATAAGAGACATTTAAAATTAAGAGAGTGAAATTTTTTATTTTTCTTTTCCTGAAATATTATATAGTTATTTTTCATGGGAAAGTAATAATTAAAAATTAAATATTGATAATAAGGTGATATGGGTTCAGCCTAATTCATAAAATAATAATCAGGAAGAAAAAGGGGATCATATTACATTGATTTATCCTAGGTTAACCTGATTTACGTTTTACCGAGGTGATAAATATTACCATGGTAATAATTTCTAATGTAAAAAAATAAATGGGACCTATTTTAAAAATTTTTACCACTAGATTATAAATATGGAATATATTTTTTCACAATTCAATTTCTATAAGTGATATAAATTCATTTTAAAATTTGTGCATAAAATGCGATGAAAAATATTTTTTATAAAAGTACTTTTAAGCTTAAAAATGGATATATATTCTTATCTCATACCTAGGAAAACATTATATGAATGTTGAAATATTTTATTGAATATATAATATTTATATCATATTAAAAAATCACTAATATTTATTATTTTAATTTATTAAGTTAAAAAAAATATTGCGTGAATAAGTTTTTTTAGAAAACAAATTCTTTATTTTAAAATTATTTTAATTTTAATTTCATATTAATTGATAACCAATAAATTTATTTTAGATTTTTACGAACCAAAAATATTTAATAATCTAAGTAGTCCTATTCATACCCACCAATCCGAAATATATGATATAACTATCAAATTAGAAAATAATATTAACAGTATATAAGAGTTAATTTAAGGTTGGTGTTTCTTGTAATGAAAGATATCGATGAAATAAAATTTATTTATAGAACAATAACATAATATCTTAGGGTGATAAATTCTACCCCCTAAAAGAAATTTTTCCCACGAAATTCAATTAATCTAATACATGCAAAGTGATTATCTATATTTCATCACATCCTCAGATTCCCAAGAAGATCCTTTGAATTTTTATTCATCTTGAGAACTACAACTAGGTGAGTAGTCATGTTTCGTAGGACTTTATATCTAAACACAATATTTATAAATGTTTTTATTTATAGAAAGAATCATGATACAATGGTAAAACATTCATTTTTATTACTTGTGAATGATTTTTTATGTACTTCCACATGAGAGATACATGGAAATATCATGAACAAGAGTGTTGTTCGGTGGAAGCACTAAGTGAAAAGATGCAATCCCTACTCGATAGAGATTCTTAGAGGAGAAAATATACCTAAGGATCAAATTTACCTTCTCTAATAATATCATAACCTTATTCCATGGTGAGATTCATAAAAACAAATTCTCACTAAATTCTCACTCCAGATCTAAATAATGATTATCAATATAGATATTCTATCGACTTTGAGCTACCTTGATGTGATGATTAATTTCACTCACTTTCTCTACCATTTCCCCTACTAGCTTAGGTCCCAATATTATTCATTATGTAACTTCATTGTAGTACATTGGAGTTCTATACTCCTTTCATAGAGAGATTCAAAAGTAGCCATATAAATGCCGGAGTGAAAGCTATTGTTGTATGAAAACCTAACCAGAGGAAGGTGTTGATCCTAAACACCATTTAAATCCATAGAACAAGATCTCATTATATCTTATAGGGTTTTAATTGTTCTCTTATTATAGAAATCTATATGAGGATCATAAGTAGTATTGAAACTCAAATATGTATATAGAGTTTGCTAAAGACTTCCCCAGAACATCGAGGTTAACCTCAGATCCTAATTAGATATAATAGAATGTGGTACACCATGAAACCTCAAAAAATTTATATTTTCTATTCTTTAAATATGATAAAGTTAGAAATTTTATATAATAATAATGAACTATAATTAATTCATAATGTGATCTACTACAACCCGTATAGAATTATGGTGTTTAGATGTTTTTGGGAGTTCAACGACAAAATCAATGGTGATTTTTTCCCATTTACATTATGGTATGAGTAATCTTTGTAACATCCCTTTAAAATTAAATATCTCCACTATAATGTGTTGGCATAACAAGAACCGAGATAAAAATTATGCAATATATCTTTACATATTGTCACACTGTAAATATTCTTTCAGATATCTATAAATCTTCGTAATTCCAGGATGAATAGAAAACATTAAACTATGATCATCGTTCAAAAAAAATTTATTTAAATATGGTATGGATGGAACATATAAATAGTTCCTGAACATTATCATTCTATCACAATAATATTTTAACATAGAAAAATTTCTCATGGTATTTTTTGGTTCTACATTGTCCTTCTATACCCCTTTATTCCCCACATGGATAGATAGTTGGATATTAGTTTGAGAATGATAATATTTCTCCCCTTCCATAAATATTTTCAGATACATTATTTGGAAACATAGAGATATTGTATCCTTTATGATCCTTATCATAAATAATATATCCCAATTCTTTAAAATTAGAAAATCTTCCACCTTTATCCCCTTATAAGGGTGGTAATGTATTGAGAAGCTATAATCATTAATAAACTCTAACCATATTTTATGGTGAATATTAAAATCTTTCTGTATAAATATATACTTTAAACTTTTATGATAAGTATATATATATATATATCAAACATTTCTCTATAAAGATAATAGATCCATATTTTTAATGAAAAAATTACAACAACTAACTTGAAATCATGATTTGGGTGATTTTGATCATGAACCTTCAATTATCATGAGGCATAAGATATCACTATATAATTATGAATGAAAAAACACCCCATTCCCTTATTTGAGGAATCACTATTGATCACAAACCCTTCTCTACTGCAGGGTAATGTAAGCATAAGTGTTCTATATAACCTTCTCTTTAGTTCCTTGAAATTTTGTTCACATTCATCTATCCAAAGGAACCAAGATCCCTTCTATGTTAACTTGGTGAGTGTATTAGATATGCTTTTGAAATTATCCACAAAGAATCAATAATATACAGACAATGAAATTTTTTTAGTTCTTAGTCATAGTGGATGGTCTAGTCTAATATTTAATAACTTCTATCTTTGATGGATCCACTGATATAACCTCTATTGAGATTATATGACCCATAAATGATACTTTTTGTTGTTAAAATTCACATTTTTTTGAAATTTTTTATACTAATTATCCCCAGGGTCTTCATTACAATCCTCAGATGAGCATCATGTTCTTTCTTTCTATTTGAATATATAAGAATATAATCTATAAAGACGACCAAAACATGATCTGTGTAATATCTAAATATTCTATTCATGAAATATATAATGATAAAATGGTTATTAGTAAGACCACATAGCATCACTCTAAATTCATAGAGTCCATACTTTGTAGTAATGCTGTCTTGGGTATATCATCCTTATTGACCATCAATTGATGATATCCAGAATGAATTTCAATCATTGAATTTTATTTACCTCCATGTAGTTGGTAAATCACATAATCAATAAGGGGTATATGAATCTTTTTCTCGATAGTGATATTGTTATGTTCTTGATAATAAATATAGAGTCACATTCATCCATATTTCTTATTAATAAAAAAACAGGTTCTCCCTATGGTGATGCACTTGAATGAATAAATCCATTTCCATTATTCTTATGGTGTTTATTCTTCATTTCATGTAACTCAATCATGGACATTCTATTTTGAGTCTTTGAAATTTGTGCAACAATGTATATGAGTTTTATTGATAAATCACCATCAATATTCAGTGAAAGTCTTAGAAACTCTTCAAAAAACACATCAATAAACTACCATATTGTAGACACCGAAAAGTGCGTAAGTGTTGAAGGAAGTTTTGAAATGAAAAAGAGATGTCATATTCGGACCTGGAGACCCGACCCGGAGGGCCCGAAGGTGTTGTGCGAAAAAACGGTGAAGTGCGCGAAAAAATATGTGCCGCGCAAAAAGTACTGGGATTCACGAAGAGTCCCCGGCGCAGGCGCAAAATAATTTCGCTCTCACACCGCGCGCAGTTGATATTGCGCGCCGCCACCTCTATCACACAATTATTTCATGCAGCCCTGAATTCCATGCCACCGGATGCCTATAAATAGAAGGAGACCCCCTTCCTTTTTGGTGCTGAAGAATTTGAACTGCCTCTCGTGCGTGAAATTCGCTTTCCACGCGTGCGCTATATGACCTTCAGGTATGGTTCTTTTTCACACCAAGTCACCCCAGGGTCCACCTTTATGTTAGATCCCCATGACTTAGACTAAACTCCAAACCCCTTCGGGGTCCTCCCCTTGCGCGCAATCCCTTCTATGGCATGAAAGTCGGCCAAGCTACACGCAATCCTTCCTTTTCACGCACACCCCTTACTTTGCGCGCAATATCTTCCCTTGCGCGCAATCCCTTCGAGTCGCGTAAGAAACCTCATCCCCTTATTTCACGCAAGCATCACTGATTTCGTGCCAGCCTAGGGCTTTTCACTTCAAACCCCTTTATTTCGCATGAATCCCAAGAGTTGCGCACAATCCACCGGTGCCCTTCACCTCGGTGCTCCCCGGGCGACCACTTGCGCGAGCGCCCGATGCCCTTCTCCCGGGTGCCATTAACAGGTGTCTTGTGCACCCCAGGCATCTGCATCATACGTGGTTTTCCCATACGAACTTTTAGCCTTGTACAAAGTAACTTCAAAGTCCCTTAGACAATCCTTCCCGTTGTGTTGCTTCGTCTCATTCTTCTTCGCATAGGCACGCTAATGGCTATTGATTCTTTGATTAGCCGCGCTAATGTGGACCCCTCGATGGTTCGCTTTGCGACACCCCCTCGCTAAGGCCTTGCCGATGCCTTCCCTTACACCAGGGACATAGGGAACCGTTCATGTAAGTTTTAGGGGTGTGAAGCGAACCCACCTCATCCGAGCAGCAGGACGTTAAACTGCCAAGCACCATCGTCCTCAACACATGATGTTAAACTGTGACCTGGCCCTGTGCCTCGCACGCAGGGTCCCCCCACCTCGGAAATTCTCCACGCCCACTCATCGTCATGGGGATGGGATCATCCCTCACAAGGGGTGATTTATTGGAGTGGTGTTTGTCCATGGGGAAGGGCATCCACCTTGGTGTAAGCCCCCAACTTTCCTTGTAGGAGGAAACACCGCTGTTCCTGCTCACTTCCTCGGTGCCAAAGCCAGTGGAGGGTGAGATAGGGAACGAGACTACTCCTTTATTCCATCCTAAATCCCTCTCTTGCTGCGCTTTGTCACCATGGGACTCCATCCTAGTGTAATTCCCGACACTATGGGCTACTCAACGCGTAAGCCCCTCGTCATTTCCCACAGACGCACCCTTCGTGATGTGATCGTCAGGTATCTGATGTATCTTTTTTCTCACACCGAGCATGAATCCCATGAGCTTGGAGTGAGCACCAACCGTGAAAAACCTTGGGCCGCCTCAGAGCGTAAGCCCCAAATACCATCGTCCAAGCTGCAGGACATTAAACTGCCAAGCACCCTTGTCCTGTATGACATTAAACTGTTCACCAGAACTATGGGGACTTTGATCCGTGCTAAGGCATGGTACGTAGGAAGCCTCCATGAGGTTTAAGCCCTACCAACTTGGGCCGCCTCAGAGTGTAATCCCCAATCCAACCGAACTATGGGGACTTTGATCCATGCCAAAGCATGGTACGTATGAATCCTCCACGAGGTTCAAGCCCACCACCCGGTCATTCCGACCATCCTCACGTCGGTTCACCAACATCTTGGGCCGCCTCAGAGTGTAAGACCCAATCCACCCGAACAATGGGGACTTTGATCCATGCAATGTAATGGTATGTAGGAAGCCTCCATGAGGTTCAATCACCCCAACCAGCCGTTCCAACCGTCCTCACATCGTTTCACCAACATCTTGGGCCACCTCAGAGTGTAACCCCCAATCCATCCCAAACTACGTGGACTTTGATTACCTGCCACGGGGATACGTAGAAAGCTTCCACAAGGTTCAATCCCAACTCCTATGACTCATCATGATCTCTACCTCGAGCCTATGTGTCTTGGCAAGCTCATGCCCCAACCCAGAGGTTCCACTTCCTCTGGGTCCCATCCATGCGTCCATTCTCGCGGGTCGCCTCCTCAGGTGTTCCATTGTTCCTTCAAACTACACAGACATTGATTCCCTTCCATGGGGATATGTAGGAAGCCTCTTCAAGGCTCAATCCTAGAGCCATCATCTATCCTAATTCTTACCCGGGCTGCCACATCCCGGTGAGATCATGCCACCTCACTCCCCTCCACAGTGTTTGGGAAGCCGCCCACATGTTGGCCCTAATGTCGGTGTTCCCTCCAAGGGGTTTCTCCATCTGATCCACTCTAACCAGTGTTTTGATCAGTCCGATCCGTCTCTGATGGACGTTAAACTTGTGGCATACCCTGTGTTAAACATGGTAAGTTGAGGAAAACCTTATATACATGCATATGGCATAGTATTCCCTGCATTCAATGTGGGATGCCTCGGGATTCTGCGCCTCGAGAAGCCCTATGATAAGGGACATAAGACAGACATGCCAATCCCCAGTGACATGATGCACTAGTGATACCCCAACGTGACTACTCTCCCAACCAAAGGTTACTTCCCTGATCGGACTCCTTCGAAGGTCTTGAAAGAAGCGGTGTAATTAACTGGCATCCATGAAGATATGGTTCCAGGAAGACCTTCACGAACTAAGTTTTAAATCTATGAGGGAGACCCAGACTAGGTGAAGAGGTCCGAGGAGTAATCCATGGATAGAAGAACCGACATCCCATCAGGGAAACCATAGGTGTTAGATAAGAAATAAAGAATAAATTGATTCAACAATCTAATTTAACCAATCAAGGTCATTTAAAGGGTACAAAATCCCAGATCAAATAATTATAGATAAAATCGATGAACAAACTTTTAATCAATGGTGGAAGATGAATTTGATGAGCCCTACCTTGATTTATAATCGATTATTGGTGATGAATACATTCACTAGCATTGTGAATGATCTTTTGTTTTAACTACCTATTGATCCACCTTGATTCTATCATCATTCATTGTCTAATGCCAATTTACCAGTGAAGAACGCCCTCAACCCTCCTATCAAGGGTCACAAGGTTATGCGGCTAACCCTATAGAATTTATATAGCAATAATCATATTAATAGATATTAGGTTAACCATATTAAATGAAATAATTTGATAATTTAATTAATTAATCTACTAACAAACTTTCCAATGAATGCCTAATAAAAAGGTTCACCACTTACTAACTTTATGACCTGACTAAGGTAAACTCAATTTTCCAGATTCAACTGTGGTCTCAAATTTATGATTCGATGATATAATCAAGAAAAAACCCATTATTTCTAAAAAATTACATGTGCGTGATATTAATATATTTAATATTTTTATATTATTAACTCTAGACTCACCAGGACTTGGAATATCATGTTGTCTCGACACCTGGATTTGAAAATATTTCTTAATAAATTTCAAAGTCTTACAAGGAAAAAATAGAGTTAGTATATTATTCCCCCCTTCAAGGATTTTAATCCCTAAAAAGAACAAGCTAATGGAAAGGTGGGGATAATGAACCCACATCTGGGTCTTCAACTCCTAAGATATATCCCATGTTCTTATATGCTGCCACATAACTTGATCCAATGGAATGGACATTACATGCATGATACTCTACTATCAATCCTTGATCACCACTCGGTACTCCATGGAGGTGGAACTATACTTGATTTTTCACTCACCAAGTCAATGATGTGCATATGATTATTTATATATCTACTCAGTTGTGACATGTGGAAGATTTCATGCACCCACTAAAACTATGGGGGTAAGATTAGGGTGTCTGAAATGTCACCAAACCTCTGTAGGGTATTGAATGGATTGATGAAACTTTGTGATAACTTGCTTTCCTGAACAAACCTCCGTAATCTTCATCATGAGGAGCATCTTTGGAAAAATGTTTTCAAACTACATGAAATCCAGGGGACAATGAAATTGATCTGTATAAGGTTTCTATCAGTTTTGGATTGTCCTCATATGCTCCTTGATTAGATAAAATATCTCCATCATTTCCTACACTATCTGTGGCCCAAATAGAGTTGCCTCACTAATCTCAATCCATCACAATGGTTACCTTTAGGGTTTCCCATATAGGGTCTCGAAAGGTGTCATTCCAATTGTAGAGTGATAAATATTATTATAAGAAATGTATACCAATGTAAATTGATCCTAAAAACTCAAGAAAAAGTAAAAAACACAAGCACTCAAAATATCCTCCAACACTAGGATGGTGACTCGATCATCCCATCAGTCCGAGGGTAAAACGTCTTACTCATCCGCAACTAGGTCATGAATTCCTCTTACAGAATTTTCCAAAACTAATACAAGAATAAAGAATCATATTTATATATAATATTAAATGTTACCTTCATGAATTTTGATAATATAATTCATTTAAAACTATCAAATACACTCCACCTAACTCTACTCCCTGATTGTATGAAATTGTGTCGACTTCACGAGTCTGTCAGTAATCACCAAGATGACATCATGGCCTCTCGCTACCCATGATATAATTATAAAAAATTCCATGTGTATTTCATCTAATTTCAAATTTTTGAACTTAATATGATTTCAAAAATCATTCAGAACAAGGTGATCGGCCTTCACTTTCTAACATGTGAGACACTGAGAGATGAACTCATCCACACTCTACATCATTTAATCCCAAAACAACAACCACTTAAGGCCCCCATACATCTTACCTCCACCAATATTTATAGAAAAACTATATGTGTGAAAATACCTCATCACCTCCCCTCACATCAATACAGAACCACCATCCATCCCATTATATTTTTTATGGGCTCCATTATTTAGAAAATCCATTTGGTGAATCTCCTTAGGATATATTTTCATGAAGAAACTCCTAGTCAATGTATCCCAACTTACCCTCAATCATATGATGTATAAGTGGAGGATTCATCACTATAGAATAATGAACAGTTACACCACTCTCCCACACCAAGTTTAGCAACAAAGAATCCAACTGCTTAGATGCCTCCTCCACCGAAGGAGAACAACACTCCCTAATAAGGGCACTACCACCACTTTTCCCTTCCTAGGAATATATGATAACTTGAAGAAATATTCCTATTGGAACTATAAATAGAAACTCTATCTCTATTTCATATATCTCTATATGAAGATATAAGTAATATTCTAATGGTTTGAGTCAACAATAATGGACTGTCCTAGAATATCGTGCCTCCACTTATTCAGAGTGAATACTACAACAACCAACTACATGTCATGAGTCATGTAGTTCTACTCATGGGGTATCAACTACCAGGACCCATATGTGATAATAGACTACACAAAATCAACATGAAACTAACCGCATGTCTATAAAAGTCATGATACACTACGTATTCCACTACCTCCTTAGGTAGCCTCATCATAAGAGAATTAGATAACCTCAGCCTAAACTACTCAATGGATCTTTGAGACTGCTCAGTCAAGTTATAAAGATTCTCTTTTTATTTTAGGGTGGTCCAAGGTGAAACAATTTTATATAAGTCTTCCACAAACCTCTTAGAGTATCCCACCAAACCAATAAAACATCATACCTATGACATTCTCTTAGATGGATCCCCAGTATGTGCTAAATCAATCTTATTCAGGTACATAGCTAATCAATGACCATATATGAATTTCCCTAGAAATTGAACCTCATAAACCCATAAATGGCACTTGGATATCTTACTGTAAACCTAGTGCTCCCAAAGCAAGTATAGGACCATCCTTAAGTGCTCTAAAGGATCCTCCTCTAAAAAAAATAAATGAGAATTTCATAAATAATGATAAAAAAATAAGTCCCAGTATAGAAGGAATATCTAGTTCATAAATTCCATAATCATAGTGGGGGAATTCATCACACTGAAAGGAAACACAAGGAACTCATAGTGTCCATAGAGACATCAGGATGCCATCTTCAGAATATAAACCTTGTGAACCCTTAAATAGTTGTAGTCATACCTAAGATGTATCTTAGAGAACAAACTTATTCCTTTAAATTAATCAATTAGGTAGTTAATACTCAATAATGGGTACTTATTCTTGATAATTTCCTAGTTCATGTTAGGATAATAAATACAAAGATGAAAGATTCCCTCATATTTTTTCATGAACAAAACCAGAGATTCCCAAGGGGTACACTAGCTATAATAAAACCCTTCTCTATAAGGTCCTCTAACTGCAACCTCATCTCCGAGAGCTCATTAGGGGACATTAAATATGCTTAATAAGATATCGATATGATCCCATGGTGAAATCCAATAATGAAATCCATCTCTCACCACATAGGTAGTCATAAAACATCCTTTTCTAAGGAAACCATAATGTTATCCACTATCATAGGAATCCATATGTATGAAGAGACCACTATTACATGCGATAGAATCACCAATTTAAGGGTGATGGTATATAGATTCATTCTCGCAAAAACCACTCACTGAACCATGGAATCTATTTCACATGTAAAAGAAAATCTCACCCCATCTATCTAAAGACATCTGACCCACCTGTAATGACTTTAAATATGGGAATTAACCATGAAAAATGAGACCATACCAAAAATGACTTCCTAAATAATCATTTTGATAATCAAAAGGAACCAAATAAAACTCTATCCACTGAAAAATTGCTCTCAAAAATAGTTGAAATGAGATATCTATGAATAACACCAAGTTAGAACCTCTACCAAAAGCCATTGTGCCATGGTATAAATAGGGATCTCTAGATCTCAAAAAAGGGATATAGAAATGAATTAGTTAATCATACGTGTGTCTAAAAGTACTAGGTATAGTATAGGATAATCATATATCATACCTCATATCATCTTATAAGCTACCTGGACATAAGTCTCCATGGTTTGCAACTACATTCAACCTCATTCGTCAGCTCCCTGAGTCTAGAGTGGGCTGACTTGTGGTAGTGGTAGTATCTCTTGGTGGCTCTCTCCAACAATATCTCATTCACATAAATCCCCTACTACTTCTCTTTTAGAAATATATCCTTAGGTGCTACCCTGGTCAAGAATGGTTGAACCATGATCATAATGCTACATCTTTCATTGTTTTCCATCCACTACTTGCCTTCCATCATCGACACATCAGGTCCGGAAAAAATGTTCCATGTGACCACAACCATCACATGAATAGCATCAAACATATCTGGGATGACTTGGTCATTTATGAGAACCCTACACTACATGTCCATGTGACTATGAATGACCATGGAAAGATCTCATGCATCGTGATCCTGACAACCAACACATGTTAGATTCCATAGATGATTAAGACATATGACACCCACTCTATGTTACAGCTATATAGAATCCCTCAACTAAGTAGATCTACTTCACTGTAAACCACTCTATCACCCCAGCATTGGTTGTAATGTAAAGGGAAACCACACCAGAACGAATGTCTCTATGGATTCCCTGCTCTAACTGACACACCTAGAAGTAATCATCCTTAACCATATCTACGTAGTATAGTGTAAGGACAGGTAACCTAGAAGAATACTCAATAACCATCATACTACCCAAAAAAGACCCAGAAGCTCCAAAATCTTAACTGAGTATAATCATTAGGGGTAATACTCTGCATGAAATTTCTATTTGATGATGGTATATGGAAGTGAAAACTCATCATTCATATTCAGGACTAATATCCACTCATTCCCTACTAATCCATGGAAAATATTGTCTTCTAGTGCAACCATATGATCCGTTGGGGTTCGCATGAGCCTAATGAATTGGATCACTGACTCAAGATAATCCTCCACCACATGAGGATATGGTTCACCATGTATCTTCAGAAACCTATGAATCTGAAACTTACATAGTTTAATAATACTATTCATATCCTCAATAAAACCTACTAATATAATATACTTCTCAATAGGTGGGTGTGCTTTTACCTTCCAACTTGGTGAGAAGATCTCATGAGATAGTGCTTGAACTGAGGCTTCATCACTCATCAAATCATTGTCACGATCCTAAATCAATATCTTGGATGAATATCTTTATGGATGCTTCCTAATAGTGACAAAGGAATACCAAAGTAATATGATCATATATACATAGGTATCTGACTCAACAAGTACAGTCAAAGTAATCAATCCTATATGATGCATGTACCATTGTTCATTACAACTAATGTTTCAGTATGATGAGTTGATAAGAAAGAATTTAGAGTACTGGTGAATGGATATGTAAGATTCCACACCTACACCGAGTTCCCTAGATCAAAATTAGTAGTTAAGGAACTTTGAAACTATACATCTAAGTTCCCAACAAGTCCTAGCCATCAGTGTATCTCTAAAACAACCCAAGTATGAACCACCTCTAATAAAACTCTATAGGGAACTGACCAATCAGAGCCCACATGGATGGTAAAAGGTCATATCTCCACAACCCCAAGACCTTATCTAATAGGACATGAGCTAGAAAAAATCATTGAGGGGTTACAACTCAGTAGGAAGATGACTCCAGCTGTCTATTTGGTAGAACCACTCAATAGGTAGAGGACCCACACCCTAGTCAGTTAGGGGGTTCCAATCAATAGATTTTGATAATGGAACCACACCCTAGTGTGTTATGGTATTCCACTCAAACACGAGAAAGGAGTATGGGGGGCCCATGCCTAGATGCAACAGTGGGTTTTCAACCCCATCCTCTCTCTGATGATTCCACTTGATTAATACCATCTTCAATCATATCCTAAAGAAGTGCCATGGTTTGAAAATTCCATGTCGTATCTTGAAATACACTATTAGGGTCACCCACATGTTCTACATAGGAATTAATTAAGGATATACTACTCATATTCCAAAAACCTAGCCCAAAAAAGGCAATATGAAAGGTGGAAGTTTCCAAAATGAGTATATGGTGTGTATGGGGTCTAAAAAACATTCGGTAGCACACCACTACCTAGACATGTTATCATATGGATATATATTGGAGGTCATGTCAACACACACGTGTAAGGGACCCAAACTATGTGTCTCTACTACCTAGGTCATGCATGTGTGCTCTTAGGCATTCCTGTGTTTGTTAGGATATGCCCATGTACTTGGCTATGAACATTGTTGTGCTTGGGTAGCAGCCTATGCTTGTGTACTCCCAAAGTACATGGCTTGTCTATACACATGGTGTCCTGGATGTGTGTAGATGGGACATTGATCAACCACCTTGGGAAGGCCACATGGTGTGTGGGCCTAACCAAATAGCATGTGATCCTTTTATACCATGAGAACCTAGCCACCACAACTAGGTGGGGCTGAATGACATGTGTTGTTGGATTGAATTCCACATAGTAAGCATTTTCACAAAAACCCAGGTTCATTCACGTTTCATAATCACAATACCATTCCCAATTGAAATCACACTGGGGTATCATATCTGGGACCATATATGCCAAATCCATCCTCGGTGGCTAGTTCATGGAAATATGAATCCCACACAGCTTCAGCCTTCTCTCCTCTACCATGACTTAGCTACTTAAATTCATAGATCCATTGAAGTCTCACCCAAAAATTATCCCAATCAACCAAAAATCACCATCTTGAACCACATTTTCCAAAAAACCATGAATCTGTTTGTTCAATCATGCTTGAACCTGCCCAAAATATTTGAACCCTAACCCCATTATCCAATGAAAAATAATGGTGGGTAGAAATGAACATAATCAAAGGAATAACCATCATTGTACAAGAATTATTGGATAATAATCACCAGATTGGGGAAATCATGACTTTCAACTAGAAAAAAGTATAAATAAGCCATTTCAAGAATTTAATTTATCCAATCGGGGTCATGTGAATTGTACAAAATCACAAATCAAAGAATAATAGATAAAATACATGCTCAAAATTTTTATTAAGGGAGGAAACCAGAAATTATGAGGCCTAACTTGATTTAGGATCATTTTTTGGTGAAGAACATGTTATCCAGTTAAAAGGATGATCCTATGTGTTCACTACTTCTTGATCCCCCTAAATCTGATCATTATTCATATTTTGATTCCTATTCACCAATGACTAATTTTCTTAGTACTCCTCTATAGGATCCTTGAGTTATGCATCTAACCATAAAGAATTTATATAACCTCAATTATATAGAAGGAAATTAGGTTGAGGGTATTAAATGATTTAATTAAATAATTTAATTAATTAATATACTTAAGTACCCACCTACGGTTGCCTAATTTGAACATCCAACACTGACCACCTTTAGGTCATGCCTATGGTAAACTCTACATTCCAGATTCAAATATTGTCTCAGATTTCTTATCTGAGGCTCCACATAGGTGATAACCCATTTTTTCTAAAAATTGGTGCATGCATGATATTAATAAATTTAATATTTTTATAATATCAATTCTGAGATCACCATGCCTCAAAATATCATGTTATCTCATATTCTGACATGGAAAATATTTCATAATATAATTCTATGTTTTCTAAGGAAAAAAAGGGTAACCTCATTATTAAACCCCTTAATTGTTTTTATCCATCAAAAGCACAACCTAAACCAAAATGTAGGGATAATGAGCCCGAATTAGTCTCTCCCTCTCCGAGGAGCTCTCCTGTATGCTTCTATTCCACCAAAATGTAAGAACCCAATGAATGTTCCTTCCTTGCATGATCCCTTACTATCGATGATTGATCAATATTGGGTACTCTTTGGAGGTGGATCCATCAATTATTTACAACTCACCCCTATCAATGACGTGTGTATGATCATGTGTGTATCTCCATAGTTGTGACACATAAAAGATGTCATGAACGCACGCCAATTGTGGGGGTAATGATATGTGGTATGAAACCTCTACAACCCTCTATAGGATCTCATCATGATGAACCTTGTGGATATATTTCCTCTTGGGATGAACCTATAAAATCATCATCATGGGGATAGTATATTGAAAACATGGTCTCTCAGCTCTAACTCCAAGGGCCTACAAAATCTATCTATATAAAGTTTCCATCGTCTCTAGGATGCCTCATATGCTCCCTAATCACCTAGACATTATTATTACTCTCCTCATCTATCTCTATTCCAACTAGATATGCCTCACAAATCTTATTTCAACATAATAGTGACCTATAGGGTCTCCCATACTAGGACACAAATGGTTCCAAGTTAATTTTAAGAAAAATATACCAATTTAAAGTGATCCTCCTAGATCCAAAAAATGTATAAAACAAAATCTCTCTGCATATCCTCAAGATGTTTTGGATCACTACCAATCAATTCAAGAGTGATATAAACTTATTGAAAATGATATCTCAAAAATTTATGTATTATTTCAATATGATTTATCCTATAATGTTTGATAGGATTATTAAAAATGCTAATAACACTTTTATTTTCATAAATTATAAAGGCATATCTATATTTATATACGTAATCTAGTAGTGTTTTTTATCCATATAATATATTCACAGTAACTATAACCAATTATGTACACAACATTAGATTTAGAAAGTACTGATGAATTCTAATTTTTGACTACACTATGACACTAGAAACATTCCCAAAATGTGACATGTTCTAGATGTTCTATTTCTAAAAAAATTACAATGATTAAAATACACATTAGAATAACTAACTAATTAAAATTCATTTCATCTAGAGTTTAATAAACCAAAATTAGTTGTATTATTGTGGTAGTTAAAAACTATTTTAACAACATTTAAATGAGATTCCCTAGATTTCTCATGACAATTATCAACAAAAAATAAAAACTAAAAAAAATATCAAGCCAACTAGCAGTTAAGGATATTCACAAAATATAATTCCAAAAATGCAATGTGTGTAATACCTATCAAAAGGGAAAAAATATTTTGAACCAAATAAATATGTTTAGACTTATCAACCCCTAAAAATATCTCACATGAATTTTTTAGACTTTAGAGGGTTTCTAATATAGGTGAAATGTATTACTTGTATTTCATTGTAGATGACTTTTCATGATATATATGGTTTATTTTCTTATCTCAAAAAAGTGGATCTCATTCATATTTTTTAAAACATAAAAAAATTATAGAGAAACATAATGTACATAAAAATAAAACCATTAAAATTGATCATGAACATGAATTTGAGAATCTATATTTTGTGACTCTATGTTCAAAATATTACTATAGTCAAAATTTATCTACACCTCAAGCAAATCTTCCAAAAGAGGAAATTAAAAGGATAAAAATAACTCTCAATGAAATTTCCTAGAACATGCTTAGTTAATATGATTTACTTAATTAAACAAGAGTTGTGAATAAAGCTTGTTATGTTACTAATAGGGTTTAAACAATACATATTTTAAATAATACTCTCTATAGATTATGTAATCATTGAAATCCAATTGTAATTACTTAAATTTTTTTTCTTGGAAATTATTTATACTAAACAAAAAATATAATCTTGAAAAATGTGCACCTAAAAGTGTTGATGGAATTTTTATAGTTTATTAAACCTCTAATAAATATTATCACGTCTCTTAAAAAAATCCAATATTGAAAAAGAATATGTTTATGTTACTTTTGAGGAGATATATCCACATTAACCTAATGTTTCTTAAGAATACCTTGAGGATGATATATCGAATTTTAATATCAATGATACCTCTATAACCTTTGTATATACTGTCTATTTAACTATAAAATATCCTAGGATAGAAAAATCAGACCATCTCGACCTTGAGTATGACATGGAGGAACCATGTACCTCAATTCCCTAAACCAATAGGACTCATAAGAACCATCCTGAAGATCCTATTATAGGTGATCTTAACAAAGGTACAAAAATAAGTATGGATCTTAGAAATGTGATTGAACATCAATATTAATTATCTTATATAAAACCTAAAAACAATAGAGAAGAAATTAGTTACAAAAAATGGTTAATTTATATGAAATAAAATGTGAATCAATTTAAAAGAAACAAAGTAAGGAAAATAATATATAGACCCAATGACTACATTTTATTGTCTTCAAAAGGTACATGGACACCATTATTTTTACTAAATTCTTGAAACATGAGTAGTCTATAGTCATATTTATAGAGCATACACTCTCTATATTCCATAATATTTTATAGGAAAATTTCATATTATTTTCCAATAAAATAAGTGAGGAAATTATCTTGGTTCCCAAAATTTCTTCGATTTGAAATTTTTTTAAAATAATTCATTGTGTGTAAATTTTTTATAGGATTAATAATAATAAAATTATGTTATTTCAAGTAAAATTTCTTCATATATCTAAAATAATTATAATTTTTTCCATATCAAGATGAACCTTTAGTATTTCGAAATGAGGTATTATGTTAATAATTATAAAAATAAATATTTTTTGTAAAATTTCATTTGATGTCCAAGATGATATCCTACACTAGTTCCAAATTTATGTATTTTCTGATTACCCAATATCATATTAAAATATTTTTTCAATTTTTAATTAATTATAGATAAATTTTATGTTTTTAATTTTTCAATTTCAAATCTTTTTTCTCTTTTAAAAGTTTGAAACTCTTTCCTTTATCAACAAAAAGATATATTTTGCCAGTGACACATAAAGAATGAATATTTTTTTATATTTATATATTTATCCTCTTGTTTATTCATAGTTTCTTCATGTATAGATCAAAAGTATTATATATATTCATTTTAAATTTTATAATCATATAAATCATTGTTATTATAAGAATTATAATAAATTTTTACCTCAAATATATTGTACACGAATAACATATTACCCTTTTAGCTTACATTTTCTTTCTTCGAATTGCTTGATTTTTCCTCTAAATCACTCCATGATTCCTTTATCATATTATTCAGTTTATTTCCATTATCATCATATTTATTTATTTATTTTTACTTTATCTTAGGTAAATATACCATTGTATGGACCATTAATTTATATTCAAAATAGGTATCTTCTCCAGATGTGTTGTATTCTTCCAATTTCACTTTTTTCATATATTACTTTATAGTTTTATTTCATAAAAAACTATATTATATAAATTTTTAGATCTTGTTTCCATTTGGGACATCTACTCATCAAATTCAGTGTTCGATTAACATTCACTTGTACTTTCATCCATGATTATTTCGATATCTTTGGAATCAGATGCCTTGAATAATAAAAATTTCATTTTTAGTGCGACATATTTGTTATCTCCTTTAATTTATTCTTCACATATCGTTAGTTTTCCAATTATCTCATTACCATGTAGCCTATTAATGTCACATGATCCTATTATGGAAACTATTTTGTTTCTATATCCATTAGGTAGACTTCTAAGAATTATTAGAAATAGCTTTCTATCATTTATATGTTGTCTTAGTGAAATCATCAGATAAATTATCTCATTGAACATTTAATATATTTAATAAATAAACTCATCAGGTTTCACATAAGAATAATCATATTTTTATGTATATGTATTCAACTCTATTTTCTTATCATTTAATGTGACTTAATGAGATATATCTATGATATCCCAGAATCAATAAAAAAATTCCAAATACTAAAATATGGTTAAATTCATCTTCCCCAAAATAATAGGATAATAGATAAATATAATTACAATTTAAATCATATATTTCTTTAGGGAAATCACTCCAGTCATTTATAGGTATTTATGTTTTTTATATTTATCCTCAATTATACCCCAAATATCAAAGTACTTGATTTCAAGGTAAATTTTCAATTTGATTTTACATTGAGCATACTTATCTCTATTAATGAAAAAGCTAGATTAGTAGGATGTTCTTAAATTTAATAATAACCCATAATAATAAATTATTAAATATATATAAATTAAGTTCTATCACTTAAGAATAGATCAAATACAAATGTAATTATGATAATAAAAATGTTAAAATAGAGTATCTAAAAGAATACACTTGGATAAAAAATGTTAGTCCCAGTGGAATGCTCTCAGAGGGGGGGGGGGTGAATTTTAATTTCAATAAAATTATTTATACCTTGAAAATTATAAATTTAAAATCCACTTAATGTAAAACAATCATAATTAACAGCTATATTAGATATATATAACTTGATGTTTTAAAAAAATCTCAAAGGCAATGTGAAAAACTTAGTTAAAACAAGTGATTTTTTTTAATTTTGAAAATGCTCTACCATAAACAATATATATATAACACATATAAATTAAAACTATCAATGTTTTATTTTTCAAAAATAGTTTAAAAAATACTCATTGAATATCAAAATTTAAAAATGAATTTACAAGTGAATTTAGATTTATCAATGAATCAAAAAACTTAAAACATACATCATAATTAAAAACAAGAGGTTTAGTTCCAATATTTATCCTAAAACACTCACAATGATAGTAATCTAGTTCCATGAAATTTTATTAAAACTAATAAACTAATCCACAACTTGGAATATGTGTATTGATTCACAACCTGGATCGAGTTACAAATTGATAATTGTGCTTAGGTAGTTAAATCTTAACATCATACCTCTTCTATATTTATTATTAGGAAAATTAATGTAAAGATAAAAAGAAATATTAATTCACTACTCTTATTTATTGGACAAGATAAGTGATAAAATGTTTTTTAGAAAAATATAAGTATAACTAAAATATAAAGAGAAATAAAAATTGATAAAAGTGTAATTATGATGTATTTAAGCTCTATATTTGATCAAATTTGGTTTATCAATAATTTTATCTTCTCCTTGAATGGTCTTTAAAATGTTTTAAGAGAAAAGATATTGAGCGGTTAATATTTATCTAGGTTTTTTAAAAGTAATTTAGAAAAAAAGGTGTCTTCGAACATGAAAAATGTATATGAATTAACAAATACTCCATTTGGGTTTTCACATTTTTGAGGCTTCCTTGAATTTTTATAGTACTCTTCTCGACATAAAAATTGAATGATAATCATCAATAATATTCTTGGAATAAAAACCTTCAACTTATCAGATACCACCACTAAATTCCAATATATATCCATTATGAAATTAGGATCGATTTCCCAACACTAACAATTGATACTATTTATGGACTCTAATTGAAAATAGATTTCTCTAGTTCTACAGTTAGTCATTACCATGATATTTACATAGTTCAAAACATTATGTTAATAAATGTTGTATATTTGATACATAAATCATTATAAGGTTGATTCATCATATGTTTTGTCTATGTGAGGTCCCTACAAGACATCACTGAATTTATACCATGTTCTATAGGCAAGAATTGGTGATTGAAAATTATTTAGGCGATTAGTGATTTTATTAGAATAGTAACTTTAATACTTAGAAAACATTTGACTCTACCAAGAATGAATAATCACCCATATTAATGCAGTCAGTAGCTTACCTCACGGTTGATCCTCATTATTTTGTGGTCAATCCTAGATGATTTCATTTATGTTAAGTTAAAATGATTTATATAGTCATTCACTGCTATTAATTTCCCTTTATAGTTGATCTAAGATTTTGAATTTTATTCTAAATAAGTCGAGCCATTGATCATGTGATACCTCTAGTGAATCATAAATTAATTCCACCGTAACTTATTGTCAATCCAATACATAGTATTTTTCATCAAAAATAGTTTTCTATCATGAAAAATAATAATTTGGATAATAAGAAAAATGATTTGGGATTATTAAAATATGTTATTTATTGAATAAGATAATAGATTTTTTTGAGTTCCTAGAACATTTTTTGGTGGTGTTCATTGTTGAGCATGTGTTGATTAAAAAATTTCATTAATTGTTTTTGGTTTTGATGCTCACAAACACGATCACTTATGTTACTAATGAATATTATTTTAAGTTAACATTAGGAAATTAATATTCATTCAAATATTTATTCTGGAAATATATTGAAGTCATTGAACTAGGAGAAATATTCTATGAAATTATTCCAGATCTATTTAAATGTAATTTGGAAACAATTTTCATACCCTACGTAGGTATGAGTAATGTATAGTTCAAAAACCCTATGTCTGAAACAACATGTTTTGATCATTTACCCAATGATGTTGGAAAATTATGGATAAGTAACCCATTGTTTTTAAGAAACCCTAGGTTTGAGGAAACAAATGTATGGTACATCAACACTACTTTTGTAATCACCAATACGTTTTCCACCCTATGTATGGAGTTTTTTCATCACATGAAGGAACCCTACATTTGACTATTCAATAATGGAATTTTAAATCTATGATATCATTTGAGATTTATGAAATGGTATTGAATGAAGTGAGGATATGTTCAAAGCTATTTTATGGTCAATTTAAAGGATCGTTATTATTTTTTAAAGGATTATATTGAATGGAGTAAGTAATTAATATTATTATGGGACTTATGAATCTATTGAATGATTTTGAATTCAAATATTCATGATATATTGCACAATATTTTTGGAGATTTTATGTCTTAGGTTGTTCGACCAAAAGAATAAATACTGATATTCTCTTCATCAGAAAATACACACACATATAGAGAGGATTCATATAATGTTTGATCATTTTTATTGAATCATTACTATTTATGTCCCTACTAATGCATCTTATTATTACAAATTCATTTTCAATAACGACAAATAATTTTTCAGAGATACTCTTTGGAGACATAGAAGTTCATACATATGTATGTTGTTTTCCCTATCTCCATTTAATGAAATCTAGGGAACATTGAAGATATATTTTCTAATATGCATTATTTTAGATCTAGATACTTATTTTAATTTCTACTTCAACTACTGAGTATGAATTGTTTCTCAAATAAATCAATATTTATTGATTTATTGAAGTATCAGCTACTCATACTCAGTAGTGGTGGAGTTTTGACTGCTCAGCCATAGATTTGGTGAAGTGTTAGCTTCTTATAGAAATGTGTGGATTTAAGGTTCCATGTAAAATAACTATAAGGTACTATAAAACTCATTTTATGGTGTCAAATTATTTCACTCAGTTTTTATTTAGAGGTATCTGGATAATTAGTTATAGTAGTGAAAATCACAAAGCTTGTGGAGTTGAGTGTTAGTAGAGTGAAATATGTGATCTTTGTGCCCTGAACTATATACATCACCATATTCATTTCCTTAATTTATTTCCACTACTCACTCATCAGTAATAGATAAGAAATGATCACTTCAAAACAAGATAAGCGTTCTGAATCTATCATAGTTTTTAAACTATATAGCTAACCCCGATTGTTTCTTTGTTTTCATCATCATCATCCTGACCTAAAAAATGATGTCAATGGAAAGGCTCTACAAGTATATTTTTTCTTTAAAATTCATTTTCCTACCTATTATCAATAATCATTATCAAATTTTTTACTCATCTGAAAAAAAAGAATATTTACAGGATATAGAAAGCACAGGTTAGACATTCAGATGAAGAAATATTGGAATGTCTGATTCTAGAGAAGGTCTGTCAATGATCTATGTTCCTTACTTTAATGGTGATAATTATGGATATTGTAAATACCATATGATTATATTTTAAGAAAAAATTGGAATAAGGGTTTATTTGAAGGTTGTTATGACTTATGCAATTCCTATGGAAGGTTCGGATGATTGGAATAATGAGAAAGAAATGGAATTTTATCTCAATTCAAAGACTATGAATGATATTGTGTGTGGTTTATGAACTGATGAATTAAATAAAGTATCTCAGTGTCCTATTGTATATGAGGTGTGGTAAAATATTGATGTTTCCTTTGAAGGAATTAAAAATATCACACAATTAAGGTATGCTAATATGAATATAATATTCAATACATTTAGTATGTATTATGATGAAACTATAACTCAAATGAATGGAATATTGAAAAAGTTTTCAATGAGGTTTATCCTTTTGGAGATACAATTTCAAAATCAAATCCAGCATTAAAATTAATCATATTACTACCCTCTATGTGAAATTTAATATCTACAGCTATATATCAATCTACACGAGTGAAAAATTTACCCATGAAGCAATTGATTGGGACTTTACAGATGTATGAAGCCCATAAGTAGGATGAAACTAAAAACAATATAAAATATAATGAATATGATCTCTAAACTACTATGGATTAACCATATGATTCAATTCATCTATATTTGGATAATTATTTATCAGATCTTGCTAAGAGTTCTTAAAATCTGTACAAATAGAAAATGAAAGGAATTGATGAAAATAGATTCTGTGAGTGGTAGAAAAAAGGTCATACAAAGGATAACTATCATTTACTCAAATTTCAATGGAAATATAATTACAAGAGAAAAGGAAAGTAAATTATTAATATAATCAATATTAAAACTTCTAGTTGACATGATGGATCATCTATAGATTCTGAGACTAAGCATAAAAGACAAATGGGTTTTCTTATGGCCCATACTTATCATGAGGTACAATCATATAATTCTAAAAACACTTATTTTTAAAAATATTATTATAATTGATTTAATAATTATTACTTTATGATAAAAGATAAACATGAATCTGTAAATAAAGACTATAGAAAAATTAGAAAATCTTATGAAATTATTCTATTAGATAAAGAATATTTTTCAAAAAAATTTATAGATTTAAAATATAATGCTTAAAAAATTTCCTATGATTTTATTTATACTATGATTAATTAATTATTGGATGATTTTGATAATTCAAAACAATATTATAGTATGATGATAAAAGGACAAATTTTTTTAAATCAAATCCTTAGTAAAAATAAAATACAAGAAGGAAAATTTGAAATTTGTAGTAATAGTGAAATAAAAAAATTATATAACAATTATTTTGTTCCTGATTTAAAGAGAAAAAACATATCATCTATTAAATGTTTTTATTATGGAATTATTGGAAATAATATGAATGATTGTTGCTTTATAAAACCTCATATTTCTACTGTTGAAAAGGTTTATTGTTCAAAATAATTTTTCATATTGAATAATATAAGTTCTATAAAAAATAAACAAGTTAGGTTACCAAAAAAATTAATTGAAAAAAATTCTGAACCAAAAATAATATGGGTACCAAAAAGAAATATTATTTTATGTCTTGTAGGAATATACAGCTAATCTTAATTTTTAAATATTTAAGTGTTTAATTGAGTGATATATAAAAATATATACTAAGGGAGTGATCAACTTTGAAGAAATTCATTATAAAAAAACTACTGTACTAAAAACCCTGAACTAGGATTTATCTCATTTTTTTATATCTATATACTTATGGTATATTAACTGTTTTATACAAGGAGATAGAAAAAAATCATAAAATTTCATATAGGCTCTTATCTATTATTTAAATTCTATCTATGTCTATTTTTTTATACAACTGATATGTTAAAATTTTCAAATGTCTCTAGAACATTGTTTTAATTTTTTTGACAACTAAAGTATAATTAAAAATTGTTTATATTCTATATCTTTAAACCTATTAAAATATTGAAATTTTTCATTTTTTGAATTATATTTTTTTACGCAACTAGAACACCTTAATTATATAATATTTATTTTCAAAACATAAAATATGTAATGATTATTATACATTTTTTGGGTAATAATTTAAAACATCGTCTAAAAACAATCAGAACAAAAAGTATCATCATCTTCTTAAAACTTTTTATTTATCTATATTATTTGAAATATATTGTTTAAAAGATTATGAAAACTAGTCACAACAAGATGAATAAATCAAAAACATTAGGTTCAGAAGTGAGTCTTTCTCAAAAAAGGAAAAAAGGTAATATATCTAATCTATTAAAAGAACAGTTAGTTTCATATGTTAGAGATTCAATTGAAAAATCTGTTGAAAGAAATAATGAATTTCATATTAATGAAGAACTAAAAAGTATATTTTTCTAAAATGTCTTATTAAAGGATTCTACTCATAATCTGAATTTTAAATAAAGAAAAAGTGAAGTTGAAAGATGATATGGTTTAATCTAGAAAGTCATATGAGTAACTACAAAAATCATCTGTATCTAAAATGATTTTTGATACGTTATTTAAAGAATATCAGAATATAAATCATAGGTTAATCTTAAAATAATACTTTGAAGCTTTTAAAGTATAAATTCTAAGTCATATGGAGTTACTCAGATGAGAAGCTATTACAATGCTAGATCTTGATAAGATGAAACTATTCTTTGTCGAATAGTTCTCATCTTCTTCATATCAAATAATATAATATATTCAAAATAGTTTAGAGGAATTGTAAAGAGTTTTAACTACTTTAATTGAAAATTCAGATTTTTAGAAATCTATAATGAAATGTCAATTCCTTCATAAACCTTTTATTTTATTTTATTTTGTTTATTTAGTGTCATTGTAATATATAACATTTTTAGTATTTTTTAGTTATAATTTATGCTATAAGTAATTTTTTAATTTATTTTTAATGTTTTATTCCTACATAAGAATGAAATTAATATTTGATTATCTCTACACATAAATTAGTCTATTATTGTATTCAATAAATAACTTTATTGTACACAAAATAGATGAAAACCTTTTTATTCCTTGGAAATGATTTAATTCATTAAATATCCTATACGCTATGAATTAAGAAGAGTTTTCAGTAATTAATAATTTTTATTCATTAATATATATACTCCTCATGTATAAATTTTTATCTTTTAATGGAAGTATGAATTTAGGGGGAGTATATTTTACTACTCTTTACTCCAATCATTCGTCTTAATGCCACGAAATAGATAGAAGTTTATAGTTTAAGTTAACATATTGATCATAAATGGGGAGAAGTTTTCTTTACCATAATTTTACCCCTATAAGATTTAAATCATAAAATGTGGGAGAAGTTTTCTTTATGACAATATTATAAAGAAAAAAAGTGGGAAAAATTTATTTTTTAATTTGTTAAATTTTACTAATTTTTTATGGTTTTTGTGATCTTAAAAATGGGAGAGATTATTGAACATGTTTTGATTGAACAATTTTGTAAATTTTATTTTAGTTTTGATTCACACAAACACCCACACATATGTTAGTAATGTATTTTATTTTAAGTGAATTTTTATAAATTAATATTCATTTAAATATTTATTCTGGAAATATATTCATGTCATTGATCCGTGGAAAATATTTGTTGAAAGTATTATAGATATGTTTAAATTCAATCTATAATCACTGTTCATACTCTATGTTTATAAGAATAATGTATTGTTTATAAACCCTACCTTTGAAATAACACATATGAATCAAATACCCAACATTGATGGAAAATTATGGATAAGTATCACTATTTTTGGAATAAAACATACGTTTTGGAAAACAAGCATATGGTACATTAACCCCACTTTTGTAATGAAATCTATGTTGTCAACCATATGTTTGGAGTTTTTTCGCCACATGAAGGAACCCTATATTTTACTATTCAGTGATAGAATTATAAATCTATGATATTATTCAAGACTTGTGCAATAGTATTGATGGTAGTAAAGATCTACTCAAAGATAATTTACTACTCATTTAATGGCTCATATTCATTAAAGGAAATCATTTCTATTCTTATGGGAAGTAATGGCTCTATTTAATGAATTTGAATTAAAATATTCATGATTTATAGTATGATATTTCTATATCTAGTTCGACCTCATGATATTTGACCAATAATATAAATATAGAGATGCTCTTCATTATAAAATACACACACAGATAGAGAAGAGACATACAAGTTTTTATATTTTTGATTGACTCACTACTATTGCTATCTTTACTACTGCATCTTATTGTTACATCTTCTCTTACAAGTTTGATGAATCATTTTTTAGAGATACACTTTGGATACATACATGTTTATACATATATCTTTTCATTTCTCTATCGATATTTAGAGAAATTATGTGAAACATTGAAGGTTAATTTTCCCCTATGCATCATTGAAGATCTAAATTTTTTTCAAGTTCGAATAAAAATGTGAAGTATAAACTGTTTTCTCAAAAAAAATCTCTAGTGATTTATAAGAGTATAGGATGCTCAAACTCAATTGTGGTGGAGTTTCGATTGTTCATACTTATTCATGGTGAGGTTTCATCTTCTTGTACTGTGTTGTGGATTTAAAGTTCCTTTTAAAAGAACTATGATTCCCAATAAAAATAATTTTATATTGTTGAATACCTGCACATAGTTGATATTTAGATGTATTCATATAGTATGACCTAATAGTGAAAACCACCAAGATTCTGGAGTTAAGTGTTGGTGGAGTGGACTAGGGTATATTTTTCCCCTAAAACACTACACATCGCTTTGTTCATTTCAATTATTTATTTCTAATTCTTGATCATCTATATGAGAGAAGGAAACATTCATTTCATAATAAGAGAGGTGTTTTAAATATATCAATGTTTTTTAATTATAAAATTCACCTATTATTATATGCTTTCATTTGTCATCATCATGCCAACCTAAAATTCATTGACAATATCCTCGTATGTATATATTTATAATTGTATCCATCTAATAATTTTAATGATTTTATGGAATTAGTTTTATGATATAAAATCTATGATAATATACATAAGTGAACATTTTGGAAGTGATAATTTAATTTTATTGGGCAAGTGGCATCACACCAAGGTATAAGAGTAGATACTTGATATATTAAGGTGGTTTTTTGGTATGATCCTAATAATGTTAAAGAGGTTCAAAATTTTATTTCATGTACATCATATCATAGGTTGTTTGTGTGTAATTTCTAACTTATTGTATATCTTTTGATAACCTTGACATTGAATGGCTTGGATTTCATAAGGATATATTACGGTCTGGTGACATTTGTGTATCCAAAGGAGAATCTGGTAAACAATTATATTCTTTGGATTCTAGAGGATTGGGTTATGGATGAGGTATTTAGAGATACAAAATATCTTGGTCTCGGTTTTGTTTTGATATAGTAGTGGGTATTAATATCTTATGGGTTTGTATAGTGAAGACCTCATGAATGTGACTACTCTAACCACAATATTTTTATTGTGGTTGTTGTATTTTCCCTGAATACATGGAAACACTGACTTATTATAGAGCATTTTATTTTCTTTAAGAGTTAAATTATATTGAGATATATTTTTATTCTAGGTTATTTAAATACGTGTTAGGGGAAGTGGATAGTGTTTTTATAGGATTATGACTTTGAGACATCTTATACACTAGATAAAGGTAATGTAGTAGATGATGTGTTGAGAAACAAGCCACATAAAGTGATATTTGTGAGTCTAGAGATGCCTATAAGATGACGGTGGAGGATATAAAATTATATCTTTACATTAAAAAAGTTGGTTTTAGAGAGTTCCTAAATAAGATGTCAATATAGATATCCTTAATGCAGCTGGTGTAGGAGTATCTGTTGAGATATCCCAAGGTGGAAGTGTAGTGAGATCTTGTAGTCTATTGAGATAATATTGGGGGATGGTTATATGATAACCTATATCAATTATTGTTTTTAGGGAAGACTTTTTACTCTACCAGTGATGAGAGAGGTGGTTCTCTATGAGTGTCATATCTCAATTACAATAGTGTATCATGGTATCACCAAGATGTATCATACATTAAAGAGTTAGTTCAAATAGAAAGAGGTAAATATGGAATTATTTATGTTTTTTTTTGAAGTTTTTTATTATTAATGGTAAATATTGAGAATCATGTTCTCAATGGTTTACTACATCCATTGGATGTTCCTTAATGTAAATGGGATGATGTTTCATTTTATTGTATTACTAGTTTACCTTAGGATTAGGGAGGATGTGATTTCATTTGGGTTATTGTGGATCATTTTATGAAGTTATCTTATTTCATAGAACTCAATTAATCAAGAGTAGCGATTCATTATCAAGGAAGTATGCCGAGGAGATCATGAATCCTCAAGGGGTCTTGAGGATGAACATATTTGGTTCTAATACTTGTTTTACCTCACGAGCGAGGAAGGGTTTTAAATGAAAATTTGGATCATAGTTTTTTATTAACACTTATTTTCATCCTTATATGCATGGTCATACAGAGTATACTACATATACATTGGAATAAATATTGTACACATGTGTTCTATAATATGGAGTTTCATGGGTAAAGAATTTACCCATAAATGAGTTTTCATTGAATAATAACCATTAATCATTCATTAGTATGGATCCATCCAAAAGGTTTTATATGAGTCCATGAAAATAATTTTTGTTTTAGGAAATTATTGGGGATTCAATTATTCTTGGATAAGATTTGGTGCATATCATGATAACTAAAGTGAAGGTAATACATTAGGGGCTAAATACTCACTAATAACCATTAAAAGTCATATACTAATTATGGAAGGATAACTCTAGATTTTTAGGTCATTAATAATATATTTTTAATGTTTTATTCTTACAATTTGTACAAATGTTTTGATCAATGTATTAAGTGTTATCCTCATTTCATTGGACCTTTTGAGGTGTTAGAGAATGTTGAAAGGTGGAATATCAGTTGTCTCTTCCTCCATAGATGGATCATGTTCATGATGCCTTCTATGTGTTAAAAATTCATTAGTATATTTAATATGACTCCCAATTAATTTATTTAGTAGATATAGATATTAAGTATGACTCAAAATTCATAGATATTATTATTGAGATTCAGGATCATTTGGAGAATGTGTTTTTTATAACACTATTACCTTTGTTATTGTATTGTGGATACATAGTAGGTTGGATGAGTTTACATGGGAACGTGAGTAAAATATTCCTACTCAATATCCATAGTTTTTAATGTACTATTATTGTTATTATTAAGAGTTTCATTTTAAGTCACTTAGATATGTATGATCTCACTCATGTTGAGATTATGATTCTGTTATTATACAGATATAACCAATTTGTTTATATTTTAGGAAGCATGTGATGGTTTAGGTGATGGAAAGATTCTTATTTGAGAGGTATCTCTTGGGGTGTCGGTTATGTTGGATGGTTTTTTTCATTATGGGATTAGTTTTGATTCTCAAGGATGAGAAGTAATTAAGAGTTATTTAATATATATTTATAGGTCTTCATATATCCCATATATTACCTTTGGGAGTGTTGTAACGCCCCAACCCCAGTTACCCAGAGTTGGTGCATTATTTCATAACATTGGCATGATACGAGGAATCATGTCTTGATAGACAGATTAGTTTAGTAGCCTTGGAAGTACTAGATACATACATAAGTTTTACATTACATCCTAAAATAAAGAAAAAACAAATTTATGTCCCCTTTGAACAAACTCATATCCTTTAGCCTATCCCTGTAGGTTAATCATAATATAATTATTCACATCCTGGGAAAAATAAAACATAAAAAAGGGGTGAGATCAGATGCTCAGTAAGGATAAAAATATAGTAGAAACTATCATAATAAGCATAAAAATTTAAGGAAATGTATACTACTAAAACCAAAGCCTTTTTAATCATAAACTTCAACATAATATGGGAAATATAAATCAAATAATTTCATTTACTTATTCACATGGATATTCTATTAGTATAATAATAACATCAAATATAAATATCTAATTTCATAATGATGGAATGTATAATGTCGGACATTATAACCACATAGTTAAGGCCTCGTTCTAAGACTACAAATATGATTTTGTCAAGGCCTTGTGACAAGACACTAGTTTGTCTCATTAGACCTACCAATTTATTGAAGAGCTATAGCAGGCTCCACTGTCACTTACTAAGTCCAATTCATTCCACATATGAAAAGATTTAAAACATAACATAAACATTCATTTTAATACTAGCATAAAAAATGTTAATACATTATCTATAAACAATTAATGGTATAAAAATAACCAATCCAAATTCAAACATATCAGAAAACCTTCAATACAATATGGAAGAATGTATTATTATAAATCAACTTCAAAAAAGTGTAAAATCCATCAAATGATGTTGACATAGATGAAATCAAAATTATTTGATAGAAATTTTGAAATCTTTTAAAATTTACAAAATTATAAAAGAAAAATTTATTTTGAAAATATTCTTATAAGCTTGAAAAGGGAGCTTTAAAGGTTTTATAATGGTGGAGAATAGTCGCAGCTACCGTATAAGTTAAAAAAAACATTCTTCCCTTAATTTGTTGAAAAGGTCATAAAGTACCTTGTTTGGAAAACGACGGAAAGATTCCTTTCAAACCATTTTATAAAAAGTCAAACAAGGGTATAAATGAATTAAACCCAAATTCTAGTAAATAATAATTTTTTTTTGAAATACATTTGTTGGAAACATGGATGTGGGTGATAAAGAGGTCCCTATGGATACTTACGTATAAACAACCTCAGATAATGACGAGATTGTAAACTTAACCCTTACCTTGTACTTTTACTTTATCATGGGTAGTTTAACATCATGTATAATAGTTAAATCATTGTTCTTAAATTATACAAGAACCAGATGCATAAATATGATATCATATATGATCTTCTAATGTTTCTTTGTTAATAATATTTTAGTAGTATCATTGTTTCGGGTGTTAACTGATTCGTTTTAATTTATATGTTTAGTTATGTAAGTAATGTTTTTTATGGATAGGATGTATTTGATTCATATACATAATTATATTAATTACTTAAACATTATTTATTAATAATAAAATTAAATTTATTCTTGAATGGTTACGATGGGGAATTAATCTCATCGCATTTGTGGAGACGGTAATCTATACGTACACACGAGAGACAATACCATCCAATTGATGGTGATATCATATGTAATTTGATGGTATATCATATATACATAATCATTAAAATGTTATATTTATTATTAACATCAATTATACTCATTATTATACCCATCCAAATAATTAAGTGTCGAATAACAAACTACACCACGACGTGGAGATGGTAAGCCGTACTTACTCACGTATGGTGACTTTGTAATTCATAAGATGGATATAATAATGAATATGATTGTACCATATTTATAATAATATCACATTATGTATAAGGTACTGGATTTATTATTTTGGTATGGAAAAACAAAGAAAGAGGAAGTGGAAGAAAGAAAATAACTTTGAAAGAGGTGATGAAATTATTATCTCTTCTTTGGGTTCTTACTTTTGATTTGAACAAAAGGGATCCTTTAGTTGGATTTCTGATCTAAGTAAGGCCTTTAGGTTGAATTTAGGGTAGTTGGGAGGATATTTTAGCAGGGGTTGGATGAGCCACATGGCTTTGGAGGTGTGATATTTAGAGAAGGGGCAGTACCCTTTTATAAGAGGGGTGAGGGTCACTTTAGGAAAAGATTGAAATATTATTTTATTATATAATAATATTTGGTATATAATGGATCCAAATGGATTAACTATGGTTGGGATAAGTCTAAATTCTCTCAACCAATAGGTTTTATAGAAGTTTAGGTCCCCATATTAACCTTATCTTTTAGATTTAACTCTTAGTTAAATAGTTTAACTTTTACCATGTCTTCTTGCATTATTATAATAAATGGTAAATAAACTTACTATAAGAAGCCAAGAGAACCCCAAGTGGTTAAGTGTCGAAATATATAACCTTAAATATGTCCATTTTACAAACCTTATATTTTTAGGAATGTTATATCATTTAATAATATAGTATTTATTTTAAAAACTCATTTATGTCAATGTTGACACTATTTAATAATTGTTTTTTGTTAAACTCATAAAAATTTTATTAATTTGAAAAAAATTTATTTAATCAACCCTAACATGTCAGATTAACCAAAAAATTTTGTGGATGTCTTCAACACTTTCAAATTATATTTATTTTAATATTTATATTATAATTTATTTCATTCTTACAATAATAAGGAAAATACTGCCTCATTATTGTGTCATAAATAAATATATTTATTTTATGTCTCAAAATTATAAATAAAATATAATTATCTAGTAAATTGTTTCAGATTTATAATGAATATTTATAGTCTAATAGATAAATTATATAACCTCATATAATTATTTTTACTAAAAGATACATGCTTTTGCTATTTTTGCCTTAATATTAAATTAATTAATATAAAATGACATTATCACTCCCAAGTGGCTCAATGGGGTCCCAACATCGACCCAATGATTCCCATGGTCATAAATTTATTAGCCAATAGAGTTAAGACATGTTTTAGGGAAATTTAATATTATTATAAAATTATATTGTTACCCTTATTTATCAGATTTACCCTTTAACCATGGTAAATAAAATATTTACTGAAGTAACTATTCATAATGTATAAAAATAAAATTTACCCATTTAAACATTTTTTACCTATTTATTAAAAATATATAATCCATTTTTCCAAATTCAAAACACAGAAATTGCAAAAATTAATTTAAAATTAATTCTTGTTGTTAAAACTAAAAAGCTGGTTTTAAGAAGTAAAAACTATCAAAAGATTGACATTTATTTATGTACAATTTAAATATGAAATTACATACAATGACCTAAATTATATTAAATTATAAAAATATAATCTAATGATACTTTAAAACCACTAAAATGTATACTTTAACACTATAAATTATTTCAATTAAAAAAGTTGTTTTTAATTAAAATTTAGTATTTTCACTATTCATTAAAATATAAAGGTTATCAGATCAATGCCAAAAAAATTATCCAAACTAACTTTTTATGTCCCACTTCTAAATAATGATTTAATTTTATCAAATTGAATATATAAACGTGTCAAATATTTTATTTTAAAAGGGTTCTTCATTAAAAGGAGGAAAACTGCATTTTTGAAAACAAATACTTATTTTATCTGAAAAATTGAATTTTTCCCTTATATTATATCTAATAAAAAAAATATAAATGTTAAAATTATATGGGATATATATATAAAATTCAAAATCTGGGTTTTACTATTCATAACTGCTTTTTTAAACGGCTAGTTTGATAGGTTGTGTTGCGCTTGAACTCGGTGTTGCGTACATCACACGCTATTCTTTATTAAAAGAGAAACGTACCATGAAATAATGGGGTGTTAAATTATTCCCTCAATCAATAAATTGTGTCCTCATAGTTTTAAATTTTTATTTGAACATAAAAGGCTAAAAATAGAAATTAACTTTGTGGAAACCCACATCAGAAATATGGTTAATGAAATAAAGTCTTAAAAAAAGGAAAAGGAAAATTAAAAACTCACCACAAAATTAGGATTTAGAATTGGAGAACATTGGTGGAAATTATAATCGGAGGAAAACTGTAAATATTTATAGTGAATGATTGAGGTCATCAATCACAAACAAGTGAATGGAAAATTGAGGGCCTCAAAGCCATAAATTTATGATGATTTAAAATATCGTCACTTCAAAAAAACATAAGGTATTAGGATAAAACATTTTTGTTTTTAAGATCCTTTCCCTAAAGTTTAAGAATTAATTTCTTCACAGAATAATAAAAAAATAATACTTTACAAGTAGAGTTACATCCTTTAACTAATTTCTTCCACAAACTCATTTTTCACTCCAAAACATAATAGAACTCAAAATTATTCCATTTATCCTAATCGTATAGGGTTACAAATATAAACATACACCATTTAAATGAAAAAAATATTTTTTAATAACCAGGGAATTCTTCTAGGCTAGTTGTTGGTGATAAATCCTTGTCACACTTTGGTTATGGGTTCGATTCCTGTAGCTTTGTCTGACGCGGTGAGTTATTACCCGACCTGCAGGTTTACCTTTATATAAAACTAAAGTATTATAATATCTCAAAAAACACTCATAAGAAATGTGTTAAACTTAAACAATACTACATAATGTTCAAAATAATCCATTCCACCTTTATAGTTATCCAAATACGTTTGTCTAAAGTCTCTCCAAAAGGTCTCTAAATTCCAAAATCAATTGTAACATCTGATTCCCCAAACAACGTAATGTTTCTCTTATTGTCACATACTTAAAATATTAATACCTTTATTATATTAAAACCTTAATGAAACTAAAAAATACTGTAGTACAATCCTTATATATATATATCACATTCTTCTTATAACCATAATATAATTCTCGAATCCAAAACTCAAATACATTAGTTATTCCACTTCAACTGTAGTAACAACATAAACATGGAATTTGTCCCTTGGCCTTTTTTGAGGTAAGTTTACTTGGAACATAGGACATTCATTTGAATAATTCCCTATTTCTCTACAATTTTATCATTCAAAATTGACAAACTCTTTCTTTCCCTTATAGTCATAAGCCTAGTGACATTTTTCTCCACATTTGTAAGAAACTCCCATTCCTTTTAGGAAATTACCAGTGTCTTTCTTCCCACAATTATCACATAAAACAAAATCCTTCTTTCCCTTTATCTGTATCTTTCTCCACCATTCTCTTCTTCTCTTTCTTTACTTTAATGTCATAAGACTTAGATAATTCATTTTCTGTCTTGATAGCACATGAGACTATATCTTCATAAATCAAGATGGATTGTGAGACTAATGATCGATGGAGAAATGGTTTTAATCCTTAAAATAACTGATCAATATTACACCTTGGGTTACGTATATAATATGTATCATGCCTTGATAACATTTTAAAGTTAGCCTCACACTTTGTGACATTCTCATACTCCATTTTCCTCAGACTCAGAAATTACCTTTCCATATCTGCTTGATGGTCATGAGGAAATTATTTTTATAAGAAAATATCTTTAAAATACCTCCATTCCATATTTGATATTTCTTCATCCTATTTTGTGTTTTGAATTAATGACCACAATTGATCTGCACCTCCCGTGAGCCAATAAACCGCCATGAAAACTTTTTTCCTTTCAATAATCCCAAAGCACGAAATATTTTCTCTAAGGATCTTATCCATTGATCAGATACAAGTGGATTTGTATTACCATTGAATGTTGTTGGTTGTTTCCTCATGAATCATTGTAACATTTATCCTCTACTTTGTGGATCGGGGTGCTCCATACAGGTAAGATTATTATACATAACCTAAGTGAGTTGTCCAAGTATAGTGATAAGATGATCAACAGCAGTTGCATCACCATCTCCACTACAATTATATTTAGTAGGAGTTAAATCCCTACGTTGATTATGTGCACTGATAAATTTTACATTCCTTCCACAGGGCACCATTTCTTAAAAATGGCATACACTAGATTAGTTTATGAATCACAATACATAATTCCAAACTTTTAAAACACTTAACATAAATTTAACAGTTTATGGATATAATCCATAATAATAAAAAAGTTTTCTTTGAAGAAGTATTTACTCATATATCCTTCATAATGGTTTGTAAAGAAAATGTGAATTATCCTAAACATATCACATGGGAGTTTCCTAACCGAGAGTGAAGCAAGGCCCGTTGTCGTGTACTAGTATACCACTGTTCAAGCTCGAAACTCCTTGTCAGAGTTTTCACTCCTAGGTACATCTATGCCAGAGGTTCCTCTACCTTCTTGTATCTAGGTAGAGATGTATTTCTTGGAAAACTCACAAAATTTCTACATTACCAAAATTTTAGGATGTTCTTCTATAATAATCCTCTAAGTATAACTTTGGGTAATGTTCTTTAATCAGAGTTTTTCTAAATCTATTTTACAAGGATTGTACTAAACTTCCTCTAATACCAACTGTAATGCCCTGAACCCAGTTACCCAGAGTCGGTGAATTATTACATAACATTGGCATGATATGAGTAATCATGTCCTGAATGACCGATCAGTTTAGTAGCCTTGGAAGTACTATATACATATATAAGTTTTGTATTACATTATGAAATAAATAAAAAAACATTTTGTCCCCTTTGAACACACTCATATCCTTTTTCCTATCCCTACAGGTTAATAATAATATACCTCTTCATATCCTTGAAAAAAGGAAACATAAAAAAGGGGTGAGCTCAGATGCTCGGTAAGAATAACAATATAGCATAAACTATCATAAATAAGCATAAACATTTTAAGGAAATTTATGAGACTAAAACAAATCCCTTTTAAACTTAAACTTCATCATAATATGTCAAATATAAATCAAAAATTCCATTTAATTATTCACATGGATATTCTACTAGTAAAATAATCACATGCAATATCAATATAAAATTTCATAATAACGGAAGGAATAATGCTAGACATTATAACCACATAGTTAAGGTCTCGTTCCAAGACTACAAATATGGTTTTTTCAAGGCCTTGTGTCAAGACACTAGTTTGTCTCATTAGACATATCGATGCATCTAGGAGCTATAGCGGGATACTCCTGTCACTTACAGAGTCCAATGCATTCCTCATATGAAAATATTTGAAACATAAAATAAATATTTTTATTAAAAATAGCATAAAAAATGTGAATAATTTAACCATAAACCATGAATGGTATAAAAATAACACATACACAGTGAAACCTATAATAAAACCTTCAATACAATATAGAAGATTGTATCATAATAAATAAACTTTAAAAAAGTGCAAAATCCATCAAAGGATGTTCACATAGATGAAATCAAAATTATTTTAGAGAAATTTTAAAATCATCTAAAAGTCGGGTAATTATAAGAGAAAAAATTTATTTTAAAAATATTCTTATAAGATTATAATGAAATCTTATAAGGTGTTATATTGGTGGAGAATATCCACACCCTCCATTTATGTTAAAAAACATTTTTACCTTAATTTGTTGAAAAGGTCATAGAATACCTTGTTTGGAAAATGACGTAATGATTACTTTAAAACCATTTTATAAAAAGTAAAACAAGAGTATAAATGAATTTAATGAATATTATATCAAATATTGTTTTTTTGAAATTAATTATTATGAAATACAGATGTGGGTGATAAAGAGGTCCCAGTAGATTCTTACAAATAAACTACATCTGATAATGAAGAGATTGTAAAATTAACCCTTACCTTATACTTTTCCTTAATTGAGGGTACATTAACCTCCTTTATAATAGTTAAATAATTGTTATTAAATTATAAAATAACCACATACATAAATATGATATCATATATGATCTTCTAATATTTCTTTTTGAATAATATTTTAGTAGTATCTTTGTTTCAGTTGTTAACTGATTCGTTTTCCTTTATATGTTTTGTTATGTAAGTCATGTTTATTATGGATACGATGTATTTGATTCATATCCATAAATATATTAATTACATAAACATTATTGTTTAATCATAAAACGAAATTTATTCTTGAATGGTTACGATGGGGTAATGAATCTAATCGCATTCGAGGAGACGGTAATCTGTACGTACGCACAAGCGATAACACCATTCTATTAATGGTGGAATCGTTTGTAATTGGATGGTATATCATATTTAAATAATAATTAAAATGTTATATTTATTATTTAAATCAATTATACTAATTATTATTACCATCCAAATAATTAAGTGTTGAATAACAAACTTTACCACGATGTGGAGACGGTAAGCCGCACGTACGCACATATGATGACTTTTTCATTCCTAGGATGGATAGAATAATGAATATGGTTGTAACATATATATAATAAAATAGAAGTACGTATATGGTACTAGATTTTTAATTTTTTTTGGAAAAAACAAAGAATGAAGAAGTGGATGAAGAAAAGAACTTTAAAAGAGATGATGAAATTATGAACTCTTTTTCAGGTTCTTCCTTTTGATTTGAAAGAAAGGGCTATTTAGATTGGATTTATGATCCAATTAAGTCCTATAGGTTTAATTTAGGGTAGTTGGGAGGATATTTTAATAGGTTTTGGCTGATCCAAATGGCATTGGAGTTGTGATTTTGAGATAAGGGTAAGTGCCCTTTTATATAAGGGTGAAGGTCACATTAGGAAAAGCTTGAAATATTAATTGATTAAACAATAATATTTTTTTTCTATAATGGGTATAAATGTATTTATTTAGAGGATATGGTGGGGATGAGTCTAAATCCTCTCAACCAATAGGTTTTAGAGAAGTTTAGGTCACCATATTAACATTATCTTTTAGATTTAACTCTTAGTTAAATAGTTTAACTTTTACCATGTCTTCTTGTATTATTATAATAAATGGTAAATAAACTTACTATAAGAAGACAAATGAACAAAAGGTGGTTTTTTATTGACATATATAACCTTATATAGGTCCTTTGGCCGAACCTTAGATTTTAAGAATATTATATCATTTAATAATATAGTATTTTTTTAAAAACTCATTTATGTCAATGTTGACACTATTTAATAATTGATTTTTGATAAATTCCTAATGACTTTATTTCTTTAAAAAATTTATTTAATCAACCATAACATGTCATATTAACCTATAAAGTTTTTTATGTCATCAAAACTTTAAAATTATATTTATATTAATATTTATAGTATCAATTATTTGATTCTTTCATTAATAAAGAAAATACTACATCATTATTGCATCCTAAATAAATATATTTATTTTATGTATAAAAATTCTAAATAAAATATCAGGATTCAGGAAATATTTTTAGTTTTCTAATTACTATTTATAGTTTAAGAGAACATTTATATATCCTCGTATAATTGTTTTACTAAAAGATGCATGATTTTGTTATTTTTGTATTTACTTTAAATTAATTAATATAAAATGTCAGTATCACTTCCAAGTGGCTCCATGGGGTCCCAAAATCGACCCAAGGATTCCCATGGTCAGAAATGTTTCAGCCAAGAGGGATAAGAAATGTGTTAGTGTAAATTAAAATTATTATAAAATTATATTTTTACCCTTATTTACCGGATTTACCCTTTAACCATGGTAAATAAAATATTTAATGAAGTAACTATTCATAATCTATAAAAATAAAAGTTACCTATTTACACATTTTGGAACTCATGATTCCAAATATGGAATAAATTTTTCCAAATTAAAAACACATAAATTGAATAAATTATCTTATCATTAATTCTTGTTGTTAAAACCAAAAAGCTGGTTTTTAAGAAGTAAAAACTATCAAAAGATTGACATGTGTTTATATAAAATTTAAATGTGAAATTAAATACAATGGCCTAAATTATATTAAATGATAAAAATATAATCTAATAATACTTTAATACCACTAAAATTTAAAATTAATCACTATAAAGTATTTTTATTAATAAAGTTGTTTTTAATTAAAATTTAGTATTTTTCACTATTCATCAAAATATGATAGTTATCAGAAAAGTGCCAAATTTTTTCCCAAAATAAACTTTTACATACTTATTATAAAGAAGGATTTAATTTCACAAAATTAAATATATAAAAGTGTCAAATATTGTATTTAAAAAGGGTTCATCATTGAAAGGCAAAAAACATCATTTTTGAAAAAAAATACTTCTTTTATCTAAAAAATAGAATTTGTCGTTATATTATGTCTATGAAACACAAAATATAAATGCTAAAATTATATGGGATATATATAAAATTCAAAATGTGGTTATTACTATTCATAACTACTTTTTTAAATGGCTAGTTAGATAGGTCGTGGAGCGCTTGAACTCGGTGTTGCGTACATTGCACACTATTGTATTATTCAAAGAGAAACGTACCATGGTAGTTTGGGGTGTTACAAGTGTTAAGGGTGATGAGGTGGATTTGGGATAGAATTTGGAGTTGTATAGTTATATTTTTTAATTGATGTTTGAGAAGTTGTTATGAAAATATATATTTAATTGTAACTCTACGTATTATGAGGATTTAACACATTTTTATTATAGATTTGGAATGGGTCATGAAAAAATAGAAAAACAGTATATAGTTCCCTTTATATAAGATTATGAAACTAGAATGTTTCATGACATTGTTAAAATTTCCCAGGATCATCTGTAACTCTTTAGATTAGAAGGGTATGATAGGGATAGATAGTTTGTTAAATTTATCCAAAATTTCACAACCCCATGTAAAATTCACACAACACTTACCAGAACCCCAAAACCTAGATTTTATTTTATAATACAAACCTCTTAATTTCTATTTTTATTCACACATTATCTATCAAACCTGAGGTGACATAGGGATTATTCTTGGTAATCTATCACATTTTTGTTAGATCAATGGAAATCAGATCACATGAATTAAATATTCTTGATTCAAGGATCCCTATAATCACTTCTTATATATATATATATATATATTTATATCTCTTTATACATTTCTTTTTCTAGTTCCAGTATATCTACTCGTAAATACATGGAAGGGGACCCAATTCATATTTGATGGATCCTGATCAAGATCATGATGGTGTATTGATGTGTATAGGATTTTATGAGGGTTTATTTTTTTTGGGTGGTGTCTGATCAGTAATTATTTCTTTTTTTCTTTGGGTATTGGTAAAGAACCTTTTGAGGTAAGGGATTTGATATATTGTAACTTATATTAACATTTAAAAGTGAAATTATAATTCTTTGATGTCATTTGGTAAGGATTTTGAATTTACCCAATTGAAGAAAATAACTAGACTAATAGGATATTGATATATGATATTGATATCTATATGTTTTATCATTTGTTTTTCTTGGTTGATTTCATTATATGACTATGTGATGCTAGTATTATGGTTATTGATATGCTTTATCACATTCATAAATAAATAACTACTCAAAGTTCATAATGGGAAAATTGATATGGAAAACTATAATCTATTATTTCAAATGTATCATTATTTTTTCATGGATTATTTAACGAGTTTTGAATCTTGAATATGTTTAGTTAATCAATGTTCATTTATACTATTATTAATGTTATTGGTATGGAGATAATATATTTATTAATATTTATTTGTTAAGGTGTAATTAGGGAGTTTATGTGATGTCCCACAATCAGTTCACTCATAAGTAACCAAACATTATTGGTCATTTGGACTCAATCATGCATCCACGTATGATATAGACTGAAGACTAGTAGTGAGGGTATATGGTTGTATCATTGGGAAACTATACCCTCTTCATCTGAGTGCAAAAAAATGGTAAATAATTAATAAGTGGAAGAAACTAATAATAAAGAAATAGAATTAACGTATCCAAGTAATCATATATAGACTAAAGTAATATCCAATACCATATATATATGATTTCATGCCTATACATATTGACTAGTCATAAAAGGAAGGAGTAAAAAACAAATAAAAAAAATCACCAAATGGACAAAAAGGCCAAAACACAAAAAAATCCAATAGTATCTTGGGAAATGGATAATTCATTTACTCTCATGCTCTTTGCTAAAAGTAAATAAAGCATCCATAACTTGGTACTTTCCCTTATCCATGAATACATACTTCATGTCTATCCGGGTACCAAATGACAACATGAACAGGGTTTGATTAAAACTCAGTAGGCCACTAATAATAGTTTCTATATTAAATACAACTTGTGTATATAAAATGAAATAGTGTACATGTATTTTGAATATAAAGAAGCTGGAAAATATAAACTAGAAAAACTATAAAGTTTGGTGAATCAGTAAATAACCAATAGCTTCTGCCTAGACCAGTTATTTATATGTTTAAAACCTTTAGTGGGTTAGGAACCCAATCCCCATGACCAAGGTGTCCTCATCGAGTATGAGGAACACATCCAAGGTAAATTCTGTATAGACATTATTGGCACCGAAGGAGATAATCTGAGATATCCTTATATAAGGAAATCAAGATTATTCCAATGAGACAATGCAAAGAATTAAATTATTAAAATTATAATGTGAATCATCTAGAAAAGTCCAATTCATCCACATATCTAAGACATTAAAAAATTCCAAGGCTGGTGTTCCACTTGATATTCACATCAATGAACCATGTGAAAACCTATGGGTTTGATCAAGGCATTCCATATTTTCAATCCATGCCTTAACTAAGGAAAGACACTCTTATAACCATATCATCAATGTGAAAAATATTAACCATTTTTAATTAATAATTTATCATATTCCATGCCTTTATAAAAATATATATCTATTACAGGTAATAATATATATTCAATATTTATGTAATTTCATTGCTCAAGGTCAATAAATATAATCCTTTCATTTTATTAAAATAATTAAATATATTCAGTCATTCCATTTCATAATTGTTCAATGTAATTTAGTTTAACACACCAAAGGGGTGTTCTAGGATGAGGTAATTGACCTCCATATATGTGTAATAGGTCTCATAGGGGATCATGGTAAAGGTACACGTTTTAAATTAAAGGTAACTGGCATTTTAGAAGCACCACCCAAATCGTTTGGTATGCATCAGAAAAACATTGTTTATTAACATCAATAATTTTTGGGAAAAGGTATAGACCACCCAACGTAAGTAGGTAGTACAATAATCGTCCAATATCACCCTCCCTTTTGGGATAGAATGAGAAAAAATATATAAAAATGTCAAAAACTATGAAAATAGGGTATATTATGATTCATAGATATAACTCCAAATATAGAAAACCAATATGAGAAAGGAATCTAGAAGAACTATAGTTTAAATAAGGGGGTTCGAATGTAAAAATTGGTGCTTCTATTGGATTCTAGATGAATAATTCATTTGAATTCCTAGGAGAGGTGGAAGACATAAAGAAACCACTAAGAGATCTACTGTGCATGAATGAAAGAAAAGGGATGGGTGAAAGGATAATGTACCAAAGGGATAAATGGGAATTTCAATCATTTTAAAGGGGTTCATGGTTCAATCACATATTTTATCTAAATATGAACGAACCATGTGATACCCACTTCCAATGAACTCTGGCCTCATAAAATATAGGCTCATGATTCAAAAATACATTTACACACTATGCAAGGCTAATGTAAAAGAGCCCACCCCTAACACGGTTTATGAACATGATTAGAAAAAACGTGTGAAAACCATGTGAGTTTACTTTACAATTCATTAAAATTTGAAAACAACCATGGGGTCTCTACTGTAAAATTTCCCCTAATTGTGCTTCTTCCTTTACTAAAGCACATGGTTGATCCACACAGTTAATATTATCCATACACCAATCATTTTCCTCAGATTGTTCCTCCAAAATAGGAACTCTAGGCCTCATACCAAGATCAAATGATCACAATACCTCCATAACCCTCTTATGAATGTCTATTTTGAAAAAATTGAATGTTTATACTGATAATTAAAGTATTCATAGCTCAAAAAAACCAGGATCTTACAACTTCCCCTCCATATAATAACTCATTCCCAGGTTTCCCTTATATGGGTGGTTGAGTTTCATCTATGAATAATTCCTTACACTAAGTATTTATATGAGACTGTCCCTTCTAAGTCTCATTAAACAATTGAACATGATACCATAGATCATGAACCAGAGGAATTGAACTACCTTGAAAATAAATTGTGATATGATAAATGATACAAACTAGATAATCCTGAAAATAATCATCAAACTCTAACTATAATTCCTCAGAATAAAAATTATGTGATGGGTTTGAATGATAACATTAGATATGAGAAACATAAATACCATCATTAATTTCTTAGTAATACTACATATGTGCTGTATAATATTCCACTGGTCCAACTTTATCTAATATTTCGATATGTTTAGTGAATCTAGGTTCCATCTTTTCTTTCCACCTAATCCATCAATGACCCAATCTAGGTGAAATATGAAAGATGACCTCACCTGCCACCTCAAACTCCAAAAGTTGGTGGTGACGATCAATATATGAACTCTATATAGATTTAGTTACATCTATTCATTTCATGATAATATTTACCAATTCTACAATCTATTGAATGAGATGATGTCAAAATGGAACTGCCTATCCTACCTCTAAATAACATAGAGGCAAATGAAATGTCATATTATAGAGTGCGTCATAAGAAGCCATTTGACTATTTTCTTGAAAATTTTTATTATAAGAGATGATAGATCAAGGCAATTTATTTTAAAAGTTACTTTAAAATCAAGTACACCTTCATGAAGCATGTCCACTAAAACCAGTATAGTATGCCCAAACATACCATAAATCTATGGGTGATATGTTGTACTCAGAAGTACCTATGAACTAAGAGCCCTATGTAACCCCTATAAAAACTAAGAAATGAACCGATATTATAATTTCAGTATAATGGTATGTGGTTCATGAATGTTTAAAATCATAGTGACATATAAACTTCAATGTTCTTATACCAAGAGGTATCCATGATAGGCAAGAAATTGGAGACCTTCAATAGCCAATCCACAATTAACCACACCACATCACTATGTTAATGGGAATTTGGAATCATCGTTATGAAATATATAGTGACATCAACCGATTTCAACTCTATAATGTGTAATGAATATAAAATATCATCATTCTTTATGTTATCTTCATTTTTCTGCAGACAGGTGGAGCACTAATAATCAAATCCTAAAATATTCTTTTTCATCCCAGGACACCAATTCTTGTGGAATAAATAATTGTACATCTTGGAGATTCCAGGATGTATTTCTCTCTTATAATCATGATATTCTCACATAAACCCCTCTCACATGTTTATAGGTACATTGAAATTCCCATTACTATATAGAATCTCATCCTCATCAACAGTCCAACCAAGAGGTGATTCATCACATGGAACACCTTCCCTTAGTACCAAGCCTCAAAGATCTAATAACTTACACCTTTTTATGTGATCTAGAAGTAATGAGGGAACTTTTAAATCAATGAGAAAAGGTTTATCATGAAATTTATAAATTTATAAATGCACTTCATAAATAATATCCATCTACTTCCATTCACTAATATCTTCTTGAACATGTTGAATCTATGTTTTCCAGCTCAGAGCATCTGCAATTGCATTTCCCTTACCTTTAATGTAAAAAAGTTCAATGTTTAAGGACTAAGTATATTTTAATCATATTTTCTATTAGAGGTTCATGTCATACTGAGTGAATATCAATCCGAGAATTTTGTGGTTCAGGTATTCGACAAACCACTATCCCGAAAGATAATTCCTCTATCTATGTAAAGTGTGTCCAATGACTACTAACTTGAGATCCTACATCAGGTAAGTACTCTTTATGTATCAAACGATGAGGCTCATAAGAAATGAATCATTCCCCATGTATCAAAATTTCCTCCAGCCTAATTCATGATGCATCATAGAAAACCATATATCTACTTCCATGATCGAGAAAATCCCAAATTGTTGATAAATTAATCTTTCATTTAAACTCTTGAATGGATTTCTCACAAGCATCTAACTACATAAAATTTACACCATTCTTGGTTAAGAAGGTATGTGGTGTTGGAAGGTGTAAAGAAATGGATGAAACATTGATAATAAATGGATATCCCTAAGAAACTCCTTATATAAATAATATTATTGTGATGATCCAAGGAAACAATGGCTCTCACTTTTTCTTGATCCAAGCATACCCCTTCCTCTAATATAATGTGACTTGGGAAGTGAAATTTATCAATACATAAGTGGTCCTTTAGGATGTTGGCATATAACATATGATCTCTTTGTGTACTCAACATGATGTTATGGTGTTTGGAATGATCATTTCGAGTTTGATAATACACTAAGGTATCATCAATAAAAATGACCCCAAAGAAATATAAATATAGGTAAAAAACTCGATTCATCACATCCATAAATGCAACAGGTCAATTGGTTATACCGAATGAAATAACCAAATATTATTATAGTATATACTTGTGTGGTATCTCCACACATTGTATATATAAGTTCCTAACTCACACCGAATGATTGACTGATCTAAAATCATTCTTCGAGAAGGCTCTCGCTCCTCAATTATGTTCAAATATATCTTCTATATGAGGAAGTGGTTACCTGTTATTAACTATAATATGATTAAACCAACAATAATCCACACATAGCATGAGGGTACCATCCACATTCTTGGAAAAAAGAACATGTGAATCTAAATTATAAGTACTCGGTCGTATACGTATTTAGCTTCTAGGTCCTCCAACTACCTCTTGACTTCCTGAAACTCAATAGGATTCATCCTATATATATGGATATATACTGATTCTATTCCTAGAATGAGCTCAATGGTGAACTCTAACTCTCACTTAGGGGGAAGTATGGAAAATTTTCCATGGTAAACATCCATTAATGGGTCCACCAATAGAGAAAAATATCTTATTACACTCCTTGATCATAAAGAAAAGGACTAGAAATATTGTATGACAGTCCACCTAGCCCATGATGCTCAGGTCCAGCTTGAATTTATTAGACATCCCATTATCCTTTATGAACATAAATACTTCCATGATGGGATACAAAATTCACCCATTAATGATTAAAACAATATGGTCTTCATAAGGTACTAACCTGTCAATCCTATGAATTACATCTAAACCCATCATCTCGGGGATGAAATAGTTCCAAAATAAATTATAACTACTGATCTATAGGGGAAAATCCTTACATCAACAATTTTTTTTGACCATACTCCCAATATAGTATCAAGAGTCATAACTCCATAGAAGTACTCAATTTTTGGACCAAGAATTTCTATGACATCATTTAATATAAAATACTATAAATCACTTGTATCAAATAAAGAAGATATTAAATTTGAGGCTACTAATATCATACAATTCACTTTTGATGGAATAACACTCTACTCCTCATGTACATGATGAATTTCATGTAATTATCTAGATCCATAACCCTGAGCAACAAATGAATACCCACAGTAAGTCCGCTATACAATCACTACACATAATAATTTAGACTTCTTTGATCTCATCTGAAAACTTGGCATAATCTATTGATAGTACTCTAGATATCTTCCATGCATCGAGATACCTATTCCACTAAAAAATCAGTGCTATAAAAGATCTTATCCCTCTAGGATTCTATGGAATAATCATGTAAAATATTGGGAAATGGCCGATTCTTTCGCAATGTTGACACTTTATTGGGTATTTATTACACTATAATTTTGTGCAAAACATCCTTCCACAATGATGTAATACCACATGAATAAAAGTTTGTAAACCATAACTTCCAATTCATTCATAATAAACCTTGAAGTGATGCTTCTTACCACTTGGGGAAGCACTACCTAGTCTAGAAGATGCAAATCCATGACCTGTACTTCATCTTCTCTTATATTTCACTCAAAGACAAAGACCCAGTTCACTATCTCAATGATAGTAGTTAGTCAGAAGACATCCACCTAAGACCAGATAGACCACCTAATCCCATCCTCAAATCTTATTTCTCTATAAAAATTATCATCAACAAGAGTAGGTAAAAACAGTTTAAACTTAGTGAAAAAATATGAGAAATCTATGACATACATATACCCCTATTCCAAATGCACAAACTATATTTCTATATTAGTTCATAGTATTTATATATATAATTAGTTATAAAAACTTGTTCATAAATCATTCCAAACCATACCCCAATAATGATATTCCTGATTTTGAATATCCTACCATCGCTTGAAAGATACCCTAATCATGTAAGCTATGATATTGACCCTCTTTTCCAATGGAAAATCCAAATAATCATAGATAGATAGATTTTTCTATATCTCTGACTCAATAGATTGGGGAAACAATACCGTGAGAATTTTGGTGGGATTTTCCAATATAACTCCCTCATCAACTCTGGTATAGTTTGTTCAGGCCATAGAGCTCCCTCCATAAGTTGCACTATATGTATGAGACCCTATATGAACTTAGAATTAATGCCAAATACATGTATAATTGTTGGTATTATAGGGGGTTCTGAATGTTTAAATACAGGTGGTTTAGTTCCAACCACCTTTGGAGTTATTTCATCGACACCTTCCTAGAACTCAACCTGAGGACGTCATGGAGTCAACTGTCTACAATACCAAGAAAACAGGTTAGAAAAAATACTAAGTAGAAAGGATCACTAATATGAAGCAAGATTGGTCAAAACCCTCACTACCCAGGAAGAACACTAACATAACTACCCCCTAATAAGGACAGTTTAAGGGTGAGATTTAGTTATAATCATGAATTTTTCATTATATGGAGAATCAACAACATGTTATAGAGTAAACACCCTTTAATTTATAATTATAATCCCATTTTAATGATATCCATATGTGTCAAAAGATAAAAAATTAATGTTTTTGTTAACATAAAATGGTTCAGTTAGATGAATTACTATTCCCAAGTTATAAATATCTAATATTTATAAATAACAATTGAAACTTTGTGCAACTAAAACGGTGATTTTATATCCATACTTAGAATATAACAAGTCTATATTCAATATTTCAATAATATAGATCATAATTCCTAATTTTTATAAGCAATAGCATTATAAATTATAGTTTACATTCATTAAATTTTAAACTAATTAATTTTTCAACCAAGGGAACTAAATTTCAAAGGCTCATTCATATCATAATTGGTCTCTTAAAATATCACCATCATGCTGTGTGGAAAAATACCATTTAAGTTAAAGAAAACTTGTTTTAACTTATTATTTCATTTTTTATTTTAGGATATGTTAGATAAAATCACTTGTATACAATCAATGAACATAAAATTAGATATAAGAAATCAGACAATGATACATGCATGTCATGGAATATTCATGACATATAAATCCCTAATTTCCTATGATGATGCATGATGAAATTATGCCCTTCTATAAAGTACCAAGGTTAAAAATACAAAAGACATAACATCATAAATCAAGTGTATCATTCAATGGTGAAAGTACTAAAACTCTAAAAAGAATAACAAAGAACAATAATTCAATATGTGACAACTAGGTTTTCCACCAAAAAGTGGGTTAGCTACTCCTTGGAAGGACTTATTACCAAGTTATAACTTTTCCTAGTCTCCTATATACCAACCCAAATAGTAATAAAAATGGAAAAAATATATTATACAGATTTTTTATGTCATAGACATGGTTCAATCATATGTTACCAAACCTGGTTGGCCACATGGACTCAGGCATTCTTCCCCATACTCTAGATACTGATGACTAGAACTGAAGGTATATGGTGGTATGATGTGGAGACTATACCATTTTCAACAGAGTGTATCACATTGGTAAATAATAAATAATAAATAGAAAATAATAGTAAATAATAAGAAGTAAAACATCCAAGTAATCATTAGTAGATTGAAGAAGTAACCAAGACCATATAGAGATATTTCTATGTATATACTTAATGACCAGGAATACAAGGTAGTAGGTATATATATGTATAATAAATGTATACCAAAACCACCAAAAATTAAAAAAATATCTCTATCTCCAATAGCCTCCTGAGATCTGGATATATCATCTAATTCCATGATCTATATTAAAATTAAAACAACCATCTATATTTTGGTGCTCCCCCTTACCTCTTCATCCATCCATGAAGTCTTTCCAGGTACCAAAAAGTGACCCAGACAGGGTGTGAGTAAAAATTAGTTTCCCACCACCAATTGTATATATAAAAAACCCTTAATGTGTATGTCAAATGAAATAGTGTGAAGGTATAATTAATGTAAATAATCCATTTGATATATATAAGTAAAATTGTTAAGTAGGGTGAATTATAAAATAACCACCTTCTTCATCCTATGATACTTATTTAGAAGTATCAAACCTATAGTCATCCAAGAAACCATGTCCCATAACCAAGACATCCTTATATAATTTTATGAACACATCCAAGGTTTACTTGGTATATACTTATTTATCACAAAATGATATAATTTAATTGGATCGTATCTAATGATATCAAGATGAATCCTTGGATATAATCTAATGCATTCAATTTTTAGAATATCCAAGTGAATCATAAATAAAGATATTTGGAATCCAAAAATATATGAAATTGACCAATTCTAAGTATGGTATGACACTTGGTTTCCACATCAATTAATCAAGTTACATCCTACATGTTATCTCAAGGAATTCTATATCGGATGTCCAAGTCCTACCTAAGGATGTACACACCTATAACCATAACATCAAGGTGTATACTATTAATCAAGATTTAATTTAATTATTTAACATAGTCCAGGCCAATATATTAATATTTTTCCATTACATGTTTAATGATAAAATTTACATCCATTACATTTAATAATTCAAGGACAATAGATATAATCATTTCCCCTTATTAAACAAATTAAATTAATTTGGTCATTCGATTTCCTAAGTGGTCAATGTAATTTATCCAAAAACACCTATGTGATGGTATATTATTATGTCCTTGACCTCCAATAATATATAATAGGTCTCATGGGATATCAAGGTAAAGGTAAAATTGTTCAATTGAAGGTAATTCACATTTTATAATCAATGCATGGAATGTATGACATGAAGAACAACAAAATAATTTATAGACATCAAGAACATTTAGGAGAATGTATAGAACACCAAACTTAAGATGGTAGTAGTCTACTCATCCAATATTAAAATCCTATTTGGGATAGAATGGTAGAAAATAGAGAAATTGGACAAACACCCTTAAAATATTGTATATTAGTTCACATAGACACAACGACAAATATGAAGAAAGAAATTAAGAATGGAATAAAGATGAAGGATTGAATAACTATGAGATCTAACATGAAGATAAAAACACAAATTAGATGTCATATGAAGAATATATATCATATCTTTAGAGAGGAGTATGAAATGGGGAAACCATTGAGAGATTTGGTTTATGTAAAAGGGAGAAGAAGGAGGGATGAAAGGATAAAGGTCCAAAGGGAAAAATGGTCATGTCACCCTTTTTAAAGGGGAACATTGTTCGATAAAATGGTTTTTCTAACCTTTCAACAACCATGTGAAAACCAATTCCCATGAACCATAGTCTCACATATTCTAGGTGTATAGTTAAACAACTCATGTACACACCCTATGGGGATACTGTCCATGATCCCACTCCTCACATGGTTTATGGACATGGTTAGAAAAACCATGTGAAAACCAAGAGAGGATCATCTACAATTTACTATAGGTTTAGCATGACCATGAAACATCTATTTAATGGTTTCCCCTGACCATGATACTATAATTACCAGGTTTTAAGGTTTATCAACATGATTATTACTAACTTTTCCACATCTATTCACCTCATTTTGTTCCTCCATAAATTGGATATCTAGGCAAAAACCAAGACTGAATTCTTACAAAACCTACATAAACATATTAAGAACTGACATTTTGTAACCACTAAAGGTTTATACTAAAGGTTAAATAATACACACTTCAATGATGAAATGGGATATTATAGGTTACTTTTTTTTGTTATGGTTGTGGTATGACGTGATTAAGTTCAAAGAGATTATAATGTTGTGAAAATGACGAGATTAATGTTGGAATATTTCAAAGGTTATAATGTTCTTGATTATAACATTATATAATATTGGTGATATGTGGTAGATTATTTGGTTGTATATTTTCTATTATTTATATTTAGGTGTGGTTTTGTATTAGTTTCATGGGAATTGAGAATGAAAATAAATTAATGAATGACTAATGGGTAAGGGATGTGACAAAATAGATAGTGTTAGAATGAATAATGGATGAATTAATAACTAAAGGAATAGATTTTAAAGATAAATTTGAATGGAATTTAATGGGTTAATGTTGTCTATAAGTGAAAAATGAAGTATAATAACATGATTGGTATTAATAAGTCATTATATATAGAAGTGGTTATATTGTGAAGTGGATGATAGATAAAATGCGGTGAATTGAATATGAAATGAATAAATAGAAGTATCCATGTAATTGAAGTATGTGATTTTAATTGTGATATATTTAATTTAATGTGGTTAGTAATGTTAATGAAGAAAGTGAATAAGAATTAAAAATAATTCATGGTGAATATGTAGGATTAGGTTTTTTAATAATGCGAGGATGTTATGAATATTGTGTGGTGATTATGGTTTTGGTTAATATTAATTCTAGAGATAGTAGTGGTTGTTTTGTACTATGGTTATAGTTGTAGTTTCTAAGATGTTTCCTAGGTAGTATAAGACCCTTATTATCAACTTGTGTTTATTCACATATATATATATATATATATTTTATATTTTATATTTTTTTTATTCATCCCTTCTTTAGTTAGGTAATGTGACTAACAACCACATGTTTCTTTAGTTTTGGTTATTCCCCTAACATTGAGGTGGTTGGGTATATAGATGGATTACTACCCCCTTTCCAATACTCTTTTCTATATTTACAATGAGATGTAATGGTTTGAGGTTATTTTTCTTATGGGGTGGGTGCATATTGAGGGATGTATATAGAACTCGGAGGGAATAAGTTTGACATACTTAATGTTTAATTTATACTATGGATTGAAAGGAACTATCATGGTTGATTTCAAATGATGTTCGATTACAGGTTATTTAGGTGCAGTAGAGTGGTTGACCAATGTCGTCTCTCAAAGAAGGAAGTAATTTAAGACATCATATTGAAGGTATTTTGAAAATAAAATTAAATAAATTAAAAATAATACATGAAATTATGGGAGGTTTTTTATTGTTTATAAAACTAAAATAATATTTCAAGATGAAGATGGTTTTTTTTGTTTTTATTTTTGAAATGAAGTTCAATTAAAAAGACACAACAATATGATGTTTTTTAGAAAATATTTTAAAAGGTTTAATCGATCTAACTCTACCTATTCACTTACTTATTAATAATTATCATTTAAATTAATCATATATTAATTATAATCCCCCAATTTTATAACCCTCAAAACCTATGAGAGATAACTTAACCACCAATATGAAAAGAGTTAAACTGTAGGCTTGCTTTGGAACATGCAATCGCATCTCCCTACTTTGATTGTCATTCTAAGGATAGATTATGGTATGTGGTGAATTATGGAACATACCCACTTTGGAAATGAGGATGAATTGATCTTAGGTATTTTATTTTAACTCTAAATATTTATATTGTGTGGTCTTGTTTTATCGATTAAGTTTGCACTATCACAATTTACACAAATTGTCGACGTCATGTGTTTTTGTGTTAATTGTTCAATTTCTTACATAGTTTTGAATAATTTTAAAACTCAATTAATGGATCATATTAATTAAATTATAGTAGCTCATTTATTCAAAATAAATGAATGAAGAAGGTAAGAGATATATCGATTACTAAGAAAACTTCTCTTCCATTGGGCGGTGTAGTCATCGAAGAAGTGAATTGCATTTGCAACAGTTTAGAATGGGTATACCCCAATCATGATTCTACTCTTGAGTTCCTGACCAAATAGGAAGATCAAATAAGAATAAAAACATAATAAAATAATAATAAAAAATAATAAATAGATGAGGGACTAAGATTTTTATTACACAAACACAAATATTACAACATGGAGAAGAAGAAGAAGACGGATTCAATGAAGGGATCCTTACTTCAAGAGATACCCTTCTTTTAATGATTGCCGAATTGGAGTGAAACCAATTATCCAGTACCCTAAAATTTATAATTCACGCCCCCAACCCCTCCAAATGAGAAAAACACCAATTTATAGACTGGTGGGGAGGATAGGTTTCAGGTGGTTTCAAGTCTGAATGGGAAACTTTGGTCAAATATTTTATTCCAAGTTGTACCACTGATTTTATATACCAAATGCATGAACCAACAGTCCATACAGAAGGTTGATTTGTGATAAATTGTGTGATAGATAACCTCTTTAAATTTGGGCTCAATCTAAGCACTGATATAAAGGTTATGAATTATATACAATAGTGATGTCCAATCTAGAGGGTCCATCCCATATTTGACTTCATGGTCAAGTTAGTCCAATCAAATGAACTATTTAGCTCCAATGTACTAAAAAATAGTTGCATACTATTAAGTCACAAACACAATTTGAAATGTTCACATTCAGATAATAAATATTAAAATATTTATCTCTTTAATACTATAGTGCACTATAATAGGTAAACCTGGAATTGCAATCCAATTTCAAAATAAATGATCTAATCCCTAATATTTTCTAAATAAACATATTTAACACAATGTAAGGAAATTTAATCATTTATTATCAATATAATATTCAATAAAAATTCATTTTATCAACTCTCCCACACTTACCCATTTTATTTCCTAGGCAAAGCATTATATCATAATCAAGACTCATTCAAAAATCATAGGTGAGAAAACTTCCAAGATTCTTTTGAAATGAAATTAATCATGCCTTAATTTTGAAATAAATTTGAATATCATTTTTATTCGATCAAATTCGAGTTTTTTCAACCTAATTTGTTCACCCATGAAACATGTTGCAAACTTCCTCACTTATAAAGATTCCCTCTTCACTCAAGGAACATGTGAAAGTGGAGTTATTCTCTTTTTCCAAAGTTCATGTGATATTACCATATGATTTACATGATTCTAATTTATCTTATGGAAGAAACTAGTGAGCTCCAAAAGAGGACTTGAAATTGGTTGTTCTGAGGTTCATGGGATATAAGGATTTAATGTATAAAAATCTGAGGCAGGAGTGGAGGGTTTAATATCTTATGTACAAAACATGTCAAAATTCAGAAAGTGTTCATAATGAATGTACACACTCAAACCCTAAAAAAATGTGTATCAATTAAATATAACTATACCCATTGTCCATTTGTGTGGGTAAAAACCTATCAGTGAATAATAATGAATAAAATTACTCTTTTATATATTTTATTTATTTTCATTTTTTTGTTTGGCTGTTTTTTTTTCAATGTAAAAAACTAATTTTTTGATAATTTTCATTTTAGATAAAGAGGGAAACATTTGTAAAAAAATGATACAATATTACTTATGAACCCACTGCCCAAGGAAAATGTAGGAACCCATTCTATCAACCATAATAATGATTCATTCCCAATAACTCCCATGGAAACAACATCTACCCCATACTTGCTGAAAGTAAAACAAGAATGTACATAAGAGATGGGTAGGTATGGATAAATTTGCCTATAATATGGATACCTAATTGGAATTTCATGGCCTCTAAGGCATAAGAAGGGTAAAATGTCAAGGTTTTCAAAAATTTAGGTTAATTATATAGAGATATTTTCAATGAATGATGGACTCTATCATGAATCTTGCATACTTGAATCTTATGGCTTCAAATAGAATCAAGGAAAGTTCTAGTTTCTCCACACAACCTGAGACTTTCTTGAAAGTGATTAAAAGGAAGAATATATAGTAAAGGGCCTATAATGTCTCTCAGGTGAGGGAATAAAATATTAGTCAGTTCTAATGAGTAAGGGATTTCAAAAATCCATTAAACAACTATGAATTATTTTAAAATAAAAATTCTAGAAAAATATTCCATATCAACATTCAAGTGATTTTTTTTCAAAAAATAATGTAATTTTCCCCACAATCGACTAAAACATGAAAAATGATTTGGATATTATTTTAAGAACAATATTTATCTTGAAACCCAAAATAAATAAAAATAAAACAAAAATGAATACACATTTTTGTGGGTTTTATTAATTTTTAGTTTAAATTTAACAGAAAAAAAAATAAAACACACACAAAACACACAAATGAATGTCTGAAAAACCTACACCTAAATTTTTTACCCTCCCCCACACTTTAAATATTTAAATATCATAAATTTGAATCGATGAGATTAATGTGACAATGAAATGAATAATTTTAAATAGGAAAAATAATATAAAAGTGAAAGGGTTAGGAACAACCTGATATTCTCAATTGATGACGGGGACATGCAGTGTGATAAAATCCACTGCATTAGTAGAATGTATCTCAATGTATTTCTCCAAATGTTTCTCGTTGACTCTAAAGCTCCTTACAATATATTCTTGTGTGATCACCACTGAACCATAAGGAAAAACCTTAGACACAATATAAGGACATAACCATCAGGAACACAACTTATTTGGCATCATCTTCAGTTTTGAACTATAGAGGACTTTATCTTTAACATGATACTCTGTTAGTTGGGTCATTCTGTCATGAGCCACTTTGGATCTTTCCTTTTAGAGACTTGAGTTCTCATATGAGGACAATTGAATCTCCTCAAGCTGTTAACTTTGTAGCTTCCTTTGATTTCAAGCTTGGGCCAAATCCATGTTGCATTTATTTATATCCTAATAAGACTGATGCTTAACTTACACGGGGATATGATAGGCTTTATAGAAATAATACAAATTGTATAAATGCCTATTGGAGTTTTTTATACGATTATATAAGCCCAAATCACATCGTCTAAGTGCTTTCTCTAATCCTTCCTATTCGGCTGGACGATCTTCTCAAAAAATTTCATCAACTCATGATTTTAAACCTCATCCTGTCCTTTTTTTGGGGATGGTATAGTGTTGATGTTTTGTGTGTCACCCCATACTTCCGAATGAGAGAATACAAATTATTATTGAAAAAGTGTGTCCCTTGTTCACTATTTATGGCCTTTGGTACTCCAAACCTGCAAATAAATATGTGCTTTGAAAAAGTCCACTACAACATGAGAATCATCAGTCATGGTGGCCTTAGCCCCCACCCATTTTCTCACATAATCAACAGTGATCAAAATGTACACGAAACCAAAATAACTTGTAAAAGGACCCATAAAATCAACTCCCTACACATAAAAAATCTCACAGAATAATATTTGTTGTTGAGTCATCCCATGTCTCCTAGAAATGTTTCCCATGTGTTGCAAATGTGAGCATGAATTACAAAATAGATGATTATCATGGAATAATCTAGGAAAATATAATCCAGATTCTAAGACTATCCTTGTTGTCCGTTAGGGTCCAAAGTGTCCTCCACATGAAAGTGTATGGAAAAAATGTAGAATAGAATCAAATTAATGATCAAGAACACACCTCATAATGACTTGATCACTACACATGAACCAAAGGTAGGGATCATTCCACACATAATACCAAGACTCACATTTTAATTTTTGGACTTGATGTTTCTATAAATTTGTAGGTATTTCAGATACGACAAGGTATTTCACTAAATTAGCATACCAAGGATGCGTACCTGAGATGGAATATAGATGATCATTATGTAAAGTGTCCCGAAGTGGTACCTAGTTAAAAGTTTCAGCCTATAATGTGTAATTAAGCCTACCCATGTGGTGCACCAATAGGTTTTCTGACTCCTTATTTTCTGTTATTTCAATATTGAATTCCTGAAGAAGCAGAATCCATTTGATAAGTCGGAGCTTTTTTTGGCTTCATCAAGAGGTACCTCAGAGCTGCATAGTCAGAAAAAAACAACTACATTAGAGTCCAATAAATATGAATGGAATTTATCTAAAGAAAATATGATGGAAAGAAACTCCTTTTCAATGGTAGTTTAGTTTTATTGGGATGAATCCAATGTCCTCAATGCATAGGCAATCACATGTGAACATCCATCCACCCTTTATGATAAGACAACTCCAACTGTGAAGTTAGACACGTCACACATAAGCTTAAAAGAAATTTCCCACTGTGTAGGCTATATGATTGGTGGGTGGGGAAAACACTGTTTTATATCATAAAATGAATTCCTACAGGAATCATCAAACTCAAAATCATAATCCTTTTGAAGTAATCATTATATAGGAAGAGCAATCTTACTAAAATATTTGATGAAGCACCAATAAAATATTACATGCCCTAGGAATGATCTAACATCACACACACATGACGGATTGGGTAGAGATGAAATAATATATACCTTAGATCTATCAACCTCTTTCCCATGTTTTGACACTATATTCCCTATGAAAATCCTAGGATCTACCATGAAATGTCACATTTAAAAGATTAAGGCTAGATTCTTCTCAATAAAGTGATTCAAAACCTTTCCCAAACTATAGATACAATCATCAAATGAAGATACATAAACTGTAAAATCTTCCATAAATACCTCCAAGATGGTCTCAATAAAATCATAAAAAATACTCACCATGCATCTGTGGATGGTACCTAGGGAATTGAAAAGTTGAAATGGAATCCTTTGGTGGGAACACATACTGAATGGAAAAGTGAATTTTGTATTCTCTGGAACCTATGGAGTAATAGGAACATAAAAATATCTATAAAATACATCCAAGAAACAACCATGTGTTTTCCCAGATAGTCTCTCAAGAATCAGGCAATAAATGGGAGAGGAAAATGGTCCTTGGGTTTGGTCTGATTTATTTTCCTATAATCAATACACACATGCCAACCATTTTTCACCCTTATCAAAACTAACTCCTCTTTATCATTTTTAACAACAATAACACCAGTTTTATTAGGTATAACCTTAATAGGACTAACCCACTAGGAATCTGAAATGGGATAAATTATACATGCCTTAAGTAATTTTTCAACCACTATTTTAACAACTTCTAGATGGGTTGAATTTAATCTCCATTGTGGATGCCTAACTAGTTTACCCCTATTCTTCAAAAGAATTCTATACATGATAATGTAGGGGATAATAACTAATATTTCATCCAAGTTAAACCCAATTTACCTAATGTTCTCCCTCATTATATTCAAAAGTTTTTATTCATTTTCAAAAGGAATATTTTTAGAAATTATAATAGGTAATTTCTCATTACTTATCAAGTATGAGTATTTGAGATTAAGTGGAAATGGATGGAGTTCTATTGTATGGGGGTGATATATGGATGGAGAAATTGAAGGAACTAAAATATGATCACAATTAACATAAGTATCAACATATAAATAATAAAAATCAGAGAATAAAGCATCAAACCCATCATCATACACAATAGCCATGTCATAATCAAATTTCACATGATCAAAATACAAATATGAATCCATTTCAAAATAAAATCAAAGAGAGGATTTTGTATTAGAAAACAGTGTGGAAGAGATCTTAAATATCAAACTAGAACCAATGCTCATAGTCTTATTAGGAATTGGACAATCAAATTCCATGGGGTTTTTATTTCGTGGTTCAAAATGGGAGATAAAAAAAAGAATAATGTTTCTATGAGGGGTACTTCATGGAGTCTGTAACATTAAATATCACAACATCATCCCCAAACTCCATGGAATGTTTACCCTCTTGTAAATTTTTGATAGTTTTTTAGATTTGAGGAAGGGCCTACCTACGATAATAGGTGCATGAGAACATACCTGATTATCCTCTATGTTAAGAACTTAGAAATCTGCTAGGAAGATCATGTATCTTACCCAAAAAAGTACATCCTCAAGGAATCCCACATGATTTTTTGAATCTCTATTCACCAACTCTACGACTACTCTCTTCAGCTTCAACTCACCAACCTATAAAGAATAGAAAACAGAGTGAGACATCACATTTATGGAAGATCCTAAATCACATAAAGCATTAGAAAATTGTAACTCCTCTATGGTGCATGGGATAGTGAATGTCCCTGGATCCTTGTACTTTGATGGAATTTCTAGAGTTGGTGTAATGAGTACTGACACATTCCTTCGAATATTGATCCTCTGATTTCCCTTTACCATCTTCAATTAGTACAAAGTCATTTTAAAAAATTGTCATACCTTATGATTTCTTAATGTATTCAATTAGGTGGATTTTGATATCAACACACTCGAATGTGTCCAAAATAACTTTTTTAATCACCTCTTCAGTCATATTCTTGGTTTCTACAACTCTTTTTAGAAATAAAAGGGGTTTAATCAGAACATGATCAATATTTTTCTTATCATTATCTTTATCTTTGGTTTTCTCATCAGTTGGTAAGGAATGGGGTTCTATGGAGTTGAGGTAAATCCTGATGGAATGATAAGTGAAGAAGTATTAGTTTTTTGCTTCCCACTTCTCAATGAGATGACACTAAAATTAACCTTGAGATTTGGAGTAGGTAGGGAAGGATGATTTACAGAGTTATTACTTACCAGTTCATAGAGGTCAGTGGAAATTTGGCTCATTTGTGTCTTCAACACCCTTAACTCAAAACCTTGACTCTTCAGCTCATTATATTCATTAAGAAAAATTTTCCTAAAAACTTTATAAGTATTAGAATATACATTTTATTGATAATTCTCTCATTGTTGACTTTTTGATTCTTTAGCTTCAAATCTCCTTTGGGGTTGTTGGAAACCCTGTTGGTAAGGTGGAGTCTGCAAAAAGTTTTGTTGAAAAGGTGGAATTTTTGTTTCCCAGAGCCATACCTCATGTCTGATTGATCCTTCCACCATTGGTTTTATGTTGGTGAAAAGGAATCATACTTATTTTGGGGATGTGGTTGTTGTTTCTACTGATATGGTCTCCCATGGAATACTACTGCACAATCCTCTAAGGCTTGTAATTGGGGGATACAATCAGTTGGGTGGTCTGTTTTAGTGAAAATTCCACAAGGTCTCATAGGAGTGGTTTGGGATAACTTTTGAGACAAAGAAATCTTTCCCACTATAGTGTTCAATTATTCCAACATGGTATCAATTAAATTATTTTCAAGAGATGAAGGATTTACCTGATGTATTCCTCTAACATGTGGTGTACCTCGATTGCTAAATTGTTGGGAGTTTTGTTCCATATTATTGATCAACACACGTGAAACTACTAGTGTTTTTTCAAATAATGCTCTCCAACTACGACATCCAACATGGTCCTCTCCATAGGAGTGATTCCTTCATAGAAGTACTGGATGAGGAGTTGTTCACCGATTTGGTGATCTGAACAGCTTGCACACAAATACTTGAATCGCTCCCAGTACTCATACATTGACTCCCCTTTTTCTTACTTGATCTCCAAGGTATCCTTATGAATGGAATTGGTCCTTGATGGTAGAAAAAATATCTGCTATAAAAGGCATTTCAAATCATGAAAACATGTTACATATTCAAGTTGTAAATAATACATCTAATAATTTATAGATCCACCAAGTTAAAATGGTAATGATATAATTTTTATTAGATCCTCAAAAAAAAATCAAGGTTTTAATGTTGAGACACCCACATTAATTTATTTTAAATTTCAGTTTGGATCCTTACTAGATAATCTATGAAATTTGGGAAGAAGATGAATTAATCTAGGTTTTAGTTCAAATTCTGATTCAATATTTGGGTATGAAGTACAATATGGTTGATTTTTAATATCTGGTGCATCCAAATCTTGAATGGTTCTATTAATTTCATTGTTATTTTTTTTCAGCCATTGGTTGTTGTTTTATGTTTTAATTTTAACTGGTTCCAATTTCAATGTTACTATAATGGAGGATATATCAAACTGGTTGAATGTTGAAATATCCAATAGACTGAGAATGTTTGATTCAATCCCTAATGTTGCATTCAATCTTAGGATCAAGATCTAAGATATCCTCGAGATTAGTTCATGTCATAAATCAATGAATGGTAAAAATGAAATGAAGAAAGGTGAAACATAATAAAATGATAAGAATTTTTTTGATGGTCTGATAAATAGAAAAAAAGAGAAAAAAATGAAAACATGGGAAAATGAAAAGATGAATAAAGGAGGATAAAAAATAATAAAAATGAAAAATAAAATAAATACCACTAATTAGTTGAATAAATTACTTTCCTCCCCCACAAAGATGCCAATTTGAAAGGCGTTATCATGGGAACATTCAAATGATGTCTAATTTCAGGTTATTTAGGTGTAGTATAGTGACTAACCAAAGTCTTCTCTCAAAGAAAGAATTAGTTTATGACAATGTATTGATAGTATTTTCAGAATAAAATTAAATAACTTAAATATACTACTTGAAATGATGGGTTTTTAATAATTTAAAAAAATAGAATAATATTTCTAGAAGAAGATTCAATTTTTTTGTTTTTATTTTTGAAATAAAGTTTGATTAAAAATACAAAACAAGAAGAAGTTTTTTAGAAAATATTTCAATAGTAGTAATCAATCTAAATATACCTCTTCACTTAATTATTAATCATTATATTTTAAATTAATCTACAATTAATTATAATGCCCTGATTTTCTAACCCTCAAACCTACACGAGTTAACATAACCACAAGATCAAAGATATCCTCAAGATTAGTTCATGTCATAAATCAATGAAAGGTAAAAATGAAATGAAAAAAGGTGAAACATAATAAAGTGATAAGTTTTTTTGATGGTCTGATAAATAGAAAAAAAAGAAAAAAATAAAAACATGAGAAAAGGGAAAGGTGAATGAAGGAGGAGAAAAAAATAATAAAAATGAAAAATAAAAGAAATAACACTATTTAGTTAAATAAATTACTTTCCTCCCCCACAAATATTCCAATTTGAAAGGCGTTATCATGGGAACATTCAAATTATGTCTTATTTCAGGTTATTTAGGTGTAGTAGAGTGACTAAACAAAGTCGTCTCTCAAAGAAAGAAGTATTTTATGACAACATATTGATGGTATTTTGAAAATAAAATTAAATAACTTAAACATACTACTTGAAAGGATGGTTTTTTTAATTTATAAAAATATAAGAATATTTCTAGAATAAGATTCCCTTTTTTTGTTTTTATTTTTTAAATGACGTTTGATTAAAAGTACAAAACAAGAAGAAGTTTTTTAGAAAATATTTCAATATTCGCAATCGATCTAAATATACCTCTTCAGTTAATTATTAATCATTATATTTTAAATTAATCTACATTTAATTATAATGCCCGAATTTTATAATCCTCAAACCTATAAGAGTTAACATAACCACAAAAATGAAGAAATTTGTCCAAATATTTTTTATGTGTTCATGTGGAATTATATCATGTGTTTTACGAGAAAAACACCAATTTATAGAGGGGAGGGGAGGCTAGGATTCTGGTAGTTTCATGTGTGAATAGAGAAATTTGGCCAAATATTTTATTTCAAGTTCCACCACCTGTTTTATATTCCAAACCTATGAAACAAATGTTTTTCTAGAAGGTGAATTTTGAAAAAAAATTGATCAATCTACTCTCTAAATTTTGGCCCAATCCAAGGAAGGATATAGAAGTTATGGCCCAAACAATATAGTCATATACCATCTGGTGGGTCCAGCCCATCTTTGACTTCATGGTTCATTTAGACTAATAATATTCGAAATTTAGCTACAATATCCTGAAAAAATGATATATCATATTAATTTAGGATCTTAGTTACAAAATATAATGTTCAAATAGTAAATATAAAAATATTTATCTTTGCAATACTACAGTGCACTAAAAATGGAAAAACTGGAATTTTCATCAAATTTAAAAATGAATGATCTAATCCCAAATATTTTATAAATAAAAATATTTAATATAATGTGAGTAAATTTTATCATTTATTTTCTATAAACTATTCCATAAAAATTCATTTTATCACTGATATATGGTTGTGATATAAAGATATATGGAGAGGAGTTTGTGGTGTGTCCTTACGGATTTCATTATATCTATATGTGGTCATGTGGGATGAGATCATGTGGTTTATGAAAGGTTAGGTTATTAGTATAAATTATGCATTGATTATGATTTAGGGATTTTGGGTTGTTTGTGTTTATTGAAAATTTCGGTTGACTGAGTACTAGTAGGTTTTTTTCCAAAATTGGTTCTTAGAAGGTGGTGAATTTTTTTAGTGTTTTCCAAATATTTGGGAAGGAATTTTTGGATTTGTTTTTATAAAGAAATGCTGATTTTCCATGTAACACCAGTATTTTCATGTGATTACCAAAGAACACGTTAAAGAGTTCATGAATGATTTTTTGAATAATTATGGAATTCGTGTAACATCTATTCTATGTGAACCATATAAGAGTGTTATCATTTACCATGAGAAGGTTTTATTTTTTGGGAATCATTAAAGGGTTAATTTCACTATGAGAACTATAAATGAGAGTAATCATTTGTGAATTATAATGATTCAAAGGCCACCAAGAATGGAAAGTTTCACTTTGTGAACAAAATAACAGGAGTAGTGTGTAGTGGAGAATGATCGAAAAGGAAGACAATGTAATTCATGATTAATTATATTTTTAAGTGTCTTTTCCAATAAAAAATACCCTTAATCACTTTATTAAAAAGAGAAAAGTTCACTCTATAGAATAATAATTGGATAATTTTGGATAATTCTCAAAATTACTCGTGTATTAATGGAGTTTATGAAAGAAGTTTGTTTTCAAAGTAGTGAAATTCATGAAAGAGATTAGTTCCCAAAGAGAGTCCATGAGGCAGGGGTTATTTGAGAATAAAGTTTATTTTTCAAATAACTCACGCTATATGATGAAAATGGAAATTAATACCAAACACTCATATGAGGTAAGTAAGTCATAGGTGATTCTCATCAATGGAAGAATATTTTAGAGGAATGGTGCATTCACTTCATCAGAGCGAACATTGAGATTTTAATGTGTCATTAATTGTTAAATGAGGGAGATAGTGAGTTTTTTATAAATATTTTAACAATAGTTCACATATTTATTTTTGGTGCATTGGAACATCAGTTTCGGAATATCATTATACAAGCCCAGTTTGGGTGAAAAAGGTAAAATTGTAATATATCATGCTTGCTCTTGTTTTTCTATATATACATTATTTTGAGAAGAGTAGAGGAATGTGTGTTTTTTTAATGATGAAACAATATCAAAAGGGATTATTGTTTTAATTAATCATAACTTTATCCCTCCTCAAGGTATTTAACATAGTAGATCCAATAATTGGTATCATAGATAATGGTTAAAGTTATTAAATCTCTATCAATTAAATACATGGATGTAGTCAATCAAAATTAATTGTGATTTTCAATGGAACCAATTTTTAGCTTTAGAAGAATCATATATTACACTACATATTATATTTTAGCATGGATCTCTATACATCTTCTATGTATTGGATCTTAGTTAGTATAGAAAGTGAGGCTTTATAAAATGTTGCACTACTAGAAATATGACTTATACCAACAGTTTTGGCCAAACCATTGGTATAGTTAATTAATTTCGACCTATACCAACGGTTTGGCCAAACCCGTTCGTATAAGTCACTTATATGGACTTATACCAACGATTGTGGACAAACGATTTGTATAGGGAGGACTTATACCAACGGTTTGTCCAAACCATTGGTATAGGTCCATTAAAGAGGAACTATACCAACGGTTTGGCCAAACCGTTGGTACAGGTCCATTATAGAGACCCTATACCAACAGTTTGGCCAAAACCTTTGGTATAGGTCCCCCCTATACGAATGGCTTGTCCAAAACTATTGGTATAGGTCCCAAAATCAAAGTACCTATACCAACGGTTCTCAAAACCATTGGCATAGACCTATACCAATGGTTTTGAGAACTTTTGGTATAAGTTCTTTGATTTTTTATCAAATCTTCTTACCGAGAAAATTATATAAATCAAAATTTAAAATAATTATGATAATACATATATATATTTATGAAATTATGTTAAAAAAATTCATGTTAGGTTAGTGGTTAGGTCGTTCAATTATAAAATAGAGGTCCTGGGATCAAATACCACCGAATTCTTTTTTTGAAATACATATACCAATGGTTTTATGGAACCTTTGGTATAGATTTCCATATTACATATACCAACGGTTTTCCCAAAACCATTGGTATAGACTTATCCCAACGCCTTACTTGGCTACGGTCCTCCAAATCGTTGGTATAAGCTATACCAACGGTTTGGAGGGCTATACCAACAGTTCCAAATCGTTGGTATATGTTATTTTTTCAGTAGTGTTGATTGATTATATATGACTATTTATTCCAAAGGAATTTTTTATTTAAGGGAATATTTATCGAACAAAATATTCACAAAGGTGATATCGTGTAAGTACTATAATTCCATGTGTGAAAATTTGATAATAACATATAAAGTAGAATCAAAAGGTAAGGACGAAAAATTATAGGTTCTATAGAAAATTAATAAGGACTTGAGGATTCACCCACTTGATTCTATTGATACATTTTTTGGTAGGATTAAAGTGATTGTGGAGGTTATGTGAGGTATCAAATAAACTCTCGATGATGCGATGATCATGAAGTGCATTATGAGAATATTTTCACCCCAATTCAATCCAAAACTCTCCTTGATTGGGGATAAAGACCTTAAAGAGGTGAAATTTTATAGTTTACACAATAATATTGTCATATAGAAGATGATAAATGATGATAAAGAGGATATAAAATTTAAAAGAAAAGAAATATGCCACATTTAAGGCCTTGATGAAACTCACTATATATAATGGTCTGGAAAATGAAGTGATAGATGAATTCATGTCATTCATTTTATTAAGAATACAAATAGTGAAAGGAATTTTTAAAAAGAACTTCCAATTTCATGATTTTTATGTGGAAGGGTTGCCACACTAATAGAAATGCTTCCCAAGAACATTCAAGATGTTGATAATGAAGATAAAATTACCATGAAGAAGTATTTTTCCAAGGTGAAGGGTATTAGAAGCATAAAACATAAATCCATTAAGAAGAAGAATATTCTTTAAAAAGAAAAATATAGTTTTGAATAAAGTATGGTAGATTAAATTGAAGAATACAATGATAACATCTAAAATTATATGTATATAGCTTTTATAAGTCCCCATATATGGGAATAGAGTAAAAATGATGAAAGGGAATTAGGAAATTTTTTTTTCCAGAGTTTGATGGATGCTATTATTGAAGAGGTAGATGTCTGGAAATATAAAAGGAATAATGATAATAGGATGGTTCATGATTCCAAACTCTATATGAATCATATATATGTGTCGAAGTTTGAGATAAAGATAGAAATTGAGAATTTGGCCTCTATAAAATCTAATACTCAAATAATTTAAACACATACATGATAAAAGATGAAGAATAGAATAGGTTTATAGAAAGATTGACAAAAAATTGAAATAATGGGTAAAAATATTATAGTCCTAGGTAAGGTCGTTGTTGGTATAAAGTGGAATGTTGATGGTTATGAGATGATTCTGACACCCAATATTATAATTTGAAAGAAGATTAGACAAATGATATAAAAAATACAAGTGTAGCAAATAGGCATATAAAAATAGGAAAAATACTATTAGAAGAAGAAAAATTAATTTTTAAATGAAAAGGATGGATGAGGTTTGATCATAAATAAAAAGTAGTGTTGGTTGATAAAATAGTATAAACACCCAAATCAATTTTGATGGTTTATTTGGTTACATCTATGAATTAGAATATTCAGTTAAACCAAGGGAAAGATGGTGATATTAAAACTAGATACAAGAGAATGCCTCATATCCTGTGTTATCATTATATTAAGATGTAACATTTACAGAATATATATTCCATTTATCAGTGGAAAATAATAGAAATAGAGAAATAGTGGAATCTAAATAAATTTCAACATTCTATATTTTCATTTGATTGTCACTGTTTTTTGCGTGGTGAAATTGGGTATAAAGACAAATATTTCCCATCATCACTATAATGGAATGTTCCAATGTATACCAAAAGTAGTTGTTCACATAAAATAAAGGTTTTATTAAATGATTTGAGATTATAGAATCAATTTATATCATACTATGATGAATATCAAGTGTGTGTATTGAAAATTGGGTTGATGTGTATCCCTAAATCTAAGAACCTAGGTACATTTTCTGCTTTATTACATTGGAAAAATGTACAAGGGATTGCACAACCATGGATAATTCAGTTTAGTATTTATAATGAACCAGATACATACATGATTACCAAGGAATTATTATTAATAAATGGGTTTCTATAAAAAAAAAATACCTATACAATGTGGCCACATGATTTGTCTCATGAAACTTATCAATTCATTTAGGGGATCTCCATAACCAGGACTTCTTTCCACTTTAAAGTCATATAAATTCATCATATTTAGAATAATAAATACTATTAAAACTCAAAATTTCTTATAATTCAACAATTGTACATATTGAATCAATAATATAAAAACTCATTATTTTATCATCATAAAAAATCCCCCTAAATAATAAATATGGTAAAATTAGATTATATCCTTAATAAAATTAACGTTCATTTCTATAGATGAAAATTAATTTAAAATATCACTATAACATTTTTGGGGAAATAACCTTTTCATTTTGAAAGAAATTATTTAAAACTAAAAATTTCTTGAATATTTCGGAAAAAAATTCATTGAAACTAACTATGGAAACACTTAGAGAAATCTTCAAATAAAAGAGTAGTCATGATGGTGGGAAAATAAGATTTTGAAGTGTATACTAAAATAAATATTACATTCATATGTTTTATAAAAAGGAACTCTTTCATAAAACAATAATAATATTACATTTAAATTTTTATATAAAAATTCAGAAATTGGTAAAATGAATTTAATAAATCTTTATACAATAGTAGTAACATTACTGAACACATTTTAAATAAAACATGGACAAGGAATAAAAAAATTATTAACTAAAGAGAAAATAAAGTTTATGTTTCCTAAAAACATCTTCCAGATCATTTCAAGTACCAAAGAGATGAAAATGGTACTGTTAATTGAAAATTACATGAAACAGTAGTGGTTAAAATAATTAAAGGTTTTTATCATATAAATATCATATAATTTCCATTAATGTAAATTCATCCTTAAACAATATTGAAATAAAATATGACTCTAATTAAATTCCTTATCACTTTGGTAACTTTTGAATCCTATCCCCATTAAAGAGATAACATAAAATTAATCATTAAGTTAAATTAACATAATGTGTTTAATGATATATCATGTTAAAGGGGTAGTATATACACAAAAATAACGAAAAAAGTGTCGAATATAGCATATGTCTCGTAGGTAAAAGTGGGATGAGGAACCATTACCTTTTTTGTGACTTTCTTTGTAACTGATATTAGTCTCATTTTAAAAAATGTAAATTAATTATAATTCAAAAATATAACTATATATAGACTTGTAATATCATATATGATTCACGTATAACATTTCAAAAGTATTTTATTAATAATTATTTATTAAAATTTTCATTCCAAAGTGCTAACTATTTTGTTTTTCTTGTATGTTTCTGTTTGGTAGTTTCAATACATGAAACACTATCATGGTTACATTATCTATAAAATGTTAATAATGATATAAATATTATTTATGTTCATTAAATATATATATTTTTAATAATATATGAAAAATAGATATGAAAAATGGATAAAATCACATCGTGGAGGTTACAGTCTAAACATACGCACAAGCGATGTTATCATTCTAACGGGTGGAAGGGTAAGAAATAAAATGATATATTATATTTATAGAACAATAATTATTTAATAAACATAATATATAATCTTTAGGTCCATATTTATAACCATCTAAGTAAAATGGTGATGACAAATTAATGACACCATTACGTGGAGATAGAATCCCATATGTACACAAGAGTGATGTTTTCAATTTCCATAGAATAAAAAATAGGTGAAAATGGTTTTAAAATAATAATAATAACAAATAAATACATATATGATACTGTATTAATGATTTTAGGATGTGAAAAATATATAAATATAAATTATGAGAATAAATAATTTTGAAGGATTCATAAAAATGATTACAAATTTTTTTGTAAACCACATTTATATCCCTTGTCATGGACCATTAGAATGATATTTTATAAAGAAATAACTTATGATTTATGTATAGGGATGTTTATAATAGATTTTTTATGTTATTCTTAAGATAGGTGCCTCAAGGTGGTGTATAGAAGAGAGGGAATGGGTGTTTTTTTAAGTGGAGGAAAGGACACACATGAAAATAAGACAATTATTTAAAAATAATAATCTCATTTTTTTGAACATTGCACCATTTTCCCATTATTATGAATAAAAAAAAGTTTATGGTTGAAATTCCTTCATCTAATAAAATTTGGATATTTTTATGTGGTACTTTAAAACTTATATTTTGGTTTAACCCAATTGAAAACCAATTTTAACATTAATCATGGTAAAAATGTTTACCATATTAAAGGGTTATAATTTTACAACAAATTTTAAAATTGTTTAAATGTAAAAGATATTAATTTTTCACCCGTTTATCTTCCTTACTTTCCTCTTAAAATATTTTTTATTATTTTTAAATAATGTAATAAAATATTATTGAAATAAAATATCATTAATGTCAGTATAATTATTATTCAGTTAATTTTACATTAAAGACATCAAAACATGAATTGAATTTTAATATAAAAAATTTACCCATTAATAATACGGTATTATTAACTACGAAATTATCCTGGAACCATAATTAATCAAAAATACATAAATTTTAATGATTTTAAAATCATTTAATTTTTTTTATACTAATTACAAAAGCACTATTTTAGAATTATATAGGCCTTTTAAGTGAATATTTAATCACTAAAAATTAGAAATAAATTAACATCATGAAATAAAATTCATTATTCTAAAAATAACATTTAATATTCGATCACAACTTATTTTTATATTTGTGTGAGTATATAAAATATATTTAAAACAAGATACTGATATTTGGTTTCTTTCTTTGCCTAAAATATTATATAGGACATTATCATATAAAAATGGCCCAAAATTGACACCACTTTTAATATTGGATGTGTATAGTTGAATAAAACTCCTAAAATGGATTAAATTCAATTTTAGGGATATTTTATAGTCTTATACAATATTCTAAACCCTGTTTTACAAATTTTAATCTTATAGATGTGAAAAATAGTTAACATGGTTAATATACATAATGAAAAAAATGGGATTATTTAATAAAATTTGATCCCATGATTCTTAATATTTACGCAATTTTTTAAGACTACGTTTCTTAAAGTGCAATAAATTAATTTTTATATAATCTCTCAAAATGTAACAATTGTTTTTTGAAAACATGCATTTTATGAATAAGAATCAATATATATCAAAATTACTAATATTATTGACTCAAATGTAATTTTTTTGAAACGTTGGAATGAGGTTTCATTATCCAGATCACGATACTCTTTGGTTTTTCTAGATTTGGAATGTGATCTTTCCTTTAGGTGATATGCCTCTCCTTAGCTCTATATTTGTCTTTCAAGAATGTTTTTTGGTTTCTTAAAATATTTTTGAGGGCTTTATCTAGGGTATATTTTTTCACCAATTATTTTTATTATTTCCAAAGATATTTTTTCTAGGAATATTTAGCATAGTTTGGAGGATGAGTTGGTCATACCTTTCAGCACTAGGTAAGGGACCCCTAATATCACCCACCTGATGTTTATGAATGACTCATTATTTTTCTTGAATGGTAGTAAATGTTATATGATTGGTTTATGTATAGTTGTAGAGGAATACAACTCTTAGAGTGGGTAATGGTTCAAAAAAATCTAAAAGTTGTGTCTTATTTCCAAGAAAGTACTCATTTGGGAGGTGTCAGAGTTTCCAGGATAGACTAGGGATTCCTAGGAAAGTCTTTCTAGTGGTCAATCTTGGTACCCCCATCTCAGATAGTAGTGTCAAAATTAATTCTTTCAACTATTTAATCAAAAAAATCACAGGGTGTATTCTTAACTAGAAAAATAGTTTGTTATCTTTCATAGGAATAATGACATTTATTAATATCATTCTGAATTATATTCCTATTCATATTCTTACAATAATTAAGCCACATAAAAGAAATGTGAGTCTTATTGAGAAGATTCTGGCTGGTTTTGTATGGGATGCTAACCAAACTAGGAGATGTCATTGGGAATCATGTGAAAGGATAGAGAATACCATTGAGGTGGGCGATATAAATCTTCAAAGTGTCTAGGGTTCCATATAATCCATGTATACTAAGCTATCCTAGGATATTATTAAAGAAAAACTACTATGGTCTAGGTTCATGTGTGTTATGTATGGTGGAAACTAGATATCACAGGGTAAGAATCCTATATTATGTCCACAGATGGAGATGAGAACGGAAGATCTCATGGACCTCATGGGTGATAATTCAAGGAGGGTGGTGGGTACCAGTGAACTCTTCTTCGGGAATGATAACTCAATGGGTGCTGAGCTACTTTTCTATACAAGGTATCTGGTTCCAGACATACCCTTTATGGAGGAGATCTAGTTCCCATAGTATATCTAAGATATGATTGATTTTGATTATAAGGTACTTCATGAAAGTTTATTCTTGGGGTTAGATCCTGAAAGGTTTGTCTTCTTGGATTCCATAATAAGGAAATTAAATAGTAAGGTGTTTTGTGTAGGGTTTCCGGGGCATAGTGTCTCTGATGATCTAGATCCAAATATTTGGTGTAAGGAACTTCCAGACACCTTAAATTTTCTAATATAGTGTTTAAGGAATCAAGTTATCCTAAACGATGATAACATTAAAAAGAAATGGGTTCACTTGGGTTCTCATTGTTGTTCTTGTGGAAACCCATCCATAGAGAATTTGTGGCATATTTTATTCAAAGGTGAATGGGTGCATCTCTTGAGGATATTTTTTGGGTGGTTCGAAGGTATTATTATGTATGGGGATTCCATGGGTGATTTCTTCCTCTATTGGTTTAATGGTATTAACTGTTATAGAACAAGCATGAATGGTAGGTTGGTGGTGATTTCGGTGGTGTGATGGATCCTTTGGGAGTCCAGGAATGCTTCTAGGAATGGAAAGTGTTCATCACGTCTTGTCCTAGTGGTTTGATTTAAAGCTCTAGTGACTGATATTGGTTCAGTTCTGGATGGCGAGGAGAGCTTGGCCTTGATTATAGGCATCCTTATAGCAGCTTGTAGGCTACATGTGAACGTGATCATATTTGGATGTGTTTATTGGTTAAGATGGGATCATTCTAGGGAGGGTTTGATCATGAATGTGGATGGTTAATGTCAGTAGGGGAACATGTAGGGAGTTTGTCTGGTTCAGAATTTCAGTGACTCTATGCTGCTAGGTTTTAGTGTCTTATATGAACTAGGGACACCTTTGAGTGTGGAGTTGAGGGCCATGTATTAAAAACTTATTCTCTATGACCAGTTATATTTTATAATTTTGTGGTGGAGTCTGATTCTTCCAGTATAGTGACTTTAAATTGCTCATACAATCCCACTTCTTGGGATATTGTGTATATTAATGGGGACTATAGGATGATCCTTAACCAAGGGCTTGAGATCTGGCATAATCTTAGAGAAGGTAATTTTTCTGGTCATTTCCTTGAAAGACTTTCAATTATTGTTGATAGTGTGAATATCTTCCACTATTTTGATTCCATCCCCAAGACTATAAAACCACCATTTGTAGAGATGCTCAGGTCCTTCACCACTATCGTCCACCATGATCCCTTTGTTTGTTATTTGTCTATAATATACTTTTTGTTTGTGTTTTTTTCATAATCTTTAATAAAAAGTTAATTTATAGAGATAATTTATTTAAAAGAAATGATAGTATTTGAAAAATATATATTTTTCAATGTTCACTAAAAAAATAAATCATTTTAGAAAAATACCAAAATTCCAACCAAGTTTAATTTTGATAAGATTATTTCAAAAATTATATTCATTTTATATAATTAAATTTCTCAAAACGATATAAAATAATCATAATTTCCATGTCCAATAAAAAATAGGTTTTAAGGAAAACATATTTTTATATAATAAAATTACTTTACTAAAAATTTACTGCTTATTTCCTAAGACTTAATTAATACATTTTTATTGAGTAGGATCATTATAAATATATTTAATATTTATTTACTTTTACTCATACCAAACAATTTAATAGCTAGGTTAAAATGGTCATTTTTAAATAAATATATTATTTTAATATATTATAATTCTCTCAAAACTCGTTATTACTTATTATGAAAACTATTAATCTTATAATTTATTTAAAGTAAATATTAAAGTCACAACATTATGAAAAACATAAATAAATATTTCCCTTGAAATTTTACCTCAGTCATTGAAGTCTCAATATTTTAAAATAATTCTATTGAAAACCCACATTTTATAGTGTGATAATAAAGCTTCCTTTGAAATTGGGGAGTGACAAACATAAAAGTTTCCTGAAATAACACACAATTGGTTTCACATATATAGTGGAAATAGGTTGGATGATAAAATATAGACATTGTGGAGAAAAGTAACATTCAATGACTAATAAATGATGACAAAGAACATTATACTAAAAAAAAATTACCACAAACCACAAATTATATAAGGTTTAAAAAACCATCAATTCACTAGAAATGAAGGTAAAAGAATAATTTTTTTTAATTTCAAATTAATTTTTTAAAAGATGTTGGAATATTTTAATATCAATGTATAAAACATTAGAAAATAATAATAATTTATTTATTTCAATTTGATAATCAAAATTTAATCATTTTCTTGGGTTTTGATCAATTTTCACATCATCCTTTTCTCCAAGAAATGAATATCCAATATGATTTTTTCAGGAATGAAGGATAAAAATTAACTTTTAATGGATCATAATATCTATAAAATAATTAAAAATAATTCATCCTATCTCTGAATATTGACCAAAATAAAATATTTACCAAGAGTTTTCCAATAAGGATAAATATAGCACATTAATCTCTAAAATATCAACAAGAACATAAAAAATACAACTTAATTCATTCTAAAAATATTTAACCTTAAGATTCATCCAAACTATTTATGAACAAAAATAAAAACAAAAAAATATGAAATATTTGGTAAAATATCATTTTTAAGATCAATATCAACATTTATCCCCACACATACTAAATTATCTTATAATGTCACATACTAAAATTGTGAATACATTAATAATATATTCTCTTAAAACATTCTAATAACATGAATCACTATAAAACCACAATAAAAACATATACTCATCAAAAACATTACTACATAATTATCCTAGAAATAAAATCATACACTATATAATATATTCCATAAATCAAAAAATGCAATACAAATAATCATAAATCACATTTATAATTTATTTATACCATTCAATATGACTTTTTAAATAATTAATAAAAATGACTATAGATAAATATTTTGATGTTTAATTATTCTTATAACATGAATATCATTGATATAAAACTTCTACAACATAACTACAGAATATCAATATATAAAAACATCGATCCTTCCGCTTCACCAATTGGCATAACATAGTCCCTTCCTTATTTTAAGAGATATTAAAGACATAATGTGGAATAAGAAATAGAGGTTATAGAGGAGAAAATTCCCACTTAAGGAAATGAGTATTTTTATTTAATAGCTTATCGAAATTCTCAAAAACTATAAACCTATAAGGTTTTTGGGTATGTGAGTGATATAATATTTCTATATGATGTTGTATGTTTTGGATGGTTGAAATTGGGTCATGTTGATCAGTATCAAATCCATAAATTCAATGATTATGTTTTTAGCGTTATATTTCAGAGTACAGATTCTGGGATGTTATAGTTGGTATCATAAGAGGGTTTAAATAACTTTGAGGATTATGAAGTTTTCATGTGAGGTTTACTTAAGTATAATTGATAACATCTAGAGTTTACAAGTTTAAGGTTGGTAATATGTCCAAATGCATAAAAACCACTTTTATGGTTTTAGGTGATGAGATTTTGAGGTAATTAATGATATTTTGTGAGGTGTTTTATTTTATTGAGTTACATAAAATTCTTAGGGTTAACATTAAGGATTATTTTAGAGGAATGATATTACATTTTGAGGATGTAAGATGAATGTTACAAGATAAACTTTGAAGTTAATATTGAGGTTATTTTGGATAGAAGGTTAATTATTTATGTAATGATCTATGTTGACACTTTTGTGTTATTTTGGAACTTTTTGAGTTAAATGTGTTATTTTCCCATATAAAGATTTTTTCAATTTGGGTATTATCTAATCATGTTCCATTTCGGTTTTAGTAAAGAAATGATGAATAAATTTTCATCCTTTTATATACCGTATGGGAAATCAGAAGTTTATTATAGTACTTTAGGAATTAAATAATCATACTCAGCATTTGGAGTAAAATATGAGATAAATGTGAAACCTTATTGAAATATTCAACTAGAGAACAAAATTGAATTTACGGATTTGAAGAGAATCAATTAAGAATATTTTCATTATTTTCTTAGTCAAGATGGGAAATTAAATCCACAACACTTGAAAAAGGATATTTGAATATAAATTATATGTTAATACTTTCATTATGATGAATCAATGTTCTTTTCTACACCTCATTTGTTTATGGTCTTGGGGTTGTTAACATTCTCATGATCATCCAATTTCTTATGATCAATATTATATGTCATTTTGATTAATTATTTGGAAATTAAATTTCTCCTCTATCTCTATATTTGAAATTCCCACTAATGTTATATTTGGGAATATAGATATGTGTTGTTCAAAATTTTCTTCATATTTGGATCTATCTCTTTTCAAAATTACGTTTTATTGATCATTTTTCTAATGTTGGATTAAAATAATGATATTTTAAAATATAAAACCCATAACTACTGAGCTCAAGGAGAATTTTGATTAAATAATTTACTACTGGGGGATTATGTAAAACATTAATATTTTAAAATAACATTATTTTTGGTAGCTTGACTAATATGAAATAAAAACCATTAAGTGAACTATGATATAATATAAAAAAATTATAATGTGAGTGTGATTGTAAAAATGTAGACATTAAATAGAAGTCTATGAATAGATATAACCAACTTGTGGAAAAATATGTATAAATGTTTTATATATTGAATTTTTGTTGATAAATTCTTAATAAATAATCATTAATTTTATAGAAAAGTCATTTTATGCTTCAAAAAACATTTTTCTTAAAAAATGGTTTTTATTGTTTTTTGTGAGAAAATATTTTAATTAATTTATTACTCTTTAAGAAAATTTATTTTAAAAATGAATTTATTTTTTGAAATAATTAATTAAATAATATATTAGATTGAATTTTTGGGAAATTTCTTTAAAGTATGATTTTTAGTGAATAGTAAGAAATACTAATTTTTATTCCAAATTACCTTTTTGTTTTAAAAATTTATAACGGTAAATTTTTATAAAATGGTTTCAAATAAATATTATTTCATTTATATTATTAATAATCCAATGAATTCCATTTAAGTCAATTTTATGCTTGATTTAGGTTGAAAACAGATTTATAATTAAGAAGACATTTGATTTTAGGAAAACCAGTTTAAATAATGTTTTTATAGTTTAATTTTCAAAACAAATATTCTACTTTTTGTAATTGAATTTTATAAAATTTATACCATTTTTTAAATTACAATAATTAATATAATTTAATAGAGTTAACATAATTTTTGTTCATTCTGAATAGAAACCATAGTAAATTTTTGTCACCTCGGAAAAAGAGGTAAATTTAGGTTAAAACAATGTGGTAAAGATTTAAAATATCTATCACACTTTACATTATCCCATTGAATAAGTGGTTCTTGAATAAAAATATTTTTATGGAGTTAAATAATATATTTTAAAACATCATTTTGAATTTGGGAACCCAAGAAATTTTTTTTGAATACAAGTTATATTTTATTGATATTAAAAACTATATTTGGTACATTTCAATTAATGGAATTGTAGCCAGTTTACATTAGGTTTTTTCCAGATCAAAAAATAGAAAAAAATTACATTTTTATTATTTAAACAAAAAATTCAGGGAATCTAATTTAATACTTGAATTCAAGGTAATATATTTTTTATGCTTAAAGAAACTATTTTTCTAAAATCAGTTTTACATGCATTTTGTGTTCTTATATTAAAATTAATTTATTATAACTATTGAAATTAATCCTTAAAAAATGGATAGAATATTTGGAATCATCAAGTAATTTTTTTAGAATACACTTTTATTTTTGGACGTATAATTAATCTATCATGGTAAAATTAAAGCTATCACCGTTATGGTTATAATGGGTTTATAGAGGTTTAACTAGAAGACATGGATTAATGTTTTACCAAAATTTTTCTAAATATGATTGTATGAGTTTATTTGTATCATATAATATATTCTCTTTCAATATATAGTTCTTTAGTTCCATATGAAATTATTATAATATATATATATAATTTCATCTTTTAAGTTATTCTAAGTGTGTTATTTCCTTAACTTATAAATGGGTACCATATATACTCTCTTCTTCACAACATTTTAACTCTATATCTTAGAAAAATCCAACAAAATCCCTTCAAAACCTTGCTATATATTACTTATAGGCTCTGTTATCATCAAAATACCAACCTATAAGGCTTAAGGTGTAAACCAAATGTGATTTTCCAAAGAAGAGGTATTACTCTTAATTGGTTGTTTTTATTTTAGTTCTTCTTATACCACCCAGAATTATTCTTAAACCATGATTATATAATAAAACCATTAAATAATCTGTAATAAAATATTATTATTATAGTGGTACAATGATTTTCACCTCATTTTCAATCAAATGTGGACTAAAAACACCATTTTTGTGTATGTGTTGTCTAGCACCTCCACAAAACGACATGTTTCATTTTCCATCACTTCCTATCATGTATTTTTATAATTATATATATATATATATATGATTTTAATGATTCAATTATCATTCTATAAATATAATATGTCATATATTTTCTTACCTTTTTATCTATTTGAAAATGATAACGTCGTTTGTGTGTACGTGTGGATTACCACCTATATGAAGTGATGTGATGTTTTGTTATCACTAACTCATGGATTATAATATAATGTTTCATTAAAAAGATAGTATTATAATTTTGACAAAATCAGAATTCTATAATGATAAAATACTCACCCAATTTCCCTCAAATACGTTGAAAAAATTAAACATTACTGATGTGCATATATGCCATACCATCTTTATGATTCTAATGTAAGTAATTTTTATAACCCTATTTTTTAAAAATGTATGATTAATGAATAAATTTTGAAATTATTGAATTATTATTAATATAAAATTAATGGAACAATGAACTCTTATCCTGTAAGAAACCTACTGAAGTGATTTTTTCAATTATAAACCACATGTCCTTGAAACACCCGAGACGAACTAAACATATTAGGTATTTTATTATTTCATTGAAATAAACAAAATAAATAGTTTGATGGTATATTAATAAAAATTTAATATTTTCTTAAAATATTAAATAATTAATATATATTTATTATATAGGATTTAAAGGATATACATAACATTTCTGGACTCCAGTTAAAGGATTTCAGCTCAATTTCTCTTCGCTGAGGCATATTTTAATGTTATGAACCAAATATATTATATATGGTGTATATACTACCCATTTTACATGTTATATATTGAATCCATAATACTTCATGATATTTTATGCTATAATTAAAATTATTTCATCCAAGTGGATTTAACATGAAATTTACCAAGTGGTAAGGGGTTTCTTAACTCAATTTAAATTATTTGGGATATACTTTTACTTCATTAACTATGTTATGAAAACAATTTGAGTGAAATGAAATATAATTTAATTGTGTTTTATTTAAATTTTTTTGTTGTTTTATAATTAATACACATATTGACTCCATTATTTGAATTCAAACTTCAATGATACGATCTTTATAAGGATTACTCATCTCAATATTGTTTCTTTGATACATGCATTGTATTTTACATATAATTCATTTCATAAGTTCTATATGTTGAATATTGAGATATTTTATTATGAATAATAATTTTATAATTATATTTATTTTTGTTTTTATGTTATCTCTTTCATGATATTTTCATTAAAATTTTATAAACGTTTCAAGGGTCTTCATGGTTTTAACTTCAATTATTTGAAAACTAATTCATGTTATACACCATGATTTTTTTTCATATGGTGTACAAAGTTTCCCATGAATTTGTTTTAAATTATTCCTACATGGAAATTTTGGGTTTTAATGATTCATGTTATATCCATTAATTCAATGGATTTTTTATTCAAGCATTACCCAAGTTTAAAGGGATTCTCATGTAAAACATCTTTCTTGGAGAGATGTTTTGCTTCACGAACCTATATTATTTTATATGACGCATGTACTAATTCTTGACATATAATATCATGACTCTTTTTATAATCATAGTATTTTGTGTTCCTTAATATGTTCTCTATTTAAAATGGTTTTGGTTTTAAAAGGATGAAAAATGTTTTTGTTTTAAAAATGAGGATTTAATGTGTCAAAAGAAATTTATCCAAACTCTTACTCCATGTTCTTAATATTATTTCAATAATGTTGTTTTCAAAAAATAAATTATTTCCTAATGTTTTTATTGATATTTGACTTGTTTAAAAAAAATTAAAGAAAATTTCTTAATATTTTCAGCATGGGTCACTTTTAAATCTATTTAAGAATAATTGAAATGAATGATTAATTTTAACATTTAAGTTATGAATGAAATTTCCCACTAAAACAAATCTTCTATTATTTAAATAATATATTTAAGGTTTTCAAGGATTATTTCAAAGAATTGTTTTTGTTACTATACTGGAATTTTTTAGTTTAAAAAAGTAATTATCAATGTGGAAAGGGTATTTTACTGAAGAATGTTTTTAATTATATTTAAATATAATTTTTAACCATCAATGAAAACAGCCCTTTATTTTACAAAAGTTCCATAGAGGATGAGTTGAAATTATACCAATTGTTAACCTTTATTTGGATGAATGATGATTATTTCAAATATATTTTCATGTAATCCATTTCTTGTTCATGGTGAAATCTAACTACTATTGTTTTGATAAAATTAAAGCATAAATGTTTTATGTTTCATGATATGGTACATATATATTATTTTTGGAAATTTAATTTGGGATGGAACCCAAATTCAAAAGGAAATTTTTCTAATATATGATAGGTGATTCTGTGATACCCATCCAATGAATTGAGTAATGAGTGTGAGTTAACTAGATTGGAGTTACAACTATGAGATTAAAGAGTTATGTTACTAATAAGAAAAGAAGTGTTTATTGGTTATCGGTTACTCCTAAGATATATTGGAATTATCCAATTAGGCGATTCCATGATAAATGGTTGATTTTATAATATAAATACATAATTTCTAATTTAATTATATAAGTTTTAATAGAACCTTTTCCAAGGATTGATTTCACATGGATCATGATTTTTGAATTATATGGCTATCATCTTATGTCAAATCTTAACTCCATTTCTCTTAATTTATGAACCATATTTTTATCTGTATACATTATCTAATTTTAGGAACAAACTCTTTGATTATGTAATAAAAAAATTATACACATATTATGCTCACTAATGAAATCAAATTATTAATGGTTTTTTTCCATTACTACTCATTTGAGCTCACCATTCTTATTTATTCATTTCCCCATGTTATAAAGATTTATGATATATGATTTATGTTTAAAAAGGTTTCATGTGTGAAAACTTTTATGAGAGATATTGAAAAACATAACCTGGAATAATAAATGATATGCATAGTGAAAACATTTTAATTAAAGGCATTGATATTTTTGTTGAAGAGTTTCTCATTATTTTGTAAAACTCTAAACCTGAAATTCCCATGGGTATGTATGTGATCCAATATTTTTCATTTGATGTTGTATGTTTTGGATGGCTGAAATTGGGTGACATTTATCGTTATCAAATATAGACATGTATATATTATGTTTTTATCACCATATCTAGGAATACAAGTTTGATGTTTCTATATAAAGATATACATATACAATTTATAGTGTGAATTTTAGCTTTAATATGATTAATTTATTGAAAATATTATCTCCAAGGATGGAATATCCATTTATCCTATAAAGAAAATGTTTTTAAACAATGATCCACACCTTTGAATATAACTGTGATACTTAGTTCCCTTGGAAAATCTAGTTACTTTCTATGATTTATTGAAAATGTTTCCAGATTATATAATTCATTAAAAAATTTGGGACATAATGTGGTCAAATTCACATGGTAGAAGGTGTTTGAAAAGGATTTGAGGAACTGAATAAATTATTGGTCAATGCACTGATATTTAACATTCCATACTGAATAAACATATTTTATATATATGATGATTTATCATAGAAAGGACTAGGGTGTGTACTAAGTCAGAATAATACAGAAGTTTCTTATACAATAACTAAATTAAAGACCCATGTAAAACTATCCAACTCATGATCTTGATCAAGAATATATAATATTTTAATTGGAAATATAGAGGCAATATATTTACAGAGAGAGATGTGGAATATATACCAATAAAATAAGTTTTAAGTATATATGTTCTCTCATAAAGATCTCAACATGATAAAATGAGATGTATTTAAATACTCATGGACTATGACTGTGAAACACACAACCACCCTATAAAAGAGAAACATGTCTCTTTTGCACTGAGTAAGAAGGATCATGGAGTCTAATTTATGGTGAGGATGTAAAAGGATGCAATATTAATGAATTTAGTAAAGATAGATATAGACATTATTGATGAAGGGAAAATATTATTAATATTCAAAGTAATTTCTTAACCATCAGTACTAGAGAAGATAAATAGGTCTAAATATGATGAAAAGGGTTTAAAAAATAAGATCAAATCCATGAAATATGGGAGATTGACATACTTCATATATGAAGATAATATTTGTACCATAAGTACCTAAGTTGAAGATAGATATAAGGAATAAATAGCATAGCTCAAACTTCTCTAAAAAATTAGTATTACTAAGATGTACAAGGATCTAAAATAACACTTCTAGTGGGATAACATGAATTTAGAAATTTCAAACTATATATCAAGATTCTTGGTATACCAGTAATTAACGGTTTGTAAAAAAATCCCATAAGGTTTTATAAAGCCTTACCCTATACCAATGTTTAAGTGAGAAAAGATCACAATGGTCTTTGTTACTGGAATTCCTATGACATCTATGAATAATGATGATACATGGTCAATGGTGATATACTTATGAAGTATGTATATTTACTAGAAATAAGGTGGTATCTACACCTTTAACGGTTTGCAGGATATATATCATTGATGTTGTGAGACTTCATAGTGCACCATTATCAATTGTATTTGATCATGACCCTCAATTCACATAAAGATTTGGGTGATTTCTTTAAAAGGTCTTGAACACTTAAGTATATTTTGTCACCACCAATCACCCAAAAACATATGGGAAGTCTAAATGGGATATGCAAACCTTATTATAAATTCTGGGGTCATGACCTCGTGATGTTAGATGACATGGGAACAATACCAACCTCTAAAATAATTTTTATAAAAAAATTCTATTTGAGTATTCAAATGGTACCATATAAGGCCTTGTATGTAAAGTATGTTAGACTATGACATGATTTGATAATGTTTGGGAATATAGGTTAGTTTTTTTATAACTCACCGAAAAGACAATTAATAGAGTGTGAGCTATACAGAATATTATCTAGATATCTCATAGTTGAAAAAAATCAATTCTAAAAATATAATAAAGGACTTAGAATTCCATGTTCGGGTTCAAGTCGTCTTTAATGTATCACAATAGATGGGAGTTATAAGGTTTTTTAGGAAAGGGAAGCTATGTGAAATGTACATTTGATGTTTTTATATTTTTTATAAAAATGGAGTTTTGTCTTATAATTTTGAATTTCCACCCAACCTCTCAAATGTCCACGGGGTTTTTTAAGTCTTGATGTTAAGTAAGTACATGTTACACTCTACAAATTTATTGACCAGTGAAGAAATATTTTTGGATCCACACATGTCCTATGATGAATATCCAGTGTAGATTCTTGAAACAAGAGAGAATGTGTTACATAATAGAAAACCTGACAAGTGAATGTTATTTAGAGGAATAAAATGATAGAATAATAAATATGTGAGCCTGAAGAATCAATAATAAATAATTTCCCTTATTTTATCATGTATTAATGTAAACACAAAATTTTTAGGAATGAATTATTTATATAGTATTTTAAGATTAGAGATTAAAAAATAGTAATAAAACTATTAGTTATTCATGTATTTAATAAAATGTATTGTAAAATTTTAGTAATTACAATAAAAAATGTGTTGATCATTGAATAACGATATAATTACACAGATTTGTTTTACAATAAAATTAGACTTATTAGACAATGATTTTTGGAATTTTAGGCTCTAAATACGTGATTTTAAAATAAAAAAGTATTTTTCTTTAGTAATTAAATTTTATATAGATAGATAATTATTTTTTTAAAAAAAGAATTTAAATTTGGAATTATCATTTCAAAATTATCCAACTGTGAAATTATCATTTTTTTTGAGATAGTTGATGTTTTAGTTAAAAAATGGTAATATGGTATAAGTATATGATAAGTATTATGAAATCATACTGATTTAAAATTATATAATTAGTAATAAGAAATATTTCGTTAAAAATGGTGTTATTTATTAACGTTTTCAATTTTAATGTAATTAAATTAATTAGCCCAAAATATAATGAATCTTATAAAACACGAGTTATATTTTAAGATTTTAAAATTAATTTTTTATGATCAAGAATATTGTCCCGATATAAAATAATATATTTTAAAAGGGTCCAATTATTAAAAATTTAAAATCCAAAACTAGGCCAAACATTTCAAATACCATGGGATAAAACTGTAAGATGTCCAATATTTTTTCTATTTTTTATAATACAGGGTCTATGACCCATACCATGAAATTAATAAACAAATATCCCTCACTCAGTATAAATACACACCTTATATCCCATAAAATCCTCTAAACATCCATTAAAAATATATTACCTCAAAATTTACATCTCATAGTTTCTCCACAAAGTTTTTAAAGTTCTATGGTGTTCCTCTGAAGATTTGAGAAGCTAGTATTCAAATTAAGTGTTCCTAACCTCTTCTATAATTTTATTTTTGAAATCATTCTATTTAATTATCTTTTTAATGTTAAATGTTATTATGATTCATTATCATAAATTCCTTATTATATTACCAATAATAAGTCTTCACTATCTCTCATTATATTACATTCACATGTCCTTATAATACTGAAACATTCTAGTGCCTATAAATAATCATTATATTTTCATAATTTATAGAGTGTATGGTTTCCAAAAAATAAAATTTTAGTGTGGATAAAAACATGTGGATGATGTATCAGGATCAGATTATTCTAGGGGAAATGACCCTAAAAAAGGATTTTTGGTATTACCATGATTTTCACTCAGTGAAAAACTGATGGACCTCATTACACTTCGGGTTTAACACGCATATGGGATATGATTTGGATGATTAAAGATCTATTTATTAACCATAATTAAGTATTATTTACTATCCATATCCCTAAACCAAAAAAGTAATCTTCACTCATATTTTTTTAATATTTATCTAATAAGTGCACATTCAATTTCACAGTGAATATCCTATTATTTCTAAGTTGACTGTGGGTTATCCACCTAGATAGCCATATTGTTATATTGATTGGGGAAATATTGATATTCCATACATCCATATTAATATATGGAAGACTATTGATCACTTAGCCACAATTATCTATGAGGTTATTTAGGGATCATTATGATATGTATTTTTTATCTATTCTATATGAACATGGATATTCTTTTCTTATATGGATATTGTATTCCAGTGATTTTGAGAAAAAGGAGAGTTTTTGGAAATTTTATGAGTACATGTTGTGTATCCTGTTACTGCATTCAACAACATCTTGGGTGTGTAACAGTTGGGACATGGCTGTGTGGGGTGATGTGGTAGACCACTAATGTTGGGGACCGGTTGAGGAAAATACACAATGTGTACATTAATTGAATACACCATGTACTTCTTTTTTAATTGATATGTTGGACCAGGGTCACATATATTCACCAAAAACATCTTCTTTGAACCTTATTTCATCCAGGAGCAGCCGAGAGTGACAATTTTTCTCCGAGCCACTGATCTACCATCTGTTCTCCCAATCGAGCTCCGGCGGGTGCGTTGGAATCCCACCAGTGATTCTTTCCTTCTTCTTGAATCTCTCCTCCAGATTTTGCATCTCTCTTGTGTTATTCAATGTTGAACGTTTTTTTGGCTTTTTTGTAGATCTACATCATTCTAGGATGATTCAAGGGCCAATGCGGGAGTATATCGATAATACATCATCGAGGTATGTGGTTTGTGCCTTACTGTAGTTTGTCATTGAGTTATATATGCTTAAGTGCTGAATACCCTTGTCTAGGGAATTGTGTTTTATGGAATTTAACCATGTTTAATGTCTGATATGGTTTGTTTGTTTAATAATGTGTTATTTATTAGGAATAAGGTTTATTACCCTGATTATGGAATTGTTACCCATGTTTTATTTGGTTATGGCTGTTGGGTATAGAAATCATGTTAGGATTCTTTTTTTTCATACCTAGTATTGTTATGATGGAGTTTCTATTATATGAGATGCATGTGTTTTGCAGTATGAATGTATGACCAAGGGGTATTGACTATGGGAGATTCCCGAAGTAGGTTATTTTAATTATGAAATGTTATTACAATTGACCAGAGGTATTGAGTGTGAGAGTTGCCATGTGTCATTGACTAGAGGGGTTAGACTATGAGGGCTACCCAAAGGGTCATTATTAAATAAATGTTAGACCATAGGGAATTGACTGTGAGAGCTTCCTGAGGATCATTATATATTATTTTTGCTATGAAGACCAAGGGGTATTGACCGTGAGAACTAACCAGGTAGTCGTTTGTATTTGATTAGTGCTATGTGAGACTAAGGGGGTTAGACTATGTGAGATTTCTCATAGTGTTTTTATTATTATTGATTTGAAGATATGTTAAACCTAGGGTGTTTGGCTGTGAGAAATTTCCCAGAGGGTTGTTTTGAAATGATTGTATGATTGTGACAAGTCTTCCAAGCCAAAGTACAAACTTGGACTCAGTATTACTTTATTGTTAGAAGGCCTTTTGAGATGTATGTTTGTTATGGTTGTACAGAGGGATACAGAGCTTAGGATATATATTGAGGTCACATTATTCAATGTTTTTAATAATTAATAAATGTACATAAATGTTATTGAAAACTATAGGATTGTTTACTTTTGAGTACTTCCTAGTTGTTGCTTCATTTATGAATATTGCCTACTATATATATTCAATAACAGTTAGGAACATATATTTTTGTGGATGCCTACTGGGATTCATCTTACACCCAGTTTGGGTCATTCATTTGGACCAAATAAATTCTATGGTTGTAGGTATAGATAAGAGAAATCACCCTTCTATATCCAGTACTTGATTGTGATGGAGTTGGGGAGCATGAGACCAAGCTGAGGCTTGCGATGATGTTGGAGATTATTTAATTTTTAGTACTTTGATTTCTGATTTGTATTATAACAGTGTGTCTTGTTTGGATGTTTTCCTAGAAGCAGGTGACATGCATCATCTATATATATATATATATATATATATATCTTATGTAGTTGATTTTACTATCAGTCTTTTGTTATTTACTTTGTTGTGTGGTATTACTACTTCCACTACTCTTATCTATTTTTTTCCACTGTGTTACTCTACCAATGAGGTAATAGTTTCCCCACTATCACACCCAATGCCCTCACTTCTAGTCGGCAGCCTCTGGTATTCGGGGAAATGCAAGTGAGGTTATGTGACCAACCGGGTTTGGGGAAACTTTGGGCGGCACCTGGATCTGGGACGTTAAAAAGTTGTATCAAAGGTGTTTCTTTTCTTATTTGTCTTACTAGTTGGATCCTATAGACAGGGATAAGAATGAATAGGTAGTTTTTAATAATTTGTTCCTGGGAGTAGCTAGCCTGTATACAAGGAAAGTCCAATAAACCTTGAATATTGATTTTTATGGTTTTTTAGTTACTATAGTTGATTTGATTTCACCATTGGGTGGTACACATGTTTTGTTTCATTATCATTATTATTATTGATGTTATATTTCTGTTTCAATATGATGAGAAAATGGTATTCCATCTCATGCATCATATTCGAACTTGATAGGGATCAAATTTCATTCATTCTTTTCATTCCATTTAGGATGCATTATTGATTTCATGTTGTTGTGATAGATGTTATGCTAAATATGAATGCTATTGTGATAGATTTAGTGATATAATACCTGATATTTTGGATAGGGTATTGTTATATGTAATGTTTCATTAAGATGGTCACAAAAAATTGACCCCTGAGGTGTTATGAGCCCTCTTGGATATGAATTTGGTGGCTCATATTGAACCTGAACTGAATGATGTTATGTAATTACATGAATAAGGATGCCAAACATTGATTCGCGGGAGTATGGGCTCTCACATGTCGGATTTTTTCATGCTTGGTTCAAATTATTTTTTGTTTTTAGGGGTTCTGGAGGAGTTTCTAAGGTTTACTGTCCAAAAACAAAGACAACAAGGAATGTGGTCTTATGAACACACGCCATGTTTTCTTCTGTTTTGGAAGAAAAAACCTTTCTTAAGTACAAGCCATGTAGTTTATGTATATGTTTTTTAGTATTTAACTGTGTGACTGACTGTGTGAGAAGAGACATAGGGTTGGGAAACAATTGTAGAACACACCATGTATTAGGAGTACATGCCATGTTGTAAGAATCGTGTCTCCAGCCGTGTGACCAATGACACAGATGGATGAATTTGAGACTGAACACGTCGTGTCCAATTCTTACATGCCGTATAGAGTCGACCGTGTATTCGACCGTGTGACTAATGCCATGAGTGGTTAGAACATAAGTGGTACATATAATGTGTAGGGTAAACACACAGTGTAGTGTCACCCAGTAGAGAATAGTATGGTTTAGCCATGTAGAAGAAGTTGATCATGAGGGAAAACTTCAAGTACCCTCTGTGTCTAAGGATGAACACACCGTGTGTATGGGTGTTACACGACCAAGTTTGGATGAGGTACACACCATGTTAAAATCTCAAGGGAACACCTAGTATAGGAGTTATACATGACATGAATCCCTGTTTTGTAAAACTTGATTGTTTTTTTATCTTGTTCCTTTCTTGAACTCTATGTTTCAATCCCTGTAAATCGTGAACTGAGGTGTGCACTTGACCTTGCAGAGTCAGTCCACCGAGATGTCCTTTGGTTGTATGCTAGATACAGGGAAATGATCAGACACTAGATATGGGAGATCAATGACTACCAAAAGATCCTCCCTCCATGCCTGTCTTGGAACCAACTATTTTACAGGACATAGGTGTTGATGCACCATTCTGAGAGGTCTTCCTGAGAATGATGTAGACCTTGCAGGGAGCACCGTATCATACCCCATCTATGGTAGAGCTGATGTGGGTTTTCTAGCATCATCAACCTCTCACCATTTCTGGGGATAGAGGACCAAAGGTAACTGATTCATGGTTGGAGGCCATACTCGCTATCTTTAAGCATCTAGATATTCCTCCGGAGAGGACGGTGCATCTCACGATGTATATGTTACTCGATTCCACCAAGAGATAGTGGGATGTTATCTCATAGACAGGGCTTCATTGGGATATGTCTTGGGAATAGTTTCAAAGGACCTTCTATGAATACTTCTATCTCAGGACATTGAGGGCCGATCAAGCATGAGAGTTCATGCATTTGGAGCAGGGTTCTCTTTCAGTAATGGAGTACTCTTATCTTTTTACAAAGTTGCAACACTTCACACCTGTTCTGGGAGGTGACGAGTTATATTTGGCTAGGTAATTTTTGGATGGTCTCAGGTATGACATCTGATCGCAGGTGAAGGTGTTCAGGGTGAATTTAGTGATAGCTATAGTGAATAATGTGCTAATTACCGAGCATAATCTGAGGGGGTTGGGAGCTGTCAGCCAGGGAGGTCTAGCATCCAAGGCTAGTAATCCTTCAACCGATAGCCAGAAGCACTACAGGGAGCTTACATGCGACATTTCTTCGAGTAGTCAGGTGGTATGCTACCAGTGTGGGAAGAGAGAACATACAAGACCACATTTTCTAAAAGACCCATCTGAGTGCCGATATTGTGGAAATATGGGCCATCTTCATCATTTTTTTGGGTGTTCTCACCAGAAGTGAGTGATAAGGGTTCTACTATGACTCTACGTTTAGGAGAAGGACAACCAGTTTATCATAAGATAAGGAATTGGAGTTCGTCTTGTCATTCAGAATGAGGAGGTGGTCGTGGACATGGTTTTCAGGAATCATGATTTTAGTGACAATATGGTGGATCTACTCAGGGTAATTAGAAAGGGTTGTGGGGTTGTGGTACAGGTCAGACTTTTGTTGTGGAGAAGACCCAACATAATCATGATTCCGAACCCTCTTCTATTAGAGGTATGATACCTTTTTCTCAGATTTATCTTAGTCTCTCTTTGATACGGGACCTCCCATAGTTTTATATCTGTTTTCGTTTTGGAGAGCCTTGGGCTTTGTATCTTTACTTATGAGGATGTTATGGTGCTAGACACATTGTTGGGGATTATGACGGCTAGTGTACATTGGTGCAAGGAGTTCCCTATTGAAATTGGTGGGTTTCACTTATTATGGGACCTTTAGGTTATAGAGATGACCTGCTATGACTTCATTCTCTGAATAGATGTGTTAGTTCCCTCCGAGGTAGTTTTCGATTGATATCTTTATAGGGTGACATTCACAACACTAGAGGGAATATTGTTTCTACATAAGGGAGAATGGGATTTCCAGGTGGGCAGAACTAGACCTGGGCATCATGGGTTGAGAGTTGTTATAGCCCAAACTTATGGTTTATATCTAGATGACCAAGGGACTTCACAGATGTACTTTCCTTCAGTGGTGGATCATTTCATGGATGTCTTTTCGGACGACTTTTTAGGTTTTCCTCCAGAGCGAGAGGTAGATGTTTCTATTGAGATTGTGCTAGGGGTAACATCAGTGTAAAGTTCGCCTTATAGGATTGATACACTAGAGTTACAGGAGCTCAAGAACCAATTGGAGGAGTTATAGGAAAATGGTTTCATCTGACCTAATACTTCTCCTTGGGGTTCAACTACCCATTTTGTAAAGATGGCAGGCAATACCCTCAGGATTTGCGTGGATTATCAGATGATTAATCAATTTATGGACAAGAACTGATATCCCTAATCGAGGATTGATGATATATTTTATTAGCTTCAATGATCCTGAGTGTTCTCGAAGATTGAATTGAGATCCTTTTGTCATCAATTATGTGTTATACCATCATATATACTTCTTATAGCCTTTTAGAGTAGGTATGGCCTATACGATCATTTTGTTATGTCGTTCAGTTTCATGAAAACGCTGATAGTTTTCATGGAACTGATGAACCGAGTCTTCCATCCATACTTGGATTCATTTGTAGTTGTCTTCATGGAAAATATCCAGGTGTACTCTCACACTTGACATGACCATGACACCCATATTGAGATAGTTTTGAGTATACTGAGAGAGCATCGGTTATATGTTAGGCTCTCAAAATTCCACTTTTTGATGGAACAAATTCACTTCATGGGTCATGTTATCTCGACAACAGAAGTTTCAGTAGACCCAGAGAAAGTGAGAGCAATAGTTTCTTGGGGGCAGCCGAAGAACATCATTAAGGTTATATGTTTTTTGAGGATGGATGGTTATTATAGGAATTTTATATAGTACCTTTCACTCTTAGAAGCTCCATTGATGGGCCTATCTAAGAAGGGTGAAAAGTACTTGTGGACAGATTCCTGCAATTCATCCCTTCAAGAGCTGAAAGGAAGGATGACTTCAGCATCGATACTAGTTTTTCTAGAGTTGGGAATGTGTTATATCAGTTACTGTGATGTATCAGGTATCGGTCTAGGAGCAGCGCATATGCACGGGGAAGGAGTCGTTGAATACGGGTTTCCGTATTCGAGGCCGTATTATAGGAATTTCTTGACACACAATCTCGAGTGAGATGCAGTTTTACTTGTTTTACAGTATTGGAGACATTATCTATTGGGATATAATTTTTTTTCACTGACCACAAAATTCTCAATTATATATTTACTCAGCGTGATATGAATTTGAGATAGTGAAGGTGGGTTGAGTACCTTCAATCCTTTGACTATGATCATTCCTGAATGCTTGGGAAAGGCAATGTAGTGGTTGATGCGTTGAGCATGAGGTCTCAAATACATGTTGTTCTAGGGGCTAGATGTAAGTGGTATCTTATAGCACTGTTTTTTTAGATGCATCTAGAGGTGAAAAATAGACGGGGTAAGACATTTCTTTATTCGGTAGCTATTCCCTCTACTGTTCCGAATCATGTGTGAATGAGGCAGCTGTCATATTATTAGCCCATAGTCCTATGGGCGAGTGTGTTAGGAGAGGACCCTACTCCTAGGTGTATCTTAGGCAAGGATGAGATCTTACGTTTTCATGGGTGTATATGGGTGTCTACAGATATACATGATACACTAATGATGGATTTTCATTCTACTGTTGGGGAAGTTCATCATGGTGTCACAAAGATGTATCGAGATCTACACTGTTAGTATTGGTGGCCAGGTATGAAGAGAGATGTTTATTGTTTTGTTATGAGATGTTACACTAGTCAATTGGTGAAGGCAAAGAATCAGGGACTGATAGGATTTTATAGCAGTTAACCATTCCCGAGTGGAAATTGAATGTTGTCGCAAAGGATTTCATAATAGGGTTAACGAGGTCGCCACGAGTGAATGATGATGTATGGGTTGTCATTGACAGACTCACGAAGGTTGTACACTTTTTACTGATCAAGGAGACCTTCAGTTTTGATGATCTTGGAGGTTGTACATCTGAGAGATTGTACATTTTCTTGGGGTTATGCATTCTATTGTTTCAGATAGGGATGCCATATTTACTTCTCATGTAACATCCGAGATTTTTATGAGTAATGTTTTGTTGTTATATAAATCATCAAAGGAATCTTTCACTACACACAACACTAGCTTGGCTTGATTTACACGCAATCGCGACCTTCCTTGATAGCTTGCGTCATATGCAATACTAAGTTTCACTAAACAACGATATACTATTAAAATATTAATAAAACTAGTCATTATGAATAGTAATACCCACTTTTTGAAATTTTGTAAATTTTATCTTTCAAAATGGACTTCATTTTTTGGATTTGGAATATCGAAATTAGCCTAGGGTGAAATTTTGGCATTTTTCTGAAAACTTTCAATTTTTGATGAATAGTGAAAACACTAGGTTGCTGTTTAAAAACCAACTTTTTATTTAAATAATTATTTATTTTATTTAAATTTATTTTATGTGAAAATTGATACATAATACCTATATAACTTCAATGTAATTCATTGGAGTCATTTTATAATAATTTTCGATATATAAAAATTTTATTGAACTTTTCACCGTCTTTTACCGACCTCCTAGGAGCTTTTTGCAAACTTACATAAAACATAATTTTACCGCTTCTGTGAGTGGAATTTTGAAAATCCGAGAGACACGGTTAATATCAAGGACAAAAATGTGGTTCAATGAGATGAAAATAATTTGTGGTGAATAGTAACTTTTTACTTTTTTTTACCACAATTAAAAGTAAATAGGGTAATTAACGGTAAAAATGATATTATTATTACCCTAACACATGTCCAAATTCTATTGGATACGTTTAATTCGACCAAAAAAACTTTAGGAATAAAATATGACCATCTAGGTCCACTTGGAGTAGATTAGGACATTTATTATTAATTTATTTAAAGAAGGGTTAAAATAGTTAAAATCAATGTTTAATAACTAAATAATTTTTAATATAGGGTTATAACTAGATAAATTCGACTATAAATATTCATTAGAAAGATAAAAAGATTTAATACATAATGGTATTTTATTTATAATTTTTATACATTAAATAATTTAATTTATTTATGACACAATGATGACGTAGTAATTATCTTATTAATGAAATATTAACATAATTGATGTTATAAATACCCAAATAAATGTAATTTGAGATTTTTTATGAATTAAAATAATTTTATAGGTCAATATGACATGTTAGTATTGATTTAATTAACTTTTGTGGAACTAATCAGTCTGTTATGATTTTTACAAAAATCAATTACCAAATAGTGTCACAATTGACATAAAATAGTTTTTAAAACAAATATTATATTATTAGTTGTTATTTTATTCATAAAAATCAAAGGTTCAGCCAAATGACTTAGATACGGTTATTTATATTAATAATAAACAACTTGGGGTTCGTTTGTCTTGTTATAGTAAATTTATTAACCTTATAGTGTAAGAAAACAAGAAGACACGGTAAAAGTAAAATTATTTAACTTAAAGTTAAATCTAAATGATAAGGTTAAAATAGAAACCTAAACCTGTCTAAATTCTATTAGATGAGAGGATTTAGACCCATCCCCACCTTAGATTAAAAATAAATCAATTTAGAGCTATTAAAAACCTAATATGACTTTATAATAAAATAATATTTTTAGTTTTTCTAAAGGTGCCCCTCTCCTCCGTTATAAAATGGCACCTCCTCCCTCTCTTCCTCACACCACATTGAGCCTTCAATATCGGCCAAAACCTACCACTTTCTCTTCTCCACTTCCCTAGAAGCATCCTATAGGTACTGGTCTTCTTCAAATACCATCTTTAGTGCCATTAGTGAAGGTTAAGAAGAAGCACTTCAAAGAAGAGGTAATGTCTGTTACCGATTCATTTAACTATATTTCTTCTTCTACTTATTCTTTTTTGGTTGTTACATTATGAAGTAATAAAATCAGTATAACTAATATACTGATATGTTATTATAATTATGAAACAACCCTATTTCACCTTCTATCCATCCTATGGAAAACGAAATCACTGCGCGTGCGTACGTACAAAATACAGTCTCCACACTGTGGTGTTATCTATTTTCCACCACCACCTTACTTGTATGGGTATAATGATGTAAAGAATAGATATATATGATTATTGTAAATTTATTTTGTTTCTGAAATAGTATACATACACTTCAATAAAATTCCATGATCATGGGAATGATATCATCGCTCGTGCATACGTACGACCTACCGTCTCCACGATGTGAAGCGACTCGTTCTACATGATCTTCATTTGCATAATGATTATATAAATGAATTGAATGAATAGATATGATATATATTACACTAATAACATTCTGGAAATGAGTTATCTATAACCTAAAAATAAGAATAATAATTTATTCGACAAAACATACATAAGAACAAAAATCAATAAAACACCCGAATAACAAGTAGCAATGAAATATTACTAATACGAAGCTAAGAATATGACAATATATGATATCATAACAATGATTACGATTCTGGAATAAGTAAATAACATTATTTAAATCATTATACAGGAGGTTAGGACACGTACGAAGCAAATCAAACCTAAGGTAAGGGAAAATCTCGCAATCTCAAATTTTATCCGAGGTTGATTATACTTCAGTATTTACTGGGGAATATTTATCATCCACATCCATGTTTCCTCAATATGTAATATTATTTATATCCTCCTACAATTGTTTAAATCCAATTTTACTCTTCGGTGATTTTTTAGTAAAAGATATGAAAGGAATATTTTGTCATTTTTCATACGAGGTACTTTTTGACTTTTCCGGCCAAAGTACGAGATGAATGTTTTTTTAACTTATACGGCATGAATGGATATTTAGAACATTATTTCCATGAAGATTACTTTACAAGTGTTCAAGTTTATTTTTAATCAACTTATTTTATTTCAATATTATATTACATGTTAAGAAAGGAAAATGTTTTTGATGTAGAAAGGATATTTTCCTCAAGAATGGAGTTCAAGTGTTTTATCAAAATTATTTTCAATATAAGATAATATAGGGTTTTGTTTCTATCCCTATTTTTACATTGATTTTATTATGTTATGATGGAATTATTTTTATGATGTCCTTTTATATTATATGAATTATGTTATGATGGCATTATGTTTATGATTCCCATTTTTATTACATGGGGTATGCTATGATGTATGATTTATGATTTTGGGGAACACATAAGAATGGTTTCATTATGATATGGGTGGGATCTATATCTCTCTCCAATGCATTGGGTAAAGATTTATATCTCATGAGATAGACATGAATGGAAGGGCAGGTTAAACCAGTTCAGTGAAACAGGACTGAAACGATAAGTGAACTCGGTTCAGAAATGGAATTTGTCCGCTAAGATAGTCTTGGCAACGAGTCTTGACTACTAAGAAATTATTCTCTATTATTATGTGTGTATGACACAAAGTTTCATGTTTTATGTTATGATTATTGAGATTACATTTCACTGCTATGATTTATTCCATGTTATGAAATTATGATCTCTTTTGAAGGTTATGATTTCCAAAATGATATGTTCTTACGAATAGGATGTGATTGATATTTATTTTGTTTACCCTTACTGAGCATTTGAGATCAACCTTTTGTATGTTTTCTTTTCCCCATGCCAGGAAGAAGGATATTAAGTAAGATATGTCAAAAGGGACTCTAGATATGATAAAATAAAAGGGATACATTGTAGATGATTTATGAACAAGTTGGTTATGTTTCCCAATTTCTAAAGAAACTATACCCATATGGTCCTTTCCTGGTTTTGTTATATATTGTAATAAGTGTGCTTCAATTCTGAAGTAATAACAATGTATGTAAATTATAGGTCGTTATAGTTGGTATCAGAGGAAAGGTATAGTCAACCTTTGGAAACTAGGATGTGAAAGCCTTAGTAAGAACCCTAAGGATAAGCCTAAGCATAGAACACAATCATAGTGTTTTAGAAATTGCCATGAATAACCTATGATAAGACCTTAAGTGTGAAATTTTATCCATGACTATGTGGTTTTCCTATTATAACTAGTGTTGCTCACACTATTATTCTTGGTTTTAGTAAATGGATGGAACCCGAAGGAACTGTGTTAATGTGGAATGCGACGGGAAATGCAATGATTGTCCCCCTGAGTAACCAAATGTTATGGGAGTTGGAATGAAAAATATTGTATCCATGCTCACACAACTTTCTCAAGCTATGAATCATTCAGGACTTCCAAATGAGCAAAGGAAGGAGAAACATTCTGTTGAATCCTTCATGAGGTAGCATCCACCCTCATTCAGTGGGTCTTCTGATCCATTAGTGGATAAACAATAGATTAGTACCACTGAAAAGATATTTTCAGTTCTTCAATGTTCTGAACATGATGAAGTCATCTTAGCAGTGTATCATTTGGAATGTGATGATGATCAATGGTGGAATCTTATCAAGAATATGATGCAAAGAGATGAAATTGAGTCCATGAAATGGGATGAGTTCAAGAACTTATTTTTCAATAAGTACTTCCCTCGTATTCTTCAAACAAATATGGAGAAGGAGTTTCTTGAACTAAATCAAAAGGATGATGAATCTGTTGGTACCTACAAAGCAAATTTTACAAGACATGCAAGGTACGCTTCTGGTATTATTATCCAACCTGAGAGTAAGATCGATCAATTATTTAGTGGCTTAAAACCAAGTCTTTGAAGGGCGTTATCCATAAGGGACTTCAATAGCTATGAAGAAATTGTTCGATGTGATCTAAAGGTTGAGATGGAGATTAGAGTAACCCATCAGTCATATGCCTTTGATAAGAATAGGAAAATGGAATTCAAAGGAAAATCTAAAGAGCACACTGAAAAGAAGATGATTTTTCCCTTATGCTCAATGTGTGGAAAGAAACATGGAGGTAGTTTTCTTAAAGGGACAAGTAAATGTTTCAAATGTGGAAAAGAAGGTCATCAGGCATTTGAATGCTGCAATGATGGGAAGAAGATGTCTAGTGATGCGAACAAAGAAAAGGCTACACAAAGTGCACCTCCTACACTTCAATGCTACAAGTGCAAGGAAATGGGGAATTATGCCAATCAATGCCCTAATCCAAGGGTTGTTGATGATGATTGACGTCAACAAACTCTTATGGATAATGAAAAAGGAAAGTCACATACAATTTCTATCAGCGATGTGGAGTATGATAACGAAGTGGTGAAAGGTACACATACCATCCACTCTAAAGTAGAAAATGTTTTATTTGATTATGGATCCACCACTCTTTTATTTCTGAAGAATTTTCTAAGGGTATCACTGTATTACCTCAACAATTAGATGTTGTGTTAGCCGTGACAACCCCGAATGGCACAACAGTCGCATCAAAAGTTTATAATTCTTCTCCGATTGAAGTTTGTGGGAACGTGCTTCCTGAAAATCTTGTGATCATTCCTATAGTGGAATTTGATGCGATTCTTGGCATGGATTTTCATTCATTATATGGAGCTCATATAAATTTCCAAAGGGATGTCACATTACATATTCTAAATCAATCTATGATTGTCTATTGATGCAAGGATGAACATAACCTTCCAGTGGAAATTTCTTCTATATTATGGGTCTTGATTCCACTAAATTAAGGTTATTTGTCTCAAATGGTTGGTGAGAAACTCATGATTACGAATATGCCCATTGTATAAGAGTTTGATGATTTCTTTCCGGAGTAATTTCCGGGTCTTCCACCAATTTGCGAAGTTGAGTTTTCAATAGAACTCGTACCAGGTGCTTTGCCTATTTCAAAGACACCTTATAGAATGACCCCAATTTAGTTTCATGAATTGAAGAAGCAACTCCAAGAGAATCTTGATAAGGGATTCATATGCCCTAGTGATTCACTGTTGACACTTCTTTTCATCACAGAGTCCAAAGGAATGTAAAGGGAAATACCTTGAAACCAAATTGATTCCTCCTTTGAAGAAAACATCAAAAATTGACAAAGGAATGAAAAGGGAGTCAAAGGACCTTGGGTAACGCAAGTTCCCTCATTTTCGTGCAAGTACACTTGCGCACCGCATAATGGTCACACAAGTGACTTGCACGACCTCTTTTGAAAACCACCCGGGGTCTTCTGCAGCCTATAAATACCCCCGGTGGGCCCCCCATTTGAGGAGGATTTTTTCCAGAATTCACATACAGAGCTCTAAACGCCCAAGTCTCTTATTCAAGTCTTCTAAACACTTCTAAGGTAATTATTTACCTAGAATGGAAGTTCTAAACAAGAGAAGTAAGGTCTAAGTGTTAGAATTCACTAACACTTGGGCGCCTAAGTGTTTTACCCTTAAGGGAAATGGACACACTTGCGTGCCACCCTACTTCTTCACTAGAACTTGCGAGACATATTCTGGAAAGCCTCTAGGGATAATACCAAATGTTTGAGCCAAGTCTCTCCCAAGTATTACCCTAAGGGCTGAATATCGCGCAAGTACCCATGTGCCGCGCAGGTATACCTGCGTGCCCAGGACTTGCGTGCCCATGCAGTACCTGTGCGCCTGCCAGGACTTATGTGCCCTTCTATTTTTTGGGTGCCCTTCTTGCTCATTTAACCCCTCTTATACCATTCCACCTCTCCTATTCAAGATTCAGCCTTCAAGACACTATTTAAAGCCATTTATGGCATGTTTTCTTGATTGACTTCTTTATCCAAAAGGAATTTCGTGAAACATCTCTCAAAACCTAGTGATTTACATATCTTTATTTCACTAAAATTAGAGATTTTATTCATTAAACCTCATCCTTTAAGATGAGAGAACCCTATTACTGGGCATACTCCTTAGGCGTAATCCCCAAGCCCTCGTTAAAATGGGCCTCATTTTCAAGAGTAAGCCCCAGTCATAATTTCCGTTAATTTGGGACTTCTTTTCAGTTGTAAGCCCCAGTTTCAAATCCTATTAACTGGGCATCCTCCTTAGGAGTAAGCCCCAACCATAATTCCTTTAACATGGGCTCCCCTTTTAGGAATAAACCCCAGTCTTAAAGTTCGAAAATATGGGAATCCTCCTTAGGAGTAAGCCCCAAGTCCCCTAATTTGGGCATCCTCCTCAGGAGTAAGCCCCAACAATAATTCTTTTAACCTGGGCTTCCTTTTCAGGAATAACCCCCACTTTTAAAATTCCCAAATACAGGCATCCTCTTTAGGAGTAAGCCCCAAGTCCCTTAATTTTTCAAGTCCCTTAACCTGGGCCTTCTTATCAGGAGTAAGCCCCAACCTTTATTTCTCTTAACCAATCTTAATTTCTTTTTGATCTGGGCTTCCATCTCAGGAGTAAACCCCAATCATAAGTCCCCTCATAACTTGGGAATCTTCCTTAAGAGTAAGGCCCAAGATTAGAGTATCCAAATCACCATGAAGCACATATACCTTTATGGACCATTTTCTTGGATTTCTTCCCTGAAGTAAATCTTAATCCTCATATATTTGGGCAGTCATACACACATAATCCCCACATCATTGCATCATTCATGGCACAATTGTCTGGTTTCACCAATACCTCTTTTTTCTCACACCGAACATGACTCACGTGAGCTTAGAGTGTAAAAGTAATCATGACATCTTTCTTTGATCCATAAATCATGCATAAACATCATACTCCCTTACTCAAACTTCGTGGGTTCTGATTCCTTTTCCAAAAAAAAGGATATGTAGGTATCCCATCTACGGTTACGATCCCAAACATTGAAATATTCCATGTCCTTTTCAATGACAATAAACTTCAAGTGCCCCACTGAGTGGCTTTAAAACCAGTATGGTCATCATAATGACCAAGAGACTTTCATGTATTGAAGGATACCATCGGCTAAGAATCTCTAAACAAATAAAGATGATTCTTTATCAATGAATAACCTCGAATACATATAAAAGATTCTCTAAATTTCCTACATGTCAATCATTGATTGTCAGATCTAAAGGAAAACTCCTTTTATACATGGTAGTGTAATAAGGATTCACAAACATAACTTAAATATATAAAGAGAGTCTCGGAGTAGACAATAATTCCCCTAAAAAGGTGTGATGAGTCCGACCTCCCATCCTCTTGACCAATGCAAATTCCTAAGCCCCATCAGTCCACAAATAATGAGCACCTACCTTTGGAAAGTAGGTTCAAATGGATATGGAATCATTGGATGTTTACAGTTCTTCGAATAAACCTGTTAGAAACCATTTGGAATGTTTGAATCTTAAATCAATGAGATCATCCCCCATTCTAGAGGGAAACTAAAAAATGGTGAACCCGACGTGAATCCTTAACCAAGTGAAAATGATAGTTTACCTACTTGTTAGGACCCTATTTAAAACTCAATGAGAGGGCCAACAAAACAATCATTGAGATATATGCTCATCCAAAAGATGTAGTGGCTGAATTTATCTTGATTACGTCTGTTATATTAAATAGGAACTCTTTTCCAAGATTTTCAGCATTCTAAGAAATGGCTACTCTCAAGTTCACACCTATGAATACCGCTGCTACGAATGCCACTACTGCTACTCCTGCTGGATCATCGTCTGCTCTGAGGAAAACATCACCTACTCAGCGTCTTCAACGCTGGGTATCAAACGCGCTGGTTAAGGAGTACCATCAAAACGGTACCATTCCAACTCTGGAGGCTTCCCGACAAGCCCTCTAAGTGAACAACTCACACTGGTCATCCAAACAACGACGACCAGTGGTCAAGAAGCAGGCAGTGCTAACCACCGTCTCCAACTGTTTTCAGTCGTTATCCCCAGAATAAAATCACCATTCACTCCCATATTCTGGGGAGGTGAATGAGCGGGCCCCTCAGGGCCTTAATTCAAGGAGACATGAGTCCTTCCCGAGGGCCCCCACCAACAATCGCCACCAGAATCATGCGGCAGTGCGCCCTCAACATGATGAGGGTATAGTCTCCAGGCGTTCGGCTCAGGTTCCTCGAACCCGAGCATGAAAGACGAATCACCAGAGGCGACAACTGGTTAATAGTGAGCAGGTTCTTATCTTTCCTATTTCCAGAGAAGTCCACCAACCTATCTTGGTGGCAAGAAACGAGCGGGCACATACACCCATCCATTTTAATTCTGCTATCTAGCAGACTCGTCTGGTAGTAGCACACCAATCCCGCCAGGCAATTCCGGCGGAGTATTATAGGCAGGAACATACACCTATTTATACGTCATCAGCCAGTCAGCAGGCTCGTCTGTCTACATATGATGGATCTTGTCAACCACATTCGGCGAAGTACAATCAGCAGGCACATACACCTGCTAGTATTGATCAAGCCTACCAACAGTCTCATTTGGTAGCACCAGGAGAAGTCAGTTGGAAAGCACCAGCGACAAACAGGAGGCAGACTCAACTCTCTACCCCTACACTTGAGTATTGTCAGGATTTTCTAACAGGAAAAGGAGGACAGGAGCAGGAACACACACCTACTCCAAGCACGGAATGGACGTATATCCCCGTTCCGTCAGCTGAAGTCACCAAGAATATTCTATCAATGGTGAAAGAGTAGAAGCAAATCCCTGCTCATATTCTGGATGCTTTCCAGAATATTATAATAGCTTCAGCGGCATCTCAGGAAAAGACATATAAATCTATCCCTACCAGTGGAGTGACACATCAACAGTTCACTCCGGAACATACACACACATCTATTCTAGTCCCAGAGGGTTGTGGGGGTATACTCCCCCACATCATATGGACAATAAAGTCAGGCACATACACCTGATTTGAGTAGAGATCGTCAGCCTAACCTGGCCATATCTCCTGATCAGACACATAAACCTACTCAGATCAGCCACTTTCATCAATAAGTGGTTTCTAAGGCGAGTAAGAAGGCGTCTAAGAAGAAGACCTGCCCAGTACAGTCAAGAAATCAAGAGCCAATCTGTAATAAGGCATTGCTCGATGCTGGAGTTCTTGAAGCCCTTAGACAGTTATCTGTTGGAATCCAAGATTCTACTCCCTCATTTCCCAATAGTGGGAACATTAATTCTGAAGGTATTCAACAGAAACTTCCTCATTAAGGCTTTCTTCATGAAAGTTCGGTTGATCTTGATGTTTCATATTCAGATGGGAGCCACAGGAACCCTCTGTGTGGTCAGAAGACCAAGGAGAAAGTGATATCATCTCTTGCTGTAACCCACCGTGGTGGTCCTCCCCATGATGATGAATTTCGATGCAAAATTACTCTCCGCAAGAGTGATAAACAATGCCTGGAATATGATCTAGTGGACAATGTAGTTCCGATAAAGCCCTCTTACCTTGAGGCACTTGCAAATGAAAAACCAGTCATGTCTAAAGCTTTATCACTAGCAGGTGAAATACTTTCTCAATCAGAAGATAGCCCGGGGTGTAGGTCATTCTCCGAACCACCCCCGGGTCATTCATCTTCTAGTTTGATCAATGAAATCTCTACCAATCCTGTTGAATCCAATGAAGCAAAAATGAAGCACCAGCTCTGGTCAAACAGGTAGAAGAATCTTTATTGAATGGTAAAGAGGAAATGCTGAACATGAGAAAACAACTGGCGAAAGGTGATGTGCCAGTCATGTTTTGGCCTTTGGATGACTCTCAGTATGATATTCCAGAGATGTTGACGGAAGATGGGATTCATGATATTCGTCTCAACATACGGAAAACTCTTTTTTAGTTGAAAAAGAAATTATTATCTTACGATGAATATGAAAATCATGTTAAGATAATAGAAGGGTTACAAATCCAAATTGACTTGGCATCTCTATCAGTCTCTCGATATACGATGGCTGAAAAGCAGCAGAGAGCCCATCAGCATTCATGCCTTAGAACACTAAGAAAATTGCGCCAGTTAATTGCCAATGCCCCATCTGGTATTCATGTCAAAGGATGGGGTGTTCATGGAGCACTACATTTCACTGTGTTCTCCAGTCAACAAAGCCCACCGAAAATGGTTTCATGCAATGTTATTGCCCATGGAAGACCAAAGTCAATGGGTTTTATTTGTAATCAAAAGATTTACCAAGAACAGGGTTCAACTAGTTCCTCTCAAAATCAAGAATACAGAGAACAAGTTGTTTAATTACTCCTGCATCAAGCGAACGAGAATACTGAACATGACTCTTGTATGGAGCAAGCACTTCATCAAGTGACAGAAGTGTCAAAAATCATCCAACAATCTTTTGAACCGGGTGATAAAAGTGGATGTCGATTGATGCATCCAGCTAATTTTCAGACCAAGGTCCGCAAGATTAGGAGAGATTTTAAGAAAGACTCAGACATAGCATGTCAAGAGCCACCCCAGCTTGCCTGACTGGGGAATCTTTTAAACCAACCCTCAGAATCAACAAATAGGATTCGAAGAGTTGAGAAAAGACAGCTGGAACAGCCCCAGTCCACCGGACTGGGGACTTTTTCAAATCCTCAATCCCCCTCCCTAAAATAAAATCAGTCTTCTCTCGATTGGGGAAGAATCCAAAAGAGGAATGAAGAGTAAAATTATCAGGAGATTCTCTCCAAATTATGGTTTGCCAAGAATTTCTCAAGGGGTCAAATCAACAAAAGGAAATGTCTCATCAGGGTCATGGAAGAAGACAATATCACAGAAATGTTGATATAAGGGATGCAATGCATTATGCATCAATTAATGCCATTAATGTCGTTGTTTATTATCCTCCAGAACACGAGGCTCACTCAGGGGACTCGGATGAAGAGGTTCCTACTCAAGAAGTTGTACGCACAGACACAAATGAAGAATGTGTGAGTACACGAAATCAAGGGTTTACCCAGAATCTGGGTGTTCCTTCAAATAACCCACTTCACCCTCTCTGAAAGGGATAAAACAATGTAAAGGGAAAGAATCAGGTTACATATCCTTCATCTAGAGAAGGTCAATCGCTCTCACTAGAGCAAAGATGTGCACAACAAGAGGAAGAGATGAAGGAATTGAGGAGGTTGAATGCAGAACTAATTCAGGGTAGTCTTCTTCCTAAACGTGATGGAGTCAGTTAGCCAAGGGAGTTTGTTGCAGCTACTAAGATAGATCAAGAATATCCTCCTCTATCAGTACACCCTCACAGGTCTAATCCTACAGGTCAAGTGAAACAACAGTTGGTGGTGCTACCATCAGTTGTAGCACCAACTACCATACCAGTCCAGATTCCAATTATTGCACCTGCCCAAGTCCAAGTTCAACTGGATGTTTCTCAAAAGTTAATAACAACCATTGAGTCATTAACAGCTCGGTTAGAGACTATAGAAGGGAAGCGTGCATAGGTTCAACCAGAAAATAGAGCTTACCCTGAATGGGTAGATTTAATCTCCCCCCATCAAGTTTTTAGAACCCTGTATTCCCTATTTTCAATGCATCAGGTGATCCTGAACAACATTTGACTCATTACGTGTCTTGTTTCGATTCTATGATGGGATCTCTAGAATAGCTAGAAGCAGTGAAACTCAAATGCTTCGTGTGAACCTTGCAAGGACCATCTTTTGTTTGGTATACGAGCTTGAAATCATGGTCAATTACCAAATGTTAAGATCTCCGTCAACGATTTCTTCTTCAATTCAGCTCAACTTTGCCAAATACAACATTTTTTGATCTTACAAACTGTAAGTAAAGGGAGAATGAAAGGGTCTCAGATTTCATTTCTCGCTGGAAGGGATTAACATATTCCATAAGCTTAGAACTTCCTCAATAAGAGTTGTTGCCAATATGTGTGGAAAATCTGCGTGATGAATTACGCACGCTGTTGATCCCAGTGAAATACACAGGAGGGTTTCGAGACCTTACTTCAATCGCTCAACAGATTGAAGATTATCTTATATAGACTAAGGCTAAAGCTCGTGTAATGCCATAATCTACAGGAAGGAGAATGCGTAAAGCAGAGACTGCTACATTTATGCTTAAACAAGCACATGTACCTGCTTCTACCTCAAAACCTTCATCTTCTCGAAGGGCTCTACCTCCTGAGCATCAACAACAAAGGTCGTTTCATCAAGACGTTCAAAGAGATCAAAGACGGAAATAGTTTGATGAGTTGAAGAGTAAAGTTTATTCTTTCCGAAATGAACAAGTTCTGGATTACTTCATTTCGGCCCTTGAGAATAATTTGGTTCAGCTGCCAAGGCCCAAGAGGCCAAACAAGGAAGGATATGAAGACCATCCCAACTATTTCCCATTTCAACAAATGTTGGGGCATCCCATCCAGGAGTGTTTTGTTTTTAAAGACCTCTTGAAAAATATGGTCGACTCGGGACAAGTCAAACTAAAAGGTTCTTCAGCTCAGGTAGCATGTGTTACTGCTACAGTTCCAGAGGAGGAAGGTGAGTGGCAAGAAGTCAAAAGAAAAAATGCGCAGAAATATGATGATTGGATGGTCAGAAAGACGATCAAACGAACTCATTCTATTTTTCAAACACAATTAAAGAATCCAATTGTGACTTCATCCAAAATTCCGTAGCAAACCCCTCTTCATCAGATGGAAAATCCTCAAAGAAATGGAACAGTTCCATTAAAAAGGAACAATCAGAAGAAGATGAGTACGTGTCAAAGCCTAATCTATCTTTGACTCTGGAAGATTTCATGCCATCTACTTCAACGCCACAGGTACTGCCCCACCAAATAGTACAACCAAAATTGGATAGTCAAGCAGAGTCCTCATTGGATGAAGAGTTAATCTTTGGTTTTGTTAATATGATTCATTTAACAGATCTTTATGCCAATCACAGTTTTGATTTCGATGAGACTAAATTCTCTTATCAAACAGAGGAATTAGAGGTAGTTCTAGGGGTTTGGGATACAAAGGAAGAAATGGATATCCCAGAAGCCATTATTCTAATTCTACCCCTACTAGAACTGTGTATGCAGTAGAAACTCATGGTAGATCCCTTCAACGAGCTCAACAAGAATAAGAAAGTTCTTCCACCAATATCAAATTCAGTCCTGGTATAGTTATTCTAGAGGATCGGTTTGGGGTTCCACCTTCATGCTCTCAACATGTAAATGGATCTAATTGGTATAATCTTCAAAAACCAGGAATATTTCCAACTCCTATCCCGATACAAGATGCATCAAATTCTAAAGCATCAACTTCCAAGGAACCTGCTAAACCACATGTTCCAGTTGGGAAACACATACCTCTAGATCAAAAGTATGATATATTGAAACACCTAGCCCAAGTACCAGCCATGTTATCAATTCTGGATGCTTGGAATCTATCAAAAGATCTTTGGGAGGAACTCATCGAGGCTTTTTCAAGTCATCAAGAGTTTGAAACTGAAATTGATGCAGCTGAAGTCTATCACGTAGAGAATAATCCCGCGGAATGCCATGCAACGATATATTTCACAGATGAAGATGAAGATGATGTCGTGCATGGACATATTATCCCTTTGTACTTATCTGGAAAAGTCAATGGAATAGAAATCTGAAGAGCTTTCATTGATAATGGTTCAAGAGTCAACCTCATGCCCATTCGTACACTTCGTCGATTGGGCCTCACAGAATCTGATTTATCTTCTTCTACCATGATGTTACAAGGATATGATAAAAATGAATAAGAACCCCTGAGCGATGTTACACATAGAACTCAGTTTGGAGATCCTGTATCCAATTAAAATTTCATGTTTGTTGATCAAGACTCATCCTTCAACATCTTGTTTGGAAGACCCTGGCTACATCAGCATGAAACTATACCTTCATCATACCATCAATGTCTCAAATATTATTTCGATGGTCAATTTGGGACATTGTATGGTGATAAGTCCCTATTCAAGACATGTGATTCTCAATACATTGGGGCAGAATTCTATCACAAGAAGGGAATGGAGAAATCCACAGCAAAGGAGATTACCAAAGTTAATGCTCCATATGGTTTGGAAAAGATTCTAGTAAATCCATTTTCGCATGTGAGTATAGATTTTGTGTTGCCTATCAGTCAAATTGATAGGATAGACACAAATCAAAATACTCTTATGGAAAGATCCATAATGTCAATTATGAAAATCGATCTAGACAACATGGGAGAAATTGGTGATCCTCCAGGCAATGATGAAATCTCAAATGGAGATGTCTTCGTTTCATCTGCTGAAATCCAGAAAGTCTATACATCTCCAACCAGGCCAGAAGAAGTGTTAGCGACGTTAGAGGTGAAAAATGATATTGATTCTCAATCCATCATCTCCTCTTTATTACCGAAGGAAGACCCTTCATCATTAATTGGGTCGGAAATGGAAGCCTCTTCTTCAAGATGTTTAAATTTTTACATCTCTTTTGATTATGAAAATTTTGATTTATCATCTACTATGCAAGTAGAAACAGAAGAAATAACACATGTTGAAGAATATGAGGAAGATCTCAAGGATTCTCCTCCAGCATTTGAATAGGGTATCTCTACCACCGTGGATGAACTTAGAGAGATAAATATGGGTATAAAAGAAGATCCACTCCCCACTTCAATCAGTGCGACCATGACTCTTAAAGAACAAGAGAAGTATATTTCCATTTTAAAGAAAAATAGAGACATTTTTTCTTGGAACTATAAAAAAATGCCCGGGATTGATCCTGATGTTGCTACTCGTCATTTGGGTTTACCAGAAGAACATAAAGGATTTAAGCAAGCCGCGAGAGGAACACACCCAACTTATGCTTCCAAAATTGAAGCTGAAGTGGATAATCTTATCAATGCTAACTTCATCAGATAAGTTCAATATACCAAGTGGTTGGCTAATATAGTCCCTGTGAAGAAATAGAATGGACAAATTAGAGTTTGCATCTATTTCATAGATCTTAATCGACATTGTCATAAGGATAATTTTAAAGTTCCTATTACAGAACTCCTGATTGATGCAACAACTGGCTATAAAGAACTTTCATTCATGGATAGATATTATAGATATAATCAAATATGAATGGCTCCAGAAGATAAGGAATCTACTGCTTTCAGATCCCCTCAGGGTGTGTTTTGCTATCAGGTAATGCCCTTTGGCTTAAAGAATGCAGGCACAACATATCAGCGTAGAAAGCATCACATCTTCAAGCCCTTTTTAGGGAAGTTTGTTGAATGTTATGTGGATGATTTTGTGGTCAAATAAAAAAATGTTCAAATCACTTGGCTGATTTGGAAGTCATATTCCGCAAGCTTCGACAACATAATTTGAAGATGAACCCCTTAAAATGTGCTTTTGGGGTAACCTCAGGAAAATTTCTCGGCTTTGTTGTACGCCATCATGGTATTGAAGTCGATTCAGAGAAGACTAAGTCAATCCTTAGTATGTCACCTCCTCAAAATTTGAAATAATTGAGAGGGCTTCAGGGACATTTAGCCTATATTCGGTGTTTCATCGCCAATTTGGTAGGCAAAAGTTTACCCTTCACCAAATTGATGAAGAAGGGAGTCACATACTAGTGGACTGAATAATGTCAAGAAGCATTCGATATTCTCAAGAAATACCTCTTGAGTCCACCGGTACTTATGCCACCTGTTGAAGGAAGACCACTTATCCTTTACGTGACAGCCTTAGAGCGATCATTGGGTGCCATTCTTGCTCAGAAAAATGATGCTGGGAATGAAAATAGCCTTTACTTTCTCAGTCGGACTATGCTTGCAGCAGAAACCCTGTATTCAAATATTGAGAAGTTCTGACTGACATTAATATTTGTAGTTCAGAAGTTGAGACACTACCTGCAACATCACGAGGTCCAATTGGTATCTTGCAATAAACTGCTCAAATTCATCCTTAGTCATCCAATGATTACAGGATGTCTGGCAAGATGGGTAGTTATTTTGCAACAATTTGACATTCAGCATGTGTCTCAAAAGGCAATAAAGGGCCATGCTCTGGCTGATTTCCTTGCTGAAAATCCTTCATTGTAAGATACATCTTCAGATATTGAACTCCCTGATGAGGAAGTATTCTCTATTCAGGATAGTCCTTAGACATGGAAAATGTACTTTGATGGTGCTTCCAGAAGTCCAAAAGGGAGGAAAATGGAAAATCGTAAATTCAACAAGGTTGGTTTAGGAATTGTGCTCATTTCTCCAGAAAAGGAAGTGTTACCCTATTCCTTCTTATTATGGGAAGGTGGTACCAACAATGAAACAGAATACCAAGCTCTGATCGTAGGCTTGGAGTTGGCGCTTCAAGAAAAAGTGAATCACTTAAAGGTGAAAGGTGATTCAGATCTGGTAATCAAACAAGTCAATGGGGATTATGCCATAAAAAAAGAACTAACTCCTTTGTATGATTACATCAGAGAGTTAATGGCGGAATTCCTTTCGGAATTGACATTTTATTATGTCCCAAGATCACAAAATGCCCAAGCTGATGCATTGGCTAATATAGCAACAGCTCTGGCAGATCCAAATCGGGACGAGACAACCATCAATATTGCCCACCGTCATGCAATTTCACCTTATGTTCGAACCAGAACAGAGGAGATCAGTGAAATTAGTCCCATTACTGAACCATATGGTCATACTACAGGATGGATGACACCTATAAGAGAATACCTTCAAAATGGAACACTTCCACCTGATAGAGCCGAGAAAGAACAAATTCGGCGACGTGTGGTCAATTTTACTCTTTATGATAGCCCAGATCACCTAGAGAAAGTTTTCTACAAGAGTGGTTTTGATGGAGTTATCTTCAGATGTATTGATGGTGAAGAGACAATGTCTGTCATGAAAGAAGTACATGTAGGAGTCTGTGGTGCCCACTAGTCTGGACATCGACTGTCTGATCAGATTCGAAGGCTTGGATACTTTTGGCCTTCAATGATACAAGACTATGTTGATTTCACAAAGAAGTGTTATTCATTCCAAGTACATGCCAAATTCATTCATTAACCCCCAGAGTTGCTTCATACAGCTAAAACCTCAGGGACATTTTCCACATGGGGAATGGATGTGGTGGGACCTTACCCTTCAGTTACGGCCAAGCAGTTTAAGTACATTCTTACTTCTACTGATTTCTTTTCCAAATGGGCAGAGGAAACACCTCTCAAATAAGTCAGTTCTAAAAGCATTGTTAGCTTCATCAATTCTAACATTATTACCAGATTTGGTGTCCCACATACTATATTGACGGACAATGGAACCAACTTCTATTCATCCGAGGTGAAGAAGTTGTATCAAGAATACAACATTAAATCCAATCATTCATCTCGGTATCATGTAGCGGCCAATGTCCAGATAGAAGCCTTCAACAAGACTCTGTCAAATATACTGCAAAATATGGTGGATAAAGATAAGAATTCATGTCCTGCTAAACTCCTTCATGCATTATGGGCTTATCGGACCACCACCCGCACTACAATGCGGTCAACTCCCTATTCACTAGTATATGGAACAAAAGCAGTTTTTCCCATTGAAATTCAATTACCTTCGCTCAGAGTTGCCATTTGTGATCAATCATCTACAAATGAACAATCTCAAAAGCGATTGAATGAATTGGAATGGTTAGATGAGAAAATATTGTGCACTTTGCACCACTTGGAAGTCTATCAGAATCGAATAGCATGAGCTTTCAACAAAAAAGTTCATCTTCATTCATTCGTTCAGGGTGAATTGGTATTAGTTCTCAGAACTCCAATGATACCAGGAAAGAAGCCACCCAAGCTTGAACCAAAGTGGGAAGGACCTTATTCAATACATAAGGTCTATTCCAATGGAGCATATTCATTAGTCTCGATGGATGGTGAACTCATCACTACTCCAACCAATGCCAGATTTCTGAAGAAGTATTTTTTATAAACACAAAATATATCATCATCAGTCAGGTATGACGTTGAACTACACCACCGTCCTGCATGACATTAAAACTTCTCATCACGTCCAGCAAGACGTTAAAATACATAACCAATGGTCCATGCATATGACCTTAAACTATTCGCATGTTCATCCAACATGACGTTAAACTGTGAAAAAGTTCCCTAATTCGTCCAACATGATGTTAAACTGTGTCCCCTTCATCATCCATGCTATATTACATTAAACTATACAGCAATGGTCCATACATATGACCTAAAACTATTTGTATTACTTTTGTCCCACACGATGTTAAACTATGACGTCCTAACCACATGACGCTAAACTTTATAGAAGTCCCTTGCATCCAGCACGACGTTAAACTGCACCATCCAGGGTCCATGCATATGACTTTAAACTATTGGAACTTTCATCCAACATGACGTTAAACTGTGAAAAAGTTCCCTAATATGTCCAACATGACATTAAAATGTGTCATCTTTTGTCTTTACTGCATGACATTAAACTGCACAGTCCTCTTTTTGTCCAACATGACACTAAACTGTATTGTCCCCATCGTCCAAGCTACATGACGCTAAACTGTACAAAAAACCTTTAATATGTCCTACATGACATTAAACTATACTTTGTCCCTGCTACATGACATTAAACTATGCAGCACCAATATTCCTAACTGCAAGACTTTAAACTGCATAGTCCATTTATATGTCCTACGTGACATTAAACTATGCATCGTTAGGGTTGTTGTTACCTCTTGTTTCTCACAACGAGTATGAGTCACGTGAGCTTAGAGAAAACTTCAACCATAACACTCTCTCTGGGATACTATCCATGAGTAAGTCCCAACACTATTTCTTTAGGTTGTTGTCCCCAAGGACAACTTGATCACTAATTCATTCTTCAATTGAACTATGCGGACTTTGATCCTTGCCTTCCAAGATGGGTACGTATGCAACCTCCCAATGTTCAAGGACAAAACCGATCTCTTCACATCGGTTCACATCCATCTCATACGATGTTGATTCATGAAACCATCCCCAGAATCAATATCTTTACATTGGTTCACTTTCATCCTTGCTATATGACATTAAACTATACAACACTTTTGTCCAGTATGAAAATAAACTAAAATATTCTTTAATACCCTCACCTAAGAGGGAATCATTATTTACATTGATTTTCAATCAAATTTAATTCAAAAGACTACGTGCATACATTGCAATTCTCAATCCTTTTATCTTGGGTTAAATCATCATTTCACTAAAGTCCCCTTTTACCCTTCACATGTACGAACTAAATTTTTACAGAGGGTAGTTATAGAACTATGTGGGCTTGATTACCATCCTTATGGGATACATAGGAACGTTCGAGTGTACCTTGAATCCAGCCCCAATTCTTCTGGGCCTAACCCCAAATTCCACTTTCAGTCCCTTGGCTGAAAAGTCCCCATGAAAGCACACACTGTATATTTCTTATAATGGTACAAGCTCTATGACCCTAAACTAAGGTCTCTAATCCTTTTTTCCTGCATGACGTTAAACTGTAGTTTAAGAACTACGTATGTCTTGGTTCCCATCCTTATGGGATACGTAGTGAAGTCCAACATTTCAATTCAGGACCCAGCCACAACATGATTATGGTTATCATTGATTTGTGTATCTCTACATACATCGGACAATACCCATCTTTATGTGTCATAATCCTAACCTTAAATATTTTTAGTTCTTCATAACCCTTTTCTTGACTTCTAGTCAAAAAATGTCAAATTTATAAGAGTTCTTTTGCCTGACTATACAGTACGTGCCCTTAGGCGGCCTTGTATAAATAGTCTCCATAACAGATTTGATAGCCAAAAGATACTATTATTTTACTTTGCACCCAATGCCCTTTGGTGGCCCTGCATAATTCAACCCCCTAATGGGTTTGTCGGATACTGGTAACTTCATTCTTGGGAAGAAAGCCTCTTTTGTCCTTATTTGTCTTAAATTACAATATGTAGGGATCTGAAAAAATAGCCATCCTTAACATACTTGTCCCATATCCTTTTTCATGATCTAAAAGCATTCAAGTATATGGTTTATATTCTCCTTCCCTACGATTGGGTCAGACCTTCGTAGGAGTGATATCCATCCAGTTCTTCAGTAATCTTGTTTGGAAATATCTTATCCATGTTATAGTACCTTTTTTCATACAGCAAACTCTATACTTTGGAAAATTTGAATCTCCATAAACTTTCACTGGCTTTTTAGCACTATGAAAGTAAATTTCTGAGAGTTCTTTTTCCTGAATATGCAGTACATGCCCTTAGGCGGCCTTTCATAAGCAGTCTACATAACGGACCTCTCAACCAAAAGATGCTATTTATTTTACTATGCAGCCAATGCCCTTTGGTGACCCTGCATAATGCAACCCCCAACGGGTTTGTTAAATAATGGTAACTTCATTCTTGGGAACTACTTCTTCTAATGCCTTTTTATCTCTTTTTCATATCATTCCTCAGATTCAAATTTTCTCAAGTCATAGTTTACATATTTTCCCTCATACTTAAGTTTGGTAATATGTTTTCAGATGAATTGTCAAGGAATTAAGTCAATTCTAATTTATTCAGTCAAAGCTATTTCGACCTTAAACATTAGCCTTTTTATGTCCGACGTGCATGACTTTAAACTGCCCACAAAAGACAAAGGAACTTTGAATAAAAGTCAATTTCCAGCTCACTAAACATACATTTTGTATGATTTAGGTAATATTGAGAAATTAAGAGATTCAATGTTTGTATGGTTATTTATATTAATCCTAGTAAAAATCAAACTATGCTCACTAGGCCCATTGGCTTAAGTAAATTTAAAGCAGGTAGCAGGAAAATATGTGCACAAGTTATTGAAGATGAAATAATTATTTCCATTTGATGCACAAGAATTAGAGGGACATCCAGAGATTGGAGCCTCTTCTTATTTTTAGAAAATTACAAAAGACAGTCAACATAAGTCTTCATTTGATGTACAACATCCTGAGCTTCATCAGCAGCCACTTGAAGCTCATGCACCCGACCAGATTCACTCTTCTCAGCTTGATGGAGTGCCTTCTTAGAATCTGCTATGGATTTCATACCATTCTTTTGAGATCCCTCCAATGAATTATTGAGCTAGTCAAGTTCCCTAGTAACAACATCTAACTGTTGTTGGAGATGCACCTGCTGGACGACTTTTTCTTTGGTCTTATGTTTCAACTCCTTCATCTTGGCAGCTTAATCAGCCTCAGCTCGGGATACTGCAGCCTCAAATGCGCTGATATTGACTGAAAGTTTCACCTTGGTCAGATCTTTGCGACACTTTTGCTCCTGCTCCTTCCTGAAAATGACTTGTTTCACCGTAACATGGATCTTTTCATATCCAAAACTGCCAAGTCCTAGCATGAGGAACTGGGATGAAAACCGGGAAATCTGTGATGATAGCTCTTCAAGAGGCACTTCAGATATAATTTTCCATATGTTGTTCCATGCCTTGCGTCATGAAAAGATGAGTGCCTTAAGCACCTCTGGGTCTGATTCGACATCATCATCTTAGGGGTCATGTAATCTAGGATAAATGCATATAGGAAAGTGCCCTGTTCTACTCCATCCCTCTAGACCCTGGTAGCTTCACCTTCTACTTCTATTTGGGCGGAGGTTGAGACTTCACCTCTAGTTCTATCCATTGATGTTGACAGCCCTGTTTAATCAATTAAAAGTATGGTTAGTCTCATAGAATAATGGAAATTGGTTATCTATCATGAAAACATAGTACAATCATTACCTAACAGTAGATCGGCAGCTTGAGAAGACTCCTCCCCATCTTTCCCAGTTTCAACAGGATCTTCAAGATGAGTCTCAGGAGGGTTTACTGGATTTAGCTCCACTTGAGGTAATGTTTCTGCAATGATAGGGTTGACATCAATGTCCACACCCTCTTTAGGCTTTGGCAGTTCAGCAACTTCTATGGATGGAACTGCATATTATTTTCTATCATGATTAGAAGTGTAAATTATAAGAAAATTTACTGGACGAAGGATAACACTCATTATAAACGTCTTCTAAATCACATGATAACTTAGCATGATCATAAAATTCTTCGAAAGACATGCCACAATTCATCATTTCATCCAATGATATTTCAGAATCCTGGTTAGTCTCACCAGTGGGAGAATTTGATGTGTCCTCTTGGCAACCCTCATTATGCAGCCCCTGACCCTGGATAGCTTCTTCAGGAGGGATGGAAGATTCAGTTGCTGCGGCCGCCAATGATTCTAGTGCAGGTTCTTCTCTACATGTAGCAGCAGCAGGAGCAGTACTTGGAATAGATGTTGGCTCCTTTCAAGAAGCAGCCAAGTCATACTAAATCTACGTTTGTTTCGCAGCACCCTCTGTGGTCCTCAAAGGAGGATCAGTCCTCTCCCTCAGAGGGGAAATTGAAGAAGCCCCTATAATCCCAAGGAAAATGAGAAATCTTTTTCATGGTTTAAAATTCATGATTATATGAAGGACTTACCATTACTGATAAAGCGTTTAGCGGTGGACTTCCTCCTTCATCGCCTTTGTCCTTTTGGATTTTTAGGAGTATCAGCAGTCTCTCTTAATGGCACCTGAATTGGAGAATGGAAGGCCATACGCAACTCCTCATTGATGGCATGCTGGCCTGGAGATATCTCACCCGGTTCGCGAGGAGATTCATCAGCAGCCCCGATGGATGTACCACCAGGGATATATTGTGGTGAAGGAACATCAGTAGTTCCTTTATTTTCAAGTTGCAAGATGAAGAAAATAACTCCCTTAAGTAAAAAATATTTGACTGAAATAAAGTTGCAAAGACAATAAGGAAAGAAAACTTACATCTTCAGGAGCCACGTAATCGTGCTACTCCTCATCAGTCCCCTCAGCGGTGCCACGATCAATCAATTCCTTCACCCGCTTGGTGACAGGAATGGACTCATCAGTGGAATAGATGAGAATATCCATCTCTCTGATATAAATCCGCACTTCATTGGGGTTATTCTCAAAACTAATGTCTGTAGAAGCCAGAAGATTCCCTATTCCAGGGAGGTGTAGCCCCTCGTATAAATCCATCCAGGCAGTTTCAACACCACAGTATAAACTTTGGCATGTCTGGACAACCTCTAGTCTTAGATATGAAGGCTACGAGGAATGTACTACAGTCTTTGATTTCAGTTTCTTCCCAACTCTTGCAACTACAGATAGAGAATAATAAAATAAGAATTATTTATTTATAAAGTAGTAGTGATTAAAGTACCCCAATGAAGCAACCCACCAGGAGTTGATGGAGCAGGTCCCTTGATTCTAACTAGAGGATTATATCGGGCACGAGGCCACTTTTCCACTAGTTGTGCCTCATCATCCCCATCATGGGAATCCAGTGAATCAGTCCTAGAGGAGGAATTTAGTGAATCCGCTTTAGGTGAGGAAGCATCACCTTCATGAGGAAGGGTTTATTTCTCTACAGTCCTCTTCCTTTTCCCCACCTGATAAATGGGGTGATTCAGCACCCCTTTAGTGTATGATTCTATCCAGTGCTCAGCATACCATGTGGTCAAGTTATGTGCCGCTTTTTCAACTGGTAGATCAAATACCATACCAGTCTTCTCCCATGATGTCAGCAGCCACAATTTCCGAGAAACCATCAGATGCTGATCTAACCTGACATGTACTGGGGTAGATACAACAATCTGTTGTAGACACTTGAATTGACGTGAAAATCTATATGGATCATAGGCCTCACATATAATTTTTCCGTCAATCTTGGCAACTAGCACACCATCTCTGCAAGCTAGCATGTATGCCCTCAAATCCAAGTGGGATGTTCCATCATCAACAAACCGCCCAGTTGGAGGATTTCCATAGGGAATGAAGTTGAATTCCTTAATCATGATTAGCCTCACATTCATGTCATAGGCATTAAGATCTAATGGAGAAACTGTAGAGAATGCTTGCACTGACGGCCTGAATGAACTTCTGGGAATTTGTACTCCATTCAGTACATTATAAGTGCTGAAGTGAGTGATGATCCATCCCCATAAAACTTGGAATGGTCCCACTATTCTTAAAGGAGATTTACCCATGAAGACATGAAGTAAAATCCTTTGAATCTTTCCTAAAATGGGGGTAGGAAACCCAACCATTTTTCCCTTAGCCAACTCTCCCACAATGACGAAGGTCCCTGGCCTGACACCTCCCTTCGAATCCCTGACTGGCAAGAGATAAACGCTGAGCCACAATACCAAGAATCCATCCAGACGAGTCTTCTTTGGGATCCTTTGATTCACCTCATATCCCCATTTCTCAAACTCTCCTGCTTCTAGAGTTGGCCAGAATGTGCCAGGAGCACCCCTCTTCTCAGGTTTTGGGCAGGTGGTAGGATGGGTGGGCCTCTTATCCTTGGATTTCTTTTTCTTGGATCCTTTCTCCTTCGACTCCTTCTCATTTGGTTCCTTCTCTTTATTATCAATTAGAAATACATTCATCCACTCCTCTGGATGAATATCCTTTCTAGAATGAGTTAAGGAGGTCTCTGAACTCTTGGGCCTATGGAATAATTTGAATAATCCCGAGCCAAAGTAGGAGTCTTATCGGAATCATTCCAAGTCACCTTGGGAAGAATTAATTTATTATACATGTCTCCTAAAATTGGTTCCCCTGAGATCCTGTGGCCATCCCACAGACTGATGCCTACTTCTCCATGAGTCAGATGGAAAGAATTGGTTTCTGGGCACCAGTGGCTGAGTATCTCTGGCACGAAGTTATCATTTTGGTAAACATATGTTTGCCCAATCTAGATAGCTTTATATATCACCACTCCTTTCAAATCCCCGACAAAATATGCACAGTTTTGTCGCACCCAGTATGCCAACATCCAAGTTGGCTTCACACCTCCCCCAGGACAGAAGTCCCAAATTTTCTTCCTACCTTTGGATTGATCCATCTGAGCGTTTAGGAAGATTGAGGGATGACAATGTGGTTGCAGCTCGGTCTTATGAGGTTTTAGATCTGGCGTACAAGAGCTGTGATGCATCATATGGGCCTTCTCCACTGTTCCAATATTTATAAGTCCTCCTCCACATGAGATATTTGCTGAAGCAAAGTTGGTATAATTCTGAAACCACGAAAATGGGAGATAGTTCTTTGCTTCTGGAATAATGACTTCTCGTTGATGACCATAGCCATACAATGGCAGATAAATGCTTTGGGGGAAGTCGTGATGATATTTCTTTAGATACTTGGCCAAATCTGGAAGAGTACTATCATAGACAGTATAATAATCGTGGCCAATGATACTCATCATATCATCAAGTCTCTTTCTTTCCAGTTCATCAGCTATTCCGATTCTCCTGAGAGCCATTGATTCTGCACAAAAGTTGAATAATTAACTCTTAAGTAAGTTGATTTTCCATAAAATTTGTGAAATAATTTGAAAAAAATGGCAAAGGCATTAAGGTGCGCAAGTCTAAACTTGGCGCACAAGTGTGATATGTCGCACAAGTATTTGGCGCGCAAGTATCACCGCGCAGGTCCAGATACCTTGACAGTAGTGCGACAACAAAGGAAAAGCGGAAAAGATAGCAACATGTGCGATAGAGATGACCTGCGTTGCGAGAGATCAAAAATCCGAAGTTCTGTGCAATGCGCAACAAATGAGGGCATATATATAGGCCAGGCCGGCCACATGCGTGCCTAAATCTAGTGCGCTCTAGCCCTGCGCGATGATAGTTTCTCGGTGAACACTTGTGCGCCACCTTTCCTTTGGTTTTATACTTTCCCTCAAAGTCACATCCTCATTTCTTTGGGATCTAAATCTGAGGGGGGGCTTTTGTTGACACTTCTTTTCGTCACAGAGTCCAAAGGAATGTAAAGGAAAATACCTTGAAACCAAATTGATTACTCCTTTGAAGAAAACATCAAAAATCGACAAAGGAATGAAAAAGGAGTCAGAGGACCTTGGGTTACGCAAGTTCCCTCATGGTCGCGCAAGTACACTTGCGCGCCGCATAATGGTCGCACAAGTGACTTGAGGGCCCTCTTTGAAAACTGCCCGGGGTCTTCTCCAGCCTATAAATACCCTCGGTGGGCCCCCCATTTGAGGAGGATTTTTTTCCAGAATTCACATACAAAGCTCTGAATTCCCAAGTCTCTTATTCAAGTCTTCCAAACACTTCTAAGGTAATTCATTACCTTGAATGGAAGGTCTAAACAAGAGTAGTAATGTCTTTGTTTTAGAATTCACTAACACTTGCATGCCTAAGTGTTTTACCCTTAAGGGAAATGGACACACTTGTGCGCCACCCTACTTCTTCACTAGAACTTGCGCGCCATCTTCTAGAAAGCCTATTGGGATAATACCAAGGGTTTGAGCCAAGTCTCGCCCAAGTATTACCCTAAGGGCTGAAAATCGCGCAAGTACCCATATGCTGTGTAGGTATACCTATGTGACCAGGACTTGCGTGCCCACGCAGTACCTGCGTGCCTTCCAGGACTTGCGCGCCCTTCTATTTTTTGGGTGCCCTTCTTTCCCATTTAACCCCTCTTATGCCATTCCACCTCTCGTATTAATGATTCAGTCTTTAAGACACTCTTCAAATCCATTTATGGTATGTTTTCTTGATTGAATTCCTTATTCGAAAAGAATTCCGTGAAACATATCTCAAAACCTATTGATTTACACATATTAATTTCACTAAAATTAGAGATTTTAGTCATTCAACCTCATCCTTTAAGATGAGAGAACCCTATTACTTGGCATCCTCCTTAGGAGTAAGCCCCAAGTCCTCATTAATTTGGGCCTCCTTTTCAGGAGTAAGCCCTAGTCATAATTTCCATTAATCTGGGCCTTATTTTCAGGATTAAGCCCCAGTTTCAAATCCTATAAATTGGGCATCCTCCTCAGGAGTAAGCCCCAACCATAATTCCTTTACCCTGGGATCCTTTTTCAGGAAGAAACCCCAGTCTTAAAGTTCCCAAATATGGGCATCCTCCTTAGGAGTAATCCCCAAGTCACCTATTTTGGGCATCCTCCTCAGGAGTAAGCCCCAACCATAATTCCTTTAACATGGGATTCCTTTTCAGGAATAAGCCCCAGTCTTAAAATTCCCAAATATGGGCATCCTCCTTAGGAGTAAGCCCCAAGTCCCATAATTGTTCAAGTCCCTTAACCCGGGCCTTCTTCTCACGAGTAAGCCCCAACATTAATTACTCTTAACCAGTCTTAATTTCCTTTTGATTTGGGCTTATTTCTCAAGACTAAAACCCAATCATAAGTCCCCTCCTAACTTGGGCATCTTTCTTAGGAGTAAGCCCCCAGATTAGAGTATCCAAATCTCCATGAAGAATATATACCTTTATGAACCCTGTTACTGAATTTCTTCCCTGAAGTAAATCTTAATCCTCATCTATTTGGGCAGTCATACACACATAAGCCCCACATCATTGCATCTTTCCTAGCACAATTGTCTGGTTTCACCAATACCTCTTTTTTCTCACACCGAGCATGACTCACATGAGCTTAGAGTGTAAAATTAATCATGACAAATTTCTTTGATCCATCATTCATGCATATAAATCATACTCCCTTACTCGAACTACGTGGGTTCTAATTCCTTTTCTAAAACAAAGGATACATAGGTAGCCTATCTGCAGGTATGATCCCAAAATTTGAAATAATCCATGTCCTTCTGAATGACAGTAAACCTCAAGTGCCCCACTGAGTGGATTTAAAACCAGTATGGTTATCATAATGACCATGATACTTTCATGTATTGAAGGATACCATCAGCTAAGAATGTCTAAACAAATACAGATGATTCTCTATCGATGAAGAACCTCGAATACATATAAAATATTCTTTAAATTTCCTACATATCAATCATTGACTGTCAAATCTAAAGGGAAAAACCTTTTATAATTGTTAATGTAATAAGGATTCAAAAACATAACTTAAATCTATAAAGAGAGTCCCGGAGTAGACAATAATTCCCCTCAAAAAGGTGTGATGAGTCCGACCTCCCATCCTCTCGACCAATGCAAATTCCTAAGCCCCATCAATCCACAACTAATGAGCACCTACCTTTGTAAATTAGGTTAAAATGGATATGGAATCATTGGATGTTTCCGGTTCTATGAATAAGCCCATAAGAAACCATTTGGAATGTTTGAATCTTAAATCAATGAGATCATCCCCCATTCCAGAGGGAAACAATCACCTTGGGGAGCCCCTATTTTGTTTGTTAAGAAAAAAGATGGTTCAATGAGACTCTGCATTGATTATCGAGAACTTAACAAGATCAATATAAAGAAAAAATATCCTTTCCCGTGCATTGATTACTTATTTGACCAACTACGCGGAGCTCAATACTTTTCCAAGATTGATCTTCGTTCAGGGTATCACAATTAAGTGTCAAAAGGGAGGATATACCAAAGAAGGCTTTCTGAATAAGGTATAGACACTATGAATTTATAGTTATGCCATTTGGTATTACTAATGCCCCTGATATCATCTTGTATCTAATGAATAGAGTCTTTATAGACTATCTTGATCAGTTTGTGGTAGTCTTATAGATGATATTCTTGTCTATTCAAAGATAAAGGAAGAACATGAAGATTACTTGAGAATTGTATTGAATACCCTGAGAAAGGATAAGATTTATGCCAAATTTACCAAGTGTGAATTTTGGCTTTGAAAAGTTGCATTTTTGGGTCACATAATCTCAAAATAAGGGATATCTGTGGATCCAGCAAAAACAGAGGTTATCAAAAGATGGTCGAGACCAACAACAGTAACTAAGATCTGATGTTTTCTTGGTTTGTCTATATATTATCGACGTTTTGTGAAAGATTTTTCACGATTATGTAATCCACTCACCAGGTTGACTCAGAAAGGAGTTAAGTTTGTTTGGAAAGTGGAATGTGAAGATAATTTCAAGGAGTTAAAAAGAAGGTTATCTAGTGCACCTGTGCTCACACTCCCTTGTAGTGGATAAAGGTTTGTGATCTACAGTGATGAATCCAAGAAGGGATTGGGGTGTTTTGTCATGCAAAATGATATGGTGATAGCTTATATCTCATGACAGTTGATAATCCATGAGAAAAATTACCCAACTCATGATTTGGAGTTAGCTGCGGTAATATTTTAATTAATGATTTGGAGGCATTATCTTTATGGTGAACGGTGTGATATTTATACTGATCATAAAAGTTTAAAGTATATTTTCACACAAAAGGAGCTGAATATGCACCAAAGAAGATGGCTGGAGTTGATTAAGGATTATGACTACTCAATTAATTACCACCCTGGGAAAGCAAACAAGGTGGAAGATGCATTAAGTCGACAAGACCATGCTAGCTTATCCATGATGAGGATCACAAAAGATCAAATATTTATGGATTTACAAAGGATGGATCTTGGAATTATAATGGAAGGGTAAAAATCGTATCTTTCTCAAATGAATGTTCAACCATCTATACATATTAAGATTATAGAGGCATAGAATGAAGATGTAGAGTTACAAAATAAGGTGAAAAATGTTCCTGAATTCATCCTTGCTTGTGATGGGATAATGAAGTTCAGGAATCGGGTTTGGGTTCCTCCCATCCCCGAATTAATGAAGAAGCTGCTGGATGAGTCTCACAGTTCTTCATTCTCTATTCATCCTGGTAGAACGAAGATGTATATGGACCTGAAAGTGTACTTCTGGTGGGATGGCATGAAAGGAGATGTTGCGGAATATGTCTCTCGATGATTGGTTTGTCAGTAAGTTAAAGTTGAGAGACAGAAGTATAAGGGGATGTTACAACCATTACCCATACCGGAATGGAAATGAGAAAACATCACTATGAACTTTTTCACTGGACTTCCTAAAACATCCAAAGGCAATAATGATATCTGGGTCATAGTTGATCATCTTACAAAGTCGACACACTTCATTGCTATTAGAGAAGATTTATCTCTGGATCAGCTTGACATGATATATGTGAAGGAAGTGGTAATATTTCATGGATTAGCACTTTCCATTATATCTGATCGGGATCCGAGGTTTACCTCGATGTTCTGGTGAAGTCTTCAGCAAACTCTGGATACAGAGTTGAGTTTCAGCATTGCTTATCATCCTCAGACAGACGGTCAGTCTGAGATAACAATTCAAACTCTATAAGATATATTGAGAGCTTGCTCTATGGATTTCAAAGGAGGTTGGGATCAACACCTACCTTTGGTGGAATTTTCTTATAATAATAGCTTTCACTCCAGTATTCAGATGCCTCCTTATGAAGCTCTCTATGGAAATAATTTCAAAACTCCAACTTGCTAGGATGATTTTTGGGAAGGAAATATATTAGGACCTGATCTTGTTGATGAGATGGAAGAAAAGGTCCGATCTATTCAACAACACATAAGAGCATCTTAGAGTCAAAAAAAAGTTATGCCGATAACCAAAGAAAAGACTTAGAGTTTGAAGTGGGTGATAAAGTGTTCTTATGAATATCTCCTTGGAAGAGAGTAATGAGATTTGGAAAGAAGGGAAAGCTGAGCCCTAGGTATATTGGTCCTTTCGAAATACTGGATCGTGTTGGGAAGGTAACTTACCAATTGACAATTCCACCAAATCTCTCTCAAGTTCACGATGTGTTCCATGTATCTCTCCTGAGAAAGTACATACCTGATCCTTCACATTTACTCAGCTCAGAAGTTGTACCGCTGGAGCAAGATCTTTCTTATGAAGAACAACCGATAGAGATTCTAGATCGTAGCTAAAAAGTCCTACGGAACAAGACCACTCGCTTGGTGAAAGTTTTATGGAGGAACCACCAATTAGAATAAGCTACATGAGAGCTTGAGGATATGATGTGGGAGAAGTATCCTCATTTGTTTGTTACAAAGTGATGAATTTCGAGGGCGAAATTCATTTTAAGGGGGGTGATGTAACATCTGAGATTTTTATGAGAAATTTTTTGTTTTTATATACATCATCAAATGAATCTTTCACAACACATACCACTAGCTTGGATTTCTTTACACGCAATCGCGACCTTCCTCGATAGCTTGTGTCGTATGCAATATCGAGTTTCACTAAACAACGATATACTATTAAAATATTATTAAAACTAGCCGTTATGAATAGTAATACCGACTTTTTGAATTTTTTTAAAATTTATCTTTGAAAATGGACTTAATTTTTGGATTTGGAATATCGAAATTATCCTAGGGTGATATTTTGGTATTTTTCTGAAAACCTTCAATTTTTGATGAATAGTGAAAACACTAGGTTACTATTTAAAAACCAACTTTTATTTAAATAATTATTTATTTTATTTAAATTTATTTTATGTGAAAATTGATACATAATACCTATATAAGTTCAGTGTATTTCATTGGAGTCATTTTATAATAATTTTTTATATATAAAAATTTTATTGAACTTTTCACCGTCTTTTACCAACCCCCTAGGAGCTTTTTGCAAACTTACATAAAACATAATTTTACCGCTTCTGTGAGTGGAATTTCAAAAATACGAGAGACACGGTTAATATAAAGTACTAAAATGTGGTTCAATGGGATGAAAATAATTTGTGGTGAATAATAACTTTTTACTTTTTTTTACCACGATTAAAAGTAAATAGGGTAATTAAGGGTAAAAATGATATTATTATTACCCTAAAACATCTACTAATTCAATTTTATAAGATTAATTCTACCAAAAACAACCTTATTAATAAAATATGATCATTTAGGTCCACATGGAGTATATTAGGACATTTATTATTAATTTATTTAAAGAAGGGTTAAAATAGTTAAAATCAAATTTTAATAACTAAATAATTTTTAATATAGGGTTATACATAAGATAAATTCGACTATAAATATGAATTAGAAAGATAAAAAGTTTTCCTACATAATGGTATTTTATTTATAATTTTTAGACATTAAATAATTTAATTTATTTATGACACAATGATGATGCAGTAATTATCTTATTAACGAAATATTAACATAATTGATGTTATAAATACCCAAATAAATGTAATTTGATGCTTTTTATGAATTAAAATAATTTTATAGGTCAATATGACATGTTAGTATTTATTTAATTAACTCTTTAGAACTAATAATGCTGTTATGAATTTTACAAAAATCAATTACCAAATAGTGTCAAAATTGACATAAAATAGTTTTTAAAACAAATATTATATTATTAGTTGTTATTTTATTCATAAAAATATATGGTTTGGCCAAATTACATAGATAAGGTTATATATATTAATAATAAACAACTTGTGGTTCTTTTGGCTTGTTATAGTAAATTTATTAACCTTATAGTGTAATAAAACAAGAAGACATGGTAAAAGTAAAATTATTTAACTTAAAGTTAAATATAGATGATAAGGTTAAAATAGAAACCTAAAATTGTCTAAATTCTATTGGATGAGAATATTTCGTCCCATTACAACCTTATATTAGAAATAAATAAATTTTGAGCTATTAAAAACCGAATATGACTTTATAATAAAATAATATTTTTAGTTTTTCCAAAGGTGCCCCTCTCCTCTCTTATAAAAGTGCACCTCATCCCTCTCTTCCTCACACCACATTGATCATTCAAGATCGGCCAAACCCTACTGATTTATCTTCTCCACTTCCCTATAAGAATCCTAGAGGTCCTAGTCTTCTTCAAAGACCATCTTTAGTGCCCTAATAGAATGTTCAGAAGAAGCACTTCAAAGAAGAGGTAATGTCTGTTACAGATTCTTTCAACTTTATTTCTTCTTCTAATTCTTCTTCTTTAGTTGTTTAATTATGAAGTAATAACATAAGTATAACTAATATACTGATATGTTATTATAAGTATGAAACAAACCTATTTCACCATCTATCCATCCTACGGAAAATGAAATCACCGCGCGTGCGTACGTACAGAATACCGTCTCCATGCCGTGGTGTAATCTATTTTCCACCACCACCTTACTTGGATGGGTATAATGGTGTAAAGAATAACTATATATGATTATTGTAAAGTGATATTGATTATGAAATAGTATACATACACTTCAATAAAATTCCACGATCATGGGAACGATATCATCGCTCGTGCGTACGTACGGCCTACCGTCTCCATGATGTGATGCGACTCATTCTACATGATCTTCATTTGCATAATGAATATATAAATGAATTGAATGAATAAATATGACATATATTACACTAATAACATTCTGGGAATGAGGTATCTATAACCTAAAAATAATAATAAGAATTTATTCGACAAAACATGCATAAGAACAAAAATCAATAAAACACCCGAATAACAAGTAGCAATGAAATATTACTAATACGAAGCTAAGAATATGACCATATATGATATCATAACAATGAGTACGATTCTAGAATAATTCAATAACATTATTTAAATCATTATACAGGAGGTTTGGACACATACGAAGCAAATCAAACCTAAGGTAAGGGAAAATCTCGCAATCTCAATTTTTATCCGAGATTGTTTATACTTCAGAATTTACTGGGGAATATTTATCATCCACATCAATGTTTCCTCAATATGTAATATTATTTATATCCTCCTACAATTTTTTAAATCCAATTTTACCCTTGTGTGAGTTTATAGTAAATATATGAAAGGAATCTTTTTTCATTTTTCGTACGAGGCGCTTTTTGACTTTTCCGGCCAAAGTATGAGAAGAATGTTTTTTTTAACTTATACGACGTGAATGGATTTTTAGAACATTATTTCCATGAAGCTTCCTTTTAAAGATTTCAAGTTTATTTTTAATCAATTTATTTTAGTTCAAAATTATATGACATGTTACGAAAATAAAAAAAAATTTGAAGTAGAAAAGATATTTTCCTCAAGAATGGAGTTCAATTGTTTTGTCAAAATTATTTTCCATCTAAGATAATATAGGGTTATGTTTCTATCCATATTTTTTACATTTATTTGATTATGTTATGATGGAATTATTTTTATGATGTCCTTTTATCTTATATGAATTATGTTATGATGGCATGATGTTTAAGATTCCCATTTTTATTACATGGGTTATGCTATGATGTATGATTTATGATTTTGTGGCACACATAAGAATGGTTTCATTATGAGATGGGTGAGACATATATCTCCATAAAATGCATTGGGTAAAGATTTATATCTCATGATATAGACATGGCTGTAACGGCAGGTTAAACTGGTTCAGTGAAGCAGGACTGAAACGAGGAGTGAACTCGGTTTAGAAATGAACTTTGTCCGCTAAGATAGTCTTGGAAATGAGTCTTGACTACTAAGAAATGATTCTCTAGGATTATATGTGTATGCCACAAAGTTTTATGTTTTATGTTATGATTATTGGGATTACATTTCACTGCTATGATTTATTCCATGTTATGAAATTATGATCTCTTTTGCAGGTTAATATTTCTATAATGATATGTTATTATGAATATGATGCGATTGATATTTCTTTTGTTTACCCTTACTAAGCATTTGAGGTCACCCTTTTGTATGTTTTCGTTTCCCCAGGTCAGGAAGAAGGATATTAAGTAAGATATGCCAAAAGGGACTCTATATATGATAAAATAAAAGGGAGACAATGTAGATGATTTATGAATCAGTTGTTTACGTTTCCCAGTTTCTAAAGACACTATACATAAACAGTCCTTTCTTGGTTTTGTTATATGTTGTAATAAGTGTGCTTAAATTCTGAAGTAATAACAATGTATGTAAAGTATGGGTCATTATATCTCATGTATGGTAGGGACTACAGAGGGCTTTGGGAACACAAGTACTTTTGAGAACAACTTACAATTCCCAAACAGATGGTGAGTCTGAGTGCCCTATTTTGGTGTTAGAGGAAATTATTCAAGCACGTGCCCTAGATTTTGAGGGTTCTTGGGAGATAAATATACCCTAGTGGGATTTTCCTACTATAACGGTTTTCAAGTGACAATTCAGATGACACCTTATGATGCTTTGTACGGTAGGCCATTCCAATCACCCCTATGTTGGTTGGAGGTAGGAGAGGCAGCTTTGCTGGGACCTCGTCTTTTTTAGGAGACCACTGAGTAGGTGGAGTTGATTCAAAAAAGGATGGATACTACCCAATATATCTATAAATAATATGGGAATCGATGGAGATGACCTCTAGAGTTCGAGGTCATAGATTAACTTTTCTTGCATGTCACATTGATGTTGGGACAAAAGAGGATTAAGAGATAGGGGAAGCTTTCACTGAGATACATTGGGATTTTTGAGGGTTTTTATAGATTTGGGCTAGTTTCCAATCGGTTGTAGTTACCTCAGAGGTACCAGTCTATGCAAGATGTCTTCCACGTTTCTCAGCTGTGATGTTACATTTAAGACCTGTCTCTTGTTTTTCAACCCTAGGAGGATGAGTTGTAAGTGGACACGTCATTCGAGGATAATCCTATCTAGATTGTTGATCGAAGTCTGAAGTTTTCCATGTACTGTATATTCCTCTAGTATGTGTGAAATGGTAGCACATGCATGTATAGTACGAGACATGGTAGAGGGAGACCGATATGCGACCATAGTAGATGGAGCTGTTCGAGAGTTATTATTTTCCACCTTGGTAGGGAAATTCAGTGACATGTTTCATTAAGGGGGAAGTTTTTAAGAACTCAGATCATCTTTTTAGGTATGGATCTTGTTTTTAGGTGATTTTGAGAAAAAAGGGGAGTTTTTAGAAATTTTAGTAGTACATGCCGTGTAGTTAAGAGTGCACAAAGTGTACCTGTTACCATGTACAACTGTGTCTTAGGCATGTAAGGGCCAAGACAGGGCCATGTGGGGTGACATCGCAGATTGCTAATGTCAGGGTCCAGTTGAGGAAAATACATAGTGTGTACTTTAAATGAACATGCAGTGTAATTTTCTATTTATTTCATAGGCCGGACAGGGGTTGCATGGAATTGTTTGAAATGTCTTCTTCTAACCTCATTTTGTCCCGGAGCGGCCGAGAGAGACGATTCTTCTCTGAGCCACCGATCCTCCATCCATTCTCTGAATCAAACTCTGGTGGGTGAGTTGGAATCCCACCAACCAGTCCTTCCTTCTTATTGAATTTATCCTCCTGATTTCTCCTCTCTATTGATTTATTCAACGTTGAACGTTTTTGAAATTTTTGGAGATCTACATTATTCTAGGATGATTCAAGTTTCTACACTAGATAATATAGATCATACATCTTCGAGGTAGGTGTTTTGTACCTTACCTTAGTTTGTCCTTGATTTATATATGTTTAAGTGTTGAATACCCTTATTTAGGGTATTGCATGTTTTGGAATTTAAACTGGTTTAAAGCCTGATATGTTTTCTATTTTTAAGAAAGGGTTAATGATTTTTAATAAGTATTATTAAATTGACAATGGAAGTGTTTCCCATGTTTGATTTGTTTATGGCCATTGGGTCTAAAACGCATGTTAGGCTGCTTTTTTTTTCATACCTAGTACTGTTAGGATGGAGTTGTTGTTATATGAGATGCATGTGTTTCAAATTATGAATGTATGACCAAGGGGGATTTACTGTGAGAGATTCCCAAATTAGGGTATTTTAATTATGTAATTGACCATAGGTATTGACTATGAAAGATTCCATGGGTCATTGACCAGTGGGGTTAGACTGTGAGAGCTACCCAAAGAGTCGTAATTAAATAAATGTCAGACCACAGGGAATAGACGGTGATAGCTTCCAGAGAATCATTATACTTTATTGATTCTATGTAGATCAAGGGTTATTGACTGTGAAATCTACCCAGGTGGTCATTTGTATTTTTTTAGTGCTATGTGAGACCAAGGGTGTTAGACCGTGTGAAATTTACTAGAGGGTTGTTATTATTATTGATTTACGGATATGTTAAACTAGGGGGGTTAGGTTGTGAGGAATTTCTAAGAGGGTTGTTTTGAAATTATTGTATGATTGTGATGAGTCTTCCAAGACAAATCACAAGGTTGGACTTGGTTTTAATTTATTCTTAGAAGGTATTTTGAGAAGTTTGTTATGGTTGTACAGGGGGATACATAGCTTAGGCTAGATCCTGAGGTTACATTATTCAACGTTTTTAATTATTAATAAATGTAAATGAATGTGATTGAAAACTATAGGATTGTTATCTTTTGAGTACTTACTAGATGTTTCTTCATTTATGCATATTTCCTGCAATATATATTTAGTAATAGTTTGGGACATATCTTTTGGTGGATGCCTACTGGGATTCATCTCACACCCTATTTGGGTCATGCTTTTGGACCCAAAAATATTATATGGTTACATGTATAAATAAGGGAAATAACCCTTCTTAATCCGGTGCTTGATTAATATGGAGCTGGGGAGCATGGGACCAAGCTGAGGCTTTTGATGCTGTTAAAGACTTTTTACTTTTCAGTACTTTGGTTTCTTCTTTGTATTCCATCATTGTGACTTGTTTGACTGCTTTCATAGACACATGTGACATGCATCATTTATTTATATATATCTGTTGTAGTTGATTTTACTATTAGTCTTCCACTATTTACTTTGTTTTACGGTATTACTCCTTCCGCTACTGTTATGTATTTGTTTTTGCTATGTTACTCTGTTAATGTGGAGATAGTTTCTACAATTTCACACCTAAGGCCCTCACTGTTAGTCGGTAGCATCTGGCGTTCAGGGAAATGTGCTTGAGGCCATGTGACCAACCAGGTACGAGGCACCATTGGGTGGCACCTGAAACCAGGACGTTACATATTCTCACCATAGCATGGATTCATTTGATTTTCTATGTGATATGTGGGACCTATAAGTATAAATATCATTAATTCTTTTGTAGGTATCATGAGAAAAACTATCTTGGATGTTTTATATAATCCTTACCTATTTATGTATGATTTATTGGCATGATTCATTGATGGAATGTTTATAATATCCAAAATTATTCATTCTATCACTATGAGATGAATTATTCATATTTATACATTTATTTATTATTATATAATCCATATTTTTTTTTGAATTTTATTAATTATAATCATATTATTGATTTTGAGGTTATGTATGATAACTTCCATTGTAAACTACCACTTTTTAATTATACAACATCAACCATTTATATTAATTCCTATTTCCCTAAGAAACCATGAAGACTACAATGTGTACCATATTTATTTTCAAAGATAAATTATAAATTTTAATGTATTTAGTTGATGTGTATTTATGTTTCAATGTAATGTAATGTTCAATTATCTATTTAGTATTTTTAAGACTAATAAACTAATAGATCATGCATATTTGGATATATGTATTCTGTACCATTATAATAAAATAACCACATTTACTAGGGAACTTGATTCGGGGTGTTACAAACATGGTTTTTGAGGTTTGGACATCGAGTGTGATGTGTGGTTTTAATGTATATGCGGACTGGGGAGAATAGATTCCAGGATGACGGTTAGTTGTAATATTATGGATCAGGCTTTAAACACACTTTATATATTGATTTATAAAATATTTTCCAAACAATATAGGCTAAGGATCTAGTGTTATAGTGTATTTGTAAGATTATATACATGAGTAAATGTTCTTAAATGTGTAAAAAACATATTTATTTAAACATCCACATAGTGTTTCTAAATTCCATAGATATTCTAAAATTCCATAGGATAACCTGTGGAAAATACTATGGAAAACATTGAGCTATAAACCCTAGTTAGGAAAAATACTTGAAAATAAATAATAACATAATAGTCATGAGGAATAATATTATATAATAAAGTTAATGTACATAATAATGAAAACATAGAAAAAATAAATTGAAGCACCAGATCATGTAATCATAAACATGTGGAAACATCATAAAACATGACATCTTAATAGGAAGTAATTCATATCCTCCAAGATAACATGATATATACTAACCACTCTTATTAACATCATATTCTCTATTTAATTTGTAACACCCCAAGCTTCCATGGTACGATTCTTGCTAAATAATACAGTAGCGTTTGTTGTACGCAACTTCAAGTTCTAACACACACCACAACTAATAAAACTAGCCGTTATGAATAGTAATAACCACTTTTTGAAATTTTATACATTTTATCATTCAAAATGGACTTCATTTTTGGATTCAGAATATTGAATTTATCCTAGGGTGAAATTTTGGTACTTTTCGGATAACTTTTATATTTTTATGAATAGTGAAAATAACTAAATTTTAATTAAAAACAACTTTTTTAATAAAAATAATTAATAGTGATAAAATATAAATTTTAGTGGTTTTAATGTATATTTAGAATATATTTTTACCATTTAATACAATTTTGGTCATTGGACATAATTTTATAATTAAACCGGACATAAAGAAGTATCAATCTTTTGATAGTTATTATATCTTAAAAACACGTTTTTTGTTTTGACAGCGGTAATTAATTTTAAATTAAATTTTTCCACTTCTTTATTTTGTATTTGGAATAATTGATTCCATATTTGGAATCAGGATATCCAAATTGTGTAAATAGGTAAATTTTATTTTAAGACATTTTGAATAATTACTTCAGTAAATATTTTATTTACCATGGTTAAAAGTTAAATCCGGTAAATAAGGGTTAAAATATAATTTTAGAATAAAAATAAATTACCCTAAAACGTGTCCTAACCTTATTGGTGGATACATGTCTGACCATGGGAATCTTTGGGTCGATTTTGGGACCCCATGGAGCCACTTGTAGGTGATAGGGACACTTTATATTAATTAAGTTAAAGTAAATACAAAAATGACATAAGCTTATATCATTTAGCAAAAAAAATTAAATATGGTAATATATGTTGGATTTTAGATTATAATTATTAATTATAAAGCTAAAAATATTTTTTTACATAAAGGTATTTTATTTACAACTTTTAGACATTGAAAAAGTAAAAATACATATGACACAATAATGATACAGTATTTTCCTTATTAATGAAAGAATCCAATAATTGATATTATAAATGTTAAAATAAATATTATTTGAAAGTTTTGATTACATACACGAATTTTATTGGTCAATATGACATGTTAGTACTTCTTAAATGGTTTTTTTGAATTAATAAAGTTTTTAAGACTTTAACAAAAATCAATTATTGAGTAGTGTCAAAATTGACATAAATGAGTTTTTAAAACAAATATTATATTATTAATTTATATTATATTAATAAAAATGTTAGGATCGGCCAAAGGACTTATATAATTATTGGTGTATAATTAATGGACCACTTTGGGGTCACTTGTATGTATATAGTTAGTTTCTTAGCTATATAATGTAAAAATACAAAGTGACATGGTAAGTGTCAAACTAATTAACTAAGAGTTAAAGATAAAAGATAAGGTTAATATAATGACCCTATCCTGTCTAAAAGATATTGGTTGAAAGGATTTATACCCATAACCCCATTAGAATTTTAATAATCCACTTTTTATCGAATAGAAATCGAATATGATTTTATTATAAAATAATACTTTAAGTTTTTCCTAAAGAGCCCCTCACCCCTCTTATAAAATGGCACTCGCCCTTCTCATTAATTTACACCTTCAAAGCCATTTGGATCAGCCAAAATCTACCCAAATATCCTCCCAACTTCCATCACTTCAACCTAGAGGCCTTAGTTTGATAAGAAATCCAACCTAGGGAGCCCTTTTTATCAAATTTAAAAGGAAGAACCCGAAGAAGAGGTAATGTCTTCACCACCCTCTTTAATGTTCCTTTCTTCTTCAACTTATTCTTTCCTTGTTAATTCCATTATAAAATAATATCTCCAGTATATTCTATATACTATTATGGTATTATAATTATGGAACAAACAAATTCATTATTCTATCCATCCCCTGAATGACATGTCGCCATACATGCGTACGCACGACCTACCGTCCCCACGTTGAGGTGTAATTGTAATTCGATATATAATTATTTAAATGGGTATAATAATGATGTATAATTCATTTAAATAATAAATATAACATGTTAATTATTCTTTCTATATGATATACCATCCAATAATATATTATTTTAATATCAAAAGAATGAAATTGTCGCTCGTGCGTACGTACGGACAACCGTCTCCACGAACGTGATGAGATTCATTCCTCATCGTATCCATTCAAGACTAAATTTCATTTGATGAATAAAAATAATTTTTACAGAAAATATATCATTATGGACATGAATAATATACATCCCATCGATAACAAATACGGCTCACATAACAAATATTATAAAGGAAAACGAATCTGTTAACACCCGAAACAACGATAATACTAAGATATGTTTAACAAATCAATGTTAAAAGATCATATATGATACCATATTAATGTAAATGATTCTTTTGTAATTCAATAAAAATTATTTCACCATTATACAGGAGGGTAACCTACCATTGACCAAGGAAAAATTACAAAGTAAGGGGTTTTTTATCTCACTTTTAATTCCATAAGATTTCCATTGTTCACCACTTATTTATTGCATGTGGTGTGTGTACTAAAAATGATTGTATTCATTATGTAATATACTTTAATTTATGTATATTTACACCATCATTGTATGATCCTTCTTTCATGGGTGTATTTTTTGTAATTTACCAAATCGATGAGGGAATTTGAAATTTCAATTTCCACTCATTCGACATTACTCATACTTCATTGCTTATTTTACTCCAAGATTATGTGTGGAATCACTATTCCTTTGATTATGTCATAATTTCCAATCCCCTATCCGTGGATATACTTTTGATACACATAATCACTCCATTGATAAATTCTCAAGTAATTGATTTGAACTTGATAAGAGTGATTTTAACTCAATCTCCATTTGTTGAGTTAAATATCCAATTCATTGGTGTTGTTTTTACAGGAATATGTGTGAATGTACTCTGATTGATTTACAATGAATATACCATCATATTGAGTGTATTTATATTTGTCACACATAATTATGTCATTGATTTATCCTTAACCTAAGGATATGGTCTTTATAAGAGAATTCATCTCAATTTACATTCCATTGAGACTTCATTGTTGTTATACACCAAATCACTTTTATATGGTGTTTATAATGTACTTTGACATAGTATATCATGAATCCCTTTATTCTCATGATATTACAATGTTTTTATTACCTCAATTATTTGTATTCAAATGTCTCTCTTTTGGTTAGTAACTCTAAATAAAATATCATTTTAAAATGTTTTAACGATTTATTATTCTAAATCTTTCTCATTAATGTGCATGTTTTAAAAATGGTTTTAAGGATTTATTTATATGGACATTAATGTTTTAAAATTAAAATTCATTTTCAAAGTTTCAATGTGGTATGGGACAATTTGATTCAAAAATATATTTAAAATGGATTCTTGATAAATAGTGATACTTTTAATTATTTTCAAGAAAAAGGTTGATATTTCTCTCAAATAGTTTTGATGATTATTTTCATTTATGTGAATATACTTCATTATTATCGATTGAGGTTAATCTGATATAATAGAACCTTCCATATTGTATCGAATGAGTTATGTTTGACTGTAGATGTCCTATTTTTATACCAATCATGGTTCGTGGATAAATTATTGACATTTCGAATGCTAGTTTTAATACGAATGTTTATGTTATGTTTAAAACTTTTCATATGAGGAATGCATTGGACTTAGTAAGCGATGGGTGGAGCCCTCTATAGCTCTTCAGTGCATCGGTAGGTCTAATGAGACAAAATAGTGTCTTGGCATGAGGCCTTGACAAAATCTTATTTGTTGTCTTGGCACGAGGCCTTGGCTACATGGTGATGATAGTATGTCATTATGCATTCCGTCATTATGAAAGTGGTTATTGATATTGAATGTGATTATTCAACTAGTATAATATCCATGTGAATAAGTAAATGGAATTATTTCATTTTATCTATGCCATATTATGCTGAAGTTGAAGTTTAAAAGGATTTTTTTTTAGTTATACATTGCCTTAAATGTTTGTGGTTATTTATGAAAGTTTTCACTATATTTTTATCCTTAAAGAGAATCTGAGATCACCCCTTTCAATGTTTTATTTTTTCCAGGATTTTAAGAAGTAATTTATGAATGACCTACAGGGAATGTATGTGGGGATATGAGTGTGGATTATGGAGACTATTTTGTTGTAGTTTTCATTTTTATGATGTAATTTAAGACTTATGAATATATCTAGTGTTTACAAGTCTACTAAACCAATCGGTCTTTTGATATTTGATCTTTCTTGTGATCATGCCAATGTTATTTAATAATGCACCGACTCTTGGTAAATGGGGTCGGGGCGATATAGTTGGTATCATAGGATGTTTAGTAAAAACCTTGGGAGCTAGATTTAGATAAACTCTGATTAGAGCACATATCCCTAAGATAGTATTTGAGGATTAGTATAGAAGAACATCCAAGAATTTTTGTATTGTAGAGATTTTGTGAGTTTTCCGAGCAATACATCCCTGTCTGGATACGAGCAGGTAGTGGCAGATCTGGCACAGATGTACCTAGGGGTAAAACCCAAAAACACCGCTTTGAGCTATACTCAAACGAGAACTGGTGCACGACAACGGGCCTTGTTTCACTCTTGGTTACAACACTCCTGAGGGATATTCTTATGATAATTTACATTTTATTTACAAACCGATTTGAAGTATTATATATAAGATGAGTGTAAATGACATTGGTAAATCCTAATGTGTTTCAAATTGAGAATATGGTGACATGATATTCTTTAAATGATTTTATGACTACTGTTACTCACACAATGCTTTCTAGTTTTAGTCAATGGCTGGATTTCAAGGAAGTCCTAGTAACGTTGAAAATGATGTACAAGGTGGGAATGGTGGTGTAAATGAGCAACAAAATGGAGTGTTGATAGGAGTGAAAGATATCGTGTTCATTACAAATTAGTTTTCCAAAAATATGATCAACAACATATATATTAACCAACACCCGGACTCAACAAGGAAGATAAAGTTGATGAATGTTAAGTGCTCCAACAATGGAGACCATGGAGAAAAGAATCCTCAATTTCCATCATGTAGGAAATGTGGAAGGAGAAACCCGGGAAAGTGTCTCAATGGGACAAAGAAATGCTTTACGTGTGGGAACGAAGGGAATAAAGTGAAGAATTCCCGAAGAAAAATGAAGAGTACTATAGAAGAAGATGAAAATGGTCCCAAGAATCCATTTACAGTGATTTTCAATAAATGTAGGGGACCTGGCCATTACCCGATGAATTTTCTATTCTATAGGATATTTTCTTGGTCAAAGAAGAAGCTATGTGGAAACAAATGGTTGGAGAAATGTTTAAAAATTATTAGTTCTCCTCGTTGATGGGTTTACTTTGGGATAATTTTCTCATGTATTTGTAACCCTGTAGTTTTCTATGTGAGAATGATATTTGAGGAAGAATTATCATTTCTCCTATGGATATAGTTATAAATAACCATTTGGTTTTATATGATCATTTGGTTTGAGGAAATTACAAGTTATTATAATTTGGGATGAAAATGCAAGGTATGAGATAACATTTGTGGTTAAATTATATTATGGTTATTTTGAGGAATTTATCTCATTTTTTTAATGTTAAAAAATATTGTTTTTGAAAAAGGACAACACACAGACCATGTGATAACCTGTCGCGTCGGACAAAGCTGTGGGGATCGAACCCACATGCAAAGTGCGATTGGGATTTATCGCCTACCACTGGACTACGTGAAGTCCCTGGTTAGTGTGACTATTATTTTTAGTTAAATGATTTTATTGATCAATAATAATTTGATTTGGGATCTTATGTCTTATCAAATGAATACCCTTAGTATAGGAAAATGATTTGGTGATTAAGTGATAAATTTTATTTTGGAAGATGTTCGCTTTGTTGGGAACACTGTATGCCCAAGGAAAATAGAATAATATGGGATTTTATTTGAGGAGTAATGTTATATTTTTATAAATTTTTTTATTTTGGATTTATAGTGATTTGGGTTATTTATGGAAATGATTAACCTATAATAGAGAATATGTGATTAGGTTAATTACTTTTTAGTATGCGACTTTAAGAGTAATTTATGTCATTTGGAGATACCATTTAACATGGAAGACTACATAACCAAATTCTTCTAAGTTTTTAGTTTCAATATTATTTTGTATTTTATTAAAGTATTTTAAGGACAATTCTTTATTAAATGCTATTTATTTAACTATGGGATATTGTTGGTTTAATTTTAGAAATTAAGATTTGTGTTTCTTTATCTAATGAAATAACTTTTTGGGGGATCATCAGATCTTATACTAACCATTTTGGTTTTGATTAATCTATAAATACAAGGTAAATATATAGTTTATTCTTCATGGATCATGTGATTCTATAAGAATTTTATTCTACCTCTGCTAGCGTGACCAAGTCTTTTGGAATACTCACCGTATAAAAATGAGTTAGTAGTAGAAATTTAATAAAGAATGAAACATTACTTAAAAATTAAGTATATATCTTTATTTTCTTATTCAATATCAGAAATGAATTCCTCATATTTATGTAATGTAACTTAAAAAATAATAATAAAAATGTTGTCCGTTTACTTTTCCTACTGGGAAACTAATGACCGTTTGTCCCATCACAAGTCTGTGGTTTTCTTATTGTTAACTTTCTCCTGATCATATTTTCTATCCCTCTCCATCAGAACTTGACACATAGTTTATCATCCATATCCATGTTTTTCTACATGGAATCCTAATATAGGTTATCTCGGGTGACCTTTGCACTTCTCTTTCTTTCTTTTAAAGTGATATTTTTATTGACTCTTTTTCCGATGTGGGACATTCAATTATATTCCCAATCCCAATTTTAAAAATTGTGAGGATGCAATTTATTGATTTAGGGGAGAATTTAACACCCCAATCTTCTACGGTACACTTCTCAATGAATAATACAGTAGCGTTTGTTGTACGTAACTTCCAGTTCTAACACACACCACAACTAATAAAACCAGCCGTTATGAATAGTAATAACCAATTTTTGAAATTTTATACATTTTATCTTTCAAAATGGAATTCATTTTTAAATTAAGAATATCAAATTTATCCTAGGGTGAAATTTTGGTACTTTTCAGATAACTTTTATATTTTGATGAATAATGAAAAATACTAAATTTTAATTAAAAACAACTTTTTTAATAAAAATAATTAATAGTGATAAAATATTAATTTTAGTGGTTTTAAAGTATATTTAGAATATATTTTTTCCATTTAATACAATTTTGGTCATTGGACATAATTTTTCAATTAAACCGAACATAAACAAGTATCAATATTTTGATAGATATTATATCTTAAAAACATGCTTTTTCTTTTGACAGCGAGAATTAATTTTAAATTAATTTTTTCCACTTATGTGTTTTGAATTTGGAATAATGGATTCCATATTTGGAATCAGGATGTCAAAATTGTGTAAATAGGTAACTTTTATTTTTAGACATTTTGAATAATTACTTCGGTAAATATTTTATTTACCATGGTTAAATGGTAAATCTGGTAAATAAGGGTTAAAAAATAATATTATAATAATAATAAATTACCCTAAAACGTCTCCTAACCTTATTTGTGGATACATGTCCGTCCTTTGGCATCTTTGGGTCGATTTTGGGACCCCATGGAGCCACTTGTAGGTGATAGGGTCACTTTATATTAATTAAGTTAAAGTAAATACAAAAATGACATAGGCTTATATCTTTTAGAAAAACAATTTTGAAATTGGGTTATATATGTTGGATTTTAGATTATAAATATTCATTAGAAATCTAAAACGATATACTACATAATGGTATTTTATTTATAATTTTTATACATTGAAAAAGTAAAAATACATATGACAAAATAATGATGCAGTATTTTCCTTATTAATGAAAGAATCAAATAATTGATATTATAAATGTTAAAATAAATATTATTTTAAAGTTTTGATGACATAAACGATTTTTATTTGTTAATATGACATCTTATTATTTCTTAAATTAATTTTTTCCGAATTAATAATGTTTTTAAAACTTTAACAAAAATCAATTATTGAGTAGTGTCAAAATTGACATAAATGAGTTTTTAAAACAAATATTATATTATTAATTTATATTATATTCCTAAAAATCTAAGGTTTGGCCAAAGGACTGATATAATTATTTGTGTATCATTAATGGACCACTTTGGTGTCTCTTGTATGTATATAGTGATTTTATGAACTATATAATTTAAAAATACAAAGTGACATGGTAAGTGTCAAACTAATTAACTAAGAGTTAAAACTAAAGGATAAAGTTAATATAATGACCCAAATATGTATAAAATCTATTGGTTGAAAGTATTTAGACCCATAACCACCAAAGGCTTTTAATAATCCACTTTGGATCCAATAGAAATCGAATATGATTTTATTATAAAATAATACTTTAAGTTTTTCCGAAAGAGCCCCTCACCCCTCTTATAGAAGGGCACTCTCCCTTCTCATTAATTCACACATTCAAAGCCATTTGGCTCGGACAAACTCTGCCCAAATATCCTCCCAACTTCCCTCACTTAAACCTAGAGTCCTTATTTTGATCATAAAGCCAACCTAAGGAGCCCTTTTGATCAAATCAAAAGGAAGAACCTGAAGAAGAGGTAATGTCTTCACCACCCTCTTTAAAGATCCTTTCTTCTTCAACTTATCCATTCCTTGTTATTTAAATTATAGAATAATAAATCCAGTATATTATATATACTGTGATGTGATTATAATTATTGAACAAACAAATTCATTATTCTATCCATACCTTGAATGAAATGTCTCCATACGTGCGTACGTACGACCTACCGTCTCCACGTTGTGGTGTAATTGTTATTCAATATATTATTATTTAGATGGGAATAATAATGATGTATAATTCATTTAAATAATAAATATAACATGATAATTATTATTTATATATGATATACCATCCAATTATATATTATTTTAATATCAAAAGAATGAAATTGTCGCTCGTGCGTACGTACGGACTACCGTCTCCACGAACGCGATGAGATTCATTCCCCATCGTATCCATTCAAGAATAAATTTCATGTGATGAATAAAAATAATTTTTAGAGACATGATATCATTCTGGATATGAATAAGAAACATCCCATTGATAACAAATACAGATCACATAACAAATAATATAAAGGAAAACGAATCCGTTAACACACGAAATGATGATAATACTAAGATATTATTAAAAAATCAATGTTAAAAGATCACATATGATATAATATTAATGTAAATGATTCTTTTCTAATTCAATAACAATTATTTCACCATTATATAGGAGGTTAACCTACCGTCGACCAAGGAAAAAGTACAAAGTAAGGAGTTTCTTATCTCACTTATAATTCCGTGAGATTTCCATTTTTCACCACTTATTTATTGCATGTGGTGTGTATACTGACCATGATTGTATTAATTGTGTAATATACTTTAATTTATGAATATTTATATCATCGTTGTATGATCCTTCTTTCATGGGTGTATGTTTCGTAATTTACCAAATCGATGAGGTAATTTGAAATTTCAATTTCCACTCATTCGGCTTTACGCATACTTCATTTCATATTTTACTCCAAGATTATGTGTAGAATCACTCTTAATTTGATTATGTCATAATTTCCAATCCCCTATATGTGGATATACTTTTTATACACATAATCACTCCATTTATAAATTCTCAAATCATCGATTTTAACTTGATAAGAGTAATTTTAACTCAATCTCCATTTGTTGAGTTAAATATTCAATTCATTGGTGTTGTTTTTAAAAGAATATTTGTGAATGTCGTCTGATTGATTTAAAATTAATATACCATCATATTGAGTGTATTTATATTTTTCACACACAATTATGTCATTGATTTATCCTTACCCTAATGATATGGTCTTTATAAGATAATTCATCTCAATTTACATTTCATTGAGACTTCTTTGTTGTTATACACCAAATCACTTTTATATGGTGTATATAATGTAGTTTGACATTGTATATCATGAATCCCTTTATTCTCATGATATTACAAAGTTTTTATTTCCTCAATTATTTGTATTCAAGTGTCTCTCTTTTGGTTAGTTACTCTAAATAAAATATCATTTTAAAATGTTTTAAAGATTTATTATTCTAAATCTTTCAAATTAATGTCCATGTTTTAAAAATAGTTTTAAGGATTTATTTATATGGAAATTAATGTTTTAAAATTAAAATTCATTTTTAAAGTTTCGAAGTGTTATGGGACACTTTGATTCAAAAATATATTTAAAATGGATTCTTGATAAATAGTGATACTTTTAATTATTTTCAAGAAAAAGCTTGATATTTCTCTCATATAGTTTTGATGGTTATTTTAATCTATGTCAATATCCTTCATTATTCTCGATTGAGGGTAATATGATACAATACAATCTTCCATATTGTATCGAATGAGTTATGTTTTACTGTGGATGTGCTATTTTTATACCATTCATGGTTTATGGATAAAGTATTTACATTTCGTATGCTAGTTTTACTACGAATTTTTATGTTATGTTTCAAACTTTTCATATGAGGAATGCATTGGACTTAGTAAGGGACGGGTGGAGCCCACTATAGCTCCTCGATGCATTAGTAGGTCTCATGAGGAAAACTAGTGTCTTGGCATGAGGCCTTGACAAAATCTTATTTGTAGTCTTGGCATGAGGCCTTGGCTACATGGGGATGATAGTCTTGCATTATGCATTCTGTCATTATGAAAGTGGTTATTGATATTTCATGTGATTATTTGACTTGTAGAATATCCATGTGAATAAGTAATGGAATTATTTCATTTTAACTATGCCATATTATGCTGATGTTTAAGTTTAAAAGGCTTTTGTTTTAGTTATACATTTCCTTAAATTTTGTGTTTATTTATGAAAGTTTTCTCTATATTGTTATCCTTACTGAGAATCTGAGCTCACCCCTTTCAATTTTTTATTTTTCTTAGGATGTGAAGAAGTAATTTATGAATGACCTGTAGGGAATGTGTGTGGGGATATGAGTGTGGATTATGGAGACTATTTTTTTGTAGTTTTTATTTTTATGATGTAATGTAAGACTTATGAATATATCAAGTGTTTCCAAGGCTATTAAACCGATCGATCATTCGAGATTTGATCTTTCTTGTGATCATGCCAATGTTATGTAATAATGCACCGACTCTGGGTAAATGGGGTCGGGGCGTTACATAATTGCCATTATAACATAGTGTGGTTAGGATAACTACCCATGAACCATACATAGTGTGATTAGGATGGCCATCCATAAACAATACATGAAATATCATGAGAAATTAACATTACCCATTTCATCTGAGGGCTATAATGGATCCAAACATAACCAATTAAGAAAACCACTATTAAAACATTGGGTTCCTTGGCCAATCACCTTTTCACCATACATAGAATATCATGAGAGATTAATATTACCCAATGAAATGGAGGGTTATAAAGGTAAAAAATATAACAATGTTGGATAATTTCCATGATAATATGTACAAGTATATGTGTTTCACAAAATGAAATTATTTCTATACATAAATCATAAGATTGATAAAACCCATGAGAAAAATGATTCTTCCAACCTTATATTATGGCATATATGAAGTCTATGTCATATAGATTCCCAATAGAAGAAGGAAATAAATAATTTTGAATAATAATAATTTAAAAATGGACTGAGTAATTTATCCTAGGGTTCTAATGAAAAAAATTGACGAGAAAAATCAAGTAAAGAAAGAATGAAAGTGAAAAATATTTTATTTTTTTAAAATAATTAATGGATATTTTTAAATAAGGAAATAGATATCATTTTCCATAAAAAATTGATAAAAGAGTGTATACATAAAATATTGAGGTATTTATAATCTATTCATGGTTTAAAAACCATTCTATTTATTCTGTACATGATATGAGAAATAAAAAAGTTCCATTAGATAAGGATTACTTAAAAGCTAGAATTTAAAAGTGAACTAAAAATCAATTTGACTGTAGTATTGAAAAGGATATTTAACTAGGTATACATTAATTGGACATATATACAAAAATAAAATAGGTACGTTAGAATAATATGACACAATGGGAGAAAACTAAAGGGAATGTGTAACTGGAAAGCCATTAAGGATGTACACAAGATACCTTTTTAAGTTTTAAAACACCATTTTTGAAATCCCACATTATAAAAAAAGACAATTAAACATTATTTTGAAATTATGAGAAGTAAAATATTATTTAAACAAGAGTTATGTATTAATTATGATTCCATTTAAAAGGGATAACATTAATGGGAAGGGAAATTATGGATAAGGAGGGGAAACTGTCACTTAAAAGGGAGAGATCTATTATTAACATAGTTTAATTTTTAAAAAGAACTAGAAATAAGTAGTAATAAATAATGGAATATAAAATTTATATCCCATGATTTAAATATGGTATATCATATGATATGAATGATGAAATTTGAGGAAAAACATTATAATTCAAGAAAACATATTGTGTTATTAATGACCCTTACACTATTAGTAAAATATTAATGAAAATTAATTTTAAGATATAAAATCATTTAGTTATATAAATATCATGAATTAAATCATGAATTATTAAAAAATAAATCCATGGGTAGTATATACACAATATGAATATGTAATTTTTTCACAATATTAAAACATGTCTTAGTGAAGGGAAATTGAGTCGAACACCGTTACCTGTGTGTTAAACCATTCTTCACATTAACATAAATTCCTAAATAAATAAATAAATAATGTTCATCATATATATAATCTATAATCTTATTAATCCATATTTAATTTTCTAATATCTATATATTATATTTTAGTGTTTATTTTTAATATTATTTTTGCTTATGTGGTTTACTCAAGGTTGTTCTATTATTTTTTTAAAATAATTTCTTTTTGTTGACTATAGTAAAATGAATTCTAAAATATCTTCATTATATTAATAATTTTTTAGTTTTATTTTATTTATTATCCCATTATACAATATCAAATTTTATGCTAAAATATATCCAAATTATGAAATGTACCGTGATAAATTAATTTATGACTGTTAAATGTTATATATCTATTTATAATTTTCATTAATTTAAGATTTTAATATATTATAATTAAATAATATTAATTTTTTTTGGAAAACATAATATAAGTTAATTAAAATAAAATTTTTAAATAACCATTTGTGGTGGTGATGGAAATCCGAACACGTTATTCATATAGGTCATCGTCTACACATGCACATGAAAACATTTTTATTTCTCTTAATGATTTTAAAGGAAAGTATAAAATGGATATTATATTAGTGTAATAAAATATAAACATATTTAAATTTATATTTTTATCATACATTAATGGATAGGGGATACATGAAGGGGTGTAGAAGAATAATTTTTCTAGAAAAGATTGGTTGGGGGTATTACCTTTCCTTTAGAAGTTCTCCCTTAGGTAACTCCATAAATCTCCTTTTCATGGTATGTTGGTGAGGTAAAATCTTAAAAGAAAATGGGATGGTATTCAAGAAATACAAGTTTATATTTTTTTGATGATCCAATTATTTGGAATGGGTGTAGAAATGAGGAGGAGGTGGTTTCCTTTATTAAATGAAACAAAGAGGTCTTTTACAAAATCTCATGAATTCTAAATAATATCACACCATTATTCAATAATAAAGGATTAAAAAAGGATAATAATGGTACTTGAAGAGATATGAAACCTATACTCACCAAACTGTTCAATAATATATATATTTTTCACATGTTCTTACTAATTTCAGAATGTCAAAACCATTTCCCCATAATTTACCATAACCATGATATCTCCACTTTTACCCTTGGTAACTAATTTTAATGGATAAAATTAAAATTTATATTATTTTATAAATAGAAAATACTAATTTTAATGATATAAATAATTTTATAAAATTAAAATTCCTATGAGTTTATTGAAATTTATTTTAGTATTTGTGCGCATAACGCCAAAAAACTAGTGTTTAGAAAGAATTTTAATTTCAGAATAGGATTTAAGTGTATCAGAAAATTTTCAATGATATTGAATCTATTGAATTTTAAATTATTATTATTATTCAATAAATATTTAATTAAAATTAAAATAAATTGGGAAACTAATTAAATCGTGTGAAAATTTTGTTAATAGAAAAAATACAGTTTTTTTAAAATATTACCTAAATTTTGTACGATATTGATAATGGCTTTTATATATCAAAAAAATATTTTAAAATAACTATTTTAAATTTATAAAATATATTTTTTATATAAAAAGGTTTTTAAAAAACATTCATGACTTTATTGCATAATAATGTCCTAAAAGTGTCAGTATTATTAATACCTATATTTTCATTATTCACCTAAACCTCAACTACTTTATAATAAAATAAAAAAATTCATATTAATATAATATTTAAATTCAAAATCCCAAAATTTTTTTTCTTCTGAAATTCAATTTATAGGATTTTATATTTTAACATTTAATTAAAATCATAATATTAAATGAGAAATTGTTTTTATAGGAAAACAACTTTGTTAGAATACTATTTATTATGAATTATAATTTTCATAAATAGTAATAAAGATATAAATAATCAGTAAATATTATATTTTATTAAAATTATCATTTAAAAACAATATAATTGCTTTTACTTATTAAAAATTACAACATAAAAAAAGATAGATTCTTAAACACAACAATAAATTAAGTAAATTTATACAAAATAACATTAATAAATATATAAACTAATACATTTCAAAATTTATTTACTCATATTCATTCCTAATAAATCAAATTATAGGTTTTAATGGTCTAAAAATAATCCATTTTTCTTTTTTGGTTTGTGTTTCATGTGGTTAAATCAATAAAACTTATTTCACTTAATTAGAGGAAAACATAACTTAAAATTTGTTTTCATTACATGTAATGTTATCATGGTGTCTAGAATTTTGATTTTGTTTGGATTGGGTAGGCGATTCATATGGTGTGAGTACTCAAAATGGAATTTTTATTTCTTATTATTATAATAATAAAGGTGATTGGGAATTGAAAAATGTGTTCAACACCATCTCAATGATTTGGGGGTTAGATGAGTTGGACATCAAGTTATGGATGACATTGGATAAAATTGTTTCTAGGGACTTCTCAATGATGAGATATTATATGGTGGAGAGATTTTAATCACTTGGGTTCTGGGTATTGAATTTTTTGTCAAATTATGCCTAAATATTTTTAATTATGAATATTTGTGGAGCTGTTGGAGTACATGAGTCAGGATTTTGAAAATTTAGCATTAATTTTAGAACTTTTATATAGAAAGAAGAATACCATAGGTACTTGGTACACTATACCAGGTTCTTGGTGTGACCATGTAGAATGAGGGAAGAACTAGAGGTCCACTAGTCCCTATTGACCATATGGAGGGTACCCGATAGGGCACTAGGTACCCAATGGTAGTGGGATGGGTACCTGATGGGTACTTTGACTATTTTTCAATATTTATTAATTTAATTAAAATAAGTTTAAATGAAGGGTTTCATTATTTTAATTAATTTTAGTTTCGTTATCTCTCCAATTCCCTATCATTACCTTCATTTTTTGATTCCAAAACTCACTCATTTAAGGCTGGGTTTTCATGTCATCAGTCCTTAGTGATTTTTTTACAGTTGAGGTTAAGATTTATCTTTTGTATATTCTCTATTTTCTTAAATTTGTATTCATTATTATCCATATAACCTTTATTATATGTTTTTTTATTATTTTGGGAAATCTAATCATTGTAATTAAAGCATATACTGGTATTCTATGAGTGGATTTTTACAAATTTTAGATTAGTGGTTCCTTGATATTTTCTGTATTTATATGAGTTCTTAAACTATGTGATTTGTGAGTAGAGGTAGGGAGCATGTAATTCAAAAGTAACTTGATAAATTTATTTCTCCATGGTTGAATAATGGTTTCATATATAACTTAAAATACCATATAGTGAGGTTATGGGTTTAGCTATAAATATGGTGAGTTTTATTGATATTTATGGTCTATGGACTTTGTTAAAATGTCCATAATGTGGTTACTGATAATCATTGATATGATTGTAGATAGGTGGTGATATGAGTCACAAATATTATCTGGGGTGATATCATTCAACATCATTGGGGTGACTAAGTATAGTTACTCAAGAATCGATTATATAAATATTATATAATTTTATATGAATATTGAATATATCATAGAATAATACATACTCAAGAACTATAAAGGTTTATTGACCTTTAGAACAAGAAAAAAATTAAAATTGTTTCATGGGATATCTCCCACTTATACCCAAATTTCCATCTCAGAAATTACCCTTCTTAGACATATGATATTTAAATATTTTCTTCATAACACAGGGAAATAGAAACATAAGAAAGGGTGAACAAATATTCTCAGAAAGGGTAAAATCGGTAGAGATCAAATTATTATCATAATTTAGAATAACATAATAATAAGGGTATGATAACATTATAATAACATACAATTACATACCCAATATTTCATAGACCATAAATCATGAGTTATGTAATAAGGGTTTTCCATAACAAAAATACATGATTCATAAGTGTGTGTAATCATCAGTAATAAATCATGTGCCATGCGAGCATTTCAAAATATTAATACATATATTTTGGAATAATCATTAGAATAGAGAATAATTATTTTAGTAAAGGATCAATACCAATATTAACATAGTGGAAAATGTCCCATAGTGCAAAGGGTTCACTCTATATTCTCATCATTTCCTTATTTTTGGATCCCTACCAAGACTATCATAGGGGATATAGTACCTTACTAGATTGGGAACACTCCCCATTCTAGTTCCCAATATATCATATGAAATAAATTATTACTTAATGGATTAGTGGGATATATAATTTTTCCCCACCCATAATATAATGAAAACTATAAATATGTGTTCCACCAGATCATAAAATATTAAAAAATTCATAGTATCATAACTAATGGAAAATGAATGATTTTCATAAATATTTTATGATTAAATAATAATATTAAATCTAGATAAATAATTTTAGTGGTTTTATTCAAGAATATACCTAGAAGAGTGTAATAAACATTAATAAATGTTAATATAGATGAAAACAAACATTAAAGAGCACCAAAAACGTCTATTTGAAAAATAGGAGAAAACACACTTTTAATTTACTATCTTAAGACATAAAAACATTTATAAGAGTAATGGGAAAGTTATTATTATATAAATAACTATGGAATCATGTAAATAAATATTCTTAATGAATAATGGTAATGATAGAGGGAAAATATACTCTTTTATTAACATTAAAAAACATTTTAAATAGTTGGTAAAATGTCAAAAATAACCCATAAAAATCATTGTAAAAATTAATTTTCAAACCATTGAAAAAAATTTAAAATATGGTATAAAGATACCATTATATATCATTTAACTAAAAATAAGGTCATTTATAAAACCGTTTTAGAATCATGGACATGAAGAAGAAAGATTCCGGAATAAAAAGAAGAAACAAGGTTGTCTTTTCTTAAAAACATCATTTCAGTATTTTTAAGTACCAAATAGAGGGAAATGGAAGTAAAAATTTTAAAACAAAAAATAATTGAAGGAAAATAAAATATATTTGGTTAAACAGATAAATTGAATATAACTTCCCCCAAAGTAATTTTACATAGAAAATCTCAAAAAGAAATGAGATTATAACATGAACACTTTCTAATTTTGCAACTTTTAAATCATTCTTCATGAATTAAATAACTTCAAATGTAATGTCAAACAACATTAATATAAACATATTAATTATATAAAACATCATTTGGGTTATATATACACATTATAAAAATAAATAGGTGCATAAAATGAAACATGACTTAATGATACAATATTGAGATGGATAAATATTATCTCAAGTCCTAACTTTCGTTTTTGGGATATTAACCTAATTTATAATAATGTTTTCAGTATAAATGTAATAAATAACTAAATTAAGACTTATAATAGAATATATTATTCAATTATATAATCTTATCACCATTTTATTTATAATTATTCATTAAAATCATTGTTCTGGGGGTAAACTATTCTGTTTTTCATGCATGTTTCGATTTGGTTGTTCTAGTCCATGAACTTTCAACATGATTAAACAATTTAAATAATTTTAACAATGATTTAATAAAAGTATTAATATCACTATCATATAATATTTCTTAATTATTCATGTTGTCAACTTTATAACATCATCCATGTTGGTGAAAAAATTGAACCAAACAAGTGCATGTTACAAATATTGAATGCGTAAGAAAATGATCTTATATAATCATAATAAAACATTAAAGATTTTTATTAATTCCATTCAAAGTGTATATATATATATTCATTATATATAATTTTATAACCTCCCTTGAAAGGAGGATATTAAAAAATCGAAATATATCACTCATGGAGACGGTAGTTCGACGAACACATGAATGATAATTTTATTTAATAATGAGGAAAAGGAAAATAAATTTTGTAATCTTTTATCACTAAATAACCATAATTATATCATAAATATCATATATATTCATAAATTTATAATTATAATTTTCCATGTGAGGTGGTGATGAAAAATTAAAAGCATCGCTTTGTGGTTCAAGTTGTCCGAACATATGCACAAGCGAAACATTCATTTCTTATTTTGATGGAATCAAGTAAGAAAATGGTTATTATATTATCATAATAAAATTTCATTGTATTTATGATACTTATATAATTATATTTTGATGGATACAACAAGTTTCGAGGAGGTAAAAGAAGAAATAAACATAAAATAAATTGGTTAGGACTTTCACCTCCTCTTTTGATATCCCCATATCGATTAAGATTAAGGACATTGAATGAGAGGTTTAGAGTTACTATATGGGAATGGGGAAATGTTATGAAAAAATTTGGACCCTATTTTAGTCATATTTTAGCGAGATAACCAAACTAATTTGTGCAATTGGAAATCATAGATTGAGTCCCTTTATATAGGCAAAAATCAATGTTATTTTAGAAAAATTTCAATCTTTAAGGGCCATTAAAGTAATTTTAAAGATTTAAAATAGAAAATAAATAAAACAGGAATGATATTATCAAAAATATAATATATAATTGTGAAAATATAAGATTTTATGGTTTTAAAATGATTTCAAAATAATTTTAAAATGATTTTAAAATGATTTTTAAAAATGAAATTCCATTATGGTCATTTTCGGGTATACTCACAAAATTTGACATTAAACACATCAATAAAAAAAGAAAATTAGAATTAAAACAAATAATAATTAATTATCCTAAAAAATTATATTTAAAATTATCGTAATATCCTAAATCATATAAAAATTTTCGTTTTTAATGACTTTAAATTTATTTACTTTATTTTTCTCTTTTTTTTATAAACATTGTGCCAAGGGGACATAAACGTTTTATAATATTATAATATTATTAAAAATTAAATGTAAATTATAAAAATGTATTTAAATTACTAACCATATTATATTCCTCAATTTTATTCCATATGTTTTATTTAATATAATCCTTATATTAATAACATATTTATGATATTAAATGAGAGAAACAGAGAATTTATTAAACAAAACACTTCCTTCTCTTGGAAACAAACCAATATTTCAAAGGAATCCACTAAAAATAGTCAAATAAGAAGTATTTGAAGATTACATATTAATATATATAAATAATGGATATTTTTTTTTGTATTTTAGGTATTTTATAATTAATTTCGATTTCTACCTTAATCTATTATTACTGTGAAAATTCATTTTTTTACCTCAGTAATATATTTTTTAAAATAAAAAATAAAGTTAAATTATTTAAATAATTTAAAAATTATTATATAAAATATGAAATTAAAATTTTAGGGCACACTTCCTTGAATATTCAATAATTAATTTTAAAAAAAACTCACAAAACATAACGAAAGTATTTTTTTTAGAAAAATCCCTCATTGAAGAATAAAAATAATTTGACAAAAAATTAAAACATAATGTATATTATTGTAGAATTATTTGAATAAAATGAGACATATAATATATTTAAAAAAATAGAAAAATAATGAGTAATGAAAAGAAGGAACAAAATTTAAAAAATTAGTATTTTTTAGTATCCACTAAAAAATTAATCTTTTCACAAAATAAAAAAATCACCCTAATCTAATTTTGAAATGATTTTTCAAAAAATTATGATCATTTTAAAAAATAATATTTTGAAAAATTTTATAAATCAATTATAATATCTTCACAAAAAATATAATTAATAACATTTTGATGCATAACATGAATTTATTATCATTCCTTGTAAATTAATCCAAATTAAATGAATATTAATTACTTTGTTTGGATATATAATAGAAAAATATAATTAATATCAATAGATAATAGTGATTAATATTTTTTATTAAGATAAAAATACATTACACACTTGTATAATGTTTTTCCTTCAAATAAATTTATCTTCATTTCTTACCAATTGATTGTCATTTTATAAATTAATATTAATTTTATTAAATAAAAAACATTCTAAATGTATTTAATAACCTGATTACTCTTATTCATACCCTCCAATTAAATTAATTGGTTATAATAATCACTTTTAATAATATAACACAGTTCGTTTACACTCTGCCTTTTTTGTGGTATATGATATCAAAAATAATATTCTTTTAAACTAAAATATAATGGTGTTACATTATACCTTCTTGAATAAATTGTATCCTTGAAACATTAATTTGTTCTTATAAAAATTAATGTATAACATCATAATGTTATATATAATATTCATTATGAATTTTAATTCCTTGGCCAAGACTAGGAAACCTATAAGTTCAGAAACAAGCATTTATTAAACCATGATTTTTTAAGACTCTTATTATGAATGCGTTTCCAACGATGTACGTTGATATTTGAGTGATATTTTCCATGGAATACTCAGTAGATATATTTTCTTCCTGAATATTATTGGTGGATTTTTCCCATAAAATGAAGGAATATGAGAAATTTTATATACTTGATTTCATCCATTGAGTAAGAATAATATCATCCATATAATATATTTCTCGATCAATACCCCTCTATGATTCATTCCAATGATGATTAAACAAGATTAATTTTTCATGCATAAATCATGAAAAGAAACTTTAAATAGTTCATGGGATTAATAAAATTATGAAAAAATTTTCCTCACATTCTTATATAATTAATAAAAAAATAAATGGTTAACATAGTCTTGAATAAATAGTTATTTGAAATAGGAATAACTAAATCTCCAAAAACACAATTTAAACACCATATGTTTCACTTAAAACTATTTAATATACACTTGAAAAATTTTTAAAACCAAAATTATGAGAAATTGGATCAAAAATTCATTCGAAAAAAACTTAAATTTTATCTACGAGTAACATTTATAATGCTCCACCCCAAAAGCCTGGAACCAGTTCATTATTACATTATATTGTCATTGTTATAAGGAAGAAAATCCTGGAGGTCCATTCCATTTAGCATTCTTAGAAAGACATGTTACATTCATGACACCCATAATACATTGGGAAATAGAAAATACAAACATGGTACATAATAAAATTAAATAAATAGCATCCTTTCAAGCTTATTCAAATGTTTATGTTTCATAACCCAAGGAATGAAATATAACAAGGTCGAGCTCAAATACTCAGTAAGGGTAAGTAAATTAGATTAAATAATTAATAGATGGAAATAAATTAGCATGGAAAGGTAAATAACTAATAACACATGCCATTAAATAGATCGATAGGGAAATATCAATTTGTAGGGTAATACATTTAAACACATGCTAATAAATCAATGAACTGAAAATGAAATGCATCAAGACATGTTGATGAAAAATCTCATGGATGAATAACAACTGAATATAAATGACAGTTATTGACCTATTATTGTACACCATGTTTCCTATGGTACATGGAACCAGTACCATCTAGATACAATTTAATCTATTTGGACAACTAATTTTCCTCAAGAGACTACTGATGCATCTAGGGACATTCATTCACCAGTCCCAAAACCGTAGGGATTTCCTTAAATGGCCCAAAACCATGTATAAAATTTCCAAATAATTCCTCATATATCAAATAAATAACATGCCTTATAAAATATCTATACTGAATAATGAATATGGATCAATCAATAATACCTTATAGGAGGTTATGTATAACAAGGGTGGTTGACATTAAAACATTCTTAAGGAAAAATTAATGTTTAAACATTCCAATGTGTCCCATAACACATTGAAAAATTTAAATCATAATTCCCCTTGAATTAAATTAAACTTATAATATCATGTGAATAATTGGATTCAGGATATAACATGTCAAGGGGTAGTATATACCCCAAATATATGTGAATTGGTGCATAAGAAAAGTAAGTCTCAATGGAAAGTAAATTGAGACAAAATCCATTACCTTATCATTATTCTTTGTTGTGTGGTTTTTATACTTCTTTATAGTGGTTTAAAATATGTTAATAACCAATAAAAATAACATAATATTGTTCATAATATCATATATTAACGTTTTACAATATTTGATTTTCAGTTTATTAACTCTCTTTCATTATATTAAATATTTTGGGCGTTCATTTCCTAGTTTTCTCAAGTACGTTTTGACTTGTTATTTGGTGTTATTATTTAATATATCATGGTTTAGTCAAATATAGAATGTAAATAATGAATAAATTATATTATATATTCAGTACATATGTATTAATCATATTGCATAATATTTGGAGATTAGAAATGAAGTGCGCCGTTAATGGAGACGGTAGGCCGTAAGTACGCATGAACACTACTTTAATTTCTCTGTCATATTAGAAGAAATAAAACTAAATGATACATATGTATATTATAATCCCCAGTATTATATTAATGTTATATATATTTCATATATTTATTATAACCTTATTTTATACATTCCATAAATGGAATGAACGAGTTAAATTGCTTTGAGGGGGCAGTAGTCCACACTTCCTCAAATGAAATTCTCATATTTACACATGATGAAAAGCATGAACGCATGTTATAAATAAAAAGTAAAAAATAATAAAGGAATTATAAGTAAAATATATAACATATATTAAAGGAGTGTTCGTTATAATGGCTACCATGATAGGTGGTAGGGTAAAATTGAAAAATCATTGTTTCATGAGGCAGTAGTTCATTGTACATATAAACAATGTGTTCGCTTCTATTAGATGTAGGCATGAGTAAGTTTAGGTACTAACCTTATCATAATAACTTCCATGTATATATATTATACTTGTGTTATTGTAAAAGAATAGGAAAAAAGATATTTTATGGGGTGGAGAATTTATATGAAACTAGAGAGCATGAGAGAATGTGTTACCTCTTAATCAGGTAACTTATTTTGGTAAAAACCCAAAGGACTCATTGGGAGTAATTATGACCAAAATGTGGATTAAAGGTCTGGTATAGGGATGTTGGGATACAATTTGGGAAGTGAATTTATGATATTAAGAGATTTTAGATGTGCGAGGAATGAGTAGAGGTGGCAGCCTTTTATACAGAAGGAAAAAGAAACACTCAGAATTCTTGAAAATAAGTTAGGTTTACACATTATATAACATAATAAAAGTCACAAAAAACTAACGAAAATAATTAATTTAAGGTTTATGGCCTATATATGGACAAAAATGGATTTTGGACAAGTGGATCTGTTATTTGGTCCCTCAAACTTATAGTCTTAGTATATTTTAAGCATAATTACACCTTAATCACTGTGATTTATTTTATTCTCATTCACTAATCATTTATTTTCAGAAATAAAGTTGATATTATTTGAAAAAAAATATTACCTTGATTAAAATTTGTTATGACATATTTTCTATATTCACATCAAATAATTAGAAAAATAAGTATTAATGCTAATCTGGCAGACAGACAGATTAACTTGTTTTAGTAGTAAAATGTTCAAAATATTATTATGTTTTTATATTAACAATAAAATTTAATTGATTATAATAGACTAAATTGTATTAATATATGTATAATTGATCAAATGTGACTTTAAAATAAATTTAGAATATAAATTAACTCGAATAATTATTTAAATGAAAGTGAAGTTTTTAAGTAAAATTCAATATTTTTCACTATTCATAAATAAATGAAGTTTCTCAAAAAAATCCCGAAAATTCACCCTAGGGTAATTTCGATGTTTTGAATTAAAAAATGAATTTTATTTTATAAGTAAAATTTATAAATTTGTATAAATTTTTTATTATTATTAAAATTAGTCCATTAAAGAAAGTAGAATTTTTAACACAGAAGGACTTCACCAAAAAATCTTATTATTAATTATCAATATGTTTTATTTATATAAAAAATTTATAAAAAATAGTTGAAATGTAGTTATTACTATTCATATAACTATGTTTAATGGTTATGTTATAATTTTCACATTCAATTATTTATGTATATATATAATGATTTTTTATAGAAACTCAGTTTTTCATGAATCGTACACCAAGTCGGTGTTACGAGTATTGCAAAGATATCTAAAGGTGAATATGGTAATGTATTGGGGTGATACATTCTTCCCTCATACAAAATGTTTGTGCTCTAAATTTTAGGGTTATTACCTTTAAAAATACATGGGTTGTTCTCTTCCATAGAATCCTCTGGTTCCTTTGTTGATTCCTCTATTTGGTGATTTCTCTAGAGTACTTTTACCAGACGAGTCGTCCGATTCAACAATACTTTCTCTCTGGTGTCCAAAATCCGAATGGGTTATTCACAATAAGAAAGGTGAGGTTCCAACACTATTTCATCAGATTTGAGAAGATTGGTTATATCAGTCATGTACTTCCTCCGTAGGTATATATGGAACACACTATGAAACTTTGAAAGATTTAGCGGCAATGCTAATCGATAAGAAAAATCATTAACTCTTTCAAGAATCTCTAAGAGTCTGATGTACCTGGGGTTCAGTGTCCCTTTCTTACCAAACCTGATAACATCCTTCCATGTAGATACCTTTAGGGAAACATGATCTCCCACTTTGAATTCCAAATCATTCCTCTAATTTTCGTCATAAATCTTTTTCCTACACTGAGTCGTTTTGATATGATCCGAAATTGACTTCACCTTTATCATCGTCTCTTCAACATGTTTTGGGAATTTGAGTTCCCTTTCACCAACATCATCCCAACAATTTGGAGTACTACACCACCTTCCATATTATGACTCATACAATGCCATTTGAATACTTGAATGAAACTATTATTATAGGAAATCTCTATCAAAGGTAAGTATTGATCCCATATATCTTGAAAATTGAGTGAAAATGATCTCAACATGTATTCCATTGTTTCAATTATTCTTTCAGATTTTCCATTAGTTTTTTAATGGTAGTCAGTGCTCAAATGAAGCTCAATGTCAGCAGCATTTTGATGACTCTTCTATAACATTGATGTAAATAGGGGGTCTGGATCGGAGAAAATTTATAGAGGTGTGCCATGAAGTCTTAAAACTTCATTAATGTAGAGCCTTGAGAGGTGATCAAGAAGAATATCTTTTCTTATTGGAAGGAAATGTACTGATTTGGTTGGGTGATCAACAATAACCAGTATTGCATCATTAACTCTAGGAGTATTTTGAAATCTTGTGACAAAGTCCATAGTAATTTTATCCCATTTCCACGTAGGGTTATGAAGAAGTTTTAGAGCTCCTTTAGGATGCTTCCTTATATCTTTCACTCTCTAAAAAACCAAACATAGAGACACATCGTCCATATTTTTATGATTCATGTTATCCCAGAAAAGGTGTTCTCTCAAGTCCCTAAAAATATTTGTTCTCTTAGGGTGTATAGAGAGATTTGAGAAATGAGAGTCATCCAACAATTCCCTTTTTATCTCAAGTAAATATGGAACACATATCCTTTTTACAAAATTTTAGAACACCATATTCAGAAACAAAGTCTGGTAATTTTCTATCATTCATGACTTTAATTTTCATCTGAAAGTTCTCATCATCAAATTAATAATTCATTATCCTCTCTATTAAATATTTTTTTAAATCATTTGATAAATTATTGATTTATACCATACCTTATAAATTCCCATATCCATCTATACTATATCCGTGAACATAGGATCCTTGTCTATCCTTATTTGGGTAATAACTCCATGATCTTTCCTACTCAATGCATCTATCACATTATTTGCTTTCCTCGGGTGGTAGTGTATTGAGAAATCATTATCTTTCAGTAGATTGAGCTATCTCCATTATCATGAGTTATTTTTGTCAAAATACGTGTTTAAGGCTCTTATAAATAATGTATACCTCACATCTTTATCTATAGAGTTAATGTCTATATATTTTCAAAGTGATGATTACAACCGCTAACTCTAGATCATGGGTTGTGTAGTTCTACTCATGAGTCTTCAATTTCCCTGATGCATAGGTAATAACATTTTAATTTTTATTAATACACAACCAATTACCTTCATTGATGAATCAATATATATGTCCAACCCATCACTACCAGATGGTTGGGTAAAAATTGGGGCATTAACCAATCTTTTCATTAGCTCACCAAATCATTGTTCTCATTCCTCTCTCTTGAAAAAATTTACACCAATATGTGTGAGCTTGGTAATGGGGTTATGTAATCAAGAAATATTATGAACAAATCACTGATAATAACCTACCTAACCAATGAATCTACATATATCAATTATGTTTGTTAGAGGAGGCCATTATTTGACTGCCTTTTTCTTTCTAGGATCAACCAATATTACATCATTGGAGAAACTATGATCATGAAAAATACTTCTTGAATCCAAAAATTTCATTTAATAAATTTACCATATAAATCATCCATTCTAACAGTTTTAAGGATGTTCTACATGTGATTTTAATAGTCCTCAAAGGCTTCAGAATACACCATAATATCATTAACATGTACTAAAAAAGGTCATCAAGATATTCCTTAAATACAATGTTCATTAAGTACATAAAAATAGAGCGTGCATTAGTAAGTCCAAATGGAATTACTGTAAAATCATAATGTACATACCTTGTTTGAAAATATATCTTTGGAATTTCCCCCTTCTTTACTCAAAATTGGTTATATACAGAAGGAAGATCAATTTTTGAAAACTATTTGGCTCTGTGAAGTTGATAAAAAAATTTATCAATGAGATGTAGAGGATAACTGTTCTTTATTATAATGGCATTTATTTACCTATAATCAACAAAAAAACACATGAATCCATATTTATTTTCAACAAAGAGGACATGGGCTCCCCAAGGTGAAACACTAGGTTGAATAAATACCTTATTACCCAAATCCTCTAGTAGTTTCTTAAACTATACTAATTCCACAGTGGTCATTCTACAGGGAGATTTTGATATCATCAATGTATTAAGGATTAAAACAATAGAAAATTTAACTTCATGAATTAGGGGATGTCCAGGTAAATCATCAGGAAAAACAACAATGTACTCTTATATAGTTGGTACACATTGAATTTGAAGATCACATTCCTCTTCACCAGACATTGCTTTCTATTCTTCAACAAGAATTTCATTCATTAGAGATACTAAGGGTGGATCTAAATAAGAATTAGGTGAGGAATCCTATGATATAAATATGAGGGATTAAACATTTTCTTCACAAATATTAACATCCTTTCTCTTGAAATAAATTTTTGCATCATATTTTGAGAGCCAGTCCATTTAGAGGATATCATAAAAATCAACCATGGGTATGATAATAAGGTAAGAACATAAGGAATCTTTATGTGTAATAATTAGGGATAATCGACACATCTTTGTTGCAATGAGACTTTCCTTAAGGGTTTTATTTGACAAATATCTTACTAAATAAAAGGTAAATGTCTAATTTTATTAGAAAATTGAGTAGATATAAAAGAATGTGATGACCATGAGTCAAATAACACATTGGATAAATTTGATGTTTTGATTAATGTACCTACCACCAGGTAATTTGGCACTTCTACCTCCACTGTAGTGATCTCATAATCTTTTCTATCTCCCATGGGCCTCTCTTATAGTGGATTCCTCTGTTGCATGGGGAATTCATTTGAGTAGTTCCCAATATCCATGCAAGTGAAACATTGAACATCAAAATATTTCTTCTTCCCTTTGAAATCTGTAATATGATGACCCTTTTCTCAACACTCAAAACAGAACTTGTGTCCCTTAAAGCATGTCCCAAAGTGTTTTTCCCAAAGTGCGAATAAGGTAGGAATTTATTCATTCCCTTCTTCTTCTTCGACATATTCCATTTCTCATGATGTTCAAATAGACTCTTATTTTTTTTTTATTACTTTGAATAAATAGGATCTTGAGAATTCCTTTTCCATATCAATGATACATAAAATTATTTCATCAAATAGTGTGAAAGTCTGAGAAACTATTGACCTTTGATAATTTGGTTTAAGACCTTCAAAAACGTGATCAATCATTTTCTCAGTGTTGTGTATATAATATGTATCATACCTAGATAACCTTGTTGAGATAGCTTCATAATATGAAACAATTTCTTCTTCTTTATACTTTAATCTAAGTAACTACCTTTTTATCTCAATTTATTTACCACAAGGGAAGTATTTATCAAATAAATTATCCTAGAAATTCCTCCAATACATGAGTTTAATTTCTTCTTATTCCCCTATATTATAGATTAGTGACCACCACTAATCAGCATAACATTTGAGAAAGTATACCACAAGTGTAACCTTTTTATTTTCACTACATTCAAGGACATAAATATCTTCTTGAGAGACTTAATCAATTACTATGGTATAATTGTAATAGTAGTCCCAATAAGCGATGAGGGATTTTAACACATGAAGAGATATAGTATAGGTGATTATTACCATGTAATAGGTTAATCCTTTTGGGAAAGGTTCCTTTTCATAACCTAATAATGTTTCCCTAATATTTCCATGATTTTCCCCATTCCAATACCAACTTTAATGGTTTAATCATCGTGGAAATCTCTACATTTTCCATGAGTATGGATAATATTCATCCATCTATGATCCATTTATAAAAAATGCCATATACTAGATTAGATCATAAAATCATATCATAGAATTCAAATTATGATAAACCACATATAAATTTATGCATCGTGAATCCTAGAATCAATAACTTTTGTTACATTGGGTAAATATTAACTTTCAAATCCTTTATAATGATATGTAAATAAAATGTGAACTATCCTAAGTGTATACCTCGGGTGTGTCAAAGAAGGTGTGCAGTAAGGCCCATTTTCACATATGAGTTTACCCTGAGTCATGCCTGGAACACCTTATTAGAGTTGTTACTCCAAGGTACATCTGTTCCAAAACCACTTAATCTTGTAGTATCTAGGTAGGGATATATTTTTACGAATAAACACATAATCTATACATTCCCAAAATTCTAGGATTCTCTTCTTATATTATCCTCAATGTCTATCTTAGCGTTGTTATCCTAAGTCTAAGTATTCTAAATATTATTTCTAAGGTTGATACTAAACTTCCTCGGATACCAACTATAATTCCCCGACCCCATAAGCCTGGATCTAGTACATTATTACATTATATTGACATTATTACAAGGAGGTAAATCCCAAAGGACCATTTAGTTTAGCAGTCCTAGAAATCCAGATGACATACATGATACCCATAATACATTGGGAAATATAAAATACACACATGGAATATAATAAAATGAAATAAAAAACATCCTTGAAGGCTTATTCAATGATTTCATCTTCATAACATGGGTAATTAAACATAATAAGGGTGAGATCAAATAATCAGTAAGGGTAAGTAAAGAGAAAGAAATAATTAATCAATGGAAATAAATTAGCACAGTAGTGTAAATATCTAATAACACATTCAATTAAATTACTCGATTATGAAATATCAATATGGCAGGTTAATAAACTGAAAATCATGCCAATAAATCAATGAACTGAAAATAAAATGCATCCACAAATATGTCTACAAAAAATATCATGGATGAATATTAATTGAAATTAAATTAGGTCTATTTCTTTATTATTAGACACCATGTTTACTATAGTACATGGAAATAGTATTTAAAGAGATTGTTTAAACAATTTGGTTAACTAATTCTCCTCAAGAGACTACCGATGCCTCGAGGGGATTTCATTCACCGGTCCCCAACCCTTAGTGCTTTCCTTAAATGGTCCCCAGCCTGTGTATTACATGTCCAATGAATTCTTCACATATGAAATAAATATAATGCCTTATCAAATTTACATATTTAATATAGAATATGGATTTATTAATAATACCTCATAAGAGGTTAAGTACGACAAGGGTTGTTAACATTAAAACATTCTCTAGGGAAAAATAATATTTAAACATTCCAATGTGACACATGCCACATTGAAACATTTAAATCATAATTCTAATTGAATTTAATGAAACTTATAATATCATTAGGATAAATTTATTCATGATATAACATGTAAAGAGGCATTATATACAAAAAATAAATGTTAATTGGTACATAAGAAAAGTAAGTCTCAATGGAAAGTAAATTGAGACAAAATCAATTACCTTATCCTTCATTTTTATGTGGTCTTTAGATTCATGTATAGTGGTTTAAAATATCTTACTAACTAATACCATAACCATACTCATTTTCATAATATCATATATTAACTTCTTATAATATTTTATTTCTAGTTTGTTGACACTCTTTTATTTTTTTAACTATTTTGTGTGTTAATTTCCTAGTTTTCTCAAGTGTGTTATGATTTGTTATTTGGTGTTATTATTAAATATATCATGGTTTCATACACTAAATAATGTAATAAAAGAATAAATTATCTTATATATTTAGTAAATATGTATTAAAAAAATTTCATAATATTTGGAGATTTGAAATGAAGTGCATAGTTCATGGAGACAGTATGTCGTACATATGCATGATAATTACATTCATTTCTTTGTCATATTTGAAGAATTAAAACTAAATTATTGATACATATATTATAAGTTATAGTATCATATAAATTTTATATATTCTTCATTGGTTTACTATAACCATCCTTTATAAATTTCATGTATGGCATGAACGAGTGATATCGCTTTGAGGGGAGGCAGTCTACACTTCCCAAAACAAAATTAACGTATTAACACACGATAAAAACCATTAAGGTATGTTATAAATATATAATAAATAAGAATAAAAGAATTATAAATATATTATATAAAATATATAAAAGGTTTGTTCTTCATAATGTCCACTATGAGAGCTGGTAGGGGAAAATCGTACCGTCATCGATTTGTTATGCAGTATTTCGACGTACACAGAAACATTATGTTTTCATACACTTGATGGAGGTGTGTGTAATTTCTGGTCATAAACATAACATAAAAACATAATAGTATATTTATTATACTGGTGTTTTTGTAAAATAATATAAAAAATATATTTGTGAGGGTGGATAATGGATATGAAACTAGAGAGCTTGTGAGAAAGCGTTACCTCTTAATCAGGTAACTTCTTTTGGTGTAAACCAAAAGGATTCCTTGGGAGGATTTCATACCTAAGATGGGATTATAGGTCATGGGGAGGGATTTTGGGAGACAATTTGGTTATGTATTTTCCAAAATCAAGAGATTTGAGAGGTGTGAGGAATGTGTAGAGGTGGTTTCCCTTTAAAGGGAAGGAAAAGGAATAACTTGGGAATCTTGAAATAAATTTAGGTTTAAACATGATATTACCTAAAACAATTCATACCAAACCAACCAAACTAAATAATTTAAGTTTTATGGATGAAAAATGGTTAGAAAATGGATTTTGAAGAAGTGGTTATGTCATCTAGGCCCTTAAACATAGGGTCATAGTCCATTTTTAAGCTTAATTACACCTTAATCACAACAATAAATTTTATTCACATTTCATTTTTTAAAAAAATTAATTTGAACTTATTATAAAAAAATATTATCTTTATTACAATGGTTTATGTCATATTTTTAAAATTCAAATCAAAAAAGTCAAAAAATTTGGATTAATGATTATATTGCAGGAAAATGGATTAACTGGATTTAGTAGAAATGTGTTCTAAAGATTATTATGTTTTGATATTCAATTTAAAATTTAAATTGATTATAATGAACTAAATTTTATTAATATATGTAATATTGATACAATGAGACTTTAAAATAAATTTAGAATATAATTTAATAGAAATAATTTTTTAAACAAAAAAGTGATTTTCAACTAAAATGCAGTATGTTTTACCATTCATAAAAAAATGATGTTTCTTAAAAAACTACCCAATGTACACCCTTGTAAAGTTTCAAAATTATTAATTTAAAAATTGAAGTTTATTTTATCAAATTAAATTTCTAAATGTTTTTAAAACTTATTTTATCATTAAAAGTGGTCCACTCAAGAAAACAACATTTTCAACACAAAAGGACTTTACCAACAAATATTATCTTTCATTATCAATCTTTTTTATTTATATTAAATAGTTATAGAAAATATTTTAAAATTAGTTATTATTATTCCTATAACTAATTTTAATAGTTAGGTTATAATTATCATATTCAATTAATTATGTATATGTATAAAGACGTGTCATAGAAAATCAATTTTCCATGCATCATATGCCAAATCAGTGTTCATGTATTTCAATGATATTTAAAGGTGAAAATGGTTAAGTATTGGGATCTGAAAACATTAATAAATAATAAAGTCATATACCCTAATAATAAATTTTATAGAATAAAACTTTCCTAAAATAACCAAAATCGCCATGAATTAAAAATACAAAAAAATAATATATGGTTCTACAAATTAACTATTTCTTTATTATTAAAATAATTAAATCACATAAGAACCAATATATGCCAAAAATCCAAAAATTTAGTACGATTCACAAAAAAATGAATAATTTTGTAATCAAATCACTAATTAATTCTAATGTTGCTAATACTATCCAACATACTTTCTTAATTTCAATAAACATTATACACACACTCACCTTAGTTATGTAAATATCAACCACATATTAACCGTAAGGGTTATTCATTTTATAATAATGTATTCTTAAATAAACATTTCCAAAATGTATCCTTTTCAAAAAATTAAATTTCAAGATTATTGAAACAATTAAAAACATTGTTGGATATAATTATTTTTGTTTCAACATATCTCAGTTTTTATGTGTTTTTATAATTCAAACATCACTATTTTTATTCTTATAAGTTTTTATTCAGTGTTTTAGATTATATTTTTCAAAAACAAAATTATCTTACAATATTTATCTATGTGATTTTCTTATGATGTATGTAGCATTTATCTTTCATCAAATCAGAATAAAAAAACCTTTGTTGAATGTAATTTTTATTGTATAAGACTATATCTTACGAGGATAATGATTGAGTTGTCCCATACGCATGTGATCTATTTCTGATATAATTAAACTAATAATAATATGTTATCTTATGAAGGGGATATTCATAAAATATTATCTTATGAATACCGGATGAAATTGTTAAATCTATGGAGCTCATCAAAATAACATATATTATCTTCTATTGAAGAATTATCCAACGAAGTATTGATGTTAGTTTTTATAATGACTCAAAGAATAAAATGTCATGCTCTTTATTATGAAGTCTCTCAAGAAGTTATCTTATGATAAACTATTCTATCACTTTACTATCTTATGAATATCAAGATTTTATATAGAATGTCATGATTAATTTCTTACCATCCTGAAAATTATTTTCATGATTTTATAGAGAATAAAAAAATGGACTATATATTTATGGAAAAGTCGATAGGTAATTTATTCCACTTTTACCCTGAATGGGATGATTCGAGAAAGAAGAATATTTCTGGCATTGTTGCTGAAGAAGTAATTTCAATTTGGAAAAATTGGATGGATGTACTTTATATAATATCTTATCAACTTCTCCATGGATGGATCAATTAAATATTAAAATTATCTCATTTTTATGATCAAAATTAAATGACACATGGAGAATAATGGGAAAAAAGAATGATTATAATGAACAAACATACATTTGAATACTCTGAACACCTGTACATAGAAAAGATTAAAAAGAAATTCCCATGACACACTTAGAAGTTAATTAGATTCATTGAAGATCATTTTGAGCTTAACCTTGAAGTCTACTATAGTCTCTATAAATATCTTCAACTACTGTCAGTGTCAACCAGCAACTATGTGCTATAATTGTCCATTCAAAGGTTTATTCATTCTATTTTTTACACTCGTTGTAAGAGTTTGTGTTGAGGCTAAGGAAAGGTCTATTAAAGGGAGAGCCTGGTTAAAATATCATAGAATGTTGTATTATGTGACAATTGTTTTACTCATATGGGAGTCTAGGATATTATAACAGAAATCACCAATATCATAGAGTAGAGTGTTGGTGGAGTTGACTAGTGGATTTCTGTTTCCCGAACCACTATAAATCTCATGTGTTAAATATATTTTCTATAGTTTTTTATATTTAAACTTACATTTCATATTAATGGAAAATATTTGATTGATCATACCTAAATAGTGAGGTTCTCTATAAATAAAATTTTATGAACTCAAACCACCCCTCTTTAGATTTTAGTCAGCCATTATTTCGGGTCTTAATTATATAAGTGTCTATGACTATTGAGTTAACCATTTTCAATTGTTATAATAAAAAGTTATATTTTTAAAATAATTAAATGGATTATAAACAAGGATTTATGAAAATATTCAATAATCTATACATTGATGGTAAAAAATATGGTTACTAGAAGACTCGTATGACCATTTATATAAAGAATCTTGGATTGAAAGTTTCTCTTAGAGTAGTAAAGCACTAAGAAATTCCTAAGACAAATTCTAGAAGACGGGATGAAATAAATAATGTGGATTATGATCTAAATTCCAAATATATTAATGCTATAATATATCGATTGTTATTAGATGAATTCAACATAGTTTATTAATTTCAAATAACTCATGAAATTTGGACCACTATAGTAGTTGCATATGAATCTACTGATAGTGGGAAGGATATTAGATTTAACACATCCAAGCATAAGTTTGACTAATTAATTGATGATGAATTGGAAATTATTACTCAAAAAAATAGAAGGTTCATTAATACTTTTAATAATAATACTTCTCTAAATACCCCTATCAATGAACCAGAATAATCATTGAAATTTCATCGAGTATTACCACATATGTCAAGTGGAATCTCAGATGCTATCTAAAAATATACAGAAGTCATAAAATTTGATATAAAATATGTCATCATAACTGTTATGATGTATAAAGTCGAAATAGAAGCTGTAGATGGAGATCATAAAAGGACCAGGAAGGAAAATTTTACCATGAAGTTTTCTACTTCCCTGGATGATAAGAAAAGAAAAAGAATAATTTTTTTATACATCTAAAGAAGAAGACTCAATAAATTTTGGATCAAGTGATGATCTTGTACAATTTTATCAAATGTAAAAAAATTATAAAACCAAAGAATAGGCTTCATAATACCTTTCAATAAGAAAATTAATCATGGTGATCAATCCAAATAAAAATGATTCTATGTGTACAATTGTCTAGGACATATCAAGATGAATTGTCAAAAGATTAAGGATAATAGAATGGATGAAAAGAAACACTTCAATAAAGGTGATTATAAGAAGAAATATATGAATTATATAATGGCCACAAAGGGTGATTTTTCATATTATAGTGAGTACAAATCATATGAATCATAAACTCAAACTCTTAATTAAAAGGACAACACAAGATTTATGGAAAATTCATATGATGTACATTCTTATCACTCTTCTGATCTAAAGTATGAATCATAAAATAAAAACCTATAAAATCAATAATTAAATTAATATTGTACCATGTTATAAATGATGTGTAAAATCTTATAAATGAAAAATAAGGCCCTCATAAATTTATAAAAAAATATTATTAGTAAAGATGTGGACCTAAATAAATAAATTGTATAGCTAAATAATAACTTCTAAAAGTAAACTACATTATGTACCAAATAGACTAATATAATTGAATATTAGAGAATGAAGTTAAAATAATTAAGTATGGTGAAAGAGTATTTACTAAAGTAGATGTTTATTTAAGCAAAAAACTTGTCAAAATTAAACGTAAGAAATAAAATTTTTGAAGAGGAAGTCCATGAAAAATTCTCAAATTTTATAAAAACTATTTTGTACCTAGTTATAAAAAATCATTATAAAGTTAAATTTTTCCAATATGGATAAATTAGATATTATTATAATATATATAATTTAATATTTCCTAAATTTTTTGGAATAAAAAATTAATTTCTTACAAAATATATTTGAAAACAAGTTTCTAGGTTTTCTAAAAAAAATTGGATCCTTATGTCATGTATAACATACATTTATGCACACAATAAAGTTTGAGTACTAAAAAATTATGTTTCTTGATTTTTCTTTGAAGGGAAAAAACCACCAGAAAAATATTGAAAAATGATTTTTGGAGAGTGTTTATTCGAGACATATGAGTAGATATTTCTCATGTTTTTACTCATTATTCATGATCGATGTGAGATGTGTAAAATATTTTAAAAATGAAAAAGGAAAAATAGTAGGAATTAGATATGTTAAACATCCTCAATAAAATCTCATCAACGATGTCATTTATGCTAAAGTATTGAAGCACATCCTGATATATATTTATCAACATTGTGACAATCGTTACTCGGTTTATTTTAAAAAAAATGCATTTTTAGATTTTAATGATAAATATATTGAGATTAATGCACCTAGAACTGATAATTCCTATACAATTGATCTTAATTAATTGTGTAGAAAAAATATAAATAGTTATAAATCCTAAAATTTATGAATCATGGATTAGGAATAGAATTGTTGGACATTACAATTTTCATTATTTAAAAAATATATATAAAATGCATTGGATTTATGACTTTCCTCACCTTAAACTAGACAAAAAGAAGCTATGTGATGTGGTATTAAATTCACATGTTTCCATATTTATTTTTATAAATAGTTTTCTTTTGTATTTAATTTTTTATTTTTCGAGTTAATTTTGTTTATAATATTTATTTACCATACAATACTAAATTGTTGACTAATAAGTTATAAATGTTAAAATTAATGCTTGTTTTATTTATTGTTCATTTAATTTGTTTATTTTTTCATTACTTTTTTTATAAAATACAATTTTTATGATATTGTTTAATATTTGTGAATAATTTATTCAATTTTATTTTATTGTTAATAATTAGGTTAATAATGTTTTAGTGTTTAGTTTGATTTATCATTTCTATTTTGTTCGTGAAATTCTAATTTGTACTGTTGAATTTTTTTAGTTTTTACATTATTTTCCATGCAGGTGGTCCACATAAAATAAATTTATCGATATGATAATTTGTGAATAAGAAGATATAGAGTTTCTTTTTCATAAGATATTTGGTTAAGCATTGAGTAAGACAACATCCACCTCTGCAAGATAATTCCATGACGTTGTGTAAGATAATTTGGAAAGAGTTTGATATTTTCAAGCCATATTGATTAATTATATTATGGGAACCATTAGTTAAAAAGTTATTATTATGGGTGTAAGATAATATTAAAACAATTTGTATGAGATGAAAACCTGAGTATGAAAAACTAGCTCCCTGTGTAAGAATAATTTTTGCTTAATTGAATTATCTAATGCAGTATTGGTGGATTGCAAAGAAAGATGAATGTGGTGACTGTTTTCCAAATGGTTAGTCCTCTCAAAATTTCCCCCGAGATCCTACCAAGATTATTTATGATCAATAAATATAAATTAAGTTAATTAAACCTTTTAGGTCATTGGGAGATTTGGGGAAGATTTGAGAGCATCGATCAATCTGACCCTACCACCGTAAGGATGATTGTAAAAGGAGTCACTGTGTTGTATGATCAACATCTACTTCACTGATAAAGGATGTGTCCTGATAGGGATTCACTATCGACACCCACTACATAAATAACCCATCAAATTTTCCTATTTGAGGCAACTAAAGATATTTTAACCCTATTGATGTTGAAGCTGAGCTCGTCGTTCCATATAGAAGTGAAAACCAAGACTGCGAAGCCGAGGAAGAACCATATATATATTAAGATCTAAGAAATCCAAGATCTGACGTGACTCATTGCATGATTATTTTATTCTTTTAAAGAATTTTAAGATATAGATTCCATCTAGGATGAAACATGCTTATAACAACATCAACCATCATTTTTGACTAAAGACCATATAATGCGAAATCCTTCCCAATGAATGAAGGGGATGGCACTTTCGATGCTAAGACAATGAAGGTTGTTTAATTTTCCTTTGATTTCGAAGATACTGTTGAGCCGATCTCACTATAAGGAAGTATCCATATGGAAATTGTGTTTCACTGAGTGATATTTCTAGAAATTTAAAGATGGATTTATTTATGGTGACTATATGTAGAAAACAGGCCCTAAAATCAGGTGAACTCATAAAGAGTCATCGCCGCCCTTACTAACATAGACCAAATTTATTGATTAAGATTTTATTTTTTACTAATATTGAGCCGAGGAGTTTTGTAAAATGGTGATGGAATTGGTTTTCTATATTATTTTGTCTTCTATGTCGAAGGAATGCATTTCTGACATGAACAAAAAAATTACTAAATGAAATTACAATGACAAATAGAATTAGTGAGGCCTAGTGGAGAGTTGGTGACATAATGTGGGAATAATTGTGTTTGATGATGCATTTACTAAAAGATCTCATTGAAGAGTTATTAAAGTAATAGTGACATAAGGTTTAGGAAAAATATGATTCCTTTTATGACTCTCATGTGATATTAGTAGAACAAGGTGGTGCTCTAAATAAATATATAAAAGTAGGATGTCTTGAAAAAATTGGGGGACTCCATCATTCATTCAACAAAAATTTTTAAGAGAAATAATGGGATATAGAAGGCAAGAACTATGTAGAATAATGATGACTGGATTTGGAGAAAGAGATCCCCGATAGATAATATTTTATTTCCCCCTTCTCTTCTTTCTCAGTTTTACTATTATGAATTTTTGTAAAGATGAATTTATGATTATGTTTTCTGGCTAGATATTTTTGGTAACAAGACTGACTTGTTAAAACTATAATATTTCATAAATTAATTCTTTATTTCTAGATCATTACACTCTCAAATAATTCTTAAATCTTTCATATATTCTCTTAAAAAAATTTTAAAAAAATTTTTGATTTAATTCATTCATGAACTGCTTCCTTACTTTCAATATTTTTACAATGATATTTTTTGGGTGATAAGCATAAAAAAATTAATTGAAAAATTAATTTGATGAATTTTTTAAATATTTTTATGAATTAATAAATATTTAGTTGAAATATTGTGAAATTAATTCATTTATAGGTTAAATTTCTGACATGGATTGTTTACAAATCAAATTTATAGTTCTAGTGAAAATATTATGCCTGAATGAAAAAAAATTGAATCAATTAATAATGTTCCCTTCCATTAATCTTGTTTCAGTTATTTTATTTCCATATACTATTACAAGAAATATGGATTGTTTTCTTATTTTCTTTTTTGATATATTTTATTTTTCTGGTCTAACATTAAAACTGCCTTCTTTGAGGTTCAACACCTTGCAAAAAGACTATACTAGTTTCAATTGGGGTTTATAAATAGTAAATTTCCATACAGTCAATGAAATATTAAAACAATATTGACAACATTACTTGGGTTCAAATGTACGTTCAAGAAAAAAGTAAAAAAAATAAAGAAAACTAAAAAAATAAATATGTTAATAATTTTATTAAAAGAATGATATTTTAAAAAGTATCATTAAAAAATTATGAAAACTGAAACCTTCTCAAAATTTAATCTTAAATCTGGGTGTCCATGCACACTAGATCAAGGTATAAAAAATTAGATCCTTTAATTTATGAAATAAACATCCTCTAATAAAAAATTTAAAAAAATGTCTAAAATAGAAGTAAATATAGAAAACATGAGTAATGTTCAAACCGAAAATCTAAATCTACAACCTCTTATGAATGTGCTAGAAGATAGATTGATCCTTAGGGATTTTCTGGTGCCAAATTTTTTTAGAATTCCAATCCCCATTAGGAAAACCCCTAGGGCTCCAAAAAATGAAATCAAATATTCTCATTATTCTATGTTTCTATCTTAAAAAATAATTCCTAATGAAGACTCTTTAGAGTTCATTAGATATTTCTATGATCTAGTGAAACAACTACCTTGAATAGGGTTGAGTGAAGAAGAGATAAAAAATTGAGCTTTCCCTTTCTGTATAAAGGGACATGATTAGTCTTGGTTTCAATATATTGATGAGAATTTTTTGATACATGGGATCAGCTATTTAATGATTTTGTTATGAAATTTTATCCACAAAGAATCACCACTAAAGTTAGGCATAATATCATTGAATTTTTGAAAGATGTGGGTGAGATATTCGATGAGGTATGGGATAGATTTATGGGAATTATTCAAAAAGGTAAAAATCATCATAAAAAATATTATTTCTTATGGACACGTTATACAATATCCTCACCCGTTATCATGAAACATTATTTGATAATGCTTATAGAGTTTATTTTAGTAGTATGATTAGTAGATAATTGAAATAAATATTCAATACACTTGTAAATAATTCCAGCATATGTTTTCAAAGAGAAAAATGATAGTTAGGGAAAAAAATAATGTTCATCAAGTGGATGTTAATGATACTGGGTATTATAATGAAAACGATTAAAATTCACTTCAGGAGAAATGCCCCCATTACGGTATGTATGGTAATTACAACTCTTGATACCCTAACTTCAATATGCTTTCCTAAAAACTAGTGAATGAAAACATTACTGGTTACACACCTAGGTTACAAATAATAGATAATCCATTTTTTGTAATTAAAACCAAGGATATAAGAATCATTCCAACCTCTCACAGAAGTAAAAGGGGGTTTTCATACCTTCTAAACCCCTAGTGTTCAATAACATCTTTGATAGTGATACTAATATAAACAAGGGCACAACCTTTTAGTTATAAATGTAAATTTGAGGGCCATATGTTCTTCATAGTTGATCAAATTATAAATAAATTCATTTATAATATTAAATGTTTAAGACTGTGTTGAATAAATTAAAACTTCAATATGATTCTGATAAAATTCACTCTTATACAAGAATGAGAAATATAGAAAATCAAATAGTCCAACCTTTAAGTGGTTTAAATCTAAGGGAGATATGTAAATTACCATGTACAACTGAATTCAATCATTGGGAAAACATAATGACTATCACTACTATGAGTAGTCATTAGACTCAGAATGAAACCCCAAGGGACATTGAACTTGTTAAAAATGAAAGTCAAGAAGAAAATGACAACCCAAGCCAGAAAATCATTGGAACTAGAAATCTGAATAGCCCCATTGAAAATACAATATAACCTACAGTTCCGCCTATTGAAGAAGTTGATAAAGAGATTAAAATAATGAAAAATTAATGGAAGTATAAAATTGATAAAGAAATCTAATGGATCCATTTAATTTTTAACAATTTGGATCTATACATTCCTTCACGTGATATAATTAATAAGAATCATCAAAAACCTTAACTTCTCACATTTTTAGAGTTGTTTTAAAAACATCACATTAATATTCAATTTCTAAAAGATTTAGTCTAGATTCATTCATATATATAAATTTGTAAAAAAAATTTCAAATAAAGAAACACTTGAGGAGTTATCCAATTACATATTAACTGAGGAGTATATTTTTTTAGTTCAAAATCAGATATATCCTAAGCTCAATGACCGTTGTATTTTTTTTATATTGTGTACCATTGGAAATAATGGATGAGTAAATTGACTTTGTGAAATTGTGTCTAGTAGAAACCTCATTCCCTATTCACTCTTCATGCACCAGATATTGGGAGATCTTTTTCCCACCATAGTTGTTTTTCAATTGGGACACTGCTCTATCAGTCACCCTATAGGAAGAGATGATGATTTGATTATTGGGGTTGGGAAATGTTTTTACCTTTTGATTATGTTATACTTGATAATATGTGTGATAAGGAAGTCCTAATCATTATTAGTAGGCCCTTCCTTTCCACTGGATGAGTTATAATCAATTTTGTTAATAGGAAATTAATTTCCAATTTGGGAGAGCTAAGCGAATAGTTTAATATTTTTAAAAAATTAAAATTTTAACCTCAATCGAGAAACTATTTAGATAATAATCTGTATAAATCTGAAGAATATTTTAATAAAGGAAAATAAAACTTTTTAAACATGAGGGATGAAATAAATAATAACACCATACAGTATGAAACTTGAATGTGAATTTTATAAAGTAAAGATATAGATCTGATAGATTATTATTTAGGTGAATTTCTAAAAAAATTAGATAAATTTCATATTCAGGGTTTTTTAAAACCAATATTGGAAATTGTTTATAAGGATTTTCCATTTTCAGATAGTATTAAGAAGAAAGGTTTCTTTATCTCTCATTAATTTTTATGAAAACAATTGAGGAACATTTATCTCATTGGACCAAGGGTCTTCTTTCTAGTTAAGAATCACCCACTTTTGAGCTAATGCTTTTTTCCTTCATATCTCAAATATTCTTTTTTTTTGGTAAAAATACTTCCTTTTCAGTCATAATCTCTGTTGAATATATTGTGAGTCATTAGAAGTGATTTTTATCTATTCTTAAGTAGTTAAATTCTATTATTGGATGGTTTATAGATGATATTAATGGAATTTTTTAATATTTTTATATGCGTAAAATACCTATGAAACCTGATCACAAGCCTATAGTTAAATATGAAAAAAGAAGAAATTCAAACCTGAAAGAGGTGGTTAGAGAATAAGTAATTAAGCTTCTTGATACTAGAATATTTCTTCATATTTCTGATATTTCGTAGATAAGTCTGGAAGAAGTTGTTCTTAAAAAGGGGGATTCCAAAGTCATAACTACGGAGAAAAATGAAGAAATTAAAATTAGGAAAGATACAATGTGAAGGGTTTGTAAATATTATCTAAAGATTAACTTTTACAAAAGAAAATATTATTTTCCAATTATATTTATAGATAAAATTCTTTAAAGGTTGGATGGAAAATAATTTTCTATTTTTTGGATCGTTATTCTAGTTACAACCAGGTTCCCATAGCCCCATAAGATAAGGAAAATACCACATTAACTTGTCCTTTTGGGAAATTTTACCATAGTTGGATGCCCTTTGGACTTTGTGATGATCCTACTACCTTATAGAGGTGTATGATGAATATATTTTATGACTTGATGGCGAGAATTATAGAAGTGTTTATGGATGAATAATCTATTGTTGGTTCTGATTTTGAGGGTTTTTCGGAAAATTTAGAAGTTGTTTTTTTAGATATGTGAAGAAAAAACCCTTGTCTTAAATAGGGAGAAATGCCATTTCATAGTTATAAAAGGAATTTTCATAGGGAATAAAATTTATAAGGGGGGGATTAAAGTGGAAAATTATAATATTAATGTAATTATTAGACATCCAACTCTTATAAATATAAAAGATTATAGAAGTGTTCTATGAAATGTATGTTTTTAGCATTGATTCGTTAATGACTTTTCTAAAATTTCCAGAACACTTTGTTAATTGTTAGTGAAGGATACACCATTTGTGTTTGATGAGAAGTTCCAAGAATCATTTTTTATGCTAATGGAAAAGCTTACATATTAACCACTTATTACTACCCCTACCTGGAAACTACTATTCAAGGTTATATATGTTGCAAGTAACTGGGTAGTAGGAGCAGTTTTTGGTCAAATAAAAGAGAAGTGGTAACATTTGATTTACTATGCCAGTATATGGCTTGATAATGCCTAGGAATATTATTTAATAGTAGTTAATGATTAATCTAATGTAATTTTTTCCTTAGAAAAGTTTGTGAAATACCTCATTGGATCAAAAGTGATAATATTCACAGATCATTCTACATTGTAATATCTTTTGGCTGAAAAGGAATAAAGAATGAGACTTATGAGGTTGAAATTTTTGTTGAAATAATATTATTTAGATATCAAATATATGAAAGGTTTTTAAAATTTTGTAGCTTACCACTTGTCTAGATTACGTAAAATTAAAATTCAAACTGGTAAGCCAATAGAAATCAATAATTTTTTTCCTGATGAACAATTGTTTACTGCATTAGTGAAACATTAGGCATGGTTTTAATATTTTTCCAACTTCTTAGTAGTTGGTGTCATTAAATAATAAAAGTCATATAATCAATGTAAGATGTTCATTAATGATCTTAAGTATTAATTTTTGGATGAACCCTTGATCTTTTAGAGGTGTTATGATGTGATTTTTAGGAGTTGTGTTCTTAAGGAGTAAATTCTTTCTATTTTAAAAATTGTTCACTCTTCTCCATGGGTTTGAAATAATAGGGGAGGAAAGATAGATAAAATGGTTCTCCATTCATGTTTTCAGTGGTCTACCCAATTTAAGGATTCATTAAGTTTATAAATAATCGATGGTAAATGTCTATGGTTTGAAAATGGGGGTAGAAAACATGATTTTACATAAAAAGGGATTTTAGAAGTTTAAATTTTTGATGTTTTGTGGTTAGATTTCATGGGACCATTTAAATCTTCATGTGGAAATAAGTACATCATTGTTTTTGTAGAATATGCTTATATGTGTGTTGTGGCTGTAGCTCTTTCAAAAAATATTTCTAGAAGTGTTGTGAGTTAATGAAGATGATTATTTTCTCCAAATTAGGTATGCCAAGATCTTTTATCATGGGTAATGGTACACATTTTATGAAATATAAATTAAAATTATTGACGGAAAATTATATATTCCTAAAATAGGTACCACATATCACGGATAATATAGTTGGAATGAATAGGTTTCAAATAGGCAATTAAAACAAATTCAAGAGAAAACTGTTAGTAGATCATGAAAATATTGGTCTTTAAATTTGGATGAGGAATTATGGGAATACAATACCTCATATAAAACTCCCATTGGGATGTATCCATATATACTTAACTTTGATAATACATGTCATTTTCCTATTGATCTTGATACTAAATGATATTGGGTAGTAAAGTCTCTCAATTATGATTTCGAGTCTACTAGAGAGATGAGGCTGTTGGAGTTAAGTGAGTTAGAAGAATTTTGAAGATTCTTCTGAGAATTTTTGAATTTTTAAAGAAATATGAAATGATTTCCATGACTCTATAATTCAAAATAGTGATTTTATGGTTGTTCATTGGGTATTACTTTTTAATAGTATAATGAAACTATTTTAGGGAAACTCAAAACTAAATGGTCAAGACCCATTACTATCTTGAATGTGTTGGTTAATAGAGATTTAGAATTAGTTGGAGATGGTAACACACAATTCATGGTTAATTGTAAAAGAGTCAAACATTACAATGAGGGTCAGTTAAAGGGATTGGATATCATAAATGATATAGAGATTTGAATATATACAGATTCTAATATAGGACATTAAGCTTGGTGTTTCATGGCAGTCAACCCATGGTCCATGTTGTTTTTATTTATTATTTTTCAATAAAAATAAATGTTTTATTTCTTCCTGGTTCTCTAAGATTCTCTTATTTATTCAAAATTCTTCTCTTTTCACAAATGTTTAAATTATTATCAAGTTATGTCATTCGATTTTCTGGAATCATGTAATTTCATTTGTTGAAGGTTTGACTCTTCTTTAATGCTTAGTGGAGATATATTTACAATAACACATGATTCAATTACATAAAAAATATCTATGGTTAAATTATTTCTTTATGTCTATCTTATTGTAACCAATGTTTATATTTTTAACTCTGTTAGTACTAAAACATTTTAGTTAGATAATTTCACTCAATATATTGATGGGGAGTAAATATAGAATATTCCTAAATGAGTAATGCTTCTATTACCAGGGAGATTTAGTTATTTTACCTTATATGTATTATGATTATTTATTAAAATACTTTAATAAAATTAAATATGGATAAAACACAATTGATATTTTGAAATTCTATTCATTATTGTCACTTGATTTATTCTTTTCTTAGAAATTCCAATTTTCCGAAAACTGCACTTAATTTTTGGAGAAAATTGTTAAACATGCTGCATTTTTGTGACTTGTTGAAAATATATGTGTTTTTTCAAAAGTTTATTAAGAATGTACATAGTTTTATTTTGATATAAGTGTTTTATATTGTGGAAAATTATTCTTATATTTTATTTTGACCCTTTAAACATGACATAATACCAATAAAATGAAAATCATCATCCAATTAAAATTATTAATTTTGTTCTACAAAAATGTGTTCAATTTTGAGGAAAAATTTCGGTTTTAAGTGTGGGGTAGAGGGTCTTGTAAAAAGTATGAACTCTTCTTTAATGAAAATACCATCAAAATCCTTTAATGTTTTTTAAAAATTTATAGTTTCCATAATGTTTTTACATTTTTATTGGGTCAAAATTTATCCTAATTTTGAAGATTGTGACGACACCTTTAGATTGTTAATTTTTATTACTCTATGGATTTAATTGAGCATATAATTTCTATTTTCCAATTTAAAAATTTTTCTTCTGGTAAAATTTTGGTGGAATGTTTTACAGTTTTCCTTGGATTAGATATTTTTAGCTAGAATTTAACTCATAAGATATGCATTTGAATGGATTATGAGATGAAAATAACAATCTAGGCTGAGAAAAAAATTCATAATTCCTTCATTCTTTAATTCCTAAGCTACTAGAAGAGTTATATATGGTCTAGAAATTATTAATTATGACCATCCAATCAGAGTGCCTAATTATTATTCTTTTTAATTATTTCAATTGGCTTACCTGGATGAAATGATAAGTTAGGACTTCCAGTTGGATGAAAATTGATATATTTTTTTAATTATTTTTAAAATTTTTCAATTACAATTAGTTTTGTAAAATAGGAAACCAAATTTATAGTGAATTTGTTTTATTTTGAGGGGGAAATCAAATTTATTACTTGAAATAGTACATCAGTGAAAATATTTTTAATGATTAATTTTTTATGGAAATATAGTTCTGAATTATTAAGATTTGTTTATGGATACTAAAATTGATTATGTAATTGATTGAGGAAAATCAATGCTTTTGTGTGGGTGAATTTGACATGGAATTAAATTAATTTTTTTTACCACATCTATTTTTATGAGTAGTTTATTATTTCAGTGTATAATTGATTACTTTTGTGTAAATTTTAGTGATAATATTTATTTATTATCAAATACTAAATTTTTCAGTAATATATTATAAATTTGTGAATCAATATGTGTTTTATTTCTTGTTTGTTTATTTCATTGGTAATTATGTTTCTAAAATATTATTTTTATGTTTTTTGGTTCATTAATTGTGATTATTTTTTTCTTGGTAACAATTAGATTATTAATGTTTTAGACTTTGATTTAATTAATCATTTCTATTTTGGTTGTGGAATTTTAATTGGTGGTGTTAATTTTTTTAAGTTTTTAGTTTATTTGTTGTGAAGGTGGTCCAATAAAGTTAGATTTATTAGTCTTCTCACTTCCTGATAAGTAGATATTGAGTTGATTTTGTGGAAGAGATTTGGTTGAACACCAATTATGGAAAAATCCTCCTATGAAAGAGAATTATAGTGGGATGTTTAATATAATTTGGGTATAGTTTGATATTTTTCATCACAAATTAATAATTTTATTATGGGAATATTAACTTAAAAAAGATTCTATAATGTTTTTAATAGAATTTTGATAGGATGCATACATGTTAAACCTAGATTAAGAAGAATTGGATCCCAGATTAAGAATATTTCTTTTCATTGTTGAATTGTCCTACACAGTTCTGGTGGATCACCAAGAAATCTAAATGTAGAAACACTTTTCAAAATGTTAGTTCATCTCAAAGGATCACCTGAGATTATGGAGGATCGATGAAGCGCACTGATGAAAACAGACACTTCTTGGTCATTGGGAGATTTATGCCAAATCCAAGAGCACCATTCAATCTAAAAATTGTGCTAAAAGGATAAATGTAAAGGGATTGATCATTCCTTCTGAGCCACACCCACATCACTGATGAAGGCTATTGTTTTCTAGGGAAGCCACTTTCAACACCTAATGCATTAAAGAACCAACATGCATCAACCATTTTCATGTAACCAAAGAGATTATTATACAGTCAATGTCTAGGTGAGATCATTGTATCATCTGGAAGTTACAACCAGGGCCGTGAAGCCAATTATGAACCCGATCTATCTACAGATATGAGGAATCTGAGATCTGATGTGACTCACAACTGTTTATTTCTTTATTCTAAATTTTTTGATGATGTAGATTCCATCTGGTATGAACCATTATAATACCTACATCAATAATATTCTTAGACTAAATACCATATGATGAATAATACTACCCACTGAATGAGGGGGAAGCCACTATCGACATCAAGATGATGAAGGTGGTCTTATTTGCATTCAAATTTGAGGGTGATGTTGAGATGATATCACTATTGTTATGTTTTCTTATGAAAATTAAACTACAGTAAGGGTGACTTTTTGAATTTTAATGATGCATTGATTTTTGAGGACTATTTAAAGAACCTAGGCTGTAAAATCAGGTGAACCCATAATGATTTGGAACTTCCCCTGCCACAAAGTATTGATATTTTTTACCACAGTGGTTTAGATTGTTGTTTTCAAGTTGAAGAATTTTTACAGCAGGAGATAGAATGGTTATTATCCATTTTCTTAGCTTTTGTGTCGAAGGAATACATTTCTGACATGATCAAAAAAACTCTTGAAAGAAATCATGATGATGAATAGAATTATAATGGTTAGTGGAGATTTAGAGATATAATTCATGAATACTTTTTTTGATGACACATTTATTTCTAGATCTTGTGGTATAGTTATTAAAGTAACAATGAAATAAGACATAGGAAAATAATGCTTCCTTTTATGACTGTAATGTGAGATTAGAAGAATGAGGTAGTACTTTAAATAAATATAAAAGAGTGATTTGATGAAAAAATTGGGGGAATCCTTTAATCTTTCAATACAAATTTGTTAAGATAAAGAGATGGATACATAAGGTGAGAACTCATTGGAAGAATGATGGCTAGAGCTGGAGGAAGAGATCCTCGATAGAGAAGATTTTATTTACCCTTTATCTTGATTCTCAATTTTGATGTTATAAATTCTTGTAAAATTGAATTTCTGATTATGTTTCACTTCAAGATATTTTTGTGAAGAACGTTTACTGGTTGAAAAATTACTATTTCATGAGTTACTTCATTATATCTTGATTTTTTCACTCTCAATAAACTATTGAATCTTTTATATATTCTCTTCATTAAAAATAAATAAAATTACCTATGAATTAATTTATTTATAAACCACTTCAAGAATTTTAATATTTTTATAAATAGATTCTTTGGGTGAGAAAAACAACAAAATTATTTGGAAAATTGGTTTTTAAAAAAATTATTAATCTTTTCAAGAATGAATAATTATTAGTTGAATGATTGTGGAATTAATAAATTCATTGATTTACAAGACGACTTGTCTTGTTTACATCACAAATGATTATTTATAGTGAAAATTTTATTCATGAATGATATAAATTTTTATTAAATTAGTTAATCAAGTTGCCTTACATTATTACAATTTTTCTTCTTGTCTATCCATACGCCACTAGATGAAAGCCTAATTATTTTCCTGTTTTCTTGTTCATTTTGTTTATTTTTTTGTCTAATATTAAAACTACCTTCTTTGAGGTTTGAAACCCTAAACAAAAACAATACAAGTTTCAATTAGGTTTTATAAATAGTTATTTTATTTTTGTATTAAATTACATTACGATAATGATGTATTTCAAATGGGAAAGCAACCCAAGTCAGCATTTAATCCAATTAAAGAATTTTCTATATCTATATTTCTTGATCTTATCCATTTGGATCTGTTTGGACCTTCTAGAACTGTAATTATTGTTGGTAAATCATTTTATTATTAGTTTTTTATGATTCATTGATAATTGCATTGGATTACTTTCTAGGACTTAAATGTAAATATTTTAATATTTCTTTCCAATTTCTATAGGACTGTGAAAAATTAAAAGGATAATAAGAATGTGATTTTGAGAAGTTATCATGGAGGTGAATTTTAGAATCAAGAATTTAATTAATTTCTATCTAAGAAGATAACAAAAAATACTTTCTCTACCCAATACTCCTCAATAGAATACAGTTTTTGAAAGGAGGAATAATACTTTTCATGAAATTTCTAGGACAATGTTATGTTAATTTAACATTTACTCTCATTTCTAGGCTGAAGCTATTAACACAACACGTTAGGTCATTAACAATGTTCAAATAAGATATATTTTGAGTAAAAAACCATATGAGTAATGGAATGACAGAAAACCAAATCTAGGATACATCAAGGTATTTGAATGAAAAGTTTATATTTAAAAAACTAAGAATAATATAGGAAAATATGATCCAAAGACCAATGAAGGTATCTTACTTGGTTACACAAAACATCCAAATACTATAGAGTTTTCAACAAAAGTTTGAGGATTAATGAATAATCTACTCATGTCACGTTTTATTAAATTTATCCTTTTGATCACAAAATGATTCAAGAAAATGAAAAATATGTTTCTCTCAACGATATACAACTTGAACCCCTCTTCAACATCAAAAAAGGCTGATTATTTGGATTTTGATTTCGTTAAAACAAATATAGTAATGATTGACACTATATAATAGGAATGTGTGTTTCCTAAATTACCTAGAAATATAAAGGTCATCCCCTAATATAGTTATAGGAATCATCGATAAAGGAGTATGAACTAGTATAAATATAAGAAAAATAGTAAAATTCTCTAAATTTCTATCCCAACTAGAAACTAAATATTTTTTTAGAATCTTTATTGGATGAAATATGGTTCTTGGTTATACAAGAAGAGTTAAATCATTTCGACGGGAATAAATTATGGAAATTAGTTGGCAGACCCAGTAACTATCCTCTAATTAGAAAAAATGGGTTTTTATAAAAAAACAAGATGGTCATGGTGTCAGCACTAGAAATAAATCTATATTAGTTTAAAAAAGGTATTATAAAGAAGAATGAATAGATTATGAAGAAAAAGTTTCCTTTGTATCTAGGTTAGAAGAAATTATAGTACTTCTATAATATGAATCTTATATGAATTTTAAATTATATCATATGGATGTTAAATCTTTCTTTATAAATGAATTTTTAATAGGGAAAGTTAATGTATACTAACCTATTAGTTTTGAAGACCCTAACTCTCGAAAATCAGTAGTTAAACTTGCCAAATCTTGGCATAGACCTAAAAAATCAGCAAGAGCCTAGTATAAATGATTAAACTCTTTTCTCTTATCAAATGGTTTACAATAGGAATTAAATACCCTAAATTATTTAATAAAACATATTCCTTATATAATTTTTAGTGAAAATATATGTAGATGATGTCATATTTGGTTTAAAAAATCAGAAATTATTAAATGAATTTTTAAAAATTATGAATATAGAGGTTGAAACGAGAATGATGGGTGTGTCAATCAATTTTCTAGGATTTAAAATATATGAAAAGGATTTAGGAAATATTTTAAACCAAATAAAATACATAATTTATTTACATAAGAATATTGGACATCAAAATGGTAAATGTTACTTGACTCTTTTGAGATCCAGTATTTAATGTGATATGGATAAAACTAGAAAAATAGTTGACAATATGTTGAATAGATGCGTCATTGGAGGTTTAATATATCTTAACACATGTAGAATAGAAATTTTTTTACAGGTATGTCTTTGATAAAGATTTCAAGATAATCCAAAAAACTCTCATTTAAATGATTCCAAAATAATTTTATCAAATTTGAAAGAATCTATGTCTCTTAATATTCTCTTTCCAAAAATTTTGGACTTTAATTTAACTTCATATTCAGATTCTATTTTTTGATGTATACTATATTATAAGAGAACCTCATGAAATATTAATTTTCATATAAAATCCCTATTATCCTTGTATAGTAAGAAACAACACTCTGTAGTATTATCAAATTTTAAGGATGAATATGTTTTAGTAGAAAGTTGTTGTGTACATGTTTGGTGGATGAAACACACAATGATATATTTTGTATTTAATTTAAAATATGTTCTAATAAAATGTGATAACATTGGTGCAATAAAAATTTCATAGAATCTGATAAACAATTCAATAATGAAGCACATTGATTTAAGACCTAATTTTTTAATAGATCATGCACATTAAAATGATACCACTTTAGAATTTTTTTTAACAAAAAATAAATTAAAAGATATATTTACTAAAACCTTGCCTAATGAAAGATTTGAGTTTATTAAACCAGAGTTAGGTTTGTTTATTTCTTCCTAAAATTATTTTGATATTCTTCTAATTTTTTTTGTATTCAAGTAAATATCATATTTAATTTATTTTGATTAATTTTTGGTGTTGGTAATTTTTAGTAGTAGGCATATCACAAATAAGAAACATCACATAAGTTTTATAATGATTACCCAACAAATTATTGCAATACCCTTCAATTACCATGAAAAAATGATAATCAATCATATGGGTGAAACCATGTGAAAACCTTCATATCATCTATTGTATCTACTATTTGAACCCCTCTTACCGTAATCTTACCAAGCCTCCAATCCTCATGTCAATAATTGGGAAAATGAATAGAAATGAGAGAGCTTCCTCAAGAAGATTTAAAATTCAATGAACATCAAGAAAAAATCTTAGTAGATGAGAAATCAAATTTTCCTTCATTTATGGAACTAATATGCTCATTAGGAAAATAAAAATTCATCAAGGATGCGAATATATGTTTGATTAAAAATTAACCGAGATTATATATTAATAGGATGTTCATGATCTCTATAACACTAGAGTGTTACATTTTGTTGATAACGATGGTCTCATAACCTCAACTATGAACCATATATGTTTTTAACCTCATTTGAAATGGTTGAATCTTTCAAGTTCCCACATGAAGGAGATGAATATTTCTATACTTCTTTGAATTCAATAAATGGAGTTAGTCCACTAGATATTATGAAGCCTTTTATATATTTGATGATATTGATAAGAATATAATGAAGGACCTTGAACTAGAAACAAATTCCTTTATCAATTTCATCCAATCCACCATCGCTCAATGTAATAGTGAGTTTGAGAAAGTTTTATTTCAAGAAGTTACTTTGTAAAATTTTTTATAATTGAAAATCCAATTAATGTTTTGAAGGTATGTTATGAGGTAAACATGGTATGTAAAAAATAATTCTATGAATTTATTTCGTTTTGGAAGAATTTAAACCTTGGTACATTGAAAAGTAGAATTTTTTTGATGAGAATACAACCACCAGTTTTCATGGTTTGAAAAAGTTAAGTTCATGTATTTTTAGGAGAAGTGTTTTTTGATAGGATTTCTCTTTGAACAAGTTGGAGTTGTTAACTTCAGAAGATGAAGATGATCCCATTTAAACTCAGAGTGAGTCATCTTTCCAACAAGAAATTACTATTTTATTAGACAGAACAGTTTAATGTGTTCATGTAAGAGAGAGTCCAGATGATGATGAGACTCTTTCCAAATGTTGAAGGTGATTCAAAATTGTTTTTACTCCTTCAGATCAGTATTTTTATTATTATCAAACCATTCACTTTTAGAAAAAGTGGGAACTATACAACTAAATACACCATGATCCATAACTAAAATTCTAAATAGTCCAAAGAATAGAAATTTGAAAAGAGATTCCACACTGTTGGAACCATCATGTCTGTGACAGATCTCACAAATCATGAATCCACTACATCATGGAAAGAACATTGAAAATGATGTCACCATAATCATCACCCATTGTAATCATCATGTCGTTATCGACCACTCTGAATATCATCATCGTAGCCATCACCACCAGAGTCACTACATCATCATACTGAACACCCCATACGCTTTCATTGACCATCATTTCCAGAGCCTAGAACCAAAAAAACTCAAACATCTACCCATCAATACCATTGTATAATTAATGCCTTCTTAGGAATCCAACATCACCACCAAAATATATTCAAAATCGAACTTGAAAAATAGATGATCATTCAACAATGGTCTAGTCACCCTCATAGAAACCCTAATCCACTGAAACCTCATCTCCATGAACCTCTATGAAGTCCTGTGCATCGGACTGATAGGAAAAGGATAATAGGACTAGGATGTTAGAGTATGGTTGAGGAGAGGATACCATGATAGGGGGATAATCTGAAAACCATATCGTCCCAAAAAATTAGCGATCCAAAAAACAAGAAAAACATGATTGATCCAAAAACAACATCATCATACCATAACTCAATACAACTCTGCTAAATAATGGAGCCAAATAGAGGAATGTACCTGAGCTAAGACTACTTCCGTCACCCCACCATCACTATCCCAAATAGGCCCAAATTCTGAATCGATACCGACCAAAGTGAAGTAAAATGCGATGGGGGTGACTAGATAGGTCAAAGGAGGAGAAAGACACTGAATGCCGCCAGCAGTACTGACCCAAGACATCTAATGAACCATCGGACAAAGTCCTAGAATGGGGTTCTGATGCACACGGATAGAAAAAGAGGGTCAGTGAGTTGTGCACAAAGACTAAAACGGAAATCCACAACAGTCAAGTTGGGAGAAAGTTTAGCCTCTTTTTTCAGTCAATTTTTTATTCTATTGGTCATGAAAGGACCATCATATTAAGACCTGAAAATTACCCTCTTATTATTGATAATAATTTTGAGGAAGTAGGTAAATTATATTCAAGTAAAAATAGATACAAATATTAGGAATCATGTATTTTTGAAGAAGTACCTCATTTTGGAGATATTCAACCATTTACTACTAAAATTATAGAAGATAAATAAGGAAACTTTTCTCATATCAATGAAGAATGTATAAATTTAGAAGTACCTAGATTTAATAGAGATGATACTGATTGAGATGAAGAGATATATTCTATGTTATTACTCAATGTGGAATCCACAAAATCCTAGTAGAGTCTTTTTTAAAATGTTGTTTCCTGAGAAAATGTGAATGAATTGAAGATGTTTGTTTAATTTTTGGTTGGGAAAATTTCAGTAGAACCCTCTATGGAAACCTTAAATAAAGAGGATGTTTACTAAATATTTAAAGTAGTGGGTAGGGAGACACACTCAATGACTTCAACAATTTCCTATATATAGTGTGGTATTACACCAAAGGAAGTAATTACAAAGATTCAAAGGGAATTAATAGATAAAATTTGATGGATTCCTAGGCTTCTTCATATTTCTATCTACTCAATTGATCATTCTATGAAAACAATATGCACCCTATTACCCAATAATATTTATTATAGTTTGACAATTGATGTAGCAAGTGAAAAAGATGAATGTTTCATTATTACTAGTTTATAGAAGATGGATGAAGCCTTATCCAAAAACATTGAAGTATTATAGAAGAAAATTTAAGATCTAAATCAAGTCGTTGTATGTAATATGATGACACAATCATCAGGTGATGATGATGAAGAAAGAGTAGATACTTTTGTTGAGCATCAAGAACATAGATTAGTAGTGAAAGGAAGGTAGATTGTTTTAGTTGATCATTAAATAGGGATGTCGGATAATCAGTTTCAAACATGAGGAAACCAATGAGCCATTGTGAAATGAATGGATATGTTCTGAAACTTTTTTTAAATTTCTCATAATTATGTGGAATGGACTTATAAAAAATTTAGACTATTTTAAGAACAACAAGGTGAAAAGAATCAATGCTTGTGTAGATGTATTGCTTTAGATCAGAGAGAGATTCCTTACAGGACAACCCAAAATTTATTGAAATTTATCATCTTTATATAGGATTGAATAATTATTTCATCATGATGATCTTTATCAAAGTAAAAAATCAAAGGTTTGCTGAAGAAATGTGTAACGTCCTAAACCAGATACCGCTGAATGGTTACTTAAGCCACTGAGTCACATGGCCTCAGGCACACCTCCCCATATGCTATAGGATGCTGATTTGGAGCAAGGAATGAATTTTTATCAGATAGAATACTATTCCCTCAAGCAATAATGTATCATAATGGTTTTAATCATAAAAATCAATAGTAGAATCAGTAAATCAACTAGATAAAAGATAAAATACATGAAAAGAAAGTATAAAAATTTAAATAAGTAATCTCATATAAATAATGACGTGTCATGTCATCTCTCCACAAAGTAGGATAATATGTACATAAACATCCAGTATAGTACATGTATCCAAATACAATAAAGACCCAATCAAACTATCCCATATAATATCATGATCCAAACTCATTCCTATTATCCTATGCTTCTAATCATAGAATATTTCAAGAATCCTATATTGGAATCATTACAACATCCCTAACTTCAAAAATTAATTCGATAAGGTTAATCTATAATGGCCCAAATAGGTTGTGAGATAACACTCAAATGGACACCATCAATGACATTTATAAGAAGTCCATTCTATATATAACAAGCTATGTAGTGTGAAATATATAAAATACATATAAAAGTACTGAAAGTAATGTGAAGCAAGTTAAGTGGTATGATTATCCTACCAAGGATCCTTACAAAAAACATGAAGGCTCCCATAAACAACGATAGCCATAAATCATATATAATAAATTTTATTGAATATCCATTAATACAACTGTAAACAGATAACCATACTAGATCTATCAGAAAAGCATAAGAAAATTAATCATCACAACCACCCTATATAACAAAGATTAAAAAAACTATCATGGAAATACTGTATAATCTAGTATATCATCCATCATTAGCACACTGTATAATTAGTAGTGTCCACAATGACCATTCCATGTAATAAAAAGTGTCACACCACAAATGAAAAAATACAATGTATATAAGATCAATGAATCCAAATCATGTCCCATGAGCATCATTATGGAAACAAAGAAACGGCCTAGTTAGAGTCCAAGGATCATGTCAATAGATGATGTCAAATGCGAGTTCATGAATGTTGGATCCAAGGGGTAGAAAGGCCCATGACATCTTATAGAATCAAGATCCAAGGTGAAAATTGGTCCAAGGAATCCAATACCGCAGTCAGGATCCATGGTTGAAACTTCATTAGAACTCTATGGAATTAGGATCTAAGGGATACCAAACATGGAATCAACTGCCTTAAACAATTCATTAATCCATTACTCAATTGACAATTCATAAACATTCACATTTCTGGAGTTCCTCCAACTAATTTCCAAAATTTATATAAAAGGCATTTAAACAATTTAATCAGTCAACATCATGTAACCTGTGGAAAAAAAGGCATCCACTCGCTCTAATCATATAAATTCATTTCAATTCAACTAATAAAGTCTCCCTCTAATAAGGAAATAACTCACATGCCCATTGGGGTGGTATGAAGCATTAACGATACAATGGCACACACCATGGGTGGCCTAGGCTGAGGCTAAATGACCTATAGTCATAAAATGGAACTTGAGGAGAAACCTAACAGGTTCAAAATCATTCTAAAAAGGAATTCAATTAATTTTAGGGGTGACATCGAAATGTATGGTGTGAAACATCACAACAACTAGCTCTATAAAACAACAAACATGTAGGAAATGGTATAGACCGCCTTCCATATACCCATGGTAGAAAACTCATCATATATAGACCTATGAATCATTCAACATTGGATAAAAAACGAATAATGGATAAAAAACCTAAATATAGGGCATATCAGCTTGCACAAAAATTATTTTTATACAAATAAAAATAACGAACATCACAAAATGAATATAGAACTCATCGATGTAGACCAAATGAGCCCGATGATGGAATAAATAGAGTCCAAATCATGGAACAACAATGATGCATAGGTCTCAGATTCATTGTGTGCTATTTTGTGAGAGAGGAGGTAGGATGTGAGGCCTTTTGTAAAAAATAGAGTCACTCTCCGTATTTTAAATATACAGACTCAAGCATTTACATTGTTTGTAAATTAATTACACTTCGTGTAAATCTTGGGGTCTTCGTCACTGGAAAAACACAATTACATGACATGAAAGGTTCTTCCTAGACCATTACACATAATTTAATTGATACACGTCATCTATTCTAATTACCCAACATGTACGTAGCCTGCATACATCCTAAAACCATTCTACCTCCTCCTTTCAAAAAAATACCCAACTGACCCACAACTCGACATAGAGTCTAAGTGAAAAAAACCAAAAACAAGAGATTAAGCGGAATTAAAAGAACCTGTTCCTCATAAAATTCCCTAGATCATACAAAATATAATTTTTGTTTCGTACATGTTTTTTCTAAACTATTCTTTTTACCTACGGAAAATATTGAATTGGAAAGATCTCAACATTTTGTTCCCAACAATGAATCCACAAATGTTAGGATATCTTGAGATGACTGAGAAGGTATTGGATCACCCTTATTATAATTGGGATATGTTGTTGGATATATGACTAAAAATCCTATGAAATCATCTTCTACACCTTCTAGACAACCATTTTCATTAAAAAAACTATCCCAAAAAGTCATTCCAAGTAAAATTATTGACAATCATTCTCAATTTTTGGTTTACACAATAGTTCCCTGTAGATGGGATATTTTGAAACATTTGAATATTTATTTCTATGATGACATAATTTTAACATTATAATGGGTTTCATAAAATCTTCAATTATATGTGGTTGAGTAGTGTTATTCTCAAAACATTATAATGGCTATTTTTATCTCAATTAGTATTTTATATGATCTTAATGCATTTATTTTTCATTCTAATGTGTTTTTTCAATATAATTAAATATCTTTTATTATTATTCATTGTTGTTATCGTATAATATTATTCTCTTATTATTTTAACTTTTTTTGAATCTATAAATTCTCATAATGTATATTCTTTTAATGAATTATTTTAATATTTTTTACTTATTTCACCCTGTTTAATTTTCAATTTTTTTACATGATTCCTTACTTAATAATCACTTGATGCCAAATTATGTTCAGAATTAGTAATATTTACTATTTACTAGTGTTCATGTGAAATATTTATTTTATTTTAACACTACTTCTTTTTTATATAACAAAAATGGGGAGAATAGAAGAACAATAAAAAAAGTTATGTTTTTTATGGGAATTTCAAAAAACATAAATGGTCATTTTATAAGAATATAAAAAATTCAATTTTTATTTCAAAGGGGAAGAATAAAAAAATAATAGAAATAATTTATGTTTTAAAATATTTACTCTATAAAGAAGTAAAGATGAATGTAAAATAAATAAGAAGAATATTTGTTTTAAAAATTTTTATTCTATGGGGAGATGTTTTTGAAATTTAAAAGCATCTTTTGTGAAATTTATGGTGTTCTATGTCAGTGGTTTTGTGATCATTAAAACAAAGAAGATTTTTGTATAGACTAATTTTTTCCAAAATATCAAAATTTTTATTTTTATTTTGATGATTCAAAAGATCCCTATTTTTATTCTAAAACGTTTTTATTATGTATTTTAGATTATATTTATGAACATAATTTATCTCGTGCTAGTTCTCTAAGTGATTATCCAAAGTTCTATGGAGTATTTTTCTTTTATCTACTCCGAATAAAAAAACCACATGTTGAATTTTTTTCATAATTCATAAGAAATTACCTTATGAAGATAAGGATAGGGTCATCATACACTCTACATAAATATTTCAGAATGAATGAAGATATTAAGAAGATGTTATCTTACGAAAAGGATATTCATAAAATTTTATCCTATGAATAAAAGATGAAATTTCCAATGATAAGGTTCTCATCATAGTAAAATACTTCAAATTAAACTAAATAATTATCCCACAAATTATTAATGTTTTTTTACCTTATCCCTTGATGAAGATTAAGAAATCATTTTTCATATGAAGTCTCTCTCAAATTTATCTCGCTACGAACAATTATATCTGTTTAATATCATAAGAATATTTAGTTGATATACAATTTTTTTTGATTATTTAACTAATATATTGATAATTAATTTCATTATTTTAGAGAATATTAGATAAGGGACTATATATTTAAGTAAAAGTGAATCAATAAAGTGTAGCGCTTTTACCATTAATGGAATTATCTAAAGAACAACTAGATATTTGACCTCCCTACTGTAGAAGTAATTTGAATATTTATAAAAAAATGACACATGTCCATAATAGCCTGTCTTATCAACTTCTCAATGGTTGGATCATCTAGAGGATATGTTTATATTATTCATAAAATCAAAATTAAAGAAGATATATAAATGGAAGAGTTAATCACTATGTGAGGGAGAATGAGAAAATAGAATTATTAAAATAAATGAACATACATTTGAATTCTATGAAAACCTTGCAACACCCGAGACTTTTATGTTATATAAATCATCAAAGGAATCTTTTTCTACACAACACTTGCTTGGCTTGCTTTACACGCAATCGCGACCTTCCTCGATAGCTTGCGTCGTACGCAATACCGAGTTTCACTAAACAACAATATGCTATTAAAACTAGCCGTTATGAATAGTAATAACCACTTTTTGAAATTTTATAATTTTTATTTTTCAAAATGGACTTCATTTTTGGACTCAGAATATCGAAATTAGCCTAGGGTGAAATTTTGGTATTTTTCTGAAAACTTTCAATTTTTGATGAATAGTGAAACCACTAAGTGGTAGGTTAAAAACTGAATTTTGCATAAAACTTAATTTTACCGCTTCTGTGAATGGAATTTCGAAAATCCGACAGACACGGATGATATCAGTAAGTAAAATGTGGTTCAATGAGATAAAAAATAATTTTTGGTGAATAGTAACTTTTTACTTTTTTTTACCGCGGTTAATAGTAAATAGGGTAACTAAGGGTAAATATGATATTAATATTACTCTAACAAATGTCCTAATTCTATTGGAAAAGTGTAATTCGACCAAAAACAAACTTAGGAATAAAATATTACCATTTAGGCCCACTTGGATTAGATTAGGACATTTATTATTAATTTATTTAAAGAAGGGTTAAAATAGTTAAAATCAAAGTTTAATAAGTAAATAATTTTTAATATGGGGTTATACATAAGATAATTTCAATTTTAAATATTCATTAGAAATCTAAAAAGATTTCCTACATGATGATATTTTATTTCTAATTTTTAGACATCAAATAATTTAATTTATTTATGACACAAAGATGATGCAGTAATTATCTTATTAATGAAATATTGACAACATTGATAATATAAATACCAAAATAAATGTAATTTAAGACTTTTTATGAATTCCACTAATTTTATAGGTTACTATGATATATTAATGTTGATTTAATCAACTTGGTTCGAACATATAATTTTTTTATGACTTTCACAAAAATCATATATCAAATAGTGTCAAAATTGACACAAAATAGTTTTTAAATAAAATATTATATTATTAATTGTTATTGTATTCCTAAAAATCTAAGGTTCGGCCAAATGACTTAGATAAGGATATATATATTAATAATAAACAATTTGGGGTTCTTTTGGCATGTTATAGTAAGTGTATTAACCATATAGTGAAAGAAAACAAAAAGACACGGTAAAAGTCAAATTAATTAACTTAGAGTTAAATCTAATTGATAGGGTTAAAATAATACCCTAAACTTGTTTAAATCCTATTGGTTGATAGGATTTCGACCCATCCCCACTTTATTTTCGAAATAAGACCCTTTGGAACCATTATAAACCGATTTTGACTTTAATATAAAATAATATTTTGAGATATTCCTAAGGTGCCCCTCTCCTCCCTTATAAAAGGGCACCTCCTCCCCCTCCTCCTCACACCAATTTGAGCACTCAAGCTCGTCCAACCCCTGCCCTTTTCTCCTCTCCACTTCCCTAGAATAATCCTAGAGGTCCTGGTCTTCTCCAAAGACCAATGTTAGTTCCTTAAGTGGAGGATTCAAAGAAGCGTTCCAAAGGAGAGGTAATATCCATTACCGATCTTTTCAATTTCTTTCTTCTTCAACTTCTTCTCCTTTAGTTGTTTCATGATAAAGTAATAACATCAGTATTACTTAAATACTTATATGTTATTATAAATATGAAACAACCCTAATTCACCTTCTATCCATCCTACGGAAAAATGAAATCACCGCGCGTGCGTACGTACGGAATACCGTCTCCACGCCGTGGTGTAATCTATTTTCCACCATCACCTTACAAGGATGGGTATAATGGTGTAATGAGTAACTATATATGATTATTATGAAGTAATATTGATACTGAAATAATATATATATATATACTCCAATACAATTCCACGATAATAGGAACGATATCATCACTCGTGTGTACGTACGGAATACCGTCTCCACGATGTGATGCGACTCGTTCTACATGATCTTCATTTCATAATGATTATATAAATGAATTGAATGAATAAATATGATATATGTTACACTAATACCATTATGGATATAAGGAATCTATAACCTTAAAAGAATAATAAGAATGTATTCGGCAAAACACGCATAAGAACAAAAGGCAATAAAGACCCGAGTAACAAGTAACCATGAAATATTACTATCAAGAAGCTAAGAATATGAACATATATGATATCATATCAATATGTATGATTCTGGAAAAAGTCAATAACATTATTTAAACCATTATACAGGAGCTTCGGACACGTACAAAGCAAATTGGACCTAAGGTAAGGGAAATATCACAATCTCATTTTTATCCTAGATTGTTTATTCGTAAGTATTTACTAGGGTGTATTTTATCATCCACATCCATGTTTCATCAAAATGTAATATTATTTCCATCCACCTACAATTGTTTAAATCCATTTTTACCCTTCGGTGAGTTTTTAGTAATATGTATGAAAGGAATCTTTTGTCGTACGAGGTACTTTTTGACTTTTCCGACAAAAGTACGAAGAACATTTTTTTAACTTATACGGCATGAATGGATTTTTAAAACATTGTTTCCAAGAAGCTTCCTTTACAAGTTTTCAAGTTTATTTTTAATCAACTTCTTTTATTTTAAAGTTGTATGACATGTTATGAATGGAAAAATGTTTTTGAAGAAGAAAGGATATTTTCATCAAGAATGGAGTTCAAGTGTTTTATCAAAATTATTTTCCATCTAAGATAATAAAGGGTTCTGTTTTTATCCCTATTATTAAATTGATTTGTTCATGTTGTGATGGTATTATTTTTATGAATTCCTTTATCTTATATGAATTGATTTATGATGTCATGATGTTTCAAGAATCCCATTTTTGTTACATGTGTTATGCGATGATGTATGTTTTATGATTATGTGGCACACATAAGAAAGGATTAATTATGAGATGGGTGGGACCTATATCTCCCTCCAATGCATTGGGTAAAGATTTTATATCTCATGAGATAGACAGGGCTGGAACGGTAGGTTATACCGGTTCAGTGAAACAGGACTGAAACGAGGGTTACTCGATTCAGAAAGGGACTTTGTCCACTAAGATAGTCTTGGCAATTAGTCTTGACTAACAAGAAATGATTCTCTATGATTATGTGTGTATGCCACAAAGTTTCATGTTTTATGTTATGATTATTGGGATTACTTTTTCACTGCCATGATTTATCCCATGATTATGAAATTATGCTCTCTTTTGCAGGTTAAGATTTCCAAAATGTTATGTTCTTATGAATATGATGTGATTGATATTTCTTTTGTTTACCCTTACTGAGAATTTGAGCTCACCCTTTTTATGTTTTCTTTTCCCCAGGTCAGGAAGATGGATATTAAGTAGAATATGCTAATAGGGACCCTAGATATGATGAAATAAATGGGAGACACTGTAGAATATTTATGAACCAGTTGTTTATGTTTCCCAGTTTCTAAAGACACTATACCTATACGGTCCTTTGTGGTTTTATCATATGTTGTAATAAGTGTGCTTCAATTTTGAAGTATTAACAATGTATGTAAAGTGTGGGTCGTTATAGTTGGTATCAGAGGAAGGTTATAGTCAACCATTGGAAACTAGGATGTGAAAGCCTTAGTAAGAACCCTAAGGATAAGTCTAAGCATAGAACACAATCTTAGAAATGGCCATGAATAACCTAGGATAAGACCATAAGCATGAAAATTTTATTCTTGAATTATGTGGTTTCCTATTATAATTAGTGTTGCTCACACTATTCTTCTTGGTTTTAGTCAATGGCTGGAACCCGAAGGAACCGTGTTAATGCGGAATGCGATGGGCAATGCAATGATTGTCCCCCTGAGCAACCAAACGATATGGGAGCTGGAATGAAAAATCTTGTAGCCATGCTCACACAACTTTCTCAAGCTATGAATCATGCATGATTTCCAAACGAGCAAAGGAGGGAGCAACATTCTGTTGAATACTTCATGAGGAAGCGTCCACCTTCTTTCAGCGGGTCTACTGATCCATTAGTTGCTGAACAATGGATTAGTACTACTGAAACGATATTTTCAGTTCTTCAATGTTCTGAGCATGATAAAGTCATCCTAGCAGTGTATCGTTTGGAAGGAGATGCGGATCAATGGTGGAATCTTGTTAAGAATACGAGGCAAAGGGATGAAATTGAGTCTATGGAATGGGAAGAGTTCAAGAACTTATTTTTCAATAAGTACTTCCCTCGTATTCTCTGAACAAAGATAGAGAAAGAGTTTCTTGAACTGAAGCAAAGGGATGATGAATCTGTTGGTACCTATGAAGCAAATTTTACAAGACTTGCAAGGTACGCTTCTGGTATTATTATCCAAACTGAGAGTAAGATCGATCGATTCTTTAGTGGCTTAAAACCAAGTCTTCGAAGGGCGTTAGCCATAAGGGACTTCAATAACTACGAGGAAATCGTTCGATGTGCTCTCAAAGTCGAGATGGAGATTGGAGTAACCCATCAGTCACATGGGTTTGATAAGAAGAGGAAGATGGAATTCAAAGAAAAATCTAAAGAGCACACGGAAAAGAAGATGAGCTTTTCCTTATGCTCAAAGTGTGGAAAGAAACATGGAGGGAGTTGTCTTAAAGGGAAAAGTAAATGTTTTAAATGTGGAAAGGAAGGTCATCGGGCATTTGAATGCTGTGATAATGGGAAGAAGATGTTTAATGATGCAAACAAAGGAAGGGATACACAGAATGAACCTAATACACTTCAATGTTTCAAGTGCAAGGAGATGGGGCATTATGCCAATCAATGCCCAAATCCAAGGGTTGATGATGATGGTCGACGTCAACAAACTCTTAAGGCTAAAGACAAAGGAAAGTCACATGCAATTTCTATCAGCGATGTGGAGTACGATAACGATGTGGTGAAAGGTACACTTACCATCCACTCTAAAGAAGAAAATGTTTTATTTGATTCTAGATCCACCCACTCTTTTATTTCTGAAGACGTTTCTAAGGGTATCACCGTATTACCTCAACAATTAGATGTTGAGTTAGCTGTGACAACACCTAATGGCACATCAATCGCATCAAAAGTTTATAATTCTTCTCCGATCGAAGTTTGTGGGAAAGTGCTTCCTGCAAATCTTGTGATCCTTCCTTTAGTGGAATTTGATGTGATTCTTGGCATGGATTGGATTTCTCTACATGGAGCTCATATCATTTGCCAAAGAAGGGAAGTCACATTTCATATTCCAGATCAATCTACGATCGTATACCAATGCAAGGATGAACATAACCTTCCAGTGGAAATTTCTTCCATCTTATGGGTATTGATTCCACTAAATGAAGGTTATTTATCTCAAATGGTTGGTGAGAAACTCACAATTAAGAATATGCCCATTGTATGGGAGTTTGATGATGTCTTTCCGGAGGAATTGCCGGGTCTTCCACCAAATCGTGAAGTTGAGTTTTCAATAGAACTCGTACCGGGTGTTTTGCCTATTTCAAAGAAACCTTATAGAATGGCCCCAATTGAGTTGCAGGAATTGAAGAAGCAAATCCAAGAGAATCTTGATAAGGGATTCATACGCCCTAGTGTGTCACCTTGGGGAGTACCTGTTCTATTTGTTAAGAAAAAAGATGGATCAATGAGACTCTGCATTGATTATCGAGAACTTAACAAGATCACTATCAAGAACAAATATCCTCTCCCACGCATTGATGACTTATTTGACCAACTACGCGGAGCTCAATACTTTTCCAAGATTGATCTTCGTTCAGGGTATCATCACTTAAGGGTCAAAAGGGAGGATATACCAAATACGGCTTTCCGTACAAGGTATGGACACTATGAATTTATAGTGATGCCATTTGGTCTTACTAATGCCCCTGCTATCTTCATGGATCTAATGAATAGAGTCTTTAGAGACTATCTTGATCAATTTCTGGTAGTCTTTATAGAAGATATTCTTGTCTATTCAAAGAGCAAGGAAGAGCATGAAGATCACTTGAGAATTATATTGAAGACCCTGAGAAAGGAGAAGCTTTATGCCAAATTTACCAAGTGTGAATTTTGGCTTCAAAAAGTTGCATTTTTGGGTCATATAATCTCAAAAGAGGGGATATCTGTGGATCCAGCAAAAACAGAGGTTATTGAAAGATGGTCAAGACCAACAACAGTAACTGAGATCCGAAGTTTTCTTAGTTTGGCTGGATATTATCGACGTTTTGTAAACGATTTTTCACGATTATCTAATCCACTCACCAAGTTGACTCGGAAAGGAGTTAAGTTTGTCTGGACAGAGGAATGTGAAGAGAATTTCAAGGAGTTGAAAAGAAGGTTATCCAGTGCACCTGTTCTCACACTGCCTTGTAGTGGAGAAAGGTTTGTGATCTACAGTGATGCATCCAAGAAGGGATTGGGGTGTGTTCTTATGCAAAATGATATGGTGATAGCTTATGCCTCACGACAGTTGAAAATCCATGAGAAAAATTACCCAACACATGATTTGGAGTTGGCTGCGGTAATCTTTGCATTAAAGATTTGGAGGCATTACCTTTATGGTGAAAGGTGTGATATTTATACTGATCATAAAAGTTTAAAGTATATTTTCACACAAAAGGAGCTGAATATGCGCCAAAGAAGATGGTTGGAGCTGATTAAAGATTATGACTGCTCAATCCATTACCACCCTGGGAAAGCAAACAAGGTGGCAGATGCATTAAGTCGACAAGACCATGCTAGTTTATCCATGATGAGGATCACAAAAGATCCAATATTTATGGATTTACAAAGGATGGATCTTAGAATTATAATGGAAGGGGAAAAATCTTATCTTTCTCAAATGAATGTTCAACCATTTATACATGTGAAGATTAAAGAGGCACAGAAAGAAGATGTCGAGTTACAAAAGAAGGTGAGAAATGTTCCTGAATTCAACCTTGATTGTGATGGGATAATAAAGTTCAGGAATCGGGTTTGTGTTCCTCCCATCCCCGAATTAAAGAAGGAGCTGCTGGATGAGGCTCATAGTTCTTCATTCTCTATTCATCCTGGAAGCACGAATATGTATAGGGACCTGAAAGAGTACTTCTGGTGGGATGGCATGAAAAGAGATGTTGCTGAATATGTCTCTCGATGCTTGGTTTGTCAACAAGTTAAAGCTGAGAGACAGAAGTCTAAGGGGATGTTACAACCATTACCCATACCTGAATGGAAATGGGAAAAAATCACTATGGACTTTGTCACAGGGCTTCCTAAAACATCCAAAGGCAATAATGCTATCTGGGTCATAGTTGATCGTCTTACAAAGTCTGCACACTTCATTCCTATTAGAGAGGATTTCTCTCTAGATCAGCTTGCCAGGATATATGTAAAGGAAGTGGTAAGATTACACGGAGTACCACTTTCTATTATATCTGATCGGGATCCGAGATTTACCTCGAAGTTCTGGCGAAGTCTTCAGCATACTCTGGATACAGAGTTGAGTTCTAGCACTGCTTATCATCCCCAGACAGACGGTCAGTCTAAGAGAACAATTCAAACCCTAGAAGATATGTTGAGAGCTTGCTCTATGGATTTCAAAGGAGGTTGGGATCAACACCTACCTTTGGTGGAATTTTATTATAATAATAGCTTTCACTCCAGTATTCAGATGGCTCCTTATGAAGCTCTCTATGGAAAGAAATGCAGGACTCCAACTTGCTGGGATGAAGTTGGGGAAAGAAATCTATTAGGACCTGATCTCGTTGATGAAATGGCAGAAAAGGTTAGATCTATTCAACAACACATAAGAGCAGCTCAGAGTCGACAGAAAAGTTATGCTGACAACCGAAGAAAAGACCTAGAGTTTGAAGTGGGTGATAAAGTGTTCTTACGAATATCTCCCTAGAAGAGGGTTATGAGATTTGGAAAGAAGGGGAAGTTGAGCCCTAGATATATCGGTCCTTTCGAAATACTGGATCGTGTTGGGAAGATATCTTACCGATTGGCGCTTCCACCGAATCTCTCTCAAGTTCACGATGTGTTCCGTGTTTCTCTCCTGAGAAAGTACATACCAGATCCTTCACATGTACTCAGCTTAGAAGTTGTACCGCTGAAGCAAGATCTTTCTTATGAAGAACAACCGATAGAGATTCAGGATCGTAGCGAAAAAGTCCTATGAAACAAGACCACTCGCTTGGTGAAAGTTTTATGGAGAAACCACCAACTTGAAGAAGCTACATGGGAGCTTGAGAATATGATGAGGGAGAAGTATCCTCATCTGTTTGTTGCAAAGTGACGAATTTCGAGGGCGAAATTCTTTTTAAGGGGGGTAGAATGTAACACCCGAGACTTTTATATTATATAAATCATCAAAGGAATCTTTTTCTACACAACACTTGCTTGGCTTGCTTTACACGCAATCGTGACCTTCCTCGATAGCTTGCGTCGTACGCAATACCGAGTTTCACTAAACAACAATATGCTATTAAAACTAGCCGTTATGAATAGTAATAACCACTTTTTGAAATTTAATAATTTTTATTTTTCATAATGGACTTCTTTTTTGGACTCAGAATATCGAAATTAGCCCTGGGTGAAATTTTGGTATTTTTCTGAAAACTTTCAATTTTTGATGAATAGTGAAACGACTAAGTGGTAGGTTAAAAACTGAATTTTGCATAAAACTTAATTTTACCGCTTCTGTGAATGGAATTTCGAAAATCCGACAGACACGGTTGATATCAGTAAGTAAAATGTGGTTCAATGAGATAAAAAATAATTTTTGGTGAATAGTAACTTTTTACTTTTTTTTACCGCGGTTATTAGTAAATAGGGTAACTAAGGGTAAATATGATATTAATATTACCCTAACACATGTCCTAATTCTATTGGACAAGTGTAATTCGACCAAAAACAAACTTAGGAATAAAATATGACCATTTAGGCCCACTTGGATTAGATTAGGACATTTATTATTAATTTATTTAAAGAAGTTTTAAAATAGTTAAAATCAAAGTTTAATAAGTAAATCATTTTTAATATGGGGTTATACATAAGCTAAATTCAATTGTAAATATTAATTAGAAAGCTAAAACGATTTTCTACATGATGATATTTTATTTGTAATTTTTCGACATCAAATAATTTAATTTATTTATGACACAAAGATGATGCAGTAATTATCTTATTAATGAAATATTGACAAAATTGATAATATAAATACCAAAATAAATGTAATTTAAGACTTTTTATAAATTCCACTAATTTTATAGGTTACTATGATATATTAATGTTGATTTAATCAACTTGGTTTGAACATATAATTCTGTTATGACTTTCACAAAAATCATATATCAAATAGTGTCAAAATTGACACAAAATAGTTTTTAAATCAAATATTATATTATTAATTGTTATTGTATTCCTAAAAATATAAGGTTCGGCCAAATAACTTAGATAAGGATATATATATTAATAATAAACAATTTGGGGTTCGTTTTCCATGTTATAGTTAGTGTATTAACCATATAGTGAAAGAAAACAAAAAGACACGGTAAAAGGTAAATTAATTAACTTAGAGTTAAATCTAATTGATAAGGTTAAAATAATACCCTAAACTTGTTTAAATCCTATTGGTTTATAGGATTTCGACCCATACCCACTTTATCTTCGAAATAAGTCCCTTTGGAACCATTATAAACTGATTTTGACTTTAATATAAAATAATATTTTGAGATATTCCTAAGGTGCCCCTCTCCTCCCTTATAAAAGGGCACCTCCTCCCCCTCCTCCTCACACCAATTTGAGCACTCAAGCTCGGCCAAACCCTGCCATTTTATCCTCTCCACTTCCCTAGAATAATCCTAGAGGTCCTGGTCTTCTCCAAAGACCAATCTTAGTTCCTTAAGTGGAGGATTCAAAGAAGCGTTCCAAAGAAGAGGTAATATCCATTACCGATCTTTTCAATTTCTTTCTTCTTCAACTTATTCTCCTTTAGTTGTTTCATGATAAAGTAATAACATCAGTATTACTTACATACTGATATGTTATTATAAATATGAAACAACCCTAATTCACCTTCTATCCATCCTACGGAAAAATGAAATCACTGCGCGTGCGTACGTACGGAATACCGTCTCCACGCCGTGGTGTAATCTATTTTCCACCATCACCTTACAAGGATGGGTATAATGGTGTAATGAGTAACTATATATGATTATTATGAAGTAATATTTATACTGAAATAATATATATATATACTGCAATACAATTCCACGATCATAGGAACGATATCATCACTCGTGTGTACGTACGGAATACCGTCTCCACGATGTGATGCGACTCGTTCTACATGATCTTCATTTCATAATGATTATATAAATGAATTTAATGAATAAATATGATATATGTTACACTAATACCATTATGGATATAAGGAATCTATAACCTTAAAATAAGAATAAGAATGTATTCGGCAAAACACGCATAAGAACAAAAGGCAATAAAGACCCGAGTAACAAGTAACCATGAAATATTACTATCATGAAGCTAAGAATATGAACATATATGATATCATATCAATATGTATGATTCTGGAATAAGTCAATAACATTATTTAAACCATTATAAAGGAGCTTTGGACATGTACAAAGCAAATTGGACCTAAGGTAAGGGAAATATCACAATCTCATTTTTATCCGAGATTGTTTATTCGTAAGTATTTACTGGGGTGTATTTTATCATCCACATCCACGTTTCATCAAAATGTAATATTATTTCCATCCACCTACAATTTTTTAAATCCATTTTTACCCTTCGGTGAGTTTTTAGTAATATGTATGGAAGGAATCTTTTGTCGTACGAGGTACTTTTTGACTTTTCCGACAAAAGTACGAAGAACGTTTTTTTTAACTTATACGGCATGAATGGATTTTTAAAACATTGTTTCCAAGAAGCTTCCTTTACAAGTTTACAAGTTTATTTTTAATCAACTTCTTTTATTTTAAAGTTGTATGACATGTTATGAAAGGAAAAATGTTTTTGAAGAAGAAAGGATATTTTCCTCAAGAATGGAGATCAAGTGTTTTATCAAAATTGTTTTCCATCTAAGATAATAAAATGTTCTGTTTTTATCCCTATTATTAAATTGATTTGTTCATGTTGTGATGGAATTATTTTTATGAATTCCTTTATCTTATATGAATTGATTTATGATGTCATGATGTTTCAAGAATCCCATTTTTTGTTACATGTGTTATGCGATGATGTATGTTTTATGATTATGTGGCACACATAGGAAATGATTCATTATGAGATGGGTGGGACCTATATCTCCCTCCAATGCATTGGGTAAAGATTTTATATCTCATGAGATAGACAGGGATGGAACGGTAGGTTATACCGGTTCAGTGAAACAGGACTGAAACGAGGGTTACTCGATTTAGAAAGGGACTTTGTCCACTAAGATAGTCTTGGAAATTAGTCTTGACTAACAAGAAATGATTCTCTATGATTATGTGTGTATGCCACAAAGTTTCATGTTTTAAGTTATGATTATTGGGATTACTTTTTCACTGCCATGATTTATCCCATGATTATGAAATTATGCTCTCTTTTGCAGGTTAAGATTTCCAAAATGTTATGTTCTTATGAATACGATGTGATTGATATTTCTTTTGTTTACCCTTACTGAGAATTTGAGCTCACCCTTTTATGTTTTCTTTTCCCCAGGATATAAAGAAAGGTTTTAGGTAAAAAAAAGGGAAGATCTTTATAGGATATGTTGAAGATCTTTCACCACGATTAGAAGATTACGTTCCGAGTTTCCAAAGACACTAAACTATTACGGTCCTTGTGTGTGTGTTTTTGTTATGTACTAAGTATTCCACAAATGTAATGTAATGTCAATGTACGTCAGGCTTCGGGTCTCTACAAACCTGTTCATAGAAAAGATCAAACAGAAAGGCTCATAATGTACTTATGAGTTTATCAGTTTCACTAAATTTCGTTCTGAGCTACACCATGAAGACTTTCGTATAAACATGATAAATCTTAAACTAAATTCTATTTCTAATTTTATATGCGCACTATAATTGTTCTTTAAAAAGATTATTCTATTTTTTTACACTCATGGTATGATTGTGTGTTGAGACCAAGGATAAGACTAGTAAAAGGATATACTTGTTGAAAGCTCTTGGTAATTTGTATTAATTAATAATATATTTTACTCAGTTGGTATCCCCCGGTAAAAGGGTTTACATAGTGAAAATATACAAACTCATGGATTAGATAGTTGGTGGAGTGTATTAGGAGATTTATGTTTCTCTAACCACTATTAGTGTCCTATGTTCAATAAATATCCTTTATATTTTTACATTTACACTACAGTTTCATATTAAGAAATGACATCTGATCGATCATACCTAATGATGGTGGTTTTCAATAAATAAAATTCTAGGAAATCAATTCACCCCCTCTTGAGTTTTCATCCAACCCTTCATCGGGACAACAAACATATCTATAAATTTTATAAACAAAATAATACTTCAGAATAATCCTTATATACTTCATGATCATCATAAATTTTATAATACACAAAACATTCATTGATTAATATCATTAAATCATAATCCACTAATCCCAATACATAAAAAATTTAATCATTAAACATTATTCCTAATCATTAACTAATATTTATCATACTATTCTTTAATACTTCAATCATGTAATATGAAATATGAATCATTCCATAAGAATAATCAATATCAATTTAGCCATGTTAATTACCTTGAATATAAGACATAATATTAAAATAATTCATACCCTTCATATTCTATACATTGCATAATTATCTTAACCTATAAAACCTTTATTCATAAGACCTTGCATGATATTTCCCTAAGTACATTGGTTTTCATAATGCACATACTTAGAAACTTTTTGTGAAATCAACTATAAGTTTAATGTTTTGAAAAAAATTATTTTGTTTAATTTTTTTATCCTTAATTTTAATTTTTCTTCAACAATTTACTACTAAATTCCATTATTTTCCACATATAAAGGGTCTTTTTATTCCTTTGACACCATCCCTTTGGGGTTTCTTTCTACATTTATGACATGAAGAAAATTGTATCTACTTTTATCTATGTAATTTATCACAGGAACACTCTTAACTCCCCATTTTTATCTTATTAGTTATTTTATGGATGTAACGTAGGTTTAGGTTATAATTATAAATCAAAATATCCAATTAAGAATAAAAATAATAGTTTACACACTATCTTCTATCCATATTTGTTTATCAATTAGAAAACCACAACATTTTCCTCCAAAACAATTGTTAACATGGTTCCTCATATGTTAAAACATTTACTAAATGAAAAAAATCATATTGTAAGAATCAAGAGACAATAATGAGAGAGGGAAATCATATACTTAATAAAAGCATTCCTAATATATCCTAAACTATGAAACCTTCTTATCAACCCATGATACTTAGGTTCATCCTATACCAATTTTGGTTTATCATAGGTTTATTAAGGTGATATATATATATTAATCATAACGTAATATCAAAAAAATAATAAAACCCATCTTTGATACCAATTATAGTTTCTCAAGCATCACTTATACAAATAATAGATTATATTTGAGGAATATTTAAAAAACATAACCATAACACATACTCTAGAACTGTAAAGGTTTGGTGTATTTAGAGAATAGATACATAATGAACTTATTTCAAGAAATATTCTAAATATATACCACAAATATCTTCTCACATTGTATCCTTAATTGACATATCATATTTAAAACCTTTCTTTATAACCTGGATAAATGGAAATTCAAGAAAAGGTGAGATCATATTCCCAATAAGGGTAAATATGAGAGATATAAACATACAACATAACCGAGCATAAGATAATAATAAGGATATGATAACATGATCATAAAATATGTAAACACACAAAACATTTCATATACTATAAATAATTATTCTTGGGGTAATGTCGTCTCATAATAAAATAAAAGAGTCATAAGATTGAACGATCATAAATAATCAATCATGATCCATGAGAGCATATCATATGTATAAGACAAAATATAATGGAATACACATATGAATATAAAATCCTTACATGGGTAATTTATAACTACCAATACTATCTTAGTGTATAGATCCCATAGTTGATTGTGTCCACTTCCCATTACCATAATTTCTTTAATCAAGGCACTCTTTCAAGACTATCATTTAGACAAAGTCCCTTACTTGATTAGGTAAAATCCCCATTCGAGTTCATATTATCTCATGAGTCATAAATAATTACCAAAGTTAATGGAGTGATATATAATTCTGGTTACACCTATCATATATTGTAAAAATAAATTTTTATTCCATGCGATCATAAAAAATTCATCAATTCATCATTTCATAACCTATATAAATAGAATGTTTTTTAAATATATTTTATCATAAAAAATAATAATCCATCCAAAAAAATAATTTGGATGTTATCATAAAATAATATACACGATATTGAATAATAAAAATTTATAAATGTTAACATAGATAAAAAATAACTTAAAAGAGCACAAATATTTTTTTGTGAAAACACGAGAAAATACCCATTTCATTTCAAATCTTTAAAATATAAAAATATAACTGGAATAAAAGGAAAATTATTTGAATTTAAATAACCTTGTATCCATTTAATGAAATTTTCTTAAAGAATAATAGTTATGAAATCCAAAATATTTTCTCATGACACAAGAATAAAAAAATTTGTTTTTATACTTGGATAAAAGGTAAAAAATAACCGGTAAAAAATAATTGTAAAATTTCTTTTCTAAATCATTTGGAAACACTGTATAATATGGTAGAATAAGGAATTTGGAATTAATTTAAGATTAAATAATAACTTAAATAAAACCATTCAAAACAAATATTCATGGAGAATAAATATTAATAACCAAAAAGTAGATATAAAATCATCCCTTCTTAAAATCACTCTCTCACCCTTTTTGAGTACTAAAGAGCTGAAAATGAAAGAAAAATATGTAAAAAAAATACAACTATATTAAAATATAATATATGGGATTTATGAGGTATGTATAATTTATTTACTGTAATGTAAATTTAGTATATACAATCCCAAAAATAAATGAGATTCTTACATAAACCCTTACCACTTTGGTAACTTTTGAATCATAAATCCCTTGAAAACAATAATTTCAAATAGAACATTCAATACAATGAATATAAATATATTCAAGATATAATAAATTGAAGGTGTAGTAAATACATCTTATTAAAACAAATAAGTGTCAGACATGTCTCAATGAAAAACTATATCTCATGAAGAATCCTTCCTCAAAGCCAAGACAAGCTTCGTTTGTGATCATAAAATCGTGTATAATTAATTTATATTTATTGTAAATATATTACATGATTATATTAATACATATCATACCAATTATTATTCACTTATAGAATCTTATCTTTGATTTATTAATAATTCTTCCTAAAATCATTTTTCTGGGTGTTAACTATTTTGTTTTTCATGCTTGTTTTAGTTTGGTGGTTTGTGTCCTTGAATTTTTATCATAGTTACATAATTCATGAAATTATATTAAAGATTAAATAAATTTCTTATTACATAATATCATCATAATATAACATTACATTATCAATCATGTTATAAACATTATAACATCATTTATATTGGTGGTAAAAATAAACCAAACAAGAGCACATTACAAAAATTGAACATGTAAAAAAATGATACTTTATAATCATAATAAAACATTTAATAAATATTATAAATTTAATAATTATCATATATATTAATTATTTATAATTTTATAACTATCCATGAATGTTTTATTTTGAAAAACTAAATATGTCACTCATGGATATGTTATTCTGTGCATTCACATAAACAATACATTCAATTTCTTGTGAGGAAAAAGAAAATAAAAAAGGTAATGTTTTATTATTATAGAATCATTATTATATTATAAATAATATATGTGTATATATATATATATTCATTCAGTAAAACTGCTATTATAACCATCCATGTAAGGATGTGTTAAAAAATGAAAGACATCGCTTCAGGGAGCCGGTAGTCTCCACATACGCATGAACAATGCTTTCATTTTCCATTGGATGTAAATGAGTAAAAATTTTTTTGTTCATTTATCATAATAAAATTTAAATATATTTAGATAAATCATATTATGATGTATTCAAAAAGATATTCTTTAAGGCTTATATCACCTCTTTTGATGTCCTCCATTCGATTGAGCATAAGGCCTTTGAAAGAGAGGTTTGTTGTCACTATAGGTGATTGGTGGAATGATAAGGGAAATTCGGACATGTATTTGGGTAGATTTTTGGAATAAAATTAAACTTACATGTTCCTTTAGAAAGAAAAAATTGAACCTTTTAAAAATAAATCAATGGCACTTTTAGAAATTTCCAATCATTAAGCATCATAAAATTATTATCAAAAATTATAATTGGAACATAAATGAATCATTAATGATAAGATCTAAAATTTTCCACAAATTTTATTTATTATATTATATATATTATTATCTAATTATATAAAAATAATTTTTAAACATTAAATTAAATTTATGTTTATTTTTAGAACTATTAAAAAAATTTGACATTAAATACATCAAGACAAAAATGAAATTCAAATTAATTCACATATATCATAATATTTATTTTATAAATAATATTAATATTAATTTAATACCCAGAAATATTTAAATATTATAATATTTAAATACTTTAAAATATTTCACTTTATTTTCTCTATTTTCATGAACGTTGCGTCAATAAAATGTAATCATTTTAGAGATTTATATTATTTTTAAAGGTTCGAAATAAATTATAACCATGAATATAATTAACTAAACATAATTATATCCATTTTTTAATTCATAAATTACAACTACCATTATCATTATCATAAAAACATATTTAAGATATTAAATGAGTTAAGGTGACATTTTATTAAATATAAAACATCCTTCTCTTGGAAGCCAATTATTATTTCATAGGAAGTCATATAAAATTTTCAACTAAATTGGATATGTAAATCCAAATTTAATCTAAAAATATTTGTGATAGTTTCAGAAGTACTGATTTCATTTTCTTCTCAATTTCAAGTAAAACCATAATTTTTCTTTACCGTGATGACTCATTTCTACACAGCTTATTTTTCTGACAAAAAATAAATAAGTATATTGAAATAATTTGAAAATACATATTCCAAATATTAATTATAGTTTAAATGATTAAACTCATTTATTTGGTTGATATTATTTTCAATATAAGCATGCTAAACTCAATGGAAATTATTTTTTTTAAAAATATCACTTTTTTTAAAAAATTGATTTTACAACAAAATTATGTATGATGTTAATTAAAATAGAATTAGTTCAATATATTGATAATTAGATTAATTTAAAACAAAATATAAAATATAATGAGCCTTTAATTTAATTTATTTAAGGAAATTAATAATATTTTTGTAAAAATTAGTAGTTATCAGTATTCGTTGAAAAATCAATATTTTTAGAAAAATCCTAAAAATTCAACCAAAGACAAATTTGACATATTTATTTATAAAATTATGTTAATTTTAACAAATAAAATTAATAATAGTGTTAGAAATTAATTATAATATCTTCACTCAAAATTCCATAATTGTTTTTAATAAAACATATTTCTGATGAATTAAATGACTTTCTTTACATTCCTTACGTAGTAAGAACAATGAAATGAATATTAATTAAATTTACTAGATATATAATCTAAATATTTTATTATAATCATTCTAAAATAGTTATTAATTTAATATATTAAGCTAAAAATAAAATTAATAGAGTAAAAATATCTCTTTTACACTTAAATGATTTTAACTTCATTTACAACAAATAAGTAATCAATGGTTGAATGATTTTTCATTTTATGGAGGAAAAATATTTTATAATTAATTTATAATATAGTTAATCCTATTCATACCCAAAAATTCAACGACAATGTTATAATAGAATATTCTAATAATATATTTTTTATTGTTTTATATTGCTGTTGCATGTGGTACATGATATCAAACCTAGTATTCTTTTAAACTATCATATTGAGGCATTTCACTAAGGTTCATCAGTTATCTGGACATATGATGTTGTTGATGTTACTTCCCATTGGGTTTGTGGCTATTGGGGTTTTTTGGAAACCAATATTGGGTGACTTGGTTACCATGTTACTTATAGGATCATTTGAAATTTTAATGGATCAAGGTGTTGATGCTAAATATCATGGTGATGGTGTGATACATTGAATTTGTGGCCACAGTTTCATATGGTAATTTTGGTCACTATTTTGGGGTGATATACTAACCATTATTAGATTTAAAGTGAGAAAAAAGCCATATATATTGAAGGATAGTTGATGTACCATGGTTACATTGACATTGAAGTATGAAATATTGTAATATCTAATGGGTTGATGTGGATGAGTGGGAAATGTTGTTATATGCACCATTGAGTGGTACATGACTTTTTTGGATAACCTTTAAATCCCCCTTGGGTGTTTATTCTAAGGGAAAATCTTATCATTTTGACACTGTAAATTATATTGGTCGCTCATCTATGGCCTATCTGGAACAGAGTCGAGCAAGGATTATTTGTTTCCATTTTAATCATATGTGTACTTCGCATGCACCCATATACATGTGGTTATAATATATGGAAATTTTTAGTGGTGGCTTATTATGTTCATACTCCCACCCTTCATAAGAACCTCAATACACATTTAGTCATTTTGAATTGCGACATATGTTAGGTAAGGAGTCATATATTGGATGGTTGACCTGGAGTAGCGTAGTGCTAGGGAGTATGATCAGGTGGAGGATGAATTCTAGATTTTGAGTCACCTCATCTCTTTTTTATATTTTTATTTTTTGGTATTTCTTTAGCCTATTAATAATCCATTTAACTTTGGTATGACTTATATAATATTTTATTTTATCATTTTTATAGAATGTGACATGTTATGTATTGTGGTTGGAACCTATATGGTATTCTTATACTCTCATTTTTATTTTTCTATTACTATTTTATGGCATTGTTTTTTATTGACTATGGCTTCTTTAATTTGAGGGAATATTTCCCCCATTATCACCTATAAAATTTCATTTCTAGTCAATGGCATCAGGTATATGGGGAGTTGTTCTGATAGTCATGTGGTGCCTCCAAATTTGAGCTATTATAGGCAACTTAGTTGGGGATGTTACATGTATAGAGAGTGTGGTTCATAGATTATTTGGAAATTATTTAACTATGTAAGATTTATTTGAAGAGTTTTAATACCTGATATATCTTCTTGATGATGATGTAGATTATTTTTATCAACATTGTGTACATGGTTCTTCTAAGATGTGTTTACCTAGGAGGTGGGTAGTGTTTTATTAGGATTTTTATATAGTTATGTGGAGTAGTTTACCAATTTAATTTTTATAATATCATTTTAGCATGAGTACATTGAATTTGTTATCACTATATGTTGAAAGATGATGATAATAATAATATTACATAGATGATGTTGATGGAATGAAAACAATACAGACAATATTAGATTTTTAGGTGTTATAATGATGGATTATGTCATTGAATTGATTATGGGTATGGGATTAATGAGATCATTTACTACATTATTTATTATCATTTTTTAGAAGAGTATGTATATTTAATCCACCACTTACTAATGATGTTTTTTAGTGTGATCCAACACACATTATGATAGTGGGAAGGTGTTACAGCTAACTAGTAAACCTTGTCCTATCCACATATATTCACATAGTTATGATATATGTTTGTGGTTTTGATAATCCTAACGAGGAGGGAATATTTATTGGGCCCTATATAACGTATTCATGTGATTGATGCGGTTATGAGTAGGATTGTAACATTTATATTATTTAATTTCATTGAGCGTTAAATGTGAAAAAATTATTAGTTTGAATTTTTTGAGTTTGTCATGTGATCGTTCATGGTCTTAGTATCATGCATAAATAATGTACAAATCATTTTATTAATGAGTGAAAAATGAAAATCCTAGTGCAGTGTCTCTAAAACATTTGTAGTTACTATTCATTGTTTAAAATGTAGTTAGATCTTCATTATTGACACAATATTGTTCTGTGGATGGGTATATTTGTTATTATTTAAGACATAAAAAGTGAATATAAATTATTTTAAGGATATTGTTAATAATTTCATATAAAATAAAATTATTTTTATTTAAAAAAATGATCACTATCATTGTTATTTTTACTTTATTATTCTATTTAATATCCATTTTAAAAAAATCCATGGTCGATATTATAGGGTTTATTATTATTATTCTTAAATTTATTATTATATTTACCTTTAATAATTTTTAGGTTTTGGGGTAGAGGGGTTTGTTTAGGAAAGGGAGGAATTCCTTAAAGATTTGTGAGTCATGGAAGTCAAGGGGAAAAGAGGAATAAATCCTTTTCCTCTATCTTGTTTGTTTTATTATCATTATTTAGTAATGTGATATAGAAAATAGAATCCATTAGGCAGGTCATTGCTTCCTTGTCTCTTATCTCTTCATCTTCTCATCCTCTTTATTTCCCTAATTAAAAATTTCTACAACAATAATTATTTTACATGGGTGTTTCTAAAATGACTTATGGAACCCACCTATATAGAGAAGTATTTTTTTCTATTGGATAGTAGAGGATATGGAGGATAACCTCAAACACCTTGTTTGAGGATGATGCATCATCGTTTCACTACATAGAAAGTATACTAACACTCAAACTTTGATATGAGTTTTTTTCTTCTATAAAATAAATGATTTTCTTAATTGTATTTGGTTTATTAGGTGTACTTTAATGATTCTATGTATTTTATTCATAGTGATTCTTTTTTCCAAACCTTAGAGGAAATCTCAGTATGGTTATTTCCCATAACATTTTGATATAATTCAACTACTGCATTTCATAGTGTAATGATCCTCATATATAGATTTTTTATATGACTCCCCTATTCCTATATTGTTCCCCCTTATTCATGGATTGTTTTTTTCTAACCAATTAACAGTTGGGAAAATATTAATACTATAACATGAAAAGGTACTGGTGAAAAAATGACCCTAAAGACCTACCAAAGACCTAATACGGGAATGGTCCACAAAGCATCCGATGGATATAACCTAGATGCACCGTTGAAAGGTCCTAACCAAAAGGATCATATGAGGAGATTGAGTTAGAGTGAAAGGGGTTTGAATCCATCAATGTCCATATTTTTACCTAAAAATATAATATTTTTTAAATTTAATGTAAAGTAAAATTTAATAAAAAATAGAATGATAAAATTTTATATCCTCATAACTTTTAAAAACTCATTCACATAACTTACACCTTATTTGGCATTGACATCATACCATGATTTTGTCAAAGAATCATATATTTTGATCTCCATTATCAAAATAAAACAGAGGTAAATAAATATTTTAATATAAAAAATATATAATATTTAATTTATAATTTTTTAATTCATAAAAAAAAAACAATTTATCTTTTTCATGAAGGAAACATAGAACTGAATGTATGATGGAATACTTATTTATCTTATCTTGATGCATTTTTCATAGACATTTCCTGAAATAAATAAAAAATAATTTTATAACAACTGTATACATACATATAAATTGATATTATTGTAATAATATGTTATTTAATACCATATATTCCTCATTAGGATGAATTTTGAAAAAATTTCACTTTTCTTGAGGTATAAAGTTTGGTACCTGAACATAATTTTTTTGAATATTTAGGGATGTGTCATTTTACTTATTCCATAAACACTATTTAAATTCCATCCATTTAATACCAAATTGTTTTATCATCCATGTAACAAACCAATCTTTTATAAATGAAATTTCATTTTTGAATGAATATATGTATTATTAAGTAACGTAGTTATAGAAAAAATTCCCTTATTTGATTATTTTTAAGATTATGTATTCTATAAAATTAAAAATATCATTAGGTATCATAAACATTGATAATTTATACACTATATAGTAACCATCAGGATTATTATATTAAGGTTTATGCAAGGGTATAATAGATATAGATGGAAGGAATGATGACTGTGACTTGTGGGATCATACCCTATGAATCCCATTTATCGGTACATATATGGGAGAAGGAATCACTAGGATCTTTTTCACCATTACAAATCCAATATTCAAAAAAACTATTTAGAGAAACTATTAATGGGTGATGATAAATATTATTGGATTTATGAACCAAACCATGTTCACCTAACCACCATAAGAATTTATCACAATCACACAACTTATCCTTAAAAAATATTCTAGTGTAATAGGGGTTATGTATCTAGACCCTAATGGTACGAATTTGTATATTTTTATTTTTAATAGAAATATTAATATTTTTATTCTTTTTTATTACTTTTAAAATAAACAAACATTGAGTTTGATAAAAATTAGTGTCTTCTAAAATAAAATAGAAATTTAATTTTTGGAAAATATATAGTTTCAACGATGACACTATTTTTGAAATAGATGTTATTTTAATAAAATATTTTTATTAAATATTATTTAATTAAATAAAAATAAAAATATAATTTTATGTTTTCAACATTATTTTTAAAAGGGAAATAACTATAATTATAGAAAACTAGTATTTTTTCATAAATGAGGTATTTTAATTAAATGCACAAATTCTAAAATTTATATAATTATTGTAATAAATTGTTTTTGGAAATAAGCACATATTAATTTTCTAATTTTGGCTTTATATATTTATCTATGACAGTTATATCTTTTGGTAAAAATTAAACAGAGTATAAAAATATGGTTGGTATCATTACATAATGAAATCCCAAAAGTGATTCAATAAATTATATGAGTACCCAAGACCAAAATATTGATTCACCTTTAAAATATTGTGTTTTTAAGGATACTTGAAATTTTATAAAATATTAATGAATAATCTAAAAATGATATTATTTTTTAATGTTTGAAAACTAATTCCTTAGGAACATGATTCACTTCCACACCCCAAGGGTATTGTTTTAATAATTTCAGTTCTTATCCTTAAAAAATATTAGAAACCACTCCACTTTGACCAATACCGTGGGAAAAAACCAAAGGAAGGTTTGTAGTTTTGATTATTTTATCAAATAGTATCCAAAACCTATGTTTATAAATAAATAAATAATTCCACTCTTTATTACTCTAAATAACCACCTATATACCCAATATTATTCACTAAAACCCACTGCTACATAATAGGCTATAACAATGCTAAAAATGACATTTATTAATACCAGAGAAGCACTGACTATCGTAGAAAGATTAAAATCCATAGTCTTTTATTAGGAAAAGAAAATACTCAATAATGGGGTCCTTTATTAGCAGAAAAATCAATCAATGATAAAAGAAAAAATTTATCAACACTTTTATTTAATTCTGATATAGGTGAACTTTATCGGCACCTATTGGAGCTCTTATAAAGGGGCATAATGTAGTGTATTGTAACATCACACTACATCGCCAGTGCAATGTGCTCTAATAGCACATCGAAACACCGAAAGCACCCCAAGATATCAAAAAAATCAAATACCAGTACATATATTAAATGAAATGAAATTTACCAAACAAATATATAAAAAATACACTATATTATAGTATTTAAAACATTTGTTTATGAAACTATATAAGTACAAATTATTACACACAATAAAAAAAATTCATGTTCATTTTTCTTTTGATCCAAACCTTCACTCATTTTATTTCTGAACAAACCTCCCCTTCTCAAGAAAAATAACACACTTGTATAAGAAAAAAAACATAAGATAGTAATAATATAAAGAAATAAGTTAACTAAAAGTGTAAATTTTAAACTAAAATTTGTGTTATAAAAGAAAAGTTCTATGAAATATTGAGTTTTAGATGATTCCTAAACATCAATAATGACTTATAAATCTTTTTACAAAATTATGTAGATAATATATGGGTGTTTTCTTATTTGTTAGTGAGTGAAACTTTCGGAACTAAAATGTCGGTTTTAAACTGATAACGGTCCCATTGAGTCACCCTCGGAAAATCATGTATTAAATTGAGCTTTGAATATTTTATACATGCAAAAAATGACTTATAGATCTTTTTCTTAATGTTTGAAAACAATCTAAATGTTTTTGCTCAGATATGAGATGGCTAGTTTTATTTTTTACGTAAATTGATTTCAATTTTAAATAAAAAGATGTAACTTGAGTCAAACTAGACACACCATGCATTATATTGAGGTGAGGATGATTCAAAAAACTCTAAAATGAGATAAGTTTCACTTTCATAAAGTATAAAAATAATCCAAATGCATTTTCTTAGTTTTGAGAACGTCACATGTCTTTTTTACTAAAATTTCATTTTAAATTTGAAACACACTCTTTTAATAATATTGACTACATCATGTATTTTTCTTGTGTGCGACCAATTACTACACATGACACATGACTTAGGAATCATTGTGATAAATTATAAATAAAGTTGTAGTTAATTTTATTTGTTTTTAGTGAGTGACACCTCTATAACTAAAATGCAGATTTTAAACTGATAAGGGATAAAGTTAGTCATAATGGCCACATCATCTTTCTAATTGATGTAAAAATGGTTCCTACACATAAAAAATTACTTATTAATCATTTTTTATAGTATCAAAATAATCTGACTACTTTTGACCAGTTTTGAGTTTGTCGGTTTTCCTTTTTACTAAAATTGACGACAACATTTAATAAAATTATTTACTTTGAGTCATACCAGTCACACCATGCATCAGATTGAGGTGAGGCTGATTTATACATGTATCATATCACTTATGGATCATTTTAATTAAATATCAAAACAATATGTACTAGTTCTATTGGTTTTGGGTAGGTTAGTTGTGATTTTTACTAAAATTGATGTATATTTTAAATAAAAAGAGGCACTTGGAGTTATATTGGTCACAATGTGGGTTGTATTGAGGTGCATGTAATTACTAAACATCTAAAATGGCTTATGGATCATTTTAATAAACTATCAAATCATTTTGAATTCGTTTCATTAGTTTGAGTACATTAATTGTATTTGTTACTAAAATTTCATTTCAAACAAGAAACAAACACTATGAATCATACCATTCACATCGTATATTGGTTCAATGAGAGACCACTTCCTACACATAAAAATGACATATTAATTTTTTTTCTTAAATTATCATGAAAATATGAGTGAATTTTAGCTATTTTTTGTGATTGGTACTTTTTGAACTAAAATGTTGGTTTTATATTAATAATAGACACATTGAGAAATATAAAGAACGTTGTCTATTGGATTTAGGTGGAGATGATTCAAACACATAAAAAATGAATTATGGAGCATTTTCTTTCAGTATCAAACAATCTGAATGCAATTTATCAGTTTTTATTAAGTTGGTTGTCCTTTTTAATAAAATTGAGGTCAATGTTTAATCAAAAGATTCATAGGAAGTCATACCAGTCACACCATGCATCAGATTGAGGTTAATCCAATTCATAAATTTCTAAAATAACATATGTATCATTTTCCTAAAGTATCAATAAAATTGGTATGTTTTTTCTCGATTTAAAATAGGTTAGTTTTTCTTTTTACTAAAAATTATGTGAATTTAAAATATAAAGACACAATTAGAGTCATACTGATTACACCATGCATTATATTTAGGTGTGTTTGATTAATGAAAATATAAAATGACTTATGGATTGTTATTCTAAAGTATCAAAATTACTTTAATGCATTTTCTTGGTTTTGAGATAGTCACTTATCTTTTTTAGTAAAATGTAATTTTAAAATGGAAACAAACACATTGAATCATACTAACCACATCATGTATCAGTTTTTTATGAGACTAATTACTAAACATCAAAAATGAATTTTCAATTGATTTTTTAAATTATAATGAAAATTTTAGCCCATTTTCTCAGATTTCATTGAGTGATACTTTTTGAACTAAAATATTCATTTTCCACTAATAACAGACACATTGAGTCATACTAAGCACATCACCAATCAGATTGAGGTGCATAAGAAGACTACACATTAAAAATGGACCACATATCATTTTAATAATGTATAAAAAGAATTCAAATGAATTTTCTCATTTTTGAGTATGTCATTTTTTCTTATTACAAAAATTGATGACAATTTTAAATGAAAATAAGTACTTGGAGTCACATTGGGAACACCATGCATAAAAAAAATGACTGCATTTGATTGGTTTGGAGAACCTTACTTTTTAAAAAAAAGTTCATTTAAAACTATAATGAAAAACAATGAATCATACCAATCACATCATGTATCATATTTATTTGATACCAATTAATACATATCACAAATGAATTATTATTGTTTTTCCTAAATTATCATTAAATTAGGAGTGTTTCTTTTAGTTTTCAGTGTGTGAAACTTTTTGAACAAAAATATAAATTTGAAACTAATAACGAACACATTGATTCATAACCAGAACATCTGGTATTGAATTGAGGTAAAACTGATTCCAACATATAATAAATTACTTATAGATCATTTTATTAAAATATTAAAACAATAAAAATTCATTTTCTTAGTTTTGAGTAGTTAATTTTTCATTTTTTCTATATTTTTTTCAAATTTAAATAAAAGGATACACCTTGAGAAAAACTGGTCACACCGTGTATCAGATTGATGTGAGGTTAATTCCTACATGTCTCAAATGACTTATGGAGAATTTTACAAAAGTATCAAAACAATCCTAATGAATTTTTTTGGTTTTGAGTAGGTTTGTTGTTCTTTTTACTAAAATTCACGTAATTTTAAATAAATAGATGAACATGGAGTCATAATTGTCAAACAATCAATCATATTGAGGTGATGATAATTCCTACATGTCTAAAATTATATATGATTTGTTTTAAAAATGTATGAAAATAATCTGAATGTGTTTTCTCAGTTTTGAGTATGCCACTTTTTTTTACTAAAATGAAATTTTATCCTAAAAACACACACTTTGGCTCAATCAAATCACACAGTGTATAAATTTTATATGATACCAATTTCCATACATCAAATAATGACTTATGAATTGTTATACTAAATTATAAATAAAATTTATGTTTTTTCCAACTATTTTTAGTGAGTGTTTCCTTTTGAACAAAAAAAATTGATTTTAAATAGATAACAGACACATTAAGTCATACTGGGTATATAATTAACTAAATTGAGATAAATATGTGTCTTATATATCAAAAATTATTTATGGATTATTTCCCTAAACTATTAAACCAATCCAAATGCATTTTCTCAATTTTATGTAGGTTAGTTTCCCGTATTAAAAACAATGATGCAAATTTTAAATAAAAAGATGCACATGGAGTCAAAAAGGTCACAACGTACATAGAATTGATATTCAACTAATTATTACAAATCTAATATGACACATGGATCGTTTTCATAAAGTATCAAAACAATCAGTATGCATTTTCTTGTTTCTGAGGACGTTTGTTGTCCTTTTTACTAAAATTGATTTTAATTTTAAATAAAAAGATGTACTTGGAGTCATACCCATAACACTGTTCATAAAATTGTGTTACTAATAATTCTTACATGTTTCAAATGAATTATTTATCACTGTCCTATAGAATCAGAACCGTAAAATGGCATTTTATTGGTTTTGAGTTTATTACTTGTATTTTTTACTGAAATGACATTTTAAATAGGAAACATAGATTTTGAATCATAAAAATCACATAGTGCATTGGTTTGATTTGAGAAAAATTACAAAAAATAAAAAATGTCTTATTAATTGTTTGTCTAAATTATCAAGAAAATCTGAGTACATTTTCTGTATTTTTAGTGAGGGACACTTTTTATCTAAAATGTCAATTTTAAAATGATAACAGGCACATTGATTCATTACAAGAATATTGTGTATCAGATTGAGGTGTGGATAATTCCAATGAACCAAAAATGACTTATGGATTATTTTATTAATTTATAATACAATCAAAATGTGTTTCCTCAGTTTTGAGCAGGTCAGTTTTAATTTTTACTAAAATTGATGTCAATTTCAAATAAAAAGACACACTTGGAGTCATAACGGTGACACCGTGCATCAATTTGAGGTGAGGAAGATTACTACATGTATCAAATGACATATGGATCATTATTGTAATGCATCAAAAAATTATTACTATTTTTTCTTGGTTTTGAGTATGTCAATTTTCTTCTTTTACAAAAATTTCATTTCAAAATAAAAAACTTGTACTTTGACTCAAACCTATAACATCATGTATCAGTTTGATTAATTACTATTTATAATATGTAAAAAATTATTTATGAATTGTTGTTCTAAATTATCATGAAAATATCAGCACGTTTTCTCAGTTTTTATTGAGTAACACTAATTGAAATAAAATGCCAATTTTAAACTGATAACAAATACTTTGAGTCATACTTGGAACATAGTGTACCATACTGAGGAGTGGATGATTCCTTCATGTCTCAAATGCCATATGGATCATTTTAATAAAGTATAAAGACACTATGAATCTGTTTTCTTAGATGGGAGTATGTCAGTTATCTGTTCTTTTAAAATTAATGTCACTTTTAAATAGAACAATTCACTTGGATTCATACCGATAAAATTATGTACCATATTAATGTGCGGATGATTCCTATATGTCACAATGTCCTACAACATTCCTAACTGAAAATGTCACCATGATATCTATTGTCATTTATTGTCTATTTTCCAAAAAATCATACTGAATCGATGTTCTTAGCTAAAAAACCTTTATAAATTTTAAAATCCATAATAATAGAGGAATATCATGTGCCTATTATATAATTATATTTCACCACTATTGTCACATTATTTTCATATGATATTATGTATTTAAAAAATGATAAATATTTTTTAGCTAAGAGCATCGACTCAATATGAAGTGTTGGAAGCTTGACAATGAAAGACAATAGAAATCATGGTAACATTGGAAGAAAGGAACAATTTATAAATTTTGTGGCTTAATTTAGATATTTGAAAGAAATATATGACATCCCAAAACATATTTAAAAAACACTAAATATGTATTAGATTAAAATGATATGTAAACTAAAATAAAAATAGAATATAAAGTGATGAAAAAACTAATTAAATAAGTAGTAGGAATTCACCATTTCATAATGGTTGTATAAACTGATGGCATATTTCCTTATTATAATTATCGTAGTTATAGGTTCGATGTCTAATAAATCAATAGAAATAATAGATTTGAACAAACCAACCCAACTTGAATAAAATAATCCACTTTCATATGAAAATAATATTATATGAGTAATAATAAAAAGAAATAAATTTTAAAAAATATGAAATAATAAATTAATTCCATAGAGAATTATTTAACTATGAAAACATCATTATTACCTCTATTATTGAGTATTGGAAGTAACTATAAGTAAATTAATAAATACCAAAAATATAAGGGTGAAAATATTTTTGGAGAGAAGAAGTATCAGAATGTTTATGTGCATAAAGGCTTAAAATATGGACAAACCACCACAAATGAAACAAAATAATCTACATATATAAGAAAATTACACTTATGTGAGTAATACTGATAAGAGGAAAATTGAACATAAATATTAAGAAATACGTTAATTATATGGACAATGATTTTAATGTGAAAACATCTAGATTACCTCTATGATTGATAAGTGGAGGGAACATGAAAAAACATGATAAATTCCAACACTTAAGGGGTGAAAAGGTTTTAAGGGAGAAGGAGTTTTTGGATGTTTTGGTATAGAATGGAATGAAATATGTACATACCACCCAACTTGAAAAAATGAATCCACTTTTATAAGAAAACAATTTTTATGTGAGTAACATAAAAAGAAATAAATTAATCATAAATATAATATAATACATTAATTATAAAAACATTTATTTTACTAATAAAACATCAATATTAAATATTTTATTAATTAGAGGTAATATATTTGTTCATCCTATAATTGAAGTGGAGGGAGCTTTTCTGAATTTAAAATAAAACTCTATGGGGGTGAAAAGGTTTTGAGGGAGAAATAACAATTTTAATAACTTCAATACTCTAACTAAGACTAGTCCTACCACTATTAAAATGAGCCATCAAGTATTTATTAAAGCACCTAATCAATTGAAAATATAATATAGGAAATCAATAAGTAATAAGAATGCCAATTATGATAAACAAAAACAATATACTATCATTCAATCAACTAGATGATATAATAATGTATTGATAAACCTTTTAATAAATAATGAGTTATTTCATATACATGGATGTTAATTAGTGATTCCAAGGGTGGGAACCATTACATGGAGAAATAAAATAATGAATAACTAAAACAAATTTTAATAATTATTTCAACATATATAAAATTTGATAACCACCATTCATTTTTTTTGAAAAATTGTTGTAACAACCTAAGGAATTATTACATTTAATATTCATGATATATAATATATATGAAAACATATAAAATTTTAATTTCAATTAAAAATTGATAAGGAAGGGAAAAAATAAATTTAGGAAAAGAATATTGCTAATAATGAGATTGATTTTAAACATCTCAAAATTTTAAGATGTTAATTGATTCAATAATTATGTCTAGTCATGATAAAAATAAGAATTATTTTCAAGCAGACGAATTGTATGATTTATAAAAAAATCATGTTCATGGCCATAATTGGTACTATATTGATTTTGGTAACATATTATAAAATTTTAGTCATAATGAAATAAATAATAGTAATTGTGGAAGATATAGAGGGTTTTAGTTAATTTTGAGATTACATACTCCCACAAAAATAGTTTTTAAGTGAGATGAATCTTCATAAGTAAAATTTTATGATGAGTTAAAACAGTTTAATGAAATATATTGAATAAGTAAAATATTAATATATTGAATGAATGATTGACCAAATTTTATAAAAACACAATTAAAAGAGAAGAATGAATTATAAATGTATTATAATAAAATTAATGTAATGTAAGAGGAATTTATAATTTATTTCACACTAAATGATTCACAAAAGAAACCAAATTTCATATTAGATATTGGATGTTCAAATCACATGATTGGTAAATTGATGTAATTAAATATTTTTGAGAAGTTCAAAGGTTATATATTATTTTAGAAATGGTGGATCTTTTAAGATATATTGAATTTAGTTAAAATTTGTTGGAAATAAAAGGTAATGTTAAAGAATGAGTTGTTTTTAGATATATTAAATTAGAAAAAACATTATGTTTATTATATGTTCATGAAGGAAATGAACTGATTTTTAATGAGTATTAATGAGTGGGTTATCATTTCAAATATGGGTATATTTTTTAAAATTTAAAGAAAACTAGCAGAAACATATTCTTATTTTGGGATAGTGATAATTTTGGTAATTGTTGTTGAAAGGGGAACTGGATTTTTGGTAGTGAAAAATTGATCATATTAGATAATAAAACATTTTAATACTGACATAAAAATATAGGGTTTATATTTTTTTCTGACGAGAAGATAAAATTGATAGATATTTTTACTAATTATAATGGAGAGATTGTTAATAATTTAACAAATAAATTAGATATTTAAATGAAACAACCCTTGGGATGCCCCTATCAAGGATTCATCAATGATATGGTCTATTAGGTGGTTGTGGACATTTGATGCAACTAGAAATTTCCAAATTTCAGTTTGATCTTATGTTACCCACATAATTTAATTAGAATATCTGGATGAGATATTGTAATGTAAGAAAGAATATGTGACTACCCTAAATTGTTCTTTCCATTCTAGATTTTTATTTCATTTATATTGAACCATCATCTCACATAATAGTTTTCAAGGAAATTCAAGAATAAAGGCATGAAATATCACCTAAATAGAATGTGGAATCTTGAGGGTGTCAAGGATCCTCTCAAGATTCTCCAACAAATCCTCTATCACTGTTGAATCAAATTCCCTTGAAAATATTGAGGCTTATGGTGAAGAAACAATTTATCAGGTTCTATATATCTGTAAAATGTTCAATTAAATAAAAAGAAAATGGATATAAAAATTTATGTCACTCTATAAAATATATTGAATGTGTACGATCCATGTCCTAACTCAAATCGAAGGATAAAATAATAAGTAATTGAAATATTTTTCCCATAATCACATGGAAACTCAAGAGAGGAGGCTAAGAGTTTTGGATATACACTTCTTCAAACCTATTAATCAAGCTTTTATGAGAGTATCTGTTTTCAACAAAACATCGCCAATAAAAATTGTATAAAATAGGGATATGTCAACAAAAAATAAAGAATGATGTTAAAAATGAAAATAGATATCATTGAACAATCAATCAATGAGTGAGGAGGAGAATAAAATAAGATAACTTTGATTAAAGAATTAATCTTCCGAGAGAATGTAGAGATATTGAAAACAGGGAAAAAGTTTGAGCCTTAGATTCATTAAATCCTTGATTTATTTGAACCTTTGAATTGATCCTTGGAATTGTTCGATCTTTGATTAAAGCCTCAATTTGAGCTTCAACTCATCGCAGAGAAGCACCGAAAAAGGGTAGCTTCAATGGAATGTTTTGGATATCAAGAAGAGTTCAGGAATGGTGAGGGTTATTTAAATAGATCGCGACACTTTTACCAGGGATTATAAATTATAACTGATAATGATCCTATTTATAATTGCTAAAAAAGAACTGATAAATATTACTTTTATCAGCACTTATTACATAGACTCTGATAAGAGATTTATAATTATAATTTTAAATAATTGTTTTTATAAATATAATTATATAATTACATAAATATATATATTTAATAAATAAATATAAATACAAATATAGTAATTATATTCTATATTTAGATATTTTTATTATAATTTTATATTTATTTTCATATATATATATATATATGTATATTTATAATTATATAAATATATTTTTTTTAAAAATATTTATATCATTATATATATTTATATAATTATATATATATTTAATAAATAAATATAATTATAAATATATTGATTATATTCATTATTTAAATAAATTTATTATAATATTATCATTATTTAAATAAATATATATTTTTATAATTATATAAAATCTTTTAAAAATATTATTTATTTATAATTTTTTTACAATTATATTTTTATCATTGTTAATGAATATTTAATCTTAAGTTAATTCTTGTTAAAAATGGGTGAAGTTGAATAATAAAAAATGAATACACTTTAACAATATTCAAAAAATGCGTAAGTTGTATTAATTAATTATAGATTATTAAAAAAATAAGGATATATATGGAAATAAATATGAATACATATTGAAAATATTAAACCATAATAAATATATATTTATTTAAAATAAATAATTGAAATTTATTATATTCTAAAATCAACATATGAAAATAGAATTAGTATATAACTTTAAAAAAATTATAAATAAATAAATAAAATTTATAGAGATTAATGACATGATATATTAAATTTATCATGTTATTATCAAATTTTAAAATGAATACTAAAATTTTATTAAATTACATAATTATTAGAAGTATGTGTTTCTGCATAAGATTTCATTAATTACGTAAATATTTGTGTGTGCGCGTTTTATAAAAACATGAATTAATTATGTATATGTGAAATCAATATAACAGAAATCTGAACATTGTTAAATTAAAAAATAAAATGATAGTCAATTATGTCCATTGCTCGATGCAATTAGTAAGTATTTTTAATTCATATTAATTTTTAAATATAAACCATTATTTACTAAATATATTACCATTAAATATAAAGCATAATAATTTTGTATTATATATACCATATTTATTTACATTCATATGTATATATATATTTGAATTATACTATTTATTAATATTGTGCATAATTTTTTAATTTATAAAATGTTTACTATTTTTATCAATTTACTTGTTTTTAATTGTTTTATTTTCATTTAAAATATATATATTTATTTAATATATACTATTAATTGGCATTTATATTTTATATAAAGTATAATAAATTTATTCATTTTTATTAATAATTATTTAACTGATAAAATTTTTAATATTTTTTTAATAAAGACATATTTAATTTTTATTTAATTAGTTATTTAATTTTATTTGGACCTTTATCAGTGCTTAAAAAGTGTGGATAAAATATCTCGTTCTGGGCACTAGAAATAAAGTGATGTTAAAGGGTACCCATTATCAATGCTAAAAAAGTGTTGATAAAAGATACCACTTATCATTGCTAATTTTGGCACTGATAAAGGGAACCTTTTTTAAAGTTTTTTTCTAGCATTGGTAAAGGCCAACATTGTTAATGGCATGTTTTGTAGTAGTAACCTTTTGAAAAAAATTTAATCTTACATTATCTCTCTAGATCCCTCCAAAGGTTCACCCAATCTCTTAAGAACCTCCTCCCAATGTTTTAGAACCACCCCTTCAAGGTAACAGATCCTCTCATTATCCTCTTTATTTAAGCACCTTCATTGTATTTTTCATTTTTTTACATTTTTTCATGTTGGGATATATTTTCATACATCCCCATTACTAATCGTTTTATTAATATCTTACTAGAGGACCCATTCACTCTCATTAAACCCTGTTATGAATCATTATATACCCCCATTATACAAAAAAATCCATTCTTGATTTTCTAGGACAGAAAAATTATATAGTGAATACAAATACCCATTTATACTCATGTGTATTAACCTAGATGTAACTATCATTAATTTATTTGGTTCTTTCATGCATAAACCCACAATACTTAATCATTTGATTAAAAGTGATGAAAGATACCCCTATATCATATGATATATGTGTCACACTTATTCATGTACATGATATGAATGTAACATGGGGGCCAAAGATTATATAGCCATATAATGCATTGGGTATTGAATTAATCTCATGATATATCATTTATGGTGTAATAAAGGTTATCCGAAGCACACTATGATTTGATTTTTTGGTAGTTATCATTGACTTATTCTTAGGATGTCATGTTTTATGTTGTTTCCACATTCCTTAGTTTCCTTTATGTTTTCTACTTATATCATGATTTTATATTCAATTATATGAATATAACCCCTCTATTATTACCATGATATGGATATTGAATCACATGTAATTATTTGCCTTATGTTATTAAATGATTATTATCTTTCTAGGATTTATAGATCACCTATTTTTTATGTTTGTCCTTAGGATATCCCATGTAGTCTTATAAGTGAAATGGAATTTTAAGGTAATGTTGTGGATATTTCAAATGATGTTATTGTAACCATGCCACATGTAATTATGTTATTTAAATAATTCAACAAATACACAAGGCCTCACAATCTTATAGGTTTTTTTGAGTGAATATTTATATAATAAATTCTGAATCCATGTGCATTAAAATACAGGGTTTCATAATTCATGGATGTTTGATAATATTAGTTATAATAAAATAGATTAACAATATAGACTCATAAAAAATAATTTGTAAATGATTAAAAAATGTATCATTGAAGAAATAGAAACTTTTTAGGGTCTTCTAGGAACTCTATGGATTTGTAAAACACTTATTAGGGGGTAACCTAAAATCTAGTGAATATGTTTTTCAAGAAATTTTGATTTTAATGGTCATGGATCCTAAATTGACTTATGGGTCAAAAGATATGGTTGTTTGAAGTTAGACTTCCAAAAGATATATAATTGAGGGAAATATAGAGTTATTTTTTATAAATTCATGCATGTTATTATTTTGTGAGCCTATTCAAGATGCACTACACAAATCCACCTTCCATTAGTTCAAGAGATTTGTGCGAATGAATGTTGGTACACCAAAAAAATAACACTTACATGAATGTATTAGTCTTCCATGAAAAAAATACATTAATGATATGGAGGCCTATAAATACCCCATTAGATACTCATTTGAGGGACCTGACCGTTATAATTCCTAGAAGAATCTCTCATGTCATGAAACATGGAATTTCATGAACTCACATAATAATGGAATAAAATGGATTCCCTCATGTGAAGTTCTTACTCATATTACCTCACATGAGTCCTTACAAGTATTGGATCATGCATGAGATTTATTTTAGGAAACTCCCATATAAGGAAATATTCTTTTAAAATATAAATATAAAATATTTTAAGATAAATACTTATTACATCACATTACATTAAGTTCCATTCCATAATCATATAGGTTTTGTATCTTTGGAATCAATGATACAAGAACAATTAGTTCAGAAGTGAAATATATAATCTCCCACTAAGTTCTTTATAACTTGAACCCATCTTATAAATATCAAAATTAATACCATTCTTCATAACCCGAGGGAAGGAAACATAAGAAAGGGTGATCTCAGATTCCCAATAAGGGTAAATAATGTACATATTAACGATCACATAAGAATAACATCAGAATAAGGGTAAGTTAATATGAGATTAACATTCAAAAACCATACCCAGCATATCATAGATCATAAAAATGAATCATGGCATAAATATTGGTAGTTCTAAAGACATTAATCATAAAACAATTAGAGACCATTACACATTTTATCCTAACATTGGAATTAGTTATTAGTCTGTGGAATACACATACACATATAAAATGATTCCTTATTAGTCAAGTCTCACTTCCAAGACTACCATAGAGGATTGTGGTCAATAAAAAACCATCATATTATTCAATGTTCACACCCAGGACTATCATTGTGAATAGAGTCCCTTACTAATCTAGTTGTACTCCCCATTCTAGTCCTTTTTATCTCACGAGATATCTATATTTACCCAATTCATTAGAGCGATGTATACTTTTCATCCCTCACATAACATAATTAAATTCATACATATGTTTTAGATAATATAATAAAACTTTTATCATATAGTAACCTGTAAAATAGAAATTGGTTTGATGAATATTCCATAATTTCATCATTGCATAATCTGTGGATAAGAAATAGGTTTCAAAACATAATTAACCCTTGGGAAAAATATGTATCATTGAATCATAATTATAATCCATCCAAATAATTAATGGGGATGTTATCATTTGACCATATCCCCATTAAATAATAATTAACATCAAATTTTGTAATCTTATATAAAAATTTCATTAAAATATCACTAGGGATATTTCTTGAAGAAAATAACTTTTTCAATTCTAAATCATTTATCTAAAATAAAGGAATTTTATAAATATTATGGAATGAATTTTTCTTTAAAATAAACTTTAGAAACATGAAATGAAATATTAAAATCATTTATATGTCATTATTATGTGAAATTATGGTCCTTCGGTATATGTTAAAAGAAGATTCCTTCCACATTTTGGGTAAAATTTTAATTGTACCTCATTTAGAAAACGAAACAAATTTTCATTTCATAATATTTCGTAAATAGTAAAAGATGGGTGAAAATGAAACTAAATAAATCATTTTGTAAATGTAATACATTTTTTGAAATTTTATTTAGAAAATATGGTCATGGAAGAAAAGTAATTTTTTATTGTAAAGAGAAATAAAGTTTGTTTTTATTGAAAACATTCTTTCAATATATTGAGTTATGAAATATAGAACAGTGAAAGGAAACCATGTATTCTATAGTAATTCATAAAGTATAGGAATGTACATGTGATTCTTTAGGTATAAGTAAAAAATTCATCATTGTAAATGTCATCATAAATAATCTTGATAAACAATGAGATTGTAACAAGAATCCCTTACCTAGAGTTAGAATTTCGTTAAAAGAACGTTAACCCCGTATATAATAAATTTAATTATTTTATAATTATATAAAATAATAATTTAAATACCTATAATGTCAAATATAATAAACTTATTACATTTTGAAAACTTTTTATTAATAATTACTTATTAAAATCATTGTTTCATGGTGTTACTTGTTTTATTTTTTATGAGATGTTTTGTTTGGTAGATCTGGTCCTTGTACTTTTATCAAGGTTAAAACATCTCCAATGTGTTAATAATATTATAAATAATATATATATACATTATAATATATATCTATATTTATATTTAATGTTATCCATAAATTATAGAGATATAAAAATTAAAAACACCGTTCATGGAGATGGTAAACCATACATACTCATAACTATTGTTTTCAATTTTAACAGATGAAACGAAATAAAGGGAAATAATAATTCTCCACTGTATGATTATTTTTATATCATATATATCTTATATATTCACTAAATATATCATTATTTCAATTGATGTAAATCACAAACAAAAAATGAATCACATCATTTCGTGGAGATGGTAGTCTACACATACGAATGAGGGGTGTTATCATTTTCCAACAGATGAGAAGACTGAGGATTATTGTTGATAAATCATAATAATAAAAAATATTTATATTTAATATAATTAATTAAATATTTCATAATGGATACCATGTATTTATAAAAGTCGTAAAATGAAAAAACAATTAAAGATACTCGGTTAGGAGTTATACCCCTTCATTGAGAAACCACTTTTTAATTATACCATATGACTTGAAAGGATAGAATTTGGGAAAGAAAAAAGTATTTTTAATGTGTGTAAGGAAACTTGGAATGTATTATAGTATGTATTGTTTTGAGCTAGAAGCCTCATCCACTATGAATAATGAATGTAACATCCTAACCTGGGTGCCACACATCGGTGCACCGAGCCTGTGGGTTATGTGAACTCAGGTGCACCTCACCGTATGCTAGAGGATGATGACTAGTAGTGAGGGTATAATTTCATTCATAGGGATACTATACCCTCATTATCAATGTAGCACAATATAGGATATAAATAAGAATAACTAAATGATAAAACCAATAACTAAACCCAGCCCATATCACATTGTGACCAAAATTGAAAATACCACATCCAAAACTAACAATAGATATGGCATGCCAACTATGTGTCAAGTGTCAATAAGAAAAACCCCAAAATAAATAAAGACACTAAAAAAATCCAATGAATGTCCCAATACCATGTCTGATTCCCTCATCTATGCCCTATCCCGACTCATCAATATAACATAGGTCATTTTCTATTATCCTTTCCTGCAAACATAATGTCTATTTAGGTACTGATCTGGAAGCCCAATTAGGGTGTGAGTACAAATCATTAGTCCATAACCAACTATATATAAATAAATATCCATTCAAAATAATGTATGCAGATTTGTAAAGAAGAATTTACAATGCATAGAGTAAATAGTTATCAAATTTTATTAACATTTAATTAACCATGTAAACCCAAAGGTTATTAAGGACACTTAAACCCTCAATACATGCATCAGTCCATGACAGAGTCTAAACCATATATCAATACCTTTTTTTACCATTTATCATTTCGTTTAAAATCATTTCAAGACCAATTGGAACCATAGTCTTACTCTGAATCAAGGGCGAAGAACATCGTGTCTAACAAACAGTTGGTATTCAGAGACTGAGTCCATATCACACGCCTCAACAACTCATGATATTTGGAGCCTCAGTATCTTTCCCATACACTCTATATCATATGGTTATTTGGAGCATCTGTTCACGTCCCACACCTCATTTATCACATATAGGTATTTGGAGCACCGGTCATTATCCCACACCTTGTTTGTCACATATGGGTATTTGGAGCATCAGTCCCTCTCCCAGACATCATTTATCACATATGGGTATTTGAAGCATCATTATAGTTCCAAAACACATATATTTATAAAACACACATATATCACATATATCACAACATTCAAGGTTAAGAAACATTAACCTTTTTGCTGAACATCACACATCATGGTATAAAATAAAAATTTATCACAATAAACATTGTTCCTAAAATTAATCATGAGGAATAATATGAACAACTCATTGTTCAACCATTTTACATTATTTGAACATATAGCCCATTAAACCATTATGATCAAGTAAAATCACCTCTTAACATCCATTTAAAATTAATTTATAATCACATTAATTGAAAAATTGACCAATCCCTACGTCCATCAATTCTAGAATCACCATAATCCATTAATTAATTGACCAATTAATTAATCAAATTCCACCAATTTTTAATTTCCCTAAATTTGATCCAATTGACTATCAATTGGAAATTAAATTAAATTAATTCCATATTCAATGCAATTGAAAAATTATAGAAACCCACCGACTGACTAATTTCATATCCTCATTAATCAATAAATTCCACAACCCTTAATTAATTAATTAAAAAAATTCATTAATTAAATTCATTAATCAATTTCTGATAATGAAATACAAATTATACAATTACATAAACATAATTGAAAGCTGGACTTTGGGAATTTAATAATAGACCACCTACCTCAAAATTTTTGACAAATTATCACCAAAAGAAATCCTAAAATGAATAAAAACAAACAAGATCATGAAAAACAATGAGATCTATATCCAAGACCAGGATCTGAAATCCTATGAATCAAGATCCAGTAAACCTAGATAAAAAACCAACACCAATAGATGATAACCATCACCTCATTCTTCGAAAATATATATGGGAGAAAGAGAAACCAAAAAAGGATGAAACATCACACCTAGAGAGGTTCCGGTCTATCAATTTAGCCTTAGATTCATCAAGAACGGTGATCGAGAGACCTACTGATTCATTTGGAAGCCTCAAAAAATGACTGGAATAGGTTAGGGTTAAATTGGGATGACTATGGGTTAGGTCTAGGGGTTCAAGATTTTTAAAACAAATTTTCTTATTAATTAAACCTGTGCAAATGGTTTCTTGGGAAGGGGAATATAATTTGAAAAATGGTGCACCTAAAATATTAACCTCTTCTGGATAAAGGGGGGGGGGGTGGGGTGGATAGTTACACCAAAGAGGTAAAATGGTTTTACAAAACATGTTCCAACCCTAAAATACATATCTATTCAGGATTTCATAGTTTGTTAGGGTAGAGTGAAAATTTTATCCAAACTGTGAACAACCCAAAACCCCTCAAAAATACAACCAATTATCATAGAAACACAGCCAATATAAAACCCAAAAAAAATATATAATCAAAATAAGGTAAAAGACTTCATATAAATGAGCTTGATACATCTCTAGAAAAGGTTGAGATATTTTAGTATCCCCACCTTATAACAACACATCCTAGATATGTACTCACAAGAATATCTATGGTTCTAAGGTAAAATATCAGGCTACTGATCCCACATATTCTATTCTCTCTCCCATGTATCCTCTTGAACCCTCCATGTTTCCATAATACATGAACTATCAGCATGGTATTTCCCCAAAACACATTCTCATTATTATCCAAAACACGTATCAGATGTTACTCAAAGGGAACATCAGTCTCAAGCTCAACATTCTCCACATCAATCACATGATAAGGGGTGGGGTGATACCTATGATGTTGTGACACATGAAAAATATTGTACATAGAATTATACCTATGTTCAAGAGATAATCAGCACACTACTAGCCTGATTATCTCCACAACCGAAAATAGTCCCAAAAACCTTGGCACCGACATGCCTTATCATCATATCCTACAGTTACCCGACCTAGGAGCCACCCAAAGGAATAAATGATCACCCAAAAAAACTCTAGGGGTCATCAACATCAATGAACAAATGATTTTTTTTAATCTATGTTGTATCTATCCACTTTCAAATCAGCCGAACCTACTCAAACGTATCCCATACGAGACTCGGTCTCAAAATCATTAACTCACCTACCTCTATCCAATAGCGATGTGATTCACATAGCTAACCATAAAAAGACTCATATACTGGAATCTATATAGTTTCTTAATAACTGTTGTAATATGATAACTCAAACAAATCATGGTGCTTCTCCCAAGACTCACCAAAGTATCAGACACACGCCCTAAGCATATCCTCAAGAACCTATATGGTATAATCAAACAACCCATACGTTTGTGGGTTGAAATACATACTCAGCAAAACCCGTGTACTATGGACCTTCTATATGACCTTCCAGAAGAGCAAAGTAAAAAATAAGTCCCATCTTGAAAAAATAATCTTTTTCACCTCATGAGAATGGACTATCTTTTGGATATACAAATATCCCAACTGATTGACTGAGAAAGTCTCCTATATCGGAAATAAAAGTGTATCCTTGGTAAAAAGGTCTATAACCACCAAAATTGTGTCATTCTTCCGAGGCTTCCTCAGGAGACACACTAAAAACATTATAGTAATGTCTTCCCATATCTATTCCAAAATGGATAATGGATGTAGAAAAAAACCAGTTTGTTGATGCTGGTCTTTCACCTATTCAGAGGTGCAACATCATGTCATGAACCCTTATATCTCCTTTTTCATATTTGACCACCAATTCTATCAACACAGGTCACAATAAATTTTTTTTGCACCTAGATGCATTCCCCACTTTGAGGCATGAAATTCATGCATTAGATCTTATAATATAATCATATGTACGAAAACACGATCCATGACATAGATTATATCATCCTCATCTATACTCTAATCAAAAGGTGACTCCCCACCTTCAAGGACTTCCCACAAGGCCAAACATTATGGATACTAATACTACATGTCTTTAATATTATTCAAAAGAATAGACTCCACTAAAACTCTTTTAATATTCATCTTCTTCTGGATCTCCTGAACCACAACATGCATCTTATCCAATAAAGTCATCTTCTTCCACTCATCACCTGACTCATGAACTACCTGAGCCTGTGTTTACTTTCCCAGAGGGTTAGCAACAATATTTCCCTTTTTGGGTATATGTGAAAGGTCAAACTGAAATGTTTTCTTATACTCAACCCATATCTACTGCGGTAGATTGAGTTCTCATTGCCAAAATATTTACGTTAGGCTCTATTGAATAGTATACATAGTAGAGTATTAACCTAATAGATTATTCCACCAACACTTCAAAGCATAAACACCAATAGATAACTCAAGGAAATGCATAGGGTAACTCCGTTATTATAGACTCAACTACTGAAACCCATACTCTATAACTCGATCTCCATACACCAAAACTTCCCTACCAAAATCATCAAAAAAACCATATACTCCTCACATGGCTCTGGTAGGGTCAATATTGTTTCTATTTTCAAATTCTTCATCCACTCCTAAATTGAATTATCAAATGATTATGTCTATTAAAAATGTATCCCATTCATGTTCGATATATAAATAGGTTCATCCGAATGGTAAAATTAATTGATGTAAATATAATAATATCTATCCAAACCCATAAAATTTTGGATATCAAAAACATTCTTTGGAATCACCCATGATAGAACTAACCGAACCTTCACTGGGTCTAGTGACACAACTTCCTCTAAGATGATGTTACCCAAGAAGTGTACATGATCAATCCAAAAATGATACATAAATATATTGACATATAATTGATGCTATCTCAATGTAATAAAGATGATTTCAAGATGTTGGGCATGATATTGATGTGTATTAGAGAACACCAAGATGTTTTCCACAAACACAACCAAAACCCGATCTTGGTTTGAGTGGGAGATTCTATTCAGGAAGGCCTTAAACACTTGTGGTGCATTCATCTACCAAAATGACAAAAAAAAAACTCATATAGTCTATAATTGAAATTGAATGCAGTCCTAGATATATCAGAAGGTCAAACATTCAACTGATAATACCTGGATCTCAAGTCGATCTTGTAGAAAAAAACAACCTCCCCTCAAATGTAAAAACAGATCATTGATACATGGAGTATGATACCAAATATTCATATATAGATTTTTCAATTTCTAGTAAAAAACATACAAGTTCAAGGATCCACCAACCTTATTTTCAAAAACAACATGAGAAACCCAAGGCAACGTACTTGGATGGATAAACCCCTAATCCATCAACTCTTCCAGTTATGTCTTAATCTCTTGAAGCTTTGTTGGTTCCATTCTGTATGGTGGAGTAGGAATTTTTCCGACATCCTACATAAGGTCAATTGTAAATTTTACATCTATATAATGTGGAAAACCTATGAAGTATTCAATAAACATATCCTGACACTAATCCACTATATGTGGAAGGACACCATTCTTCACACCCCCTTTATCTGACGACCGACCAAAAAACTAGGTGGTGATCTCTCTAGCTACTAATGTACTATCCTTATATGGACCACATGGATATCCCATTATCCATAGTGTAAACAATCATCACCGTTAGGAGATTTAAGGGTCAATATCCTATGGTTACAATCAATGTGGGATCATTATTCTATTAACTAGTTCATTACCATAATTAGGTCAATTCCTAACATGTTAAGGATGTAAATATTTAAACTAAAATGATATTACCCAATCATGACTGAACACCCCTTTCACAAGAATCTATCTCTCAAACAAAACCCCAAAGTTGTATTTATCATTATTCACCCACTCACATCCTCCACCACCAGGATCAGAACATTCAAAAGTTATGTAGATATAAAAGAATGATTGGAACTGGGATAAAATAAAGCACTAGAAATCATAGAATCTACAAGAACAATACATATAAATTTCAACTTTTCATCCTTTATATCCACAAGTGTATGATGAACTACATAAAAATTTTCTACCCCTCTTCCCTATGATGCAGTCTGAGTCCCCTAAGATGCACCACTCTTCTAATATGGGAACTCTTTCCCAGAAGCACCCCGTCCACTGCCTCTAACACCAAGAAGAACAAAACCCCATCTACCAGACTGAAACGGTGTAGGAGATACCCATCCCACACTCTATATTTCCCTAGATGAACTGTCACTACTCATATATTGTGGGTTTCTTCAGAACTACTATAGATGTACCAACTTTCTATAATATTGACACTTCATTGGCTGTTAGTGACAATGCCTAAAATAGTGTTCCAACCTACTCAACTTGTGAAAAATAACTTGGGTAAGATCCTGAGTAATAGATCCTTTCCCCTATATGATATTATTTACCATGGATTGGTCATAATTCTCAAAACAATACTTCATACCCATGTAGTATATACCTTTAGATCATATAGTATAATTCAAATGTTCTTCACTAGAAGCCTCCTTCAGGTTTCCCTGAGATATGAGAGCATGATACACCACATTCAAAAAAAATTAGCAAAAAGATATTAATTTGGAAAATAATCTCACACTTTATTCATTCCTGTAAACTCCATTCCATAGCTATGTCATCCCCTTATAGCTTTAGAGAAATTCACTATAAGTCAGTAAAGAGACTGACATAGTCCAGCAAGGATATACTCTCATGAGTCAACCATATGAACATCTTCCCTCTCCTATCATAGTGTCTTTGGATTAATGTTCTGCAATAATATCTCTAAAAATAATTTCCATTCCTTTCTCTTATACTGCCCAGTCTAAGCTTGAAAATAAAAAGAGTTCTTCACTTAAAACCATAACATGCAAGCATCCAACTTGACCAAATTCTTAGATGGAGTCTCTAAATGGTCAAGTATTTTATGAATGGAATGAATCTAGAACTCAATTTTCTCAGGTCCACCCTCTCTAGTAAAATGTGAAGGGTATTGTTACTAAAACTTCTATGTTAGGTCATACATAATATTCACAACACACTCTGGTTCTCTCTATATAAACTATAATAATAGAGAAAAGTTCTCATGGGACTTCTCTTATAGTACTTTTAATGACACTATCGGTGGCTCAGGTTACACTGTAGGAGGATCATCAACCACCATGTCCTCCTATTGTGTTCTCAACAAGAGTATTCATGGATGAATATTTCAATAATTCCAAAAAAATGTCTCATGAAACATAAAACAACATTAACACATTCATGAAATAGGTATTCACAATAATCCATATAGTCATTCCCCCAAACACCATCACATGGTCAAAACCAAGGAACTATAACTACCCTTAACCATCCTATGTCACGGTTAATAAAGAGTAAAATCATTCTCATTATTTATGTTTCTCATTAGACATAGATTTATTTATACTTTTCATACTTTTAAAAATTTTAATTAATGTAAGGAAACCTTTTTAATTCCAATTACACATGAAAGGAATAAAATATCAATTTCAACAAATTACCCAAAACTCATTTTCCCATGCCTTTTGAAAATGATGCATGAAATAATAATAGTAACGAGTGACTAGAATGATGAATTCATACCAAATTCCTATGACATATTATGCTATGAGTCAAATCATAAAAAATCTCAAAAGTAATTATCATAGAACATAAAAAGTGAGTTACTCATTGTGAAATAACATCCAACAATAACAGCACACATCAATAAAAAAATCCCACCACGAGTACTTGGATTTAACCCTCGTACATGGGTTAGATACTGCCATGAATGTGAATTTGACCAAGGCCAGACTCATCATATTCTACTATCTACATTTCCAAAATAGTATGATAAAATAAAGGATAAAACCAGCCTTTGATACCACTTTGTAACATCCTGACATGGGTTCCGCAAACTGGCGCCCCGAGATGGTGGGTTATGTGACCTTAGGTGTGCCTCCCCATATAACAGAGGCTTTCAACTAGTTTCTATGGTCTAATATTGATCATGGGGAGACTATACCCTCTTTATAAAATTAGAACAACCACGAAAATAAATAAGAATAACCAAATGATATAACCAAAAACCAAACCCCACTAGTCTCACATGAGGATCAAATAGAATATACAATATACAAAAATAAAAAATAGATATTACATACCAAGTACATTTATTTTTTCAATATTCAAGACACAAAACAATTAAAAAAATGAAAACTCCCAATCGGGTCCTGATACCAAGTATGATTCCCTCATTCATTCCCCATCCTGAATCAACCATCAAACACAGGTCAATTTATCTTATCCTGTCCTGAAAACAGGATGTCTATTTGGGTACTAATCAGGTATCCCAAGAATGGTGCAACTACAACCTGGTAGGTGACCACTAATAGAATCTAAAACAATATCCAATCAAACTAGTGTATGAAATTTTATAAAGAATAAAGTACAACTAATAAAGTAAATAGTTATCACATTTCATTATCCTATAATTAACCACAAAACCCACAGGTTCCCAAGGACACCAAAACCCTCAATTCCTTATGTGGCCCATGTAGAGTCTAAACTATATCAGAATACTATGTTTATCATTTATCATTTAATTTCAAATAATATCTCAGCCAATTGGAACCATATTCCAATGCCAACTCATGGGTGAAGAATGACATTTCAAACAACCCTTGGGTATTCAGAGCCTCATTCCCTATCCGGAACCTCAATTTCATATGGGCATTTGGAGCACTGGTCCCTATCCTACACCTCAATTATCATATATGGGTATTTAGATCATCATTCCTTGTGCCATACCTCATTTATCCCATTTCGTTATTTGGAGTATCGATCCCTATCCCACACCTCATTTATCACATATGGGTATTTGGAGCATTATTCTACGTCCCACACTCATATATCAATTAACCACAGATATATAACATATATCTGATAATTCTAGGTTAACCAACATTAACCCCTTTTATAAAAATCACACAACGTGGAATAATGTTATAGTTTTCACAAAAAAACTTGGTTCATCAATTTAATCACATGGAATAATATGAAAAATTAACTATTAACATATTGTACATCATTTAGACATATAACCCATTATCCCATTATGTTCAATTCAAATCTTCACTTAATTTCCCTTTTCAATTAATTCCTAATCATATTAGTTGAAAAAATACACAATCCCAATTCCCATAAATTCCATAACCATAATAATTCATTAACTAATTAACTAATTAATTAATAGAATTCCACCAATTTACAATTTCCCTAAATTTTACCCAATTAATTATCACATGATAATTATATTAAATCATTTCAATCTTCAATTCCATTAAACTATTAAATAATATCATTGATTGACTAATTTCATAGCCTCATTAATCAATCAATTCCGTATCCCATTAATTAATTAATTAAATTCATTAATAAATTTCTAAAAATGCAATATAAACTATACAATAAAAAAATCAAGACTTTGGTAATTGGATAATATACCACATACCTCAGCATTTTTGAAAAACACTCCCAACATAAATCAACAATTGAAACTGAACAACAAAGATCAAGATGATGAATGAGTTCTAGATCCAGAACATAGATCCATGATCAAACAAATAAATATCCAATAAACCTAGATATAAACCTATAACTAATGATGGATCCTTTATATACCTAAACAGAGAGAAGGGAGAAAGAAAAAACTAAACAGGAAGAAACCATAAACCCAGAGAGGTGCAGATCCATCCATTTTTCCATTGATTCATCGATAACGGTGTTGGAGATCCCCATGAATTCATCCAAAATCCTAGAAAATGAGATTAATAGGTTAGGGTTTAATTGGGTTGACTCAAGGTGAAGTCTTTCAGGTTCATGATTTTTGAAACCAATTTTATTATTAATTATACCTGAATACATGGTTTCCTAGGTAGGGGCGCACAATTTGAAAAACTATGTGCCTAATTAGTGCACCAATTCTTGGGGGTAGGGGGTGGGGGTGGGGGTGGGGGTGCATCATTAATCATAAGAGGTGGAATGGTTGGAAAAATCCCTTTGAGAAACCATGTAATCCCTATATTTTTTGCGGTTTCATGGTTTTCTGGGGCAGGGAAAATGGTTTGGGGAAACTGTGCTCTAACCATGCACATCCCAAACCCCCTTTAAAAACTTATAACTCTCTCCCAAGCACACACAAGATAACTTCCAAAACGAAATATACTAATAAAGGAAGAAGAGTACCAATAAATGTGCTCGAGACACCTTCAGAAAAGGTCGATATCTTACAATGAAGGATAAGAGGTACCCTTTTAAAAGTGTGAAGAGGGGTACTTGAGGAATTATATAATGTATTAAATTAATATAAACCAATTTTCCTGAAAAAAATGGGTCCAAATTTTTATAATTCAAATAAAATATTTTGATGATTTGATATACTATATTATAATAAATTTTCATAATTTTATGTAATTTTTTCACTGTTATCTAATTATTTTAACACACATCTAACCCAACTAAAAATTTCTACAAAACCAATATTTTTACTCTTTAATGGTGAAAATATTACTATAAAAAGTAAAGTGAACTGTAAATGGACCATGGTTGATATTTTAAACCATATTCAGTTAACTTCCATGTATACAAAATTTTAATGAATTTTAAATCATTCAATAAAATATTTTTTATTACGAAATATCATTAATGTCATTTTTGAACTATTCATTTAATTTTACATTGAAAAAAACATGAAAAAAAGTAATTGAATTATAAAAATTTAAAACATACATAATATGTTATTTTTATGAAACAAAATCCATGTAAAATGATAATTCATTCTAATTATATTAGATTTATATTTTTAAAATTATTTATTTCACTTTTCTACTATTTGAATAAATTATCGGTTAGAAGTGAGTAAGAATTTAAGGTAATTATTTAATCACTGAAATTTTATAATAAATTACATTGATAATAAAATTAATCATATTTAAAATAAAATTTTATAAACAAACATATTCTCTTTTTATCCTTATGTTAAAATATTAGAGATATTAAATTTAAGAGATTGAGATTTTGTATTTATTTAGTTTATTAAATTTATATAAAGAAATAATAAAATTAAAATGGGAAATATTTACCATATATTCATGTCTTTTATGGAAATAGATGAACTCCACTCATCCAATATGTTAAAATAAAAGTGTTTCAAAAATTTTGGAGTCCTGTCCCATAGTTTTTTCCATATTTTACCAATTTTACTCTCATTGAGGTTTCAAATATTTACCAAGTATAATATTCATCATTAAAAAAATAAAAGGGGACAAATTAAAAAAATGTAATCTAATTATTTAAAATATGGGTTATATTTTTAAATATTAAATTTCTATAGTTTGAATAAACTCATTTTAATATAAGTGCGAAATGTGTGAAGAAAACTATTTTCTAGAAACAAAAAATTTGAAGCATAAATCTGGTTTTATTCTTATCACATGACTATAGAAAACAATATATGAATGATAAAAAATTGGTTTAATAAATAATATATATATTTCATATAAATAATTCCCCAATAGTGATTAATTTATTTTATCAATATAAAATCAAAATGCACGTATAAAAACAATTTATCAGAAAAAAATATTATTTAATTTCTATTGATTTTTTTTATAATTTAAAATAATTTATTTACCAATGAATTCATTTTATAAATTTTTATCCAATAAAATTATCATAATTTAGTCAGTATTATTCTAACCCATCAATCCATCTACTAAGTGGTAACTTTCATATTAAATAATAATATTTTAATAGTATATTATGATTCATTCAAACCCAGTGTTGTGTGTATCAAAGACTATAAAATAAATTAGATATATTTTAAAATTAATATATCATAAAATATCTGGGCATTATATCCTAATTCCCTTAAAATAAATTTTACCCCAATATTCTCTCACTCTAATACAAACAAACACAGATATCTCTATTTCATCATATCCACAGTTTCCCAAGTAGCATTTTCCAATTTTGGATTCATCTAGAGAACTTAACCAAGTGAGTATTCCTATTCCTTAAAACTATATCTCTAATATATTATATTTATATAGTCTTTTATTCATAGGAATTATTATTACATTGTGTTATAACCTCTGATTTCAGTGCATGCGATGGATCAGTTATGTACTTACTCTATAGAGATTTTTGGAAAATATCATGAACATGAGAGTGGTTTTGTGGAAGCACCAAGTGATAATTTATAGTCTCTATTGGATCACGAATCATAAATGGAAAAATATACGAAGCTCATAGATTTAATTTCTTTTTGAATCTCATGACCTTTTTTATGAAGAAACTAATAGGAATATATTCTCATTAACTTTAATTTCTAAATCTAACAGATGATTATCATCATAACTTTGTTGTTGACTATGAGCTACCAAAATCTATTTCTAATTAGATATGACATTCTCTACCATTAACTCTATTATTTTATTACCAAATATATATATATTTATGAAAATTCACCCAAATAATTATATTTCTTTACTTTTTTATATATTTGGACTTGTAAGGAGGCATCATTATTCTCATATAAAACATATGGTTTTAAGAAAAATAAACTACAGGAATGTGTTGACACAAACCAACTTTCAAATCCATATAAAAAGATATCAAAATATCCTCTATGGTTTTAATGGTACTTTAAAAAAATCACATATCTAAGGATGATAAATAGTATTGAAACTCAACTTTATATTAGTAGCTTGCTGAAGAGTTCACCATAACATTGAGGTAAAACTATGATTTTTATCAGATAATACAGAATGTGGTAATCCATGAATCATAACCACTTCCTTATTGTATATTCAATAAATACCATTAAGTGATAAATATGACTACTTTTAGAGGACCATTCAATAACTCACATCTTTTATGAATGCATTGATACACCCTCTATTGTGATTGTATGATTGAAAAATGAAACTTTTTACAACCAAAATTCACACATTATAAACCTTCATAAAATATCTCCTTCTTTTGGGTTTTCAATACAACCATAAAGGTATCTTAATGATCTTCCTTTCTCTTTGAATATATAATAATATCATCTATAATGACTACTATAATATATTCAAGGTAACATTAAAGGACTCTATCCATTAAATCCATGAAGATATAAGGGAAATTAGTAAGACCCAATGGAATAACAAAAAATTCATAGTTTCCACACCTTATCTGGATTGATGTCCTGGGTATATCCCACTTCTTGACCTTTAATTAATGATATCCAGAATGACGGTCAATATTGGAAAATTATTTATATCCACATAGTTGATCAAATAAGTTGTCAATATGGGGTAGATGATACTTTATGTTTATAGTAATAATACTATGTTCTCAATAATCAAAATAGAGTCACAATGATCAATCATTCTTATTAAAAGAGTAAAAATTGAAAACCCCAATGACTAAATTTTCTTAATGAATAACCTTTTAAGATTCTTATAGAGTTGCATCTTCAATTCCTATAACTAAATAGGGGCCCTTATATATGTAGTATTTGAAATAGTTGTAGCACCAAGTATGAGTTATACTGAACATTAAAATTCAGGATTTGGCTGAATAACATCAATCTATTCTGGAAATACATTAACAAACTACAACAAAATTGTCATATTGTTGATTCTAAGTTTATCATCATCCATCTAAGATAAACACATCTTTTGAGTAGTAATCAAGACCAATGTAATGGATGTGATTTCCATTATAAGGTTATTTTTATCGCACCAATAATAATGATCATATATTTGTTTGGAATATTAATTGGGAATTACCTTCCACAAAAATTTATGTGGGATTTATTTAATTGAATCCAATCCATGCTAAAGATAATATCAAGTTACACAAGATGGAGAATAATGGGATTTGTGGGAAGAATATTCCAACAAGAGTCAACTGTAGAAGTATCATAGACTTGATATGTGATCACCAAACCATTAAGGGTTTTCAAAATTAATTCAACATCTAATCATTGAGGTTGAATCATGATACCATTAGAAAATTATTTTTTCCTAAAAGTGTGTGTATACCTAGAATCAAATAAGACATTATCACTTCTAGAGTTGATGGTGAGAACACCTTTTACCAATTCATTATCCACATCTACAATAGTTATTACAAAATATTTAATTTTTTTCTTAATATGTGGATGATATTGATAAATATTAGTAACTTTTAGGTTTGATCACTAGTAATAATTTTTCCAATATTCCATTCATTTGAAATATCGATGTTTGTATGGTCTATTCTAAGGTGATTTCATTACATTAAGAGATATCTTCTTCTTCCCGTCACATCATCATTAAATTTCATCATGATTTTCCTTTAAAAAATTTAAAATATTTACCTATCCCCTTAATGAAATTTCCTCTACGTTTTGTTCCACACTTAAAGCAAAAATAAACTCACTTCATCATCTCTCCATGGTTTTTATAATTTCCTCTAAATTACCTATCTATTTTCTTATCAAAATAATGGTATTTATGGAAAATACAATCTCCATTTCTAGTTTTATAGAGCATAAAATGATTTACTTATAGAAACTCATTTCCGATAGGGATAATTTCCTTCAGAGACATAATTTTAAGGCACTGAATAATAGATCAATATTAATTTTGGGCTTGAGGATATTACCATAATCCTACCTTATAGGTCTTGAAAACAATACTCATAGGAAATAATTAATTCATAATCCTTATAATTTAGATCAATGAATTGGTTCTCTATTTTCATATAAATAATATGAGTAATTTTACTTATTTAAAAATAATCTCTTATACTCATCCAAATCCATTGAGTCAATTTCTTTATATTTCCCCATGTTCTTGAAAATATTACACAATTGACCTACTTCCCCTTCAAGATTATAGCAAAAAAACCTTTTCCATATTCCAAACATTTGAAAATAGAATAAATATTTTATGTGGTATTGATCCATTTCATAGAAACTAGTAGATCACTAAACCCAGTAAAATAATGTGGATGTCTCCTCAAGAATAAATTAAAAAAAAATTATTCAAAAATTTACTTGTTTGGAATATCATAGTGATTCATAGATTGAGAAAGTTGGGTAAGAAAAAAGGAAATATTTTTCATTCCATATCCCATAACATTTGATTTTTCAGGTTTAAAATAATTTCATTATCCATCACATTCATCATTACCATGGTTACATTGGGTTCCAAAAATATAATAAAACCAAAAAAACATTATGTGTTAAATATTAAATATAACAGAAAAACACGTAATCCTGAATGATCATTTATAATATTTCTAAATCTTGACATCCTTTTCCCAATATACGATAACTTAGGTTTGACATATGTCATCCATAATCATCATTCATTCAAATCCTTCATGATGGTTCATAAGGAAAAGGTGAATTATCACAAGAATGTCCCCTAGGAGTGTAAAAATTGGTGCACAACAAGGGAAAATTATCTTTGAACCAAAATTATGTTAGAGATATACTAGAATAATTATTTGTAGGTTAATTACCCCTAGATACATCTGTGAAAAAACAATATCCACTAGTAGTGTCCTGAAATGGATGGTTTTTTATAAAAATCCACACCCCTTTATTTACCATAACTCAAGAAGTTCTCCTATACAAAGGATAATCCTAATGGATCTCAATAATATTTTCTCATCCTATATTAAAAAGTTAACTAAAACTTACTTGGATACCAACTACAAAAAAAATTATTTTCTACATAAGTATCATATCTTTTTAGATGAATTTTCAAAACATAAAATTATAATCAATGCTATATTCTTCTAGGTTCTCTATCTTTAAAAAATTGGACACATAAAAAACTTGTTAATAAGTGAACTAAATCATCTCCCATTAAGTTACTCATAAAAATCACCCATCATAGACATATCTTTCTTAGTGAATTTCATTATAAGTTAGAGAAAGAAAATAGAAAAAAGTGTGAGGTCAAATTTCTAGTAAGGGTAAATAAGGGAGATATCAATGAGCACATATGTATAATATAAGAATAAGGGTAAGAGAATATTAACATAACATTTTAAAACCATACCCAACATAAAATATATTTTAAAATTGAATCATGGTATAAGGCCTGACTTTTCATAATACATTAATCATAAAAGGGATCAAATTATAGGATCTATTAGACTATAATTTTGGAATTACACATAATTTTATGGAATACAAAAAATAATAAAAAATCATTTCCTTAGTAGTTAAGGATTAATACCAAGACTATCCTTGTGGGATGGGTTCACTCCCCAACCAATGTATTTTTCAAGTTTTAGTACCATGATTATTATTATTGATAGAGTCCCCATACTGAAATTGGTTGAATACCTATTCTAGTTTATATTATATAATGATATATCAATATTTACCTAATGCATTAGAGGTTTATATAATTCTAGGACTACCCATCACATAATGAAAATATTAAATATGTGTTCCAAAATATCCTAAAAAACTCATAATACAATAACCTATGAAAAGGAAACAAGTTTTTAAAAAATTTCATCATTTCATCATATCATAACCCATTGAAAATAAATTAATTTCACATATATATATATATATATATATCATTTCATCACAGTATAAATTGTGGAAAATAAATTGTTTTCATAAATAATTAACTCATGGGAAATAAATAGGTTTCATATTGTCCTCATCATAAGATATATAAAGAATGAAATTGGATTGAATCATTAGATCATATCCTCATTAAATCATATGTAACATTAAATTATTTCATCTCAGATGAAAATTCCTTTAAAATATCAGCAGGAATATTTATTTTGGAAAAAAACGTTTCCACGTTGAAATCACTTCTTTAAAATCTAAAAGTCACTAAAATATAATGGAAAATTTTTTCTGTGAAAATAATCTTAGAAAATTTTAAATTATGTTTCACATAATTTAGTGTTCATGAAGGTTAGAAAATTTTTTCTCACAGTATCAGTTAAATTAAGTATTCTTTCTAATTTTTTTGGTAAACAATTAAAATGCATGTCATTCAAAAAATTATAAGGAGATTCCATTTAAAATATTTATTAAAAAGTAAATCACGGGTGACAATAGCTTTGAAAAATCAATAGGTAATAGTAAAAATATTCTTTAAAATATTTTTAGTGATCATGTACATGTAAGAGAATGCATTTTCAATCAAAGTGAGATATAAAGTCAGTTTTTTAGAAAACTATTCTTCTGGCCTCTTGAGTTTATAAAGAGAAAAAAAAGTATTGCTAAGATTTATTAATAATAAATAAATATAATATAAGAAAAATAATATCATTCTTGGGGGATAATTTATAAAACCTCATCATTAGAAGCATAATCATAAAAAATCCTGATAAACTATGTGATTGTAATAAATATTCTTTACCAGTAGTTAGAATTTCATTAAAATCTCTTTAACATCATGTATGATCAATTAAAATTTATTATAAATCTATAGAAAAATATTTTAAATACTCTAAATACCATATATGGACTAATTATAACATTTAAACCACATTTTATTAACAATTACTTATTAAAATCATCATTTTTAAGTGTCAACCATTTATTTTTTCATGAAAATTTCAGGTCATTCATTCTGATCCATACACTTTGATCCTGGATGAATCATATTCAGAATTATAATAACTATATAAATATCATATATTCTTATTATATATGTATATTTAAATTCATCCATTTAGGATAGTGAAAAAAATGAATTACACCATATATGGAGATGGTAGGTCGTACGTACGTATGAATAATGTTTTCCATTTTTGATGGATGAAACAGAAATAGGTAAATAATAATTCACAAGTATTGGATCAGTTTAAAATCATATATATCCTATGTATTAATCACATCAATCTTTAGTTACGCTCATTTATATTGGAAACCAAAAAATATATCATATCGTTACGTGGAGGTGGTAGTCCACACGTACGCACGAGAGACATAATCATCTTCAAATGGATGGGAGGAAGGTGGATAATAGTTGTTACATAATAATAATAAAAATATAGAATATCTAATATAATTAAATAATTATTTTATAATAGATACCATGGATTTTTTGTATATATAAGAAGAAATAAAATTGAAGACTCTTAGTTAAGTGTTATGCCTCTTCCTTAAGAAATCAATTTTGGATTGTCACGTAATCCATGAAATATTGGTATTTGGGTAATGAAATAATATTTATCATGTGGGTAATGAATCTAATAAGGTATTATAGCTGGATTTTTCAAAGGCTTAAGGCATAAATATTGTGAAAAATGAAATAGAGGAGGCACCTTCTATAAATGAAGATAGAGGAAGTCTATGTATTACTGAATGTCTTAAATTAATATAAATAACTTTTTACATAAACATGATAAAAATGATATAATTAAAAAAATGATCAGGATTATTCTAAATCATCTAATATAAAAAAAATTTAACATATTTATGTGATGTTTTCACCCATATGTCCATGTTTTAACACCTTGTTAACCCTTTTCATAATTAACACAAAACTAATGGTTTTTTACATTATAAATCTCAATATTGTTAACATAAAAATGAAAGTGAACCGTAAATTTTAAATGGTAGATATGCTAAACAAAATCCCATTTAATTGATTGAATATAATATTTTTATGTATTTTAAATCATTTAATAAAATAATATTTATTCTAAAATATCATTAATGTAATTTTTTGAACTATTCATTTTATTTGACATTCAAAACATCTTCTCATAAAAAATAATTTGAATATAAACCATTAAAACTTCTATAATATGTTATATTCTTCTATAAAATTTGAGAAAATAAATATTTAATCCATGTTATATTAATTTTAATATTTTAAATATTAATATTTTAGTTTTTTATTAGTTTAATATATATTATGGTGGAGTAGTTTTAACATATAAAGGTAATTACTTAATCGCTAAAAAGTGAAAATAAATTACCGTGATATAAAAAATTAAATTATATTAAAAATAAATATTTATAACTGAATTTATCTTTTTTTTATTCTTATGCAAAAATATTATAGATATTAATGTCAATAGAGTGACATTTTGTATCTATTCAATTCACAAATTTATAGATAGCTCATAACTAAAGAAAATTGTAAACAAGTTTCCATATATTCGGGACATGGATGGAAATGGACGAAATAAACTCATTAAATAGGAAAAAATTCATGAGTTATTGAATTTTTAAAGCCTTATCCCAATGTTTTAACCCCATTTTACTTGTTTTACCCTCAACAGAGTGCTTTTTTTGAAAAATTTATTATTCACATTGACTAAAAATAAATGAGACATATTCACCAAGTTTTAATATCTATATAAAAAATATGGGATCTATTTTTCAATATTCTATTTCTATAAGTGGAATAAATTATTTTTTAATTAAGCTTGTAAAAAGTGATGAATCTTATTTTTTATGAAAATTCATTGACAAGTGTAAAACTGAATCTATTCATATTCCATGCCCAGAAAAAACATTAAATGAATATTAAAAAATTTAGTTAAATATATAATATATATGATTGTTTATAATCATTCAAAAATTGTGATTAATTTAATTTATTAAGAAAATAATACATTGTGTGCATTAAAATAGAGTTTTAGAAAAACATTTCTTTTATCTTCAAACTATTTTTATTCGCCTTTATAATATATTGATAACCAAGGAAATAATTTTATACCTGTTTAAAACATAAATTTTTCAAAATATATTTCATCCTATGAATACTCCCCTATCCAATGGATAGGTGGTAACTTACACATTAAATAATAATATTTCAATAGTATATTAGAGATCATGCAAACCTAGTGTTTCATTTATCAAAAGCTATAAAAGATATTAAATTCATTTGAATGAAATATCTTATAAATTCTTAGGGTGTAATATCCATTCCATGAATGACACATTTTATGGTTGAGGTATATGCTTCATAAAAATGTGTTTTTCTCCCTCTAACCGAGGGACCTTCAAAAAAAGGGCCTTCCAAAGGATATCGATGCCTCAAGAGCAGTGTGACAGCAAGAATAAAATGATCTGGTGCAATAAAATTTCAATAATGTAAATCTTTTTAACTTGGAGTATAAGAAACCATTCAGTTTTCATAGATGATGATGTTAAATAGATGGGCGTCAATCTAGCCTCCAGATGCCACTGCTCAAATACTCAGCATGAGGAAAATGTAAATCACCTCTTCTTTGAGGGGGAATGGGAACTTGTGGATTGTAATTACTTTAGTTAATTCACTACAATATCTTACTAGTAAATTCATTGTACGGAATTTTTTGAGTGATGGTTTCATGGTTTGAATACCAAGGGTTTGGAAATAATGGAAAGATCTATTATTCTGAGCGTGGGATGCTGGTATATATGGTAGGCCAAAAATATGTCCATTTTTTAGAGAATTATATGCAGAAGAAGATCCATCATCATGAGAACAAGGTCCCTCCTCATCGACATGGTCTATAATATTAATAACTGGTGTGAGGCTCCCACTCTACCATTTCTATATGTGAGGGTGCTTGTGGGGCTACCTACCATTACAGAGCCTTAGGGAAAATTGGTGCATTATCAACTGCTAGTCACTAGTTTCAAACTCAATGTAGATGGTTCATGCATTTTGGGAGTTATGCGACATGGAAGGGTTTTCCGTGACTACTAGGGGAGTGTCTTACTTACTTTTACTACCAACTATGGACACTATATCTCTATCTAGGTGGACGCTAAAGAATTATACATGGTGTGGAACCTTTGTGATTAGCATAATATCTCTCTTTCCCAGGTAGAAACTAATTCCATGATCATTCTTGAATAAATGCATGGAAAAGGATCTGATCTTTGATTGATAGACTACATCACCAGAAAATGAAGATCCATCCTCAATAATAACATTTAGGTTCTCCATACCTAGTCGGAAGGCAATAGGGTAGCAGATCATCTTGGTTCTAAGAATGTGGTGGATTAGGGCTCCAGCATCACATTCTTCACCTACCCCCATTTCTTGAAACCATAGGGGGTTAATTTTATTAAAGGGATGGACATGGTATTCATTACATTAGGCCTCCCTAGGCTCTGTTGTGTTTTTGGTCCCTATTTTGGTTGTATGACTTTTTTTCTTAATAAATATATAACAATGATGCTGGTGTTGCACAAAACCATTTTCGTTGAATCTTATACCCGATCACGTTACATCAATCCTAGGATGGGAAATATTCGGGTTGCTTAATTCTAATAATAGGCCCCCTATAACCAATCCCTCTTCATTATTAATGCTTGGAATACCATCTACACCCATCAATCCCTAGCATGGGATAAACATCCAAACATGTGCATAATCCCCAATAATTATCTCATATATCTTAAGTAGTGCAATGGGGATCCTACAAGGTGTAACACTAAAACATGTACTTGTTAAAGGAAACCAACATGTTCTACCCAATAATCCATGATCATCACAAGAGTGTTAAATAATAATCCCAATTAAACCCCAAATTATTTACCCTTTCACAACATGAGTTTCTTGAGTGAATGAAATTAAAAAATAGCTTACCATATATAAAAAAACCTTGGATTCCTAATGTTATAATCCCAAGAAGCCCCATGTTGTGTGCATGAGATATTTCATGCGATGATAATGAGATGATACATATATTAAAAAAATACCAATGTTAAATCCCCACACTATCTGTTGTTGTCTCTCATTTTGAAATATATTTTTACTCAACGAACGATGTCAAGAAACATGGTATGGTTAGGTCACATGATCTCAAATTATGCACGAATAAATACATGGGATTTTACCCCGTATTATAGTACGGTATATAGGATGAAACATTGAGTTTAATTATCAACATTACCACCACTCCATGTCCCACAAGGAATGTATTATCTCTTATGCCTGATCATCTTGATGGATCTTACCCCACTTTTCACTAATCTATCCACTAGTCTCTTTCGAAATTTAAACTAGAAGTTTTCCCCCACTGGCTTTAATATATGTGTCTTTACATACATGATGAGCATATTTTTATCCATCCCTATTGGTCATTAAACTATTACTAACTAGTACATGAAAAGTGTATGTGGAAGAATCCTCAATGAATATTAAACCATGACCAAATTCTATGTGATAATCCCAAGAGGTCCTATGTGATGAGCCTATTATAAGCCACACCTAATGATTTAGAAGCTCATCCCCTAATGACAAGCTAGTGTATCCTTATGTGATGTCCATAAAAATACCATGCTATAATAATATAATCTATTGACCCTTTCCGTAGGTGAATAAAATGAGTTCTTTACATATCTTGAAGATCATTAGATGCACCACGTGAAAAGCCTGAAATGGATTATGTGAAAATCATACTAATACTATGTGATGATCATGGTATATCATTGTAATCCACTTGGGTGAAGATCATATGAATTTTTCCTCTAGAAATGGGGGTGACCTTATTTTTTTAAGGTTCAAACATTCCAATTGGTTTCTAACAGGTTTACTCGTAGAACCGAAAACATACAATGATTTTATATCCATTTGGACCTACATTCCAAAGGTAGGTGCTCATTAGTTGTGGACCGATGAGGCTTAAGAATTTCCATTTGTCAAGAGGATGGGAGTTCAGACTCATCACACCATTTTGTGGGGAATTATTACACACTCCGGGACTCTCTTATATATTTAAGTTATGTTCACGAATCCTTATTAATTCACCAAGTAAGAAAATGAATTTTTATTTTAGATTTTAGAAATAAAATATTGATACGTATGAGATTTAGATAATCTTTTATATGTATTCGAGGTTATTCATTTTATATAGAATCATCCATATGTATTAGATATTCTTAGTCAATGATATCCTTCAATACATTATATAGAAATCTCTTGATCATTATGATGACCATACTGGTTTTAAAGCCACTCAGTGGGGCACTTGAAGTTTATTTTCCTTAAAAAATATAGGGATTATTTCATAGTTGGGATCATACCCATAGATGGGATACATACGTATCCTCATTAAAAAGTAATCAGAACCCACATAGTTCGATAATAAGGATATAGTTTAACATCATATGGGATGGAAAATAATTAATGAATGATGGGCTTGAACCTTAGAAAGGCTTCCTACATACTATACATTTAAGGCAGAGATCAAAGTCCACGTAGTTAGGGTAAGGAAATATGGGACTTATTCATGGTTAACAGCCCAAAAAAGGATTCATGATTACCTTTACACTCTAATCTCACATGAGTCATGATCGGTGTGAGAAATAAGAGGTATTAGTAAACCTGATGATCATGCCATGAAAGAGGCAGTAACAAGAAATGATGTGGGGCTTACGTGTGTATGACTTCCCAAGTAAATGAATACCATGACTTACTTCAAGAAATAATCACAGGAGTAGGGTTTATAAAGGTATTTGTATTTTATGGAGATTTGAAGTCTTAACTCGGGGTATACTCCTAAAGAGGATGCCCAAATTAAAAGGGAACTTATGACTGGGGCCTATTCCTGAGAAGGAGGCCCAAATAAAAAGGAATTTAATACTGGGGATTACTCCTGAGAAGGAGGCCCAGGTTAAGGGAACTTATGACTGGGGCTTACTCCTAAGAAGGAGTCCCAGGTTAAGGGGACTTATTATTAGAGCATACTCTAGAGAAGGAGGCCTAGGTTAAGGGGACTAATGACTGGGGCTTACTCTTGAGAAGGAGGCCCAGAATCAAAAGATCTTATCATCTTAAAGGATGAGGTTATGGAGGAAACATCTAACCATAGTGACATAAATCTTCAAAATTCATGAGGTTTTGGGAGAGGTTCTCACAAAATTCCTTTCAGATAAGGAACCTAACAAAGGAACCATGCCATAAATGTCTTTGAAAATAGGTTTGAGGGCTAATATCTTGAATAAGATAGGTGAACGGTTGAGAGGAACCCAAATAAAGTTGGCGCGCAAGTGTTGTCTGTACAAATCATTTGGTGCTCAAGTCTTGTCCACACAAGTGTACTTTCATAGCATGGGTTCACCTGGGTGACGAAGAATCTATAGGGTAATACTTGGGTGAGACTTAACTCAAGCTTTTAGTATTATCCTAATATGTTTCCAAAAGAGAGGCACATAAGTTTCATTGAAAGGACAGGGAGGCATGCAAGTGTTTCCACTTTTAAAGAGGTCCGGACACTTAGGTGCTCATGTGTCGATGAATCCTAAACACTCTGGCCTTATCCTACTCCTTCAAGTCTTCCATTCTAGGTAAAAATTTACCTTAGAAGCATTCGAAAGAGTTGAGTTTAAGACATGGGAAACCAGAGCTTGAATATGAGTTTTTGGAAAATTCATCCTCAAAATGGGGGGCCCATAGGGGCTATTTATAGGCCATCGTGCACCTTGGGTGAAAAAAGAATGTGGAACACAAGTGACTTGCGTGACCCATAAGTGGTGTGCACATGACTTGTGCGACCCATATGTGGTGCGCAAGTGACTTGCGCGGCGTGCATGAAACTTGTGAGACTCCCTTTAAATGGGATCCTAGTCCATGTCGTTGTTACATTTTGATGTTCTTAAAAGGGTGACCCTCTTTGTGTATAATGTATTCCCCCTTTCCATTCATTAGACTCTCTGACAGAAATGAGGGTCAACAAAAGTCCCCCCTCAGAGATGGATATGAAAAGAAAAGAGGATCTGTCTCTGAGGTAAATCCAGAGAACCAAGGGTCTGTGCCGCGTATGTTTGGCACTTAGGTTGTCTGGATCTCCTATATATACAGGCTCATTTCCATGCGAACACATTCAACTATCAGCAAATTGAACTCTCGTCGCACAGGTGCTTCGGTTTTCGGTCTTCGACCTTCTGGATTTTTGTCACGCTTTCAAGGTTCGTCTGTTTGATCTTTGTGCAGATTCAATGGCTCCCAGAAGAATTGGATCAGCTGATGAGTTGGGAAGCAAAAGAATAGATGACATGATGAACATTTTCGGCCATGATTATTATATCATCTGCGACACCACTCTCCTGGATTTGGCTAAGTACTTGAATAAATATCATACCAATTTCCCATAGAGCATCTACTTACCTTTATATGGCCAATTTCATTTACAAGGAGTCAACATTATAGAGGCAAATAATTATATTCCTCATTCATGGTTTCAGACGTACACTAATTTCGCTTTGGAAAATGTTTCAGTTGTAGGATCATTTTCCAATGATGGAACAATGGAGAAGGCATTTATAATGCATCATATCCGATGTGCTTCAGATCTGAAGCCTCACAATCCTGAGCTGCAGCCACATTGATAACCCACTATTTTCGGAAAATTTCAGATGGATCAATCCAGGGGATGGAAAAATATTCGGTATTTTTGTCCTGGAGGAGGTGTGAAGCCGACTTGGATGTGGGCATATTGGGTGCGACAAACCTGTGCAGAGTTTGTCGATGATCTGAAGGGAGCTGTAATACATGAATCCGTTTGGGCTGGGCAGATATATGTCTACCAAAATCACAATTTCGTGCAATATTTAATCAATATTTGGAGCCCATAAACAAATTATTTCTATCTAAATCATGGAGAAGTAGGAATAAATTTATGGGATGTCAACAAGATTTTAGGGGCTCCAATTTTGGGAGATAAGTATGATGAATGCATCCCCCCCAAGGTGACCTAGAATGATTCAGAGAAGACTCCATCTTTGGCTCGAGAGTAAATGAATATTTTCCACAAGCTTATGAATACCAACACCACAAAAACCCACTCCAGAAAAGATATCCATTCAGAGGAGTGGATGAACATATTTCTTATTAAGAAGAAAGTGAAGGGACCTTCTTTCCCTTGTCCTACTAGTTTCCCTAGAGCAGCAAAGAGGGGTGCTCCAGGCACATTTTGGCCAATTTTGGAAGCATGAGAGTTTGATAGGTGGGGGTATGAAGTGAACCAGAAAATTCCAGTGAAGACCCATCTGGTAGGATTTTTGGCTTTTGGTATTAGTGTTTACCATTTACCAGTTCAGGATTCAAAAGGAGGCATGAGGCCGAGGATCTTTGTCGTTGAAGCCAAGCTAGATGAAAGGAATATGGTTGGGTCGGCCACCCCAATTTGGGAAAAGATTCATAGGATATTGCTTCATGTTTATAAGGGTAAGTCTCTTCTAAGAATAGTGGGACCATTCCAAGTTTTATGGGGATGGATCGCCACTCACTTCAGAACATATGCTGTACAAATTGGGGTATAGGTCCCGGGATGTTCTTTTCGGCCATCTGTTCAGGCCTTTTCTAGAATTTTTTTCTTATACCTCAATGCTTATGATATCAATATAAGGCTGAGAATGTTCAAAGAGTTTCAAATCTTTCCTTATGGAAATCCACCAAAAGGGAAATTTGTTGACGATGGAACAACCAACATGGAGTTAAGGGCATATATGCTTGCATGTATAGATGGTACACTGGCCACGAGGATTGATGGAGAAATTATATAAGAGGCCTATGCTCCATAAAAATTCACACATCAATTAATATGTCTGTAGAAAATTGCCATATCCCCTCCGGTTCATGTTAGGTTAGAGCAGAATCCTATGGTTTCTCATCAACTACGGTTGCTGACATCTATGGAGAAGACTGGGGCGGTGTTTGATTTACCACCTGTTGGAGCGATAAGTTGATTTAATACAAGGTATGTCGAGAGGTGGGTAGCATCATACCCGGAAGGGGTACAGAATCAGCTGGTCCCTTGGGTGGGGAAAAAGTAGAGAACCATTAGGAAAGAGAATTTTCATTTGGAAGGTGATTCTTCCTCACCCTGAGTTAATTCACCGGGTTCCTCACTTGGGGCTGATTCACCTGATTCACAGGATGGGGATGATGAGGCATGAAATGCATCAAATTGGTTTTCTAACATATATAATCTACCTCCCATAGTCAAGAGACCTACTCCATCAACTTCTGGTGAGTTATATCATTGAGACAATTTAGTCGTCATTATTTTATAGTGCAACAAGTTTCATTTTATTATCCTTTATCTGTGATTGCAGGAGCTAGGAAGAAGTTGAATTCCCAGAATGGAGGACCCTCCTCGTGGACTTCTGGTGCGCATTCTGAATATTTACGACCATAGGCTTTCCGGACATGGTGTTTTTTATATTGTGATGATGAAACTTCCTAGATGGACTTATGTGAAGGGATGCATATCCCTGGAGTAGGGAATCTCCAGGATTCCACCAACATCCATTATGAGGAAAAACCCAAGGAAGTGGGGGTTTACATCAAAGAAATATAAAAACACCTATATGCCACAGATTTGTCAGTTCCTGTCACCAAACAGGTGAAGGAAATTATGGACCGTGGTACCACTTAGGGGATTGGTCCTTCATTAGACGAAGAGTGGCGTGATTACGTGGCTCCTGAAGATGAAAGTTTTCTTGTTTTCTCATATTTCTATTTTCTTTTAAATTTTAATATAATCAAATCTTTGTTATTTAAGGAAATAATATTCTTCATCCCAAATCTTGTAAAGGAATGAACTACAGAAATCCCATCACCGCGGTATAGCCCTAGTGGCACCGCTCTTGGAGCCACTGAATCTCCTTGTGAACTGATCAATGTATCTCCAGGACAGTAATCCATGGATGAAGAGTTAGATAGGGCGTTTTTGTCTCCAATACATGTTTTCAGATATGATGATTCCATTCCACCCAAAAGGGCCAAGAAGCAAAAGCATAGAAGAAATAAGACCACATTCAAATGCTTTATCAGCAGTGGTAAGTCTTTCTGGTAGTCATTAATCTTAACTTATGAAAAAGTGCTCAAACTTATCGAGGTTGTAGGGGTTTATTCAGTTTCCCCTTCAAGGGAAAGGACTGACCATCCTTAGAGGAAAATCGAGGATGTTGGAGAACAACCACAAGTTCTAGCTCAGAAGGATGTTCCTGAAGAAATACTGAGAGCAGATGAGCTGACGTCTGTTTCTGATGCCAAGAGATAAAATAATTCTGGTAAATTAACAATACATCATATAAATTCAAATGATAAAAAAATGACTTCCATTATGTGATGTTTTAGGTTTGACACATGAACTAGAACATTTGGAAACCACCGAAGTTGACCCCACAACTCTCTGTGAAGAAGCTATCCGAGTTCAGATATTGCCAGATTAAAGTCATGAAGAAGACTTGCCGAGTGCTCCCACTGGTGAGAATAACCTAGGATCTGGGACATCATTGGATAAAATGATGAAACATGTAATTCCCTTTGAAGAAATTTTAGATCATATTAAATTACCATCTGATTTAGAAGATTTTGGAGATCTAGTTATAGAATCTACTAGATGTGAGTTTCATCATTTTTCCTTTAAATCTTCTCATGAATACACATCTAACCTTGTTTGGTTAAAAAAATGTACAGTTCCATCAAAAGAAACTACTGAACCAACTCTTGAAAGGGGTGTAGTCATTGATGTCAACACTATTATTATAGAAACACTAGCTCAAGTAGAACTTAGCACATCATACCCTCCTGAAACCCATCATTAAAATCCTGTTGAAGCTAGGAAAGATGGGGAGGAGTCTTCACAAGTTGCTGATCTACTGTTAGGTAATAGATTATAATATTTGTGGCTTACTTAATCTGCTAGAAAATCAATCCACTTTTACTATCCTTTGAAACTAACCATACTCTCAATTGACCAAATAGGGATTTCAACTTCAATGGATACATCTGGAGGTGAATCCACAACCTCAGCCCAAATAGTTTCAGAAGGTGAAGCAACTAGGGTTAGGGAAGGAGCAGAAAAAAGAACTTCCTTAAGTAATTTAATCCCATAATATGTTCCTCCATGTGATAGTGATACTGAATCAAACCTAGAGGTGAAAAGGTTGCTCCAATTCTTACGCCGCAAGGTATGTAAAAATATATGGAAGATAATATCTGAGGTGCCTCTTGAAGTGCTAACTTTGAAAATTCCATGAATTTAATCCATGTTCATCATGATGGAACTTGGCGGTTTTGGATATCATGAAATCCATGTCGTAGTGAAACAAGTCATTCGAAGGAGGGAGCAAGAGCAAAGGTGCCGTCAAGACCTGATCTGAGCTAGATTACTAATCAATATTAGTGAATTTCAAGGTTTCAGTGTCCTGAACTAAGGCTGATCATGATATAAAGCTAAATGATCTAAGGAAAAAGGTCAAGGAGAAGATTGTACAGAAGTTCCGCCTTCAGCAAGAGCTAGATGCTGTTATTGAGGAGCTTGAAAATCTTCGTAATTCGTTTGAAGAAGTCCAAGAGGATGTTATAAAGCTATCAATGATGCCAAATAAGAACTTCATCAAGCTGAAGAGAGTGAATCTAGTCAGGTAAATGAACTTCAAGTGGTTGCGGATGAAGCTCGGGATGTTGTTAAACAGATGAGAAGACATGTTGAAAGTCTTCTGTAATTTATAAAAGAAAATAGAACAGACCCCATTCTATGGATGTTCTTCTAATATTGTTCATCAATGAAAAACAGTTCATCTTCAATCATGATAATTACTCTTTATTTTTACCTAAGCCAATGGTCCTGGTAAACAAAGTTTGATTTTTACTAGGGTTATATAATCAACCCCACAAACTTTATCTTTTAATTTCTCAATATTTCCTAAATCATACAAAATGTATGTCTAGCGAGCTGGGACTTGACTTTTGTTCAGAGTACCCTTTATAGGTTCCCAATTTAATGAGTACCATGTCTTTTGTTATTGAATGTTTAAAGTCATGCATGTTGGACTATAAACAGGCTAATATTTAAGGTCAAATATCTTTGACCAAATAGATGACATTGACTCAATTCTTGATAATTTGTTTAGAAACATATTACTATATTCATGTATGGAGGGGGAAATTGTAAACTATGACCTGAGAAATTTTGAATCTGGGGAATTACATTGGAAACAAGCTAAAATGCATTAGAGGACACTACTTGACTAACCCGTTATGGGGGATGAATTATGCAGATCCAACTGGGGCATAAACTGCACAGTCAAATAGTAGCATCTTTTGGCTGACAGGTCCATTAAGTAGAAAACTTATGCAATGATACCCAAGGGAACATGCTACATAGTCGGGAAAATGAACTCTCAGAAATTTGAATATATATTTCTAAAACCCGAATAATGTTTTACGGGGATTTAAATTTTCCAAATCATAGAGTTTTCTTTATGGAGAAAGGTACTTGAACATGGATAGGATATTTCCAATCAGAATTTTCAAAGAATTAGATGAATGGTACTTATACGATGGTTTAACCAAAAATTAGGAAAACAAGGTATCTGTGGTTTTAAATAATATGAATAAAACTAGATATAGAAACATTATACAACATAAAATTTTCAGATCGTGAAAAATATTATGGAACAAATATGTTAAGGATGGAAGTTTTTTAGCAGATCCCTACATATCGCCTTTAGGACTAATAGGGACAAAAGAGGATTCTCCTAAGAATGAAGTTACCACTAATTAAAAAACCGGTTATGGAGGTTGAATTATGTAGGGCCAAATGGGGAATAAGATGCATAGTTAAATAGTTGCATCTTTTCGGCTGATAGGTCTGTTATGTAGAGAACTTATACAAGGCCACCTAAGGGACCTTGCTGTATAGTCAGTCAAAATAATTCTCTAGTATCAGACATTTTGTGACAAGAAGTCACGAAAAGGGTTATGGAAACTATGAATATTATTTGTATAATGTTGCGGCTGAGTCCTAAATTGAGATTCTGGATTTCACTGCATATCTCATTTGGATGAGAATCAAGACACATGTAGTTCTTGAAATATAGTTTAATGTCATGCAGGACGAGAGCATGGAAAATTTTAGTTTATGGTCGTATAGATTGAACCATAGTGAGGGAGACACATCATGCATTTTTTATAAACCTGATGTGAATATAGATCAGGGTGTTTCCCATCACACCATGTGCTCCAAGGGGGAATTTTAAGCCAAGGGATCGAAAGTGGAGTTTGGGGTTAGGCCCAAAGGCTCATGGCTGGACTTGAGGAATGCCAGAGTGTTCTTACGTATCCCATGAGGATGGGAATCAAGATGCATGTAGTTTTTGAAATACCCTTTTTACATATTTGGTACATCCAAATGAGGGGTAAAGAAGACTTTATTGCAATTATTGTTAGACCCAATATTAAATAATTGGGTGTCACTACGTATCTCATAAGGATGAAAATCCAGTCATACGTATTTTTTAAAATATTACATGGTTGGATAAAATTTCAATGATGATTCCCCTTGAGTGAGGGTATTATGGATTGTTTCATTTTATTGTCATACAAGACAAAAGTGCAAATAGTTTAAGGTCATATGCATGGACTAGTGCTATGCAGTTTAATGACTTGCAGTAAGGAAAATAGAGGACTGTATAGTTTAATGTCATATAGCTAGGACGATGATACGTACATAGTTTAACGACTTGTTGGATGAAATTGAACCGATATGAATAAGACAGTTGGCAGGGGATTCACGAATCAACATCGTATGTGATGAAGGTGAATCAATGTGAATAAATTGGTTTCGGGCTTGATCCTTAGGAGGTTGTCTACATTCCTGGCCTAGGAGGCAAGGATCAAAGTCCACGTAGTTCAATTGAGAGGGATTTGTTGATCTGGGTGTACTTGAGGACGACGACCTGAAGATGATGTTGGGACTTAAGCGTGGTTAGAAGCCCAGAGAAAATGGCATGGTCGAAGCATATTTTAGGCTCACGTGAGTCATTCTCGGTGTGAGAAATAAGAAGAAACAATAGAACTGATGATCGTGTCACAAAATATGCGACCACGAAGGATGATGTGGGGCTTATGCATGGTTAGCTTCCAGGGGCACGCATGCAAACATTGTTTAAAAGAAAATTTTGCATGCGGTGATCACAGTTTAATGTCATGTGTCACAAACATGAGGTGCTTAGCTGTTTAACGTATAGCAGCTCGGACGATGCATAGTTTAACGCCATGTTGGACGATAGAGGGGAAACAGTTTAATTTCATGTTGGATGATAGAGGCAGCTATGCAGTTTAATGTCCAACACCAAGGACAAAAGGTGTATTTGTGTTACACAAAATTCTTCTTCAAGAATCTTTCATTGGTTGGAGTTGTAATGAGTTCTCCATCCATTAAGATTAATGAATAATCTCCATTGGTGTAGACCCTATGTATTGAGTAAGGACCTTCTCACTTTGGCTCATGATTTGGAGGTTTCTTTCCCGATATCATTGGGGTTGTGAGGACCAATACCATTTCTCCTTGAATGAATGAACGAAGACAAACTTTTTTATTGAAATATTCTGCTGTTCGATTCTGATAGACTTCTAAATGGTGCAGTGTGCACAATATTTTTTCATCTAGTCATTCCATTTCGTCCAATGGCTTTTGAGATTGTTCATCTGTAGAAAATTGATCACAAATGGCAACTCTAAGTGAAGGTAATTGTACTTCAATAGGCAAGACTGTTCCTATTCCATATTACAATGAATATGGAGTTGATCGTGTAGTAGTGCGTGTGGTAGATCGATAAGCCCATAGAGCATGAAAAGGTTTATTAGGACATGAATTATTATCCTTATCCACCATCTTTTGAAGTATGTTTGAAAGATTCTTATTGAAATCATCTATTTGACCATTGGCCGCTGCATGATACTGAGATGAATGGTTGGATATGATATTGTATTCTTGATAAAATTTTCTTACTTTGGATGAACAAAGTTTGGTTCCATTATCTTTTAATATGTTATGAGGAACACCAAATATGGTAATGATATTAGACTTGACAAATATAACAATGATTTTAGCACCGACTTCTTTGAGAGGTATTTCCTCTACCCTTTTGGAAAATAAGTCAGTAGCAGTAAGAATATACTTAAACTTCTTGGCTGTAGCCGAAGGATAAGGTCCTACTACATCCATTCCCCATGTTGCAAATGGCCAGAAGTATTTAGCCATATGAAGCAACTCCAGGGGTTGATGAATGAATTTGGAACATTCTTGGCAAGAATGAAACTTCTTAGTGAAATCAACACAAACTTGCATCATTGAAGGCCAAAAGTATCCAAGCCATCGAATTTGACAAGAAAGTCTATGTCTAGACTGGTGGGAACCACAAATTCCTACATGTACTTCATTCATGACAACCATTGTCTCTTCACTGTCAATACATCTGAAGATTGTTCCATAAAAACATCACTTGTAGAGAATTGTATGGTGATCGGGGCTATTATAAAGAGTAAAATTGACCATACTTCTCCAGACATGTTCTTTCCCATCTCTATCAGGTGGGAGTGTTCCATTTTGAAGGTATTCCCATATATGAGTCATCCATCCTATAATATGACCATATAGTTTAGAAATGGTACTGATGTCATTGATTTCCTCTGTTCTAATTTGAATAAATGGTGAAACTATATGACGATGGGCATTACTGATGATTGTTTCCTCCCGATTTGGATGTGCCAGGGCTGTGGCTACATTAGCCGGTGCATCAGCTTGGGCATTTTGTGATCACGGGACATAAGAAAATTTCGGTTGCAAAGGAAATTCCACCATTAACTCTCTAACTTAATCACAAAAGGGATTAAATCTTCCATCATGATGACATAATCCCCATTGATTTTTTTAATAGTAAATCTGAATCACCTTTTACCTTCAAGTGATTCACATGTTCCTAAAGCACCAATTCCAAGCCTGTGATGAGAGCTTGATATTCTGCTTCATTGATTGTACCAACTTACAACAATAAAAAGGAATTGGGTAGAACATCCTTTTCTAGGGAAATAAGAACGATTCCTAACCCAACATTGTTGAATTTAGGATCTTCCAATTTCTTCCCTGTTGGACTTCTGGAGGCACCATCAAAGTACATTTCACATGTTTGAGGATTATCTTTAATAAAGAAAACTTTCTCTTCTTGAAGATCAATATTTAAAGATGTATCCTATACAGATGGTTGTTCAGTAAGGAAATAGGCCAGAGCATGGACCTTTATTGCCTTTTGAGACACATACTGGATATCAAACTGTTGAAAAATAACTTCCCACCTTTACAGACATTCTATAAGCATTGGATGACTAAGGATAAATTTGAGCGGGTTATTTTGAGATACAAATTGGAAATCATGATGTTGCATGTAGTGTCTCAATTTATGGACTGCAAATATTAATTCTAGGCAGCAGTTTTCAATACTTTAATATCGAGTTTCTTCCTCAGTCATAGTCTGACTAAGATAGTAATGGTTTTATTCATTTCCAGCTTCATTATTTTGTGCAAGTAAGGAACCCAATGATCACTCTAAATCTATTACATAAAGAATAAGTGGTCTTCCTTCAACAGGTGGAATTAATACCGGTGGACTCAAGCGATATTTCATGGGGATATCGAATGCTTGTTGACATTATTTAGTACTTTGGTAGGTGACTCCCTTCTTCATTAATCTGGTGAAGGGAAAACACTTGCCTTCTAATTTGGAAATGAAATAATGAATATAGGCCAAGTTTCCTTGAATTCATCTTAATTCCTTCAAATTTCTAGGAGGTGACATGTCAAGGATTGATTTTTCCTTCTTAGGATCAACTTCGATACCACGATGGCATACAAAAAAGCTGAGAAATTTTCCTGAGGTAACCCCAAAATCAAATTTCAAGGGATTTATCTTCAAATTTTGTTGTCAATGTTTGTTGAATATGATTTCCAGATTGACCAAGTGATCATAACATTGTCTGGATTTAACAACCAAATCATCCACATAACATTCAATAAATTTCCCTAAAAAGGGTTTGAATATACGGTGCATGGCATATTGATACGTTGAACCTGTATTCTTCAGGCCAAAGGGCATTACCTGATAGAAAAACACACCTTGAGGATCTCTAAAGGATGTAGACTCCCCATATTCGGGGGCCATTGATATTTGATTGTACCCAGAGTAACCATCCATGAAGGAAAGATATTCGTATCCAGCTGTTGCATCAATTAAGAGTTCTCTGATCAGAATGGGAGAATCGTCCTTGGGAGAATGCCGATTAAGATCTCTGAAGTCAATGAAAACTCTAATGTGTCCATTCATCTTTTTCACAGGTACAATATTATCTATCTATTTGGTATACTGATCTTCACTGATGATGTTATCTTTGATAAGCATATCAACTTCAGCTTTAATTTTGGAGGCATACGTTGGGTGTGATCTTTTTCCTACTTGCCTAAATCCTCGATGTTCTCCTGGGAAACCCAAATGATGTGTGGCAACATTGAGATCAAGACCTAGAATTTTTGTATAATTCCAAGAAAATGCAAGAGTCATGGCTGCACTAATTAATGTTGGGCATGGATCTTCTTTTGTACCCTGATTTATCTCTCTGAGTTCATCCACAATGGTAGAGATACCCTCTTCAAATGATGGAGGATCATCCCTGAGATTTTCCTCTTCTTCTTCAAAAAGTGTTACTTCTTCTGTTTCTTCTTGCATAGTAGATAACGATGCAGAATTTCCATGGTCAGGGGGGAAGTTAAAATTTTAACATCTTGATGAAGAGACTACCATTTATGACCCTATTTATGATGAAGGGTATTTCTGGGGTAATGGAGTGGAGATGATGGATTGAGAATTGACATCATTGTTTTCATCTAGTATCGCTATAACGTCTTCTGACCTGGTTGATGAAGTATTGAATTGCTGTATTTCAATGGATGAAATGAAGACATATCCATCTAAGATTTCATCATTACTTGGTGAATCAAGAATTTCTCCCATGATATCTAGCTTGGTAGCCATGATTTACATTATGGAAGTTTACATAAGAGTGTCTGGATTTAGGTCTATCCTATCAATTTATTTGATAGGAAACACCTAATCTGTACTCACATATATGAATGGGTTTACTGGAATCTTTTCCAAATCATTTGGAGCATTAATTTTGGTGACCTTCTTTGCCGTGGATTTTTTATTTCCCTCCATGTGATAAAGTTTTGCCTCAATATATTGAGATTCACACGTATTGAATGGGTCCATGTCACCATAAAATGTCCCAATTTGACCATTGAAACAATATTTGAGACATTGATGGTATGACGAAGGTACAACCACATGTTGATGTAGACAAGGTCTTCCATGAAAATTGTTGAAGGCTGTGTCCTAACGAACAACCATGAAATCTGAATTAGACAAAAGGTCTCCAAACTGAATTCTGAGTGTACTCTCGCCTAAAGGTTATTTTTCATTCTTATCATATCCTTGCAACATCAAAGTAGAAATAGATAAATCAGATTCGGTGAGGCCTAATTGATGAAGTGTACAAATAGGAATGAGGTAGACTCCTGAGCCATTATCAATGAAAGATCATCGGATGTCTATGTCATTGACTTTGGTAGATAAATAAAAAGGTCTGATATGTCCACTTACAACATCATCTTCATCTTCATCTATAAAAGATATCACTGCATGGCATTCTATAGGATCATTCTTTATATAGTAGACCTCAGCCGTAGCAATTTTAGTTTTGAATTATTGAGGACTTTACAAAGCCTCAATAAGCGCCTCTTGAAGATCTTTTGATAGATTCATGGAATCCATAATTGATAACTTGGACGGTACATGGGCCAAATGTTTCAAGACATCATACTTTTGGTCCAAAGGTTTGAGTTTCCCATCATAAAAATGTGGGTTTTTAGGTGCCTTGGAAGATTATGCTTTGGTAGTAGATGCATCACATATCAGGGCATGAATTGGAAACACTCCTGACTTCGGTAGATTAGACCAACTAGGTCTATCTATTTGCTAAGAGGAATAATGTGTGACCTCTAACCGGTCTTCAAAAATAAAAGCATCAGGATAGAATCATCCATGTGTGGAAGAACTTTCTTGTTCCTATTGAGCCCGCTAAAGGGATTTTCCATGGGTTTCTGCCACATATATAGTTCTAGCAGGGGTAGGATTGAAATAGTGGATTCTGGAATATCCACATCTTCCTATGTATCCCAGAACTCTATCTATACCTCTAATTCCTCTATTAGATATAGGGAACATAGGCTCATCATAATTGAAACTATCATTGGCATAGGGATCTGTTAAATGAATCATGTTAACGGAACCAAAGATCAATTCTTCATCTGATGAAGATTCTGCCTGATGAACCAATTTAGGCTGTTCCATTTGATGGGGTGGTTCCCATGCTTTTGAAGCAGACAACATAAAATCTGCGAGAGTCAAAGAAAACATAGGCTTTGACATGAGCTTGTCTTCTTCTGAGTGATCTTCTTTCTTCAAATTATTCCACTTTTTTGAGAATTTTCTTTCTGATGAATGGGGTTTTGTTGTGACAAAAATATCAGAAGACACAATTGGTTGATTCAATTGTGTTCGTAAAATGGAATAAGTTTGGTTGATCATTTTCCTGACCATCCAATCATTATATTTCTGTGCATTTTTACTTTTGAATTCGTTCCACTCGCCTTATTTCTCTGGGCCAGTAGTAGCAACACATGATACCTGGGCTATGGAACCTTTCAGTTTTACTTTTCCGGAGTCCACAATCTTTTGTGGGAGGTCTTTGAAGACAAAACACTCTTGAATGGGATGCCCCAACATCTGAATAAACAGTAAATAGTTGGGGAGGTCATCATCTCCTTCCTTGTTCGGCCTTCTTGGCCTTGGCAACTGAACCAGATTGTTTTCCAGATCCGAGATGAAGTAACCAGGAACTTGTTTATTTCGGAAAGAATAAACATTATTCTTTAAATCCTCAAATTGTTTCCGCCTTTGATCTTTTGGATCATCTTGATGAGGCAAGCATTTTTTTTGACACTCAAGAGGTGTATCCCTTCGATATGATGAAGGTTTTGAAGTGGAAGTAGGTACAGGTACTTGTTTAAGTGTAACTGTAGCAGTATCTGCTTTCCCTATTCTCCTTCCTAGAACTGATGGAATTACAAGAGTTTTAGCCTTGGACTTTATAATAGAGTCTTATATCTGCTGAGAAATTGAAGTAAGGTCTCAAAATCCTCCTGTGTATTTCACAGGGATCAATAGTGTGCATAATACATCACATAGATTTTCCAAAGAGATTGGAAACAACTCTTCTTTAGGGAATGATAAACTTAAGGAATATGTTAATCCATTCCAGTGAGAAATGAAATCCGAAAAACTTTCATTTTCCCTTTACTTACAATTGTAAGATAAAAAACTGTCTTCTTTGGTAATGTTGAGCTAAATTGAAGAAGGAATTTTTGACGGAGATCTTCCCACCCAGTAATTGACTGAGATTGCAAACTTGAATACCAGACAAAAGCAGGTACTTATAATGACTGCACAAAATAGGTGAGCTTAAATGCTTCTTGTTGTTGAGGAGTTCCCATCATAAGATTAAAATGAGAAACAAAATGTGTTAAGTACTGATCTGGATCTACCAAACCATTAAAAATTGGGAATATGGTACTCGCAAAATTTGATGGGGGAGGAATTGCATCCATCCATTCAGGGTACGATCTCTTTTCCGATTGAACTAGTGCACGCCATTCTTCCATATATTCCAATCGAGCTGTTAATGACTCCATGATAGTCATTGATGTTTACGAAACATCTGGTTGAATTGGATTTTTGGCAGGTGCAATAACTGGAGTTTTTATGGGTGTGGTGACCAGTACTGTCACTGATGGTAGTATTTCCAGTTGTTGTCGCATATGACCCATAAGATTAGACCTGTGAGGGTGTACTTGTAAAGGGTGTAATTATTCATCCATCCTAGTAGCTGCAACAAATTCCCTTGATTGATTAACTCTAGTATGCTTAGGAGGAAGACTACCTTGATGTAGTTCTACATTTAACCTCCTTAACTCCTTCATTTCTTCTTCTTTTTGTGCGAACCTTTCCTCTAATGAGAGTGATTGTCCATATCTAAAGGTAGGGTGGAATGTAACCTGAATTTTTTCCTTTCCCCTTGTTGGATTCCTTTCGGAGAGGGGGGAGCTGGTTTTTTGAAGAAATACCTAGATTCTGGGTAACCCTTTGATTTTGGGTATGCACACCATCTTCATTTTTTTCCGGTGTATATAGCCTCTTGAACAGGAACTTCTTCTTCTGATTCCTCTGAGTGAGCCTCATGTTCTGGGGGATCAATGAAAATGGAATTGATGCCATTTATCGATGCATAACACATTGCAGCCCTTCTGTCAGCATTTCTACGATACTGTCTTCTTCTATGTCCTTTATGAGACATTTCCTTTTTTTGTTTGATCCCTCAGGAACTTCTTGATGAACAATAATTTGAAAGGAATTTCTTGATAATTATGCTCTGTGTTCCTCTTGTGGCTTCTTCCCTAATCGTGAGAAGACTGAATTTTGCTGAGGAAGAGATTGAGAATTTGAAAATGTCCACAGTCCAGTGGACTGGGGCTGTTCTTATTTTTCCTGCTCAACTCCTCGAATCATATCTGTTGATTCTGAGGGATGGATTAAAAGATCCCCCAAACTGGCAAGCTGAGGTGGATCTTGAGCTTCTACAACTCAAACATTCTTAAAATCTCTCCTAATTTTACACATTTTAGTCTAGAAATTGGCCGGATGCATCATCTAACATCCACTCAAATCACCTGGCTCAGATGACCGTTGGATTATTTCTGACTCTTCTGTTACTTGATGATGCACATGCTCTAAAAAAGAAGCTTGTTCGATATTCTCATTTGCATAATGCAAGAGTAATTTGACAACTTGTTCTTTATATGATTTAATTTGGGAAGAATTAGTTGAGGCCTATTCTTGAGCAAGCCTTTGATTACACAAAAAACCAGTCAGATGTGGCCAGCCATGGGCAATAACATTGCATGATACCAATTTTGGGAGGCATTGTTGATTGGAGAGCACAGTAAAATGCTATGCTCCATGAACATCCCATCCCATGATATGAATACCAGATGGGTCATTTGTAATTAAATGGAACACCCTTTTTAATGCACCAAGGCATGCATGCTAAAGGGTTCACTACTGCTTTCCAACCTTTGGATGTCGGGAAACTGAGAGATATGCCAAGTCAATTGGGGGTTGTAACCCTTCTATTACCTTAACATGATTTTGATATTCATAAAAAGGTAATATTTTCTCTTTTAAGTGACACAGAGTTTTCCACATGTTGAGAAGAATATCCTGAATACAATATTCTTTCATCATTTCTAGAATATCATACTGAGAGTCAGCCAATGTCCAAAACATAACCAGTATCTCACCTTTTGCAAGTTGTTTTCTCATATTCAGCACTTCCTCTTTGTCATTTGATGAAGATTATTCTACCTGATTGGACCAAATATGGTGCTTATTTCTTATTTCATCATATTCAACAATATTGGTAGATAATTCATTTCTCAAATTAAAAGTTGAATGACCCAGGGGTGGTTCGTAGAATGGCCTACACCCCGAGCTATCTTCTGATTGAGAAAATATTTCACCTGCTAGAAATAAGGAATCAGACATGACTGGATTCACATTTTCAAGTGCCCGAAGATAATAGGTCATTCTAGTAACAGAATTGCCTATTGAAGAATTTTCTAGGCAATATGAATTACTAATGCGGAGAGGACTTTCACATCTAAATTCATCATCATGGGGAGGAACACCATGGAAGGTTACAACAAAAGATGAAACCTTTTTCTCCTTGGTCTTCTGGCCATGTATAGGGTTATCATGGCTCTCATATAAAGATGATACTTAGAGATTGACCTAATTTTCATCAAGAAATACTTCATGAGGAAGTTTCTAATAAAGACCTTCAGAATTATTGTTGATATTTCCAGAATTTAGAAATGAGAGATTAGAATTTTGAGCTAAAACAGATAATTTTATGAGGACTTTAAGAACTCCAGTATTGAGAAAGGCCTTATTGCAGATTGGATCTTGATTTTTTAACTGTTCTAAATGGTTTTTTTGGATTCCTTTTTTACTCACATTTGAAACCACTTGTTGATGAAAGTGGTTATTATGGGCAGGTGTATGTTCCTGCTCAAGAGAAATGGTCAGGTTAGGCTGACTATGTCCATTTAAATCTGGTGTATGTGCCCAAATTTATTGTCCGTATGACATGGGGGGTATGCCCCACGCCCCTCTTGAACTAGAACATGGGTGTGTATCTGCTCCGGGTGACATGTTGATGAGTCGCTCCACTGATAGGGATAGATTTTTGTTTCATTCCCTGTGATGTCGTTGAAGTTGTTATAATATTCTGATTGGTATCCAGAATATGGGCATGGATTTGCTTCTTCTATTTCACCTTTTTCAGAATGTTCTTGTTGAATTCAGCTGTCAGAAAGGACATATATGCCCATTCTTTTTTTGGAGTAGTTGTGTGTTTCTGCTCCTGTCCTCCTTTTCCTACCAGTGAATTCTGACAATACTCATGTGTGGGGGAAGAAAGTTGTGTTTGCCTCCTGTTTGTCATTGGAGCTTTCCAATTGACATCTTCGGGTGATAAAAAACGAGACTGTTGGTTAGCTTGATGAATTGTAGGTGCATGTGCCTGCTGATTATTTCCACCAAATATGATTGATGGACTTCCTTCAATACTGGAAGACGAGACTGATGGAAGAATTGATGAGTGTAAGTAGGTGTATGTTCATGTTTACAACTGGTCACCACATATGGTTGGCAGGCTTCTATGGATGTAGTCAGAAGAGCCTGCTGACTAGCTGATGATTTATAAATAGGTGTATGTTCCTTCCTATAGTACTCCGTCAGAATTTCCTGGCAGGATTGGTGTGTTAATTCTTAATGAGTCTGATGGGCAGTGAAATTTGGACGGACGAGTGTATATGCCCGTTCGTTGCTTGCCATAAAGTTAGGTTGATGGACTTCTTTGGAGGGGGAAGAGGTAAGAACCTGCTCCATGTTGGCCAAATTTTACCTTTAACGGTTCTTCTTGTGTGCTCGGGTCTGAGTAACCTGAGCCGAATTCCTAGCGGCGATACCCTCATCATGTTGAGGGTGCACTACTGCATGAGTCTGGTGGTGATTTTTGGTGGGAGTCCTCAGGAAGGACTCATATATTCTTGAACTAGGTCCTTGAGTGACCTCTTCATTCACCTCCCTGTAATATGGGAGGGACTAGTTGTTGCATTCAGGGGATAACGACCCAAAACGGTTGGAGACGGTGGTTAGCACCACCTTCTTCTTGACAACTGGTCGTCGCTGTCCAAACAACCGGGGTGAGTTGTTAAATTGGAGGGCTTGTCAAGCAGCCTCCAGAGTCATGATGGTATCATGTTAATGGCATTCCCTTACCAACACATTTGAGACCCAGTGTTGAAGATGTTGAGTAGGTGATGTCATCCTCAGAGTGGATGAGGATCCAGTAAGAGTAGGGGCCGAGGTATTCACAGGTGTGAACTTTAAGGATTCCATTCTATGTTGTAGAGAGATCTTGGAAAAGAGTTCCTATTTGATATAGAAGACATAATCAAGATAAGTATGTCCAGACCACATCTTTTGGATGATTTCATATGTTATTGATTGTTTTGTTGGCCCTCAAATTGAGTTTAATAGGGTCCTAAAAAATAAGTAAAACATCATTTAACTTGGTTAATTATTCACGTCGGGTTCACCTATTTTTGTTTCCTCTGGAAATGGGGATGACCTTGATTGTTTAAGGTTCAAACATTCTAATCAGTTTCTAACGGGTTTATTTCTAGAACCGAAAACATCCAATTATTCTATATCCATTTGGACATACATTCCAAAGGTAGGTTATCATTAGTTGCAGACCGATGAGGATTAGGAATTTTCATTGGTCCAGAGGATGGGAGGTCAGGCTCATCACACCTTTTTTGGGGGAATTATTATTTACTCTGTGACTCTCTTATAGATTTATGTTATGTTCATAAATCCTTTTTAATTCACCAAGTATGAAAATGATTTTTCGTTTATATTTTAGCAATCAATGTTTGATATGTATGGGATTTTGAGAATCTTTTATATGTATTCAAGGTTCTTCATTTGATAGAGAATCATCTGTATGTATTAGATATTCTTAGTCAATGGTATCCTTCAATACATTATATAGAAATATCTTGGCCATTTTGATGACCTTAATGGTTTTAAAGACACATAGTGGGGAACTTGAAGTTTATTGTCCTTCAGAAAGATTGGGATTATTTCAAAGTTGGGATCATACCCTTAGATGGGCTACCTACGTATCCTCATTTAAAAGTAATCAAAACCCACATAGTTCGATAAGAAGGATATAATTTAACGTCATGTGGGACGAAAACAATTTAATGAATCATGGGCTTGAACCATAGAAAAGCTTCCTACGTACTCTACTTTTAAGGTAGAGATCAAAGTCCACATAGTTCGGGTAAAGAAATATGGGACTTATGCATGGTTAACGGCTCAAAAGAGATGTCGTGATTTCCTTTACACTCTAAGCTCACATGAGTCATGCTCGGTGTGAGAAAAAAGTGGTATTAGTAAACCTGATGATTATGCCATGAAAGAGGCAGTCACAAGAAATGATGTGGGGATTACGTATGTATGACTGCCCAAGTAAATGAACACCAAGACTTACTTCAAGAAAGAATCCCAAGAGTAGGTTCCATAAATTTATTTTTATTTTATAGATATTTGGAGTTTTAACCTGGGGCTTACTCATAAAGAGTATGCCCAAATTAAAAGGTTACTTATGATTGGGGCTTATTCCTGAGAAGGGGGCCCAAATCAAAATAAATTTAAGACTATGGATTACACATGAGAAGGAGGCCCAGGTTAAGAAAACTTATGACTGGGGCTTATTCTTGAGAAGGAGGCCCAGGTTAAGGGTACTTATGACTCAGACTTACTCTGGAGAAGGAGGCCCAAGTTAAGGGGACTTATGACTGGGGCTTACTCCTGATAAGGAAAACCAGAATCAAAAGATCTTCTCATCTTAAAGGATGAGGTTATGGAGGAAACCACTAACCATAGTGACATAAATCTTGCAAGTCATGATGTTTTGGGAGAGGTTCTCATATAATTTTTATCAGATAAGGAATACAATAAATGAAACATGTCATAAATGGATTTGAAAAGGGGTTTGAGGGATAATATCTTGAAGAGGGGAGGTGAATAGGAGAGAGGCACACAAATAAAGATGGCTCGCAAGTGTTTCCCACACAAATCATTTGGCATGAAAGTCTAGACTTCACTAGTGTACCTGAGCGACATGGTTTAACCTAGGCGACGTAGAATCTATAGGGTAATACTTGGGTGAGAGTTAACTCAAGAATTTATTATTATCCTAAGATGTTTCCCAAAGGGTGGCATGCAAGTTTCATTGAAAGGATAGGGTGGAACGCAAGTGTTTCCACTTTTAAAGAGGTCTGAATAATTAGGCGTGCAAGTGTTGATGAATCCTAATCCATTAGGCCTTATCCTACCCCTTCATGTCTTCCATTCTAGGTAAAAAGTTACCATAGAATCTTTCAGAAGAGTTGAGTTAAAGACTTGGTAATCTAGAGCTTTAATATGAGTTTTGGAAAATTCATCCTCGAAATGTGGGGCCCACAGGGGCTATTTATAGGCCATCAGACACCTTGGGTGAAAAAAAGAATAGGGTGTGCAAGTTACTTGCGTGACCCATAGGTGGAATGCAAGTGACTTGTGCGGCGCACATGAATCTTGCACGACTCCCTCCAAATGGGTTCCTAGTCTGTGCCTTTGTTAATTTTTGATGTTCTTCAAAGGGTGACCCTCTTTGTGCTTAAGGTATTCCCCTTCTCCATTCGTTGCACTCTGTTATTGAAATGAGCATCAAAAATTATTATACACTTCTATATATAAGAATCACATGACTTATATGATGAGGATCCAAGGAAACCATAGCTAATGAGAATAAGTCTCCTTGTATGATGAGAACATGATGCCTCAAATGAAGAGAATGAGTTTCCTCTAGTGAAGAATTATGTCAACCCTAGGAAATGAACCATGGGTGATATTTTCACATTGTATAATACATCCCAATCTTAATTACTATTGTAATACTAGATCTCCACTAGAGGAAACTCATTATTGTCCTTATGTGATTAGCATAGGACACCTTGTTTAATTAATAGAGGATTCCTTGGGTCCTAAACCTAAGAGACCATATATGAAAAGCATATTATTCCCTCATGGCCCATCCTGAGGAAGGAATTTTCATATTCCCAATATACCCTACAATTTCAAATGAAACCCAAATACTCATTTTCCATAATAGAGGGTGTTCGCATGGCTATAGAATCTGACGAGGTAATTAACTTCCTATGAATTGAATATGGATCTAGGAATGCGATTCATGACTATTTTTAAATATATGAGGGATATCCTAACTTTGTATTGATATAAATGAATTAATCTATATAAGGATGGGATGACATCCCATTATTCCATTTCAATCACAGATTTGAAAACATTAATCTCAGTGGTGATAGTGAAGGTAGAGAGAAAATCTAGGATCCTTCATAATGTGAGGAGGATAGACAAGAAGGTTATTTCCTTAATTTACGAATATATAACTATAAAATAATGGAATTTATTATGGGGAATATCCTATCAATATAGGGATAAAATGCAGACAATGAAAATATTACTTGATACTTCCTAAACCAATGCTAACTAGATCATTCGAAAAAGAAAGTGGCTTCAAGGTGCATGGATATTGGATCTGTATAGGGTTTGTGGAGGTGAGGGAGAATAGGCATAAAAAATAAATTGTTAATGGAGAGTACATCGATAGTCAATCTGATCCTAGATCTACGATGCTCGAATTAGAGGAAAACAAGGGATTCCCCTCCCACAACAAGGGATAGGTCGAGACTGAAATTATCCACCCCTAATATTTTGATGTGTCAGAGGAGTTTGATAATGTGGTTCACCTAGAACTTCCAAACCTAAATGATGATTTAGTGGTCCAAGTTTAACAATCCATTAGATACATCAAATTTCTTTGTAATTTTTTGAAATTGATGAAGATATTTTTTAAAAAAATTAGAAATGAAACATTGGAATAATTTTTAAAACATAGGAAAAATCTCATCATTCTATCTTCATAGGATAAAAATAAAATGGGAAAAATCATCCCCATGGCCTCATGTGTGACACTAAAAAATGGTATTAAAATTAGTTAGATTGTACTCTCTAAAAACTAGAAAAGTTTTTCTCTTATGATGACTACCTAGTTTTCATGAAATATATTTCTACTCTAATTGAACAAAACATGCAAGTCATACACAATTACCGGATTAGGAGATTATAATGAAGAGAATGGTAGATTAATTTTTTGTAGAATTTCTTGGATTGATTTGTTCATTGATGGTTGGATCTGTTCTTTTTTATTAAAGGTTGTCTTGATTTTTCATTGGTGTATTTTCAAGCTAACTATATAACATAAGTGTGAATGGAATACCGAACATGGTGATGGTATCTATTTTGAAATTACAATATGTATTCATATCTCATTTATATAGGATGTTTTATTTGATTGGTTTAAAAATTGGCCCTATAATATTGTTCCTACTTCACCATAAAGTGGATTTATTGAAAATTATAAAGGAGTAAAGATGGACGGTTGTGGTGATAGACTTCAAAAATTTAAATTAAATGAATTCAGGACTAAAGGATCAGGACTATCCATGTGTCAGTCTAAGATTGGTGGTCTTGTATAGAGGCATCATAATAGATGCATTTTATGAAATCCTTGATTCAAATTATTAAAATTTTATTAAATAATCACTTTAATTAGTTATTATTAATATATAATTTTTTTTCTTTATCTATTATTCAAATAAATCATTCTTCCAAGACATACGAAAATGTCTCTCATATGAATAAGTAATCAGTGAAGGATTCTAGGTGATGTGAAAGTCACCAGGCCCATGACCAATAATGCTTTATGTTGGTATTAATGTATAAAATATTATGAAAAAGATGAATTAGCCTCATATACTTTATAGATAGGTTCTTTTCACATAAATATTATAATTTATTTAATTTTGGAATCACACAGGTTTGATTACTTTTTTATTGATGATTTTGGTATCTACTCATATAGTATTTTTATTACAGTGATGTATTCAAATTAGAATTCGTATAGGGTCATCCACACATGCAATGAAAATCTTAAAATATCTCTTATCATATTCTTGGTTCTAGCACAAATGAAGATAATAATTTATAAACATTTGAATTAATATATCATTTTTATCGAGTCTTTTTACTCAGCCTAATGATCCTTCTCACCCATGATCAAAAAATAAAATATTACATATTTATTTAAATAATTTAATATAATATATTATTCGTTCAACAGGTAAATTAATATTATATTCACTAAACTTTTGGATAAATATTTTTTATTAAAATTCTAATAACTGAATACATATTTATTTAGTAAAAAAATTATTATTTATTACCTTGTGAATAATAAACAAGAGATAAATATATATAATGTTATATAACTTGAAAATAATATTAATTTAATATTCATACCCTATGTATTATATACATGAATAACTATTTATTGAATTCATTTGATCAAATTAACTTGATTAATTATAATTCCCGAAGAAAATAAAAATATATTTTCTTAATATTGAAATCAATTAGAATTTAACTGACATTTTGGATACACTTAATGCGAGACCCTCTAGACCCATTTTTAGTGGTATTATTAAAATATTCCAAAATTCCGTGAATGAAATTGATCCACATTTTAAGACACTAAAATATGAATATGTTAATTTTGTAATTAAAATAACATGATATAAATTTCTACTCAATAATATAATCCCCTCATCTTAATATCTCAACAATAAAATTGCATATTGTGTCATCAACATATATATTTGATTTATACTTCATTCACTACTGGGAATGAACATGTTGGTGAAGTACCATGGCCATGTATTTAATTAGAAAACTAAATTTAAATCAATGGGACAAATATATCATCTTCCATTAACATAAAATTGACAAAACCTTTTTAGACTTATTCAATTGATGTTATATCACTTATAATACACCCAAAATTTTCTACCTATCCTTGAGAATATTCTATCATAGTTCTCATTAATACATCAATGTAAATGATTCATGATATACATTAATAACAATATAAAGTATGAGGGTGAATACACATGCCTAAATATAGGAATATCCAAGGACATATATTATATATAAAATTCTTATTGGTTTGTTTGTTCTAATTACCTCTTCTATAGATTACCATGTGAGAACTTCATTATATGAATCCTTATCCAATTGTGACTATCCAACACCTAATTATCAAATATCATCCACGTCTCTTCTAGTATATTTTTTCTAGACCATATGATATATGTTTAATAATATTGTCACCAAATTTCATGTCTCTCATTATAGATTAATTTTTTTGACCTTTCAACATGACATATACTCTAATAAATTTATCACATTAATTTTATGTATATGAGAAATCATCACATGAAGATATATTTATTAATAGTATAATATTTGATAATTTTATTATGGAAAGTTATAAAGTATGCTGGTTCAAGGGAAACAACTCTAATAGATTACGAATTTCACTTGGTATAACAACTATCTGAATTGTAGTCGTTGAAATGATAATTCGGAATATAATAAGGTATGCATATAGATATTTGGTATTAAAAATTATATTTTTGAGATTCTACTTACTGTGACTTCATGCCCCCTAATAAAACCTATTATGAAATGACATCCCTATGTATTGAACTTTTTTATACTATCATAAACTTAACATCATGGATAATACAATTGTCCTATGTTTATCATAAGTATGATACCACTATAATATGTTGGAAAAAATAAAAAATCTGGTATAAATAATTTCTAAAATAATTATTATGCTATATCAGAAGTTAAAACATACTCAATCTATGGAGATATTGAAACCATTGGCTTAAATAAGATTACCTACTATCTTAAATTAACTATGATATTAGATAAAATTGAACTAATGGAAGAATAGATTTGTATCCCCATGAAAACTAGTTATTCAAACTTATCTATGTAAAAGGAACTTTACTATCTTACTATCTCAATTACTATATGACAGTTCTAATTTCCAGCAAAAGTGTTCTCGTAGTTCTATTTCCAATTTTACCACTATTCTTTAGAAACAAGTAATATCATACCTCAGTATATACCATGAAATTTATAATAAATTCAATTACATACGATCATGTAACTATATTCATTATATTAATATCCTACATTTTTTTCACACATCACCTTAGAGAATTCAATCCAGGTGACAAAAAATCATTCAGTCTTAAATTGTTCAATATTTTATTTTTCAATACAATTATAATGAATGTAATATGATGTTACCTAGGGAATTGTTAAAGGATATTTCGTTTATTTTCAATAATTTTTTCAAGGTTGAGAAGAATTGTTTAGAATTTTTTTGAATCATTTTGAGTTCATATGTGACTATTAGAGAGTAGGTCCAAATATTGAAGATAATTACCAAATATAGAGAAAAGTGTTTCCTTTTTTATTTTCATATAACTATTAAATTTATAGTAAGTGGGTAAGATTTAACGGATATATTTTAGAAGAAAACCAAAGATAAAGTATGTTATATAATCAATCCATAGATCCTTTAACATTCACACTACTATATAATGTGACAACATGCAATTGGATGATGTTTTTTGAAAACATTTGAGATCAAATAAGGACGACTAAAGAGTTTTAATCCTATATGAATATGTATATAATATCTAATGGACTATTAAAAAGTTGGAAGTGTAATTTAAGATTTCAGATGATTAAATTTAAAATCGTATTGACATGAAAAAATAAATTTGAATGGGTACCAACATGGAGAAGTAACATTATAATGTTGCAAATACTGAAGAGTAACTTCGGAAGGGTCCCAAAATTGAATAGTAAGTTTGACAGGGATCACCATTCCATATACGAGTACCATGTTTCTTAAATGTACATTAGAAGATTTTGTATAACATTTTAAGTGTAATCTAAAGTTTATAAGTGTAACTACTATTTTTAGAAGTGTTGATGACTTAGAAAATATTGAGGTGATTTCCAAAAAGTGACATTCTAATGAATTTAAAATTAAGTCTGATTATGTTAAAAGTTACTATCTTAAATTATTACACATCAATAATAACCAAATGGTCATGATTCTCATTGAACATTATGCAAATAAATCTATCCTCATAGAACATTCCATGTTATACTAAAATAAGAGTTGAGTTGTTGTCACACTAAAAAGAGGTGTCACAATCCATGTATTTATTTAAATGTGGAATAAAATCATAAGATTTTGATTTCATGGAGTTTTTAAGAATTTTATGATTTTTAAATATCATATGAGCAATAAAGAATTTTAAACTTAATGAAGGGAAAATATAAATCAAGAATCAATTGAAATGGGATTTAATGTGAGAAGATCCTAACACAATTAAATGTTAGTTTCTATACCTGTTATAGAAATAATATTTGAATAATATTTATGATAATATGTTAATATAAAATGTTATAAAGGATAAATAGAATGGTTTTGGGGATTTAAATGTAAAGAATATAATAATATGTTATACCAAAGATCATCTGTATTAAAGAGAGAGAAGAATAATAGAATATTGAATTATGCTACTTCTATATTCGCTGAAGAGGCAGATTTAATATGTTCTATTTTATTATCTTTTTACATGATATTAGTGTGAAAGGATATCTTTATCATGCTCTCATTTATTATAAGATCATAAAAAATAATAGTTTAGGGGAGAAAACATTCATTATATGATATTGAAATCACTATGAAAGTTAAATTCTTACTAGAAGAAGATTTGTTCATTAATGATTGAGGTGTCTAGTGGTAAATTGAAGATATTAATTATAATCATGAGCATGAGGGGAATCCTAACACTTTTGTGGTAATAGTCTAAATATATTCATTCATATTTTATTATAATTTAATGATTCCAATCCTTTTTCATAAGTTGTTGATACATAATGAAATGTTATATATGACTTCGTACTATATTTTTTATCAATTAAAATTTATCATGAAAATAAAATTAATGTCTTAATAAAGGTTAAAATGGTAAGGAGTAGGCTCTCACTCAGAGTAAAAACCAAGAAAAATTTATTATATGTTGTCTGTATTGTTTTATTTCTACATAAATGTTATAAAGAAAATATATAGAGTGTATTACTATTTAAATCATTGATAGTGGTTTAATTAAAAAGGTATCAATTATAAAGAGAAAAATTGGTACCACTGATTCAGCCCCTCTCAATGAAACATTAACTGATTTACACCCTTCAATTAGAATTAGAGAAACATAGGATCTGATGGGATACTACACTTTCTATAAGGATTAATGGATTATTTTAACTCAATGAATAATAGAGAAATTCCCATTTTTTTGTTGGAATCAATTTTATAGGATAAAGAATAAGATGTTTCAATATTTTATTTCAAAATTATTAGAGGTTGGCTATTATTTTATTATGGGATTTCTAGTTCATTGAAAATAAACTCCTTTGACTATCACAGAAAAGATAAATCTAGAGTATATGGGAAGTCTATAAATACTCTATTATCTTATTTTTTTTAAAAGAATTATATATAAAATTTATAGGTCTTGCAATATCAAAATAAATATAGGAAAAATAGGAAAACACGTATGATGAAAATGTTAATACAATGGAATCAAAGAAATAAATCTATAGAAATATTTTTTAAGATACTGGGTTGGATGAAGATAAAAATATGGATGATTAATTCCCCAAGGTGAGTACAATAATTTGACATATTAGAATATTCCTAGATAGTCTAGAAGATTATACAATACTTTAAAACCAATGTGAAATTCTTTAGGTAGATTTTATCTAATGATTTTTTTTATAAAAAAATAAAAAATATTTCTCTTTAGGTGTTAGACAATACCCTTCTTAATTATGAGATTTTAAAAAGATCTCATTTTTATGAACAATGTTAAAGAGTAAATGACATTTAAATTTATGAATAAGTGTATGTTTACAGAATATGGTGTTTAATATTAAAATGAATCTAAATAAGATAATAAGAGTGATGAAAATATAAAAATGACATTGTTATTATATTTATAAATGATTGAACTGGTATGTTAAAATACAAGGTAAAACTCCCAATCAAATGATTTAAGTAGATAGAATTTGGGTTCTTTGTAATTGACATCCCAAAAAGAAAGAACTATGATGAATATGATAAGGAAAAAAATAAGAGAATTCAAATGTAATATTTAATGTAGAAACAGATAAATATTATATTTAATCAAATGAATGCGTAATCATAATATTACTAAGAAATAAGATAAGTATATTAATTAAAGAGGAAGTAGATTATTCATCTTCAAGACACATCACTAAGGAATATTAAGAAATAAAAGATACCAATTTCAATGTTCTATATTTATATAAAAAGTGTATAACTCAAGGAGTGAAGAAGAATAAGGAGGAGAAAACAATATAGAGAATATGTTGTGAACTGAAATTGAGGTGTTCCATGAGGGAAATATAAAAATAAGTAATAATTCACATCTTTGATGTCAAATTTTAGTTAATTAAAGAAATATTAAGATTAGTTTCATAGTATGGAGGGTCAACATATTGAGTATGTAACACCCCAAGATATCATAGTGTGTTATTTCTTCAAAATAATTCAATAACTTGCACTACACGCAACACCGAGTTCAATTGCACCATGACTTACCCAAAAAAAAAGCCATTAAAAGAGGTCATGAATAGAATTAACTACATTTTTAACTTTATATAATCCTTATAATTTTAGAATCCATATTATGATTTTCTTAGTCATAATGCAAGAACATATTCATTTTCAGTATTACACTTTTATCAACTTTTGATAGTAAAACCTTTTTAAATACAATATTTTAAACTTTTTGACTAAATGGAGACATCAAAAAAATTTAAAATGAAACATCCCAAGCTTCCACGGTACGCTTTCCTTTGAATAAAATAGTAGCGTGTGTTGTACGCAACCTTGAGTTCTAACACACACCACAACTAATTAAACTAGCCGTTGTGAATAGTAATACCTAATTTTTGAAATCATATATATTTTATATTTCAAAATGGACTTCATCTTTGGATTCGGAATATCGAAATTAGTCTAGGGTGAAATTTTGGTACTTTTCGGATAACTTTCATATTTTGATGAATAGTGAAAATTACTAAATTTTAATTAAAAACAACTTTTTTAATCAAAATAATTAATAGTGATAAATTATGAATTTGAGTGGTTTTAAAGTATATTTAGAATATATTTTTACCATTTAATATAATGTTGGTCATTGGACATAATTTTACAATTAAACCAAACATAAACAAGTGTCAATCTTTTGATAGTTATTATCTCTTAAAAACACGCTTTTTGTTTTGAAAGCGGGAATTAATTTTAAATTAATTTCTGCCACTTCTGTGTTTTGAATTTAGAAAAATGGATTCCATATTTGGAATCAGGATGTTCAAATTGTGTAAATAGGTAACTTTTATTTTTAGACATTTTGAATAATTACTGCGGTAAATATTTTATTTACCATGGTTAAAGGGTAAATCCGGTAAATAAGGGTTAAAAAAATAATATTATAATAATACAAAATTACCCTAAAACGTGTCCTAACCTTATTGGTGGACACATACCCGACCATGGGCATCCTTGGGTCAATTTGGGGACCCCTTGGAGCCACTTGTATGTGGTAGGGACACATTATATTAATAAAGTTAAAATAAAAATAAAAATGGCATAAGTTTACATCTTTTAGAAGAACAATTTTTACATAGGGTTATACATGTTGTATTTTAGATTATAAATATTCATTAGAAAGATAAAAAGATTTCCTACATAATGATGTTTTATTTATAATTTTTAGACATTAAATAATTTATTTTATTTATGACACAATGATGATGCAGTAATTACTAAAATAGTAAAAAATTAACATAATTGATATTATAAATACCCAAATAAATATAATATGAAACTTTTAATGAATTAAACTAATTTTCTAGGATAGTATGATATATTAGGATTGATTTAATTGACTTTTTTCGAAGTAATCAATCTGTTATGAGTTTCACAAAAATCAACTATTGAATAGTGTCAAAATTGACATAAAAGAGTTTTTAAAACAAATATTATATTATTAACTGATATTAAATTCCTAAAAATCTAAGGTTCGGCCAAGAGACTTATATAAGGATAGGTTAATCATTAATGGACCACTTGGGGGTCGCTTGGATGTATATAGTAAGTTTATTAACCATATTATATAAAAATACAAAGAGACATTGTAAAAGTGAAACTAATTAACTTAGAGTTAATACTTAAAGATAAGGTTAATATAAGTACCCAAACCTGTCTAAATTCTATTGGATGAGTTGTTTTCGACCTATCCCCACCTCATCCTTTGAATAGTCAACTTTGGAGCCTTTGGAAACCGAATATGAATTTATTATAAATTAATATTTCTAGCTTTTCCAAAGGTGCCCCTCACCCCTCTTATAAAAGGGCACTCCTCCTTCTCTTTTCCACACACCTCTCAAGCCACTTGGCTCGTCCAAACTCTGCCCAACTAAGCTCCCCACATCCCTCTCCTCCTCCATGAAGCTTCCCCTTAGGCAGAAATCATTTCAAGAAGTCCTTTGGTTCCAACCAAAGTGAGTTACCTAAATTAAAGGTAACGATTTCTCTTAAATTATTTTCAATTATTTTGCTTCTCCAACCCCCAAAATCTTTTTATTTCCTTTATTTTGTAACAACACCAGTATCCTCAATATACTAGGATATTGTTATAAGAAGGATTCAAACTACACATACACACAACTCCATCTAATGGATGATGAACATAATGTTTCTGTGGATGGCAAACTAACGCCTCACGAAACGATTATTGTTCAAATACATCTTACCACCTCTCATGGTGGCCATTATGATGGCACTGTAATTAAATATGATATTAATGATATATATTTTATATATAAGCTTCTGTAATTCCATTTTATTTCATACCATTATTTGTTTCATGTTGTATATACATACGATAATTTCATTTGAGGAAGTGCGGACTACCGCCCCCTTAAAATGATATGACTCGTTCATACCACACATGGAACGTATAAAGGATGGTGTTAATGAACTTAAGTAACATATATATAATATTATATTATACTGGAATAGTAATATACCTATGTATCATTTGGATTCGATTCTTTTAAAATAAAAATTAAATGGAAGTAGCGTTCGTGCGTACGTACGGACTACCGTCTCCACGAACGCGATAAGATTCATTCTCCGTCATATCCATTCAAGTCTTATTCTCATTTTGGGGTTAAAAATAATGTTAATATCATTCTGATTATGAATAGGATATAATCTATCCATTTCAAACATGTCTTACGTAACCAAACATTTAAGAAGAACGAATCGATTATCACCCGAAACGACGATAATTCTAAGATATTATTAACAAATCAATGTTAAAAGATCATATATGATATCATATTAATATATATGATTCTTGTATAATTTAATAACAATTATTTCACCATTATACAGGAGGATAACCTACCCCAACCAAGGAAAAGTACAAGGTAAGGGTTATTTCACAATCTCTTCATTATCCGAGGTTGTTTATACGTAATAATCTACTGGGATATCTTTATCATCCACATCCATGTTTCTTAAAAATGTATTTCAAAACATTTTTACTATTTACAAGAATATGGGTTAAATTCATTTATACCCTTGTTTGACTTTTTATAAGAGGTTTATAAAGGAATCTTTCCGTCGTTTTCAAAACAAGGTCCTTTTTAACCTTTTCGACAGAATTGAGGTAAGAATGTTTTTTTTAACTTATACGGCGGGTGCGGTTATTTTACGCCGTTATAAAATCTTCAAATCTTTACTTACAAGCTTATAAGAATATTTTCAAAGAAAATGTTTTATTTTATATGGCTCTTAAATGATTTCAAAAATAGAAAGAGATATTTCTCTAAAAAGTGTTTTGATTTCATCTATGTCAACATCCTTTAATGGATTTTACGCTTATTTGAAGTTGATTTATTATAATACAAAACTTCTATATTGTATTGAAGGTTTTGTGATATGTTTGACTGTGGATGTGCTATTTTATACCATTCATAGTTTATGGTGAAACTATTGACATTTTGTATGCTAGTTTTAATCCGAATGTTTATGTTATATTTCAAACTTTTCTTCAGATGAATGTGCTAAACAAGTATGTTCCGGGTTGGGGACCGGTAAAAGTAAGCCCTCCAGGTTGGGGACTGGTAAAAGTAAGCCCTCCAGGTTGGGGACTGGTTAAAGTAAGCCCTCCAGGTTAGGGACTGGTAAAAGTATGCCCTCCGGGTTGGTGTCCGGTTATTAGAGGCACTCCGGGTTGGTGTCCGGTTATTAGAGGCACTCCGGGTTGGTGTCCGGTTATTAGAGGCACTCCGGGTTGGGTTCCGGTTAGAAGTAACCCCTAGGTCTTGGGATGAGGCCTAGACAAAGAAATTAACGTTTAGCATTATGCATTCCATAATTATGAAAGTGGTTATTGATATTTCATGTGATTATTCGATTAATAGAATGTCCATGTGAACAAGTAAATGGAATTATTTCATTTTACTTTTGCCATACTATGTTGAAGTTCAATTTTAAAAGGCTTTTGTTTTAGTAATTCATTGCCTTAAATGTTTATGCTTATTTTGAATGTTCCGCTATATTGTTATCCTTACTGGGCATTTGAGCTCACCCCTTTTCTATGTTTTATTTTTCCCAGGTAGTGAAGAAGTAAATTATGAATGACTTGATGGGATATTATGAGGGGTTAATAGTGTGGATATGAAGACTTTGTTGTTGTAGTAGTTTTTCACTTTGAAATGTAATGTAAAACTTTATGATTATATCTAGTGTTTCCAAGGCTACTAAACCAATCGGTCTTTCGGGATTTGATCTTTCTTGTGATCATGCCAATGTTACGAACTAATGCACCGACTCTGGGTAGCTGGGGTCGGGGCGTTATAGTTGGTATCAGAGGAAGTTTAGTACAAACCTTGGAAGCTAGATTTAGATAAACTCTGATTAGAGCACGTAGACCTAAGATGAACTTTGAGGATTAGTATAGAAGAACTTCCTAGAATTTTGGTGTTGTAGAGATTTTGTGAGTTTTCCGAGCAATACATCCCTGTCTGGATACGAGCAGGTAGAGGCGGCTCTGGCACAGATGTACCTAGGGGTAAAACCCGAAAACACCGCTTTGAGCTAGACTCAAACGGGAACTGGTGCACGACAACGGGCCTTGCTGCACTCTTGGTTACGACACTCCCGGGGGATATGCTTAGGATAATTCTCATTTTCTTTACAAACCATTATGAAGGGATTATGAGTATATACATCCTTAAAGAAAACATTTTTATGATTATGGATTATATCCATAAATAGTTCAATTTATGTTAAGTGTTTTATAAGTATGGGATTATGTATTTTGATTCATAAACTGATCTAGTTTATGCCATTGTTTAGAAATGGCGCCCAGTAGAAGGAATGAGAACTCTAGCAATGTAGATGATACAAAGAGAAAGAAGGATCATATATTTTATAGTCTTAAGCCAGAATTTACAAGAGAAATAGTCTCGCATATATTATCATCATATGAAGAAATAATATCATGTGATAAGTAAAGAGTTTACTGAGTCCTATGGCTTTGAAGGGAAGCAAGAGAAGAAAAGGATGGAAGAGAGAAAGATGGATAAAGGGAAAATGGAAAAGAAGAATTTTCCCATATGTGGTAACTGTGGAAAGAAACACCCTGGAACTTGCCTGAAAGGAATGGGAGTTTGTAATAAGTGTGGAGGAAAAGGGCACAAAGTACGTGACTGCAAGGGTAAGAAAATGGTTTTAAATGTACAATGCTTCATTTGCAAGGAGTTTGGACACTACGCGAACCTATGTCCCAGTCATCAGACTATACCGCAAATGATGTTATTGGATAATAATCAAGTTATGATACTACCACAGATGAAGAGGAATGATTAGAGTTCTTATGTTGATTATGTCAATTGAGTGTTGTATCAACAACGTACTTGTTACAATAATTATGGAGTATATAAGGATTGTACTGCAGTACTATTTCATTAAGGACTTGAGATTGTGTGGAACAAAGAAAAGTGACTCAATAGCAGGATAAATTTTTGGAAAATATATGGTTGAGAGAATGATAAATCATAATATAGTTCTGATACTGAGGTAGTGATTTTGGAATAATATGTGATTGTTTTGGATAAATTATATTGGATATTCTTGACTACCCTGGAACTGATTAATGATTTGTATATTCCATCATTGTTGGGGTTTAAAACATTTTTGGATTAATGATGTATATCCAGCTTTCTATATGGAATAAGGGATCATGAATGTAATCAATAAGGAATATGGTAATTCAAGATGTTTCAGTTTATTAAAAGAATACAAGATGAAGGTATTCATATGCTATTGTGGGGTAAAAAGGATCTATATTATGTTTACCTTCCTTATAAATGTTGGACTGTGAGTTTGGACAGAAGTATTTTGGATAGTTCTAGTTTGGATTATTTTGGATTACCATAAAAGGAAAACCCGGAGGTCGGGCGGCAACCCGTCGCGTCCGGCAAGGCTGCGAGACTTGAACCTGCAACCGAAGGGCGACAAGGGTGTATCACCTACCACTGGCCCACAAGATGTCCTGGATTAAATAATGTAGTTTTTATTAAAAGATCTTGTAGATGAATTATAAATTCGTTTATTTTGGAACCCTATACGAATAGTGTAAATAGAAATTTTTTACATTCTATTATCTTTTAGAGTGAAAGATGAGTCTCTGGTAGAAATTTATTAATGGATAAAACTCTAATTATAAAGTAAGTATATCTCCTTATGATCTTAGCCAATCTCATAAATAAATTCCTCAATATTAAGAAAAGCAACTTAGAACAAAAATGTTTTCCTAGATGGTACCTTAAATCATCACTAATTTATGGCTTTGGGACTGTTGGCCTTTTCATAGCCATGTTCTCTACCACTCTCCATCCGATAATTGATGCTTAGATTTTTCTTCCATATCCATATTTTCCTACATGGAACCCTAGTATGTGTTATTTTCGGTAATCTTCATACTTTCGACTCTTTATTTTAAATAGAGGCCTCATTAATTCATTTTTCGATGTGGGATTTCAACTAGGATATTTTGAAACATCAAAAATGTGTTATCCTAATACCCTATGTTTTGTTGAACCGATGGTATTTCAAATCATCATAGATTGATGAATTTAAGGACCTCAATTATACACTTGTTTGTGATTGATAACCTCAATCACTACCTATAAATATTTACGTTTTTCCTCCGATTATATGTCTCTAATTGCCACCAATGTTCTCCTAATCAAGATCATAATTTGGTGGTGACCCTTTAATTTCTCTTTTCCTCATATTAAGACTAAATTTTAGTAACCCAATTTCCGATGTGGGTTTTCCCACAAATATATTAGCTATTTTCAACCTGTTATTTTCGAAGAACAATTTCAAATTGCGAGGACGCAATTTATTGAAGGAGGGGAGAATGTAACACCCCAAGATTTTATAGTGTGTTATTTCTTCAAAATAATTCAATAACTTGCACTACACGCAACACCGAGTTCAATTGCACCATGACTTACCCAAAAAAAAAGCCATTAAAAGAGGTCATGAATAGAATTAACTACATTTTTAACTTTATATAATCCTTATAATTTTAGAATCCATATTATGAGTTTCTTAGTCATAATGCAAGAACATATTCATTTTCAGTATTACACTTTTATCAACTTTTGATAGTAAAACCTTTTTAAATACAATATTTTAAACTTTTTGACTAAATGGAGACATCAAAAAAATTTAAAATGAAACATCCCAAGCTTCCACGGTACGCTTTCCTTTGAATAAAATAGTAGCGTGTGTTGTACGCAACCTTGAGTTCTAACACACACCACAACTAATTAAACTAGCCGTTGTGAATAGTAATACCTAATTTTTGAAATCATATATATTTTATATTTCAAAATGGACTTCATCTTTGGATTCGGAATATCGAAATTAGTCTAGGGTGAAATTTTGGTACTTTTCGGATAACTTTCATATTTTGATGAATAGTGAAAATTACTAAATTTTAATTAAAAACAACTTTTTTAATCAAAATAATTAATAGTGATAAATTATGAATTTGAGTGGTTTTAAAGTATATTTAGAATATATTTTTACCATTTAATATAATGTTGGTCATTGGACATAATTTTACAATTAAACCAAACATAAACAAGTGTCAATCTTTTGATAGTTATTATCTCTTAAAAACACGCTTTTTGTTTTGACAGCGGGAATTAATTTTAAATTAATTTCTGCCACTTCTGTGTTTTGAATTTAGAAAAATGGATTCCATATTTGGAATCAGGATGTTCAAATTGTGTAAATAGGTAACTTTTATTTTTAGACATTTTGAATAATTACTGCGGTAAATATTTTATTTACCATGGTTAAAGGGTAAATCCGGTAAATAAGGGTTAAAAAATAATATTATAATAATACAAAATTACCCTAAAACGTGTCCTAACCTTATTGGTGGACACATACCCGACCATGGGCATCCTTGGGTCAATTTGGGGACCCCTTGGAGCCACTTGTATGTGGTAGGGACACATTATATTAATAAAGTTAAAATAAAAATAAAAATGGCATAAGTTTACATCTTTTAGAAGAACAATTTTTACATAGGGTTATACATGTTGTATTTTCGATTATAAATATTCATTAGAAAGATAAAAAAATTTCCTACATAATGATGTTTTATTTATAATTTTTAGACATTAAATAATTTATTTTATTTATGACACAATGATGATGCAGTAATTACTAAAATAGTAAAAAATTAACATAATTGATATTATAAATACCCAAATAAATATAATATGAAACTTTTAATGAATTAAACTAATTTTCTAGGATAATATGATATATTAGGATTGATTTAATTGACCTTTTTCGAAGTAATCAATCTGTTATGAGTTTCACAAAAATCAACTATTGAATAGTGTCAAAATTGACATAAAAGAGTTTTTAAAACAAATATTATATTATTAATTGATATTAAATTCCTAAAAATCTAAGGTTCGGCCAAGAGACTTATATAAGGATAGGTTAATCATTAATGGACCAATTGGGGGTCGCTGGGATGTATATAGTAAGTTTATTAACCATATTATATAAAAATACAAAGAGACATTGTAAAAGTGAAACTAATTAACTTAGAGTTAATACTTAAAGATAAGGTTAATATAAGTACCCAAACCTGTCTAAATTCTATTGGATGAGTTGTTTTCGACCTATACCCACCTCATCCTTTGAATATTCAACTTTGGAGCCTTTGGAAACCGAATATGAATTTATTATAAATTAATATTTCTAGCTTTTCCAAAGGTGCCCCTCACCCCTCTTATAAAAGGGCACTCCTCCTTCTCTTTTCCACACACCTCTCAAGCCACTTGGCTCGTCCAAACTCTGCCCAACTAAGCTCCCCACATCCCTCTCCTCCTCCATGAAGCTTCCCCTTAGGCAGAAATCATTTCAAGAAGTCCTTTGGTTCCAACCAAATTGAGTTACCTAAATTAAAGGTAACGATTTCTCTTAAATTATTTTCAATTATTTTGCTTCTCCAACCCCCAAAATCTTTTTATTTCCTTTATTTTGTAACAACACCAGTATCCTCAATATACTAGGATATTGTTATAAGAAGGATTCAAACTACACATACACACAACTCCATCTAATGGATGATGAACATAATGTTTCTGTGGATGGCAAACTAACGCCTCACGAAACGATGATTGTTCAAATACATCTTACCACCTCTCATGGTGGCCATTATGATGGCACTGTAATTAAATATGATATTAATGATATATATTTTATATATAAGCTTCTGTAATTCCATTTTATTTCATACCATTATTTGTTTCATGTTGTATATACATACGATAATTTCATTTGAGGAAGTGCGGACTACCGCCCCCTTAAAATGATATGACTCGTTCATACCACACATGGAACGTATAAAGGATGGTGTTAATGAACTTAAGTAACATATATATAATATTATATTATACTGGAATAGTAATATACCTATGTATCATTTGGATTCGATTCTTTTAAAATAAAAATTAAATGGAAGTAGCGTTCGTGCGTACGTACGGACTACCGTCTCCACGAACGCGATAAGATTCATTCTCCGTCATATCCATTCAAGTCTTATTCTCATTTTGGGGTTAAAAATAATGTTAATATCATTCTGATTATGAATAGGATATAATCTATCCATTTCAAACATGTCTTACGTAACCAAACATTTAAGAAGAACGAATCGATTATCACCCGAAACGACGATAATTCTAAGATATTATTAACAAATCAATGTTAAAAGATCATATATGATATCATATTAATATATATGATTCTTGTATAATTTAATAACAATTATTTCACCATTATACAGGAGGATAACCTACCCCAACCAAGGAAAAGTACAAGGTAAGGGTTATTTCACAATCTCTTCATTATCCGAGGTTGTTTATACGTAATAATCTACTGGGATATCTTTATCATCCACATCCATGTTTCTTAAAAATGTATTTCAAAACATTTTTACTATTTACAAGAATATGGGTTAAATTCATTTATACCCTTGTTTGACTTTTTATAAGAGGTTTATAAAGGAATCTTTCCGTCGTTTTCAAAACAAGGTCCTTTTTAACCTTTTCGACAGAATTGAGGTAAGAATGTTTTTTTTAACTTATACGGCGGGTGCGGTTATTTTACGCCGTTATAAAATCTTCAAAGCTTTACTTACAAGCTTATAAGAATATTTTCAAAGAAAATGTTTTATTTTATATGTCTCTTAAATGATTTCAAAAATAGAAAGAGATATTTCTCTAAAAAGTGTTTTGATTTCATCTATGTCAACATCCTTTAATGGATTTTACGCTTATTTGAAGTTGATTTATTATAATACAAAACTTCTATATTGTATTGAAGGTTTTGTGATATGTTTGACTGTGGATGTGCTATTTTATACCATTCATAGTTTATGGTGAAACTATTGACATTTTGTATGCTAGTTTTAATCCGAATGTTTATGTTATATTTCAAACTTTTCTTCAGATGAATGTGCTAAACAAGTATGTTCCGGGTTGGGGACCGGTAAAAGTAAGCCCTCCAGGTTGGGGACTAGTAAAAGTAAGCCCTCCAGGTTGGGGACTGGTTAAAGTAAGCCCTCCAGGTTAGGGACTGGTAAAAGTATGCCCTCCGGGTTGGTGTCCGGTTATTAGAGGCACTCCGGGTTGGTGTCCGGTTATTAGAGGCACTCCGGGTTGGTGTCCGGTTATTAGAGGCACTCCGGGTTGGGTTCCGGTTAGAAGTAACCCCTAGGTCTTGGGATGAGGCCTAGACAAAGAAATTAACGTTTAGCATTATGCATTCCATAATTATGAAAGTGGTTATTGATATTTCATGTGATTATTCGATTAGTAGAATGTCCATGTGAACAAGTAAATGGCATTATTTCATTTTACTTTTGTCATACTATGTTGAAGTTCAATTTTAAAAGGCTTTTGTTTTAGTAATTCATTGCCTTAAATGTTTATGCTTATTTTGAATGTTCCGCTATATTGTTATCCTTACTGGGCATTTGAGCTCACCCCTTTTCTATGTTTTATTTTTCCCAGGTAGTGAAGAAGTAAATTATGAATGACTTGATGGGATATTATGAGGGGTTAATAGTGTGGATATGAAGACTTTGTTGTTGTAGTAGTTTTTCACTTTGAAATGTAATGTAAAACTTTATGATTATATCTAGTGTTTCCAAGGCTACTAAACCAATCGGTCTTTCGGGATTTGATCTTTCTTGTGATCATGCCAATGTTACGAACTAATGCACCGACTCTGGGTAGCTGGGGTCGGGGCGTTATAGAGTATATCAGTCATCTATAAGTAAAAGTAAATGAGTAGAGAAGAATAATAAATAATGTGAAAAGAAGATGACCTCTCAAGAAGTAGTACATAACAAGGCTAAATTAAGGCATCACAAGGCTAAAATGAACATTAATAAAAATTAATGATAACTATAAAAATGATATAGAATGAAGTCTAAGTATTCATTACACATTGTAACATATTGTTATCATATTCAGGTAAAATATACACTTATTATATTAGAAAAGTTTAATCCTTATTTAGTTGGAAAAGTAGGTCCTAAATGAAAATCTGGTAAAACCATAGTTCAGAGAAACCCTTAGAAGATATAATCAACAACCAATGATGTATTGAGTAATAAAAATAATGAAAATTTTTTAAAACCTAAAACAATATAAGGATAGAAATGCACAAATATGACCAGAATAATTTCATAAGTAGACTCAATAGTTTCATGGAATAACAGGATTTAAAGGCTACAATTAATATTGTGGAAATATTTAATACAAATTATATATTTTTTGGTATAATATATTTCCCCCTAGGAACCAAATATGACCTAAATTAAGGGGGTTCTATTCTTAAAATGGAGAGAAAAATATATTTTAAGAATCATAATATAAAATAATATCACCTATGGTATTTAGCTATAATATGTTTTATGGAATATATGGGATCTATGGAAGATGTGACTAGCAAGGGAACCATGCGAATGAGTGTAGAAGCTTGATTCCTTGTAAAAAATAATACATTTATACAGAAAAAAATCCCATATATAAATCAAAGTCTGTAAAGTCTCCTTTTGTTGACGTAATAATCATGGATATCCAGAAGCTCAAGACATGTATATTTGATATTGGTTTCACATCGCACATGCTAGGGAAACAAAGACCTTGAAAAACATTGAGTATCCTGATAGTGGTTCGATAACCATTGGTGATGATTTCTCTTTAAAGATCAATAGAATTGGATCGGTTGAAATTGAGCCACATGGGTTGAAATCAATGAAGGGTTTATTTGTTGATGGACTCAAGAATAATTTCTAGATTGAGAGTCAACTATAAGAAGAGGGAAGTTAGGTTATTTTCAAGAAACACACTTAACATAATAAAATAATTAAATATTGATGAATCATCATAAAATGTAAATAATTACATAAATCCTTTATTGATAATATATTTATGTAATTCATCTTATCTTAGTGATATAGAAAAAAATATGATCTAACATAGAAAACATGGATATCATAGCAAAATGAACCAGAGAAAAGTGTCAAAAAGATTTTTTTTATAGATCTATCCTTGTTGATTAGAGATTTATTTCTTAATTATAAAATCTTCATAAAGGGGGACATGGTCCAAGGAAATCATAAAATAGTGGGGATACAATCAATCACACCACATGAGTTGATTCACTCAGATAAATGTTGACACATGAGACACCACTTCACTAGGTGTCAATTAGATGTTATTACAATTATATATGAGAAAAAAATGAATATAGTTTTTATCATGAAACATAATAGGAATGGAGTGTAAATGATCATCATTTTCAGAAGAGATATTGAAAGAGTGATTAGTATTAAAATTGAAAGGTTAAGGAATGAAAATGATGAGGTGTTTACTTGGGGTGAATTTGAATCATACCCTAATAAATATTAAATTAATCACTAAAACATCACCCCTACAATCATCATAAAAAATGGGTTGATAAATGAATTAATATAAGCATTTAATAAATAATAAGAACAATAATTTCTGAGTTTGAAAGATCAATGTTTCTTTAGAGAATATCTGGGTGCATAGATACTAACATTAATAACTTATTCTTAATAAAAATAAAATTCAAATATAACCTGATATTAAATGTGGTATAAAAATAGGGATGAATTTATTTATTATATATATTTTATTCCCATTAATCCTTAAAATTGATGATTAAAAGATGGGAATTTTTTTTGAGAATGCCAAGGAGGGTATCTTTATTTATTAACATTAAAACTGAAAAGGATGTTGATACTATAATAAAAAATTGACAAAGTGTTTTATTATTATGAAGTGAAAATAATTGATAAGAAATATGAATATTGTTTTCCAGAGGTAGCATATATTGAGCTTTTTTATGGAAGAAAACATGCATATTTTATAGAAGGATTGAACTAAACCACCTGTAAATGAATCGTATCTAATTGAAAGTGACCAAAAATGAACTAGCGAAGAAGAGGAAACTTTTTTGAGTGAAAAAATAAGTATCCATGAATGGAGATTCATGGGGAGGCTGAAAATATCACTGTAAATACTTCTACACCTATTCAAACTAGAAGAATGCTAAGATATGATTATATTACATTTGAAGTATCTCAAATATAACAAAATTGTTCTTGTTGAAACTGTCAATAATGAATGGTGGATTGGATCCATGATTGGGGTGATATAAAAAATTGAAAATAACATGATATAATATCTTTCTCTTAGTTTGAATGAAAAGAATATTATTGGTATTAAGTTGGTATTGAAGAATGAAATTAAATTATAAAGGGGAAGTCACAAGGAAGTAGTATAGATCTGTTATCAAGGGGTAATATCAAGTTTAAGGTGATGATTTTAAATAGACATTTTCCCTTGTTTCAATTTTGATGGATATTAGAATGTTATTAGAATTTTTAATTCATAGGTGGTATAAAATTTAACAAATGAATGTAAAATATTACATCTTAAATGGTGATCTAGAAGAATAGGTTCATATTGAGAAACATGATAGTTCTGTTCCTAAAAATTATGAATCTAAAATGTAAAAAGAGATGACCGATTTATATGGGAAAAAATATGCCATGATTTCCTATTTTCAAGGCTAGAATAATTCCTAAAAAACTAAAATTTATCAAAGTAATTATGGATAATATATATATATATATATATATAATGTATATGAGGATAGGTACAGTTATTGTAATTGTATATATTGATGAAATCATATTTTTGGGTGATCAGGAAAGTTTTTGAAATGAATTTTCCAAGAAAATATTTTTTCTAGATTTGATGCCCATACTTGATGAGATAAGATAATTTGAGGATTACATGTTATACATGAAGGGAATTTTATTTTTTTATCCCTAGAGATTTTTTAAAAATAGTAGTTGAATAAGTTTGATATAGAGGACTCAAAGACCAATGTCTATACCTATTCAAGTGTGGATTATATTTTCAAAGAGTACTGAATGTGGGAATGTTAATATGATATATTTTATAATACAGGTTAACCTATTTCTATACCTGACAACATCTATATTATATATTTTTTATTTTGTGATTTTATTTTCTATATATCATTATTATCATAATGAATCACATCTGAAGGATACAAAATGTGTCTTTAAATACAACAAATGGATTATGATTTATGGGATCTTGTATAAATTTTTTTTGAAACTAAATGCATATCGATTAACCTATATAAACTATCTAGATGATTTTAATGATAGGTGGTCCACTTTAGGTGGAATTTATCTTTTTAGTAGATATCTATGTGAGCTTCCATTGTTGTGATAAAAAGGTTAGTGACATTAAGAACCGTAGATGTTTAGTATATGGAATATATAAGTTTCAACGCACAAATGATTTTGGGAAAATGGAATCTAGATAACTTGATTTTGAATTTTTTGAAACCTCTCAGGATTTTGTATAGTAATCAACATGCCATTATACTTTTTAGAAATCCATTACAAGACTTCAAATATGACCACATTGATATCTAGCTTCATTTTATTAAATAGAACAATGTTTGGGAGACATTAGTCATATAATTTTCTCTAAAAGAGACTAGTTGGTTGGAATATTTACTCGGGATATTCCTAAAAAGAAACTTGAGACACTATTTATAAACATGAATATTCCTCCCATCCCTCTCTCTTAATATACTTGGGGAAGAACCCCCCACATAACATTGTATTATGCTATCTAAGGGAGAGAATAAGGGTTTAACTTATTATTAATGAGGGATAAAAATGGGAACATATTATATAAATATGTTGGAATATCAATGATTTTTATTGTAACATGGGGGATAAAAATTAAAAAGTTATTTATTTAATTGTGTGGGAGAAAAGATCAATTAATAGGCCAAAACATTCTGGTCACGGAGGGATGATGGTCGGTCGAAAACACTACCTAATACTTTGGTATTGTTCTAGGAAATATATGCTATGAAAAAGTCTATTATTTATGGTATCATGAGTGATGATAAGTTTGTGAGGTAATTTTATAGAGGTTGAAAAAAATTCAAAAGGGGGTATATTAATGTTCCCTATAGAATTATTTATTGATAATGTTTTTTATTCAACCAATTTTTAACACTAAGATGAATATTAGAGAATATTTTTGAAATTATTTGGAGTTCATATGTGATGATTGGAGAGATGGACCTAATGCTAAAGATAATTACTAAAGAGATAGATTGATGTAATCTCTACTACAGTTGTACATATGTTTTGTTTCGAGCTAGTGGGTGAGATTGATGAATTGTATTGGTGAAGGAAAATATAGCTGAAGTGATTTTGTGAATATGTACATAGATCCATGAATGAAATTATCTGACACACTAAGGCTTTTCCTGGTCTGACATTAAGTTGAGTGTTCCTCCCCAATCCTACCTATAAAATGGAGGAGGCTAGTGAGTAGCAATGAGTAGTCATGTTACACAACATGGGAGGACTTAGCCAATATCAACTTACAATATATACATATCTAAGATGTATAAAATAACAAGAAAAACCTCTATGATATTAAAATATATATTTGATCAATGAAAACATATATCATTTACGAGGCATAAAGTTTATATACAGGTGTACTTGGATGAATTCAAGGGGAAAGACACAAAAATAGGCCCCCTCATTAGGAAGACCCAATTCATTGGAAATATTTCCCTATATATAGGAACTCAGAGATAAATCAATATATACAACTCCCCCACCATCAGGGATCACCATGCTCTGTTATGCATTTAAAATCTTCACATATTTATATTCTCACCCACTCCAAGTCCACCAAGTCCATTTCCATCCATTTCATGGATTGTACATGCACAACACATGTGAGAATGACATATATAAAAGATTGATTGTAAACATACGCAGCATGAAATATCGAACACCCAATGGAGAGGAAAACAAATATGTCATTCCCAAAATCCTAACATGAGTATGAGTAATACAGAGGGATGAACATGGATCATGATATTCTCTATAGTCAATTGAAATAGAAATAAAATGATTCTAAACCATCACGACTCTATCTCACTCAAGCCACACCTTATGAGAAACTAGAGGTTCTTATTACACTAATATTCCCATGTAGTCTAAGGTCTAAATACAAATTATTTGTTTCATCTTGATGGAAAGACCGAGTTTCCTAATGAACTTAAATTCTAAAATTTTCACACACTTCTCTGCATTTCCATTGACCAGACCACCATGAGTGTTTGATATGAGGATTATTTATATCACTTGTGAGAACATCAGATTTTAATATATATTTTCCTTTAATTAGATCAAATATATTCAATAGCATTCTACACATGAAGAATGAATCCAAATTGAAAGAATGATATGTTTATACCATTAAAACCTTACTAATGAACAAGTAAGTAATAATAAAAGTAACTGAATTGTGAAATATATTGATTTATATATTTATAAATGTTATTTTTTACAAATTTAATTTATTAATTATTTTATTTAAGAATATTACAAGGCACTGTCATGGTCACTCACAAATGAAGTGTGATTTTTGGGTACTTAAGTGCAGCAGAGTGGATGAACATGGTTGTCTATCAAAGGGGGAAGTAATTTAAAAATATTTTTAAAGATATTTTAAAAATAAAATAAAAAGGAATAAACCAACTACTAAAATTTATGGGGGTTTAGTTTATAAATATAGAGGAATTATTCAAGAGGAATATTTCATTTTTTTTGTTTTTTTATTTTATAAATGAAATTTGATTTATAAGACGCAACAAGAAGATGTTTGTTAAGGAAATAATTTTGGAAATCATAATCAATATAACTTTAAATCTTCACTATGTTATTTATAATTATAATTTAAATTAACATCCACTTAATTATGATACACTAACTTGTTAACCCCTAAAACCTATGAGAATTATCTTTACCACAAAGATGATGTGAATGAAAATTTAGGCTATATTTAGTACATGTAATGTATAATGCATCTTTGATTGATGTTTTATATATTATATTTGGGTCAATGGTGAATTATGAAACTTACCCATTATTGTAAATGATGATGAATTGAGTTTAGGGATTGTATTTTAACTCTAAAAATTTATCCTATGTGGCGTTTTTACAGTTTCTGTTTGCGGTGTCGTAATTTACACATATCTCGACCCCACATGTTTTTGTGTTAATTGTTAAATTATATTATTAGTTTCCTCTATTTTAAAAAATAAATTCATAGATCATTTAATTGAATTATAGATTCTCATTGATTCAAAATGAATTAATGAAGAAGGTAATAGGTGGATCGATTACTATAGAAACTACTCTTCCCTGGGCAGCGTAGTCATTGTATAAACGACTTGCATTCGCAACAGTTTAGAATGGGTATAACCCAATATTGGTTCTGCACATGATTTCCAGCCAAAATAGATATGTTAATGAATAATATAAGTGAATAAAAGAGTGTAAATATATGAAATAAATTATAAACTATTACGTTTATTATGGAAACACAAACATTACAACATGAGAATTAGAGGAAGGCTTCGATGAAGGGATCCTTGCTTCAAGAGACCCCCCTATGAGTATAGGCAGTTGTTTAACCTACAGGATGATGATAGGGATACCCTATAACTCCAAAATGTAATCAATTCACTTTTTGTTCTAACATTAAAATTTTGTTCCAAAGGTGCGGATTTATTGCCAAAATAGTAAGTGGTTTCAGGAACCCAGATTTCGAGATACCAATTGTGTCTTAGTTTTGGGTTGGTAAATGACACTATCTCGAATTTGAGAAAAGAGTAATGTTTTAGGGAAGAATGGTGACTATCTTCCTATCAATGTGGGAGGCCAATGGAGGATTAAAACACGATATATTAATGGAATATAATAAAAAATATTTGATTTCATGCAGATTATGTCACCGAGATAAATTAGTTTAGATGTGCCTGAAGATGGCCCAATTTGTCTTATAATATTAATATGTGTTATAGACCACAAAATTTTGGATCCACGCACAAAATATCATCCCATTGGGATAGATTAATTTCTCGTAATGTTCAAAACAGTGTTTAGGTATCCATGGGATTCTGGGTAGTTTGGCCCATTCTCCTTCTGGATCATCTTCAGGGCCTCCAAATCTGCTCCTCCTACAATGGAATCACCCGAACAAGTATTATTTCTATTTATTACAGTGAAAAAAATTTAATAATAAAATCAAATGGTAATTTAAATTTTTTATTATATTCTTAATTTTAAATATAAAACATGTTTAAAGTAGTGATATATAGGTGAAATAAAGCAATGAATTCTGGTATGATCACACCCCCACACTTACCCTTTTTCTCTCATAGGAAGAACGTCATATCATATATTCAAAAAAATTGTGAGACTATATGAATGTTCATATTTATCAATACAAAATGGAAATATAGGAAAATTAATAATCCCATCATGAGTAAATATTAATAAATTTAGAATTCATTTTCTCATTAATTGTGCCAAAACAAAATCCAGTGAGATTAATAAAAATAATCAAATAGGAATAAGTCATGGGTCCACCATTCCACTAATTACCCACATGTATCTGAAAACTACTCCATGTTCATATGTCCACCATTTATATAGTATATTAATGTCAAGTAAAATAATTCATCTTACCTGGATTAATTCACTGAACCAATTCTATATTCATTTGCAATCGGATTTCCGGACCCACTCCCTTATGAATTCCTAAAATTCAAAACTTAAGATACCAACCTAGATATCCCCATGTGTGGTACATTTAATAAATACCATCATTTATTATTATTATTTTTTAAAAATTATCCCTTGGATCAAATCTCAAACTCATCTCTCAACCGTTTTTTGATCTCCTCACGAAACTAATTATAATAGTTATAACAAGATCAAAGGTTTAGAAAGAGTGGGTTTTGAAATGCCCAATACAATGTTTTTTATTTTTGGTTGATTTTATTGTTTTTAGGGCATACACCAGTCAAATAATAGGTACACAGACATAGGTTATTTTGGTACACTAATGAAATTTATTGGGGGAGAAATGAACGTATGGACCAACCATTTTATATAAGATGAATTTTTTTACCTAACATAGATATAACTTTAACCGAGTTGTAAAACTTTCTATTGTCATGGTTGTGTGAAAATTTGTGTGGAGAAAGCAATGAAATAATTTACCATGCAAAAATTTCACAAAGAACAATGTCACAATCTATAGATTTTATAATGAAAAAACCAATCATATCATCAATGACTTCAATTTTAATAAAAATCAACCCTTGATGATGACATTATACTCATAAGTATCATTCTACCAATTAATTTTGAAAACATGAATTTTCTCTTTGTTTTATATATAAATATGATTGCAAATTGATATGTTATTATTGAAACTTTTTACCAAAATCTCATCAGAAATCACACACACACTACACAAATGAATATACTAAATATTTAACACAAAATGTTGTCCCCTCCATTGAAGGGTGATTTTTGTGTACTTAGGTGCAGAAGAGTGGATAACTACGGTCATATCTCAAAGGAAGAAATAATTTAATGAACACGTTAAAGGTATTTTGAAAATTTAAAAAGGAAGAAACAAATTAAATAAATGGATGGAGGGGGGGGGGGGGGGTACATTTATAAATCATGAAGATGTTTTCTAGAAAAAAATCAATTTTTTATTTTATAAATTAAATTTGATTAATAAGACGCAACAATAAGATGGTTTTTAGAAAATATTTTTTGAAAGAGTAATAAATCCAACTCTACCACTCCACTCAATTATTTATCATTATAATTTAAGTAAACAGTCACTTAATTATGAACCCTTTACATGTTAACCCTGTAACACTATGATAATTTTCCTCACCACAAAGATGATGGGAATTAAAATATAGGTTAGCTTTAGTACATGGAATCCTAACACCATATTTTTAATGATATTATAAGGCTTAGCTTATGGTCAGTGGTGAATTTTGGAATATTCCATCTTTGTAAAAGATGATTAATTGTGTTTAAGGATTGTATTTAAACTCTACAAATTTATCCCATGTGGTTTTGTTTTACCAATTATGTTTGCGCTCTCAAAATTTATACAAATCTCATCCTCGCGTGTTTTTGTGTTAATTGATAAATTAATTGATTAGTTTATTATATTTTAGAAACTCAATTCATAGATCATATTAAGATAATTACAGTACTTCATTGATTCAAAATAAATTAATGAATAAGTAAAGAGGTAGATTGATTAATAAAGAAACTACTCTTCTATGGGCGGTGTAGTCATCGTAGAAATGAATTAAATTCACAACAGTTGAGAATGTGTATAACATAATATCATTTATACTCTTGATTTACATAAAAAAGAGGAATATTAATTAATATATGTGATCAAAATAGATTAAAGTACATGAAATAATAGATTAACTAAATATATTATTATGAAAACACAAAAATTACAACATGATAAAGAGGGGAAGGGTTCAATGAAGGGATGTTTGATTCAAGATCTCCCCATATGAGTATAGTGAGTTTCAGAAACTCCAAGATGATGAAATTATTTCTCTATAATACCAAAATAGAAGCACTTCACTCCTGGTCTAACATGAAAATGTGGTTCCCAAGGTGCCAATTTATAGACAAAAGGGAAGTGGATTCGGGCCCCTGATTTCAAGAGACAAATTGTGTCTCTATTTTGGGTTGGTAAAGAAAACTATATCAACCTAAAAAAAGAGAAACGATGTAGCCTGGAATCTTAACTATCTACATGTCATATTTAGAGGCCAATGAAGGATTATAGTGTGATATATGGATGAAATACAGAACCAAATCATTGACTTTATATAAATTCTGTCTCCAAGATATATCATTTCAGATGGGCTATAAGATAGCAGAATTGGGCTTGGGCTTCTTGTGATGTGTTGTAGATCACTGAATCATGGATCCGCCAACAAAATTTCAGCATATTTTTATTCATGCACATCAAGGAATGTTCAAAATAGTGTACATATCTCCTTGAGCTTCCATGTACATTTGCCGATTTTCCTTATGGATAATCTTTGGGGCCTCCAAATCTGCTCCCCATACAGTGAAATACCCCAAACAAGTATGATTTCCTTTTTTAACTGTGATAAAAATTGAATAGTAAAATCAAATGATATGTGAATTTTTTTATAATATTTTTAATTTTAAATATAAAACATGTTTAAAATATTGGTGTAAAGGTGTAAAAAGCATTGAATCGTGGTACGATCACACCCACACACTTACACATTTTCACTCATGGGAAAAAACTCAAATCATGTCTTCCAAAAAAGTGTGAAAATATATGCATGTTAGTATTTCTCAATACACGATGGAAACATAGGAAAATTAAAAATCACATCAAGGGTCAATATCGATAAATTTCAAAGTCATTATCCCATAAATTGTGTCAAAACAAAATCCAGTGAGATTAATAATACAAATCAAAGTGAAACAAGTCATGGGTCCACTATGCGACTAATTCCCCACGTGTGTGTGTCTGCATATAATTCCAAATTCATATCTCAACCCTTTATTTGGTTTATTAATGCGAAGTAAAATAATTCATCTTACATGGTTTAATTTACCGAACTTGTTCTACATTCTATTGCTGTCATATTTTAAGACCCACTCACTAAAGAATTCCTGAATGTCAAACCTTATGCAACTTACCTATATATCCCCATGTTTTTTACATTTCATCACTCCCATCATTTATTATTATTTTTTTTTCCAGAAGATTCACTTGGAACAAATCTCACACTCATCTATCAAACCTTGTCTGATCTTATCAGAACACTAATTATAATAATTATAACAAGGCCAACGGTTGAGAAATTGTCAGTTTTAACCTGTCCAAGAGAAAATGTTTATTTTTATTTTTTTTATTTTATTGTTTTTTGATGTCATACAACAGTCAGATAAGAGGTACACACACATAGATCATTTTACTATAGCAATGAAATGGATTGGAAGAGAAATGAACATATGAACCAACTATTTATATAATATTATTATATTACCTAACATGGTTATACAATCAGTTATTGAGGTAAAATTTTACAAGTCATGGTTGTGTAAAATGTTTTATGGAGAAATCAATGACACAATTTACCACCAAGAAATATCACCAGTAATGGTATCATAACATAAATGTTTTTATAATGACATAACTAATCATATCATCGATGTCTTCTATTTTTATAAAAATCAACTACTGATAATGAAATCTTACTCATTCATATCATTCTACAAATGTATTTTTAAAACATTCATTTTCCATATGTTACATATCTAAATAAGCATGCTACATGATACCTATTTCTTATTTTTTTTACCAAATACATAATAGAAACCACACACAAAATAACAAAATAAAAAATCCTAAATATCTACCCCAAAATGTGGTCCCCTCTAATGAAGTATTATTTTTTGGTACACAGGTGAAACATAGTGTCCGACCAAGGTCATCTCTCAAAAGAGAAGTGTTTTAAACAACTCATTAAAGGTATTTTTAAAATGAAATAAAAAGTAAAAATCAAACTACATAAAAGGATGTGGGGTTCCATTTCTAAAGCATGAAGATGTATCATGGAATAATATTTCATTAATTTTTATTTTTTTATTTTAGAAATGAAATTTGATTAATAATACACAACATGAACATGTTTTTTAGAATAGAATTTTAAAAAGAATAATCAATTTAACTCTATATATAACTAAATTATTATTCATTATCATTTAGATTAATATAAACTTAATTTTTATCCCCTAAATTTTTAACTCACGGGCCCTACAAGAATTAACATTACCACAATAATGATGTGAATTAAACCCTAGGCTAGATTTAGTACATGAATTCATAACAACCTACTTTTATTGATGATATAAGGTTTAGCTTATGGTCAGTTGTTAATTAAGGAAAATACCCAAATTTTATATAATGATTAATTGAGTTTATGGATTTTATTTTACCTCTAAAAATTTATCCGGTGTGGTTTTGTTTTAAGGGTTACGTTTGCACTCTCACAATTTACACAAATATCGCCCGATCTTGTTTTTTTAATTGTTCAATTACTTTATGAGTTTCTATTATATTAAAAAATAAATTAATAGACCATATTATGTTAATTATAGTACCTCATTGAATCAAAATAAATGAGTGATGAATGTAAGTGGTAGATAAATTACTAGAAACTACTCTTCCATGGGCAGTGTAGTCATCTTAGAAATGAATTGTATTCACAAAGGTTTATAATGAGTAAAACCCAATATTGTTTATACTCTTGATTTCTAGACCATAGAGGAATATTAATGAAGAATATAAGTGAACAAAAAAAACATGAAAATAGAATAAATAAAATATTAACTAAGATGTTTATTATGATAACCCAAACATTACAACAATAGAAAGAGGGGAAGGCTTCGATGAAGGGATCCTTAATTCAAAAGCCCCCTATGAGTATATGGAGTTTCAAAACATCCCATATAATGAAAATAATCCATTGTAACTCAAAAATGGTAGCACTTCACTCTTTGGCTGAACTTGAAAATGTGGTTCCCAAGGTGCCAATTTATATAAAATATGGGAAGTGGTTTTGGGCACAAGGATTTTGAGATAACAATTGTCTCATGGTTTTGGGTTGGTAAATGGATCTATCGGGACATTAAAAAATGACAAAATTTATAGGTAGGAATCCTGAATATCTCCATATAAAATTTGGAGGCAATTATAGAATTACAATGCATGATATAGAAGAAATAGAGAACCAAATATTTGAATTCGTGGATGTTCTTTCTCCTGGAAAGATAAGATTGGATGGGCCAGAAGATGGCAGAATTAGTCATGGGGTTCTTGAGATGTGTTGTAGACCACATAATTGTGGATCCTCCAAAAAAATGGAATCCCATTTGGATTCAATGATTTTTATAATGCGGAAAATAGTGAACATAAGTCTTTGGGATTCCATGCAGTTTGGCCCATTTTCCATCTAGATCATCTCTGAGGCCTCAAAATCATCTTCTCCTATAATAAAATCACCAAAAAAAGTATAATTTACTTTTTTAACAGTGAAAAAAATGGAATAATAAAATTAAATGGTAAGTGAAATTTGTTATTATTTTTTTAATTTTAAATTTAAAACATGTTTAAAGTAGTGGTGTAAAGGTGAAATAAAGGAGTGAATCGGGGTACGATCACACCCCCACACTTACCCTTTTGCACTCATGGGAAAAACATCATATCATTTATTCCAAAAAATTGTGAAAATATATTCATGTTCATATTTCTCAATCCACAATGGAAATATAGGAAAGTTAATAATTACATCAAGAGTCAATATAAATAAGTTTTTAAATCATTGTCTCATAAATTATGTCAAAACAAAATTCAGTGAGACTAATAGCACAAATCATAGAGAAACTATTCATGGTTCCACGATGCCACTAATTCCCCACATGTGTGTGTTCCAACCATTCCCCGTTCATATCTCTGCCATTTATTCAGTATATTCATGTCAAGAAAAATAATTCATCTTACCTGGATCAATTCACTGATCTTCTTTCACATTACATTGCAATCAAATTTCGAGACCCAATCACATAATAATTCCTGAAATTCAAACCTTAAGCTACCTACCTAGACATTTCCATGTGTTGTACATTTCATCACTCTCATCATTTATTATTATTATTATTTTTTCAATGATTTTTACATGGAGCAAATATCACAATCATCTCCCAACCCTTGTTTGTTCTGCTAACATCACTAATTATAATAGTTATAACAGAATCAATGTTTGGGGAAGAGTGGGTTTGGATATGCCCAACACACAATGTATTTTTTATATTTTTTTGATTTTGTTATAATTTTTTTCTATAGTTTACAAAAGTCGGATTACAGGTACACACGCATAGGAAATTTTGGTACAGTTCTAAAATTTATCAGAAGTTAAATGAACGTATAGACCAACCACTGATATAATATTATTTTTTACCTAACTTATCTATACCTTCAAATGTGTAGGAAAAGATTTACAAGTTATGTTTGCATGAAAAGTTGTGTGGAGAAATCAATGACACAATTTACCATGAACAAATATCACAAATAATGGTGTCACAATATAAAAGGTTTTATAATGACACAACCAATCATATCATCGATGAATTATATTTTTATAAAAAACAACCGTTGATGATGAAATATTACTCATGCTTATCATCCTACTAATGAATTTTGAAAACATTCATTGACCATATGTTCCATATCTAAATGAGAATGCTACATGATATGTTTTTTTTGAAAACATTGTCCAAAAAAATAACAGAAAGCACACACAAAATACAAAAATGAAAAACCTAATTATCTACCCCAAAATGTTTTCCCCTCTAATAAAGTGTGATTTTTGGGTACTTAGGTACTACAGAGTGGCTGACCAAAGTCGTCTCTCAAAAGAGGAAGTAATTTAAATAACTTATTATAGGTACTTTGAAAATAAAAGAAAAAATAAAAAACAAACTACTTAAAAGGATAGGGTTTCTATTTATAAATATAGATGAAGTATGATGAAAGAATATTTCATTTTTTTGTTTCTTTTTTTTTTGATATGAAATTTGATTAATAAGACGCAATGAGAAGATCTTTTTTCTTAAAATATTTTTAGAAAGCGTAATCATAATAACTCTACCTATTCACTAAATTAATTATTATTATATTATAAATTAACACCTAATTTATTATGATCCCATAACATGTTATCCCCCAAACCCTATGAGAATTAACATTACCACAAAGATGATGTTAATTAATCGCTAGAATATATTTAGTACATGCAATTGTTATACCCTATTTCTATTGATGTTATAATGCTCAGATTATGGTTAGTGGCGAATTATAGGACATACACACTCTAGAAAATAATTATGAATTGGGTTTAGGGATTATATTTGCACTCTACAAACTTATCCTGTGTTGTTTTGTTTTATCGATTAAGTTTGGGCTCTCACAATTTACACAAATATTGACATAAAGTTTTTGTGTGTTAATTGTTATATATTTTTATTGGTTTATTATAATTTAAAAACTCAATTCATATATCATATTAAGTGAATTAAAATATCTCAATAATTCAAATTAAATTAATTAAGATGATAATAGGAATATTGATTAATAAAAAAACTACTTTTCTATGGGCGGTGTAGTCATCATAGAAACAAATTGCATTCCAAATGATTTAGAATGAGTATAACCCAATATATTTTATACTATTTATTTTCATCCCAAAGAGGAAGACTAATTATGTATATATGTGAACAAAATGGAGGAAAATAGAAGTAATAAAAGATGAACTATGATGTTTGTTATGAAAACACAAACATTACAACATGCCAATAAGAGAAAGGCTTCGATGAAGGGATCCTTTCTTTAAGAGATCCCCCTAGGAGTATAGGGTGTTTTAGAACCTCAAATATGATGAGAGAACTCCTATATAACTCCAAAATAGAAGCACTTCACTACTTTGTCAAACATGAAAATGAGGTTCCTATGGTGCCAATTTATAGCCAAAATGTGAAGTGGTTTTGGAAACCCAGATTCCTTGATACAACCTGTGTCATGGTTTTGGGTTGTTAAATGGAACTATCTCGACTTATAAAAAAGAGAAAAGTTGTAGGCCGAAATCTATAATGTCTCCATGTAAATATTGGAGGCCAATAAAGGATTATAGTGTGAGATATGGACAAAATATAGATCCAATTCATCAAATTCATGTAGATTTTATCCCTTGGATAGATCAGTTTGGATGGGCAAGAATAAGGCCGAATTGGGATTGGGTTTCTTGAGATGTGTTGTATCCCACTGAATTCTCGATCCAACCAAAACATTCCAACCCATTTGGATTCTCAAATTTAATAAAATATTAAAAAAATCATAAAGATGTACTTTGGATTCCATGAAACCCATTTTCCTTCTAGATCATCTTTGGGGCCTCCAAATCAGCTCCTCATATATTGAAATCACCCAAAAAAGTACAATTTCCATTTTTAATAGTGATAAGCATTGAATGATAAAATAAAATGGTATGTGAGATTTTTTATTTTATCTATAATTTTAAATACAAAATCAATTTAAAGAAGTGTTATAAAGGTGACATAATGTAGTGATTCGTTGTACGATCACACCCCCACACTTACCCTTTTGCACTATTGGAAAGAACGTCATATAATGTATTTGAAAAAATTGGGAAAAGATTTTCATATTAATATTTCTCAATCCATAATGGAAATAATGGAAAATTAATAATCCCATAAACAGTTAATATCAATAAAATTCAAAATCATTGTCTCATAAATTGTGTCAAAATAAAATCTAGTGAGAATAATAAAACTAATCAACGTGAAATAAGTCATTGGTCCACCATTCCACTAATTCCCATCGTTTTAGTGTGCCTTCCATTCTATGTTCATATATACACCCTTTATTCAGTATATTAATGCCATGTTAAATAATTCCCTATACCTAGTTTAATTCACCAAACTTGTTCTAAATTCCTTTGCAATTAGATTTCAAGACCCTCTCACTTATGCATTCCTGAATGTCAAACCTTAAGCTACTGACCGAGATTTCCCCATGTGTTGTACATTTCATAAATCCCCACATTTTTTATTTTTTTCTTCCAATATTTTCACTTGGAATAAATCTCACAATAATATCTTAACCCTTGTTTGATATCCTCACGACACTAATTGTAATAGTCAAAATAAGATAAAAGGTTGAGGATGAGTGGGTTTCGACCTTCTGAAGACTCAATTTTTTTTGATTTGTTGTTGATTTTGGTGTTTTTTTGAGGGAGTACAATAGTCGGATAATAGGTACACATGCATAGGTCATTTTAGTATAGTAATGAAATTGATCAGAAGAGAAATGGATATACGGAATAACCATTGATATAAAATTAATTTTTTAACCTGACTTGGGTATACTTTTAATTGAGTAGGAAAAATTTCAGAAGTCATGGTTGAGTGAAAAGATGTGTTTAGAAATTAATGATCCAATTTACCATGAAAACTATCACAAATAATGGTGTCATAATATAAAAGGTTTTATAATGACACAACCAATCATATCATCGACAACATCCATTTTTATAATAATCATTCCTTGATGATGAAATCTAACTCATTTTTATCATTCTACCAATGAATTTTTAAAACATCCGTTTTCCACATGGTCCATATCTAAATGAGAATGCTACATGATATTATTTTTTGAAAAATTTAATAAAAAACATAATAGAAAATACACACAAAATACACATATTGAAATACTAAATATCTACCCCAAAATGTTGTCCCCTCTAATGAAGTGTGATTTTTTGGTAATTAGGTGGAGTAGATTGGCTAACCAAGTCATCTCTAAAAGTAAAAAGTAATTTAAATAAATCAATAAATGTATTTTTAAAATAAAATAAAGAGTAAGAAAAAAACCACATAAAATGATGGGGGGGGGGTTGTTTATAAAAATTGAAAAATTATGTTAGAATAAGAATTCATTTTATTATTTGTTTGTTTTAGAAATGAAATTTTATTAATATGATAAAATAATAATATATTTTTTAGAAAATATATTTAGAAATCGTAATCAATGTGACTCTACCTATTCACTCAATTATTTATCATTATCATTTAAATTAACATCCACTTAATTATGATCCCCTACGTTTTTAACCCCCAAACAATAAGAGAATTAATTTTACCACAAAGATGATATGAATTAAACCATAGGATAGATTTAGTACATGAAATTGTAGAACCATGAATTGATTGATGTTATAAGGCTTATCGCATGTTTATTGGTGAATTAGGGAACATAACCACTCTGGAAATGATGATGAATTGAATTTAAGGATTTTATTTGAAATATATAAATTTATCTTGTGTTGTTTTGTATTAAGGATTAAGTTTTAACTTTAGAAATTTATATAAATATCAACCTCACCTATTTTTGTATTAATTGTACAATTTCTTTCTCAGTTTATTATATTAAAAAAAATAAACTCATAGATCATATTATGTGACTTAAATTATATCATTTATTAAAAATAAATGAATGAAGAAGTTAAAATGTATACAGATTACTAAAGAAACTACTCTTCCATGGGCGGTGTAGTAATGATAGAAAATAATTGCATTCAGAATAGTTTAGAATGGGTATAACCAGATATCAATTCTACTATTTATCTCCAGACCAAAGAAGATGATTAGTGACTAATATAAGTTAAAACCAAAGATTAAAATAGAAAATATAAAAGATGATCTAAGATGTTTATTATGAAAACTCAAATGTTACAACATGAGAATTAGAGTAAGGCTTCGATGAAGAGATCCTTGTGTCAAGATATTTTACTATGAGTATAGGGAGTTTAAAAACCTCCAATATAGTGAGAGGACTATTATATAACTCAACAATTTACGTAAAAAACCCCTTGGTAGAACTTACAAATGGGGTACCCAATGTGCCAATTTATTTCCAAAATGGGAAGTGGTTTTGGGTACCCAAATTTTAAGATATAATTTATGAATCGTTATTGAGTTGGTAAATGGTACTATATTGACATGGAAAAAATATAAAATTTGTATTCAGAAATCTTAACTATCTCAATGTAAAATTTGGAGGCTAATGGAGGTCTACAAAGAGAGATATTGATGAAATACATAACCAAATCTTTGACTTCATGAAGATTCTGCCCCCTGGACAGATCAGTTCAGATGGGCCAGAAGATGGATGTATTGTGATTGGGTTTCTAGAGATTAGTTTTAGACCACCAAATTTTGGATCCTCAGACAATATTTTATCCCATTTGGATTCACACATTTCATTGAATGTTCAAATCATTGGATTGATATCCATGGTCTTCAATGTAGTTTGGCCCATTTTCCTTTTGGACCATCTTTAGGGCCTCCAAATCACATTCTCCTAAAATGAAATTACCTCAAAAAATATGATTTACATTTCTAATAGTGATAAAAATTTAATAATAAAATGACATTGTATGTTAAATATTGTATTATATTTATAATTTTAAACATAAAACAAGCATAAAACAGTGGTGTTAAGGTGAAATAAAGCAGTGAATCATGGTACAATTAGATATATATTTTTATTCTCTATATTTATATTAATAAACTAAATATATTATTATTAAATTATTATTTTAATAAAATATAATATTTATTTATTAATAATGTATTTATTAATGGTTTATATAGATTATGAATAAGAACAACTAACATTCCAGTAAACATATTTTCCTATAATACGATTTCTCATTGTATTTTTATGATTTTAAATAAATGTTAAAATATAAAATTCTTGAAACTTAATTAAACAAAATATAATTAATTCCTCATTTATAATTTCAAAATTATTTTAGGATTTTTTCAATATAATTTATTTTTTATGTGAGTTGTGAAAAATTTCAATTTTACTAATGTTGTCTCTTTTTGGACATTATTAAATAATTATTCCTTAAATGGTTTTTAAAACACTTTTAATATTTACATTATATTTTATAATTTTAAATTATTTATTTTAAAATACTATTTTGATATATAAATCCAACACATATCCTCAAAGAAAATTGATGTAATATTTGAACAAAATATTTTTTCTTATGTTTCATTTAATATCTTTTACACCAGATTAAAAGAGTTTCTGAACTCTTTTAATGTTAATTAAATATTTATTTAATAATAATAATCATTTTAATATCATTATAATAAATAAAATTTTTGATTTTATCCTAAACCAAAATCTTATGATAACAACATATATATATATATATATATACATTACTAAAATATTTTTTTTTCATGATATTTTTGATAATGCAAGAATTAATTTCTATAAGCTCAGGGAAATTTTATTTTATAAAATTATTTAAATGTTTAAAATATTTATTTTCAAATTATTAAATAATATAAATTTTAATTTTTTCTACCTAAATTAGTTTCCAAGGGTAAAATTAGAGTTACCTTAGTAGTGATAAATAAAAGTAAAATTGTTCAATCCTTATTAAAGTGGATCAAAAATGTGAAATAAAAGTATAATAATGAATTGTGGAGGAATTATCGAATTTATATCTATCCCTATAACATTATTGTTAATATTTTTAGTAATTTACCTAGAATAATGAAGACAAATGATTGATAAATAATGTGTATTTTCAAAAGATCCCTTTTCATCCCTTATAAATGGATTCCACCTCTTCCTCATTTCTTTACCCATTAAAATCCTTAAAGCACCAAAAAGTTTACAATAGTATCTCCAAAAAATCCTACCCATTATATTTAATAATTTTTATCCTGAAATTACCATGCTATTGAGTCTTAAAGAGTCACATAAGGGAGAACTTCAAAAGGAAAGGTAATTCCCTCAACCCAACATTTGTAAACTTTTTCTCATTCTACACTGATCAAGTACCTTGAATCCATGAATGTATGATAATATCAAATATTTTACTATGATTAAATACTATTATACTAATTGAATAATTATTTTTTTTATTTCCTCTAAAATTATTAAGTAAAAGAAAAACATCTTCGTGTGTGTGCTGATTACCATCTCTACGAATGGCGTGATCAATTTTATATCACTTTTTGATAGTGTAGTTTCATAAAGGTTATTAAAATGAAAATATTTTTTTCACATAATTAATAATATAAAATTAAAATTAATGTAATTATATTGGAAATAAATATAACCACAATTTATAGTAACATTAACCACCTTAAATTGACATATGAAGGTACTTTCAGAATTTGGATCTACTTTTGGATAAAATTGGAATCCATATAAGTATTATTATAATGGAATAATAAAGGACATAAACCTCAAAAATGATGATCATGACTTAATTTTCTAAAACCATTGATCATGGTCATTAAACTGAAAGTGTTAGGAATAAATTTACTGAACTACCCTAAGTAACCCATATAAACTAAAATCATATTAAATATAAGTTGAAATAAATAATATATAGACATTGAAAAATTAAATATGGCCTAATAAGTTTATTTTTTATATACTTAATCAATTTAAATTATTTATTCTGGAATTTTAGTACATGTGTAAAACTATTTTGGACACATGTAAGGGTGTTTGTCGCAATTTACCTTTATTGAGACACATATTTAATATATACAACAATTTCTTATTTCTATGGTGCATATACATATTAATAATTATATTTTCATACTAATTGATTTAATTATTATTATTTATTTAACTTTTTTATTTTCATTATTTTAATGAATTTTGATTAAAAACATTCTACAGCCATAAGTATCTTTAAAAACACAATCAGATATACAGAGTTATATGGTTATTCCTTAAATTTCACCTTTCAGTTCAAATACTGTCTCATATTTTTATATTTGGAGAATAATTTTTGATTCATGTATCCCTTATTGGTAATTTATAATAACTTTTTAAAATGAAACTATTATAAGAATAATTCACATCGATTAAATGAATGTTTCTCTTCATCATCCATAATTTCTATTCCAGCCAATGTTCTACAATGTAATTAAAAAACTACAAAACTTTTAACTCATGTTAACATAATAGTTTATTTATCCACGTTTAATAATAATGTTTTATTATCTTATGTTATGATATGGGATTGAAGAAATGGTTTTTTGAAACATAAAAATGGATCTTTTTTACATTCTTCATGAATTTATGGTTACAAATTCCCTATATATTTCTCCCTTTCTATTCTATATTATTATCATGTAACTCTAATATTCTTATATATATGTAACTTATATATATTACTATTTGAATTAACCTTTCACTTCTTGTGTTATATCGGTTTTTATTTCCCATCAAAATTCCCACTATTAAGTAAAACCAATTTAAGTGAACATTCTAATTTTTAATCTCATATCTAGCATGGAACCCAATGTTTTTAAATGATGAATTGTTTCTAAAACCCCAAAATATTTTATGGAGAAACGTCATGGTAAAATTTAGGTTTTATAGAAAATTTTATTCTCTTTATTTTTTTTAAAATTATCTTTTCTTATTTCATATACATTCACAAAAGTGGTTCAATTTCATTCATTCATCATTAGATATTTCTCAGAAATTTTCTTAAATGGAACTACATGTTCATCTCTTATGTCCCTATTTTAATTATTAATCTTAAAAAAATTTAATTCTTTATTCTTATGGGAATATATTTGATATAGATTTCATATATTCCTTATGGAAAAAATGTGTAACCCAAATTCTTCTCTTGGGTTTTATCATCTTTATAATTAATGTATGATTTATATTTCCATTTTTGAACAATATAATATTGTACATTTTATTATGGTGGTTACATTATAATGAAATGGGTGGGTCAGTTATATCCCTGGAATGTATTAGGTAATGCTAATGTCTCATGAGATTCCATTTATATTTCATGAGTGGTTAGCCTAAGAACACTTTTTATGATGTAATTTAACCTATGTTGTGATAGTTGGGTCCGTTAGACCCTTCAATGCATTTTTATTGTTAACATGTCCTGATATATCTTGTATGGTTCATGGGATGTTAGCCTAAGAACACTATGTATGGTGCATGTGCAGTGATCCTAATCACAATATGTTATGATGCCAATTATCTAGAGCATGTAAGGATTTTGATGGCATTTTGCCTATATAATAATTTCATAGTAGTTATCATTAACATATTATTATGATTTCATGCTTAATGATGTTTCCACAGTCATATTATTCCCAGATCATATGATTTCTTATCCTTATTCCATGTTTTCATGATTATGATCAGTATCTATATGATATCATGTTATGTCTCTTTACTCTTATATTATTTTTATTTCTTTATATATTCCCTTAATGAGATTTCTAGCTCACCCATTTCCCGGTGTATTTTCCCTTAGGCATCCTATGTATTTTTGTAATATCTATGGAAAATAAAATCACTAAGTGAATTTTTAAATAATGATATTATATAAATGATTAATATTATGTATTTATGTTTCTAATCATCAAAAGACACTATAAACCTACATCATTGAGTTGTATTATTGGGATATTTTGGATTAAATCTTGAAATAATGTACTGAGTCATTATATCACTGATGAATGCTAACTTATCAAGGGAGTTTGTGCCATATGATCTATTTATATTTCACTATTGGTTGAGTATATGAATCTCATATTCCATGTAACCCTTGTCACCTCACTATATTAATAGTTGGGGACCCACACCTTACTAGTAGCATTTTATGAATGAGTGGGTGATGACCCCCAGTAAAGGAACCATGCCTCTCATTTACTCATATATGATAAGGAATAGACTTTAATGATATAGGAATCATGCCCCAAGGGGGAATAGGAGGTTTGAAATATATATGTACCAAATAAATAGGCCCCCATATTTTGTCCTAACTACATAGTTAGGGGGTTTTGACCTAAATTTCTCTCTAAATATCACACTTGAACCTCTATGTCATACAACCACTACTAAAAAAATTGACCTACTCATTTCCAGCTAAAATTAAATCTATAATATCGGAACAATGGTTACCATATCATCCCATGAATAATTATAATCAGAATGTACTAGACATAGGACCTATTAAGTTCTCAAGGGATGAAATGTGGATGGTTGGTCATTCAAGAAAAATTAAACAATTTTTTCCTTAGGGAATAGAATGTGTATCCCAATCCTCAATGTTGCAATGAACTAGAACTCCACATGGCATGTACATATCCTCCTGCATGATTTTGTATAATATGGAACATGGTGTGTAGGGTCATTAGGTGTAAATGGAATATTCATAAAATCTTGTATCATGTTCCATTGAGATTATATGATATATGAAATTAGTTTACATGATGTTTAGTCCAATTAAGATCCATGGGTCTGTACCCTCGACACACACTAAGCATGTTGTCTAGTATAAAAAAAATATGTTGGGGTAATCCATACAATGTGTAATATTTATCTGGGTTAGAAATTCTAGCCACGACAAAAATGGAAGTAAATGTTGTGTGTTCATGAACTACACATCATGTACTCATGATTTTATAACTAGTCATTCATTACTGTAATTCCCCATCTTCATTGATCTCACCACTGATTGTGATTGAATTAACAACCAAGGGCCTGGTATCAAAGAAAACCCCAATAGTATTTGATTTAAAACCTTCAATCATGGAAATTAGAATCCTTCATTTACCACAAAAACAAAAAAAAATTCATACAACTTCTCCAGGATTGATCATGGAATCCTCCCTCCATTATCAACTATCTTATAATAATTCTCTCACAATTGATTTACTCTATAACAACCCTACTCTTTATTACACACTTAAACATGATTTATTACATAAACATGCACTTAAGACAACTCTAAGGATCGAGAGTTATAGTGTCTTTGGGGATTAATAACATTAAATATCAACTTAAAACAAAATATAAAACATATTTATTGAATAATTCTTGTACATTACCACAACATTCCTTATTACAAAGAATTGCATGAGATAACCTGAGGACATATAAGAAAAGGGTGATCTATAAAGCCCATTAAGGGAATAAACAAGGAATAAAATAAAGAATACAATACATGTTAGTCGATAGACATATCAAAAGAGCATATGAGAAACATGAACATAAAGGAATGATATAGCATGATTATCATTGCATTGAGATGTGGCCACAACATTTAACATGATATTAGCATGAGCGAAGGATCGTTTTACATGGAGCATGAGTAAACAGTAATTGCATGTGAATTAGAATGAGTAAACCCTCATTTCAGCTGAATAATCTTGATTCAACACTCATTGCACATTACATATCAAAATACTATTCTTTACCAAATGAATGGGAGTATTATCAGGGTGCACCCTTCTTAATCATTTCATTTCATGCATAAGTGTGCCATATTGATCATATGACATTGATTCATTAAAAATAATAATTTATTCCATGTATAAGAGATGTGTAATAAATAAATATATATACTCAATCAAAAATTACATGTGTATATAGGTGAATACCATTGATACATAAACAAGTATGTTATTCACTTACATGATGATTTAGGTATGGAAATTTTGGTGTAACTTCCGCAGCATAACGACATTAAATAGAAATTGTAAAATGGGTTGATGAGAGAGAAAGGGGTATCTAATAATTTATACATGAAATTAAATGTAATGGGGTCATGGAATATAATATCCCAACAAATTTAATGAAATTTAGATGCATAATATAAAATAATTTCCAGAATGTAAAAGTGGAGACATAAATCCATTACAGAATGTCAGCATGGTAAGGGGTGTACAAGGGAAGAATTAATGAGAGAGGAAGGGGTATATAATCATTAAAAAATAATTAGGGAAGTATAGGTAAGGATATAAATCATAATACAAAATTTATAATTAAAAATAAAAGGGAATAATAATATAATAAAACTTGGACATATATAAGGAAGGAAGGAAGGTGAGGATCCCTTACTTGGAAGTATGATCCCAAAGTATTGGGAGAGTCATGAGAGAGGCTTAATAAGGGATTGTGGAACCTTGGGAAGGCTCTACAGATAGAGGTAAATAGGTCGGTCAATATTCTAATGGTTTGAGTGAAGAGGAATGGTCATTTGAGTTCATTTATATAGGAAAGTAAAGGGAATTCTTTATTACTAAGGTTTTGGATACTACACATTAAACTAATCAAAATCATAAACTGTCCCATGGGTTTTACCCATTATTTTTCCAAATAAGATGGGGAAAATTATTTTATAAGTCCATTGGATGAACTTACTAAGATATTAGGCTTGATTATATTGGGGTGAGTGACACTCTAAAGGAAATCATTTTAAAAAGTTAAAATATTTTATAAGTCTTGGAGGGTCTACTAAGGAACCATAAAATTAGTAAAAAAAATCTGAAGTCACATTATTTTAAAGTTAAAACTTATATTGTCAGAATATAACTTTTATAGTAATTTATTACATCACTATTGGGCCATTATATTGTCATAAAACTCATTATATATTTAAAATGTATTTATTTTTTACCCCAAAAATCGACTGTCTCAGAAAATTATGAAAAAATCACCATTAGATAATTTCTAAGTCCTAAATAAAAAATGATATTCATTTTATCTAAATAATTTTATAAATATCTGAATTTTTAATTTTAAAATAAAAACTAACATTTTTCGAAAATTTATGGGTTTTGACAAAAAAAACATTCAAACCTTAATAAAAATTACAATTTCAATCATAAAAAATTATACGGTCATTTTTATTAAATAAAAAAATTTAATAATAATAATAAAAAATATTCAATTAAAATATATATAAATTCTTCAAAATTTATTTCTTAATTTAATATTAACTAAAAATACTATTTGTGATTTAATAACCATTTACAAAGTATCAATAATAAAATTAATGTATATTCTTTATTCAAAAATAATGAACATAATAATTGTTATTGGGCCTTGTTAAATAACCCCTTATAACACCCGCATAAGACCTAAGGGTAAGGTTTGAGATGGCGATAGACTCTTGTGGTGGCTCAGATAACATTGCTCGGGTGGTAATCTATATTAACTTCCACTTCCCCTATAGGAAATTCTGTTCAAGCTTAACGTGTTGATGTTCACCTTGGGCTTGGTCAAGAGTGAAGCCCAGTGACCCTAACAACATTCCAAGATCATAAAAAATGTCTCTGTTTGGATAAATTCTACTGCATGAGTCCATCTCTTTCTTTTTCTGAGTAAATAGGATTTTTTAAAGCCCTGTATTTATATTATTCATGTGATTACTATTTAACTGCTATATTGGAAATGATAAAAATTCATAACGGTATTTTAAAATCCAAAAACATAAAACCAAATAAGTGAATATGGTTTATGTACCATTTTACATAATAAGACATTTAATTAGATCAAGATGAATTTTCATTAATAAATGTTTTGGTCGTTACAAGCATACCCCTTAAGAAATTTCTCCGCGGAAATTTCCTTTTCCCGTACGAAAATAGAAGAGGGTAATTCTAATTCATCACTTCCTCCGATTCCCACATTACCTCTTCAAACTTGTGTTTTTTCCACAACACCTTGAAAAGGGGAATTATGTTATTTTGTATATCTTTTTCCCTACGATATATGATATTCACCGGATTCTCTTCATATGAGATGCTATTTTACAATGGTACCACCTATGAATTGAGTACATGATATGGGTAAGGTTAGTACTTCCTCATGAGTGATACATGGAATACATCATGTACTTGAGATAGGTTTTGTGAGAGTGATAGTCAATGGGCCACTACTCTAAATATATCAAGGATCTCAAAAAAGATGATGTACCTTTGAATAAGCTTTCCATTCATTCAAAATATCATAACTCTCTTACATAGTGATATTCATAGTAATACCATGTCTCCAAAATAAAACTCCATGTCTCGTCGATGATTATTAGTATCGCTATTTTGTCAACTCTGAGCCGATTTAATGTGTTGCTGGATGGTCTTATCATTCTCCACAATTTCTTCGACCATTTTTTGACCTAGGAAATTTCTCTCCCCAACTTCGTCCCAACATACCAGTGTTTTGAATCTCTTACCATAAAGGGACTCGTAATAATCCATTTGGATGATTGATTAGAAACTGTTATTGTAAGAGATCTCAATCAGGGGAAGATGATGATCCCACCCTCATTTGAAGTCCATTACACATGATCGCAATATGTACTCAAGTGTTTGGATAGTCTTTTCAGACTGGCCATCAGTTTGAGGATGATGAAACATACTGATGTTCAGCTCAGTATTCAGAGCATGTTGGAGACTCTTCCCAAACATAGAGATGAATATTGGATCTCGATTGGATACAATTGATAGTGGTACTCCATGCAGCCTTACCCCTTCTTTGATGTAAATCTTTTGCAGTTGATACAATGATAAATTCTCCCAAATTGAAATTAAGTGTGTAGTCTTTGTAAGAAAATTCACAACAACCCAGATAGCATTGATTCTTTTGGATGTCTTCGGAAGTCTAGTTCCAATGTCCATGGTGATGTTTTCCCATTTCCATGTTGGTATTGGTAATTATTGCATCATCCCATTAGGCTTATGCCTCTTAACCTTCACATGCTGGTATTCCAGGAACTTTGATGTATACTCAGCGATCTCCTTATTCATGTTATGCCAACAATACTGTTCTAGGAGATCTTGATACATCTTTGTGTTTCCTGATTGAATTGAGAATCTTGAGCTATGTGCATCATACAAATGTTCTTTCTTTAACTCTGTATTATATGGAACACAAAGTCTTGACCCAAATCTCATAATTCCATCTTCATTAACATCGAGCTCTATGGATTTACCTTTTATGATAGTTTCCTCTATCTTTTGAATATGCACATCATCTTTTTGAACATCCTTTAACCTTCCCAAAAGAGATAGATGAGAAATAATTTGTGAAATGATTGATGATGTTCTCTTATTTAAGATTTATATGTTCATATTCATTAATTTAAATAAGATTGGATCCTTTTAAATTCTTATCAATGATATAATCCTTGGATCCTTTCTACTTAGATCACTTTCCACCTTGTTCTCTTTCCCAGGGTTGTAATGGATTGAGAAATCATAGTCTTTGATAAGCTCTAACCATCTTCGTTGGTGTATGTTCAACTATTTATATGTGAATATATACTCGAGGCTTTTGTGATCCATATATATTTCACACTTCTCCCCAAATATGTAATGTCACCAAAATTTTAAGGCGAAGATTACTACAACCTAATCAAGATCTTGTGTTGGACAGTTTTTCACATGGAATTTCAATTTCCTTGAAGAATAGGCAATGAATTTGTCATTTTACATTAATGAATATCACATTCCCTTATTCGAAGAATCAATGAAAACCATGAAATGTTATCCACTTGTGGGTAGTGTGAGCACGAGCGAGGTGATAATATTTCTCTTCATATCAATGTAGCTATCTTATTATTCATCACTATAAGAAAAATTGACTCCATTCTGAGTTAGATTGGTAAGAGGGTTTTAAAATAATGATAAATTTCTCAAAAATTGGTGATAATATTAAGATAACCCAAGGATGTTATGGATATCCATCACAGTTGATGGCCTCTTCCATCCATCAATTGCATTTTCCTTAGAGGGATCAACAGATATCCCATTTATTGTGATTATATGACCTGGGAATGAAAATTCTTCCACTAGAACTCAAAATTTCAATACTTTTCATTGAGGTTTCCCTTTCACAACCCCTCTAGTAGAGTGCTTAGATGCTCCTCAGGATACTCCTTGGTTTAAGTGTATATTAGAACATTATTTATAAGGACTACCAAAAAAATGTTGATGTAATCTCCAAAGACTCAATTCATCAAGTCCATGAATATTTATGGAGAATTAGGGTGTCTGAAAGGCATTACTAGGAATTCATAGTGCCTGTACCATGTATAAAAAGGAGTCTTGGAGATATCCTCTTACATTACCCATACTTGGAAATATACCAACCACAAATCCACCATGTATATGTATTGTGATCCCCATAACAGATTGAAAAAGTCATCAATTCCTAGAAGAGGATACTTGTTCGTTGTCATGATTTTATCGATCTCACAATAATCAATGAAAAGGTGCATTGACCCACCATTCTTCATGACAAAGAAGACTAGTAAACCCTATGGTGAAGTAATTGGGCGTATAAACCCATTATCTAGATTCTCATATTGTTGTTTCTTTATCTCCTCAATATTCACAACATCCATTCATAAATAGAGTATTGAATATTTGAAACACCCCAGGTATAAGATCATTCGAGAATTGAACACCTCTTCTATGAGGAAGACCAGATAATTCCTCGGGAAACACTTCAGCGAATTCCCTCACAATAGGAATTTCTTCAAGAATGGTTGATTCCATAGAATCCATCATATAAGAAAGATATGTGTGCTCATAGGGAAGTAATATCCTTGCTTGATATGATGGTTCTTAAAAAGATTCATCCTCCACATTGTAGTTGTACAGAATTGGGGGCCGATTCTCTATATGTTGAGTGATTTTCCTCTCATGGAAATTTTTGTTGGATCTATATAGGGAAATCCAATCCATGCCATGAATTTCATCAAATTCCACCAAATGGATTATGATATGGTTTCCTAAGAAGTTAAATCCAAAAATTGTGATAGGGGATTAGTTATATTCATGGGATGAAATTATTTCCCCATTTGTTGTTCTCACTGACATCTCTACTTCCATGATTTGTGGTTGTGTTGGGATTGTTCTTCTAAAATTTTGGGAAATAAATGAATGCATAGAACTAGAATCAAAATGTATGTTCCCTAAAATTGAATGAATATCTAGCATACCTGTCACCAGTTCATTGTCATGGTTCACTTCAGTAGTAGTGATGGAAAGTGATCTCCCTTTCTATATTGGAGGTTGTTCGTTGCCTCCTAAAAACCTTGGATTAGGGAACTGGTTTTCTAAGTTCTCTAGTTCATTGTTGTTGTAGCAAAGAACAATGCGTTGAACATTGGATGGAGAATTCTATTATCTGTTGTAGCAGTATGTTTTTCTTATTGGTAGTTAATGGCTAGGTTCCCTTCTCTTACACACCTAAAACATTTCCTCGACACTTTCAGGAAAATTATGGGTAGACTCTTTCCACACCTTTGGAAAGTGGGGTGATGTAATTTCATAACACCATTGGATTTATCCATCAGACCGACAGAATTAATGTTCACTTTCGGCTTCTTATCCACATGATACCCTTGAGATTCCACGATCTCCATTTCAACTTTGAGGGTATATTAGAAAATTTCCTTGTAGCTATTGATGTCACTGAACTCTAGGGATTTCCGTAGGCTAGGTTTTAGCCCACAAAATAAGCGTCCAACCTTTCATTCGTGGGTAATGACAAAGCCAGAGGTGTATCATGAAATAATTGTGATGTTTTACTTGCATGCTATGATGGATTATTTATATTTTTGATTGAGGTCAATGAAGTCTCGTTATATCTTAAGTAGGAGGGTGCAAGAAAAATATTTATTGAAAATAATTTTCTAGAAATCCCTCTACTCCAACGCCTCGATATCTTCCTTAGGCTTCGTATTTTTTATCATTGCCTACCATTGATCAGATTCACCCTTCATATGATAAGTAGCTAGAAGAACATTCTCTTGTTCAGAACATTGAAGGATGGGGAAGATCTTTTCAGTGGAGTTGATCCATTGTTTGGCATTTGAGGGAGTAGATGATCCATTAAAAGTAGGAGGCCTTTGTCCATAATGCTCTTAATTGCATGTTTTTCTTTCTTCGGGGGGGGGGGGGGGGAGTTGATGTTCATCTTGACCCATGTTTCTATTAAAAATATGACTTAACTGAGAGTGTATCATGAAATATTTTTCGATTACCACTCCTATCAGACTAGGAATCTCATTAGAATAGTCATCACATTGATCTTCACATCAATTATCAGCTCGAGTCCTCTTATTACTGGTTATTGGATGGAATAAGAGGAAAGTTAGGGGTAACACATAAATGGTAATCCAAATACAAAAAGGGTTAACATATAAATTACATTTATTTATTTAACTTATGAATTTATAGGCGTCAATCTATGTTATCCATGATCTATCTCATAATGTATATTCTTATGGGATTTTTTATTTCTTAATAATGGTTTATACTAAGCATATGAATTTATAAAAGCATATCCCTTAAGATTTTAATAAACAAGAGTGCATAAAGGCCCGTTTTTATGCATCAGTTTCCGTTTGAGTCTAGCTCAAAGCATTATTTTTGGGTTTTACCCCTATATAGAATTTTCCCAGAGCCACCTCTACTTTTTCAAATCTAGAGAGGGATGTATTTTCTTGATAAACCAATTACTCTATAGTCACCAAAATTTATGGACCTTTTTATTATACCTAGTATTATCCCTACGGAACTCACTATGGTTTTATAATTATAATCCCAAAAATATCTAAACATGTCCTCTGATACCAACGATAACAAATCTACTCTTTATTACACACATAGACATGATTTATTACATAAACATTCACTTAAGAAAACTATAAGGATTCAGAGGTATAGTTTATATTGGGATTAGGAACATTAAATAACAACATAAAACATAAAATACAACATCTTTATTGAAAACTAATTTTACATGACCACAACATTACTTTGTACTTAGCATTGCATGGGATAACCGAAGGACAGACGCAGAAAAAGGGTGATCTATAAATCCTAGTAAGGGAGTAAAAGAATCATAACATGAAGAAAAAAATAAATGTTAGGAAATAGGCATATAAGTGGAGAATAAGAGAAACATGAACATAAAGGCTTGAAATAGAATGGATATCATCACATGGAGATGTGAGAACAATATTTAACATGATATTAGCATGATCTAAGGCTCATTAAACATAGATCATGAGTAAAACCGCATTGAACATGAATTAGAATTAGTAAACTCGCATTTCAAATGAATTAGCATGAGTCAACACTCATTTCACGTGATTTATCATGATACTCTTTTTTACCCAATGCATTGGATCTCTATTAGGGTGCACCCTTCTTAATAATTTCATTTCATGCAAAAGTGTGCTACATGGATCATACAATAGGGATTGATTAAACATCATAATTTATTCCATGAATAAGGGATCTAGAATACATAATTGTAAGTCCTAAATAAACAAGTACATGTTCATATAGGTGAATATCCTTGATAGATAAATGGGTATGGTATTCACTTACATGATGATTTTGGTATGGCAATTTTGGTGTTACTTTGGCAGCATAACAACCTCAAATAGAAATTGTAAAATGGATTGATGAGAGAGAAATGGGTCCCTCATTATTTATTCATGAAATGGAAAATAATGGGTTCATGGAACATAATATCCCAACATATTTAATGTAATTTAGATTCATTATATAAAATAATTTATAGAATGTAATTGAGGAGAGAGAAATCCCTTAAGGAATTTCAGAATGGCAATGAGTGTACATGGGAGGCATTAATGAGAGATAAAGTGGTATACCCTCATTCAAATGTGAGGATTAATGTATAGGGGAGGTGTGAGATCATAACTGAACCTTTTTAATTTAAAATAAAAGGGAATAAAATATAAGGAAACATGGAAATAAATAATGATGGAAAGAAAGTAAGGATCCCTTACTTGGAAGTACGATCCCAAAGGATTGGGAGAGGACTGAGAGAGGCTTCGTGGGGGATTGGAGTGCCTTGGGAGGATTCTAGAGAGAAGAAGGAATAGGCTGGTCGATCTCCAAATGGTTTTAGTGAACCATAATGAGAGATTGAGTGAGTTTATATAAAAAATGAGAGGGAATTATCTATTATTTTGGTTTTTGATACTAAATATTAAACTAATCAAATAAAAAACCGTACCATGGTCTTTGCTGATGTTTGTTTCCAAACAAGGAGTGGAAAATATTATCGTATATGTAAAATGGCCGAAATTAATAAAATATTAGGCTTTCTTATGTGGGGTTGAGTCACACACTCAAGAAAATCATTTTATAAAGTGAAAACATTTTATAAGTCTTGGAGGGTCCACTAAGGCACCATAAGTTTAATAAAAAAATCTAAAATCAAATTATTTTAAAGGTAAAAAATATATTTTCTGAATACACCTTTTATTGAATTTTATTACATCACTATTAGTTTATTATGATGTATGAAAACACATTATATATCTAAATGGTATATAATTTCTCCCCCAAAATTCGAATGTCTCAGAAAATTATGAAAAATTCACTATTAGATAATTTCAATGCCCTGAATCCAAAATGATATTAATTTTATCTAAATAATTTTCTAAACATTTGAATTTTTACTTGTAAAATAAAAACTTCAATTTATAAAAAATTCACAGGTTTTGATAAAAACAGCTTTCAAACCATAATAAAAATATAAACATTATTCATAAAACATTATACGATCATTTTTATTCAAAAAAATTAAATTAGTAATAAAAAATATTTTCTAATTCAAAAATACATTAATTAATCAAAATATATTTCATAATTAAATATTTACTAAAAATAATATTTGTGCTTTAAAACCCATTTACAAAGTAATAATAATAAAATGAATGTATATTATTTATAAAAAATAATGAACATAATAATTGTGGTAGGATCTTGTTACATAACCCATTATATCCGCCATATATGAACTAGGGGTAAGGTGTGCGATGGTGACCGACTATTGGGTTGGATGGGATAATATAGCCCGGGTGCTAATCTCTATTGACTTCCAATTCTACCGTAAGAGGTTATGTTCAAGATTAACATGTTTATGTTAGGCTTGGGATTGGTCAAGAGTGATGGCCCTTGATTCTACATCTTTTCTGAGCTCCGAAAAATGAGCTTCGTGTGGAGAAATTCTACTAGATGGAGCCATCACTTCCTTTTTCTGAGTAACTTGGATTTGTTAATTCTATATATTTATAATAATAACGTGATCACTATTTAGTAGCTATATTAGGAAACGATAAAATTTTTAATGGTATTTTAAAATCCAAAAACATAAATCCATGGAAATTCATATGTTTTATTTAACCATTTCACATAATATGACATTTAATTAGACCAAGAGTAATTTTCATTAATAAAATTTGTGGTCATTACATTCTCTATAAACAGTTGATAAAATTCAATACCTGATGTTCGATCATAATTCAAACTAGACTGATAGTTGATTCATTATCCTACCACCGGTCAATGACGAGCAAGTGAACAATAAGGGGACAAAGTCAACAATAAATAAAAGAGAGATCATCAGTTTCCATTTTGAACCTAGTTACTGATTGTAGTTTGGGAAAACCAAAATCATTGTGAAAAAACAGTATAAAAAAATAAATTATATGAAAACGGAAAATAATAAGTTGTTAGGGAATTGTAAAAAATGAGAATCCTGATTTTAATGTATATTTCTAGTATATGATGTTTTTCATAATCAACATGTCAATAATTGGTAATCAAACAATATAGTGGTGGAGAATTTTCCAATGAAATATTTTAGAAAATATCACAGATAAAGGATGAGGAAGAATTATAAGAATGAATCCCTAAGTAGAATAATAATCACCATCAATTAAATTCATTTATCACAATCATATGATCCATATGTCATCATCATTGCAGATCCAATCCAGATCGTAAAATGTGACTCACCAAAAATATCTAGACTGTCAATTCTATAAATTCATTCATGATTCGATTACAATCCATTCCTATCACTGTAATTTCTCTCCCTCTCCCCCTATCAAATTATAGATATATATTTTAAGCCTTAAAAAAGTGGCTTAACCTAGAGGAAACTCATTATAAGAGTTTTATAAGGCCATCCAAGGGTTCAAAAAATGCTATAATTTCATATATTAAAATATGAGTAAATAAATGTAACCCATGATAAAATATCTCAAAACCTATGGCTATGAACTGAATATACATCATAACTAAAAAACACCCCACTCAAGATGTAAAAGAAGTGTTGACTACTCTAATTTGTAATCCATTATAGAGATATAATAATTTCATTAAAAATACATGGCTACATATGAACGACAATACAATATTTTTATTATATCAATATATTGGATCTAAAACACTGACATATCCAAGGAATATTAGTGAATCAATATTAATAAATTATTAAAATTATAAATGGGTTTCAAATAAAAAAAATATAGGGTTGCGCTGCCACTATATAATCTATGAGAGGAATATTTATTTAATAAAAAATATTCATAATATCATAAAATTCAATGTGTTAAAAAAATCCTCAAACCCCTTCCTAGGTGCAAGAACCACACCCCAAGATCGTTAGAATTATTAGAATATTTGTATATGATCATATATTATTGTAAAATTACTTTTTACTATGGGAACGTCCCGAGACTTTGGAAATTCAAAATATTAGGTAAGTCCAATCAAGAAAAATCATGGCCAGTACATCATCCCCATCATAAACTTTTTGTTCCTGAAAACATTTAGAGATTCCAATCAAACGACTAATCCATTGAAACAAACTTATGATGAAAAAATAAACCATCACACATGATTCCATCACCATCAAAGCTGTGAGCTCTATGGGAACTCAATAAACCATAGTCTAGGAAGGAAACAAAATATTTAAAGACAATTGGTACCATATCTCCACTATCATGATGTAAAAAATAAATTTGTAACAATATTCATCTATAGCCAATCCATACAACTAGCTTGACACAAAATTTACGCCATCTAATGGTCCTCCTACCGCTTGGGATGAATGAATCAACAAATATCAGAGCATCCTAAAAAAAGTGAAATTGATAAGGAAAATTAGTGGTGGGAGTGCCTCACTCAATACCTTTAAATAGAATTATATATGTCCACTATAATTGACAAATACATTTAAACACATTGAAATACTATTCACTTAATAGACTCCATGGTGACCCTATAAAAGATTCATGGACAAATGATTTTTGAGATCTATGTTAACCCCTCTACTAATAGTATCTAATACAGAATAGTCTCTATCATTGATGGATTGTGACACAAGATTAACACATGTATTATTTACAAACCATTACATAATATACACAAGAATACTCATTTACATATTGGTTGCGCCGAAATTTACCCTACAGGTATGCGGTCGTTGTAGTACAGGTAGAGGTCGAATCCACAGGGACAGAAGAAGGAACCTAAAGACACTCTGATTTTGGAAGGATTTGGCTACGAAGTGTCCAAATATTAAGATTGAATTGATTTGAATAACTAGTGATTTAATTTAAAGACCAAAATAAAAAACATACAATTACTTAGTCTAAAACAATTAATGAAGATGAGTTGATCCTAATTTGTTACTTGGGTTAGATTTGATGTATTTATTTTCTTATAACGTTCATTTCACTAATTCAAGACGCATCCACAAATTTATATAACACCTCAACATAATTCACGAATTTAATCACTAAAAAATTAAAAGGCTATTCACCAATTCACTTAGAGAATCAATTTAATGATCACTCTAAGGAATTAGATCATACTAGCACCTGAAATGTGTCATTGTTAAAGTTGGCATAGACGAAGAAGAAAATAAATTATCAAATGGAAATATTAAAGTAATGAAATTATTATAGAATTTAAGATCATAAAATAACATCAAATATTCCCCATACAACTTCCTAAGACCAACCCATAAGGGTTTATCCCTCCATTAATTCTATGATCTCAAAGTAAGTGGAAAGTATACTCATAGGGGCAGAATTGAACAATAAAAAAACAACAACAAACAAGATCACTCTAGCGTTGTGTGCTAAATTTCACAAGATTTGGTGTGAATAAATTCACACCTCGAAGTAACGGTATCAAAGTGATAAAAAGAAGAAAATAAAAAGAGGAGAATAACAACTTTAATTAAGAACTAATGTGATTCAAACGACTTACATGATAATGAAGAACGATTACAACACCAATTTTACAGCATAACAATACAATGAAAAAAAATCCAAAATGATCCTTGAATCCTCCACCAATACAGAATTTAATAGGATAAAGGAATCCTTGGGTCGATCCACCCCTTCCCAAGTCTGTTTAATTAATTTTGGTGGGCTAAGGTGGGTGGAAATTTAATGCATAAGAGACTTTTAAACTCATGCCTCGAAGTGGGAGCCAACATGCATCCACCGAACAGACTCGCTGAAATCACCTTCTATAAGGCCGAATTGGAGTGGTCCATAGAAGTCTTAAATGATTCCTCAGATGTCCCCTAAATTCTGAAAAATTGTAATCCCAAAATAATTTGTGGTTAGGGAGATATGATTTAAATGGTGGGCTGTTTTTCTGGGCCACAGAATCTGGCCCAAAATTTCATCTTCAACTTGGTTTGCCTTAATCCCCACCATGTAGGATGAATTAGCACTGGATTTAGAAGAATGATGTGTTCCTATCTAGGATTTCTATCCTACCATGAAAATTTGGCTTCATTGGGCCTGTATTGGGGGCCCCAAATTCTCATCAGTGGGATGATATCCAATCTGCCTTCTCTATAATTGTTTCCTTTCATCGCCAAATATCCCCATAATCCTTTATGAATACTGCATTGATACCTGAATTAAAAATTTTCATATTTAAGTTTATATACATTTAAAAAAATATCAAATTAAAATATAGATAATTACGTTCTTTATAATCAAATGAAACATTGAGCCTAAATTTGTGCACATTAGGCATGAAGTGCACAAATGATGAGAATGGATATTCAAAATTAAAATCCACTAACTCAGGACCATATGATCAAAAATGAACATTTAATACCATTAAAATTTAATCAAAATATGTGTTTTTATGGGATAATCACACCCCCAACTTGAGTTTTTCTAGTCCCGGGCTAAATATATCTCACAAAATTGAAATCCGAATGACCTTTTCCAAAAAAAAATTAATACACATTGCTCACTCAAATACCTCCTACCAAAAAATTATGAAACCCATAAAAATCATTTGAAACAAGCTATGTCTAGATGCATAACCCAATCCCAAGCCCACTCCTTTGTTCAAATTCATCTCCATATTTCCTTTAATTTCAATTAAGCATGACGAAGTGTTGTGCATAACAATCGACATGGTGGTTCATTTTCATTAAAAGGGAGAAAATACAGAAGCGCTAGGAGGAATGAGATTTTAATATTAAGACGAGTATTTAAAATATTTTTTTGTTATTTGTTTTGAAATTTTGTTTGTGTTTGTGTTTTGTTTGTTTTTTTTTTTGAAATTTTTCCATGGTAATTGAAATTGAACTCAATAAAGTAAACCCATGTAGCAAGACTTTGTCGATGACTCCCAGGCTCAAAGACCATAGAGCTCTAAGTGAAGCTCACATACTTAGGCATCATCTCGAGTTTAATATATAAAAAACAAATTCAAATTACCACAAATAGAGATAAAATTCCCAACTCTGAGCCAGAAAACTATGGAGTTGTGATCCCCAAGTGCTGAAAGCCACACATTAGGTCATTTCATTTCTCTACTTGCAAATTGATTTTTTTGGTTTTTATTTTTTTGAACACTCATATTAAAACTAAAATCATCACAAAAAATATTCTATTTATTACGGGTCCATAAGAACTCAAACTAAAACCCCATAATCTAGTGGACACGCATTGTATTTTTTATTAAATGGATTAAAATATAATGGTGAAAAATCACATCAGACAACCGCACATTCCAAAATATATGCACATGAAACTAAAGTTGCATTTAAATCAGAATCAAGGCATGAAAAATTCTTTTATATCCAATTTCAGAGTTTTCAAAGTGTGTTATCAGGTTTAAGGTTAATGAAATTTTTTTCCTTCCACACATTTTTTGTGCACACAAGATCATTTTTTTATTTCATCTCCCCCAAAATTAAAATAACACTATCCCCAGTGTTTAAAGAAAATAAATATTAGAAGGGGTAGAGGTAGATGAGAGGAGTTCTAAAAGGAATTTTAAATAATAAACATGGAACCAATTCCCCTAGATTTTGAATTTGAAGTTCATGATGCTCCAAATTACTTTTTTCATCTCTTGGGATATGTAGGCACCTCCTTGATTAAATATGTATAACCCAAAATAGTCCCTGATCTATACAAAGAAGAAAAAACCAGACCAAACAAACAACACAACAATTTATTTAATACCAAGTATCAACATATTTATGGTTTTCCCAGATTTTTTAAAATCAAACTGATGATGCATTGTCTTCTTTTAAACTTTTGGGTAAGGTATTACTTAGGGATCACACCACGTGACACAGATGAATACAAAGATACCCTTTCATACCCATACTTACTCATAAAAGAATAATAGGTCAAAAATATATTTTTTTAAATACCTACAAAGACATAAAATAAAATAAAATAAACTGATGATACATTGTATTCTTTTAAATTTATGTGTAAGGTATTACTTAGGGATCACACCGTGTGACACAGATGAATACAGAGCTCCACTTTCATACCCATCATTACTCATAAAAGAAGAACAGGTCAATAGTCTATTTTTTATATAACAAAATGAAGAAGAAAAATAAGAGAAAAAAAGTATTCACAATGATTGGAAACATGAAAAGCACGAGTTGCCTCCCACGCAATGCTTAATTTAAAGTCATTAGCTCAACATGAACCCCCAACTTATCCAATTACAACTTTCAAAATTTTAGTGAACCCATATTTCTCCACTTCAACTTGATTGAGATTGATTATTTTTTTTAGAATCTTTTCCTTGTATAAATCCATGTTCTAAATTGAATCTGAAGATACAAGGAATATTAGAAATGGTTGATTTAGTAGCATTTTTTGTCTTTCCTAAGATGTTAAGGTTCAATCTAACCTTATTTCTTTCATGAGAATAATGAAAGAATAAAGTATGGTCATGGGTATCACCTATGATGGAATTATTTTGGTGGTAATGAAGGATAATTATTTTGAGTGTTGTTTTATTGCAATTTCCTAATTAATATTGGTAATTTGAATAAATATCAGTTTCTTCTCCTTTTTTTTTGGAAACAATTGGTTCTGTTTGAAAGTATGATTCATCCCCAACAGTGTCTATATGAATATCAGAAGTGGGTATGGGATCAATGTTTGGGATTTCTCCTAATTGTTCAGTGATTGGTGTTTTTGAAAAATCATCAATGGAGATATATTCAGGACTCTCCATCCACAATGTCAAATTTCCTTCTTGTGAATACAAAAAATCATTTTCCTCTTGATTTAATCACCCATCAACAATTCCTTGATTATCTTCAACTATCCCAAATCCAATGGTTGGTTCTTCAATAAATTCATGTGAGGTTTGTGGGAGACAAGATTCTTGTATAAGTGATGATGAAGAGACAACCTGAGTGGGAATGGGTTCCACAACCATTTCAATGCTTTGTAGTTCTACTCTTAAGGATGGAACCTCAAAAGTCATTCTATCCATTTGTCGACACAATTTCTCAAGCAATGGATGTGGATCATGATGATCAAGTAGTTGAGATAGATGGTCTACTCTATGTTGATAATTATGTTGTTGGAATTCCACATGAGAATGTTCAGATGGCCTTGTTGGGATTAAAACTCATTATAGGTTAGAATGTTTTGTGGAGCATAGGAATTAAAAAATTATGGCTCAATCGGTTATTGATTTTCCCACCAATAAAAACTAGGAAGGTCATTGTACATCACAATTGGTGTGGGGTAGTCAAGGTAGGGAGAGGTTCCCCATATTTGGATTTTTTCAAAATGGATTCCCATAGAAGTGAAATCGGGGGAGAGAATAGAGAATTGTGGTGAGAAAAATATGTTAGTGTCTAAGATAACTTAATTAGGTCCCTGAAAACGGCCCCAAAATTTGGTTGCGCCCAAATTTACCCTATAGGTATGCAGTTGTTGTAGTACATGTAGTGGTCTAATCCACAGGGACCGAAGAAGGAACCTAAAGACACTCTGATTTTGGAAGGATTTGGCTATGAGGTGTCCAACTATTCAGATTGAATTTATTTGAATAACTAGTGATTTAATTTAAAAAAAACTAAAAAAACATACAATTACTTAGTCTAAAACAATTAATGTTGATGAGTTGATCATAATTTGTTACTTCAGTTAGATTGGATGTATTTATTTTCTTATAACGTTTGTTTCACTAATTCGGGACGCATCCACAAATTGATATAATTCCTCAAAATAATTCACCAATTTAATCCCTAAAAAATTCCAAGGTTAATCACCAATTAACTTAGAGGATCAATTTACTGATCACTCTAAGTAACTGGATCATACTAGCACTCGAAATGTCTCATTGTTAATGTTGGTGAAGACGGAGAAGAAAATAAATCATCAAATAGAAATATTAAACTAATGAAATGATTACAGAATTTAAGATCATAAAATAAATTCCAATATTCCCCATTCAACTCCCTAGGACCAAACCATAAGGGTTTATCCCTCCATTAATTCTATGATCTCTATGGAAGTGGAATGTAGACTCATAGGGGAGGAATTGATAAAGCAAAAACAATAACAACAAAAATAATCACTCCACCGTTGTGTGCTAAATTTCACAAGATTTGGGGTGAATAAATTCAAAACTTGAAGAATCAGTAACAAAGTGATACGAATAAGAACATAAAAAGAGAATAATGAAAACATTAATTAAGAACTGATGTGATTCAAATGACTTAAATGAGAATAAAGAATGATTACAACACCAATTTGACAGCATAACAATACAATGAAACAAAGCACAAAAGATCCTTGAATCCTCCACCAATACTAACTTATATAGGAAAAAAGGAAGTCTTGGGTCGAGCCACCCCTTACCAAGTCTCTTTAATTAATTTTGGGGGGCCATGGTGGGTGGAAATTTAATGCATAGGAGACTTTTCAACTCTTTCCTTGAAGTGCGAGCCAGCATGCATCCACCGAATAGACACACTGAAATAACCTTCTATAAGGAAAAATGGGCTGGTCCATAGCATACTTAAATGAATCCTAAAATGTCCCCTAAAGGGAGGAAAATGTTAAGCCCAAAATAATTTGTGGTTTGGGAGATATGATTTAAATGGTGGGATGTTTTTCTGAGCCATAGAATCTGGCCCAGAATTGTATCTTCAATCTGGGCCTCCTTAATCACCACACTATAGGACAAATTAGCACTAGATCCAGGAGAATGAATTGTTCCAATATATGTTTTCTAGCCTACAATGAAATTTGGGCTTCATTGGGCTTGTATTAGGGGCCCCATATTCTTATCACTGGGATGATATCCAATCTGCCTTCTCCAGAATTGTTTCCTTTAATATCCAAATATCCCCATCATCCTTTATGAATACTCCATTGATCCATGAATGAAAATGTTAATATTTAAGTTTATATCAATTTCCCTAAATATAAAATTAAAATATATATAATTACATTCTTTAAAATCAGATGAAACATTCGGCCTAAATTGGTGCACATTAGGCATGAAGTGCACAAATGATGAGAATGGATGTTCAAAATTAAAATCCACTATATCAGGCCCATAAGATCAAATAAGAAAATTTAATACCATTAAATTTAATACAAATATGTGTTTTTATTGGATAATCACATAGCGATCCAAAACATACTTTCATCCACAGTCAATGATAACCTAGCCGTGTAATATTTTCATGTTCTTAAAAGACAAGTATGAGAACATAATACAAAACAATATCCCTGATCAATTGCTCAATATCATAATTTTTCCCATAAGGTGTCCCAAAACACCCCAATACAAAGTGTGTGGTCTATATCATTCGGATGACATAACCTGTTCGACTCCATATCCTAAGAAATCACATAATCAAGCAATCAAAATCCCAAAACATGCAAGGAAAACTTTTTCCTCTTAAAAAATAATGGTTTTCCAAATTATATTTGTGGCCACAATTATCCATTAGTTATTCCATAATAAGGCCCATGCTTTACTAAAAAAACCTCAAATTAGAATCCAAATCATGAAATCGAATATGAATATTAGGATAAAACAACTATTTTCTAGGGGAAAAGTGGATGATACACTCCCCACCATCATGAAATATCTTAATGTCCTTCACATGTGGACATCCAACCACACTGGACCGCTAAGGAGGCAACACAACCATAACATTCCTCACACAAGGGAAATGTGTGAGCCACTATCATTTATTTACTAAGGGAAACATATCCCACTCTATTAATGAATCAATTACTTCAATGTAAACTTCTCACACAATTCCACCACTATCCATACATAGTGTCCCAAGCTAAAAAGTACCAACTAAAATGTGTACTAATGTAACACTCTAGTATTATTATCCACCACATATCAACATAACAAAGACCAACATTTCTATATGAACCTAGGTCTCACAGTACTAGAGTCTACCACCACTCTCTTGGTAAGACAAAAGAAATTTTAATGACTAATAGTCTCCACCTCAAATTATTCCAAATTGAGATTCAACACATAAGATCCATAATAATACAATGAAACTCATCAAATCATTCAACAACATCTGAACACAATCCCCAAAATACAAGATTTTTTTACACCAACCACTCATCAATGATCAACCATGGGTAACACATAAGAATAATCCTATTGATATCATAGGAAGTGAATACCTCCCCCATATCCATAGTGTGTGAATCAATGATCATCAGCTGATGGAATGGTTTTCATAACAATGAGAGGGTCAAAAATACTTGCAACATCAATGTGGATATTGACCCCTACTCAAAAAAACACACCTCACATACAAAAACATAGGCACTCCATAACACCCAAAATAAGGAGACATTTTATACTAAGGTTGGCACCATCACACCTCCACGTTTCCATAAGGGAATCTCTAATAAGACAAATTAACCATTATTGAAGAAATAAATTTTCTATAAGTGTAGAGTTAATTTTGGTCACCATCTGGTGAAATTCCCTATCCAACCAAATATTTTCATGAGTTTCCCCAAAGATCACATAACTCCAATCCAACTGAATAGGATTAATAGATAATGCCTACATCGAACAAGATGAGTGTTAATGATAAATTGAAATGAAAAATACATTGGTCAATAAATATTATCACAAGACTATGGGAATTATTTGTGTTAATCATCCTAGTAATCCACAAAAAACAATAGACAAACAAAGATGGTGATTATAGGATAGGATTGATGAATCATATAATAGTAACTAATTCTATACAACCTGATAGTACCCCTTTAAAAACTACTTAAAATTAAATAGGTCTTACAAAATGAGTTTCTTTATTTAATCACTATTACTAATGTTTATATCTTTCCATGACACTACATTGGCTATTTTAGATAAAGAGATCTATTTCTCCCACAACTAGCATACATCTACTACTAATTATAAGTTTGGAATCTCTAAAAATAGTTGTTCTTTTTGGGGAAAAATCATATATCAAAATATTTTCATCCATATTATTTACCCAAATTACTAACCACAAACAATTCCATGACAAACAATGCTTAGAAAACACATCATAATATCCATGGGACTCAACGTGTACTACAAAATAGTAATAATTCTATGCGGAAAGACCATGCTATTTTGATAGAAACATCCTCCTTGATGAATATACATCAAAAAAAGGAATCAACCTCCAATAATGGTATAGAATTATGATATCAAGTTCGATAAAAGTAAAATTATCCCCTTTAACAAACCAACCCAAGTTGAACTAAAACATCACTCCTCTTCTACACCATAAGGATTGATAAACTTCCCAATATCCTGAACCTGATATCAAAAACCTATAACACATAAAACCACTATGAGTAGTACTCATTCCATAATATTCTTATATTTACTAAATAAATTACCATAATGAATCCTAATAATAGGATCCTTTCCCAATTACGAAAAAGGATTCAAATAAAAAACATGGTGCGACAACCAATAATTTGACCCGATTTAAATTTTGGAACTCTAATACACACACTTATCATAAAATGAAAGTGCTTATTAAGTCTCAAGTCAGACTAAAGTACAAAACATAACCCATACCTTAGGAATATCTGAGGTTGCACACACCATAATCATAAGTGTATCCTAACTGAAGGCATCATGGAAGATAAAATAAATGTGAATAATGAAAAAAAATTGAGACTATCTATAGGTATTCCCACCATATATAATTTATCTAAAATTGTGAAACAATAGATAAATAAATCAAAAAACAAATCTCCAACAAAAAAAAATTCTTTACACTAACCACCATAAGAAATAATATTATTATTCCAACCACATGGGATAAAAATAAAACCATATTAAAGACTTGTATGTGAGAACATACCTGAGAAGCATATGAAGGGTATCTAGGAAATATCACTCAGAAAGTTTATTCAACCAAAAGTATGAGTAACACATTAAACATGAAAACAACTCAACATGTAATGACACAATTCACCCCTCGGGTCTGGAAACATCACAAAGGGTTACTCATTAAAAAATAGGAAACAACTAATAATTTTAATCATAAAAAACAATATCATCCAAGTATCTCTCATGGTCTAACTAACTACAAACAACTAATAATCAATACCCCAATCTACACCTAAGGAATCCCCATGTCATATATTATATAAAAATCCACCCATGGTTCACATTATGAACAAATGACAATAGGAATCCCAAGTCAACAAGGAATTGAAATATAAAATGATATTAATACAAATCCAAAATAACATTATTTCATTCAAAAAAATGGTATAGGGTATAAAAATGATATGGATGAAAGTTTAACAAAAGTAATATTATAATAGAAAACACCCGCATTGTAGAGACCCAAATCTTGACATACATGGAAATTACATTACTTTTGCAGAATACTTAATACATAAAGAAAACAGACACACAAGGACCGTAATAGTTTAGTGTCTTTGGAAACTCAAAAAATAATATTCGAATCTTGGCGAAAGAACATCATCATCTCCCAAAAAGATATTCCCCTTTTGTTTTATTACCTAAAACATTTCTTTAAATCTTGGGGAAAAGAAAAAATATAAAGGGTGAGCTCAAATTCTCAGTAAGGTTATGCATAGAGAAAATAAAACAATCCATAAAAATTTGAATGCAAAAACATGAACATAAAATCTAAACATCAAAATCTTGAGCAAAGACATAAATTAGGGATGTACATAAGGCATCGATCCTAAAGGAACATTAATCATGATAAACTAGAATGAGAATAAAACATGTAATTGTGTATCCATTAAGCACATGTTATAATTTCCATAGTATCCAAGGCATTGCAGCCAAGACCATCTTAGTGGACAATGTCCCATTCTGAATCAAGTTCACTCCTCATTCCAGTCCTGTAACACTGAACTAGATTAACTTACCATTCTTTCCATGTCTATCTCATGAGATATAAATCTTTACCCAATGCATTAGAGGGAGGTATAGGTCCCACCAATCTCATAATGAAATCATTCTTACTTGTGCCACAACATAAACATAAATCATTCTTCATAACCCAAAAAATAAAATGGGTTTCATAAACATCATTCCATAATAACATATTCCATATAAAAATTGGATATAATTTCATCATAAGAAAAGTGAAACCATGTAAATCATAGTGACATTAAACTTGAAACATACACATATAAAATAATGTCATCTTAGAAGGAAAATGGTTTTGATAAAACACTTGAAATGAATTCTTGTGGAAAATATCATTTCTTCTTCAAAATCATTTTCTTTTCACAAAATGTTATGAAATTTTAAAATAAATGTATTTTGTTGAAAATGAAATATTTTGGAGGAAGCTTAAGGAAAATAAGTCTTTATAAAACCATAAAAAAAAATTCATGCTGTATAAGATAAAAAAACCATTCTTCTCGTACTTTTGCCGGAAAAGTCAAAAAGTACCTCATAAAAGAAAGATTCCTTACATACCATGTAGTAAAATAAAAAAATGGGTAAAAAGGACTTTAAAAATACATGAAGAAATTTATAGAAATTAGGTACATGGATGATAAATATAACCCCAGTAAATACTTACGTATAAGCAATCTCGGATAAAAAAAGAGAGAATGGAAAATTTATCCCTTACCTTAGGTCTGATATGCTTCGTACATAAACGAACCTCCTGTATAATGATTTAAATAATGTCATTGAATTGTTAATTAATCATATTCATTGTTATGATATCATATATGGTTCACTTATGACTATATTACCCGTTATTTTATAAATTCCATGTTAAAGTAGCGTTTTGGGTAAAACCGTTTTATTTATCGTACGTGTTTGGAATTGTTGTTCTTGATATTATTATTAATTATATCTTGATTTACTTACTTCCATAATGTAAATCATGCTTTATATATCATATATATATTCAGTACATATATATATATATAATAGATAGATAAATGAAATGAAATACACTGCTCATGGAGGCGATAGGCCATACGTACGCTTGAACACTGTTTTTTGTTTCCTTATTGATTTAAGTAGATGACATACATATATATATACATAAGTCAAGTAGAATTATTATGTCATATATTTCATGATTACTAATTATATATACTTTTTAATCAATCTTTAATTGTTAACATGGAAAATGAATCTCATTGCGTCGTGGAGCCGGTAATCCTTACGTACGCACAAGCGATGATATCGTTCCCATATTTATTGAATATAATTATAGGGGATTATATAATATCTTAGAATCATTATGATGTTATAATAATCATATATAGTTATTCTTTACACCATTATACCCATCCAAGTAAGGTGGTGGTGGAAAAACAGATTACACCACGACGTAGAGACGATATTCCGTACGTACGCACGCGTTGTGATTTCGTTTTCCGTAGGATGGATAGAAGGTGAAATAGAGTTGTTTCATATTTATAATAACATATAACCATATTATAGATACTGATTTTATTACTTAATAATGAAAAAACTAAATAAGAAGATGTTTAAGAAGAAAGAAACTTGAAAGAATCGTTTGAAGACATTACCTCTTCTTCGACGTACGTCATTTATGCTTCCTCTTAAAATGATAGAGTTGGTCTTTTGAGAAGAAAAAAACCTCAAGAATGTTTATAGGTAAGTGGAGAAGAGAAATGGGCAGGGTTGTCCGAGATTAAAGGCTCAAAAGGGTGTGAAGGGAAGAGGAAAGGGGTGCCCTTTTATAAGGGAGGAGAGGGGCACCTTTTGAAAAACTTAAAATATTATTTTATAATAAAGTAATATTCACTTTTTAATAGCTCCAAATTGATTTATTTCGAATATAAGGTGGGGATGGGTCGAAATCATCTCAACCAATATATTTTAGATAGGTTTGGGTTATTATATTAACCTTATCATTTAGTTTTAACTCTTAGTTAATTAGATTGACATTTACCATGTCACTTTGTATTTTTATATTATATAGTTAATAAACATACCATATACATCCAAGCGACCCCAATGGTCCATTAATGATACACCTATCATGATATAAGTATCTTGGACGAACCTTATATTTTTAGGAATATAATAACAATTAATAATATAATATTTGTTTTAAAATCTATTTTATCTCAATTTAGAAACTATTTTGTAATTGATTTTTGGGAAAATCATAACACCATGATTAGTTCGAAAACAGTTAATCAAATCATTAATAACATGTAATATTAACCTATAAAATTAATTTAAATCATAAAAAGTCTCAGATTACATTTATTTGGGTATTTATAACATCAATTATGTTAATATTTCATTAACAAGATAATTACTGCATCATCATTGTGTCATAAATAAATTAAATTATTTAATGTCTAAAAATTATAAATAAAATACCATTATGTATGAAATCTTTTTAGGTTTATAATTAATATTTATAGTCTAATTTATATTATGTATAAACCTATATTAAAAATGATTTAGTTATTTAACTTTGATTTTAACTATTTTAACCCTTCTTTAAATAAATTAATAATAAATGTCCTAATCTAATCAAAGTGGACCTAAATGGTCATATTTTATTCCTAAGGTTTTTTTGGTCTAATTACACTTATCCCATAGAATTAGGACATGTGTTAGGGTACTAATAATATCATTTTACCCTTAATTACCCTATTTACTTTTAACCGTGGTAAATAAAAGTAAAAAGTTACTATTCACCAAAAATTAGTTTCATCTAATTGAACCACATTTTAGTCCTTGATATTAACCGTGTCTCTCATATTTTCGAAATTCCACTCACAAAAGTGGTAAAATTAAGTTTTATGTGAACTTCCAAATTCTTCTAGGAGGTGGGTAAAAGACGGTGAAAAGTTCAATACAATTTATATATATAAAAAATTATTATAAAATGACTCCAATGAATTATATTTAACTTATATAGGTATTATGTATCAATTTTGACCTAAAATAAAATAAAATTAAATAAATAATTATTTAAATAAAAAGTCAGTTTTTAAATAGTAACCGAGTGTTTTCACTATTCATCAAAAATTGAATGTTTTCAGAAAAATACCAAAAATTCACCCTAGGATAATTTTGATATTCCAAATCCAAAAATATAGTCCATTTCGAAAGATAAAATTTATAAAATTTTAAAAAGTGGGTATTACTATTCAGAATGACTAGTTTATATAACATATCGTTGTTTAGCGAAACTCGGTATTGCGTACCACACACGTTGTCGTGGAAGGTCTCGATTGTGTGTAATGAAAGCTATGTCAGGGATGTGTGTTATACAATATCCTTTTGGTGTAGCGTACAACACAATACAATAATGAAATTAAAAAGAATATTTTTCATAAAATATCTGGGTGTTATATTCTACCCCCTTTAAAATGAATTTCGCCCTCGAAATTCTTCGGGGTTATAAATGGTTTACTACTCCAAAGTTTCTTTAATTGAAACCCACATCATAAAAAGGAATACCAAAACTTTACATTAAAAAATAAAGAATGAAACATAACGGTTACCCAAATTATCTAATCACTGGGTTTCCACATAGGAGAACATAAGTGAAAATATGGATATAGAAGATAAATCTAACTGTCATGTTCTGATGTAGAGTGGTAGAGAACATGGCTATAAAAAATCCAACAATCACAAATCCATAAATTTGTGATGATCTAGGGTACCATCTGATTCATCGGATATAAGGGCAGTAGGACAACATTTTTGGTTGTCAAGATCATTTCCCTAAAGTTGGAGATTTTTAATTAGAAGAAATACTTACTTTATTTTGGTATAATCTCTCCGTTGTTTGTGCCTTGAACAATTTCCACTTCATCTATTTAAGAAATGAAGTTTTATTTGTCTTTCACGAAGTTTTAGTAGATCATGCGATAGAATTATAGGTCATTTCATCTGTCTCAAACATAAGTTAGAAAAAGTTATATACATAATTCCATCTATGGTGATATTAATCATATATGGTTCCAATATGGGCTTATACTTCATCTATCATCTTGTAAAATAAAATAAAACAAGTTTCTACTAACCAGGGACTTCCTGTAGGCCAGTGGTTGGAAATAAAGCCCTGTCGCACTTCGGTTGTGGGTTCGATTCTCACAGCCATGTCCAACGTGACGGGTTGTCGCCCGTCCTGCAGGTTGTCCTTTTTTTCTAAAATTACAATATTATAAATTTCCATCAATAATATTGAAAAGGTTATGGCCTTAAAAAATACTAACTTATGTCCAACATAATCCATTCTAATCTTTAGGCTTATCCAAAATACTGTTTTCCATTCTCATATTATAGTGAAAACGATTACTAGAGAGTTCATATAACAAGCATGTTAATACCATCATTGATCCCCATATATCATAAGATATGTCTTGTTAGTGACATTACAAACAGTCAAAGGCCTTAATCATGTATTCTATTGAAAAATGAATACCCATTGAACCTTAGTGAAAACATGAGTGCTGTGAAAAGTTAACTCTTTCCACATACCAAAACCCAAAAAGTATATATACTCAAACCATGATATAACTTTTTCCTTATATCAGTCATGACCTCATGAATATTGTCAAACATTTCATTTTCTCCTTATCCCTTCATTATGTGCATAACATCTTCTTTCCAAAAATATCTCAATCACTTTCCATGGTTACCAGTACCATAAAATTATTGGAAACCACAATAGACCAATACATAAATATTCCAATATTCCACGATACTATATACAACATTATTTTGGAATCCCATTACAAAGACACTCAATCATTCCACCACATTGTTGTCATATTCAACATCGCCAATAGTGATCGCATGTGACTTCCCTTTGTCCTTTTCCTTAAGTGGTTGCTCATGTCGATCATCATTAACCCTTGGATTAGGGAATTGATTAGCATAATGCCCCATTTCATTGCACTTGAAGCATTGAAGTGTTGGTGGTGCGTTCTCTGTAGTCTTTTCTTTATTCCCATCATTAACAACCCTTTTTCCATTACTTCGACACACAGCTACTCGATGACCTTCTTTTCCACACTTAAAACATTTTCTAGTCCCTTTAAGAAAATATCCACCATGCTTCTTTCCACACATTGAGCATAAGGAAACATTCATATCCTTTTCACCGTTATTCTGATATTTCTCCTTGAACTCCATCTTTCATTTCTTATCAAAACCATGAGATGGATATGTAACAGCAAATTCCATTTCTACCTTGATATCACAACACAAAATTTCTTCATAGCTACTGAAGTCTGTTATAGCTAATTCCCTTCGAAGACTTGGTTTTAAGCCACTGAAGAATCAATCAACTTTACATTCAGGTTGGATGATAAAGCCAGATTCATACCTTGCAAGCCTTGTAAAATTCTCTTCATATATACCAACAGATTCATCATCCTTTTTCTTTAGTTAAAGAAACTACTTCTCCATCTTATTTCGAATAATAAGAGGGAAGTACTTATTGAAAAATAAGTTCTTGAACTCATCCCATTCCATGGACTCAATTTCATCTTGGGCCTTGTATTCTTAATTAGATTCCACCACTGGTCTGCTTCACCTTCAAAAAGGTAAACATCTAAAATAACTTTTTCATGTTCTGAATAGCGAAGTATGGAAAATATATTTTCAATGGTACTGATCCATATTTTAGCAACAATTTTATCAGAAGACCCATTGAAAGACGGTGGACGTTGCCTCATGAAGGACTCAATAGAATATTGTTCCCTTCTCTGATCATTTGGAAATCCAGAATGATTCATAGCTTGTGTAAGTATAGTAACATGTTTTTGCACTCCATCTCCCATCATATTTGGTTGCTCAGGAGGAAAATCATTTCATTGTCCATTACACCGATCAACACGGTCCATTCGGGTTCCATCCATCGTCTAAAACCCAAAAAGAACCATGTGAGAGGGAAAAATAATGCTAGGAATACAAAATAATAAAGGGGGAGTACCTTCAATATCTAACATCTTAGGTTTAATTCTAATATTGTTACCATAATTATAGGACTATAACCTATACTTATACTTAACCTTATGGACATCCCTAGACATAACTTAGAAATATCTCTAGGGACCTCACTAAAGTTTTCGCATCCTAGTTTCCAAAGGTTAACTAAACCTTTCCTCTGATACCAACTATAGGGACCCGAAGCATGACGTACATGGAAATTACATTACTTTTTAGGAATACGTAATACATAACGAAAATAGACACACAAGGACTATAATAGTTTAGTGTCTTTGGAAACTCAGAAAATAATATTCTAATAGTGGCGAAAGATCTTCAACATCTCCCATAAAGATCATCCCCTTTTGTTTTCTTACCTAAAACCTTTCATTAAATCCTGGGGAAAAAACATATAAAGGGTGAGATCAAATGCTCAGTAAGGGTAAGCATAGAGAACATAAAATAATCCATAAAAATTTGAATGCAAAAACATGAACATAAAATCTAAACATCAAAATCTTGAGCAAAGACATAAATCATGGAAGTACATAAGGCATAGATCATAAAGGAACATTAATCATGATAAACTAGCATGGTAATAAAACATGTAATTGTGGAATCCATTAAGCACATTTTATGATTTCCATAGTAGCCAAGGCATTGCTTCCAAGACCATCTTAGTGGACAAAGTCCAATTCTGAATCGAGTTCACTCCTCGTTCAAGTCCTGTAACACTGAACCAGATTAACTTACCGTTCCAGCCATGTCTATCTCATGAGATATAAATCTTTACCCAGGGCATTGGAGGGAGATATAGGTCCCACCCATCTCATAATGAAATCATTCTTACTTGTACCACACAATAAACATAAATCATTCTTCATAGCCCAAAGAATAAAATTGGTTTCATAAACATCATTCCATCATAAAATAATCCATATAAAACCAGTGGATATCATTTCATCATATGAAAAGTGAAACCATGTAAGTCATAGAGACATTAAACTTGAAACATACACATATGAAATAATGTCATCTTAGAAGGAAAATGGTTTTGATAAAACACTTGAAATGAATTCTTGTGGAAAATATCCTTTCTTCTTCAAAATCATTTTCTTTTCAAAAAATGTCATAAAATATTAAAAGAAAAATATTTTGTTGAAAATGAAATCCTTTGGAGTAAGATTCATGAAAATAAGGCTTTTTAAAACCTTAAAAATCCTTTCATGTCGTATAAGTCAAAAAAACATTTTTCTCGTACTTTTTCCAGAAAAGTCAAAACGTACCTTGTAAAAGAAAGATTCCTTACATACCATGTATAAAAGTAAAAAATGGGTAAAAAGGACATTAAATATACATGAAACCATTTATAGAAAACAGGGACATGGATGATAAATATAACCCCAGTAAATACTGACGTATAAGAAATGTCGGATAAAAAAAATGAGAGATTGGAAAAGTTATCCCTAACCTTAGGTCCGATATGCTTTATACGTATCTGAACCTCCTGTATAATGATTTAAATAATGTCATTGACTTATTACAGAATCATATTCATTGTTATGATATCATATATGTTTCACTTATGACTTTATATTACCCGTTCTTTTGTAAATTCCATGTTAAAACAGCGTTTTGGGTGAAATCATTTTATTTATCGTACGTGTTTGGACATGTTGTTCTTGATATTATTATTAATTATATATTGATTTACTTACTTCAAGAATGTAAATCATGATTTATATATCAAATATATATTCAGTATATATATATATATAAATAATAGATAGATAAATGAAATGAAATACATCGTTCAAGGAGACGGTAGGCCGTACATACGCATGAACGCTATTTTTTGTTTCCTTATTGAATTAAGTAGATGAAATACATATATATACACATAAATACAGTATAATTATTATGTAATATATTTCATGATTACTTATTATATATAATTTATAATCATTCTTGAATTGTTAACATGGAAAATGAATCTCATCGTGTCGCGGAGACGGTAATCCGTACGTACGCACGAGCGATGATATCATTCCCATATTTGTTGAATGGAATTAGAGGGGATGATATAATATTTTAGAATCAGTATGATGTTATAAAAATAATATATAGTTATTCTTTACACCATTATCCCATCCATGTAAGGTGGTGGTGGAAAAATAGATTACACCACGGCGTGGAGACGGTATTTCGTACGTACGCACGCGCGGTGATTTCGTTTTCCGTAGGATGGATAGAAGGTGAAATAGGGATGTTTCATATTTATAATAACATATCAGTATATTATATATACTGATGTTATTACTTTATAATGATGCAACTAAATAATAATAAGTTGAAGAAGAAAGAAACTTGAAAGAATCGATAGAAGATATTACCTCTTCTTCGACGCACCTCCATTAATCTTCCTCTTAAGGAGGTAGAATTGGTCTTTTGAGAAGAAAAGAACCTCTAGAATGTTTCTAGGGAAGTGGAGAAGATAAATGGTCAGAGTTTGTCCGTTCTTCAAGGCTCAAAAGGGTGTTAAGAGAAGAGGGAAGGGGTGCCCTTTTTATAAGGGACGAGAGAGGCACCTTTAGAAAAACTTAAAATATTATTTTATAATAAAGTCATATTCGGTTTTTAATAGCTCCAATTTAATTTATTTATAAGATAAGGTTGGGATTGGTCGAAATACTCTCATCCAATAGATTTTAGACAGGTTTGGGTCATTATATTAACCTTATCTTTTAGTTTTAACTCTTAGTTAATTATATTGATATTTGCCATGTCACTTTGTAGTTTAATATTATATAGTTAATAAACATACCATATATATCCAAGCGACCCCCAAGTGGTCCATTAATGATGCGCCTATCATGATATAAGTATCTTGGCCGATCCTTAGATTTTTAGGAATATAATATCAATTAATAATATAATATTTGTTTTAAAAACTATTTTATGTCAATTTAAACACTATTTCGTAATTGATTTTTGGGAAACTCATAACCGCACGATTAGTTAGAAAAAGTTATTTAAATCAATACTAACATGTCATATTAACATATAAAATTAGTTGAATTAATAAAAAGTCTTATATTACATTTATTTGGGTATTTATAACATCAATTATGTTAATATTTCATTAATACGATAATTACTGCATCATCATTGTGTCATAAATGAATTAAATTATTTAATGTATAAAAATTATAAATAAAATATAATTATGTAGGAAACCATTTTATATTTCTAATGAATATTTATAGTCTAATTTATCTTATGTGTAACCCTATATTAAAAATAATTTAGGTATTAAACTTTGATTTTAACTATTTTAACCCTTCTTTAAATAAATTAATAATAAATTTCATAATCTAATCCAAGTGGACCTAAATGGTCATATTTTATTCCTAAGGTTTTTTTGGTCAAAGTACACTTATCCAATAGAATTAGGACAAGTGTTTGGGTAATAATAATATCATTTTAACCATAATTACCCCATTTACTTTTAACAGTGGTAAATAAAAGTAAAAAGTTACTATTCACCAAAAATTATTTTCATCTCATTGAACCACATTTTAGTCCTTGATATTAACCATTACTCTCGGATTTTAGAAATTCCACTCACAGAAGCCATAAAATTAATTTTTATGTGAATTTCCAAATTCTCCAATGAGGTGGGTAAAAGACGGTGAAAAGTTCAATAAACTTTTTATATATCTAAAATTATTATAAAATGACTCCAATGAATTAAATTGAAATTATATAGGTATTATGTATCAATTTTAACCTAAAATAAATTTAACTAAAATAAATAAGTATTTAAATAAAAAGTCGGTTTTTAAATAGTAACCTAGTGTTTTCACTATTCATCAAAAATTGAAAGTTTTCAGAAAAATACCAAAAATTCACCCTAGGATAATTTTGATATTCTGAATCCAAAAATGAAGTCCATTTCAAAAGATAAAATTTATAAAATTTTAAAAAGTGGGTATTAGTATTCATAATGGGTAGTTTATATAACATATCATTGTTTAGAGAAACTCGGTATTGTGTACAACACACGTTATCATGGAAGGTCTCGATTGCGTGTAATGCAAGCCAAGTCAGGATTGTGTGTTGTGCAAGATCCTTTTGGTGTAGTGTACAACCCAAGACATTAATGAAATTAAAAATAATATTTTTCATAAAATCTCGGGGTGTTACACGCATGACGCAAAAACCACTTCCCAATCTTAAATGGAATAAATACCCCAAACTACATCATGATTCTAATATGAGGTTAGGACACATTTTTTTTTGACATCTGTTCAACCCAAAAAACCTCTTATAGTGACAATTATGAACAAAAATATGATATGATTTCAGAACTTTTCGTCTGAGGATATTAGTGTTCTTAGAATTCACACACTGGAAGCACACTACTTGCATCCGATTGATTGAATTAGTCCCAACAGGTTGAAAATATTACTTCCCATTATCATCACATTCTTTATCCTACTTCTCACTAACTAGGTAAGCCTCAATAAAACATTTTAGGGTCAAAGAATTAATTTTCATAGGTTTATGTACAACCAATTCCTTAGTGATGGTGTATTTATAAACCACCTCCATATAGGCAGTTAATATTTACTAGAACACCACTGAACTATGATCTGGATGATGGAATTATTCTAATTACCAGGACATCATTGAATAATAAATGACCAACTCTAGTGAGAAAGGGACCAAACTAGTGAAACTTTTAATATTCCCTTTAACAGACTGATCATCCTTTGGAACACCCAAAAACCATATTTCCTTCTCAAATATTATTTGCTCAGGATAAATTTGTTTGATGATGGGATCCTTGATATATCCCTAGGATAACAACAAAAATGGTTGGTCAGTGATAGTGATCTTTCACCAATCTTAATCTAGTCCTTTAAATAGATGAAAATTTTACCTCAACCAATAGGTTTCGAGAGTTTTCATCAATTAATGATCTCATTGACCTTAACTATCCACTTCATTGCAACATAAGATTCTTGATCATCACAAAAAACTAGAAGATACTAACTCATAGACACTTTTTCATTATCCAATGTCTAAAAAAACATGGACATATAAATCCTCCAATAGTTTGGTTAGTGTTATAGACTAGGTAGAACACATATAGATCACTATAATGAATACCCAAGACATTCCCTTATAATAATATTAATACATTTCCAGAGTCACAATATAAAATATCACCAAAAGACAACATTCAATCAACCAATTAAAAAACCCAATACAAGTGAAATCAAATAACAAATAAAAGAAATCCTGGTTAGAAAACAACATTTACAAATTCATTCCATGAAATCCTAACATTAAATTGTTTCCATTTATAAACAACATATGGGCTTATAAAAATCCCCTTCAAGGTTCCATTTAATAATTCATAATAACATTAAATCCCAAAAATATTAGAAAACCACTGCTTGAAATCTAATTTCTCTTTTAGTCCGTACACACCAAAATCATTTAATCTTACTTAAAACAATACTTCCTTTTTTAATGAACATATAATTAGTACCATTTCGTGAATTCCTCTTAAATAAAATGATACAATGTTCAAAAACATTTCACATGGTAACTCAAAACAAACAAAACATAGTTTTAAAACATCCCCAAATACTTGCGCACAAAAAATTTCTTCGAAATTTTTATCATACATTCTTCAAAATCCATAAAAGAATCACTCCAATACTCATAGAGAATAAATAATTTGAGAGTTTAATGTAAGAAAAGAAGAGATTTAAAAAAACAAAAAATTCTACAATACACATAGTGTTTCCACATGGTTTCTTAGAATGTTCAAAAACAATACGAGTTCCATTGGAAGGAGTGAAGATCAGTTTTATATGTTCTACACATCATTTGTTAGATCGTGTTCCTTAATCATATGCCTCATGTATTTCCTATAATTTCACCATAAAACTAGTATTTCTCTTGAAACATCTATTTAGATATTCCTACGACTTATAGTAGTAAAAAACCATATAAAATATCAAAAATATAAATAAATATTAGACTTAAATCCAAAAGAAAATTCCTAACCACCAATACATGCTCGAGGCTTAGAATAAGGAAAATATATCCAGGAACTATTTCATACCCATCACTCATGATGTGATGGACCTAAGTATAATATAAAATCATTCCCTAAATAATATGTGGACTTTGATACCATTTATTAATGAATGTGTATGGTTCCACCAAAAATATCAGCTGGAGTACTCTTCCACAATGTCTGATGGGTGTTTTCGATCACCTTAGGATAGAAACTAGTGCTATTTTATCACAAATTAAAACACATAATTAATCTCACCATTAAGTAAAAATGTAGAAACAATATATTACAAATAGGAACCTGATATGCACTCTTCATGTGGTGTAAATCCATTCTATGTAAATAAGAAGATACCAAACTAGCAACAAAAAATCATGGAATACAAACTAAGATGAACAAAATATTTTATGAAATATGTTTCAAAAAAAATGAAACCATTTTACAAAAATAAATTACAAGATACAAAAAAGGAATAAAAACTTAAAAAAAATTGGAGTTTGTGGAGGACAATATACAACATGTTCTAAACTGTCCAAATGAACTCAAGAGAAAACCCCCACCACACCAAGTGATTATCAAGTCACTATCATAAATTAATATCACATAATTCCAAAAGGATAGTGGTAGAAACTCAACATTCAAGGAAAAACCCAAAATACGTGGAATTGATATGAAGACTACATACCCATTAATTTTTGTATATAAGTTGTGAGCTAACACCATGAAGGGTGTTACATTGTAATGTATATGCAGATGGTAAAAAATACAAGAGGGGGTGAATTAGATGTTTAATAATTTTTTTTATTCTTAAAAAAAATAGTATAAAAGCATGTAAACTAATTCAATTAACAGAAACTCTTATGAAAGAAAATATACATTATGCTGCCCTAGTGTCCGATTATAAAGTTATATAAATCATATCGATTCAGATATTGTTATGAATTCACATGTAAACTAATATATGATTATACATTAAATAGAATAGAATCATAATAAGAGTAATTAATTTAATAATAATAATTAAAATAATCATAATCACAGTGTAATAAAAAGGTTTCATAATTAGAGTAATTATGATAAACAGAATATAGAATAGAAAAATGAATATATAAAGGATTAAATTTCTATTACAATTATAGAGACAAGAAAACTAAATTAAATTAATACAATTGTTTTAACCAAAATAGAAGGGTATCCAATAACCTAGGTTAAAGGTCCCTTGACTTATACATTCATGAATGTTTGTCTTATCCACAACATGGTAAGCCCTTGATACAATTATCTACTTTGGTCTATCTGCTTATCCGTAACAGCCCTTAATTAAGAAGGTGATCGACTGTCATGTCTTCCTATCCTCAGAAGACCTCGATATAGATAATGTTCAGAACCACTATATTCATATCCATGGATGTCCTCAATCCTAATCATAATTAATGGCTTCATAAAAAGAAAATCAAACTCTTTAAAGTTACAAGAAAAAAAGTGGTTCAGGACTTGTACACTTCATAGCATTCTCATGTAGCTACAAGCCGAAAGAGCTCTCACAGAGTGTGTCAAAATCAAGTCATGTTTGTATGAGAGCTCTTTAAATTATGAGTTATTTATAAGTGTACATTTTAATGGTCATTTTGACATCCAACATTCATATTTATTCGTGGAATATAAAAGGGGCTTGGACACCTAGAACTCCACAGTAATATGGTAACTAAACGAATTAAATTATTTTGAATAACATATAATACACAACATCGTTTTGATTTAAAGGGTTTCCATTAATTATTATTATGTTTTCTAGATATGACACATTAAAATCAAATGATTCTGATGATTTTAATTGTGGGAGTCGGTACGATTTATATCATTATGAAAATACTATTAGAATGAAAGAATGAACAATTTTTATGATATGAATCATATTCAGTGGGTACGGTATCAATCATATCTGATCTCATTACGATAAACTTGTAATAATTCATTTTGTTAATTCTCATGAGTATATTTTTTATCATATTCATTAAGAAAATCAGAATGATAATATATGAATTTTTTTAATCAAATGTATTTATGTAAGTATGATAGAATGATATATGATTTCATATATAAATATTCTAAAAATACCTAGGAAAAAAAATAATTAGTAATTGAGTTTTAAAAAAATATTTTGTGATTTCCAAAAAAAAAGGAATAAAAAATTCATAAGAATACTTTTGACTCAACATAGGATTCCACGGAGTGTATAATTCATTCCTTTTATAAATGATACCCTAAATTCTAGTTTTAAAAAATATAAGGGAATATAGGATTTAGTTTCTTTTATATAATATAGAAATGAATAAATAATACTTCATAACATTTCTTAAAGCACACCATTTATAAAACATGCATAAAAAAGGATTTATCATTCCATTGTATTTTCAAAAACCTAATCATTATCCTTTTTAAACATTATTTCCCTTAATGAAACCATGTTAAACATTATATTTCAAATTTAACATCAATTTTGAAAACAATCCATTTACATAGTTTTTAAAATCAAATTCAGAGTCATTTTAATAATATATAGAGGTCCAAAAACAACCACCCCCTTTATCCTATAAATTTTCACACACACTCATCAAATACAAGTAATGGATAAGAATTAAAAACCAAAATGAGAAAAAATATATGGAAGGTCATAAAATAATAATGATAACTATGAAATTATTTTTATATAGTCATAAATTCTCCATAACAGATAAAAAACAAATCATAGAACGATATAATTAAGAGTTATGAATCTAACATGCCCAAAAAATAGGGAAGTATAACATATCATGCATATCACGAGGCAACACCATAAAGACTAATGAGACGATACTCGATATGAAATTGCTGAACAAACTATATAAGCGTTATCAATCATAGAAGTCATCACATTAATTACTCTCAACAAGCATCATATGTTACACAACACCTATCCAAGAAATAACATTAAACTAAGGGATACTAGATAGTGTGTAACTCTCAAATAATAAGTCAAACATCCCCTGATCTCCCACTTAGTATCCTAGGGTTCCTCATGGAATAGATAAATGAGGAAATACACTATCCATACACTATCAAGAAAATTTTATTAACATGACAACCACATATCCCAATTAAAATAAAATCACAATAATCATATACATCCCACCTCAGTCACTTCTCTTAAATAAGGAACCCACTTCCAAAAAAATAAAACATGAATTCCAAATAATATAACCAAAATTACATGCATCTAAGCATACAAAATTGGCACAACGTAGATCATCATGGGTGTTCCCAAATGATAATAAACTCTTCCTTAAATATGGTTACAAATGTTTTAATAGTTAATACTTACTAATTATATTCTAGGAAATCCAATTTCAATACCTTTTTGAGAGAAAGAATAAATTAAACAAAAATGAAAAAGACACCTTCAACATGAAGAAGTAACAAGAAAACCATAAGTCAAGCAAACCCATTTTTAAATAAGTAAAAATCATTAATATAACGAGACACCTGACATTGAAAATCGAACATTCCAAAAAACACCATAAAAGGTCAATCAACTTTGAGAAAACCATCATTGGAATTTTATCAAACACAAAGAATGCATAAAATACCATTTGAAATCAAAATGTCAATAAACTGTGAAAATAAACCATTTCATCAAAAGGAAAACCCCATAAATAGGGAAACCCATTGAAAAACCAAATTTATATATACTATATTTCAGTAATTTCTTTAAAAAACATTTTAAACATAAATCATCGATATAAATCTTAAATAAAAGGAAACGAAATGGAAATAACTACATAAACTAGTTTAACCATGCTACCTATGATGAACACCATCTGATTAGGTCCCAAGAGATGGATAACAAACCATAAAAAATAAAACACCAAAAAAAATCGAAAAACCTAGACATATAAACTATCCTCCATGACTACTATTGTTATTGAAGGTAAAATTAATAGAGATAAATTATGACGAGAATAAAATTCAAGCCCTAAACATTTAAACTGTGGAAGAAACTAATAAGAAATAAACTTTATCCCACCATGGAGTTCCTTGGGAGAGGAATATAGGATCATGGGAGAGCTTTGGTCCCAGGGTATCGAATGTGGGAAGGAAATTGTATGGCCCCCAAATAAAAAAGTTATAGAGACTAAAATTTCCCAAATTGAGTAGGATTCATAATTTACCAAACTATGTGTTAATCATTTGATTGCCTCATTAAAAAACTAATGTAGGTTTCATGGTTTCTATTGAATTGTTTAACAATATATGTGCCTTACCATATTACCCTATAAAATTAAGAAAAATCATAAATATTCACCGTATGACACCCTAATCTCAATGGTGGAATTCAACATAAAAATAATAAGAAGAAATTGATAAGTTTTGGTGTTAGATCCCTAAAATTCTTATTCCATATAGGGGCCTATCTATAGAAATCATAATTTTGTTAGTTTTTACCTCCTATAGATATAAATGATAGTCCCTAACTCCAACTAATCCACAATCTCACAAGCATAATGATTTCCTCGATTACCTAAACAAAAAAATAATAATTTCTAACCCGATTTAGTTCCAATCCACTCACCAGAGACTAATCCCCACTCAACTAGAATCATTCACTAAATATATATAGGAGATAATTTACCTCAGATAAAAATGAAAGCATATAACCTAACTAAACCTTATTGTAGATAAAATTATAGAGAAAAGGCCCAACAAAAAAAGTGCTTGTCACAACCCTTCCCCTACATGTTGCATATTAGTTGAGAAATACATTTTTTAAAATGATTAACACACAAAGGATAGAGAATATATAGAATATTTTACATAAGAAGGAAATTTAAACTCATAAGTGAGTACTATATGATGAAAGTACCAACCTTATTTATACCTCGTAATCAATTTCTTCAAGCTCAATCATGAAAATCCAATTGTCGGATTCTCGGCGAAATTATATATTAGTCTCCATACATACAATAGTCTCCCTAGTCTAATAAAATAACTCGATACCCAAATAATATCGTTTTATTATGTTCTCATATAAGTACATACTTGAATACTAACTTTGAACCCCATCCTTAGCACAAATTCTCTCTAAAACCCATCAGACACAACTAGACCCATCGAGGCCCCACTAGGTCTAGTAGTAATCCATATGTTACAACTCATGAAAACATCTAATATGTAAGGGGTGGTTATTATCACTGAGTAGGAATATTAGATAACATGGGATACCTTAGACCATGTCATCCTACAATAGATACACACCTCCAATTCATAAAATAACCATAAAAACCAGAAGAACATAATACACAAACACAAACACACACACATCTATATATAATCAACTAAAATGTATAAAATTTATGAGTCATAAAATATAGATTTTATTTCACATTGGGGAATACTAGGGGAAACACATACCCAAAAAGCATCTTCATTAGGAAGACAAAATACAATGGAAGGTTCATCCCCACGATGTGAACTCCTATATCAATAATAGTATTCTATGATACCACCACATAAGGTATCAAAATGGTCTGATATGTATTTAAAATCATTAACTCTTTATTTTTTTTCAAAATAGGGTCAAGACCATTGAGAGGGGGGGTGGGGGTGGAGGGTGGCTGAATCAGTGGCCCCCTGATCTTTTTTAAGAAATTTTTTAACTTCTTTAGTAAACTTTCATAACCTCTCAAACTTGTGAATGTTACGACCCACACTAGTATACCTTCTAAAATTCGTCATATGTATGAAAAAAATATAAAGATAAGGCATCAAATAATGGTTACAAGGCTCGGTAGAAATACCTACTCCTTTCCATGTTGTATATTTCCACCAATATGGATTCTTTCGTTATCTTATTTCTTGAATACTAATGAAAAGGAAATGAAAAATTCTATAATCCCAATAGGATCATTCCCGGTATATTTGTTTATACCCCCTTAATATTATTTTAAATATCTCATTCCCAATATGCGGTCATACACCCCAGTAAAACAATCAATCCTTTTCAGAAACAGGTAAGTATCCATAGTTACAGGATACACTTTCTTTCTTAATTTATGATTCAGCTCAAAAAGTATTCACTTCCTCCACAAGTAAGCTTAATCAAAAATTACCCACATAAAATCTTCAATAACTTCAACAATCATATATTTTTTGGGATTGAAACATTCCATGAGACTCTATCTGAAAGAACATCCTTATAAAAAGTCAATATGATATTCCCATGACTGGTAACATATCTAAGATGGTCTCTATCAAATTGGCCTTGGAATGATTTTACTTATTCTTCTCCATCTTCAATTGAGTAAAAATTAAATTGATGGATAAAAATTTGGAAAATTATAGAACTTGTTTGGTTGATCATTTCTCAGATGGATGTTTCTCTGATGGGTTCACTCTGATGGACTTTCTCTGATGAAGCTTCATCTTACAAAACTTGCTCCAATGATCAGATTGAACCTCACTCCAATAAATCATTGTTAGCTTCAGCCTGAAATACAATTTCTTGTTGCGAACTCAATAAGTATTTTGAAATTTTTTATTCTATTGAACACATTAATAGTTCATGTTGGTAATGTACAAATGTATTTTGAACTCATTTTATAGGAACTCAAGATTAAAAAAGGCAAGAAAACAAATTCCTTTTCCCACTCAAAGAAATTCATAAATCCCATATTTCTTGTTTATTTATGTCTTCATTTTTCAACTTCTTCATATATTTAAAATACTTTTGGTTGATTCTCAAAACCTCTTTAATATTATAAAATCTTCAGACTACTTTATGTTTTCAATTATATATTCATAACGATTATTCAGTTAGTTTCTTCATTATGATAAATGCATGTGAAAAACAGAAGACAAATCATTACAATGGACTCTTGTAAACAAAGAATGTATTATCATATAGAAGCTCCATAATAATAAGAAAATTACTTTTCAAATAATTAATATCATTCTACAGAATTAAAAACACCATACGATACTACTTTGACAAAAAGAACATATCTGGAACGTATTCAAAGTATTTCTCCTTTTCATCAATTCCCCAGAATGATGATTTTGCATCTGATGAAGTTCAATATCCACTGGTTTATCAGTGTTGGAATTTTTCTGATGGATTAGTATAATAATAACTTATATAATCATGTTTAGGTGTTTTTTGATGACTATTGACCCACTTGGAAAAACAATAACACTAATATTCAGGACCCAATAGTAATGAAATTAATCCGGATGAAATTGATTAAATTCATTGTTGATTTTCAGTTAGTTGATCGGTCTTTTTTCTTCATTGTTTCATTGATGTCAACATTTTAACCACTTGATTATACCTCTAATGAAACTACATATCCAATTAAATAATGATACCATGAACTTATAAGATGAATATGTATTATAATCTATTATGATGTATCTGTGTCGGAATCCATTACAATGAATCAATGACTATGTTGAATTATTTACTTCTTCAAGAACAATAATTTGTCTTTCTATAATTATCACACGCATGATTCTATTACCAATGATATGAATCATTATGTTTCTAGTGTTCCTCACACCAATAAGTAGTAGTCAAAATACTACACATCATATTCCTTTATCTAATAAAATCTCAATCTTGTATCATGTCTTATTCAAAATTTGTGAGAACTCCATGATCAAAAAAGAATATAATGATTTAGTATCAAATTTAGACTCTAAATAAAAATATCATTATATAAAAGTTATTTCATTAATGCTTAGTATGATTTTAAAAATCTTCTGATATTCTACTTGAACCCCATCTGATGAATTGAATTGAATAGCTCATGGTAATGGATTGAGTCTGATGGGTGGTTTCGATTTTCAACATTTAAAACACAATTATTTTATACTGAATTCCATATTTTGATATATTGAAAAAATATATAACCAAACGAACAACTTTTTCCTTACATTATCCCCAATTTTTTGTTTCCAATACCCACTTCAATACCTAACAATATCTTCAAAACAATACCACATTTTTTTCATTTTCTTACATTTTATTCTCCCAATTACTGTCTTTCTCCTCATATTTCTTATTTCTCCCCCATTTCGTTATCTCTCTATAATATTTTCAAACAAATTTAGAGGGGCCCTCATGAAATTTTTCTCCCATGTTGAAAAATGAACTCATTTCCAATGGATGAAACAACTCATATCAAAATCTTGAAATTATTTGTTAGGATAACATTAGAATCACTTGATTTTATTAACAGAGAGACTCTAAATAAATAACTCTTTGTCTGCATGGGTGAACCTGGTGTAGAAAAAGTGTATAATCAAGGTTATCAATGTTTTCCATAATACTAATTTCATGTAATAGATTTTTATTCAACATTATCATCTCTAGGGAATACTTGAAATAATTTATGTAGGATAAAAGTAATGTTCACCCATCTCAAGAAATATATCATAAAGAATAGGTATGTAAACACAACATTAAAAACATTTTTTGTAATATTGTTACATAGTTGTGTAAGAAGAGTACAAGACTTAAACAAAAGTTTTCTTATTTCAAATCCTTAAATTATTTGCAGGTCAGTACAAATACAAATGGTTTTGGAATTATGAGGAACCTCAGAAATTTTTTAGATGCATCTTTTGGACTTATAATCCTCTATTAGTCTTTCCTTTTTTTTCTTCTTCTTGGATTTTAATTGGATGTAATTTCTTCCTTATGATAATTCTTCTCAAATTTGGTACCATGTTTCTTTTCAACTGTATATTATTCTGATATGTCTGTCAACTTATTTTCTCCTTTTGTAGCCTTTATGTTATAGTGAGTTTTTAACAACTCTTTCAGGCCTTCCCATTATTCTTGTAGTAATGTCAAACAATTTTTATGGACATTTACTTATTTATCAAATATCTTGAATATTTTATTAATTTTAAAACTTCAAATTGTTGATATTATTTTACCAACATTACTCACATATTTAAAAATCTTTTTATCCCCATTTGGTTCAACTAATTTTTGTTCTTCTTCATCTTTCCTAGCCAATTCATCTTGTTATGGACAAATAACTATGTACTTGTTTTTTAAAACATTGCATGATTGTTTTTCTCAACATTCTTATCATTCATAGCTTTCCTCATCTTATTAGTTCCTTCTTTTGGTTTCACATAATTTTTAGGAAAATTTTATATTGTTTTCTCAGCATATCTATCCCTTGATTTATACCTATTTCTTGGTAGGGATACGTTATACCAGAATGAATGATATTTGTGTCTAAATACTCTACAACACCAAAAGTGACCTATGAATCATATTTTTTCAAAATGATAGTTAATTTTTTGAAAAAAATGTTGTTTTTGTTATTGTTTATTCATAGACAAAGGAACAATTTTCTTTGGAGGATAGTTTTCTAAAGAATTAATATCTTTTTTGGTGAAATATGGCTTCTCACAAACATGATTTTGTAAGCCTTTCTTTTCACCTTATTTTGATGTTTCAACTTTAACATCAACTTACTTGGTGATGTTTTTCCTCATCATTCATATATCACTTTGTGTTTTAAGAAGTATTGATTGTGTTTATAACAACTCATTTTTTCTCATCCACACAAGCTATCATAACATCTATCATCTTTTCGAATTCAGTTATGATTAACTTGTTCTACTTACATTCATCAATGATTGTAGATTTATCCCTATTGAGGTTCTCATTTCTAGTAGATATTTCTTCATAACTTTTCAGTTTTCATCCAATATCACTAATCGTCACATTTTATGAACCAATAAAATATAAATTTGTCTCTTCTTTTTTTATCTGATCATTATTCACAGAAATTATTCTTTTAATATCTTTATTTGGCATTTTTATTTCATTCTTGTGATGATTATTCAACTCAATTTATTTATTAATGTTCTCTTTGAAAATACCCACCATTTATATAATCTATTTATCGTCTGCACTTTCTAAATAATTACTATCATTTATAACTTGAGAAATGAATGTTGATGATCAGATTCATCATTGGATGAGGAATATTCCTTCTTTCTTTTGCTCAAATAACCTTTATTCTTCTTCTCATAATTAAATCCTCCCTTATGTTTCTTACAATTATTATTCCATGTATTCTCATCATGTTCCTCTGAATTATACTATTAAAAATTAATTTTTGGAAAATTTTGATCAAAATGATCCTTCCCTTCAAAATTATAACATTTGATGGTTTTACACTCCCATTTTAACTTATTGTATTACATATAAATAATGGAAAAATTTTATTTAAATCATCTCCTTCTTCCTCATCTTCTAAATAACTTGATTATTATTTTACATCTTTATATGTTGTTCCCTTTTAAAAAATATTTGAAATCCATTTATTTATCATCCTATTTATTGAAAGTATGATATTTTATCATTTCATATTCCATAAGGATATTTTAAAGTTTATCCATGGATACATATTCAAGATCTTATAAAGCTGAAAAATTGGCATCAAATCTATCAAAAAAGTTTCCCATAAGTTTCTTAACAATTGTAGAAGATCCCTTCTTCACATCAAAAGTTATGATGTTACATAAAATCTCATTACACTTGTAATAGAACTACCAATACATTTATCCTTAGCCATTTTCAATTCCTTAAATCTACCTCTCAATATTTTTAAGATGGAATCCTTAATATTATCATTCCCTTTATAGATAATTTTCAACTTATCCCACATTTTTTTATCCATTAAAAACCCTATTATATTATCATAAACATCATCATTGAGACCCATCAACAAATAATTATGAACATTTACATTAGATTCTATACTAATCTTATCAACAATTATCATAAAATCTTCATTGATTAGTGGAAATCCACTATTGGAGTATCTCTAACATCAATGCCAAGTGAACAAAGAAAGGGTATCATCATATTCTTCACACTATGATAGTTCTTTATAGGAAAAATATGAACACCCCTAATGTTCACTTAAATAAAATTCTCAATTCTCAGAAATGAATCATTCAAAAGGAACCATACCAGATACTAATTGTTCTTCCAAAATAGGGTCAAGACCACAGGGGGTGAATCCATGGTTCTCTTCTATTTTATAATGATTTTTCTAATCATATTTGGTAAAAATTATTAAACATGAATTTTTTTAAAGTTACAACACTATCAAGTATAAATTCTCAACATCTCCTTTCATACGAAACAAATATAAAATGAATATTGACCATGATATTGGAAAGGTTCAGTAAAAATACCTTCTCCTATTTCTTGTGGAATCGTATCACCAAAAAGGATTATTTCACTACCTTCTTTCTAGATTACAATGGTACATGAAATGAATAATTCTACAATCCCAATATAAACTTTCATACTATAACTTTTTATACCCCAAACAATCCTTTTTAGTATCCAATTCCCAATAGCTGGTCTTACACCCCTTAATAACAATCTTTCCTTTTCAGCAAATGGTATGTATCCATAGTTACAAGATTCACTTTATTAATTCTTTTTAGATCCTCTTTAGAATGTCTTTATTTAATTCATTAGTAAGATGACTAAAAATTGACAATCTTTCAAAACATTATTATGTCTCTAAGGAACATTTTTTTAGTGAAACATTCATAGAAACTATGTCTGGAAAAACTACCTTCACAAAATTCAATTTGATCTAACCGAATCTGGTAACCTCTGCCTGATGGTCTCCATCTGATTAGCCTTGATCTAATTATCCTTATTCTCTTACTTCTTTAATTGATTATAAATTAAATTGGATTCTCATAATTATACATCTGATGGAAATTGGTTTTATGAACATTATTTTATGGATGTCACTCTGATGTGATCACTCTGATGGACTTGCTATGATGAAGGGTTGTCTGATGAAGCTTTCTCCAGTGATCATATTAAACCTCACTCAGATGAGTCTTAAACATATAAAACGTGAACACAAAGTCTTGTTGGGAACTCAATAAGTGTCCCACAATTGTAAATTCTCAAGTAGACATGAATTGTTCAAGTTGTAAAATTACAAATGTACTATGATATACATTTATAGGCTCCACAGAATGGAAAAGGAGGGAAAATGAATTCCTTTCCTACACAAAAAAATTCAGGATTTTCATATTTATATTTCATTTAATTATTCATCTTTTACTTATTCAAATATTATTAATACTTCTTGGAAATTCTTAAATCTTCTCCAATCTTCACTGAACATCATACTTATTCAAGTTTACAAATATTTCATTATACTGATTCATTAGTCTGATTCTTTAATATGATAAAATCATATGAAAAACTAACGACTGATCATTATGATTACCTCTACTAATAACTGAAAGTCTTATCATACATATTCTTCATAACAATTAGGAAAAAACATGTTAAAATGTTTAGATCATTTTGTATCATTTAAAACTTCCTTCAAAAATACCTTGATAGTTAGAACATACCTGATATTCCTCCAATGTATTTATCCTTTTATTTAATTCATAACATCGATGATTTTTCATCCAATAAAGTTCTGAATCCACTAAATTTATTACTATCATCATGTTTCTAATGGATCCCTCTCATCTTCAATTTGATAATCAAGGTCATGTGTTGTGTAACGACTCTTGAACAACACAGAGAACCGAAAATACTAATGTTCATGACCCAATTACAATTCAATTCAACCTGATGGAAATTATTGAATACATAGTTGATTATCAGTTGGTCGATACATCTCTATTATTTATTGTTTCATCAATTCCAATAACTTAACCACTCAATTATAACTTTGATATAAATTTTTATCTGATGTATTAAATATACTGAACATTTAAAAGATAAATTAAATATAGAATCAATTATGATGTATTAGTGTCAGAATCCGTTACAATGAATGAGTGTCACTAGTGACTTCTTTAGTTCAACAACTTTAATCATTTATCCTTATGATATTTTCCAAAAAAATGATTCCAATTTTGAAGATATGTATCCTTATGTGTCCAATGTTCCTCATACTAATAAGTTGTATTTATAATACATGAAATCATATTCTCCTCTATTCCCCAAACATCATATTTTATTATAAATTATTCATGATTTGTGAGAACTCGGTGATCTGCAAAGCATTATCCGATTTATTATTGAATGCAGACTTTGATACAACTTCTAATTATGATAAATGAATTAATTATAAGCTCAATACTATTTTCAAATATTATGTCTTTATATCAAAAAGAAAATCCGATAAATCATATTCACTAAATCATGCTAATGGACTGAGCCTGATTGGTGGTTCCAATTGTCAAATTTTTTAAAAAAACTTGTTTTATCTTTACTTCCATATATTGATCTATTGTCAAAAATACCAAAACAAAACTTTTTAATTACATATAAAATACATGATAACTCCATATATATAAAGCCCATGTCTAACCCATGCATCGATTACAGAGGCACAACACGTGTGGGAACAAATAATTTGCTGGGTGAGTAATAAATAATCAGTAGGATATAATGAAAACCCAATGGAGATATATTCAAAAATTTATCTAAAATATATAGTAATGATTATTAGTAATCAAGAAGGATAATATATAATACATTTATTCTCTATAATATAAGTTCATATGAATACAAGGAGTCTCACCCATCATTGATCCATCTCTCACAATCCACATATTGTAACACCCCAAGCCTCTATGGTACGCTTCTCTTTGAATAATGCAATAGCGTGTGTTGTACGCAACATCGAGTTCTAACACACCACAACCAATCAAACTAGCCGTTATGAAAAGTAATACCCACTTTTTGAAATTTATAAATTTTATTTTTCAAAATTGACTTCATATTTGGTTTCGGAATATCGAAATTAGCCTTGGGTGATTTTTTTGTATTTTTCTGAAAAACGTCATTTTTTGATGAATAGTGAAACCCCTAAGTGGTAGTTAAATAAACTGAATTTTACATAAAACTGATATTTACCTCTTCTATGAGTGGAATTTCGACAATCCGAGAGACATGGTTAATATCAAGGAGTAAAATGTGGTTCATTGAGATGAAAATAATTTTTGGTGAATAGTAACTTTTTACTTTTATTTACCACGATTAAAAGTAAATAGGGTAATTAAGGGTAAAAATGATATTAATATTACCCTAACACATGTCCTAATTCTATTTTATAGGTTTATATCGACTAAAATCAACCTTATTAATAAAATATTATCATTTAGGTCAACTTGGATTAGATTAGGACATTTATTATTATTTACTTCAAAGAAGAGTTAAAAGAGTTAAAATCAAAGTTTATTTACTAAAACATTATTATTATAGGGTTACACATATGATAAATTCGATTATAAATATTCATTAGAAATATAAAAAGATTTCCTATATAATGATATTTTATTTATAATTTTTAGAAATTAGATAATTTAGTTTATTTATGACACAATGATGATGCAGAAGTTACCATAATAGTGAAAAATTAAACTAATTGATATTATAAATAACAAAATAAATATAATTTGAGACTTTTTATGAAGTAAAATAATTTTATAGGTCAATATGAAATGTTAGGAATAATTTAATTAACTTTATTCTAAGTAATCATTCTGTTATGATTTTCACAAAAATCTATTTTCCAAATAGTGTCAAAATTGACATAAAAGAGTTTTTAAAACAAATATTATATTATTAATTGATATTAAATTCCTAAAAATCTAAGGATAGGACAAGAGACTTATATCATGATAGGTGTATCATTAATGGACCACTTGGGGGGTCTCTTGGAGGTATATAGTTTGTTTATTAACTATATAATATAAAAATACAAAGTGACGTGGTAAGTGTCAGACTAATTAACTAAGAGTGAAAACTAAAAGATAAGGTTAATATAATGACACAAACCTGTCTAAATTAAATTGGTTGAGCGGATTTAAACCCATCCACACCATAATATTTAAATAATACACTTTGGATCTATTAGAAACCGAATATTAATTTATTATAAAATAATATTTCTAGCTTTTCCAAAGGTGCCCCTCACCCCTCTTATAAAAGGGCACTCACCCTTCTCATTAATTCACACCTTCAAATCCATTTGGATCGGCCAAACTCTACCCAAATACTCTCTCAACTTCCCTCAATTCATCTTATATTCCTTCCTTTAGTCATAAATCAAACCTAAGGATCCCTTTTGATCAAATCAAAAGGAAGAACCCGAAGAAGAGGTAATGTTTTCACCACCCTCTTTCAAGTTCCTTTCTTCTTCAACTTCTTCTTTCTTTCCAATTATAAAATAATAACTCCAGTATCTTAGATATACTTTGATGTTATTATAAATATGGTACAACCATATTCATCATTCAATCCATCCTTTGAATAACATGTCACCATACGTGCGTACGTACGGCTTACCGTCTCCACATCGTGGTGTAATTGTTATTCAATAAATAATTATTTGGATGGGTATTATAATGAAGTATAATTCATATAAATAATAAATATAACATGATAATTATTCTTTATATATGATATAAAATCCAATTATATATTATTTTAATATCAAAAGAATGATATTGTCGCTCGTTCATACGTACAGACTACCGTCTACACGAACGCGATGAGATTCATTCTCCATCATATCCATTCAAGTCTAATTCTCATTTGATGATTAATAATAGTATCTATGGACTTGATATCGTTCTGGATATGATTATGATACAACATATCCATAAACAACATGACTTACATAACAAAACATATAAAAAATGAGTAATCTTACACCTGAAACAACGATAATACTAAGATATTATTAACAAATCAATTTTAAAAGATCATATATGATATCATATTAATTTATATGATTATTTTATAATTTAATAACAATTATTTCACCATTATACAGGAGGTTAACCTACCCCAACCAAGGAAAAGTACAAGGTAAGGGTTTATTTTACAATCTTTTCATTATTCAAGGTTGTTTATACCTAATTATCTACTAGGATATCTTTATCATCCACATCCATGTTTTTTAAAAATGTATTTCCAATCATTCTTACTATTTTACAGAATATGGGTAAAAGTCATTTATACCCTTTTTTGACTTATTATAAGATGTTTATAAAGGAATCATTCCGTCATTTTCCAAATAAGGTACTTTTTAAGCTTTTCGACATAATTAAGGTAAGAATGTCTTTTTTTAACTTATACAGTAGGTGCGGCTATTTTATGCCGTTATAAAATCGTCGAAGCTTCCCTTACAAGATTATAATAATATTTTCAAAGAAAATGTTTTATTTTATAAATATACGACTCATAAATGATTTCAAAATAAAAAGATATATTTCTCTAAAATGAGTTTTGATTTCATCTATGCCAACATCCATGGATGGATTTTACTTATATTTGAAGTTGATTTATTATTATACAAAACAACTATTTTGTATTGAAGGTTTTGTGATATTTTTGACTGTGGATGTGTTATTTTTATACCATTCATTGTTTATGGATGAAGTATTTACATTTCGTATGATAGTTTTGATACGAATGTTTATGTTATGTTTAAACCTTTTCATATGGGAATACATTGGACTTAATATGTGACAGGTGGAGCCCGCTATAGCTCCTCGATGCATCGGTAGGTCTCATGAGACAAACTAGTGTCTTCACACAAGGCCTTGACAAAATCTTATTTGTAGTCTTGGCATGAGGCCTTGGCTATGTGGTTATGATAGTCTGGCATTACGCATTCCATCATTATGAAAGTGGTTATTGATATTGCATCTGAATATTTGATTAGTATAATATCCATGTGAATAAGTAAATGGAATTATTTCATTTTATTTTTACCATGCTATGCTGAAGATCAAGTTTAGAAGGCTTTTGTTTTAGTTATACATTTCCTTAAATGTTTATTCTTATTTATGAAAGTTTCTTCTATACTATTTTCATTACGGGGCACTTGAGCTCACCCTTTTTCTATGTTTTATTTTTCCCAAGATGTGAAGAAGTAATTTATGAATGACCTATAGGGATAGTATGGGGGGATAAGAGTTTGGAATATAGAGACTATATTGTTGTATTTTTCATTTTATGATGTAATATAAACTTTATTAATGTATCTAGTTATTCCAAGTCTTCTAAACTAATCGGTCTTTTGAGACTTGATCTTTCTTGTGATCATGCCAATGTTATGTAATAATGCACCGACTCTAGGTAACTGGGGTTGGGACATTATAGTTGGTTTCATAGGAAGTTTAGTAGAAAACTTAGAAGCTAGATTTAGATATACTATGATTAGAGCACATAGACCTAAGATGGACTTTGAGGATTACGATAGAAGAAATTCCTATAATTTTGGTATTGTAGAGATTTTGTGAGTTTTCTGAGCAATACATCTCTGTCTGGATACGAGAAGGTAGAGGCGGCTCTGGAATAGATGTATCTAGGGGTAAAACCCAAAAACACCACTTTGAGCAAGACTCGAATAGGAACTGGTGCACGAAAACGGGCCTTGATGCCCTCTTGGTTATGACACTCCCGGGGGATATGCTTAGGATAACTCTCATTTTCTTTAAAAATTATTATGAAGGGTTTATGAGTATATACTTCCTCAAAGAATTTTTTTTATGATTATGGATTATATCCATAAATAGTTCAATTTATGTTAAGTGTTTTATAAGTATGAAGTTATGTATTTTGATTCATAAACTGATCTAGTTTATGCCATTGTTTAGAAATGGAACCTAGTGGAAGAAATGGAAACCGTATCAATGCATGAACTCCATGTAGGGATTGCCCTCCTGATCAAGATAATTATAGTGGAGCTGGTGATGCAACTGGTGCCGATCAGCTAATCACCATACTGGGAAAACTCACTCAGGTTATTAATAATAACCTTACCCGCATGGAACACCCTGATCCACAACGTGGAGGATCAATGTTAGATCTCTTCATGAGGCAAAAACCACCAATGTTCAATGGGAGTACAAATCCCTTAGTAGCTGAGCAATGGATAAATTCCATAGAGAAAATATTTCAGGCTTTGTGGAGTAGTGAAAGGGAAAACGTTATCATGGCAGTTTACCGCCTCACTAGAGATGCTGATCAATGGTGGTCATTGATTCAAAACATGAAGGAAGATTATGAAGTATAAAATATGGAATGGAGGGAGTTCAAAGATCTGTTTTTAGAAAAATACTTTCCTCATGACCATCGAGCAGATATGGAAGGGAAATTTCTAAGTCTGAGACAAAAGGAGGATGAGAATGTCGCAATGTATGAGGCTACCTTTATAAGGTTAGCAAGGTATGCTGGAGATTATATACATAACCCAAAAAGTAAGATTTATCATTTCGTTGATGGGCTAAAACCATTCCTCTGTCAATCATTAGTCTCACAATCCTTCTCGTCGTACGAAGACATTGTCTCACGTGCTATCAAGACAGAGAAAGAATTCTCTAAGTCATACGACTCTAAAGAAAAGAAAGAGAAGAAGAGATCTGCTGATCAATCTGGGAATGGAAATAAAGGGAAGAAAGGAAAAGTTGAATATCCATCTTTCAGTAAATGTGGGAAGAAATAACCCGGTACTTGCTTAAAAGGAACGAGAGTCTATTACAAGTGTGGTGAAAAAGGCCACCAAGCTCGTGATTTCCAGGGGAAGAAGGAAGCTACTGATGTCCAATGCTAAAATTGCAGGGAGATGGGACATTACGCAAATGAATGTCCTAAGCATCTGGGTAAATTACCTCAGAAAAGGCCAAGGTATCAAGGCCAAGCTTATTCTATCACTACTGCTGAGGTAGAAGCTCCGAAAGACGTGGTGGTAGGTAATTTAATGGTTTCCTCAAGTTTAGCGAATGCATTATTTGATTCTGGATCATCGCATTGTTTCATATCTACCCAGTTTTCTAAGAAAATTAGATATTTCCAATTTGATTTGACATGGGAGTTGTCAGTTAAAACTCCTAATGGAAGTATCATTGCAACAATGTTTTGGGAATCAGTCCCCATTAGAGCACATAAATGTTCTTTATCTGCTGATCTCATCGTTATACCTATGATTGAGTGTGATATAATCCTCAGTATGGACTGGCTTTCGGACCATACTGTGAAGATTTATTGAAAGAAGAAAGAGGTTATGATTTTCGATGATGATGATAAGGAACACCTTATCATTAGAGTAGAATCGTCACCACCTAATTCTTATCTAGATCCAACCCTTGTAGCTCAACAAAATTCAATTATTGGGGAGGAAGAAAATGAAATGAATCTGGGTGAGGAAAGGAATGTTCAAATAGAGGATGTACCAGTTATGAAAGAATATGTAGATGTGTTTCCGAAAGATTTACCTAGACATCCTCCAGAATGAGAAGTTGAGTTTTCTATTGATTTAATTCCTGGATCAAGGCCTATATCGAATACCCATTATAGATTGGCCACTATAGAATTAGTTGAACTAAAGAAAAATCTAGAGGAATTGAGTAATAAGGGATTTATTCGCCCTAGTGTTTCTCTATGGGGAGCCCCTGTTCTTTTTGTTAAAAAGAAAGATGGGTCTATGAGGTTATGTATCGACTATAGGGAGATCAATGCTATAAAAATAATGAATAAGTATCCCCTACCTCGCATTGATGATTTATTTGACCAACTACATGGAGCTCAATACTTTTCAAAGATTGACCTTCGATCTGGATACCATCAGTTGTGTGTAAATAAAGAAGACATTCCGAAGACATCATTTCGAACAAGGTACGGGCATTACGAGTTTACAGTAATTCCTTTTGGATTGACTAATGCTCCCTCTGTATTCATGGATCTAATGAATAGATTTTTCAAGGAATATCTCGATGAATTTTTGGTGTAATTTATTGATGATATCTTGGTATACTCTAAAATCTATGAAGATCATGAAAATCATTTGCGCATTATCCCGAAGACTCTAAGAAGACATGAATTATATGTGATGTTTAGCAAGTGTGAATTCTGGATTTAGAATATTTATTTTCGTGGCCATATTGTCTCTAAAGATGGAATCTCTGTTGATCCTTCTAAGACTAAGGCCATCCAAGAATGGCCAGCACCTACGAGTATAACTGAGGTACGTAGTTTTATTGGTTTGGCTGGTTATTATCGAAGTTTCGTCCAGAATTTTTCCCGATTGGCTAACCCATTAACAAAGCTCACACGTAAAGGGGTTAAATTTGTTTGGTCAAAAGAGTGTGAAAAATGTTTTGAGGAATTGAAGAGGAGATTAGTCAATGATACTGTATTGACTCTACCATTGGGGATTGATGGGTTTTTTATTTATAGTGATGCATTGAAGAAAGGAATTGGTTGTGTCTTTATGCAGAATGATAGTTTTATTGCCTATGCATCACAACAGTTGAAAATTCATGAACAAAAAAATCATACTCATGATCTCGAGTTATCAGCTGTGATATTTAATTTGAAGATATGGAGGCACTACCTCTATAGTGAAAAATGTGAGATTTATACTGATCACAAGAGTTTGAATTATATTTTCTCACAAAAAGAACTCAACATGAGGCAAAGGAGATGGATTGAATTACTTAAGGATTATTATTGTATGATACACTACCACCCGAGGAAAGAAAATAAGATGGCAGATTCTTTGACTAGAAAAGATCATGGAGTTTTGAACAATATGAGAATTGAAAAGGATCTAATTTTCATGGATCTAGTGAAGATGGACATGTGAATCACCAGGGAAGGTGAAACATCAATGCTTTTTCAAATGGTTGCTAAACCATCTTCAAGAGAAAAGATTAAGAGTTCTCAGACCAATGATGAAGAATTTCAAAAGAATATTAAAGCCGTGAATGATGGTAGATTGAGATACTTTGTGTATGAAGAAGTAATTTTGAAATTTGGGAAGAGCCTTTGTGTTCCCGATATACCTGATCTAAAAAGGGAATTGCTAGATGATGCTCATAGTTCCAATTTCTCTATACACCTTAGGAGCACAAAAATGTATAGATATTTTAAGGAACATTTTAGGCAGGACAACATGAAGAGGGAGATATCCGATTTTGTGTCAAGATGTATGGTTTGTCAACAAGTGAAATCTGGAAGGCAACAACCTGGTGGAGTATTTCAACCTCTTCCCATACCTGAGTGGAAATGGGATAATATCATGATGGACTTTTTCATGGTACTACCAAAGACACCTAGAAGGAATGATGTAATGTGGGTTATTGTTGATCGTCTAACCAAGTCAGCACATTTTCATGCTATAAGAGAAGATCTACCACTGGAACGTCTAGCAAGACTATATATTGATGAAGTTGTGAGACTTCATGGAGTACCCCTATCAATTGTTTCTGATCGTGATCCCCATTTTACCTTACGATTCTGGAAAAGTCTTCAGAAAGCCTTGGATACTGAACTTCATTTGAGCACTGCCTACCACCCTCAAATAGATGGACAATCAAAACGAACTATTCAAACCATAGAAGACATGTTGAGATCCTTCTCACTTGACTTTCAGGATATGTGATTTCAATATTTACCTCTGGTAGAATTTTCCAATAACAATAGCTTCCATTCGAGTATTCAGAATGCATCATGTGAAGTGTTATATGGAAAGAGATGTCGCACACCAACCTGTTGGGATGACGTTGGTGAATGAAAACTTGTAGGCCCAGAATTGGAAGAGGAAACGATGGAAAAGGTGAAGGTAATCCAAAACCATATCAAAGTAGCTCAAAGTAGGCAGAAGATCTAGGTCGATAATCAATGGAAGGATTTGGAATTTCAAGTCAGTGATCATGTTTTCCTGAAGGTATCTCCATGGAAGGGAGTCATACATTTTGGTAAGAAAGGTAAATTGAGTCCCAGGTACATCGGACCTTTCTAAATTCTAGAACGAATTGGGGTTGTAGCTTACCGATTGGCAATGCCGCCAAATCTATCCAAAGTTCACGATGTGTTCCACTTATCACTATTGAGGAAATACATGCCTGACCCAACACATGCACTCACCTATGAGGAATTAGAACTGGAACCCGATCTATCTTATTGTGAAGAGCCCATCAAGATTCTTGATATGAGAGAACAAGTACTGAGAAACTGGATGACTCGTCTGGTAAAAGACTTGTGGAGAAACCATAAGATGGAAGAGGCAACATGGGAACCGGAGAAACTTATGATGAAGAACCACCCGAGTCTTTTCATGCAGTATTATTCTAGAAATTTTGAGGATGAAATTATTTGAAGGAGGGGAGAATGTAACACCCCAAGCTTCTACAGTATGCTTCTCCTTGAATAAAGCAATAGCGTGTGTTGTACGGAACATCGAGTTCTAACACACCACATCCAATCAAACTAGCCGTTATGAATAGTAATACCCACTTTTTGAAATTTTTAAATTTTATTTTTCAAAATGGACTTCATTTTTGGATTCTGGATATAGAAATTATCCTAGGGTGAATTTTTGGTATTTTTCTAAAAAACTTCATTTTTTGATGAATAGTGAAACCACTAAGTGGTAGTTAAAAAAACTAAATTTTTCATAAAACATAATTTTACCGCATAAGTGAGTGGAATTTCAAAAATCCGAGAGACACAGTTATTATCAAGGCATAAAATTCGGTTCATTGAGATGAAAATAATTTTTGGTGAATAGTAACTTTTTACTTTTATTTACCACGGTTAAAAGTAAATAGGGAAATTAAGGGTAAAAATGATATTAATATTACACTAACACGTGTCCGAATTATATTAGAAAAGTGTATATTGACCAAAAACAACCTTAGGAATAAAATATTATCATTTAGGTCCACTTGGATTAGATTAGGACATTTATTATTATTTAATTCAAAGAAGAGTTAAAAGAGTTAAAATCAGAGTTTATTTACTAAAACATTTTTAATATAGGGTGACACATAAGATAATTCGATTATAAAAATTAATCAGAAATATAAAAATATTTCCTACATAATTATATTTTATTTATAATTTTTAGACATTAAATAATTTAATTTACTTATGACACAATGATGATGAAGTAATTACCATAATAGTGAAAAATGAAAATAATTGATATTATAAATACCCAAATAAATATAATCTGAGTCTTTTTATGAATTACACTAATTTTATAGGTTAATATGACATGTTAGGAATTATTTAATTAACATTGTTCTAAGTAATCATTCTGTTATGATTTTTCACAAAAATCAATTTTCCAAATAGTGTCAAAATTGACATAAAAGAGTTTATAAAACAAATATTATATTATTAATTGATATTAAATTCCTAAAAATATATGTTTCATCCAAGAGACTTATATCATGATAGGCGTATCATTAATGTACCACTGGGGGGTCTCTTGGAGGTGTATATTATGTTTATTAACAATATAATATAAAAATACAAAGTGACATGGTAAGTGTCAAACTAATTAAATAAGAGTTAAAACTAAAGATAAGGTTAATATAATGACCGAAACCTGCCTAAATGCTTTTGGTTGAGTGGTTTTCGACCCATCACCTCATTAACGTTTAAATAATCCACTTTGTAACCATTAGAAACCGAATATGAATTTATTATAAAATAATATTTCTAGCATTTCCGAAGGTGCTCCTCACCCCTCTTATAAAAGGTCACTCCCCCTTCTCATTAATTCACACCTTCAAAGCCATTTGGCTCGGCCAAACTCTGCCCAAATACTCTCTCAACATCCCTAACTTCATCCTTGAGGCCTTACTTTAGTCAGAAATCGAACCTAAGAATCCCTTTTGATCAAATCAAAAGGAAGAACCCGAAGAAGAGGTAATGTTTTCACCACCCTCTTTCAAGTTCCTTTCTTCTTCAACTTCTTCTTTCATTCCCATTATAAAATAATAACTACAGTATCTTATATATAATGTGATGTTATTATAAATATGGTACAACCATATTAAGTATTCTATCCATCATTTGAATAACATGTCACCATACGTTCGTACGTACGACTTACCGTCTCCACGTCGTGGTGTAATTGTTATTCAATAAATTATTATTTGGATGGGTATAATAATGATGAGTAATTCATGTAAATAATAAATATAACATGATACTGATTCTTTATATATGATATAACATCCAATTATATATTATTTTAATATCAAAATATTGATATTGTCTCTCGTACGTACGTACTGACTACCGTCTCCACGAACGCGGTGAGATTCATTCTTCATCATATCCATTAAAGTCTAATTATCATTTGATGATTAATAATAATATCTAAGGACTTGATATCAGTCTGGATATGATTAAGATACAACCTATACATGACAAACACGGCTTACTTAACAAAACATATAAAAGAAAATGAGTAAGTTATCACCCGAAACAATGATATTACTAAGATATTATTTACAAATCAATGTTAAAAGATCATATTTGATATCATATTAATGAATATGAATCTTGTATAATTTAATAACAATTATTTCACCATTATACATGAGGTTAACCTACACCAACCAAGGAAAATTACATGTTAAGGGTTTATTTCACAATCTCTTAATTATTTGAGGTTGTTTATACCTAATTATCTACTGGGATCTCTTTATCATCCACATCCATGTTTTTTAAAAATGTATTTCAAATCATTCTTATTATTTTAAAGAATCTGGGTAAAATTCATCTATACCATTGTTTGACTTTTTATAAGAAGAGTATAAAGGAAACATTCTGTTGTTTTCCAAATAAGTTCCTTTTTAACCTTTTCGACAGAATTAAGGTAAGAATGTATTTTTTTAACTTATACGATAGGTGTAGCTATTTTCCACCGTTATAAAATCGTCAAATATTCCCTTACAATCTTATAAGAATATTTTCAAAGAAAATGTTTTATTTTATAAATATATGACTCTTAAATGATTTGAAAATAAAAAGAGATATTTATCTAAAAAGAGTTTTGATTTCATCTATGTCAACATCCTTTGATGGATTTTACGCTTATTTGAAGTTGATTTGTTATGATACAAAACATCTATATTGTATTGAAGGTTTTGTGATATGTTTGACTGTGGATGTTTTATTTTTATACCATTCATGGTTTATGGATGAAGTATTTACATTTCATATGCTAGTTTTAATACGAATGTTTATGTTATGTTTAAACCTTTTCATATGGGAATGCATTGGACTTAATATGTGACTGGTGGAGCCTGCTATATCTCCTCGATGCATCAGTAGGTATCATGAGACAAACTACTGTCTTGGCACAAGGCCTTGAAAAAAATCTTATTTGTAGTCTTGGCACGAGGCCTTGGGTATGTGGTTATGATAGTCTGGCATTATGCATTCCATCATTATGAAAGTTGTTATTGATATTGCATGTGAATATTCAATTAGTATAATATCCATGTGAATAAGTAAATGGAATTATATCATTTTATTTTAACCATACTATGTTGAAGTTCAAGTTTAAAAGGATTTTGTTTTAGTTATACATTGCCTTAAATGATTATTCTTATTTATGAAAGTTTCCCCTATATTGTTATCCTTACTAGGCATTTGAGCTCACCCATTTTCTATGTTTTATTTTTCCCAGGATGTGAAGAAGTAATTTATGAATGACTTGTAGGGATTGTATGAGGGGATAAGAGTATGGACTATAGAGACTATATTGTTGTAGTTTTAATTTTATGATGTAATGTAAACTTTATTAATGTATCTAGTTATTCCAAGGCTACTAAACTAATAGGTCATTCGATACATGATCTTTCTTGTGATCATGCGAATGTTATGTAATAATGCACAGACTCTGGGTAACTGGGGTCAGGGAATTACACATATAATGAGAAACTATAGGTTCTCATTACATTGATGAGTCCATGAAGTATGTGGCGGATTTCACAAATATATGTTGCTTCTTGAGTTTAGGCTAGGGGATTTTGGGGAACTAAATGTCTCGACGAAGCCCATAATGCTAATCTTTTCCATTGATCACATCATCACCAGTGACTGAGATGAGAAATTTATATATTTCTCAAACATGATTTCCTACCGAGGTATCATGCATTACTTTATCTATTAATATCTCACTCTACTAGATAATTTGAGCATCCAATTCCACTAAATCCTTGTAATCGTTTCATATCAATGGTGAAGGACCCATGCCTCATAAATGCCCCTTCAGAAATGGGGGGGGGTACTAACCCTAGTGGAGGACTACTCCTCGCCTAATATCAAAGATAAGGGAGTAATGGATCTGAAGATAGAAGACTCATTCCCTTGGTGGTTATAATGGGGTATATTCTCTATTTATATAAAAGATGTTTGGATCCACTTCCTAACATAACTATGATGTAGGGGGTAGCATAAACAATGTCACTATGAATATCATACTCAAACCCCTATGGCATCCAACAACTGTTAAAAGAATAAATATGCTCACCATCACCACTAACTGTAACTCCAATTTCAAAATGATGGTCACCATATCATCCCATGCATAATTCTACTCATGATGGATTATTCAGAGGTCCTCACCTGAACATAAGGTATAAAATATGGTAAGTTGGAAATTTAGGAAAAAGTACACATCTTTTTTCATAGGAAACATGACAGGTAGCCCTAAGCTACCTCCTAGATGAACAACAGAACTCCACATGATGTTTACAGATCCTATTGCATTGCAGGTATAATTTGTTCCATGGTGTATGGGGTCATGATGAGTATGTTTCATGTACGCAATTTATTATATAATGTAATATAGAGAGTACAAAATATATGGTCATGGTTTACATGACATGTAGGCCACTCGGGTTCCCTGAGAATTTACTCTTTATACATGTATAGATAGTTGTCTAGTTGATTATGAATTATTGGGTAATCCAAAAAAATTGTGATATTTATCTCCATATTAAACCATAGCTAAATCATCTACTCAAGTTCACCATGTATGTTGTTGAAGTACACATTGAGTAGATGATATTTTCAAACAAGACATTTCTTCCTTTCTTGAATCCATATTCATCATCGGTCTCTCCACTAATCATATCTGAATAACCATACAAGTCTACGAAATTGAAGCAAACATCAATGACCATCGATTTATAGCCTTTAATAAATGTAACTGGGAGACTTTAACGACCCTGAAAACTTTATTGTACCTCACACTTCTCATCATGGTATAACTATTTGTGATCCACCATCTTCGAGTAATACACCCACAAGTCAATTCCCCTTTTAATGATTACACAAAAACAACAAATATCTGTGGTTTTATCATAATTAAAACTAGATAGAAAATTTAATTATCATCCAACCAAAAGATAATGATGAATATGTGAAGTGTGAGGGGATAAAAGCATCTATCATCAAACTAAGATCATTAGTGGTTGTTTTCAACCAATCCATCAATTATAGTCATAACAAACCCAAAGTTAGACAAAAACCAATAAAACAAATAAATTATACTCCAAAGGAAAAGAAATATTTTGGAAAATCCCTAAATATATAAGAATAAAGGATTCAAATAATATTTATAATATATTTTTAATGTCTTAATCAATGGGGTATGAATCTATAATTGAACAATATAGAAGTGAATAATTTTCCAATGTAATATTCACAAGAATATACCACATGATGGAGTTATAAATACGAGTAAGAAGCCCTATATTAGTGGAAAATATTTTCTGCCTCAATTCAGTTGTTTTTGTCACACGATTCACTCATCAATGTCACTACTTATCCAATAACAATCCTCAAATATATCTTATTATCTATGATTTATTTTGTAAATAATGTGAATAAAATCATGAATTGATGTACATCCTTTATTGTAATCATAGGATCTCTCATTCCCACTGGATCAAAGGTTTATGTTAAGAAAAAGTGGAAAAAATTAGAGGGAACTCAGAATAGGGTTTTTATGGGTCCGTCATAGGGTTCACATATCGCTAAAATAACATAAATTAAAAGTTCAATATATAAATTAGCCATGTGAAGACATATCTTAGAATCCTCAAGTTTAAAATAAATATACACCATCCTATAGAAGAAATTCATATTATGAATACAACTATATTGTTAGTTTCCCCATCCGATACTCTAATAAAGAGATAAACTAAATTTATTAAAAATACAAGAACACATACTAAATATTAATTAATATTTTTATTATTTTGTTATTTACCCTCCGCAGTGCTCACATCTCCACACCAGCTCGACGAGTATTCCAAAAATGCTAATTTGAAATATTCAACGGTTTAAAACTAAAAAATATAGGGTCACAAGGATACTATCCTAGTTCTAGGATACATATTTATTTTTAAAAATATTAAAATCCCATAATAACCAACACACATGGAAAATCATGAAAACCTAACTCTTGGGTAAACAATCCTCCCTAAGATCAACACAGTCATCAAAAATATTTTTATGTGGTATTCTTATAGGATAAAATTAATATTTTTCCATGGGGGTCTCAAGACTCTTAATATGGAAAATTTTATCTAATTAATACTGAGAAAAATTTATTTCATAGAACTGAACATGCACATTAACGTATCGGGTGACAAAGAACACATGGTTGAAGTTTTTAAAGTGATTAGTGAAGGCATAAGGATAAGTGAATGGGGTTTAAGATTGAAAATAGATGAAAATATTTCAAATGGGATCTAGAAAATATCATAAGTGTTTGATATTTCATAAGATTAAATTTAGAAGTGTGTCAATGAGGATGTGTAATTTTGGAAGTGTACCAGGGTGAAAGAGTAACATCAGAAGGGTTCTATCATGGAATAGTAACTTCAAAAGATTAACTATGTTAAAGAGTATGTTTAGAAGGGTATAAATTTAAAAATTAGAGTAAATTTTTTCACAAATATACTTTAGAAGGGAAATTTTAACTTATAAATATTAAACCTATTTTCTGAAGAGTGATTTCTATGATAAGAAGAGTAAATTACATAGAAAATATTAAAGAGATATCTATAATTTGATATTTTATATAATTTATTATTATATTTTATCATGCTAAAATTTATTCTATTCACTAATTAAATATCATGATTTACCAAAAATTCATCATTCAAGCTATGATCAATGGATATAAATCTCTCTTCTTTTACCATTTCATACCGTTGTGAAAGGAGAGTTAAGATGATGCAATAGATTAAGGATGTGTTCCAAGAAGTGATGATGTTACTATGTAGAATAAAATCATATGCTATGAATTTCATGGAGTTTTAAATAAGTATGTGATGATAAAAATACACATGATGAATAATGATTCTGAATATTAAGGAAGGATTAAATAAAAACATTGTACTTGTTTAAAGGATATTCAGAGTGAGAATATCACAGAAAATTGAAATTGGATTTTCCATAAAAGTTATAGATACAATATTTTAATTATATTTATGATATTATATGAATATAAAAAATTAGAAATAAGTAATATGAATCAGTACTAAAATTGATATAAAAAAAATACATTACTATACAATAATAAATATCATATCTATTGGAGAGTTAGAATAAAAGATGAAGATTGACCTATCCAACATCTGTATTTTTTAATATGGTGTGGCTATTTGATATAATTATTATGGAACATGGTTTCTGATACTTGGGAGGAATGTTATTACTCTCTTTCACACATTACTTCATAAATAAAAACATCATCCTAACACATATATGATAAAAGATGATCTGCATTATGATATATTGACATAATTATGCTGGTTCAATTATTTCTTGATGATGATTTGTTCTTTAATTCTAAGGAATCAAATGATCCATTGATGATCTGGTTCAAAATCAAGTGCATTGGATGAATCCTAAATAACTGGTGATTCTAGTGTAGATAACGACCTACAAAATTTATGGGAACTATATAATACATGGCCCATTTTACGAAGTAAATGATACATTATGAAACATTTCATGCAACTGGTAATACATTTATGATGACTAAGTATTTATCATGTTAATAAAATATGTGGCTCAACAAATTATGAATTTGAAAAGGAAGATTCTCTCACACAGAGGACAAACCATATAAAAATTCCCAACTTCCAATTTTTCATTCTGATTTTTATATATTATATAAGATGAAATTATAGATAGTAGATAATAACTTTAATTATCCATTAGTGTTTAATTAAGAAGGAAGGATCTGTAATAAGAAAAATTTGTACCATGAATTCACCCACCTCTATATGGTAATTCTACAGATCTGGGTTCTGTATATTATGAATGGATCTATTTTTGTTGATCATATTCCCTAGAATATGGGATGAAACTTAATTATTTACAAAATATATTTTCTAATTGTAATAAACTATAATACTTATTATTTTCCCCATATTCATTTTTAATATTTTCCATGGAAAACTATAATAGTCATACTTACCTATTATAGACACAGAAAAATTTTTATCCCAGAAAAACCAAATATTCTTATCTATTCATCAAAACATATATTCTCTAAACAAATATTTTTATTTAATCCATAAATCAGTCTCTACAAATTCCATTCTCTATTGGATTTCATAGATTCCCCCATCCCTTCTAGCATTTTGATATAGTCATCATCAGTAGGGTTCCATCAAGAAATGTGGTATTGAAATAAAATTCCCAATTACATAATTATAGAGGGTTTATATGACATGTAGAATTGAAATATATTTTAACATGATGGATGGTAAAAAAAACTCATAGACTACGTATAGAAATTTATTGAGCCTTTACTATCCAGTCAAGTGTTTTTTGTATCAAATTTTAAAATCAATGTCTTGTGTCTTCTTCAATACCCAATAATGGATTTAATCAACTAGAGAAGCTACTGAAATAGGGAACTAATTATTCTTACATGAAATCCATCACTGAATTCATATATATGGTATAAAAATATATTTTTACCATTTACTAATTCTTTATGGAATTAATTATTATTATAAAATAATATTTCACCTATATTATAAAAAATAAAACCTCATATATGATTTTAACTTTCTTTTATATATATATATGTGTGTGTGTCTTTATAATATACCCTCCTATTTATTTTTTTCATTTTTATTGTTTTTTTCCATCTCAGGTGTTGCTAAATTTCTAGTTTCATTGAAGTCCATTCTTCTACAAGTATCTCAAAATAAACGTGCTTCCCTATTATTGGAATACAATGGGTCTTGACTAATGCATTTATATATTACTAATATTAATATCCTAAGTATATATAAGAAAAAAATGGATACTCACATAAAATTTTCGTTGAATAAATTTGTTACTAACATTAGATTTCATTAATAGTTCTCATCAAGAACTTGAATATTTTATTAAATGTATTCCCATAATATTAAAATTTATTTGATATCCATTAGTCCATATAGTTTTAAAATTGATAGTTGTTACATTAATATTTTTGAAACATGTCTTGAAAGAAATTATGGAAAACATGAAATACATATAAGTCTCATCATCGATAGTATTTGTAATAATATTTCCTCCTTTATTTTTATAAGGTAATGTTAGTTTAGGAATACCTCTACTCTACATATATATGATTGATGAATTTTTGGTTAATATATTTTTTGACTATCCCACCTCGAGGATATTATATCATTTGTAAATTTAATTCATCACATCAAAATTACATTCTTAAAATAAATTTAATGAATTTCAAGGATTACATGAATTTACATGTATCTTATTCTTTTAATATTTCACACATGTATCAATAAAAAATTATAGAAGATTTGTGAATACAACATTATCACTAAGGTTTACTTTTCTAAAACTAAATAATTAAATATTTCAATCACCATAGAGATATAGCTCATATGATTCCAAACAAACTTATGGTCATATATATATATATATATATGAGAATTACATATTGATTGACTTAACAATGAAATATCCTTTAATAACTAGGTAAATGTCTTTTATTTTATATTAATCATTGATTTTTTTATTAGATATATTTGATTCATGTATTATTAAACTATTAATTATGATTTACAACAAAAAATGTTTTTTAAAATGTGAAATAATTTTTCATATTTTCTAAAACTAAAAAATGAGAATTTTTTTTGGAAATGATCAATGCAGTAGATTAGTTTTTTTAGAGTCAATCCACTATGAAATGTGAAGTTATGTTATTTTATTTTATTATTTAGGAATCATCCAGTTAGAGCTACATAGATAATTTACATTACTTATAATGGTGTTTTTGAACATCCTTAGTTCTGGTATTTGAATATAAATATTTGATTTAGATATTATTTTAAATACATAATATGTGAAAAATAATAATAAATAAAATAATAAATAAACTTGATGTAGTGGACTATTCTTTATCATCCTTCAATTAATTATCGTTCCACTTCTAGTAACCTTTATTACCACATCTTAAGTAGATATCCTCTGATTTATTTGTCTCATTATAAATCTTTTGTATCTTAGATGGAAATTATAAATGTTACATTTAATTTGAAATTTTCTTTTGATTTTCAACCCTTCCATTCACTATATTCACATTAAGGGGTGATTAATCAAATTTATACTAATTGTTAACTTATTGATAAAGCATTTTCAGATGATTCCTGATAGGTTTCTAGATACAATTCATTATGAAATTCTTCATGAAGAAAGGGAAAAACATTGGTAATGATAAAAATATAATATGAATGAATAATTTCATACCCCTATGATTTCTAAAATTACTAACTGATCAATTTACTTTAGTTTCATGGAAATGAGATCATCAGATGGGTACTTATATTCCAGTTTACACTTATATAGTTTAGTGATAATATCATTTTTCTATAGCATCCCTTTATCATTTTGAATTTCTCGACGATTGTTTATCATGGTGTATGAATCTATGTATTTTTATATCTTTATATCTCTATACATAGCTAATATCATATTGTATTAGTAATTTGATTCATTCTCTATATATCTCTCACATCCATCCCTTTCACATTTGATTTCTCACTAAGGTGGAGGAATATGAATATGGTATTACAAAAAATTATACAATATTTACCATATTATTGTAGTGTATAAATGATGGTATAACACATGTACATTTATGGGGTTTAGGAATTATATATTTCCGAAAAATAACTTCCGTATTTATATTGTTTTACATTCCATTTTATACCATTAATGAAAGTAGATTTTTTGTACCCTATATTGATTACCATGTGTAACATAATATTTTTTTCTTATTAGTATTTAATTATTTAATCAAATACATATATACCTCACTAATGGATTTGGAATATCCTATTTCATAGATTTTTTAATGGAAAGGATTCATATTCTCATTATTATAACCCAAACATTTTCATGAAAATTACTCAAATGTATTTAGGTAGGAGATCTTCCTAACTGTATTGAATCACAGTTCCTTGATATGTTAAGTGAAATACTCAATAATGAAATCCTAAATGTATATTTCATTAATAGTTTCCACTAAGTTATATTAAGTATAATTTTACAAATAACCTTGTAAAAAATTTGGTCATGTCAACAAATTATGATTATTAAGACTCCCCAATAATTGAAAAGAGTACACAATATTATCCCAATAAAATATTTTACTATGGTTTCATCCTATAATAGACGATTTTAGGTGATATCATAATTAAAATTTTCATTGATTGATTTTGTTGGACATTATAAAAAAATAATCAAAATTATATCCTTAACATGTATGTTAATATTTTGTGGTTTTTTCGAAATTAATCAATACATGGTCGATAAAAACATTTATGCATAATAACCTTATTTTAGTTCATATTGAATGGTTTTTTAATTCTTATACATTATATGATGGTGTTTAATCATAAAAAAATTAAATCCCATAAATGATAAAATAACCATACACTAGTAAAAATATTGAAAATCATGTGATATGATCATGAGATTGTAAATATTGATTGGTTTATCAAGTATAGGATAAACCAATCTTTGACCATATAAGAATAACTAACTAAGTTGATACCTTGATTTATTTTCAATATTATACCTTTAAATTGTTTATCTCTTTAGTTTGTTTCACCTCAACTCAATCTTCAATTGTGTCCTCTCGTTTGGAGGTCCAACCATTACATTTGTGTACACACTCATATGTGTGGGGTACTAGGGGTTTGGTGTTATATAAAATGAACCATGTATGCGAAGGATGGAAAATAATATCTAGTAATGGATGATACATAAGTCGTTATAGTTAATTTAGTAATAAATTTATCAAAAAACCAATGTAATAAATAATTAAAATAAAAAAATCCCAACACATACATAGGTTGTTTAGGATCAGGATCCTCAATAACATGGAAAAATTCCTTTTAGTATTCATTTAAATTTATTCTTTAATTAAGATAAATATTTTTAATTACTAAATTAATTGAATTACTAATTAATTCATTCATTATATTAATTATCTAACCAAATAGTCATTAATAGTCTCAAGAAATATAATTTTCAATAAATTGAATAAATTTATTTTACCTTAAAACTAACTAGCACATAGTTTTTGCTGAATAGGTACACAATGTTTATCTTCTTTGTCAGATTAAATTCAGTATGAAATTTTATATAATATATACATGATATGCTCTTGAGGAAAAAAATATTATACCCTTATGCTACATAATAATCCAATTTCAAACATTTGACACTTACATAATGTGTATCGTAACATGAAATGTCAGGATAAAATTTCTTTATAGGGTCATTTCCATGTAATATGTACTTATAAAATATGTATACATGTACAATATGTCATGATGTTACACAAATTTGTTTTCTATGGGTAAAGATATGTCTTCTTCACAACATGTATTACCAATTGACATGCCTTGAATATACATGGCACATACAACTAGTGATGCACATGATTTACAAAATGTGTACAATGAACATACATTTCATGTACATGTACCCTTACATAGAAAATAATTATTAATGAATCTAATTTCACTGGACCCACTAAAAATTACTCGATGATTACCTATTAATGAAAACCTAGTTACATGGTGTGTCCAGTAACTATGCACCATATTGTTCACTCTCACATTAATTATTATCCAAATGTTGACTCAAATGAGATGATTCTTTTTGTGTGCACATTTCATGGGTATGTACGAGTTATATATCATGTTCAACCACCAAAATTATGTTAAATAAAATTCTGGCCACCCCCATAATATGAAAATGGTCTCACAATGTATTCTACAAGGGTCATATCCTGATACGTGATGCATATAACTAGTTAAAATCCATGAAATAAATTTTGGACCATGTTTCTCAACTGGTAGTTTGTACAAGCCATTTTTAGTAATTACACACCATACAATTATACCACAAAGTTTCCAAACATTGTAAGGGTACATGAAATGTACAATAGTAACACACAATATACTCCCTATCAAAACATCTTCCAACTGGATATCAATACACATCATATAAGAATGTTATATACTACCCCCACATGACATGTCACAACATCCACAACCCATGCCTGTGTGGTGGACCAAGGGCACACGAAGGGTAATTTAAGTTATATGATGTGTAACCATGTCTAGTAACAAGAATATTCAGAACCTCCAAATGGGATCATCCACAATTAGACAGCCACACTTTTGTTATTCATGGGTATATGAACTACAAAAATTCATCATGTTTAATATTTAAATAAAGAATGGAAAAAATAATTGAATTTTTACAAATAATTCCAAAATATAATCAACCAAATAATAAGATATTATAAATTATTATATGATCACTTTGATACAACTTGAAGGATCCCAACCACACCATAAGAGATCAATCCCATGCACAATAATATTTTACGTCACTTTCAACATATAAAATAATATTAACATGATGAATTAAACCCAAATTTTGTCTATAGGTTATTTTTTAACAAATAACTTATAATTTGTTTAAAATGATAATTTCAAAAAACTCCTATTTCTTTCAATGCTGTTGAAAAATATAGAAGCCTTTCTGATATTCTCATCATTATAGTAAAGAATCCAAAAATATAATTTCTATGCTCGTATCTAAGCATGCTCAATGAATCTTGAAACATCAACAGTGGTATTCTCAGTTCTATAACAAAGGAAAAAACCGAGTTTCATAATTTTCCATTGAAAATAACAATTAACCATTTAGTATTAAAGAAATTGATCTTCTATCCTCTTGGTATTAAGAGGTAGGAGGGGTATTTCTCTCTATATTCATGAGATATTTATTAATATATTCTTTATAGGGGTTGAGATAATTCTCTTTGGTGAATTTCTTATTCACTACCATTCTATAAAAATGAAAATAATAGGATTATATTCTTATGGTAAATAAATTGATAAATTATTATATACCCTATATATAAATGTTTATTATATGTTTAACCCACATCAAATAAAATAATACTATTATTATTATATACATTTTATATGCATTAATCTTATGGATAATTACATCATTTTCACCATGTTCTTTAAATCAGCACGAATATCCTCCTTGACATTTATTAAACATTAAAAAATAATGATTTATTTATATAACTAATATTCTAAAAGATGAATAGCTTGGGATTGAATTTATATGATCTACATAATCTGAATAATTATTATTCTATAAGGTGAGAATATTATTTATTTTAAATATTAAATTGAAATAGAATTTAACTTATTTTTTAGATACACTTACTATGTGACCCTCTAGAACTATTTCATTGTTGAATTAGAAGAACATTACAAAATTTAAATATTGGTGTCTAAAAATACATAAATCCACCAATAGTGACAAAACATTAAAGTCACAGTGATATAAACCGCATATAAAGGCTTACTATGTAGTATAATACCATTATCTTGATATTTCATTATTTTGGTTTTATATATGAGTTTTCAGAATATATTATTGATTTATCATTATTTAACTACTTGAAACAAATTTTTTTCTATACTTACATGGATGGGAATTTTATTAGATTGTTCTATTTTAATCAAATGTCCAAATATATCATCTTCCATTTACATAGAGGGGAAAAAAAATTTCATGGAATTTTCAATTAATTTCACATTACTTTTGATGAACCCAATATATCCAACATGTTTTTGAGATTAATTTATCACAATTTTTTTCAACACATCATTATACAAGATTCATGATATAAATTAAGTATAATATCTAGTTTATGGTCCAATACAAACATCTTTAGAAATGATAGTCCAATAACACATATAAGACATAGAATTTATATTGGAATTTCGTTCCTCATAAACTTCTGTCAAAGATATTACCATGTGTAAAACATATAAGATGAAGTCTCATCTACTTATGAGCATCCAAAAAATTGATATTCAAATAATATATGTTTCCCTTCAGAATAATTTTATCCAGACCGTAAGACTTATATTTAAGAATATTGTGACAACACTTCAGTGTTCTCATTACAATGGGGAACTACTAAAACAATTAGATATGATAGATATTATATGTAATTTTTCATATCAATGTTACAAATAATAATAATAAACATGTGATAATATATATATAAATATTTAGGTCTTTCACTATTCTGGTTATAATAAGAACGAATTAATTTTTTTATTGGTCCCAAAATCAAATGATGAGAAGGGTCATTGGCTCATAAGAAAAATACTACATGATCTCCCAGAGAAATGACCATTGGGACCCTAAGACTATTATGTTGTTTCATTTTCTTCAAACCGTTCATATTATACACTTTTGAGCAGTTTATATTTTGTCACTTAACAACATTATTCTTATATATTTGGAGAAACGATTAAGATATTAGTAAAAAATGAAATGTTATTTTATAAAAAAATCCATACATATAATAATTGACCAAAAATATATTTATAAAATAAAAGGACTGACTAACTTCTTCATTAATACATAAAAATATCTTAAAAATTGAATAGACTATATCCATTATCTAATTGGAGGGTTGTATCTCTAGGAAGTATTCAATATTTCATAGGGAGGGATACACAGGGCAGGATTGATACATAATGTTAGCAATTAATTATACAAATTGATGAGGTTTATATTTTAAATACCATCAATAATTTTTCGATTAGTATTATTAAAATATTTTCCTCTTGATATAATTATATTAAAAAAATGTTTAAAAAATTTACGTATCTATATTTTAGAAAATTATAACAATTATATTATCAAAATTAAAATGTTTACGCGTAGTTTTCTCAAATAAAATAACATATGAATAATAATGAAAATAAAATATAAAATGTATAATTTGATTGACATTTTAATGGATGAGTATAAATACTTTTATTTTCTACTTCAAATGTCATATTATTATCAGGATCCATCATTAATTATTTTATTTAAACCTCAATGGGATGATTAATATTTTATATATCATCATAGGAGAAAATGTATTTACATTGATGGGATTCAATCTCAATGGTTAATTATTCTACCTCATCACCCATATCATACAAGTATATTTGTATCGGGTTAATAAGTACACCCCCCCCCCATTAATATACTGTATCTTTGATATATCATGCCATTTTTTCTTATGATGCCAACATAACTTAATAATGTTACTTATAAAAAACAATATTAATCAATTGAGATAAGTTTATAGAAGGTAATTTTAAAGAATATATTTAAATATCATAGTAATATTGATACAATGAAATTTTAATAAAGATGCTAAAAATTACTATAATAGCTTAATTTGATAATATGAGTGAGCTTCCCTTAATATCTAATTTAAAAAATTCTAAATATACCCCTCTTTAGTGTTTTTAATCATATTAAAAATCATATTAATGAAATTTGAAGCCATCAAATTATAGGAATCGAATTTCTAAGCATTATTTATAGGACCCCAATATAAAAACATTAAATAAACTGACAATTAAACATTTAAATCTATATTGATGATATAAAAAAAATTACAAAATAATTAAATTAAATTAATGTATATGTTAATATATTATATATATATATATGAATTATATTATTTATGAATATAAATGATGTGAAAAATATTTTAAAATATCATTATTTATAATTTTGATTATATCTTCCCCATTCCTTGTTCGACTTCTCAAAAATTTCTTCAATTTTATCTTCAGTTATTGAATGAGTAGATCTATAATTTTAATATTTAGTCACATATATCCACATTCTTGTAATAACTCCACTTGTGTTAGTGGAGTATTTTAGATCCTCTAAACTAGTCGGACAGTAGTAGGATTGATTTTTTATGTCCAATATATTTAGGATTGAATAAATATATCATCAATACATCTAACTTGATTGAATTTTGTCACAATATCTTCAATGTTCCAAAAACAAAAGTAAATACACTCCCCAGTTGGAAAATCATAAAATTTAGATCCTTCTAGATGGGATATATTTTTCATAAATGATTTCAAATTATGATGTTATTTATAAAACAAGACGAATTAATCATTATATATACTTGTAATTAGTTATAATGAATTATTTTCTTGAGAATAAAAACTTATAAATAATGTAACCACTCCAATAGGTACATTCATTGAGAATATTTGGGACTTCCAAATTTAGTTTCCTCAACTAAATGCACAATCAAAAGAATGATGAAAATTAAAACATTTAGTGGAATATAATCTCCATAAGATAAAGTTTCAATAAGAGTATATCTTGATAAATTTTAAGCTTAATTGGTTATATATATTTCTCAAATTTTTTTTAAAGAATATAAAAATTTTATTTATAACTAAATTTACATTTTTGAGTAAAAAAATATTAAATTTCGAAGGTAGTAACTGTTCTTGAAAAATATGTGAGATATGAATTTTTAATCCATCTACCATATGATTAAATATGTAACCACATCAAGTAATTAACTCTGAATCAATATTAGGTTCATTAATATTATTTAATATTCAAATGAATATCTTTTTCTCATTATTTTTAAATTGAAAATCAATTTTATAGTATCTTTTATTCTCATATGGTTAAAAATCAATATATGTATAAATTTAATTTACCATCATTTTTGTGTGAGTGTAGTCCATCAATTTACATTTTTCAATAGGTAATGTGAAAATAACATTTCCACATACATAATTCTCAATATACATTACAATTAAATTAGAATATAATTAAATAAATTCTTAATACAAAGGGTTGAAAAATTATTTTCTTATTTTATGATTGTATTAGATCTTTAATAGATGATGTATATCAAAATTATTTCCCATTATCATACAAATTATAGATCATACCAAATTATAATTCTTTCTTTACTTTTTTGGGCCAATATTTTTGAAAATATTACTTATTTTGGTGGTGGTATATAATAATTGGTTCCCTTAAATATTGACTTATTTTACCAACTTATATGATATTGATTGGTTAGTCTATGATGAAACATGTATAACTATTTCTTAATATTAGTTATTTGTGTTAGCTAAAAAATAAATTTAAAAAATATATATTCCAAACTAGTGTAAGAGTTTCAAATAAATATGTTTTTAAGTCGTGGGAAGTCAACAGTGGTTCACAATAGAAAAGTATTCAATTTGGACATCTTTACAGTAGATTCATCATGCTGTTTGAAAAAAAATTCCATAACTCTTATGATTTTTTAATTAGATGAGGAAACTATACTTCAATTTCATTTATAAAATTTTTCCCATGAATAGTCATTATAATAATTAAGGAACATTTCCATATTCACTTCCATGGAGGTAGATTTTTTGTGATAAAAAAACCATCCAAATATAGTAGCTGATACTCAGAGTCCTAAATGGTTTAAAAGTTATGATAACCAATCCAAATAATATATTACTATGATCGAATAAGAAATATAGATGTATTGAATAAAAATATTTTCCATGCCTATGAATCTCTTAGATGTCACATGATCCTATCATTTTTATTTTTCTATAGCATATACCTAAATGTGTTGGGTAGTTATAAATAAATTGAATATTATTTAAAATCAGGTTTTTTAATGTAGGAAACAATATGCAATATATGAAATTTATTTTTCAAAATCATTATTGTAGTATATTGTTTCAAACATTTAAAATTATTTGTTTATCTCCATATTTAATTTGAAAATCTTTTCCACTTTTATTTACATGAATCCTCCCCCAAAATATAACATAAAACTTTTATGACATTCTAGTGTTTTCATTCAATTATAGAAAAAATTGTTAATAACAGTTTTTATAATATATAAAGGATCAGGTACATTGGATTTAGGATATGGATCATGAAACAAATCCAATACAATGGAAATTGGTGTTGGTTTGAATAATCATTAATACATCGAGGGGGGGGGGGGGGGTGAATTGTGTCCTTTAAAAACACATGGATACTTTAAAATTGACCCCTTTCTGATTTAAAAAGTGATATTGTTCATTTTATTCAAGAAAATTATGTAGTGAAAAAATAATGAAAATGACACCACAATATTTATAGTGGTTCGGGGAAAAAAGGATCCCCTAGTCCACTCCACCAACACTCTCTCCATGAGATTAGTGATTTAAAATAATAGGTCCTTATATCAGGATCCTCAAGAATGGATTGTGGACATTTGAAACCTTACCAAAAATCTATTACATGGACTTCATGTTCTATTTCAAGGTATTTCAAAAACGCAATATTTTAAAAGATGTTGACCCTCCAGATGAATAAATATGATTTTTTGATTTCTAAATCTCAGATTAACTCATAGTTTTATCCCCAAACAACTGAATTGTAGATCTTCATAGGAATATAATAAATACTTTATAGTGCATTCCTTCTCTGAAAAATTTTGGTTTCTATAGAGAAATCATATATGGCATAATAACATCAAAACAATTTTCTCAGTTAAAGGATGGAAAACTAGTAGTAGGTTACAACATATAGGTATCAAAAGATGAGTCCTGAGAAAGATAATTGTTGAACTATATGTGAATAAGAACATGTACGTACAATAAAAAATCAATAGAAATAGAAATTCTCAGAATATACTAATGAAATTAAAAAGAGATTCCCCTTGTATAACATCATAGAAACTGATAGTTGTTCAAAAAGTTTCAAATTATTGATCATCCAACTTGAAGATAAAATCTATTCAGATTAAATATGAAATTAAATTTGATTCAAGTCTAGATGATCCATCAATATCTCCAGAAAAATCAAGATAACCAAAACAGTGAGGATGTTTGAAATTTTAAATTCATCACCCAATAAAAGAAATAACTTCACTTAGAAATAAGAATGTTTTAATATATTATTGAAGGGATTTAGAAACAAATTTTTAATTAATTTTAATGAAGTATTTCCTTTAACCAAACTATTGATAAAATATCAGAAAATATCCAAAATTCACATCTTGAAGATTAATTCATCAATATAGGGTTACTGTACATTTAAGACCTTTAATGGGATGGTTTATAACATATGGATGATCCATGAAATTTGGTTCATAAACCATTTGTTATATAATCAAACACATGGTTCATCCCAAAAGTTGGGTTTTTAATCAAGATGCTTTTCTCAAACAATTTATTTTGAACATTGATTCCAAACACTTTAAAAATGTCTAGAATATTTAGAAATTAATATATTATCCAAAATTTTACAAATGTACTTCCATAATTTGAAGAGAAATAAAATAAATATTCCAATAATTGTAATCCTAAAATCCAGTTAAATATACTTTACTAGTAAAACAGGTGAGGGAATTTTTGACCATCAAAATCAATGGGAAATTAATGAAATTGTTTGATGAACATCTGCGTTCCCATGAATATCCCCTTTTTAATAATACTCAAACCCCTAGAAATATAGACACAAAATATAGGTTTTAATTATTAATCAAATAAATAGGGATTTATTAAATCAAAAAAGATAATATTTTTTTACTAAATTTCTACACCTTTTGGTAACATAAAAAATATAGACTAAATGATTAAAACAAAATTAATATTGAACAAAACAATGAGTGAACATTTATATTATCCACAAATAAATTCACCCAATAATAGAATAGGTATAGAAACCTAAAACAATAGTAAATAGAAAAAAGAAAAAAATTAACAAGGGTATTTATTTTTATAATTTTTTCCAGATTACAAAGAATTTTTCTTCAAGGTTCAATAGGTTAATGTGAAAGATGATATGACAGTTAATGTTCAACATCTGAGGAAGATTTTATGGTTTTAGAATCTTAGAAAGTTTGATGCACAACCTTTAACTACTCCATCAATGACTTGAAATTGTTATTCATTTGTCAAAACCCTTATATATCCAAAAGCATTACTCAAGAAACAACATCAATATATACACTATATTAACTTGTAGAAATTATAAACTATCCCGGAAGACCAAGAATAATTGACCATCATTTTTACTAAATGGTTGACCAAAATTAAAAATCCTAGATATGTTAATGTTATCATCACAACTACCACTTTTTGATTCTCCATCAACATGTTAAGGATCACATAATCACACTGTAAGTTCTAAATTTATTTGTGCATGGAAACATGATTATGTCACAATTACTATATTATTTTAAAAACATTGGTAGATCCTATGGAACTGGAAGTGAAAACTCTTTCATTAATTGAATAGGCCTTGACACACTCAATCAGATTAAATAAAAACCTTTTCAAATCCCTAAAATATAATATTAAAATAATTTCATTTATGATCTATCCAAATTGATAAATTATATCTCTCTTAAAATATTTATAATATTCCATTAAAATTGATTATTATCTTCTATTTTTGATATTAGACATGGAGAAGATAAAGTTATGTTTTGGAAATAGATTCACTTTTTATCTCATTATAAGACACATGAGAATTATCGGTCTCTACTTGTAACTTTACAACTTCATCGTTTATCTTATTGAACATAGAAACCATACACTACTAAAAAAACAGGCAAGCGCAATGCCACCTTATATCAGTGCTAAGAAAAAGCACTGATAAAGAAACCCTGTATCAGAGCTAAAATTTTAGCACTGATACACAAAATCTTTATTAGCACTTAAATTTTAGTGATGATAAATGGGTTCTTTATCAGCTCCTTTATAACACTGATAAAGAATTCTTTTATCAGCGCTAAAAAAGCAGTGATAAAGATTCCCTGTATCAGCACAAAAAATTTATCACTAAAAAAACTGTAGTCCCATATTTTATAAAATTGGTCGCATAGTGTCCACGTTTTATCGCGACCTAATGCTCTTGTAGTACTGAAACCCTGCGATTCTTCTCTGCTGCCCCCGAGTTTCACATTTCCGGACCTCCGCCTCCCCCAATCTTCGCATTTCCGGACCTCTTCCACACTCGATCTTTCCATTTCCGGATCTCCGCCGCCATCAAACTTCACATTTTCGGACCTCTTTCACCCTTTATCTTTGCATTGTTGGACCAGGTGTGCAACGTTTTTTTGTCCTCTATTACACATACTCTTCTAGAATCTCAAATATTTCTCTAGGATTCCTCTGTCCCAAGAACTACTCAAAATACATCATGTGTCTAGTGTATAATTGATTTATTTTATATGTAACAACAAAAATAATATGAATCATGGGTATTCTTCCTTCAATATTCAATCGTCCCTCATAAATATTATGGTTGCAACAATAAATGTGTACTCCCTTTAAAATTTTCATTGTAATAAATCTATTTTTGACATTTTGGTTCATACGAATCTTGGAATTATAGGTAATTTATAACCTCCTTCTGAAACTTTTGTTGTTATATAGATTCCCTCATTTCTTGGATTGATCTAATGAAACTCTGATAGGGCACGAAGAGGGAATCTAGGACCTTTGGGATTTGGAGTAGTCTTTAATAATCATAATGGCAATGTCCTGGGATGTCTTTGTAGACCATGTGGAGTTGTCTCATCTATTGATGTTGAAATTATTGGAATGCTTAATGTAGTTAAAATAGAGTGTAAATGAGTTTATAATTAATTTTGGATAGAACGTGACTCTACTACCATCATGCTGTCAATCAGAAATGGTTATATTCATCCTTTATGAAAAATGGATGTTAGGTTGATTGAATTCATGGAAATTCATTCATACCTGAACTACATCATCACACATTCATACCATGAATTATACTTCTTGGCTGATAGTCTTGAAAATAATGGGTTGAATGTTAATCACTTCCTTTGGACTAATGAATTTCAAAATGTTTTTTTTCATTTATTTATATAGAGCTTCTTGAACAGTTTCAAAAAATTATAATATTGACCCTAAATTTTCCCATGTCTCATTATCTTTTGGAATGGAAGGAGGGGTTTGAATGGTGGAGGTTCCACATAGTAATATTCTTTAAATGGTTGGTCTTGGACCTGAGATTTTTCATTTTTATCTCCTTCTATATTTTTTTCTTTATCATCTTTGTGTGTGCTCTCATTGCTGGCTTTCTTGATGGACATGTCATGGGATTAAAGTTCTTCAATCCTATTTTCATATATTTTTATGTCTATTTAAATATTATCTCGGTTTCACTATAAAAACCAACATATTTTTCTTCTTATCTTGTATGTGTCTTAGTTTTACTGGGTAGTGTACCCAGTAGTCTATCCAATAAAGTCTTATAGATATTCCATACTTTGTGATTGGGGATTTAGAGAGCATAAATTTGATTATGCATCTACATTTATTATGTATTCATTATCTAGTCCACTTTTTAGATGAATGAGATAAGAATATTTTCAAGATTTGACTATTGATTTGGGGATTTTTGTGGTTTTTTCATTATATCTTGTTGAAAGTTTTGCTGATGAGGGGGTGGAAAATGATGAGAGGTAGGGGGAAAGGTTTTTGTGTGAATTTTTTTTGTGGTTTAGGAGATGGATTATAAGGTGGGAACCCAAGTGGTCTATGATTTCATTGTGGATCTCTTCCACTCCCCTATTGATAAAAATCCTAATTGGTTTTTTTGTTTTGAATTGGTATTAGTGGGTAGAAAGGTTGTTGAAGTTATTGTGGTTGTTTTTTGTAATTAATGTAATTACAATTACATATTTGGGTTTCCTCAATTCCATCATGAAATTCTTGGTATGGGTGTGGTCCTCCACTCATTTTAGATTATTTAATGGACTCTAATACCATCATGTAGTCGATAAATGAAAATATAATGAACCATGTCGTTCCATAATTTATGCCACCTAAATTCCATGCTGAAGGCCATATAAGAAAACAACTAAATTAAAGACTCATTTAAAGGCTCCCATAGTGGTTATGAGTCGCAGGCTCGGTCCCCTATCTAAGCTCAAAACCCAAAAATATAGTTGTCAACAATTGAGAGAAAATCACCTTGCCCTTGTCCTGACCCATATCCATGAAGACTGCTTGGGTACCAAGTAGATGTATCATTCTTGATTATTCTTGTGTTAGGACTGCGGTGATTTGAGGAAACAATAATGAATCTAAAGATATTATATTTAATGAATTCATAATGTTGAGATTATGAGAATCCTTTCTTTACTTATAGAGTTGGCTACTGGTTTCCATCCATATGTATTTTTGGTTGGTGAGGTATAAAAGGATGGACTAGTTGACCATAGAAGGGTTAACCCAATAGAGGAGTATGAGCCATAGAGGATGATTCCATGGGAGTTTTACCATCTATGACACAAGTGATTTTCCTCGCGATCCCCTTTGTGTTTGGAATCTATGTTGATTTTGATGGGGGTCTATCCTGGTTCTGTTGATTTAAAAATCATTATTGTAAATGGTTAGGCTCTATTAATATCTATTTTTATAAGAGAGTGGTTCTATTCTACTATATTTGGTTGTCTTGTTTTGTGTACTTAAACCATAAATACTAATATTTGAGATTCAAATAGGATGAAGATGAATAATGATTGGATGGATGCGAGTCGTTGGAAAATAGAGTACGATAATGGAGTGGAAGAGTTCATCATGTTTTCCAAGGATAACGTAAAGGATCCTTCTCAAATCCATTTTCCAGGTTTACATTGTTGTTATTATAGATTACTTATTCCAGAGGAGTTTGTAGATCATTTGATATATCACGGAATAGATCATATTTATAAATGTTTGAATAAACATGGAGAAAAGGAGAATGTAGCTACTGGCTGGGATAAAAATGCATTTTATGGATCATCAGATATGAATAAAAATATGGATAATGAAGAAGACCGTATGGAAGATGTGATTACAGATTTCAATGATGATGAAGATCGTATTGAGGAAATGACAAAGACAATTGAAGAAGAACTCCATGATTGCCCAAAATTGTTTGAGAAGTTAACGAGTTGGGAAAAGATGCCATTGTATGCTGGTTGCACTAAGTATACAACAGTGCTAGCTGTACTTAAGTTATATAAATTGAAAGAAGGAAACATATGGAGTGATGAATGTTTTACAGAACTACTTTCTATCTTGAATGACATGATCCTGGAAGATAATGAGCTCCCAAGACATACATATGAAGCTAAACGAATGCTACGCTCGATGGGTATGATTTCTGAAAGAATACATGCCTACCCGAAAGACTATATATTGTTTCTCAAGGAGAAAAAATCACTTACAGAATGCCCAATGTGTGGTGCTTCTCAATGCAAGAAAGATGAATCCAATCCTACGAATGTTGTATGGTACTTTCTAATCATTCTAAGGTTTAGGAGTCTATATGGAAATGAAGAAACTGCAAGACAATTGTCATGGAATGCAGATAAAAGAAATAAAGATGGGAAATTATGTCATCTGTATGACTCTCCTCAATGGAAAAAAATTGATCATGAGTATCCTAAAATGGGAAAAGATCCGAGAAACCTTCGTCTTGCGTTATCTATATACGGAGTGAATCCTTTTGGTTTTAGACCAGCACTCATAGTACATGGCCTGTTATGTTGGAAAATTATAACTTTCCACTATGGTTATGCATGAAGTGGAAATTCAATATGTTATCTATGCGTAAATCAGGACCAAAACAACTAGGTAATGATATTAATGTTTATCTGGATCCTTTGATCAAGGATTTGAAGTTATTGTGGGATTCAGGTGTTATGTTGTATGATGCTTTAAAATTGAATACTTCATGTTGAGAGGGATGTTGTATGGGAAAATAAATTATTTCCCTGATTATGGAAATTTGTCAGGCTTTAGCATTAAAGGAACTCAAGGGTGTCCCTTGTGCGAAGAATATACAAAATCAATTAGGTTGAAAAATTCATCGGTATCTGTGTTTTTAGGACATCGTAGATTTCTAACTCTTCGGAATAAGTACTGATCATGGATGACATCATTCAATAGAAGTTTAGAACAATGTGCAACACCATCTCCACTAACTGGTGATCAAATTTTTGAGAAAGTAAAATATGTGAACACTATTTTTGTTAAACCATTTTCGAAAAACCTTACGAAAATCAGTTGGAAAAAGAGATCATTTTTTTTTGAATTACCATACTGGAATTGTTTGTACGTCAGAAATTTTCTTGATGTGATCCATGTGGAAAAAAAATGTATGTGACAGTGTTAGCCTACGTTTCTAAATGCCCCTAGAAAAAAAAGGATGGAATTAAGGCAAGTTTCGACATGGTTTACATGGGAATACGAGAAGAGTTGGCCCCCGTGAAGGGTGAAAATCGAATGTTTCTTCCTCCAGCTTCTTATACTCTTTCTAGGGAGGAGAGATCTCAGTTTTGAAACCTCTTTTATTATGTAATGGTTACAGAGGGGTATTCATCAAATATCAAGAACATTGTATCAATGAATTATTTGAAGTTAAAAGGGTTGAAATCACATGACTTCCATGTTTTTATGCAAGATCTAATTCCTATAGCTATACATTGCATTTTTCCCAAGAATGTTCATCATATGTTAACCAAACATTGTTTCTTTTTCAAAGCTATATGTAGCGAAGTTTTAGAATCGGCGAAATTTCCAGCTATGGAAAAAGAAATTTTAATCATATTATGTGAATTAGAAATGTTCTTCCCACCAAAATTATTTAATATGATGGTTCATTTAATGATTCACTTGGTGAGAGAGATTCAACTTTGTGGTCCTATGAACTATAGATGGATGTATCCTGCTGAACGATATATGACGATTTTTAAAGGGTATGTCAAAAATTGAAGTCGGCCAGAGGGTTGTGTAGTGGATCGATATATTGTTGAGGAATCCATTTAATTTTATATTAAATACCTATCTGATGTGGAAAGCATTGGTCTCCCGAAATCTCGTCACACTGGACGCATTGAGGGTGAGGGAATTTATGGAAGATAAGTTGTGACAATCAATATTACAGATTGGGAGCAGACCCACCTTTATGTTTTGCGTAACAGTTGGGAGGTTGCTTCATATATTGAAACTCATAAAGAAATAATTTGGCAGTTGAATCAATCAAGGGCTGAGAAATGGTTAGAAAATACAAATATTCACCAGGTAATAGGATGGTTTCCGGACCATATTTTCAAGCAGTTGGATGAAAATCCGAATTCAGTTTCAGAACGACTTTGATGGCCAGCCACTGGACCAAGTGTGTATGTATTATCTTACAGTGGTTATGTAATTAATGGTTATAAATTCTATATAGATGAAGACGATGAAGATAGTACCATGTAAAATAGTGGAGTTACAATAGTGGCTGAAGTGATGCATGTTTCTGGTAGTAAGGATAGAAATCCAATTTATGCAAGTATGTCATACTTTGGCATTATCAAACTAATATGGGAGTGGGATTATATGACACTCCAATTGCCGATTTTTTAATTCAAATGGGTTGATAACAACAGTGGTGTTAAAATAGATGAATTGGGCTTTGTGAAAGTTGATTTCAGTAAAGAAGGGTACAAAGATGAATATTTTATAATGGCATCACAATCGGTACAAGTGTTTTATGTTCCAGACCCCGCAAACCGAAGGTGGTCGATTGTTCTGTTATCGTCCAAAACTACTGAATGTTCCGATGAGAATTTAGTTCGGGACGATCCTTTTAGTGGTACGTTACAATTATTTCAGAGCAGTCCCAATGGAGATTATGTTTTGTATGTTAGAGGAGACCACAATAAGTGGATTTGGATAATCAATAGAGATGTCAAATTCCTTCAACCTTTGAAAAAAAAGAAATAGAGTTAAATAAACAGGTTATATTTTGTTTGTAATAAAGATCTTGTTATCTCATGCTATTATCTTACCATTACTGAATTTATATAATCTAAATTAACTGTTCAGCCAATTTTGCAGATAATGACTTCTGCACATTCTGGTGCTTATAACATTGAGGCTGAACAAGTCTCTCAAGTTACTACTGCTGCGGCTACTGCTACTCCAGCTGCTCCTACTGCTCCTACTGCTCCTGCTGCTGCTCCTGCTGTAACTGTTGCTGCTCCTGCTACTACTCCTGCTGCGACTCCTGCTACTCCTACTACTGCTCATGCTGTTTCTCTTACTGCAGCTCCTAATGCTACTAGTGTTGAGGTCCAACAACCATCAACACATTCCATTTCTACAATTTCAGATTAACATAAAGATGATGTTGATATCGATGAAGTGGTCGGGAATGAAGGACGGACGTCGCCGAAAACACAGGTGCGTCGTTGGTTGACGGTGTTAGCCAAATTTCTTAAGGCAAAAAGAAAAGGAATCAAATTTGATGTTGGTTGGAATGAATGGGGCCAGCATATGAATCCAAACAAGGCAATATTTAGTAGTTACATTAGAGTTTTCACTCTGCAACGTGTGCCGATTGACATAGATTCATGGAACCATGTTGTGTCTAGGCGGAAGGCTGTGATATGGGAAGAAATTGTGGTAACATTATGAATTTATATCATTAATTTACTAGTAATCAAAATAATGAAACAATGACTTATTCTTCTCAATCTCTTGCAGAGTATATTTATAGAAGACGATTCACACAGGGATTATGTACTAATGCTTGCAGGAAGGATTCATCGTGATTTTCGCACTATTTTAACAAGATCTCACCTGAAATATTCCAAATGTAAAATAAACCCACACCCACCCATTTTTTACGCTTTCCTGATATCCCAAGAAGCATGGGTGACATTTATTGTCCGCTGTGGGGATTAGAAGTTTTAGGTACATTGTGGGTGATAATACATTGTTTGAGGACACCTGTATTCATCACTTTGATTACCAATATTTCATTTCAGAAATAGAAACTCTGTACTGAAAATAAGGAACTTGCATCAAAACCAACATACCACTATCATAAAGCAAGGATGGGGTACACTTCATTAGAATAGAAAATGGTACATACTTTAATTATACAGTAATATTTTTAGGTCATAATAACCAACATCTTAATTATCTTTCTATGTTTATATGTATATTGATGAGTCTAAAACCAAATAAACTTTCATCCCACATCAAGTGCTATGAAAGGAGGCATGTGTGAATAAGGAAGGGAAGCTTGTAGATGAGAACACACAAAAGTGTGGGAAATATGTGTAAGTATAACATGACGATAAAAATATTTGTTTTAAATTGCTATTACATAAAAATAATTAGTTATTTTCCTATATCTGACAGTCACAGGAATCAACTACTCATGTAGAAAATGCAGACCTATTATCAATGGCGTTGAAGTATCCAGAAAAATACGGTCATCTCAGAGGCTCAGGGTTTGGGGTGACACGCCGAGTATATTTTGAGAAGAAAAAAAAACAGATGATACAGATGAAAAATTGGAACAAATGAGCGAAAAAATAACAACCCTTAAAGAATGATTGCAATGGTAGGGTGTAGAGACCCGAAGCTTAACGTACATGGACATTACATTACATTTTCGGAATACTTAGTACATAACAAAAAACACACACACAAGGATCGTAATAGTTTAGTGTCTTTGGAAACTCGGAATATAATCTTCTAATCGTGGTGAAAGATCTTCAAAATCTCCCATAAAGATCTTCATTTTTTTACCTAAAACCTTTCTTTATATCCTGGGGAAAAGAAAACATAACAGGGTGAGCTCAAATGCTCAGTAAGGGTAAACAAAAGAAATATCAATGACATCATATACATAAGCACATAACTTTTGGAAATCTAAACCTGCAAAAGAGATCATAATTTCATAACATGGGGTAAATCATGGCAGTGAAATTTAATCACAATAATCATAACTTAAAACATGATACATTGTGGCATTCACACACAATCATAGAGAATCATATCTTGTTAGTCAAGACTCATTGCCAAGACTATCTTAGTGGACAAAGTCCCTTTCTTAATCGAGTAACCCTCGTTTCAGTCCTGTTTCACTAAACCGGTATAACCTACCGTTCCAGCCCTGTCTATATCATGAGATATAAAATCTTTACCCAATGCATTGGAGGGATATATAGGTCCCACCCATCTCATAATGAAACCATTCTTATGTGTTCCACAAAATCATAAATCGTACATCATTGCATAACCCATGTAATAAAAATGGGAATCTTAAACATCATGACATCATAAAACAATTCATATACAATAAAGGAATTCATAAAAATAATTCCATCACAACATAATCAAATCAATGTAATAATAGGGATGAAAACAGTACCCTTTATTATCTTAGATGGAAAATAATTTTGATTAAAAACTTGAACTCCATTCTTGAGGAAAATATCCTTTCTTCTTCAAAAACACTTTTCCTTTCTTAACATGTCGTACAATTATAAACTAAAAGAAGTTGATTAAAAATAAACATGAAAACTTATAAGGGAATCTTCTTGGAAATAATGTTTTAAAAAATCCCTTCATGCCGTATAAGTTTAAAAAAACATTCTTCATACTTTTGTCGGAAAAGTCAAGAAGTACCTCGTACGAAAAACGACAAAAGATTCCTTTCTTATTCTTTACTAAAAACTCACCGAAGGGTAAAATTGGATTTAAAATATTGTAAGTGGATGGAAATAATATTACATATTGAGGAAACATGGATGTGGATGATAAAATACACCCCAGTAAATACCAAAGTATAAACAATCTCGGATAAAAATGAGACTGCGATATTTCCCTTACCTTTGGTCTGATTTGCTTTGTAAATGTCTGAATCTCCTGTATAATGGTTTAAATAATGTTATTGACTTATTACAGAATCATACATATTGATATGATATCATATATGGTCATATTCTTAGCTTCTTGTTAGTAATATTTCATTGTTACTTGTTACTCGGGTCTTTATTGCCTTTTGTTCTTATGCGTGTTTTGCCGAATAAATTCTTATTCTTCTTTTAAGGTTATAGATACCTTATATCCAGAATGGTATTAGTGTAACATATATCATATTTATTCATTCACTTCATTTATATAATTACTACGTAATGATGATCATGTAGAACGAGTCGCATCACATCGTGGAGACGGTATTCTGTACGTACGCACGAGTGATGATATCGTTCCTATGATCGTGGAATTTTATTGGAGTATATATATATTATTTCAGTATCAACATTACTTTATAATAATCATAAATAGTTCCTCATTACACCATTATACTCATCCTTGTAAGGTGGTGGTGGAAAATAGATTACACCACGGCGTGGAGACGGTATTCCGTACGTACGCACGCGCGGTGATTTCATTTTTCCGTAGGATGGATAGAAGGTGAATTAGGGTTGTTTCATATTTATAATAACATATCAGTATGTAAATAATACTGATGTTATTACTTTATCATGAAACAACTAAAGAAGAAGATGTTTAAGAAGAAAGAAATTGAAAAGATCGGTAATGGATATTACCTCTTCTTTGGAAAGCTTCTTTGAATCCTCCACTTAGGGAACTATGATTGGTCTTTTAAGAAGACCAGGGCCTCTAGGATTATTCTAGGGAAGTTTAGAGGATAAAATGGCAGGGTTTGGCCGAGCTTGAGGGCTCAAATATGTGTGAGGAGGAGGGGGAGGAGGTGTCCTTTTATAAGGGAGGAGAGGGGCACCTTAGGAATACCTCAAAATATTATTTTATATTAAAGTCAAAATCGGTTTTTAATGGTTACAAAGGGTCTTATTTCGAAGGTAAAGTGGGGATGGGTCGAAACCCTATCAACCAATAAGATTTAGACAAGTTTAGGGTATTATTTTAACCTTATCAATTAGATTTAACTCTAAGTTAAATAATTTAACTTTTACCGTGTCTTTTTGTTTTCTTTCACTATATGGTTAATACACTTACTATAACATGACAAACGAACACCAAATTGTTTATTATTAATATATATATCCTTATCTAAGTCATTTGGCCGAACCTTAGATTTTTAGGAATAAAATAACAATTAATAATATAATATTTGATTTAAAAACTATTTTGTGTCAATTTTGACACTACTTGATATATGATTTTTCTGAAAGTCATAACAGAATTATATGTTCTAACCAAGTTGATTAAATCAACACTAATATATCATAGTAACCTAGAAAATTAGTTTAAGTCATAAAAAGTCTCAAATTACATTTATTTGGGCATTTATAACATCAATTCTGTCAATATTTCATTAATAAGACAATTACTGCATCATCTTTCTGTCATACTAAATGATAATTATTTAATCCCTAAAAATTCTAAATAAATTCCTATGATGTATATAATTGTATTAGATTTCTTGATACTATTCATTTTCGAAGTTTTATGAAGTTTATCACTAGATTAAAATTATTATACTTATAAGATTTAAGAAAGTGACATGTTGTCACATTCTTTGGTTTTAATAATAATTAAATTATTTTCATTGACAAAATTTAATTAAATTAATATAATCCGACCCTTAGGTGATATGGGTCGTTTTTTAGTCATCCAATAGAATTTTGACATTTGTTAGGGTAATTTTAAAATATTATATTTACCCTTAATTACCCGATTTACCTTTAACTATGGTAAATAAAATTTACCGTAGTTACTATCCATAATTCCCAAAATTAAAAAGTATCCTATTAAAATAATTTGGACCCACTGATTCCAAATATGGAATCCATTATTTAAAATTTAAAACACAGAAGTTGCAGAAATTAAATTAAAATTAATCCCGTTGTCGAATAAAAACGGGTTTTTGTTTAAAACATTGCAAAAGATTGAATTGATTTAACTTACGAATTCAAGGTAAAATCAATGCTAATGACATACATTATATTAAATGGTAAAAATATATTATATTTATACTTTAAAACCATTCAATATTATAATTTAACCACATAAGATATTACGATGAAAAAAGTTGTTTTTAATTAAAATATAGCGTGTTTTTTCTATTCATTAAAATGTGAAAGTTACCAGAATAATATGAAAATTTTATCCAAAGTAAATTTTTATTTCATGAATCCAAAGAAGAATTTTATTTTGTCAAATTGAACTTATAAACATTTCAAAACCAGATTTAAAGTGGGTGCGCCATCCAAAGGCGGCAAAACTGCATTTTTTTAAAAATACTTATTTTACCTGAAAAATTTATTTTGTTCTTATACCATGTTCTAGAAATGTGTAAGATGAATAATAATGTTATAAAATTCAAAATTTAGTTAATACTATTCATAACGGCTAGTTCATGACGATATTATAATAATATAACATTGTTTATTAAAACCCGGTATTGCGTACAACACACGCTATCGAGGAAGGTCGTGATTGCGTGTAATGCAAGCCAAGTCAGGGTTGCGTGTTGTGAAATAATCCTTCGTTGTTTCGTATAACAGAATCCAACCATATTTCATTTATACATTTAATATATATATATATATACTCAATGTTGCGTAGAATAACTATTATCAAAATTGTGTGTAACACGGTCCAAGAATAGTGTTGCGTATACTGCAAGCTAATACGGTGTTGCGTATAGCGCAAGGTAATCTTGGTGTAGAATACAACAAAAGAAATTAATGAAATTAAAATAATATTTTTCATAAAATCTCGGGGTGTTACATTCTACCCCCCTTAAAATGAATTTCGCCCTCGAAATTCGTCGGGGTTATAAATGGTTTACTATTTGAAAGTTTCTTTGATAGAAACCCACATCGTAAAAAGGAATACCAAAACTTATCTTTAAAAACAAAAGTATGAAACGTAACGGTTACCCAAATAAAATAATCACTGGGTTTCCACATAGGTGAAATATGGATATGGAAGAGAAATCTAACCATCATGTTCTGATGGAGAGTGGTAGAGAACATGGCTATGAAAAAGCTAGCAATCACAAAGCCATAAATTTGTGATGATCTAGGGTACCATCTGATTCATCGGATATAAGGGAACTAGGACAACATTTTTGGTTTTCAAGATCATTTCCCTAAAGTTGAAAATTTGAATTAGAATAAATACTTACTTTATTTTGGTACAATCTCACTGTTGTTCGTGCCTTGAACAATATCCACTTCAACTCTTAAATAAATGAAGTTGAATTTGTTATTTGTGAAGTGTTAGCAGATCATGTGATAGAATGACGGGTCATTCCATCTGTCTCAAACAGAAGGTTAGAAAAAATTATATACATAAGTCGATCTATAGTGAGATTAATGATATATTGTTCCTAAAATGGACTTATACTTCATATATCATACTGCTTAATATAATAAAACTAGTTTCTACTAAACAGGGACTTCCTGTAGGACAGTGGTAGGCGATAAAGGCCAGTCGCACTTCGATTGTGGGTTCGATTCCTACAGCCTTGTCTGACGTGATGGGCTGTCGCCCGTCCTACAGGTTGTCCTTTTTTTAAAACTTCATTACTATAACATCCCATAAATAAAAAAACTTCTATCCTTAAACAATACTCACTTATGTCCAACATAATCCATTTCAATCTTTAGGCTTATCCATAATACTGCAGTCCACTCTCATAACATAGTGAAAACGATTACCAGAGATTTAATACCATCGTTGATCCCCATATATCATAAGATATGTTTTGTTGGTCACATTCCAAACATTCAAAGTCCTTAATCATGTATTCTCTTGAATACCTTAGTGAAAACATGAATGCAGTTTAAAGTTAACACTTTCCACATACCAAAATCCTCAAAATTCTATATACTCAAACCATGATATCACTTAGTCCATATATCAATCATGAGCTCATGAATACTATTATACATTTCATTTTCTCGTTTTCCCTTCATTATGCGCATATCATCTTATTTCCAAAAAATATCTCAATCACTTTGAATACCACATCAATAAATATTGCAATACTCAATGATACAACATTATTTTGGAATCCCATTACATAAACACTTAATCATTCCACCACATCGTTGTCATATTCAACATTGCCAATAGTGATCGCATGTGACTTCCCTTTGTCCTTTGCCTTCAGTGGTTTCTCATGTTGATCATCACTAACCCTTGGATTAGGGCATTTATTAGCATAATGCCCCATTTCCTTGCACTTGAAGCATTGAAGTGTTGGTGGTGCGTTCTCTGCAGTGTTTGCTTTATTCACATCATTAGAAACCCTTTTTCCATTACTTCGACACTCAGCTGCTCGATGGCCTTCTTTCCCACACTTAAAACATTTTCTAGTCCCTTTAAGACAATCTCCACCATGCTTCTTTCCACACTTTGTGCATTAGGAAACATTCATCTTCTTTTCACCATTATTCTGAGATTTCTCCTTGAACTCCATCTTTTGTTTCTTGTCAAAACCATTAGATGGATATGTAACACCAACTTCCATTTCTACCTTTATAGAACAACGCACAATTTCTTCATAGCTACTGAAGTCTCTTATAGCTAATGCCCTTCGAAGACTTGGTTTTAAGCCACTGAAAAATCGATCAACTTTACTTTTAGGTTGGATGATAATGCCAGATGCATACCTTGCAAGTCTTGTTAAATTTGCTTCGTATATACCAAAAGATTCATCATCCTTTTGATTTAGTTCAAGAATCTCCTTCTCCATATTTGTTCGAATAATACGGGGGAAGAACTTACTGAAAAATAAGTTCTTGAACTCGTCCCATTCCATGGACTCAATTTCATCCCTTTGCCTCGTATTCTTAATAAGATTCCACCACTGATCAGCATCACCTTCCAAACGATACACTTATAAGATTACTTTATCATGTTTAGAACATTGAAGAACTGAAAATATCTTTTCAGTGGTACTGATCCATTGTTCAGCAACAAGTGGATCAGAAGACCCACTGAAAGAAGGTGGACGTTGCCTCATGAAGGACTCAATGGAATATTATTCCCTTATCTTCTCATTTGGAAGTCCAGAATGATTCATATCTTGAGTAAGTATAGCAATAATATTTTGCACTCCATCTCCCATAACATTTGTTTGTTCAAGAGAACAATCATTGCATTGTCCATTGCATTGATCAACACGGTTCCTTCGGGTTCCAGCCATCGTCTAAAACCCAAAAAGAATAGTGTGAGAGGCAAAAATCATGTTAGAGAAAACAACATAATAAAGGGGGAGTACCTTCAATATCTAACATCTTAGGTTTAATTCTATGATTGTTAGCGTAATTCTAGTACTATAACCTATACGTATACTTAACCTTAGGTACATACCTAGACATACCTTAGAAATATCTCTAGGGATCTCACTAATGTTCTCGCATCCTAGTTTCCAAAGGTTGACTAAACCTTTCCTCTGATACCAACTGTAGAGACCCGAAGCTTAACGTACATGGACATTACATTACATTTGCGGAATACTTAGTACATAACAAAAAACACACACACAAGGATCGTAATAGTTTAGTGTCTTTGGAAACTCGGAATATAATATTCTAATCGTGGTGAAAGATCTTCAAAATATCCCATAAAGATCTTCCCTTTTTTTACCTAAAACCTTTCTTTATATCCTGGGGAAAAGAAAACATAAATGGGTGAGCTCAAATGCTCAGTAAGGGTAAACAAAAGAAATATCAATCACATCATATACATAAGCACATAATTTTTGGAAATCTTAACCTGCAAAAGAGATCATAATTTCATAACATGGGGTAAATCCTGGCAGTGAAATGTAATCACAATAATCATAACTTAAAACATGAAACTTTGTGGCATTCACACATAATCATAGAGAATCATTTCTTGTTAGTCAAGACTCATTTCCAAGACTATCTTAGTGGACAAAGTCCCTTTCTGAATCGAGTAACCCTCGTTTCAGTCCCGTTTCACTGAACCGGTATGACCTACCGTTCCAGCCCTGTCTATCTCATGAGATATAAAATCTTTATGCAATGCATTGGAGGGAGATATAGGTCCCACCCATCTCATAATGAAACCATTCTTATGTGTGCCACAAAATCATAAATCATACATCATTGCATAACCCATGTAATAAAAATGGGAATCTTAAACATCATGACATCATAAAACAATTCATATACAATAATGGAATTCATAAAAATAATTCCATCACAACATAATCAAATCAATGTAATAATAGGGATGAAAACAGTACCCTTTATTATCTTAGATGGAAAATAATTTTGATTAAAAACTTGAACTCCATTCTTGAGGAAAATATCATTTCTTCTTCAAAAACACTTTTCCTTTCTTAACATGTCGTACAATTATAAACCAAAAGAAGTTGATTAAAAATAAACATGAAAACATATAAGGTTAGCTTCTTGGAAATAATGTTTTAAAAACTCCATTCATGCTGTATAAGTTAAAAAAAATATTCTTCGTACTTTTGTCGGAAAAGTCAAAAAGTACCTCGTACGAAAAACGACAAAAGATTCCTTTCTTATTCTTTACTAAAAACTCACCGAAGGGTAAAATTGGATTTAAAATATTGTAAGTGGATGGAAATAATATTACATATTGAGGAAACATGGATGTGGATGATAAAATACAACCCAGTAAATACCAAAGTATAAACAATCTCGGATAAAAATGAGAGTGTGATATTTCCCTTACCTTTGGTCCGATTTGCTTTGTACGTGTCCGAAGCTCCTGTATAATGGTTTAAATAATGTTATTGACTTATTACAGAATCATAAATATTGATATGATATCATATATGGTCATATTCTTAGCTTATTCTTAGTAATATTTCATTGTTACTTTTTACTCGGGTCTTTATTGCCTTTTGTTCTTATGCGTGTTTTGCCGAATAAATTCTTATTCTTCTTTTAAGGTTATAGATACCTTATATCCAGAATGGTATTAGTGTAAGATATATCATATTTATTCATTCAATTCATTTATATAATTACTACGTAAAGATGATCATGTAGAACGAGTCGCATCACATCGTGGAGACGGTATTCCGTACGTACACACGAGTGATGATATCATTCTTATGATCGTGGAATTGTATTGGAGTATATATATATTATTTCAGTATCAACATTAATTTATTATAATCATAAATAGTTACTCATTACACCATTATACCCATCCTTGTAAGGTGGTGGTGGAAAATAGATTACACCATGGCGTGGAGACGGTATTCCGTACGTACGCACGCGCGGTGATTTCATTTTTCCGTAGGATGGATAGAAGGTGAATTAGGGTTGTTTCATATTTATAATAACATATCAGTATGTAAGTAATACTGATGTTATTACTTTATCATGAAACAACTAAAGAAGAAGAAGTTGAAGAAGAAAGAAATTGAAAAGATCGGTAATGGATATTACCTCTTCTTTGGAAAGCTTCTTTGAATCCTCCACTTAGGGAACTAAGATTGGTCTTCTAAGAAGACGAGGACCTCTAGGATTATTCTAGGGAAGTGGAGAGGAGAAAATGGCAGGGGTTGGACGAGCTTGAGTGCTCAAAGTTGTGTGAGGAGGAGGGGAGGAGGTGTCCTTTTATAAGGGAGGAGAGGGGCACCTTAGGAATACCTCAAAATATTATTTTATATTAAAGTCAAAATCGGTTTATAATGGTTCCAAAGGGTCTTATTTCGAAGGTAAAGTGGGGATGGGTCGAAATCCTATCAACCAATAAGATTTATACAAGTTTAGGGTATTATTTTAACCTTATCAATAAGATTTAACTCTAAGTTAAATAATTTAACTTTTACCGTGTCTTTTTGTTTTCTTTCACTATATGGTTAATACACTTACTATAACATGCCAAACGAACCCCAAATTGTTTATTATTAATATATATATCCTTAGCTAAGTCATTTTTCCGAACCTTAGATTTTTAGGAATAAAATACCAATTTATAATATAATATTTGATTTAAAAACTATTTTATGTCAATTTTGGCACTACTTGATATATGATTTTTGTGAAAGTCATAACAGAATTATATGTTCGAAACAAGTTGATTAAATCAACACTAATATATCATAGTAACCTAGAAAATTAGTTTAAGTCATAAAAAGTCTCAAATTACATTTATTTGGGCATTTATAACATCAATTCTGTCAATATTTCATTAATAAGACAATTACTGCATCATCTTTCTGTCATAATAAATGATAATTATTTAATCCTTAACAATTCTAAATAAATTCCTATGATGTATATAATTGTATTAGATTTCTGGAGACTATTCTTGTTCGAAGTTGCATAAAGTTTATCACTAGATTAAAATTATTATACTTATAAGATTTAAGAAAGTGACATGTTGTCACATTCTTTGGTTTTAATAATAATTAAATTATTTTCATTGAAAAAATTTAATTAAATTAATATAACCCGACCCTTAGGTGATATGGGTCGTTTTTAGTCATCCAATAGAATTTTGACATTTGTTAGGGTAATTTTAAAATATTATATTTACCCTTAATTACCCGATTTACCTTTAACTATGGTAAATACAATTTACCGTAGTTACTATTCATAATTCCCAAAAATAAAAATTATCCTATTAAAATAATTTGGACCCACTGATTCCAAATATGGAATCCATTTTTTAAAATTCAAAACACATAAGTTGCAGAAATTAAATTAAAATTAATCTCGTTGTCGAATAAAAACGGGTTTTTGTTTAAAACATTGCAAAAGATTGAATTGATTTAACTTACGAATTCAAGGTAAAATCAATGCTAATGACATACATTATATTAAATGGTAAAAATATATTCTATTTATACTTTAAAACCATCCAATATTATAATTTAACCACATAAGATATTACGATGAAAAAAGTTGTTTTTAATTAAAATATAGCGTGTTTTTACTATTCATTAAAATGTGAAAGTTACCAGAATAGTAAGAAAATTTTATCCAAAGTAAATTATTATTTCTTGATTCCAAAGAAGAATTTTATTTTGTCAAATTGAACTTATAAACATGTCAAAAACCAGATTTAAAGTGGGTGCGCCATCTAAAGGCAGCAAAACTGCATTTTTTTAAAAATACTTATTTTACCAGAAAAATTTATTTTGTTCTTATACCATGTTCTAGAAATGTGTAAGATGAATAATAATGTTATAAAATTCAAAATTTAGTTAATACTATTCATAACGGCTAGTTCATGACGATATTATAATAATATAACATTGTTTATTAAAACCCGGTATTGCGTACAACACACGCTATCGAGGAAGGTCGTGATTGCGTGTAATACAAGCCAAGTCAGGGTTGTGTGTTGTGAAAGAATCCTTCGTTGTTTCGTATAACAGAATCCAACCATATTTCATTTATACATTTAATATATATATATATATATACTCAATGTTGTGTAGAATAACTATTATCAAAATTGTGTGTAACACGGTCCAAGAATAGTGTTGCGTATACTGCAAGCTAATACGGTGTTGCATATAGCGCAAGGTAATCTTGTTGTATAATACAACAAAAGAAATTAATGAAATTAAAATAATATTTTTCATAAAATCTCGGGGTGTTACACATGGAGAGTTGATAGCATCTTTTATTGGTGGGAATCAAAGAGAAGACACAACTCAGGAACAACCAGCGCATGAACATCCCGCCCCACCCCCCACCACCTATGAGGCGAGCCATTCCCCTCAAAGAACTATCTTAGCCGTGGTAATCAATATTCTAATAATTGTTCCCATGAAATGTGAATCAGACAAACCCTGAGACTTTTTCTATACTAATATTCAATAGGGTGATAGTGATTGTGATTTATATCTATCAACACCCACCTATCACCTTGTAGCAAGGGTTATAGTGTTCAATATCCCAGATTCAACACTGCATAATAGACAACTTCCGAAAGATCATCTGAAAGTGACGATTACTGTAGCTAATGAGCCAAATGCAGAGCTACCTATTCCACTTGATGATGATGATATTCATACAGTCTAAAAGGATATTGGGACATTAATTGCATGTCCTTCACAACTTATAAGAGTACATGTTGACAAAAAGGTATTTATTTCCTTGTTTTTCAAGCTAAACCTCTAACAATTAATGAAAAAAGGGTCTGAACCAATGATTTTTATTATAGAGGGAGAAAGGGAAGGGGGTGACGAACGTTGACTCAAAACCATCTAAAGGATCGACCAACCGATCCCAAGGAGCTACTGAAAGCACAATAACACCACCTGTTCTCTATCCACATTTACTAGCAATGAAGACTCATGTGGATACGAAGCTAAAATATGGTAGTAGTCATATATTGGTTTCTGAAAAGAATACATACGTAGATGAAAGTAAATATTTCGTTGTTTCTAAAAATGTAAATGAGATCCTTGAAAATAGTTGGCTAAGTGGTATAGTTGTAAATATATATATGAGGTATATTTTCATGAATTGATTTTATAAAAGATGATCTAATGCGAAAATTATGACTAAATGCATTTTATATTTTTGAAAGACACATTTTTGAAAAACAGTTGAAGGAATTTTCCCATGAGCCAAGATTTGGACTAGTTAGTCCTCATACCACATCAAAACACCTATGAAAATTAGATCCATCAAAAAAGGATGAAATATTTTATGGCTTTCTGAAAACATTTGAATGAAATATTACAGACGACCGACTATTCCTAATACCAACCATGTAGGGGTAAAACTCTACGATTAAAGCATATCAATTTTATTTTCAATTATTTTATTACTTGTTCCTTTTTGTGTTTTTAGGAAACATTGCTTTCTAATTATGGTGAACTTGGATAATCCAAATATTTATTTTCTGGATTCAATGAAAGGATATCCATCAATCCAACCACACATGATGGAGTTTGTGAATCTGTAAGACACTACATCCTATGTTTTAGGTCTAAACATCAATTAATATAATTTATATTATCTTTTACTATGGAATCTGTTATGATAGGGCGGTGTATCATTATCTTCTAAAAAAGGAATGAGGATAGGGGCTAAGCATAAGGAGGTGAGCAAGTACTATGTCTGGACAAATATCAGGGTATATATAACAAAATTTAACTATCCAAACACATCTCAACATAAGTTACTTATTCTCCTAATGATCAATTTTTTTGCAGTGTCCAAAACAAACAAACGATAATGATAGTGGTTTTTATGTTTGTAAATTTATGAAAGAGATCGTTTTTCATCAATAGATAAGCATACCTAAAGAGGTATTTTCAAAAACAACTACTAGTTGGTTTAATTTCTTTATTACTTATTTATTTTTATATTTTGCAGTACTACTATGACTGTCTAAAAGCCTCATACTCACAAGAGGATATTGATGTGTTCAGAAACAAGTGGGCCGCATACCGTATGGAAGATTGAACACAAATAGAATGAAGATATGACTTGGGGGAATATACAATTGGGGGTTATTTTTGATAGGGTTTAAGGGGATCAAAATATGAAACATTGTTGTATGTTAATGTTCATAGGAAAATTGTAATTGTTATTAAATAAAAAATCCTTTCTCTAATGAGTCATTTTCCCATTTTAACATATGATATGCACCAGAAACATGCAAGAATGCTAAACCACTCAAAGGGTCTCCCTTTTGTTTAAATTGGATAAAATTTTAAATGAAAACAATAATTGACCTATGAAAATCCAACTAAACGCATTTGGATTGTCTTGATATTTTATAAGAATGATCCATGGGTCCTTTGTGATGTGTATGAGTCATCCCCTCCTCATTCCAAGGCACGGTGTGGCCAGTACCACTCAAAGGGTCTCTCCTTTGTTTAAAATGGACACAATTTTAATTGAAAACAACAAATGACCTTTTAAAATCAAACCAAACGCATTCATATTGTTTTGATATTATATAAGAACGATCCATGGGTACTTTATGACATGTAATAGTCATCCCCGCCTTAATCTGAGGCATGGTGCGGCTGGTACCACTAAAAGGGTCTCTCTTTTGTTTAAGAAGGACACAGTTTTAATTGAAAACAACAACTGACCAATGAAATCCAACCAAAAGCATTCGGATTGTCCTGATATTTTATACGAATGATCCATGGGTCCTTTGTGATGTGTATGAGTCATCCCTTCCTCAATCCGAGGCACAGTGTGGCTGGTACCACTCCAAGGGTCTCTCTTTTGTTTAAAATGGACACAATTTTGAGTGAAAACAGTAAGTAACGTATTGAAATATGACCAAACGCATTGGTATTTTCATGATATTTTATAATAACTATAAATTGGTCATTTTTGATGTGTAATAGTTATCCATACCTCAATATGAGGCATAGTGTGTCCGGTACCAATCAAAGGGTGTCTCTTTTGTTTAAAATGGACACAATTTTGAGTGAAAACAACAACTGACCTACAAAAATATGACCAAACACATTAGGATTATCTTGATCTTTTATAATAATGATCCATGGATCCTTTGAGACATCTTAGAGACATCCCCGCCTCAATCCTAGGCATGGTGTGGCCGGTACCACTCAAAGGGTCTTTCTTTTGATTAAAATGGACACAATTTTGAGTGAAAACAACAACTGACCTACAGAAATCTGACCAAACACATTTGGATTGTGTTAATACTTTAGGATAACGATCCATGAGTTCTTTATGATGTGTATGAGTAAACACTTCCTCAATATGAGGCACGGTGTGGCCGGTACCACTCAAAGGGTCTTTCTTTTGTTTAAAATGGAAACAATTTTAATTGAAAACAACAACTGACCTACAGAAATTCGACCAAAACATTCCGATTGTGTTGATCCTTTAGGATAATTATCCACTAGTATTTTGTGACATTTATGAGTCAACCCCACCTCAATCCGAGGCATGGTGTGGCTAGTACCACTCAAAGGGTCTATCTTTTGTTTAAAATGGACACAATTTTAATTGAAAACAACAACTGACCTATAAAAATCCAAAACAATGCATTAATATTGTATTTATATTTTATTATAACGATCCATGGGTAATTTGTGATGTGCAAGAGTCATCCTTTCCTCAATCCGAGGCACGGTGTGGCCAGAACAACTCAAATGGTGTCTCTTTTGTTTAAAATGGACACAATTTTAAGTGAAAACAACAACTGACCTTTAGAAATCTGACCAAACACATTCTGATTGTCTTAATATTTTAGGATATTTATATAAGAGTCCTTGGTGATGTGTAAGAGTCAACCCCGCCTCAATCCGAGGCATGGTGTGGCCAGTACCACTCAAAGGGTCTCTCTTTTGTTTAAAATGAACACAATTTTGAGTGAAAACAAAAAATGATCTATGGAAATCCGACCAATGACTTTCAGATTGTGTTGATTCTTTATGAGAACAATAAAAGAGTCATTTGTGACGTGTAAGAGTCATCTACACCTCAATACAAGGCATGGTTTGTCCGGTACCACTCAAAGGGTCTCTCTTTTGTTTAAAGTGGACACAATTTTATGTGAAAACAACAACTGACCTTTGAAAATCAAACCAAACGCATTTTTATTGTCTTTATATGTTATTTGAACTATATATGGGTCCTTTTTGACATGGATGAGTCATACTAGCCTCAATACGAGGCATGGTGTGGTCAGTACCACTCAAAGGGTCTCTCTTTTGTTTAAAATGGACACAATTTTAAGTGAAAACAACAACTGGCCTATGGAAATCCAAAAAAATGCATTCGGGTTGTCTTGATAATTTAGTAGAACAATAAACGAGTCCTTGGTGATGTTTACGTTTCAACCCCTCCTCAATCCGAGGCACGGTGTGTTCGGTACCACTCAAAGGGTCTCTCTTTTGTTTAAAATGGACACAATTTTGAATGAAAACAACAACTGACCTATGAAAATACAACCAAACAAATTTTGATTGTGTTTATCCTTTTTTATAACGATACAAGAGTCATTTTTAACTTGTAAGAGTCAACCATACCTCAATATGAGGCCCGGTGTGGCCGGTACCACTCAAAGGGTCCCTCTTTTGTTTAAAATGGACACAATTTTAATTGAAAACAACAACTGACCTATGAAAATCCATCAAACGCATTACGATTGTCTTGATCATTTATAAGAACTATCCATGGGTCCTTTTGGATGTGTAAAGTCATCCCCACCTCAATCTGAGGCATGGTGTGGCCAGTACCACTCAAAAGGTCTCTCTTTTGTTTAAAATGGACACAATTTTAAGTGAAAACAAAAACTGACCTATGAAAATCCAACCAAATGAATTCAGATTGTCTGTATTTTTTATTTGAAGAATACATGGGTCCTTTGTGACGTGTATGAGTCATCACCGCCTCAATATAAGGCACGGTGTGGCGGGTACCACTCAAAAGGTCTCACTTTTGTTTAAAATGGACACAATTTTAAGTGAAAACAATAAATGACCTATGAAAATCCAACCAAACACATTTGTATTTTCTTGATATTTTGTAATAATAATACATGGGTGATTTTTGATATGTAAAAGTCATCCATGCCTCAATATAAAGCACGGCGTGGCTGGTACCACTCAAAGTGTCTCTCATTTGTTTAAAATGGACACAATTTTGAGTGAAAACAACAACTGACCTACGGAAATCCAACTAAAAACATTAGGATTGTCTTTATCTTTTAAGAGAACAATCCACAAGTCCTTTTTGTTGTTTATGAGTCAACCCTGCCTCAATTTGAGGGATTATGTGGCCGGTACTACTCAAAGGGTCTCTCTTTTGTTTATAATGGACACAATTTTATTTAAAAACAACCACTGACCTTTGAAAATCCAACCAAACACATTCTGATTGTCTTGATATTTTATAAGAACTATAAATTGGTCCTTTTTTGATGTGTATGAGTCATACCTGCATCAATCTGAGGCACGGTGTGGCCGGTACCACTCAAAGGGTCTCTCTTTTGTTTAAAATGGACACAATTTTAAGTGAAAACAACAACTGACCTATGGAAATCTGAACAAACCCATTAGGATTGTGTTGATAATTTAGGAGAACGATCCAAGAGTCCTTTGTGATGTGTAAGAGTCAGACCTGCCTCAATCCGAGGAACGGTGTGTCTGGTACCACTCAAAGGGTCTCTCTATTGATTAAAATGGACCCAATTTTGTGTGAAAACAACAACTGACCTACAGAAATCCGACCAAACACATTCGAATTATGTTGATACTTTTGGATAATGATCCAAAATTCCTTTTTGATGTGTAAGAGTCAACCTAGCCTCAATATGAGGCATGGTATGGCTGATCCCACTCAAAGGGTATCTCTTTTTTTCAAAATGGACACAATTTTAATTGAAAACCACAACTGACCTACAAAAATCCAACCAAACACATTCATATGGTCTTGATCTTTTATAAGAATGATACATGGGTCCTTTTTGACCAGTAAGATTCATCCCTGCCTCTATCCGATACACGGTGTGGCCAGTACCACTCAAAGGGTCTCCCTTTTGTTTAAAATGGACACAATTTTAAGTGAAAACATCAACTAACCTACAGAAATCTGAACAAACACATTCTGATTTTAATGATCTTTTAGAAGAACGATACATGGGTCCTTTTTGACATGTACGAGTCAACCCCGCCTCAATACGAGGCATAGTGTGGCCGGTACCACTCAAAGGGTCTCTCTTTTGTTTGAAATGGACACAATTTTAATTGAAAACAACAACTGGCCCATGAAAATACAACCAAACGCATTCAGATTGTCTTGATATTTTATAATAATGATCCATAGGTCCTTTTTGATGTGTATGAGTCATCTATGCTTCAATATGAGGCACGGTGTGGCCGGTACCACTCAAAGGGTCTCTCTTTTGTTTAAAATGGACACAATTTTGAGAGAAAACAACAAATGACCTACAGAAATCCAACCAAACACATTTGTATTGTCTTGATAAATTATAAGAACGATACATGGGTCCTTTGTGACGTTTACGAGTCATACCACCCTTAATCTGAGGCACGGTGTGGCCGGTACCACTCAAATGGTCTCTCTTTTGTTTAAAATGGACACAATTTTAAGTGAAAACAACAACTGACCAACGGAATTCCGACCAAACACATTCGTATTGTATTGATCCTTTAGGAGAATGATCCACGAGACCTTAGTGATGTGTATGAGTCATCCTCACCAACGCCCTGGACCGTCCCCACACATGGACACCAATCCAACCCCTGGACACCCCCACCCCTCTAGACACCCACACCCCCTGGAAAGCCCCCCCCCCCGTCACCCTGGACACCAGCCCACCCCCAGGAAACCCCATAGATAGCCCCCCACCTGGAAACCCCCCTCCTTGAACAACACCACACCCCCCTTGGACAACCCCCCAACCTCCTGGGCCACCCCCACCCCCCTGGACTGCCCCCACCTCCTGGACACCCCCACCCCCTGGACACCCCTATCCCCCCCGGACACCCCCATCCCACCCTCCCAGACACCACCCCACCCCCTTGGACAACCCCACCAACCCCCCGGACCGCCCCCACCCCTCGGAAACCCCCACCCCTCAAAATCCCCCCAACACCCTGGACACCAGCCCACCCCCTAGACACCCCCATGGACAGCCCCCCCCCCCCCCACCTGGACACCCCCTCCTAGACACCACCCCACCAACTGGACACCCCCATACCCCTGAACACCCCCACTATCCTTGGACAACCCCCAACCTCCTGGAACACCCCCACCCCCTGGACACCCCTTTCCCCTCGGACACCCCCTACCCCTGGACACCCCCTACCCCCCCTTGGACAGCCACCCCAAACCCCTGAACAGCCTCCAACCCCCTGAATTCTGAATTGAATTCTTTATGTACTTAATTAACTTATGAATTATTTGTTAATGGTGTATTGGTATAGGTTTTGTATGGGTATACTTGGTATAAATAGCTTATTATTTATGTGTTATTTTTGTATGTTTATACCTGGTCTAGTTAGCTTATTGAGATGCTGAATTTTTTGCGGGTGTTTGGGTGTGCTACGAAAAGTTTTTTTAGCAGAAGACATGGCATTTATCAGCGCTTTGTTAGCGCTGATAAAAAGATATTTTATTAGTGCTAATGGAGAAATGATAAAACACACATTTATCAGTTCTCTTTTAGTGCTGATAAAGGGTCGTTTTATCAGTGCCTTTTTAGAATTGATAAAGTGGACCCCCTTTATCAGTGTTGAGGTTTACAATGCTTTTTTAGCACTGATAATGACCATTTTGATTGCTGATAAAGGCTGTTTTTGTAGTGGTGATACCCAATGAAGATCGAAACATATTATCCTTAAAATTCAAAATAATATAGGAACCCAATGAAGCATGATCATGCCTAATAGATATCTTTTTGACTATAACCACATAAAGAGAATTATCTTACACCGCTCTAATAGAGTGATAAGATAATTAATATGGAATTTTTATAGCTCCACTGAAATTTTAGACAGTCCTTTCATTGGAATGTTAAAAAAATTAATTGATCCCTGATTAGTTCATACTTTGTAGCATATTGAGAATTACTAAGCTCACCAACAGGAGCTTAATATAAAATATTTTTCTTAACTTGAGTATCTTAGTCATCAAATTATTCCAAAAAAACTACAAAAATATCCACGTCAACCATTTCATCTACAGAAATAGTTTGATCCACTTGCCTAAAAACTAAAACTAAAACCTTATCAACAAGATATTTTCTTATTTTCAGCACTAGAAAAAGGTCAACATTGATGTTTGTCTTAGTATAAGGTTCTAGAAAAGGATTAAGAAACTAAATAACCCATCTATCCTACCAGGGATATTTTCATAAAAATATTTCTTACTTCGATTACATTTAGGGATATCAGAAGTAAAATTAATTATATCTTCTCAATATTCATCCAGTCTAGGAAATATAGAAGATCACTCCAAATGAGTTTTCCCAATTTCTTCACTGACAATGCTAGATGATTTAATTTATTTCAGGCTAATATGATCCCACTCAACATAAGAACCTGATTACTCTTCATATTCATCACCAAAAGGAATCAAAATACCATTGGTAAGGCTATATAAAAATATGAAAATCCTTAATGTGCTATTAGAAAAGATTTTTATGTGATGAAATGTTAAACTAGTTTATATGTATCCAATCATAACTTTCTTGTATAGATGAAGATATATCAGCTCCCATAGGGATATAAATAAACTCTATCATCCTTCTAATAGAAATGATTCACATAGAAAAACATGAACCAACTAATATTCAATTTGATATTACTGAAAAATAAAAAAATAATTTACATGTCTAGGAAGAGTATTTTCTCAAACTCATTTATATGCCACACAACTGAACTATGAAAACATTTTACCATTTAATTTTCATTAGCATCCAAATACGTCACTAACATATTCTTAGTTTGTGAGTTTTACAAAGAAGAAGGATGTGACATCCTCATACTTGTGATCAGTATCCACAATAGACATTAATCATTAATGAAAAACTTTTTTATGGGTTTATTTTATGATCTGAGTTATATACATTGAAGAATCAAAAAAATCCTTGTAATTTACCTTAGAAGATAAGAAGTATTCATTATCCTGATGACTAAATTGTACATTATTATGAAACAATTTTACCTATTTTTCATAGTAATTCATGACATTTATACCACTTAACATATATTTTATACATTAGAAACTCAATGCTTAATTCAGTAATAGATTCATATGAAACAACCATAAGAAATCAACATGATTTCTGTGCAGTACATTACATTCTGGTATTGAGGGCCTTTACCTATTTACTTCATCAAATCTATCTACATCTATTATATTCATCTTTCTTATAATGAGAATAAAAAGTTTCAAGGATTAAAATATAGGGTTCAATAGGGATTGAGAGATTAAGATATTGAAAGGGAATTAGATTGAAGGTAGGAGAAAGATAATGTGTTTTCTATGATGGTTTCAAGAAAAAATTATGTTTACCAAGACAAATTTATAGTAGAATCATTCAGGTTTTTTATAATGAAAATAAAAATTCAGAAATAAAAATTTTAATCTAACAAATTTTCTAGCAGAATAATCAATATATGTAAATAAAACATTAAAAACCAAAAAATAAATAAAAAATTGATAATCTAAAAAATTTTACTCATGAAAATTTTAATATTTAATAGAATAAACCTAACTCCCCCTTAATAAAAAAAACTAAAAGTGGGAAGTGGTATAGTGAAAATGTCATCATGATGATACTCAAATTAAAAACATTTCAAGATATAACCCATTTCTAGAAATTATCTCTTGGGAAATGTTTCCTTATATCAATATACTTATTTCAAAAACAAATAGAATATTTTTTTTAAATATTAATAGTACTATAGTTATCACATAAAATATAAATTTGATTGAATTCAAGTAAAAATTCTAGAAGTGTGAGTTTATTCCATTTCACATAGGTATATAAATTTCTAGATGATATATGTTCTTCTTCTTTGATTCACAATTCAGCCATATATTTATTTTTACTATACAATGAAATCAGGGGATTTCTTAGAAGATGAAAATTACCTGGGGTTATTTTTTGATCTAATCCACATCCTCAAAGTTTAGATTCCAAATATGAAATTAAATAAAAACAATAAATTTTCATATAATGTATAGATAGGAAAATAGTTCCTTTTAAATATATAAAAATCCTGTAGACAATATTAATATCAAATTCGTTGACCTGTGATTGAAATATGATACAAACAAAAATAGAAAACATGATATATATTCTACCATTAGTAACACATTAAAAACATATTATCCTTACTCTATATGAGCTGGGGTCAAAAATATCTTCTTCTTTATACAAGTCATGTTTTATATTAGTAAACATGTGTGTTTCATAATAATTATTGTTTTCAAGCCAAATGGTTTTTCAAAAAATTAATTACATATTTAATTTTATTTATAAAATATAAAAAATACATGAAATAAATTTTAAAACTATGAAATAAATTTAATTATCAAATTAAAATAATTTCAAATTTATTTTTTATATGTTTTGAAAACTAATTATAAATATTTTAATAAGTTTATACAAAAATAGAATTTTTTACATATAAGTGAAGTAATAAAATATCAAAAAGAGAGTTTTTTATAAAAATATTTTGATTAGATAATACTACTAATTTTTTTTAAAGGAAATGAGATCAGTCTTTCAAACTAATACCTAGGTTCTTTTTTAAGGCCATTGAGAGATTTATTATGTTTAGAAATATAATTTTTTAGATGGTGTTTTAAAAAACCTAGAGAATTCAAAACATAAACTTCCTCTAATAATTATCCATTTAAAAATTCCTATTTTACTTTCATCTTATATAATTTAATGTTTATATGGTATGTATAGGATAGAATAATCCTAAGGGTTTCATGAATAGAAACTAGGGATAATGTTTCCTATAAATTTATTCATTCCTCCTTATTGTAACCCCTAAAAAACATCCTAGCCTGATTACTGGTAATTATACCTTGATCATCAGGATTATTTTTCATGGCCCATTCAGTTCATATTAAAGGTTGGTTTGAGTTCTTATAAACTAATTTCCAAACATTATTTCTCATAAACTAATTTATATATTTCTTTATTGCTATCCTCAAACTCACATCATCCAATCCTTCTTATAAAATATCAAGTTTAAACTAGTATAGTAAGGAATAGAAATAATCTAGGTTTTTTAGATTATTTATAGTTATTAATCCTTCTCCAAGGTGTCTTATAATAGTCACTAATGGATAGTCCGTTAAGGCTATATGATATCTTGGTAAGAACACATTATGATAAACAACATCATGTTCTTTATAAATTGATTGATTATAATAATATTCTACTCTACATTAAAGAATAATTTTATGTTAATAAATTCTGAAGTTAGTTGAGGAATTAGGGACTTTATCAGTTTTAATCATATTATGATCAAATGGATAACTTTCATTAGACATCATATGAACAAATTGTTAAACTATCCTTAAATTTTCAATAATCACTTTGAAAAAATTATAAGTAGAAGAATACCTGAGAAAGATTCCCTCATCAGCCTATGGAGTGAACTTACCATGTTTTTCCATTGTGTTCAAGATATAGATGTTTCATACAAAAACACTAAAGTATCCAACTTTAGGTTTTCTATTATTCCATCACTCATAAGGATTTCTTTTTATAAAATTGACTAAAAGCAATTTTCATGATATAAAAATCATTATTAATATATTCTTACCAAAAATCAGTAGGGATACTATATACATTCGACATAGTTATTTATATTCCATGAATAGTCCAATTGTTTTCATTAATTTCATTTTTTTTTGTTTTTATAGTGTATAAATGTTGTGGCTAATACTAATGTATTGGAAAAAAAATAAATTCATGATTCTCAAAATCCCCTCCATGGTCACATATGAATGATATTATTTTAAAATAATTTTCATTTTTAACAACTATGAAAAAAATAAAAACAATTGAAAAATATTCAAATAGAAATTTTAAGAACCAAACCAAGGTAAATAAAAAAAATAATCAACAAAAAAAGAAATGAATCTGCCATTTGAGCTTTCTAATCTTAAAGTTACAAACAAATATATGTGGATGAGGTCTAAATGTTCAGATGTAAAACACATTCTAATAAGTTTTATGGGTAATTTATACTTATTGATAATTTATCATGCATCATAAAGTCTATTATAATAAAAAGATATCATGATTATCTAAAAATGAATTCTTCTTAGATAATTTAAATAGGGATAATATAAAGTAATTTCTATGTCTTCTATGCCATATCCAATGTTATGTTATTTTATTAGTTAAATAAATCACATTTTTTTCACACAAGGAAATAAGGTCAAAAGTATAATCATTTTTAGTTCAAAGAGATATAAAATTTAGTAGTTTATAATTTAATACTGAATAATTATTTTTATAAGAATAAAATTATAATCCATTATCATAAAGTTGAGATATATTTATCATATTGTGCTTCAACCTATGAATATAGAGAACAGTTGTGAGATCCATACCTTTTTAGGAGATGATCTGAGATCATTTTTAGATACCATATTGAATTGTTTTGAGTATATTTTGTTTGGTATTTATCTTGGGTGTGTATGGGTGAAAATTAGATTTTTTTGGAAAGAGGTGCAGTGCACAGTTAGCACATAATTTTTCTAAACTGTGTTCCCAACCATGAAAACTATGCCAAAGAATAAAAATTTGATTGTCATGGATGGATCACTATTTTTGAAACTGTATACCCTAGTAGAAGTAATCATGAATCCCCCATGAGTAATGAATGATTTAGGCACGTGGTTTGGAAAACCATGCACCCATACCTAGGAAGAAACATGCAAGGTTTTTAATTTTCCAAAAGTTATTGTTTGAAATTACAAACCTCCCAGATTTCAGCCAAAATCAGCCTAACATGACCCAAAATGAATTATCTCATTTTGGAGGAACCCAAATGGATCCCAATTCATTCTGACCTCTATTATTTATGATGCAAAGCTCGGTTTGATAATCTGCATCTCTCATTGTAATAAAATACCATACAATTTGTGTTAAAGTTCACCTCCTCTCATTCTCTCATCCTTTGAAGGGGATTATTCTTATATTATTATAGATTGAGATTTAGGTTTTGGTATATCTAATCTGTTTGATCTTGGATCTAGGTTTTGAGTAAAGATCTTATTATTCATTGTGGAATTGAACATTCCACTTCAATTCTATATTTCAATTGGTGAGCTTCCATAAAAAATATTGAGGCTGGTGGTCTAAATAACAATCCAATAGTCTTTATTTAATTACACGTATGTAGTTTTAAATTTTAAATTTATATGACTGGAAACATTCAATAATAATTGATTTTATTTTATTTAATTTCCATGTGATAATGACTTGGATCGAATTAAGCAAATTGGAATTTGTGGAATTAGATTTATTAATTGGTTAAATAATTAATGGTTTAATTTATTGAATTATTTAATTAATGTGATATTAGGATTGTGGAACTATATTAATTGATTGGTAAATTAGTTAATGGAATTTTGTTATTTTGGAATTTATTGATTAATTGAATGTTGATTTGGTTAATAAATGGGTTTTGTGTAATGGGTCAATTAACATGATTATGAAATAATTGACCGTGGGGTTTGTAATATTATTGTCATAACTAAAATGGGATAATAAGTTATAATATTATGTGATGATAAATGGTTTAAAGTTATTTTTCATATCATTCCAAGTTAAATAATGTGTTTAAACTCGTTTATTTTATTAAATTAAAATGGTGCACTGTAACAAGAGTTTTTTAGAAGATAGTTTATAATTCATGACCTTTATTTTTATGATATTTTGATACATGAGATATATGGATGTTTATGATATTATGATAAATTTGATATTCATGTGTGAGACCTAGACTGCTGCTTCAAAATCCAATAGTGGTAAATTGATAAATGTGTGTGGGACATGGACTATTGGTTGAAAATCCCATAGTAAAAAATTGAATATGAGAGTGGTACAAAATATACTACTTCCAAAGAACACTTCATTAATTCATTGAAAAATGAGTTGTGGGTCCCAAAATACTGCTTCAAATACCAATGAGGTCCTAAGCATGGCGATTTAGGCTGAAAATGTTAGAATTGGAATATGGTTCCAATTGGCCTTTTTATAAATTGAAATGAAATAGATAAAGAAAAATCATACGTTATAATGATTTTTTAATTGATTATGTGATATTTTTTAGATTCTATCATAGGCTAATGAAGGTATTGAGAGTTCGGGTGTTCTCGAGAACCTATTGATTTTGTGGATAATTAAAGAATGATTGAAAATGTGATTGCTATTTACATCTGCATTGCACATTATTATCTATACAACTAAATACAATATTATTGACATGATATTGTTTTAGATGCCATTGGTGGTGGCCTTTAAAATTGTACCCACACTCTACTCAGGCTGCCTGATCAGTACTTGAATATACTTCATGTTTGTAGGAAAAGATAATGGACAAGGTCCTTGGTTATATGGATGAGTTAGGGTTGAACATGAATGATGGAACCAGACAGGATTCGAGGCCCTATTTATAATTGTCAGTGTCTTTAATTTTTAGGGTTTTCATATTGATAATTCACTTGTATTTGGAATGACATATCTACTTTTTAGTTTTGGTTATAATATTTCCTACTTTGGTCATTATGTGATATAGGTATTATTTTGGTTATTGGTTATACCATTTTTATATTGTTTATTTATTTACACTATTTAGATTCATTGATAAATAGGGTGTAGTTTCCCCATGTCATTTCTCCTAGAGTAATGCATTTGTTATGCGATGTGATTATTGTCTTATATTTTTTTTGTGATATTACTTGTGTCTTGGTATGGAATAATATTTGAGTATTCATGAATCATTATAGTCAATCAAAATTATATTGTGATATACATCATTTTTAGGCATGCATAGAAAAGAGGGTTTTAGGTAAGTTGTTGAACTGACATTCCTTTCTTTTATTGTGTGACATAAATAGAAATGGTGCCTAATTTGATATTGAGAATTGGAAATTATGAGTGACAAGCATAAATGGGTTTATAATGAGAAACACGAATAGTGATAATGTATGAAACCCTGTTTACCATTACCGTGGTGTTGGATGCTTAAGGATAGTGATAGAACCTCGATTTTGATAATGTGGTGGTTTTGGGGGGAATGAATAGTATGAATTATTGGGAATCTGTCTGATATGAATTTGTTAATGTTGTGTTATTTCTCCTGATACAATTGTTTTACATTGTATAAATATGACTTCATTACGATGCTTATTGATAGGAAGTCTGAAGTTCGTGTCTAGAAACGATCCACCAACAGTTGAACTGGAGGCACCAATAGAGCTGGGTGTGGAAGTTAGAGGGCAGTTCTGTGAGAACATTCTTCAGTTTATGTAGTTTGTAGAGAGATACACATGGTGGATTGTGAAAATCATTTATAATTTGACACTGTAGTTCTAGTTGAACAACCCACCAATGTTTACCATAGAGGGTGGACCTGAGGCAACTATGTTCTAGATTGAGTCTATCTAGATGATACTTGAAAACCTAGAGACTCATATTGGGATGAGATTTATGTTTTCAGTTTTCAAGTTATGCGGTCAACCAAATATTTTTCTATACGTCCATACTTGGTAAGAATTTCCATAAAATATGGAGTGGAAGTACTTTCAAGGTATGTTGTTGGATCGCTTTTACCTTGAGATGCTCAGGTTGGAGAGAGCAGCTGAGTTTATGAGTTTGAATTAGGGTAGTATGTCTGCTATGATCTATGTTGTTCACTTTATATAATTTTAGTTCTTTGTTCAAGAATTGGTGGGTGAGAAGGCTACTGCGGAAAAACGGTGTTAGAATGGGATCAAGTGTGAAATTAAGTCATAAGTTAATATATTCATAATGAATATGTTTTCAGAAGTGATAAATTGGGATCTCATATCCCATGAGAACATGAATTAGGATTCCAATGGAGGAAAGGGTTTTTTTCTACCTAATCAGAAGGTTTGAGTACCAAGACCAAGAAGTGTCTTTAGGAGAATATTGGCCAATGTAGTGGGAAGTAGAGTGGCATGGGGAATGTTTTGTTACACATGACCATAACCGAGTGACCTTTCACTGGTACGGTTGGTCAGTTCAGATCTGTCGATAGTGCCCCCAACAACTAGTAGTGTTCTGATCTTGTGGAATGAATGGACATGTTTAGAGGTTCAAAAATTACCCCATAAGGGTAGGTAATTATAGAGATTGAGGCTGTATCAGAGTATGTGAAGGTGATATTCTAGATATTATCATTCCAGTAGTTATAGTTCTACAATTTGTGGAAACATAGGTAGTGGAAGAGGTTCTTCTGGGAAAGAGAACTGGTCTTAGTATAGTGGGGTAGCTCAGGGGCCATAGACTATATCTTAGGGGATAGAGAAACAAGAGTTGCATTCCATTCAATCTACATTGGTTTATAAATAGGATGGGTCATCGACAATTAGATGTACTATTCTGGTAGCTTCTATGCTTTCTAGTGCCTTATTTGATATTGTTACCTCTCATTATTTTATATCTACACAAAATTTTAATGGTTCAAGTCTTTCTATGGAGTTTTCTAGTGGGTTTATAACGATAGATACACCTTTAAAAGTATGTTCGAGAGACATCTGTTTATGCAAGGGGTGATCTATCGAGGTTGGAAAGTATCATTTTAATTGTAGCATACTAATCCCACATAAATTGTTCCCAAATCTGAGTGAAATTTACATCTCTTAATGGTTTAAAATATAGTCATCATGGAGAGGGGGATTTCTAGGAAGGCTATGTAGGTCCAGTATATCCGAAACTGGGGAATCTTACAACCAAGGATTCTCTTTTTTTGCCAGATGATGCGGGTCTGAAGCTTGATGACATTCGACCTACAGTGGTCTAGTTTTAGGATGTGTTTCTTGAACCAGATTACTATGATGAATTGATATCATCTTCTTCTTATTGACAAAAATTATGACCAGTTGAGGGGAGATTGTTTTTCTACATGATTTAATTGACATTGGGGTATCATCAATTGATATTCCTTCCTTTTGATATACGTGAAAGTAAATTTATAATAAGGTAAATACTTTATGACTTTGTCGTGATGCCTTTTCGGTTAACGAATGCACCAACATTGTTTATGGCCTTTATGAGAAGAATATTCCACAAGTACTTGGATAAATTTGTTTTTCTTATTTGTGGATGAAATCATTATTTACTCAAATACTAATGATGAACATTCCCAACGTATTGAAATTTTCTTGAGTATACTTAGAGTGAATTATCTATATATCGTGCTATCTAAGTGTAAGTTATGGATTGATCAGTTTCACTTATTGGTTCACATCATCTCAGAGGAAGGTGTGTTAGTGGGCCCTGAGACTGTTCAAGAAGAGGTATCTTGGGAGAAGACTGAGATTTTTTTTTAATATATGTATATTTCTAGAGTTTCAAGGATAATCTCACGGTTCATCCATGACTTTTAACGTTTGTAAAATACAATTATAGTCTATACCAAGAAGGGGGTAAACCATGAATGGTCTGGATCATGTGAGAATAATTTCCAAGTGTTTAAGAATAGTTTGAAAACTACAGCAACATTTATCATACTGGAGTAGGGTGAGGAGTATATAGTGTTTTGTGATGCTTCTTGGATTAGGCATGGAGTAGTATTTGTGAAAGGAGATCTATTTGTGGAATATGGGTCATGGAAGTTGTGGAAATAGAAATAGAATTATCCTATGTATGACTTCGAGTTGGGAACCATGGTTTATGATGTAATGTGTTGGAAAAATTACATTTTTGATTAGAGTTTTATAGTGTATACCAATGATAGTATATTAATTCATATCTCTTCACAATAATATTTGAATATATGAAATTGGAGGTTGGTTTAGTATATATGGTCATTCGATTTTGAGTTAGCATATATGCCTGGGAAGGGAAATAGTGGTGTTGATGCTTTAAGAAGGAAAACTCAGACTGGTGCAGCTCAAGATACTAGTGATGAGTGGAAAATGATAACTTTATAACCTAAGATGCATGTTATGGTTTAATAAGGAAAGAATAATTTGATTTTCATTTTCATTATATTAGAGTTCACACTCATGATATGAATCTGAGATAGATAACATGAGTATCCAAAATTTTTATTCTTGGGGGAAATCCTTAAAGGTGGGGAGTCACCTTCAGGATAGACCATATATGAGGATGAGATCAACAATGTAAGAAGATGGGTTGTCATGACTACGATAATCTGAGGGGATTTGATGCAAGAATTTCATGCCTCAAAATGGGAAGTGCATCCGGGGGTGAACAAAATGTACCATGACCTACGTTGAAAATGTTTGTGTATGATAATGAAAAAGGAGATAGAAGAGTATGTGGAATGATGCTACACTTTTTGATAGCTTAATTTTGATCATCAATATTCTGTTTGACTACTCTATCTACTACATATTCTAGAATGAAAGTGGGATGATGTTATTATGGACTTTTTGGTGGTTCTCCTAAGGGCCCCTTGAAAAAAAAATTTCATTTGGGTGATTGTTGACATTTGAAAAAAAATAACACATTTCATTCCTATATGGGAGACTTTCCCAGTGGATAAGATCAGATATTTGTAAATTTGGGATATATTCCATCTGAATTAGGTTCCAAAGACTAAAGTTTCAAACGACGAGGCATGCCATACTACGTGCTTCGGGAAGGGCTTACTGAAGGTGCTTGGTACACAAGTTTTTCTGAGTATTTCTTTTCACCCATAGACAGATGGATAGTCAGAGCATACTCTACAATATCTTAACAATATTCTTTTGGTGTGTGTTCTAGACTTTTGTGGGTTTTGGGAGAATCACCTAGCTTTGTTAGAGTTTATCTATATCAAAAATTGTAAAAAAAACTATGCAGATAGAACCATATGAGGAATGTTATGGAAGGACAATAAAATCACCTCTATGTTCGATGTAGGTTAGTGAGTCATAGTTATTAGTAATAAATCTAATATATAAGATGTCAGAGTAGGTTAGGTTTATTTAGAAGCATATGGATATGGGTGAGAGTAGAAGGAAGTCATATGCTAATAGATAGTGAAGTCCCCTTTGCATTTACAGATGGTGATTATGTGTTCCTTCAGGTGTCTCCTAGATTCAGTCACTATAGTATCCAAAGATAGGGAAAGATGAACCAAGGTTTTTTGGACTATTTGAGCTAGTAGATAGAATCAGACTAACTTTGTAAATACTGGCTCTCTAATAGAGGCACAATGTTATGCATGATGTTTTCATGTGTTTCTCCTTTAGCAGTATCACCCCAACTTTTCTCATGTGATCAATGTGGATTATGTTGACATTAAGACTAATGTATCCTTTGAGGAGCATCGAATACATGTGTTGGATCGTAGTAAGAAAGTTTTGTAGGGAAACATCATGCCTATTGTTCATTTATTATTACAACGTGGGTGTGAAAGGAGGAAACATGGGAGAGAGAAGAAGATATATGGTATCAATTGCCTGATATTTTTACCTCAAATTCTTAGAGATGCTTGGGAGTGAAGCTTGAGGGAGATTTTTTAAATTGTGGGCATAATGTTAGATCCCTTCCTTTTTGGGACAGGTCTCAAGATCATTTTTAGGAACTCTTTCTTCTTGTATTGTGTATAATTTTTTTGGGTTTTATCTTGGGTGTGTTTGGATGAAAATTATATGTTCTTGGAAGAAATAGTGGCACTACACGGTTGGCACATGTTTTTTCCAAACTGTTCTCCCAACCTAGAAAACCTTGAAAACCCATATAGAGGGGATTCATATAGATAACACATGGGTTTTCTAACTGTTCACCCCCATTGGAGTAATCGTGGTCCCCCAAGAAGAGGTATGTTATTTAGTTTCATAGTTTGAAAAATTGTGCTCCCCTGCCTTGGAAACCTTTATACAGTTTATAATATTCTAAAAATTTGTTTTTAAAATTATTAACCCCACTAAATTCACAAAAAATCAACCCAACTAGACCATAAATTCATTCTATCATTTTTAGAGGTTCCCAGAAGGACTCCAAGGCCTTCTTATCTTTTTTCTTGAGGATTCAAATCCCAAATTGAAGATCTACACCTCTCCATGTAAGATACTCTCATCCTATTTGAGTTTCAATCCATATCATGTCTTTATATCATCTATTTATGGGATGTTTTACTCTATTTATGTGGATCTAGATAAAGGTTTTGGTAGATCTAATTTGTATGATATTGGATTGAGTTTTTTATTTAGATCTTGTTCTTCATTCTACAAATGAACGTTCCACTTCCATTGGGGATTTTAGTTGGAGTGCGTGCATCCACTATCACGAGGTAGGTAGTATATTGTGAAATCACAAAGTCTTGATGTAATTATGTGTATTTAATTTTCAATTTTCACTATCCATGAATTGGAAATCAAATTTTTTACTAAATTGATTTGATTTAATTTTCATGTGACACTCTTTTGGATAAAAATAATGAAATTGAGATTCGAGGAATGAGAAAAATTAAATTGTTAATTTTAATTAAAGGATTAATTTATGAAAGCATAGAATTTTTGGGATATTAGGATTTTTTATCTAAATTAATCAATGGGTGAATTAATTAATGGAATGTTTTTATTTTGTAATTTATTGATTAATATAATGTTGTTTTGGTTAATTAATGGGTTTGTATAACATGTCAATTAAGTTGATTATGAATTAATTGGAAAATGTGTTTTTGAGGTTGTTTTCTTAACCTAAATGTGTTAATGAGTTATATTATAAAATGATTATAAATGGTTTAATGATGATTTATCATATTTTTCTATGTGAATTAAATTTTTGTACCATGTTTCTTTTAATAAATTGAAATGGTACATATTAATGAGAATTTTTTAAAATAAGGTTAATATTACTAAACCTTGATGTTTGTGAAATATTGATACATGTGATATTGAGATATTTGTGATATTGTGATATATGTGATATATGTGATATATGTGTGTGGGACTGTGACCGCTCCATCAAAAACCTATAGTGATCAATTGATAAACATGTGATGGACTTGGACAGCTTCTTCAAAAGCCCATAGTAATAAACTGAAAATGATTTTGGGAAATAGACTACTTCTACAAAATTCCAATTGTGTGATTGATTGATAAACGATTTTTCCGTCAGAGACTACTATTTCAAATACCCATGGGGTCATAGTCAAGATGATATAAGCCCAATGTGTTGGAATAGGACTATAGTTCGTACTGGCCATATTATAATTTTAAATGAAATTGATAATAAAATCCCATATTTCCTAATGATTCTTGGATTGATTATGTTATATGTTTTACACTCCGAAAAGAAAAGAAGTAGGTATTCAGTGTTTTTGTATCCTTGGGAATATTAAGGATTATGTGGTTAATTAAAGACTAATTGAATATGTGATAACTCTTTACATTTTAATTATAAATTATCCTTTATATAACTACATACACTATTATTTAATGGACATTATTTTAGGTGAAATTGGATTTGCCCTACTGATTTACACTCACACTCTAATCGGGAAGCCTTTTTGGAACCTTACTAGACTTCATCCTTTCAGGATATGATAAGGGAAATGGTCCTATGTTAGATGGCTGATTTTGGGTGGAGCATGGATGAGGTAACCCAACATGATTAGATACTCACTTGGGAGTTGTATGTGTATTTATTTATTTTGGGTTTTAATATTGACACATGACATGAATTTTTTCATGAAATATCTGTGGTTTATTTTGGATAATGTATTTCTTGTTTTACAAATCACGTGACAGTTTTATTATTTTTTTTATTACTTATATAATAGGGATATGGTTTTTTATTTCCACAGTTGAGATGATTTGATACAAAGGGTATAATCTACACATGATAGATATTATACCCTTGCTACTCGTCGAAATCCACTATTGTATAGGGAGGTGTTCTTGAGGTCACATAACCCACTATCTCAAGGGCACTAGGGTGTGGCACCTAGGTCAATATGTTAGAACATTTTTGAACAAGGTTTTTTTGATCTCACACTAATCCAAGTCCAATGATATTTATTTTAGTATTATAACATAAGGTGATGATGCCTAGATTTACATTTGATAGTTCCTGAAAATATGAAGAGTCTATAGTAACAAGAATTGAGCCGCCACTATCCATATGAAATACTACATTTCTTTCCCTACAAACTTTCACATACAAAAATATGAAATTTTTCCTTATTTTCCACCAAAATTCCCCTGGGTCCTATATTGAAATTGAATAAATATATTGCAAAAAATAAAAAGTTATCTTCAAGAGAATAAAAATTATTGAAATCTCTCAAAAAAATAACATTTCTTAAATATAAAACCCAATCTTTATTTGAATTATTTTTTTGATTAAATTGATTCTTTTTTATATTTTTCTTTTCATGAACCCCTGAATATAAATCGTGAATGAACGATGTTATTATTTCATTGTATGCAACAACATGTTTATATTTTTCTATAAAAAACATTTATTAGAATATGATATAAGAAACACTATATTAGTCTTGTTTTACACAAAATGACGAGTTCCATTGTAACTTATGTTACACATCAGACCTATTTTTACCAAAATAAGATATACTATTAATAATAATATTAAAATATTTTTATAGTTTTCACAAAGAATTTGGAATGGCGGTTATGAATAACATTAATTAAAATTTGAAAATATATATTATACATATATATAAAAATAATTATTTACTAAAAAATTCACTAGAAATGAAAATCAACCCCTTTTGAAAATATAAGAAATATTTTGTAAAAAACAATATTTATGAAATTAAAAACATTTTACCTCAAGAAATTAATTAAAACACATTTTTTAATTAATTTAATGAAATATATATATATATATATATTTATATATATATATATATATATATCATATTGATTAAACTACTGATCATTCATATTATTTGATTTCTAAACAAGGGAGAAGAATAGATCAAATTGTACGCATAAAGATATATATTCTTTCTGAAAGGTAATTTTACTGCCTTTTAATGGCGCACAAGTTTTAAATAGAGTTTCTGAAATTTATAAATTTTATATGAAAAAATAAACAACATTTTTGATAGAGGAACATAAAAATTTACTTTGGTTAAATTCTTTGTATTTTTCTGAGATGTTTTATTTTTTGAGGAATATTTAACATAATTGAATTTTAATTGAAAACTACTTTTTAATACAATTTACTTTTATAGTTAAATTATATTTTAATATATGTTTAATGTATATTTATAAAAAAATATACATATATTAACACAATTTTGGTTATTATAATCAATTTTACATTAAATTGGATTTAAAAATAGTTCAGGCATTTAAACATTTTCACTTTAAAAACCAGTTATCTCATTCCATCTATGGGATTATATTTAAATTAATTTCGTTCCATTATGTATTTATATTTTGGGAAAATGGGTTCCAAATTTTTAATCATCATAATTAAAAATTTATAGTTTGGTGAATGTTTTATTTACCAAAAATATTAGTGAATTTAATTAAAATTAATCACATTAATTAAGGTAAAAACAAGTTTACTTAGTTGTTCAAATTTAACTGAAGGGGCCAAATAACCTTGAATCACGTCCAAAATCAACTTCCATTATATTTTTAGACATTATACTACCATGTAAATAAAATTTAAAATTATTGGTGGATCATGATATAAGATAGACCTCTCAATAGTATTTACCTTTTTATATTAACAAGAATGCCACTCCTCCTATACAATAAAAGGGAACTAACCACCTCACTACATGACATCAATAAATTCCTTTGGTTTATCAAAAATTTCCCAAAATAATCTTCAAAATTCCATCCACTATACCAATAAACCTCACATTATGGCGAAATGTAACCATTTGAGCCCTTTGGTGAAAACCAAAATGAGTTACCCAAAGAAGAGGTAGCAACCTTCAATAGACACTTTTGTTTTACTTATTTTTACACACCTTAAATTCTTATTATTTGTTGATTATATAATAACCTTAGTATAATTAACATAGTCATATAGTTTAATGTTAATGGTATGGCCTATACTCATAAAAACTTCCATCAAATTGGATACCCAATCATTTTTCGTGTGTACCACATTCTACCACCACATGAACTAATGTCATTCATTCTTCTATTACCACCTTTAATGGTTAAAATTAGATATTTAGTTACTATTTTTATATGATATATATGATATATAATTTTTATCTATTATTATTTAATTATTATATCAAAAATACCTTTCTTATTTTCACTTTGTGGGAATACGATAACTTTGTTGGTAGACGTGTGGACTACCGTATCCTCAAAGCGATGTGATTACTTCACCAATTACATGGAATACATTAAATACATTTTTAGTAAACTTAAATTATATTTGTGAAATTAAAATTTTATTTAAAATATAATATATATTTGTAAATATATTTTATCTACTTTCTTTCTTTCTGTATGAAAAGAAAATTGAAACAACGTTCATGTGTACGTATGTCCTACCATCTCCATGAACGGTGTATTCCATTTCATATTTATATATTTTATAAATTATTATGAGTAATTATACAAATAATATATATGATATATATATCATTTTTTAAATTCTATAAATAAGAAAAACATGATATAAGTACGAGTATAAAAAATAACAAGTTAAAACATATACGAAAAACAGAGCGATTATTACCCATAACATAACAATAACATAGAATTGTTAATAAATAGGTGATATAGAGTCACAATAAAATAATATATGGTATGAAATATAACAATATTGTTCTTTTATAGATATATAATAAAATTATATTTATTATATAGGATTTTCATACATGTATGAAGAAATACATGACTTAATGTAATGGGTTTCTCAACTCACTTTTATTTCTATGAGATATATGATATATTCACCACTTATTCTTATTATGTAGTGTATATTATATCCTATTAAGTTATATATCATGAATTTAATTTATTTAATGACATTAAAAGTTTCAATTGATGTTATTAATTCATGGAACTCATGATTCAAAAGTTACTCAAGTAGTAAGGGGATTTCTGGACTCTCTTTTATTTATGTGGGACATATTCCTTAATTAGCACTCATTTATTTTGTGTGGTATATATACTTCCCATGAGTATAATTTATTATTTTTATTATCCTTAATGTTATGTGTATTCACATATTCATTTTATGATATCAATTTCATGCGGATTATGGTTCAAAAGTTACCAAATTGGTAATGTATTTCTATCTCAATTTCCCTTGTTTGAGACAAATGTTATTTCATGAACCTATATTCTTTAAAAATTGTATATAATTCCATTTTAAGTTTAAGATCATGAATTTATTAATCATCATGATATGTTATGTTTTTATTTTATGTTATTTTTCCATGGTTCTTATGATTAAATATTATCAAAGTTGTTTGAGTTTATTACTACAATCTCATCCTATATCGAGATTGTTTATGATTAAACATCCATTGATAAAATATAATGATCCATCTCCCATGAAATATAATGAAATTTATTATCCTATAGTTACTAATGATATCATCATTTAATTTTACAATTTTTTTACTTTTGGTACTTAAGATAATTAATAAAATGTTTTTATTAAATTAAAACTTCATTTCTCTGTTCAGTAGGAAATTTAATTTCTTTCAAAACCAGGCTTCTGTAAAATGTCTTCAAGAAAATTATAATATTCTTCTATGATATATGAAAGTCATTTTTACCAATGTTTCACCTTTTTAACATATTTTTTTAAGAAAATAATATTCTTGTCATTTTATGATTGATGCACTTTTATAAGCATTTTATTGTGAAAAAGGAATGTTCAACATGTATAGATTTATCCACCATCATAACTATAATTTATTTTAAGCTTCCATTACAAGTTCACAAGATTATTTTGTTAATAAATTTTTTCAAAATATTTTTGAAAACTCATTGTTTTTAAATTTGATTTAAATGAAAATGGTATTAAAAAATTGTTTTATATTAATGATTTTTTTAAATGATTTCTAGAGTTTATGTTATAAGCATTAATGTTATTTTCAATGAAAAAAGGTTTTCAAAAATGTCTCACAATGAAAATATAATTTTTAAAATATAAAATGATATTTTCATTGAGTAGTTTTTTAAATGATTTTTAAAGACGACTTTATAAGTTCTCAAAGAGGACTTCAAAGAAAATTATTATGAAAATGTTTTATGTCTTATTTTAAATGATTTTTATAGAATAGTAATTTTCTTAAATAAATTATCTAAGTGATATTTCAAAATTTTTCTCTATATAAGATTGAATACATTGATATAGTTTGAGATTTCTTGGGTATATTATCCAATGTCACCATTTTTTTGTATGAATGGTTTAGGTTATCATTAAATGATTCTTATGAAACCAATTTCTCATCCACAGGTTATATTATGCTAAAACACTTTTGAAATCCACTTAATTTCATTAGTTATCATATGATAAAATTATTGTGATGCCTATATATTTTCCATGTGTTTTTATAGGTTTAAGTGTGTAGAATATCCATTTCATTTCATGCGTTATGATATGAGGTTGATAAACCCATCTATTTTTATGGGAAATGATATAATGAATGTTTAATTATTTTGTGGGAAATAGTTGAATGATTTTATTATGTGATGGGTGGATCATTATATCCCTCAAATTTAATATGTAATGAAAAATTTTATATGAGATTAGAGGGTACATGGGTGGAATCCCATTCCTGTAACAAGATGGTAAATGGGATGTGAATCCCATGCCCGTAACAAGAGCTTACACATGAAGGAATATGAAGTACAAAACAATTGGTTTCACGGGAGGGAATCCCAGGACTATAATAATAGGTTACATGGGATGGAATCCAAATCTCGTAACAAGAGGGTACATGAGAGGGAATACCATTCCCACATCAAGAAGGTATATGAGAGGGCATCCAAAGCATAAAACAAGTTGGAAAATGGTAGGGAATCCCAAAAACGTAAAAAGAGGGTACATAAGAGGGAATCCGAAGCTAAAAACAAAATGGTACAAGAGAGTTAATCCCATTAATGAAGAAGGTACATAAGTGATTTGCCCATGACTAACGTGTCATGAGGGTCTAGTTAGTTATCCATGAAATAAAATTTTCTATGCTTATGAGTATGCTATATTTACATGTCTTATTCCCATGTTACACTCTCATGGATTATACTCTTGATTTACTTATGATTAACTTCTAATTAACTACTAATCATTATTCCAGGAATATTGATTATGATATTTGATATACAAGGTATGATCTTATAATATAATGATCACGTTATGATACACTTATACTCATGTTATGCTTATATATCTCCCTTGTTTACCATTAATGAGCATCAGAGCTCATCCTTTTCTTATTTTTCCATCAATATTTTATGAAGATATGTTTTAAGTAAGAGTAATAAAGGGTAATATCATTAAGAGTGATTTATAATATCATTCAAGAAGATATAATATTATGTCTCCATGTTTCCAAAGACACTAAAATATTAAGGTCCTCGGGTATGTACTACTGTAGTCTACTGAATATTAATTTAAAATGATATAATATACATGTATGTTAATCAAAGTTCTCAATATTAATAGTATTCATCATAATATTTTCACAAAAAAATTATTTTCATAGTGACCTCTATTACAAAAATAAAAAGAGTTAACGGTAGATATGTTGTTCTTACTCAAACATGGAACAAAAAAGTTTGTATATTTCATTGGTCATCACCACCACTACCAATAACATATAATTATTTTCAAAAGATATTTTTTTCAATAATACTGCTTAAATATTCTCATACCATAGTAAATAAGTGATAATAAATTTTATAGGAGTCAGAAAAATCATATAATTATTTCATTTTAATTATATGCATATTACATCTTGAAGTTGATATAGTTTATTTTTTCTTTTAATCCAAGGTGTTGTTTTAACATGGAATCTATTTGAATTACGATATCATTATTAATAATTTTTTATTATGTATTCTGTTTCAACATCCATCTAGTGATAACATTTTTAGTTCAAAAAAGGGGTCATGACCAAGTTAGAACAAGATTAAGGTGGTATAAAATAATGATGACTGAGTGCACCTGCCCTAGAAAAATTACAACATGCCTAAGGGAGAGACCTCAACTTAAAAAATAAGATAGTATGGCCTCCATCAACTGCTTTAGAGGCTAAGAAGTATGCAAACCTTTTCCCCATATGTTTAAATTCAGAACCATAGTCTTATATCAGTCTACAACCATTCTAATTTGATTCATTGAAACAAATCATGAATAATTTCTTCATTTAATAGATAATATTTAATATTATGTAATGTCCAGCAAGTTAATGATTAAATTTTTATCATCTAGACTCATTTGAGATTACATAATCCTCTATTTCATTCATTTATCCTTTTAGAATTGTAACATTGATAGATGTATTCTACCTTTTGTTCATCCTATGATCTTCAACCTCAGGTTTCATTTTAGGCTCATACATCATTATTGTATAGATTAATTCCTACAGTGTTAAATTTTTAAAAGGCGTTGATTGTATGATAGCATAAGATATTAAATTCCACCTAGAGGGTAAAGCTTTATTAACTTTTACCCCCTGATCTGGTTCTAGAATTAGATTTATAATGGAACTAACATGATTAAATATTTCAATCAGTTATTCGGTCGTTTGTATAATACATTCACATTCATACTTGTTAGAAGTATTAAATTTTAATACAATATTTTTTTACATAAACTATATGTCATTGCCATTTTCTTCTTAAGAAACTACTATCATTTCCTATATATAATAAACAATAGGTGATTGCAAAACATGGTTGAATTCATCAGTATAAACTCTATATATGATTTCATTCATAGATTAAGAATTTACCTTGTATTTATATTCTTTTGTAGAATCCAAATTTTTTTCATTGGGGATTTCAAAAGTCTTAACAACCTTCAATGTCTTTTTGAAACCATGAATCTTCAAATTAATTACCCTATAGGAATTTAAATAGCAATATTTTATCATTTGAAATATGACAATTGAATTACTCAAATTCTTTCTTTGAGTTTATCCATTGTCACATTTCTTTAATAAGTCTTTTATCTAAGTCTTTCTAGAGATTAACTAGATTTTTCAAAGATCACTCCTTTGATACCAATTTTTTGTCAGAATAAACGTGAAAACATACGGGGGGATTTACCTTTAGAAACACTTAGGTATTTTTAAACTACCCCATTTGTGATTTGGAAAGTGATACTATTCTCTTTTATTCAAGAATATTTTTCCTGAGGAAGCTAAAAAAATAACACATCAATTTTTATAGTGGTTAAAGGCACAAATATCCCATAGTAGACTCAACCAATGCTCTCTCCATGAGTTGGGTTATTTTCACTAATAGGCCTATTTAATAGGGACGTTGATAATTGAGTTTTGGGAATTGACACCTCACAACAAGGATTTTACTAGGCATTCGGGTTATTTTATAAGAAACCTCAATAACAATATTTATTATAAAAAACATGATACTCTAAATATTAAAACATGTGATGTTTTTTAATACTACTTTAGATCACATTGGACTCCAAAATTGAAATAAAAAAATATCATGAGAATAATATAAGATAGAATTAATAGAAAATTCATTCTGATGAATCCTTAAGAATCTATAGATAATTTCAATATTACGCAGTACCATAGAATAAACTTCTTAGTAGTAGGAAAAATACATAACATCAGTTTATAACATGTATGTATCAAATGTGTATTTAGGAGAAAGGGATTCAAAAAACTGAAACTGGGGAAATATAAGTTGGTACAAAAAAATAAATATATATAATAAAAATATTCAGAAAGTACATATGAAATTAAAAATATATTAATCATGAAAAACATCAACTAAAAGAAGAGTTATTAAAAATAAATCACCCTATTTATCATCCAAAAAAAATCAAATATATTGACATTAAATAATAAATATTTTTTAATTATGATCAAGAACATCTAAAAAGTATCCCTAGATAAATTATAATATTCAAAATGATCAGCATGTTTAAAATTTTAATTTTATTAGGCACTGAAAACCATAACTTCCCTTAGAAAAAGTAGTGTCATAACCTTTTATTAGTGATCTATTTAACTAGTCATTAAATAAATTTTATTAACATATCCACTATATTTCCAAACCACTATTGAAATCTCAAAAAGAATCTAGAAATCAAATCACGTAGACAACTCCTTCATTTTAGGGCTCCTCTGGTAATGTGTTCTTAAAAATAACTTTTCCTGGTGTATAATATATTTTAAATTCTAGGTTAACAAACCATAATTAAGATACTAAAATTTATGATTTTTCAAAAATTATAGGTTCCCAAAGCTAAAATTAATCTCAACCATAGGGTTTGGAATATTGACTCAAGGATCCTTCCAAACGTCCAACATATATAGAAAATAAAACTGTCACCAAATTATAACTAATGTACTTCCATAATTCTAGGGAAAGTAATATAAATATCCTAATAAATATAATCCTAAAATCAACGAAATGAAACTTCATTATTAATGAAAATGAGAGTAATTAAGAGCATCCAAATCAATGAGAAATTAATTATGTTATAGAATCCATATATGTATGATGAATAATTATTTTTTCTATAATTCCATATAGGCAGTTGATATAGTATAACTTCATTAGAAAAAGATATTTTAAATAATTGGAACATCCTATATTAAACTATAACATGTATCTTCAACTAACTCATAAAATGTAATTTTCTACTCAACAATATTTTTTTGTGCATTATTCTTCATCGTATAAGGAAGTGGATCCACTAATATGTCCAAATATTGATTTTTCTTTCCTAAATATTCAAAACATCATTTTTCATGGTAATATCAATTGGTTCCTCGAATGGTTTTACTAATATGATTTGATATTGATGTTACTACTCTAAAATGGTGAAATAGTCATTTTTGAAGCTATATTTTTCATTCTATAAAAATAATTAAGTAACATGTTCATTCAGTTAATTGACATCAATTTTCAAAAAATTATGTAACGTTCAATTATCTGTGATAAATAAAACATACATATTGAGTATGGAATTATTTAGATATCATGTGTTTATAATGTTGTTGTCTCTTAAACCACTTTCGAAATTTTCAATTAGGATTGAATTTGTTTTTCTCCCAACATGGGATATATTTGAAATTTCACAATCTAAAAATAGCTTCTACAATCTTAACATATCGAGGTGTGTTCTTATAGAATTTTATATAACTTTTATCTACATATCACAAACAACTAACACTTTCTGAAAGAAAATATAGTCATATAATAGTATAGGACTCAAATAAAATAATTTAATTAAAAATGAAAGAACATAATTTTTTTAAAATTATAATCAGTTCAAGAGAATGAGATAGAAAATATATCCTAATGAATTATTGATAGAATTGATACATAAAATAAATTTAACTAAAAATAAACATTAATATTAATTTAACTAATAATAAATATTAGTAAATGGAAAATAAATTAATCAAAAATAAATAAATTTAATAACTCATATTCAATACCTAAAAATTAATTTTACATTAAATTTAAAAAAAATTAACTTTATTTAATAAATAAAAATAAACATTATTTTAATGACAAATCATGATTTTTTGACACTAAATTATATTTAATAACTCACACAGACACACACACACACAAAATATATGTTATCAAAATGAACATGTTTTAATATTATAAAAATTTATTATTTTAGAATCTATATATATTTCCAAAATAATTTAAAATAATTTATTAACATAATTTTTATAAATTTAATAAGCATAAAAAAATTAAAATTCCCATTGAAAATATCATACATTTTTATATATAATCAAAATATGTGTAAAATCAACCATATCGTTACTAAAATTTAAATTCAAGGTATAAAGTGAAAAAAAGTACAATCAAGATGATTTCCACTAGAAATGATCAATAAGAAAACACCAATACAGACACTCAGAAAAATTAAAAATTGATATTACCTTTAACTATATGAATATCATTTATTAGTATGTAGACCAGATGGAGGATCATCGCTATAATGTAGTCCCATTTCTGGGAATGGAACCAATCAATGGGAATTGTTCTTATTACAGAGTAAGGGGAGTATGTTATATCCTCATTAAGAAGGATAAAAAAGTTTTACCATCATTAGAGGGGAGTGTTTTGAGGGGTTGATCTAGGGTTTGAGTGGGGTTTGGGAGGGGGGTTAAACAAACATTATATTTTTTTATATTTCATGTGGATTAATTATGAACCACCACTAAATAGAAATTCTTTTTGATTGTTAATTTTTTTTAAACCACAATAATAATATTTTCATTATGTATTGAATTTTTTTAGTGATGTTTACATTTTCATATTTAAAATTTTACTTGAATATGTATGTTAGTGTAGTTGTGTGTTATTTATCATATAAATAATTGTGTGTTAAATTTAAATACAAATTTTTTGGATAATTTAAACATATAAATATATTTTAATAATTATAATATAGATTTTTACTGTGATATAATGATATTTCATAAACTATTCCTTTTTGGCATACTCTAAATTGAATAAAATTTAATAAAAAGTTTGTTTCCAAATACTAAGGTCATATTTTGGAACTATAATCATTAAAATGATTTTATATTAATATATAAAATAGTATCACGATTTATTTAAATCTATTTTGATCAAACAATGGTATGTTCTATTCATAAATGTGATTATTGGAACTTCATTTATCATGTGACTCAACCATTATAAATTATGAAATGTGTAAATGTTATTCATGATTTTTTATGATATAAAGTTTTTATTTACCACTGATTCAGGATTTTATCTCCATGAAGGAGTTCTAGTGGGGTCACATGAGTGTTTTTGATACTATACCATGTGTATTTTTGGGTGAAACTACATGGGATCCTTTTGGTTCCCAATTAGAATTCTATTCACGAGTGATATAGTTGTTATGATATAATATATTAAATAAACATGCTTCTTTTCGCTCGTGAATTTTAATCCAAAATGTGTAATTACTATGAAAATCGATATATTTTTAAGGATTTATTTTAAAATAGAGCTTTATTTTGAATTTGTAGAAGTTATTATTACCAAAATAATTTTATGTCTAAATGGAAGAATCATTCCACAACTAAAATAATTACATTTTGATAATTTTGAGTTCTAAAATATGAAATTCTTTAAATATTATTATGGATTGATAAAATATTATACCTTCATTATTAAATAGTGAGATCAAATTTCAGGATTTTAATAAGAATAGATAATAATTTAATGAAATTATAATACACTGTGATTTTTTGGGACATTTAAACATTTTATTCCAGAGCAAGAACTTCTGTTTTGTGAGATAATGGTGAAAAAAAGTCCAAAAATGGAAAAAAAATCTTGTAAAATGTTGCAAGTATTTATTAAGGGACATTTAAATTATAATTGAGAAGAAAAGGAAACCTTTCAGAATGATATTAGATGGTTCCGATGTGATATTTATTATATATGGACATGGGATTTCAAATCACACATAAAAACATCAAATATTTTGGCATATATTGTAGAAATTTAAAGTTATATATGATTTGATAAATGAATTTACAATATTTTATGTTTTAAATAACACATCATCATTAAGGTAAAAGAAATTAGAAAAACAATTCCCAATATCTACCATATTAGAAACCAAATTCTTATATATATATAAAATAAATGAACTATTTGAAACTGACATAGAATAATATTACTGCTTCCATCTATGTTCATATTTGATAAAGATCACTCATGGGTAGCCATCAATGTTCCATCTCCATGGTGTATCCATGGGTTGTACCAAAATACTAGACAATTTAATAGTATAATCAAATCACATTCAATATTCTAGTATCTCACTTTAGGAACAGATGTGGTAGATAGAGAGCTCAGGGGAATCAATATAAAGATTATGAGGAACCATAAAAAAACAACAACAATGACCCGAACTCCTTTTATATCCCTTGAGGCTGTTTTTAATTTTTAATAAATTGAATCATAAATTATAATGTATCAGTAAATATTGATTTTAGTTATAAATATTGTATCCCAAAAACTAATATTTTATCCTGTGCATTTAATCTTTATAAAAAGCATGATAATTATAATAATTTCCATTGTCAGAATATTTGAATAAATACACTTGTAATTTTTATACCTCAGGATGTAATTTCTTTTAAATTATAATATTCTTTAAAATATCAACCATATCACATAATACGATATGCCTTTGATACATGAATGTTATACCATACAAAATTCCAATATCAATTATTGAAATAAAGAGATTAAATTCATATATCCAACAATCTTCCACTCATACTAATTCCTCATAGAGTTTGTTCCATTTAACCTTATATTTTATCATATACAATAAATTGTGAATTCATATAAAAAATCCATTTATAAAAACTAAAATCAAATTTTTAGAGAATCCCTATAAGTTAAACTCAATAACAATTCAACCAACCAAAATTGTGACCCCATGAACAATTGTAACACTGAAGTTAATATGAATTCGTAGGTTCATAATTGTATGAAAAAAGTGAACAATAATAAATAATTAGTAATACACAAGATATAAATTAATCTTATAATATATCTATCATGAAAATGTGTCACTATAAATTTTTCCACCTTCCAAATCATATGAAAAAATGAATTTTCATATAATACCATTTTTTACGACATTGAGTGGACACTATCATGACCCATCGCCGGGGGCCCATGTCGTGACTACCCAAAGCCCACCTTCCATAGGCTAGGGGCTGGCGACTAGCATCAGAATGTAATATCCCTAAAACTGGGAAGGCATTTCTTTTTTAACCTACAACTCATACAATACATTCTCACAAAAAGATAAAAGAACAAGTGAATTATATAGTAAAAAGAGTGTGTACAGTAAGCAGAGTGGAAAAAAATAAAAACCCAACTAGAAAGTACCAGTGAAATTGTTAACACCTCTTGTGAATAGTCACTAAGGATCATACCTGGAGGGTAGGTACATCTCTCGAATAGTCATATATGTGGTACGTCTCGTCTAATAGTCCACCACCGAGCAGCCTCTGGTCCTAGTACCTTCGACCTCAATCAGGGTTGTCCATCATCTTCACAAGACACAGCAAGGTGAGAGCATAGCCCGTGCATGGGTCAGTATAAAAATACTTAGTAGGGATCTCAAGACCCCTGGAGGTCTCCCAAAATTCACAAAGTATAAACCAAAAATCAATATTGTAATCAAAAAGTATGAAAATATAAGTCAATCCTACTTAGGTATATGCCCATACATACACCTATGTTATCAAGTATACCCATCCCATTCATGAGGAAACACAAGGCCCGACTCTTTAGCCAAAAACATAACAGTTCCATGAAGTAAAGAATGCCACGATGGTAACACCACAAAGGTAAGTACCCCAAAGGTAATTCCACACACAATAATACCACATAGGTATCACCACAAAGGTAAATTACACAAAGGTAACACCACACAAAAGAATACAACAAATTTATCACCATAGAGAAGTGTACTACAAAGTTAAAGACTCATCTCGCACCAGGTATAACTTAAGTATGGAAGTATAGATGATTAGGTGTATTGCTAGATCATCTAACATCATCGATAATCTCTTATGTTGACACACACAGGATCTGAATATGACACACATAGGATCTGGTGATGACCCACACAAGATCGGTATGTGATGTCCCACACAGGATCACTGAGCGCTAACCCACACAGTATCAGTATGCACTGACCCAAATAGGATCGCTGAGTGCGGTCCCACATAGGATCTGATGATTCTTCAAGTACAGCCAGCCATAGGCTTCCCACACTAAGAATGCTTGATTTCGGGAGGTTCCACACCTCAATCCATCGGTCAATACTCCAACTTCCACGAATTCCCACAAATATTTACCCAAAAGAACCTCCATGTCACAAGGGTCCCAACATGACAGACGACATGTCAATCAGACACCTGGTCTGTATGTTATTAGCCTTTTAGTCTTGAGGACCCGGTTGGATTCGGTTTCGATCCATCCCGGCCATACCTTAACTTTGACCAAAACTCAAGTGGAGTATATCAAAAGGACTGTATTGTTTCAAGGATTCTGGCGCTGCATATGATTCATCAATCGGACACCCTAACCACATGTTATGGCCAAAAAAGTGTAACTAGGTCTAGATGGATCTGGGTCCGGTCCGACCTAGCCGGCCCAACCCAACCCGGAGCAGTTGGGCCTGGCCCAGCCCACGAAGGGGGCGGCCCGCTGGGCGCGGGCTGCGGCCGGTGGTGGCCCCTTGTGGTGGGGTCTTCCCTAGCTGTCACCCGTGATGGGGAGCAACCCCCCTGGACTCCCGAACAGCCCTTAGGCCGTTCTGTTTTGGCCAACCAGGAGACGCCATGTGGCACTGCCGGCTGGTACATGGGACCAGCCAGAGGGGTCCCTCTTAGCATGCTGTAGTCGGTCGGAATGGCCGAACATCCTTCCAGTGGTGTGGATGCACGCCACTCCTGTACCGCAATCGGCCAAGTGTCGGCCGCCCTTCGATCTCCTCTGTGGTGATGCGGCCATGATCTCTAGCTCCGGCGGTATGGAAGCTCACCACTTCTTTTCCACGTGGCCAGCTGGCATGTCAGCTGCCACCCTTCTCTATTATGGCTGACGGACTGTGACCTCCTCTTCCGGAAACACAAATGTGCCACCACCGTCCATGCAGCTGGCCGGTGTGTCGACCGCCACTTTTTTCTTACCAGCACCGGTCACTGACAAAGTTCCTCGGGTCACCGGAAGTGCTCCAGTGGTCCGTTATTCAAACCAAAAGAACCATTGCGTGTCTCAGGAAGTTTCCATTGTACAAACCCCAACGGGATCAAATTCTGTTCAACCTGAAGTCTCTTCCATGAAGATCATGTCATTCAATGAATTAGAAGAGGTATCAATCCGTGTTCTCTTGGCCCACACCCTCTACGTTAGATCGTTAAAAGGAGGCTTATGAAGATTGAATCACAATATGGAATCATGATTAACATACAAGAACAAACAAATTCCAAACCCCTGCCATGACGTTCGTTGGAGGTGTCGTGAAGAGGAAGATGATGATGGTGACATCGACATTTCCTCGAATGTCAATTCGTTCTTCATTGGAGATGTTCTTAATTGGAGGAGGTTCTTCCATTAAGTTATACTCTCCACCAAAAGTACTCTATCAAGAGTCTTCTTCTCACATATATTTCCAAACCCCCCAATCAAAAAAGGAAAAAGGTGAGGAGACATCCAAAAGAATAAGATGATCCCATAAAGGGAATTGCGAGTTAGGGTTCCATATTATCGTCGCCATCCTCCCAGCTTTTCTCAGACAGCGGCGGCTCCTCCTTGGTCTTCCCGGCGTGTTCATGGTGCGGTGGATGATCTTGCAGTGAAGGGTGTCCCTGATCTGGAAGCATGGTGTTCGATCTCCCACGGAGAGGGTTTTCAGGTTTTCTCTGGAATCGAGGTGGTGCTCCAGCTCTTTCGTGTCGTGGAGTTGAGTTTTGGTGCAACGTCATGGTTGTGGTCCTCCAATGCGGCGAGGGGGTTCCCATTCTGGTGTGCCGGGCTCGCGGTTCAGCTATCTACAAAGGTAAGGTCTTACTTTGCTTCGGGGTCTTGTTTTTGCGGTGAAGGGGAACCCAATCCAGTGCATTGGGGTGGTGTTCTGCTTGTTTTGTATTGATGGGGCCGTGATCATGTGTGGCTTGGGGTTTCGGTTCGTGCACCTTGAGGATGTGCTCTGGTAGCGGGGGCCGTGACCGCCTTTCCGCAGCGGTGGGGTCATGCTCTGGATATTCTTGGGGTTGTGAACATATTCTACAGAGGCCATGGAGTCCATTCCATCATCTGTGGTGCGGATTGTGCTCTGGTCTTCTTGCGTCGGGGCCGTGCTTCTGATCCTTGGTGAACGGGCTGGTTTCCCTTGGTGAACGGGCTGGTTTCCCTTTGTGAATTGGCTGGTTTCCCTTGGTGAACGGGCTGGTTTTCGTCGTCTATGTCATGATCCGGAAGGGGTTCCTTGGCTGGACTTTTGCAGTCTTTGTGTGCAGGTTGGATGGTGATGATGGGACTTTTGTGAGATGTCTGTTTGGAGATGATGAAGGTTTCGTGGTGGGTTGAGCTGTATGGATTACATCAGTTTATTTGGAAGTGTTTCATTATATGCTTTAATGATTTCGATTTTGAAGGTGGGAGGTTTGTGATTTGAGACTCGACTTCATGAGTTGACTCCAAAGGAGGTTTCAGAGCTATCAGTTCATCCTTGTAGTGTTTATTGGATTTGGTTTTTTGAGAGGTTATGACGCCAGTCATCGAATCAGGCCCGAGCTTTGACTTAGGACATTTTCTTGTTGATTTACATTACAATGATGGAGAGTTTCTTCATGTTCACATGCTGGTGAGGAGCAGTTCACTGATGTCATTCTAGTTTTTACTCTTTCTTCATTCGTGTGTGAGTGTCCTATGACCATGATGTAATTGGGTTTCCACCCCCTTCATCCCTTAAAAGGGGGTCTTATCATATAATAAAAATTTTGAAGGCCTTCGGGCCATTGGAGGAGGAGCCAACCACCCTTAATGACATCATTATTTGAAGTCATTAATTGGGGAGGGTTTTCAAGGGTTACACCTCATTAAATGAGGTGTCTCAAAATTGGGTGGTCCCCACCATCAAATTAAAATGGATTGTTTCAATAAAATAAAATAAAAGTTGATTGTTTTATTTTATTATATTTTTTTAACTCTCCCACGAAAATCTGAAAAACTAACTTCCACCCTCGACCTACAGCGGTCTAGGTGAAGGTCTTCTTAATCATATATTGGCGCTGTGAGTTTAACAGAGCCCTCAGATTTAAATTCCATGCACCAGTTCAAAAGTTACAAAATGCCATGAGTGTGTTTACTAAACATACGTAAAAGTTTTTCAAAAATTCAGTCCTGGCACACCGGGACTCAGAGTCACGCATCATCAATATTCAAAAACTCTTAATATTTCTATATATTTTAAAAAATATAACATGGAAAATCTAGGTCTTTACATTCTCCCTATCTCAGGGATTTTCCTCCCTAAAATCCACAACACAAACTAGGGAAACAATTTGGGGCACTGAGCATGAATCTTAGGCTCCTGCTCCCATGTTCTGTCATGGAGGTTCTTGTACTGCCAACGTACACGCACCAGAGGTATCGATTTCATAGAAAAGACTCTCTCTTATTGGTCCTCAATCTCTACTAGAACCTCCAAAAATTTCACCCCATTGTCAATGTCCATCTCTCCCCATTCAATGATGTGAGAATGATCATGTATGTATCTCCTCAGCTGGGATATGTGGAAAATGTCATGCACCCGGTGTAATAGAGGGGGAAGAGCTAAGAGGTATGCCACCTCACCTACTCTGTAGAGGACCTGAAGGGGTCCTACGAACCTTGGAAAAAACTTTTTTTTCCACGGACAAATCTCCACAATCCTCATCAAGGTAAAACCCATAGAAAGACATGGTCACCATCCTAAAACTCTAGAGGTCTCTGTCTCCTGTCATCATAAGACTTCGGCCTGATCTGTGTAGTCTTCATCTACTCCTGGATGATTTTCACCTTCTCCATGGTAGTTCGTACCATCTCTAGTCCCATGAGTGCGACTCCCCTAGGTCAGTCCAGCATAAAGGTGATCTGCACGGTCGACTGTACAATTCTTCGAATGGTTCCATTCCGATGGTGGAGTGATAGTTGTTGTTGAAAGAGAACTCCACAACGGGAAAGTGATCCTCCCAGCTATGGTTGAAATCAATGACTCAAACAAGTAACATGTCCTCAAGGGTCGTAATGGTCAACTCTTTCGGACCATCTGTTTGAGGATGGAAGGCAGTGCTCAACGGAAGCTGCATACCAAACACCTCCTGCAACCCCTTCCATAGCCTTGATGTAAAACATGAATCACGATTGGAGACAATCGTAGATGGATCCCCATGAAGATATATAATCTCCTGCACTTAGAGGAGTCTCAATCCCTTTACTGATCCTTGATCTCTGATAGGTAGAAATTTTGGCAAATTTCAGAGTCGATCAACGATCACCCATATGGAATCATGTCCCTTGGATGTGCATGGAAGTCCTATCACAAAGTCCATGTAAATTCCATCCCACTTCCACTCTGGCACCTCTAGTGGCTAAACTAAACATGCTGGAACTTGGTGCTCTTCCTTCACATGCTAACAAGTGAGGCACCGTGAGACAAACTATGCCACTACTTTCTTCATTCATGGCCACCAGTGCTGATGCTGAAAGGCCCGGGTACAGTTTTCCCACTCTTGGATGTATCTCTAGAGGGGATGTATGGAAATCCCTCAACACTTCCTCTCTAAGAACCATAGGTACCATGGTACGTCCTCTGAAGAGGACAACATGCTCTCCACCTTCAAAAAATCGTTCATGTGCCTGTCCTATGGATATCTGATCGCGTCAAGCCTAGCAGTCAGTGTCCCCAAGTTATACCTCCCTGACTCACTGAAGGAGTGGGTGGAGTTAATGTCCAAGACAGAAGAAAAGTTGATCCATTTTGATCCACAGAGGATATTTTCAAAGCGGCTAGCTGCTTTGTCGCCACACTAAGAAACTATATACCAAATCTCTAGATGATTCCATATATTACTACATTCCTCTTCCCAGGATTATAGAATATCTTGAAGTCATAGTTTTGGAGGAACTCAAGCCAACCCTAATGTCTCCGGTTCGGTTCCTTATGAGATAAGTTATACCTGAGACTCTTGTGATCTGAGTAGACTGTTAGACATTAACCCATTAATTAATGTCACCACATCTTCAAGGCGAAGACCACTGTTGGTAACACCAGGTCATGGGTAGCATAGAATTTCTCATGTTGGTTCAGCTATCAAAAACCGTATGCATTCATTGCTCACTCTTGCATCAGGACACATCTGATCCCAATCCCTGATGCGTCTTAGTGTACTACGTACCCAATTACCTCCTTTGGTAGCCTCAAGATGGGGGCACTCATCAGCCTCTACCTCAGCTCCTAGAAACTCCGCTAGTATTTCTCTGACCACACGAAGGTTTTACCCTTCTTCTACAATGATGATAAGGGTACCAAAAATCTGGAAATTTTTGACACAAACCTCCAGTAGTAACTGAATAAACCCAAAAAAATACGCACCTCCTTCACACTCTTGGGTGGCTCCCAAGCAAGCACAACCTCAATCTTCGCTGGATGCACTGCAACTCCGGCCTCTAAGATGACATGTTCCAGAAAGTGAACCTCTTAGATCTACAACTAGAACATTGAGTGATTACCATAATGTTGATGCTCTTGGAGTGTGTCCAGAACTATCTGCAGATGATAGGCATGCTCCTCCTCTATATTTGAGTATATCAGGATGTCGTCGATGAATATAACCACAATGCAATCAATGTATGGTTGGAATATTTTGTTCATGAGTCCCATGAACACTGATGGGAAATTGGTTATGCCAAATGAAATAACCAAGAACTCATAATGTACATACCAACATATGAAGGCCGTCTTCTGTAATCATCATCTCATAACCTGAGCTGGTGATAGCCTGATCTAAGTTATATCTTCGAAAACCACAATACTCCCTATAGCTAATCAAAGAGATCATCAATCCTTATGAGCGAGTTCTTTTTCTTCACGGTCACCTAGTTCAGGCGCCGATAGTACACACATAGTCTCAAACTCCCATACGCCTTCTTGGAAAACACAATCAGGGATTCCCAAGGAGAAACACTGGGGATAATGAACTCGTTCCTCTACATGTCCACCAGTTTTACATGAAGCTCTCGAAGCTCAGCGGGAGCCATCCGATATGATGAAAAAGATATCGGCATTGTACCAGGGTACAATTCAATATAAAAGTCCACATATCTACGAGGTGGTAGACCCGAAACATCCTTAGGGAAAACCTCAGTGTACTGGTCCACCACTAGAGGATATCTCGGACTCTCAACATCAACCGCTCTGAGGGTAAGGCAAGCCAACTGATGTGTGATCGGCTACACCCGCCTCCTAGTAAGTCCATCCTATGTTGAAAAGGTTCCCTTATAATCGGTGAAGGATAACCTGGTTATGTCTGTGCTGACACACCACACATTACGCCTAATACATTCAATCTTAGCATGGAATGTGGATAACCAATACATACCCAAGATGACATCGTAAGGCCTCAACATCGCTGCTAGAAGATCCCTGCCAAACCTTTCGCCTCTTAGAGTAAGCTCAGACTGATTGAACCACAGTGTAATCATCGAATCCTCTCCCATTAGAGTGTCTTTCCATAAACATCGAGCCAATGGCTCCATCGATATCTCTGATATCCGAATGAGGGTCATGGAAATAAAAGAATGACTGGCACATGTATTTATAAGTACTGTAGCTACAGTGGATTAGATAGATATTGTACCTTGAATAATCTCCGTAGCACCGTGGTCATAGGCCTTAGCTACATGAAACTGAGCTCATCCCTATGCATATATTCCCTATGTTTGGGGTGGACCAACATGAGGTTGTGGCTATAGAACCTCGAATTGCCGCCCATCACCTGTTTCACGTCCATCTTCTCTGACATGTATGCATCCTGTCTACGGACCTCCTTGATCGAATATTCACCTCTGCCCAGGTATTCCTTCAACCATCTACTTTTCATCCATATGGTTGGTCAGGTAGTCGCGAGCCATGTGACCCTACCCGCTGCATGAGCAACACTGCCTGGTCCTCGCCTGTCCTGCTCTGTCTCGAGAGCCCCGCACGACTGACCTTGTATCCTACAGTCATCCACCTATAGGTCTGGTCTTCTTGGACCTCAGCGTCATTTGTCTGCTGCCAGCTGCAGATGACTCTACTACATAATGTCTGGTGGTGGATCTTACTACCGGTGACTACTCAGCTTGGAAAATCTCCATTAAGAGTGCTTTCTCTAACACCCCCTCCTGTGTCAGGATGCTGAGAGAAGTCATTGAATATATAATCTACAGTATGATCCCCTGCTCGAAGGTCCGGGCCATCAAGAAAGGGTCCTAAACCATGTTAGTGGAGTAGTGTGAGAGGTCAGTGAACCTCACTGAATACTGAGCCACGATCATGCTACCCTGCTGCAAGATGAGAATCTCCTGTATACACACTGAGCATAAGGTCGCTGGGAGGAACTCTGACCTAAAAGGATCTCGAAGTCTACCCAGATAAGAGTGACCTCATCATGAACCTGGAGGATCAAGCTGCACCATCTTCCCACTATTTTCGGAAGAATACTGGCGGTATGGATCATCATGAGATCAGCTAGTGTCCCTACCAGTTGAAAAACTATAACTAAAGCCTCCAGTAGGTCCTCAATTTCATATGGATCCATCTCACCATAGAACCTCAATGTCCTCTGGTGCTGGAACCCGTGAAATGCACTCAAGTGGTGTTCACCCTCTACTGTGGGGGTTGGTGGAAACAGTTTCCCAATAGGTAGTGGTACTACTGGTACACAACCCGATGGTACAACTACCGTAAGGGGGCCCTGCAGAAAATCCTTATCGCTTGGCGAGCATTCATCGCATACTCTACCAGGTTAACTGGCTGACTATCGGCATGAAGACATCCTGAAAGAAACAAGTGTTCCATGATCAATATAATATAAATCATGAGATGAATCTAGAAAACACAAGAGATACTTTTCAAATCACACGTAATCATTGTTTTCGTGCGCTGAGTTGGAAATCATAACTCAGAGTCCCGGTGTATGGATATGTCGGCCGCCACACCAAAACTAGATTCCTCAAACTGAAATCCAAACTCACCACACATAACACTATTTCCAAATCAAATGACTAGTGTCCAAGTTCTCTGGTAGAAACAAACTGATTTGATATCAATTTGTCACGACTCATCCCTCGGGGCCCATGTCGTGACTACCTTAAGCCCGCCTTCCACAGGACTGGGGCTGGTTACAAGCAGTAGAAGGGCATATCCCTAAAACTGGGAAGGCATTGCCTTTTTAACCTGCAACACATACTATCCATGTATACATCGAGATACATGCACAAGTAAACTATAATAAATAGAGTGTGTACAATAAGTAAAGGGGGTTTAATACAAGCCAAACTTGAAAGTACATGTAAAACTGTAAACAACTCTTGTGAACAACCGCCAAGGATCCTACCTGATGGGTAGATACAACTCTCGAACAATAATCTTTGCGGTACGTCTCATCTAATGGTCCACCATCGAGTAGCCTCCAGTGCTGGTACCCTGGACCTCGAGCAGTGTTGTCCGTCATCTGCACAAGACATAACAAGGTGGGGCATAGGCCATGCAAGGGTGAGTTTAACAATAATCAGTAAATACCCCTAGGCCCCTTAAGGTCTCTCAAAATCTACAAAGGATAAACCACAATGCAATACTGTAATCACAAAGTATGAAAACATTATCCAACCATAATTAGGTATACAATCATACATATACCTAAGAAATCATGTATACCAATATCAATTCTGATAAAACACAAGGCCTGACTATTTAGCCAAAAGCTCAACTATTCCACACAAAAAAATATTACCACAATGGTAACACCACTAAGGTAAGTACCACAAAGGAAACTCCACACAGAAGAAAACCAAATAAGTGTCACCAAAAAGGTATGTACCACAAAGCTAATTCCACACTAAAGAATACCAAGAAGGTATCACCACACAAGAAGTGTACCACAATGGAAAAGACCTAGCTCAGAACAGGTATACCTTAATTACGAAAGTATATATGATTAGCTATATTTATAGATAAGCATACTTCATCGTGAAGCTTTGCTGTTGACCTAAAAAGGATCTGAAGATGACCTACACATGATCTGGAGATGACCCACACAAGATCGATATGCGCTGACCCACACAAAATCACTGAGCACTCACCCACATAGGATCAGTATGCATTGAACCACACAGGATCACTGAGCACTGACCAACATATGATCTGAAGATTCGTCAAGTACAGCTAGTAACAGGGTTCCTGCACATAGCATGCTTGATTCCGGGAGGTTCTGCTCCTCAAGCCATCAGTTGATACTTCAACTGCCACGAAGTCCCATGAAGAAGTTCCCAAAATGACCTCCACGTCACAAGGGTCCCAACGCAACAGAGGGTGCTTCAATCAGACACTCGGTCTGTATGTTATTAGCCTTTTGTCCCAAGGGCTTGATTAGATTCGGGTACGATCCAACCCGGCTATACCCCTACATTATCCAACACTCAAGTGGAGTATACAAAAAGGACCATCTCATTCCAAGGATTCTGACACCATAGAAAGTTCGTCAATCGGACGACCAAATCTGAAGTTATGGAAAAAAAGTGTAACTGGGTCCAGATGGGCTTGGGTTTGGTCCAACCCGAACCTACCTGGTTGGCCCAGCCCGGTCTGGGTTGACCCGAACTGGACCATCTGGGATGTGTCAGTCCAGGACAATGAGGCTACGATGCAGCACGCGGCCAGGGTGGTCCCTTTTAGTGGGGTCCGCCCTCACCACCACATGGGAGGGAAGCCCCCCAGGACACGAGAACGACCCATAGGCCGTTCAGTTTTGGCCAACCAGGTGGCGCCACATGGCACAACTGGATGGAACGCGGGACCCACCATAGGCGTCTCGATCGACATGATGTGGCCAGCCGGAATGGCCATCCCTACTTCTAGCAGTGCAGATATGCGCTGCTCCTGTACTGCGGTCAGCTGAGTGTCAGACACCCTTTGATCTCCGTAGCAGCCAAGCAGTCGCGGTCTCCAACTCCGGCAGCGCGGACGCGTGCTGCCAATTCACCATGCAGCCAGCCAGCGTGTCGGCTACCACCCTGCTCCACTGCGGCCGATAGGCTATGGCCTTCTATTCTAGCAGCGCGGCCGTAACACCACCGTCCTCACAGCCGGCTGGTGTGCCGATCCCCGCTTGTTCCCTACCAGCATCGTTCACCAGCAAACTTCCTCGGGTCATTGAAATAGCTCTGGTGGCCTGTTCTTCAAACCAAAATAACCTTTGAATTTCATGGGACATTTCCATCATTCCAAGACCAATGAGGTCAGATTCCTTTCAACTTGAGGTCTCTCCCACGAAGATCACTTCATTCAACGAATTAGCAGAGGGATCAGGCCATGTTCACTAGGCCCGCACCCTCTGTGTTAGATCGGTAATAGGCGGCTTATAAATATTGAATCACAACATGGAATCACAATGAACAAAGAAGAAAAACAAAATTCAAAACCCATACCTTAACATTCATTGGAGGTTTCATGAAGAGGAAGATGATGATGGTGATGTATGTGTTTCCTAAAACATCGGTTCGTTCGTCATTGGAGGTGTTCTTTGTTGGAGGAGGTTCTTCCACCATGTTCTCGTCTCCACCAAAAGTACTCCAGCAAGAGTCTTCTTTCGAGAGAGATTTCCAACCCCTCCTTTCAAAGAAGGAGAAATGTGAGGATCAAACCCCCTTAATGACTTTATTAGTTGAAGTCACTAATTGGGGAGGGTTTGAAGGGTTACACCTCATTAAATGAGGTGTTTCAAAATTTGGTGGTCCCCACCATCAAATTATCATGGTTGGTTTCAATTAAATTAAATAAAGGTTGATTTTTTTATTTAATTATATTTTTTAACACTCCCACAAAAATCCAAAAAACTAACATCCACCCTCGACTTCTTGCGATCGAGGTGAAGGTCTACTTAAGCATATATCGGCACTACGAGTTCAACGGTGTCCTCAAATTTCAATTCCAAGCATCGGTTAAAAAATTAAGAAATTCCACTCGTGCATTTACTTAATGTACATAAAAAGTTTATAAATTCATTATGGGAACACTGGGCCTCTGAATCATGCGCCGTCAATTTTCGAGGACTCGTAATATTTCTATATATTTAATAAAGTACATGAAAAAATACGTGTCATTACATACACAATAGATGAACTATTTAAATCATATATAGATAACTAATATGTTCTTGACTCTCTACATATATATTTACATGTTGTATGAATATATCACATGTCATTCACATTTATAGATGAGAACATCACATTCCCCTCACCTAACTAAAAAGAACATTATATGTATTATCTTTGTATGAACATAAACAACCATAGTATATATCAATAGAGGGATTAGGTGTTATACTCATCATATGGGAGGAACAATACCATCTTTTTTAAGACCCAATCAATGACATTATGAAAAACAAACCCAACCACCTGAGAATTAGGCAAATATGAAGGATAGCATAAAAATGTTATAAAAGTATGAAGCTTATTATGCAAGGTATCTCACCACCAATAGGTATTGTAAAATGAAAATATGAACAATAAACCCCTATTATATAAATAAAACAGTGTATAAAACTCCATGTGATACACTTCATTGGTCATTCTACGTATAAATTTCATTTTGGGCCTAATGAGAATATTTTATATCCTAGAAAATGAATCTAACTCATTCCAATTGTAATATTTCATCACTACCTAAAGTATTCCATGGAAAAAATTGGATATGAATTATTTAAATTTATACATTGAGAGGTAAGATATCATTTTACTGTACAAAACTATTTACGTCAAAATATGATTTGTGGTTCCACGTTTTTGGAGACACGGTGATCATTGCCAATAACAATTTAGTATCTTTTCCTTTTTAAGATCTCACATTGGGTTCACCATTTTCATCTTTCATAGAAACTGCCAATAACACCCACATCCATAACAAGCTAATGAACTGATTTCTCATTGTAGAATGTCGATTAGTGTTTCAAAACCAATGAAAATTAGGAAATCACATTGGTTGAGAATATGTGAGTGCAAGATTACACCTTGGGTGGGGGGTGTTACCTTCTTTAAGAATCTATTATATATTTAAGAGATGATAATTACTCTCTTCAAAATCCCTATATAGGACATGTTTCAATATTAAAATGATTGAGTTTTGAATCCTTTTTCAATTAAATAGTGTTCTATTAATTGGACCATTATATGTATCAACATTTCTCCATCCGTTTCCTACTATTGTTTGAGAATGGGTAAAAAAAATTTAGATTAAAGATTTATATCCTGGAACCAGACAGTTTAATGCAAACTAGAAAGGTGATTGGTATTTTAAATATGGGATTGAACCACCATGATGTGTCCAATGTATTATACATATAATAGAAATCAAAACCCCACATATATTGTTTATGTCGAGGATGTGTAAATTAACATCACATGGAAAGGACATATTTGAGGCTGTTAGGCACAAAGTATGGATCTCAATCCTTAAGAAGGATTCTTACATATCCTTCTCAAAATAGGAATTAGATCCCTCATAGTGTGATCTACCATAGGATTTTACAATATGGGAATTCCTTCAATACTTATACTATGGTGGATTCCCTTGTATGGGGAAGTTGTATCATTCCATTGATTAGGGATTACACACTAATGTTTCCCTATATGGGTGAAATTTAGGATGTGAGTGATATGACAATTGAAAATTCGCAAACCCATCTGAGTAATGGTCATTGCGAATTACAAGTAATAGTAAGTGATCGTACTCATCACATGTGGATATATGACTTATGAACTAGGAAGGTCCTAATGTCGTATTTTATATAGATCATGGTCCTTAGAAAAAAATCCTATGTATCTCATTTATATAATGAATCATATTCATCATAGTTTAATATAGCTTCGAAATCCACTAACGAATGAGGACGAATAATAAACTTGTAGGAATGTTTGGGTCCCAATAGTTAGAGTGTTTGAAATATGGGTGAAAATATATTAAGATGGATTCTTAATTAGTGATCATTCTTTAAGAATAAATCCCACACATCCTATTTAGAGACGAATCTGAGTCCCCAAAGTTGAATTGTTTATTTTCTCGTGTGTCTTTAAATCAAAGATGACATGCCCTAGGATGTCTTTCAAACATGTCATTGGTATATGTTTGACACGCATAGAGTGCTTGGATGAAATAATTTTACTGTACATTTGATAAGGTTGACATATCTGAAGGTTCTTCACCTGATCAAGCTAACATGTTGATGGACTATTACATGGTCATATTAACTTGTCAATGGGACACCACATGATAAGGATTACCTGTACAATGTGTTTTCATGTTTGAAGAAGACATGTTATTGGTACAGTTTCTTCAAATATGTGAAATGTATAATATATGGGGACTCTAGTATTATGAGTATCTCCATTATGGATAAAGACTCCATTATCAAGTTACTATCTATACTCATTCAATATATAAGGATATTCGTTCTTATATCCATGATTCTTTTTAATGGAATATATCATAAATTTTTATAGATGAAATCCTTCTCTTGATTAGTAATAATAGGGGATCACTTTGGGGAATCAACGAAATTTTTGAGGAATATAGAAAATGGATCTGCAACACATCAGATATTAGAAGGAAAGTGTGTATATTAGAAATATTTATTCATATCACTAAGCCAATATTATAGGAAACTACTGAATTTTAATAGGAAACTCCTTACTACGGATTGCCTAAGAGTATTGATATCTCTTAGAGGCCTTTGAATTCATCATTTTGAGAATATGGTTGAAGCAATTACTGGATGAATAAATAAATGGAGGTTTCATTTCTTATCCATAATGGGATGAATTTCATTGGCTAGTGGTGTTATCACATCCACTCAGATGCATGAACTCTCTGTTCTCAAAAGCCCAAAAATTGTGAACAGTTAAATTGAAAAAATTATGAAATTTATCACTTGGGATAATAACTTGGACGACCATTGTCAGTGGGAATCGTTGGCTAGAATGGCCAAAACGATTGATCCAAGAGGTATTAGTATCATATTTGTGGTTGATTCCATGAAAATCCTTCAATACAATTTCACTTGGGAGGTATTGAAAGGGTGATATATTATGGTAATGCTTATTGCTTTGAAGTATGGATCTGATTGAAGAAATCCATGTGGGAATGTATATAGACTTTCGAAATTTTTTTGGGAGAATCTTATAGTTCATAAAATTCATTATTGATGGATTTTTAGTCATGGTGATATCATCTACAAGAAAGATAATTGAGTGGGAGTCACCCATGGTTTTCTGAGATGTCCAACAACTGACATATCTGTTTTCCATGATTATGCATTTTAGACATGAATCATGGCCACACTCATCCATCTTCACTATGAAAACATCATCAACATCATCTTGTGATCTTGATAGGAAGGAATTGTGTTCACTGGGAATTCATTGGGGGTATTTCTCATTAAAGGACCACTATATGTCCTTTTAATCAATACTCGATGAAGGAATATATAATAATTTTTGGTTCATGGACATTCCGATCAAGTAGACTTTTATTATTTGGTGGATTCAAGATCAGGAAATCCTTATGTTTTAAGAAATATATCACAAATTCATTTATCTAATTTCCAATTTCTTATTCTATCGTAGTTACAATGAAGAAACAACTGATTATTTATTTTTTTTCTCGTGATTGGGAAATAGTTGTGTTGAGAAAATTTAGGAACCAAATTTGAATTAATCTTTATGATTGATATGTAAATAGTTTTATTCAATCAAATTTGTAAGGATTGTAGGTGGATGGTCTATATCATCAGAATATACCCATTATTATGTCTTTAATATGCTGTAGAATCTATACCACCATAAAAAAGCGTTGCTGGAAGGCAATTAAAGATCAAGTGTATCCATTAAAATAGAATCTAGGTGACCTACAGTTTAACTTGGTTCACTCTTGAGACAATCGAACAAATAAAATTCCCTGAGGATGGTCATGGGTGGCTGAATACCTATGTCTATATCACATTGGGTGCCTCGTCCTAGTAGGTGGTTTTGTTGGAACACCAAGAAATGGTTTTAAACCCAATATTGATGGCTCTTTTACTTCTGATATATTAGAGGGGGAGGTTTTCTTGGACTATAAAAGACCAGTGTTAGTTACTTTTAGTAGATTCTATGGATGAAGTGACTCTCTTATGTAATAGAAAAATGATTTACTCAATGGCCTAGAGATATAGATCACCTATAACATTTCCATTATTGAAATTTAAATTAACTCTTTGGTTTTTAGAAACACCCTCAAAATAAGTTATGATCCCCCCTATTCCATTGTTTATCTCATCCAGATAGGTAGGATTCTCATTGGTTAAAAATGTTTGAACCATATATAGTGTGAATGTAATTAGTTTTCAAACCATATCACCTAAAATGGTAATCATATTAATATCTATATAATTTTTTGTAGTTTCCCCCTGAGTGTATTGATTTTTTAATAGAATATAAACTTGGTCATCATTACATCACGACTCTTTGAATTGTTGGTTACATTATCACCATGATTAGAAAAATTATTCCAAATTATATGATGAAGACGGTTGTTTCATGAATCAGATTATTTTTCTAGGGAATCATTACATGATCAATGTAGACACATTCAAGGGTGGAGAGTGATCAGGGTTGACATGTTAGAGGGCTGTCGTGTGATTTGATATAATATTTTGGATGACTTCACAAGGCATGGATAACATTGTTGGAGGAATTAATGTGACATTTATTACATGTATGGTGGCCTTTATGGGACATGGAGTACATATATAGTGGCCAACAGATGACTTGGATATTGTGTCTAGAGTTTATTTCATTACTTGGCTGATATGTCTGGATGTTATCGTATAATCCGGATGATACTTCTAGAGGCCTTCACATGACATGTACAACATGTGTTTAAGAATTTTCATGACATGGGTTCCATTTATGAATGTTATCATATAATTTGGATGATATTTTTAGGTGATGTCACATGACATGGCTGGTATGTCTAGGAACTGTCACATGATCTGGATAGGTCATACGAAGTAGCTGATTCCTTCGCATGAAATCAACATATCCATAATAACATAAGTATTCCATATTTTTCATCATTTACACCATAAATTCCTCAATTCATGTCTGGAATTATCTAGTAATGATCTTTCAAAATCATTTCTAAAAAATATAATTCTTCACCTAACTAAATTGGAACACTAGGAGCCCGTTATATGATCAATAGAGTGGTCAAGTTATGCACATATTCATGTTTCATAAACCCTTAAGACATTAATAATATTTACCTAGTATAATAACATTGTGATTGTTTGTATTTCCTCACCAATAATTTGAACTTATCTTCTATGCTCGAGTGTGTGTCTTTTTTGTGTCGAGGGGGAGGAATATTTATGCCTCACCACTTCAGTTCTATGTCACCTTTCACATTTATATATCACATGTATGGTCTTGAGTTTTTGTAGGGTACATAGTATCATTATCCATACATTATATTTCCATGGGTCATCCATAGGGTCATCTTTATGACCTATAATAAATAATTTCTATGAGATCACTCCGGAATCCCCAAATTTATTAAACTCGTGACTTGTCAATGAAGGATTGTATGATAAAATAAACATGTCCAAGGGACTTCACAAAACTAAGATGAAATTTATTATAGTCTTCTCATGATCATGATTCTTTCTAAAAAGTATTTCATGTGATCGAGGGAGACTTATATAGGGCCCTTCATGAGATAAATTTGGCTTGTCAGAGTTCCTTTTTGAGATAAAACTAGCATGTCGAAGGGCCTATGCATGATCAATGGTGATCACATGAGGCATATAACCATTTTCATGTGAAAAAATAACTTTTCCTCTCACGAGTTATGAAAATATTATATTTTATATTATTTTTCGTATGAGAATTTTATATTTTCCACATTGGTTTCCCGTTCGGGCATGACATGATCAATAATCGATCCTGTGATGATGTTTGAGAACTTTAATTGATAGTAGATCATATTTTATATGGTGTGATACATGATCAATGATGCATGTTGTGAAAACATTTTATTATTTCCACAAATAGTATCCCCTCTTATATGTGGTGCCTCATATGATCAGTGATGGATATTGTGAAGATGTGTGATGATTTTCATGGATAGTCTCTCAAATTGTCTATGGTTTATCATGTTATTATTTATTGATCTTGCAGTGTCATGTGTGAATTTTTAGGGATAGTTTCCCCATTTTATATGGATTTGGAGGGCTGTCACATGATTGAATGGATGTGTCTGAGGGAATTTTCCGGATGTAGGTGTCATACCTAAAGGATTTCACAAGGAATGGTCGATAAACATATAGGGATCTCATGTGATCATTGAACTAATAATGTGAGTGAAATGTTCCCTTTTTCGGAAAATCAATGTAACCATGATCCTATAAAACCTATACCTTTTTTATGTTTTATTCATTATTTTAAAGAATATCTTAATTTTCAGATTGATTTCCCTCAGGGTGTCAAATGGTCAATAATGGATGTCAGGAGGACTAATGAGCATCATCATTGATTGCCACTGTACATTTTTGTGTTGTGTTGCATGATAAAATATACATGTAAAGGGGCCTCTGCAATATTGTGATGACATGTTTGGGAGTCTTCATGGGTTTAAGATATCTGTTGAAGAGGATTATTCATGATCAAGGGACACATGTCTGGGTCCCATAATGAGATGAAGATGGTTTGTTGGAGGGCCGTTTTGAGATTAATATGGCATGTTAAAGGGCCTATGCATGATTATTAGTGATCACATGAGGCATGTAACACCTTCACATAAATATAATGTAACTTTTCCTTTCACGATTCTTCCACCTTTTCTAGATTTTATTCTTTATTTTAAAATACATAATGTTGTTTCCCCTTAAATTTCCATATGGAATCACATGATAAATAATGGATATCACGATGGTGTGCGAGAATAATCATGGATTTTCAGCACACTAATCTTTAGATCCATAGGGGCGTCACAAGATAGAAATGATGTATTTGAGGGCTATTTCATGATGAAGGTGACATATCAATAAACTATCGTAATATTTATGGAACTCATCTAGCTTGTTATTGGGGCTTCTCATGATCATCCACTTTTAACATGAAGCACATGACACATCTGTGTGACCTTCCCAGGGTCATGTGATTTCATTTATAATTGGGGGTCAAAAAATACACGTAACCAAGATAATTGATCATTACATATTCATGATTCTCCTTAAATCCTTTATAAGAGAAAATAATACATATTATAAAAGTATTTATCCAAAACTAGAATTACATAAAAAAATTACCCCTATCAAAAGAATGATCCACTAGGGAAAGGACTCAGTTATGAAGAAATTAATTGCTTTCCTGATTCCCAAGGGGTTCAAATAGTTAGTGATTATAGTGGATTTTGGTCTTCTAGGTGACCGTTGGTATTCTGTGGAGTGTCCAATAAACAGGGGAGTGATGGGGCTGCTCATTCCACTGGTAAATCAGGCTTCAGATATCTTGTGATCTCTTTATCTCATGTGACTTATTTCCCATACCTCATCGCAAGAAAAATCTTGCAGGACCACTTCATGAGATTTGATTGTGTGATTTCACCACTTGACTTTCTCATGTGACTACTATGTCTCATTACATGATCAATCGATCAATGTCTTAATCAATGGTAATTTCTTATGGTTGTGGTACACATATTTGTCTGTTGGGCTATGTGATTCACTTTATGTCTTCCAATGTCACTTTTTAATTTGATCACATTATCATTTTTCAACTTTCATGACCTCTATATAGTCACTAGATTAGAAGTGTCAAAATAAAATCACACGATCATAAGGTGATACAAGGGTTGGATGATCATGAGACTCATAAGGGGTTATGTGACCATGAATCCATGTATGGGTCACCAGATTATTTTGATACAACCCATGATACACATTTTATTATTCTATTCCCCCTTTTAAGGATGGTAATTCCTCTCATGTATCCTTAATATTATTATACACCTGGATTCCACATCATAGTCATCTTCTAATGCAGTTGGCTAGATGGATATGATTAATGGGAATAAAAATGATGACCCTTTTTATTATCTGATAATGATGAATTGAAGGGTATCATCTTCACTAAACTTCAGAACTACCCTCTTTCACACCGACTACCATTGTATGGATTCGTTCTCATGGATGATACATCCATTCCTTCAACTGGATATAATATTCCATCTCATTTTCTATAATCTTTTATTTATTATATTGAAAAAAATATTTCTAAAGGAACCCAATAAGTTTTGGCACCACTCCGTGGGCTATCCCACATGATGGATAATTCCCCTTGGGGTCCAGATGGTTGCGATATTTCCCTTCAACCAATTTTCGATATATATGCAAAAATAATTGTTTCATCTTTCAATAATCAGTGAAGTGGCCAGATCTCAACATAGGAATTGCGAAAAAGATTCAAAATTGCTGATGAATTTCCATGGACATTCTGGGATAGAAATAGTTTCTCATAATTCCATTATTAGTTAATCACTATTTGTCTATATAAATCAATATGGATTTCTTCGTTTTTTCATATATGATCCATTAGAACATCTTAAAGAGATGATTATCCATTTGTGTCTTGACACTAACTATTTTCATTTGTCTCTTGACGAATTAGGGATTAGCCTCTAGTATATTTACCAGTTGAGAGTAATACCTCTTTTTTGGGAGATATATGAAAAATTCATTCCTCCTGTATATTTTTAGGGTGACCCAACACAAACTCCAACATTGGAAAGGGACATGAGCACCATCAAGATGGTGATGTTATAGAAGTAGCTGACCTAGGATCACTCATTTCCTTCAATGAGTTGATCAATATTTTTCATTACCATAATAGGACTATGAAAGTCACTATACACCCTCATTGATCTTCTTATTAAAAATCTCAGGAAAACACAGGCTCTTATTGGGCTATTCTGGAAGCTCAAGAGGAAAAAACATGGGGTTATCAGGTGTGACTAGAGGTATCCCAAAGCATGGTTTGGGGCTTATCTGGGTGATGTATTGAATCAACTGGACTATCATTTGGACAAGCATTGTGCTTTACCAAAACCCATATTTCATTCAGTAATGGAGTTGATTTAGGAATTTGGGGAGTCTCCAATGAAGTGATATCTTCATAGTGATGAACTTACCATTAGTGGGATAGAGTTTTATAAGGAGGATATACCTTCGATACTACTGGAAAAACATGAAATGATTGGGAGGATAGGACATTCCAATTATTCTTTGGCTTCTTTTTAGGCACATCCAAATCTTTATTCAATATATTAAATGTATATATACACTCCATCAACCATTTCTCATTATGATGTACCCACTCTAGTGGTTTCATAAAATAAAGAACCATGAATTCCAGTCTTGTATAAAATTCATACCCTAATCGTTGAGATTCCTATGGAAGATTTTAATGGCCATGTGGAATGGATTAAATAAATAATTTTAAATTTGGGGAAGGTGGTTTTCATTTTCAACTATTATATGATATCATATTGCAGATTATTCTTGCATGGGAATAAGTATCCAATAGTGAGAAGGACCAAACCATATTTGATGAAAAATGTTCACTATTCCATTCAATAAGGGAAACATCAGAGGTTCTTGAGAAAAGAAAACAAAAATCCTATTATCTACACACTAAGATGGATCTATTGACCGCCTAAATAGTAGAATAAAAAGAAGAAATACCTAGAACAAGATTCTATATTTTGACACAATCAACTTTATTAGTGACTATTCATAAAGGATACAAAGTGTTATTATCTTTAACCAAGAATCATTGTACTCAAGTAGCATAACAATAAATAGAATGGGAGACACTTTGGTTCTCAATTAATACCTTCCACCAACCTTTTGGTGGTTTAGAAAACAATAATAATCAAATTTTATTGTGATCTGGATAAGGGTGTAAATGTTTTTCACTCTTTATTTTTGTTTTTTTGAAACATTAGGAGAGAATCCAGAATGTGGGGACTCCTTTTTATTTCTCAAATTATTAATGAATAAATCATTTAAACCTTACATTTCATTTTACATCTTTCTTTCATTCATGATGTGCTTTAAATTCCATTTAATTGACATTATATGGATCATCAAAGTTTTCTATCTTTTTAATAATACCATGTAAACCCAAATGCATAAAATTTAATGCTTGATTCACAAAATAATTCCTTCTAGAACTTCTCATGAATTCTTACTAACATGATACTCCTATTTGATGTATCTACTATAGTGAAATCAAGATCACCTGGATTAAAACGATCATTTGGGTATATAGATCTTTGAGAGAAGGGTTATATATGTTTTTATTAATTAAATAAATTTAGTGAGAGTAGATTGATTTTTTCTTGGGACATATTGATCCTTACAAGATATGTATCATTTTTATTACACAATATTTTTTTATGTTTCATATGATTAATTCTTATTATGAGTGGACATGGGTTTTTCTTTGGATTCCCTCTTTTGGGTTTTTGTCTTAACATGTTATGTGTCTTTTTGATTTCATAAGTTCTCAATATTTCATGAATCAGACACATCAAAAGGCCAGTGAGAAAATAATTTATTTTTTTCTAAGGCTCTATTTACAAGTTTTCATCCTAGATATCATTTTTAATGTTTCAATTAGATGATTAAGGTATTAAAAATTATATTATTTTTGTGTGGTAGTTTAGGGTCATTCATCCTAGGCTATCTACTATTGTATTTTTTTGTCCTTTTAGATCAAACCTTCTTATAGTTTAGTTTAATGTCATCAAAATAAATTCTTCTACTACTTTTAGTGAAGAATGGGTACTAATAAATGGTTATATAACCTTTCATCCTGAAAAAATGGTGCTGATGAATCGATTCTAAACCCTACATTATTAATTGATATTCTGAATAATGAATGTTCACAAACTGTTTTGGTACCCTATGTTCTTGTACAAAATATATTGGATGAATTTAAACGATCGTTTGTGGAACCATTCATCCTAATTGAGATATTTTTGGATTTATGGTGAAATATCAAGGATGTAGAGTCTACATTGACAGTTATAATATTGGTTCTGTAATTCATAACACCGATGTTTTCATCAATGAATATGGAATGGGGAAGACATATTGGGGATGAACTAAAACAACCTATGGTGTTACTGGGTTCACAAGTGTTAGAGGTTCTTTCCAAAATAGATGAGAACCATCTAGTTGGTGGGTTAGAGGCCCTTATGAATGATCCCATAGGTCTTACAGACAAGGTCAAGAAAATGAGAACCGTTCTCTTTTCTAAGGGATATAAATGATTTATAAAGACTCAAAATTACGTACAATGAAGATCGAAGTAGAGATAATGATATAAAAGAAGGGTTATAAAACCCTATGATATTTTAGTTCCATGTTATGAAGATCATACAATATTTTATGTGGGATTGAGTCATGTGGTGTGGGTCATGAAATTTTTTAGCAATGGAATATCTCATTCATGATTAGAGAAAGGGTATAATAAAATGTTACCTAAAATTGTGGATACCAAATCTTATTGAATAATCCATTTATTATGATTATAAATAATAGTCTAAGAATATATGATTTTACTATATGTGGATACAGGTTTGAATAGTTCAACTATTTGTAACGGAGAAAGCTGATATTCCCTACAGTAAGGATAGTAACTGATGGATATATTGGGTTGGGGGGGTGGGGGCACTCTGGGACCAATCATCCTCTAGGAACAATCACATTGGTAGGGTATTAATGCTATAATCAGTCCTAGATGGGTAATTTTACATTATTAAATCCATTTTATATGATTTCTATATGAAATAACCAAGTGATTGGGAGCCCAAGGTATATGAGGTTCAAAGGGAATGATACCAACTCAAGGAATTGGTTGTATTATCTCAGAATTCAAAGAAATGAATGTTTATTATAGAAAATGTAATATTCAAGAGGGTTAAATCACACTAAAATTTATGTCACCACCTCGTGAACATGTTATCATGGTGACGATATTTGAAACATGATTACTCGAAGCTTTTCTTGGACTAATGGGTCTAGAGAGAAAAGACATTATTTTACTAGGGACTTAAGGTGGGCCCTATGATGATTAATACTTGTTTATTTATGAGCTATCTTTTCCCTTAACACTAGAAATGAATATCTTACTAAGCAGAGACTTTAATTTTTACGAGGCCTCCCTTAGCGGGTTTCCAACTTATCATTTTTTATTTCTATGACACTAGAAGTTTAGGGTATTGTGATTTACACCATCAAAGGATAAATATTAAGGTGTGAACGTTTGACCAAAGTTTATGAATTTTAATTTTATATTGCACGTAGAACTTGTATAAGGATAATTTCTAAAAATTCACCTAACTCAGATATCTAGAGTCAGGATTACTTTGAAATCCTTTTAAGAGGAAGATGAAAATAAGGTAGATCATTGATCATGGTTCTCATGTCATGAGTAATGGTATGAGATAATCATGATAAAATGATCATGAATCACTATAAGTGTAATAGGTACACTATAATTATTTCAAGGCCAATTAGAATTAGAAAGAAATTATTATAGGGCCACGATTCCACTAGTTGGGGTTTACAAGGACCTTAAATTGATCTGCCTCAAACATGGTCAAATAAATTGACTTTTCTACTTTTTAGGACAATAAATGGTTTGTGGAAACAAGGGGCACTCAAGACATAAAGTGTGAGTTATGTGTAGAGGGACATGAAAAGATGATGAAAGAACATTGAATTATTGGTAATAGGGGTCATTCTCTTGTGGTGGTTTGATAAGGAATGATAATGTGATATTGTCTTCACATTTTAATGTCATGTAGTAGGGATGTATTTGTGATGTATCTTAACATCATGCGACAAGGAAAACTTCTTTCCAGTTTAATGCCATTCCATAAGGATAAAGGAACTGAAATAAATTTTTACAATATATACTTGGAGATACATTTCACTGGTATGGGGAATTTTTATATAGGAAACATCTTTTATCCAAGAAGAGGCTTGTTAATGAGTAGCCATATGTTGGTTCCCTTTTTGCATAGATTTGTCTCATGCTAAAGCATGCCATTTGTAGATATTAATCTGACATAGGTAGAGTGAGACTATATGAATCAACTAAGGTGAAACTTATATAGATCAATATTACATTTTGGGATAGATAATTTCTATACTTCAATCTATTTTGGAGGCAAACAATTCACATATATCACATCATCATAGATATGATGACTCGATCTATTAAAATTTAGTTCTTATAGGTTACACCATATTTCATTGGGTGTATTGTCATGAAACCATAAAATTTTCATGAAGAATAATTTCATGCGACTAGGACATGGTCATTACCTTTTATTTAGTGTGAATAGGACATGGTTTCCTATTCAAGTTACATCTCAACTGTGTTGGTTAGAGTGAATTACAGGGTACCCCAAGCTCACATGATCTATTCATGGTGTGAGAAACATGGGATAATTGTGTATTAGATTAAAGTAAATTAGAGTACACTAAAAAGAATATAACTCCCCAAGATTTTGTGAAATATGTTTTTCTTGAATTAATTTAATCTTATCAAAATTTTGGATTTCATGCAACACTGAATATAGATTGTGTTATATGAAAGAAAAAAGTTATTATTTATTTTTACGAAAAAATGTATATCCTAAACTACAAACAACATATACAATAGATTTCAATAAATGAAACACTATGGTTTTTTATATTTCACACAATGCTGAGTTACTTCAATAGCTTGTGTAACATGCACGACTGAGTTTTACCGAAATAAAATATACTATTAACATTTTGATTAAATTATTTACATAGTAATGGCATGTCCATTTGAATGGAAGTTATGAATAAGGTTAAATAAATTAATAAAATTGGGTTTAAACATGTATATAAAATTTATTTTTTGTTAAGGAATTTGTTAGAAATGAAAGTAATAACTATTTGAAAATAATGAAATAGATTTTCTAAGACAACTATTTTTCTCCATACAATCACATTTTATCTCAAAAAACTAAACAAACTAGTATTGATAAATGTTTTTAACAAAATTTATATATCATATACTAGATAATTTTTTTGAGACTCATCTCATAGATTTTATAGGTATAAAATAATAATAAATCCAATTTTATGAATAAAACTTTATATTTGTATGAAAGAAGATTTTACTTCCCTTTAATGGAAAAAAAATTTTAAATAAAAGTATGTCAACTTTATAAATTCTATTTGAAAAAAACTTATCTTTCAGAATGTGTAATGTGAAAATTATCATAGCGTGAATTTTTGGTACTTTTCAGAAATATTTTATTTTTTAGATGAATAGTAAAATAGCACTAAATTTTAATTGAAAACTTTTTTTCCAGATAATTTATTTATATAGTAAATTATATATAAATTTGGATTTAATTTATAATTAGTTCAATTGAAAATACATTAATTCAATATTGCTCATTGGATACTATTTCTCATTTAAATTGGATATAAAAACGTTTCAATATTTTTTATGTTTTCACTCAAAAACATATCGTCTCATCCCGAATGTACAAATAATTTTAAATTTATTTCAACCAATGCTATGATTAAAATTTGGGAAAATGGATTAAATATTTGTAATCAGAATAATATATAATTTAAAATAATGGAAAATTAGTTTTTTACCAAAAACATTAGGGAATGTTATCAAAATTAAGTACCCTGATAAAGAAAAAAACGAGTTTAATTAATGACTAAACATAGAATATAAGGTATTAAAATGTGCCTAAACTTGTATAAAAATTATTGGATATCCAAATTTAGACCATTACACCTATAAGTATGTATATTGGTCTATTTTCAACCCTTTTTTGAAAATTAAAATGCTGGGAGAACTCAAATCATTTCAAGAATACCCAATGTGTCCTTTTCCCGATTATAAAAGGCCTCCTCTACCCCTATATTCACACATATGATGACCTTTGTATAAAATATAAATTTACCTCTTCCCAAAATACATTCATTCATACTATATGCCTCACATTGGATATAGAGTAAACCAATGACTCCCTTCGGTGCAAACCAAAACGAGTCACCTTAAAAACATGTAACATTCTTCAACGTGCATTTCTATTTTATTTATTTCTACACCAATTCTGTTATTATTAATAAATTATAATATAATATCATAATTTTCCCAAATATAATTATATTTATTTATTATATTTCTTCTACCTACACCTACACAAAATTCAATCAAATGGGTAATGATCTTACTGTTTGTGTGTACTGCAGGCTACAGCCTCGAGAAACAATGTCATTTTTTCCTTTACACTCTATCATGGTTTAAAATTATTATGTAAATACTATTTTTATTATATATATATGTTGTATTTATTCCTCTTAAATTATTATATAATACATACTTTCATGCTTTCCAATTTGTGAAAATACGATAACTTCATTTGGGGATGTATAGACTACTGCCTCCTCAAAGTGATGTGATTCGTTCACAATATACATGGAATGTATTAAATATTGGTTAAGTAAAAATATCTAATATAAGTGGAATTATAATTATACTATAATTATAATATATAAGTCATTTACTTTCTTTCTTTCAATAAAACCATAAAATTGAAATAGCCTTCAAGCATATGTATGACCCATCATCTCCATGAATAGTGTATTGAATTTCATATTTATATCATTTATAGATTATTAAAAATACATATATAATTAATATTAATAATATTAATATCATTTTATACAATCTTGAAATATTTATATCATTATATTATGAATAGGATCAAGAATAGCAAGTCAAAACAATTACGAAACATTAAGCAGTTATTACCCAAAAAATAACATTAACACATAATTGTTAATAAATGGGTAACATAAAGTAATAACAAAATAATATATTTTATTATATATAAGAATGTGTTTATTTGTTAAATTCATAATAAAAATTTATTTATTAGACATTATTTTTGAATGTGTGTGAATAATGTCAAGACTTAAGGTAATGGTTTTCTCGCCCCACTTTTATTTCCATTAGACATATAACTTATTCACCACTCATTTCTATTATGTGGTGTATAAATACATACTATTAGGATATTATAATATTATTTAACATAAATTTGTGGTTAATTACATATCCATTTTATTATTTTTCTTTCATGGGGTTTATGGTTCAAAAGTCACCAAATTGGTAAAGTAATTTTGTCTTAATTTCCCATCTCTGAGATACATGCCATGTTATTCACCTATTTTATTCTATGTGGTATATAAACAACCCTTTGAAATGGTCTATAATGAATTTAATTTTTTGGGGGTATTTTAATCATCATGTAATGTTATTCGTTCATGGGGATTATGATTTAATGTTACCAAAGTGGTAGGAGTTTATTGCTACAATCTCATCGTTTATCAGGATTATTTATGATTATGCTTCCATTGATGAAATAAAATAATACAACTATTAATAACTACAAATAACTTAATTATACTCAATTTATTAAATAAAAATTAAACTAATATTTCAATTTCTTCATTCTTCGGAACATATGATAAATACGAATGTGTTTCTAAGAAAAATTGACATTATCTCTCTCTTCAGTTGGAAATCAGTGTTCTTTCAAAAAACAAAATTCTAATAAAATATTTTAAATAATGTGTTAATATTATCCTATGGGTTTAAAAGAAAAAATACCCATTTTTTCCTTTTTAAAAAATCGTTTTTAAAAAGGAATCATCATGTTGTTTTCCAATCGAGGCACAGTTCTAAAAATTTTATGGTGTAGAAGTAATGTTCGACAAGTACCGATTTATCCACTATTATAACAATAATTTAATTTAAGATTGTTTTATATGTTTTCAAGGTAATTTTAAAATTAAAAGGACTTAAATTTTTTTTATGCTGAATATGTTTGTTAAAATATTTTCAAATATTCTTTTATATGTTTTCAAAATGTTGTTTTGAAAGAAAAGGATCTTAATAATTTCAATGACTATTTTAAATGTTTTAAAATTTGTTTTCAAAGAAAATGGTTTTCCAAATGTCATATGTTTTATAAAATAGTATTTCAAAGTATAAAGGGTATTTTACTCCATAAATGTTTTAAATTATTTTAAAATTATATTTCATATGTATTTAATAAAGTACATGAAAAAATACGTGTCATTACATACACAATAGATGAACTATTTAAATCATATATAGATAACTAATATGTTCTTGACTCTCTACATATATATTTACATGTTGTATGAATATATCACATGTCATTCACATTTATAGATGAGAACATCACATTCCCCTCACCTAACTAAAAAGAACATTATATGTATTATCTTTGTATGAACATAAACAACCATAGTATATATCAATAGAGGGATTAGGTGTTATACTCATCATATGGGAGGAACAATACCATCTTTTTTAAGACCCAATCAATGAAATTATGAAAAACAAACCCAACCACCTGAGAATTAGGCAAATATGAAGGATAGCATAAAAATGTTATAAAAGTATGAAGCTTATTATGCAAGGTATCTCACCACCAATAGGTATTGTAAAATGAAAATATGAACAATAAACCCCTATTATATAAATAAAACAGTGTATAAAACTCCATGTGATACACTTCATTGGTCATTCTACGTATAAATTTCATTTTGGGCCTAATGAGAATATTTTATATCCTAGAAAATGAATCTAACTCATTCCAATTGTAATATTTCATCACTACCTAAAGTATTCCATGGAAAAAATTGGATATGAATTATTTAAATTTATACATTGAGAGGTAAGATATCATTTTACTGTACAAAACTATTTACGTCAAAATATGATTTGTGGTTCCACGTTTTTGGAGACACGGTGATCATTGCCAATAACAATTTAGTATCTTTTCCTTTTTAAGATCTCACATTGGGTTCACCATTTTCATCTTTCATAGAAACTGCCAATAACACCCACATCCATAACAAGCTAATGAACTGATTTCTCATTGTAGAATGTCGATTAGTGTTTCAAAACCAATGAAAATTAGGAAATCACATTGGTTGAGAATATGTGAGTGCAAGATTCCACCTTGGGTGGGGGGTGTTACCTTCTTTAAGAATCAATTATATATTTAAGAGATGATAATTACTCTCTTCCAAATCCCTATATAGGACATGTTTCAATATTAAAATGATTGATTTTTGAATCCTTTTTCAATTAAATAGTGTTCTATTAATTGGACCATTATATGTATCAACATTTCTCCATCCGTTTCCTACTATTGTTTGAGAATGGGTAAAAAAAATTTAGATTAAAGATTTATATCCTAGAACTAGACAGTTTAATGCAAACTAGAAAGGTGATTGGTATTTTAAATATGGGATTGAACCACCATGATGTGTCCAATGTATTATACATATAATAGAAATCAAAACCCCACATATATTGTTTATGTCCAGGATGTGTAAATTAACATCACATGGAAAGGACATATTTGAGGATGCTAGGCACAAAGTATGGATCTCAATCCTTAAGAAGGATTCTTACATATCCTTCTAAAAATAGGAATTAGATCCCTCATAGTGTGATCTACCATAGGATTTTACAATATGGGAATTCCTTCAATACTTATACTATGGTGGATTCCCTTGTATGGGGAAGTTGTATCATTCCATTGATTAGGGATTACACACTAATGTTTCCCTATATGGGTGAAATTTAGGATGTGAGTGATATGACAATTGAAAATTCGCAAACCCATCTGAGTAATGGTCATTTCGAATTACAAGTAATAGTAAGTGATCGTACTCATCACATGTGGATATATGACTTATGAACTAGGAAGGTCCTAATGTCGTATTTTATATAGATCATGGTCCTTAGAAAAAAATCCTATGTATCTCATTTATATAATGAATCATATTCATCATAGTTTAATATAGCTTCGAAATCCACTAACGAATGAGGACGAATAATAAACTTGTAGGAATGTTTGGGTCCCAATAGTTAGAGTGTTTGAAATATGGGTGAAAATATATTAAGGTGGATTCTTAATTAGTGATCATTCTTTAAGAATAAATCCCACACATCCTATTTAGAGACGAATCTGAGTCCCCAAAGTTGAATTGTTTATTTTCTCGTGTGTCTTTAAATCAAAGATGACATGCCCTAGGATGTCTTTCAAACACGTCATTGGTATATGTTTGACACGCATAGAGTGCTTGGATGAAATAATTTTACTGTACATTTGATAAGGTTGGCATATATGAAGGTTCTTCACCTGATCAAGCTAACATGTTGATGGACTATTACATGGTCATATTAACTTGTCAATGGGACACCACATGATAAGGATTACCTGTACAATGTGTTTTCATGTTTGAAGAAGACATGTTATTGGTACAGTTTCTTCAAATATGTGAAATGTATAATATATGGGGACTCTAGTATTATGAGTATCTCCATTATGGATAAAGACTCCATTATCAAGCTACTATCTATACTCATTCAATATATAAGGATATTCGTTCTTATATCCATGATTCTTTTTAATGGAATATATCATAAATTTTTATAGATGAAATCCTTCTCTTGATTAGTGATAATAGGGGATCACTTTGGGGAATCAACGAAATTTTTGAGGAATATAGAAAATGGATCTGCAACACATCAGATATTAGAAGGAAAGTGTGTATATTAGAAATATGTATTCATATCACTAAGCCAATATTATAGGAAACTACTGAATTTTAATAGGAAACTCCTTACTACGGATTGCCTAAGAGTATTGATATCTCTTAGAGGCCTTTGAATTCATCATTTTGAGAATATGGTTGAAGCAATTACTGGATGAATAAATAAATGGAGGTTTCATTTCTTATCCATAATGGGATGAATTTCATTGGCTAGTGGTGTTATCACATCCACTCAGATGCATGAACTCTCTGTTCTCAAAAGCCCAAAAATTGTGAACAGTTAAATTGAAAAAATTATGAAATTTATCACTTGGGATAATAACTTGGACGACCATTGTCAGTGGGAATCGTTGGCTAGAATGGCCAAAACGATTGATCCAAGAGGTATTGGTATCATATTTGTGGTTGATTCCATGAAAATCCTTCAATACAATTTCACTTGGGAGGTATTGAAAGGGTGATATATTATGGTAAAGCTTATTGCTTTGAAGTATGGATCTGATTGAAGAAATCCATGTGGGAATGTATATAGACTTTCGAAATTTTTTTGGGAGAATCTTATAGTTCATAAAAGTCAATATTGATGGATTTTTAGTCATGGTGATATCATCTACAAGAAAGATAATTGAGTGGGAGTCACCCATGGTTTTCTGAGATGTCCAACAACTGACATATCTGTTTTCCATGATTATGCATTTTAGACATGAATCATGGCCACACTCATCCATCTTCACTATGAAAACATCATCAACATCATCTTGTGATCTTGATAGGAAGGAATTTTGTTCACTGGGAATTCATTGGGGGTATTTCTCATTAAAGGACCACTATATGTCCTTTTAATCAATACTCGATGAAGGTATATATAATAATTTTTGGTTCATGGACATTCTGATCAAGTAGACTTTTATTATTTGGTGGATTCAAGATCAGGAAATCCTTATGTTTTATGAAATATATCATAAATTCATTTATCTAATTTCAAATTTATTATTCTATCGTAGTTACAATGAAGAAACAACTGATTATTTATTTTTTTTTCTCGTGATTGGGAAATAGTTGTGTTGAGAAAATTTAGGAACCAAATTTGAATTAATCTTTATGATTGATATGTAAATAGTTTTATTCAATCAAATTTGTAAGGATTGTAGGTGGATGGTCTATATCATCAGAATATACCCATTATTATGTCTTTAATATGCTGTAGAATCTATACCACCATAAAAAAGCGTTGCTGGAAGGCAATTAAAGATCAAGTGTATCCATTAAAACAGAATCTAGGTGACCTACAGTTTAACTTGGTTCACTCTTGAGACAATCGAACAAATAAAATTCCCTGAGGATGGTCATGGGTGGCTGAATACCTATGTCTATATCACATTGGGTGCCTCGTCCTAGTAGGTGGTTTTGTAGGAACACCAAGAAATGGTTTTAAACCCAATATTGATGGCTCTTTTACTTCTGATATATTAGAGGGGGAGGTTTTCTTGGACTATAAAAGACCAGTGTTAGTTACTTTTAGTAGATTCTATGGATGAAGTGACTCTCTTATGTAATAGAAAAATGATTTACTCAATGGCCTAGAGATATAGATCACCTATAACATTTCCATTATTGAAATTTAAATTAACTCTTTGGTTTTTAGAAACACCCTCAAAATAAGTTATGATCCCCCCTATTCCATTATTTATCTCATCCAGATAGGTAGGATTCTCATTGGTTAAAAACGTTTGAACCATATATAGTGTGAATGTAATTAGTTTTCAAACCATATCACCTAAAATGGTAATCATATTAATATCTATATAATTTTTTGTAGTTTCCCCCTGAGTGTATTGATTTTTTAATAGAATATAAACTTGGTCATCATTACATCACGACTCTTTGAATTGTTGGTTACATTATCACCATGATTAGAAAAATTATTCCAAATTATATGATGAAGACGGTTGTTTCATGAATCAGATGATTTTTCTAGGGAATCATTACATGATCAATGTAGACACATTCAAGGGTGGAAAGTGATCAGGGTTGACATGTTAGAGGGCTGTCGTGTGATTTGATATAATATTTTGGATGACTTCACAAGGCATGGATAACATTGTTGGAGGAATTAATGTGACATTTATTACATGTATGGTGGCCTTTATGGGACATGGATTACATATATAGTGGCCAACAGATGACTTGGATATTGTGTCTAGAGTTTATTTCATTACTTGGCTGATATGTCTGGATGTTATCGTATAATCAGGATGATACTTCTAGAGGCCTTCACATGACATGTACAACATGTGTTTAGGAATTTTCATGACATGGGTTCCATTTATGAATGTTATCATATAATTTGGATGATATTTTTAGGTGATGTCACATGACATGGCTGGTATGTCTAGGAACTGTCACATGATCTGGATAGGTCATACGAAGTAGCTGATTCCTTCGCATGAAATCAACATATCCATAATAACATAAGTATTCCATATTTTTCATCATTTACTACATAAATTCCTCAATTCATTTCTGGAATTATCTAGTAATGATCTTTCAAAATCATTTCTAAAAAATATAATTCTTCACATAACTAAATTGGAACACTAGGAGCCCGTTATATGATCAATAGAGTGGTCAAGTTATGCACATATTCATGTTTCTTAAACCCTTAAGACATTAATAATATTTACCTAGTATAATAACATTGTGATTGTTTGTATTTCCTCACCAATAAATTGATTCTATCTTCTATGCTCGAGTGTGTGTCTTTTTTGTGTCGAGGGGGAGGAATTTTTATGCCTCACCACTTCAGTTCTATGTCACCTTTCACATTTATATATCACATGTATGGTCTTGAGTTTTTGTAGGGTACATCGTATCATTATCCATACATTATATTTCCATGGGTCATCCATAGGGTCATCTTTATGACCTATAATAAATAATTTCTATGAGATCACTCCGGAATCCCCAAATTTATTAAACCGGCGACTTGTCAATGAAGGATTGTATGATAAAATAAACATGTCAAAGGGACTTCACAAAACTAAGATGAAATTTATTATAGTCTTCTCATGATCATGATTCTTTCTAAAAAGTATTTCATGTGATCGAGGGAGACTTATATAGGGCCCTTCATGAGATAAATTTGGCTTGTCAGAGTTCCTTTTTGAGATAAAACTAGCATGTCGAAGGGCCTATGCATGATCAATGGTGATCACATGAGGCATATAACCATTTTCATGTGAAAAAATAACTTTTCCTCTCACAAGTTATGAAAATTTTATATTTTATATTATTTTTCGTATGAGAATTTTATATTTTCCCCATTGGTTGCCCGTTCGGGCATGACATGATCAATAATCGATCCTGTGATGATGTTTGAGAACTTTAATTGATAGTAGATCATATTTTATATGGTGTGATACATGATCAATGATGCATGTTGTGAAAACATTTTATTATTTCCACAAATAGTATCCCCTCTTATATGTGGTGCCTCATATGATCAGTGATGGATATTGTGAAGATGTGTGGTGATTTTCATGGATAGTCTCTCAAATTGTCTATGGTTTATCATGTTATTATTTATTGATCTTGCAGTGTCATGTGTGAATTTTTAGGGATAGTTTCCCCATTTTATATGGATTTGGAGGGGTGTCACATGATTGAATGGATGTGTCTGAGGGAATTTTCCGGATGTAGGTGTCATACCTAAAGGATTTCACAAGGAATGGTCGATAAAAATATAGGGATCTCATGTGATCATTGAACTAATAATGTGAGTGAAATGTTCCCTTTTTCTAAAAATCAATGTAACCATGATCCTATAAAACCTATACCTTTTTTATGTTTTATTCATTATTTTAAAGAATATCTGAATTTTCAGATTGATTTCCCTCAGGGTGTCAAATGGTCAATAATGGATGTCAGGAGGACTAATGAGCGTCATCATTGATTGCCACTGTACATTTTTGTGTTGTGTTGCATGATAAAATATACATGTAAAGGGGCCTCTGCAATATTGTGATGACATGTTTGGGAGTCTTCATGGGTTTAAGATATCTGTTGAAGAGGATTATTCATGATCAAGGGACACATGTCTGGGTCCCATAATGAGATGAAGATGGTTTGTTGGAGGGCCGTTTTGAGATTAATATGGCATGTTAAAGGGCCTATGCATGATTATTAGTGATCACATGAGGCATGTAACACCTTCACATAAAGATAATGTAACTTTTCCTTTCACGATTCTTCCACCTTTTCTAGATTTTATTCTTTATTTTAAAATACATAATGTTGTTTCCCCTTAAATTTCCATATGGAATCACATGATCAATAATGGATATCACGATGGTGTGCGAGAATAATCATGGATTTTCAGCACACTAATCTTTAGATCCATAGGGGCGTCACAAGATAGAAATGATGTATTTGAGGGCTATTTCATGATGAAGATGACATATCAATAAACTATCGTAATATTTAGGGAACTCATCTATCTTGTTATTGGGGCTTCTCATGATCATCCACTTTTAACATGAAGCACATGACACATCTGTATGACCTTCCCAGGGTCATGTGATTTCATTTATAATTGGGGGTCAAAAAATACACGTAACCAAGATAATTGATCATTACATATTCATGATTCTCCTTAAATCCTTTATAAGAGAAAATAATACATATTCTAAAAGTATTTATCCAAAACTAGAATTACATAAAAAAATTACCCCTATCAAAAGAATGATCCACTAGGGAAAGGACTCAGTTATGAAGAAATTAATTGCTTTCCTGAATACCAAGGGGTTCAAATAGTTAGTGATTATAGTGGATTTTGGTCTTCTAGGTGACCGTTGGTATTCTGTGGAGTGTCCAATAAACAGGGGAGTGATGGGGCTGCTCATTCCACTGGTAAATCAGGCTTCAGATATCTTGTGATCTCTTTATCTCATGTGACTTATTTCCCATACCTCATCGCAAGAAAAATCTTGCAGGACCACTTCATGAGATTTGATTGTGTGATTTCACCACTTGACATTCTCATGTGACTACTATGTCTCATTACATGATCAATCGATCAATGTCTTAATCAATGGTAATTTCTTATGGTTGTGGTACACATATTTGTCTGTTGGGCTATGTGATTCACTTTATGTCTTCCAATGTCACTTTTTAATTTGATCACATTATCATTTTTCAACTTTCATGACCTCTATATAGTCACTAGATTAGAAGTGTCAAAATAAAATCACACGATCATAAGGTGATACAAGGGTTGGATGATCATGAGACTCATAAGGGGTTATGTGACCATGAATCCATGTATGGGTCACCAGATTATTTTGATACAACCCATGATACACATTTTATTATTCTAATCCCCCTTTTAAGGATGGTAATTCCTCTCATGTATCCTTAATATTATTATACACCTGGATTCCACATCATAGTCATCTTCTAATGCAGTTGGCTAGATGGATATGATTAATGGGAATAAAAATGATGACCCTTTTTATTATCTGATAATGATGAATTGAAGGGTATCATCTTCACTAAACTTCAGAACTACCCTCTTTCACACCGACTACCATTGTATGGATTCGTTCTCATGGATGATACATCCATTCCTTCAACTAGATATAATATTCCATCTCATTTTCTATAATCTTTTATTTATTATATTGAAAAAAATATTTCTAAAGGAACCCAATAAGTTTTGGCACCACTCCCTGGGCTATCCCACATGTTGGATAATTCCCCTTGGGGTCCAGATGGTTGCGATATTTCCCTTCAACCAATTTTCGATATATATGCAAAAATAATTGTTTCATCTTTCAATAATCAGTGAAGTGGCCAGATCTCAACATAGGAATTGCGAAAAAGATTCAAAATTGCTGATGAATTTCCATGGACATTCTGGGATAGAAATAGTTTCTCATAATTCCATTATTAGTTAATAACTATTTGTCTATATAAATCAATATGGATTTCTTCGTTTTTTCATATATGATCCATTAGAACATCTGAAAGAGATGATTATCCATTTGTGTCTTGACACTAACTATTTTCATTTGTCTCTTGACGAATTAGGGATTAGCCTCTAGTATATTTACCAGTTGAGAGTAATACCTCTTTTTTGGGAGATATATGAAAAATTCATTCCTCCTGTATATTTTTAGGGTGACCCAACACAAACTCCAACATTGGAAATGGACATGAGCACCATCAAGATGGTGATGTTATAGAAGTAGCTGACCTAGGATAACTCATTTCCTTCAATGAGTTGATCAATATTTTTCATTACCATAATAGGACTATGAAAGTCACTATACACCCTCATTGATCTTCTTATTAAAAATCTCAAGAAAACACAGGCTCTTATTGGGCCATTCTGGAAGCTCAAGAGGAAAAAACATGGGGTTATCAGGTGTGACTAGAGGTATCCCAAAGCATGGTTTGGGTCTTATCTGGGTGATGTATTGAATCAACTGGACTATCATTTGGACAAGCATTGTGCTTTACCAAAACCCATATTTCATTCAGTAATGGAGTTGATTTAGGAATTTGGGGAGTCTCCAATGAAGTGATATCTTCATAGTGATGAACTTACCATTAGTGGGATAGAGTTTTATAAGGAGGATATACCTTCGATACTACTGGAAAAACATGAAATGATTGGGAGGATAGGACATTCCAATTATTCTTTGGCTTCTTTTTAGGCACATCCAAATCTTTATTCAATATATTAAATGTATATATACACTCCATCAACCATTTCTCATTATGATGTACCCACTCTAGTGGTTTCATAAAATAAAGAACCATGAATTCCAGTCTTGTATAAAATTCATACCCTAATCGTTGAGATTCCTATGGAAGATTTTAATGGCCAAGTGGAATGGATTAAATAAATACTTTTAAATTTGGGGAAGGTGGTTTTCATTTTCAACTATTATATGATATCATATTGCAGATTATTCTTGCATGGGAATAAGTATCCAATAGTGAGAAGGACCAAACCATATTTGATGAAAAATGTTCACTATTCCATTCAATAAGGGAAACATCAGAGGTTCTTGAGAAAAGAAAACAAAAATACTATTATCTACACACTAAGATGGATCTATTGACCGCCTAAATAGTAGAATAAAAAGAAGAAATACCTAGAACAAGATTCTATATTTTGACACAATCAACTTTATTAGTGACTATTCATAAAGGATACAAAGTGTTATTATCTTTAACCAAGAATCAGTGTACTCAAGTAGCATAACAATAAATAGAATGGGAGACACTTTGGTTCTCAATTAATACCTTCCACCAACCTTTTGGTGGTTTAGAAAACAATGATAATCAAATTTTATTGTGATCTGGATAAGGGTGTAAATGTTTTTCACTCTTTTTTTTTGTTTTTTTGAAACATTAGGAGAGAATCCAGAATGTGGGGACTCCTTTTTATTTCTCAAATTATTAATGAATAAATCATTTAAACCTTACATTTCATTTTACATCTTTCTTTCATTCATGATGTGCTTTAAATTCCATTTAATTGACATTATATGGATCATTAAAGTTTTCTATCTTTTTAATAATACCATGTAAACCCAAATGCATAAAATTTAATGCTTGATTCACAAAATAATTCCTTCTAGAACTTCTCATGAATTCCTACTAACATGATACTCCTATTTGATGTATCTACTATAGTGAAATCAAGATCACCTGGATTAAAACGATCATTTGGGTATATAGATCTTTGAGAGAAGGGTTATATATGTTTTTATTAATTAAATAAATTTAGTGAGAGTAGATTGATTTTTTCTTGGGACATATTGATCCTTACAAGATATGTATCATTTTTATTACACAATATTTTTTTATGTTTCATATGATTAATTCTTATTATGAGTGGACATGGGTTTTTCTTTGGATTCCCTCTTTTGGGTTTTTGTCTTAACATGTTATGTGTCTTTTTGATTTCATAAGTTCTCAATATTTCATGAATCAGACACATCAAAAGGCCAGTGAGAAAATAATTTATTTTTTTCTAAGGATCTATTTACAAGTTTTGATCCTAGATATCATTTTTAATGTTTCAATTAGATGATTAAGGTATTAAAAATTATATTATTTTTGTGTGGCAGTTTAGGGTCATTCATCCTAGGCTATCTACTATTGTATTTTTTTGTCCTTTTAGATCAAACCTTCTTATAGTTTAGTTTAATGTCATCAAATTAAATTCTTCTACTACTTTTAGTGAAGAATGGGTACTAATAAATGGTTATATAACCTTTCATCCTGAAAAAATGGTGCTGATGAATCGATTCTAAACCCTACATTAATAATTGATATTCTGAATAATGAATGTTCACAAAGTGTTTTGGTACCCTATGTTCTTGTACAAAATATATTGGATGAATTTAAACGATCGTTTGTGGAACCATTCATCCTAATTGAGATATTTTTGGATTTATGGTGAAATATCAAGGATGTAGAGTCTACATTGACAGTTATAATATTGGTTCTGTAATTCATAACACCGATGTTTTCATCAATGAATATGGAATGGGGAAGACATATTGGGGATGAACTAAAACAACCTATGGTGTTACTGGGTTCACAAGGGTTAGAGGTTCTTTCCAAAATAGATGAGAACCATCTAGTTGGTGGGTTAGAGGCCCTTATGAATGATCCCATAGGTCTTACAGACAAGGTCAAGAAAATGAGAACCGTTCTCTTTTCTAAGGGATATAAATGATTTATAAAGACTCAAAATTACGTACAATGAAGATCGAAGTAGAGATAATGATATAAAAGAAGGGTTATAAAACCCTATGATATTTTAGTTCCATGTTATGAAGATCATACAATATTATATGTGGGATTGAGTCATGTGGTGTGGGTCATGAAATTTTTTAGCAATGGAATATCTCATTCATGATTAGAGAAAGGGTATAATAAAATGTTACCTAAAATTGTGGATACCAAATATTATTGAATAATCTATTTATTATGATTATAAATAATAGTCTAAGAATATATGATTTTACTATATGTGGATACAGGTTTGAATAGTTCAACTATTTGTAACGGAGAAAGCTGATATTCCCCACAGTAAGGATAGTAACTGATGGATATATTGGGTTGGGGGGGTGGGGGCACTCTGGGACCAATCATCCTCTAGGAACAATCACATTGGTAGGGTATTAATGCTATAATCAGTCCTAGATGGGTAATTTTACATTATTAAATCCATTTTATATGATTTCTATATGAAATAACCAAGTGATTGGGAGCCCAAGGTATATGAGGTTCAAAGGGAATGATACCAACTCAAGGAATTGGTTGTATTATCTCAGAATTCAAAGAAATGAATGTTTATTATAGAAAATGTAATATTCAAGAGGGTTAAATCACACTAAAATTTATGTCACCACCTCGTGAACATGTTATCATGGTGACGATATTTGAAACATGATTACTCGAAGCTTTTCTTGGACTAATGGGTCTAGAGAGAAAAGACATTATTTTACTAGGGACTTAAGGTGGGCCCTATGATGATTAATACTTGTTTATTTATGAGCTATCTTTTCCCTTAACACTAGAAATGAATATCTTACTAAGCAGAGACTTTAATTTTTACGAGGCCTCCCTTAGCGGGTTTCCAACTTATCATTTTTTATTTCTATGACACTAGAAGTTTAGGGTATTGTGATTTACACCATCAAAGGATAAATATTAAGGTGTGAACGTTTGACCAAAGTTTATGAATTTTAATTTTATATTGCACGTAGAACTTGTATAAGGATAATTTCTAAAAATTCACCTAACTCAGATATCTAGAGTCAGGATTACTTTGAAATCCTTTTAAAAGGAAGATGAAAATGAGGTAGATCATTGATCATGGTTCTCATGTCATGAGTAATGGTATGAGATAATCATGATAAAATGATCATGAATCACTATAAGTGTAATAGGTACACTATAATTATTTCAAGGCCAATTAGAATTAGAAAGAAATTATTATAGGGCCACGATTCCACTAGTTGGGGTTTACAAGGACCTTAAATTGATCTGCCTCAAACATGGTCAAATAAATTGACTTTTCTACTTTTTAGGACAATAAATGGTTTGTGGAAACAAGGGGCACTCAAGACATAAAGTGTGAGTTATGTGTAGAGGGACATGAAAAGATGATGAAAGAACATTGAATTATTGGTAATAGGGGTCATTCTCTTGTGGTGGTTTGATAAGGAATGATAATGTGATATTGTCTTCACATTTTAATGTCATGTAGTAGGGATGTATTTGTGATGTATCTTAACATCATGAGACAAGGAAAACTTCTTCCAGTTTAATGCCATTCCATAAGGATAAAGGAACTGAAATAAATTTTTACAATATATACTTGGAGATACATTTCACTGGTAGGGGGAATTTTTATATAGGAAACATCTTTTATCCAAGAAGAGGCTTGTTAATGAGTAGCCATATGTTGGTTCCCTTTTTGCATAGATTTGTCTCATGCTAAAGCATGCCATTTGTAGATATTAATCTGACATAGGTAGAGTGAGACTATATGAATCAACTAAGGTGAAACTTATATAGATCAATATTACATTTTGGGATAGATAATTTCTATACTTCAATCTATTTTGGAGGCAAACAATTCACATATATCACATCATCATAGATATGATGACTAGATCTATTAAAATTTAGATTCTATAGGTTACACCATATTTCATTGGGTGTATTGTCATGAAACCATAAAATTTTCATGAAGATTAATTTCATGCGACTAGGACATGGTCATTACCTTTTATTTAGTGTGAATAGGACATGGTTTCCTATTCAAGTTACATCTCAACTGTGTTGGTTAGAGTGAATTACAGGGTATCCCAAGCTCACATGATCTATTCATGGTGTGAGAAACATGGGATAATTGTGTATTAGATTAAACTAAATTAGAGTACACTAAAAAGAATATAACTCCCCAAGATTTTGTGAAATATGTTTTTCTTGAATTAATTTAATCTTATCAAAATTTTGGATTTCATGCAACACTGAATATAGATTGTGTTATATGAAAGAAAAAAGTTATTATTTATTTTTACGAAAAAATGTATATCCTAAACTACAAACAACATATACAATAGATTTCAATAAATGAAACACTATGGTTTTTTATATTTCACACAATGCTGAGTTACTTCAATAGCTTGTGTAACATGCACGACCGAGTTTTACCGAAATAAAATATACTATTAACATTTTCATTAAATTATTTACATAGTAATGGAATGTCCATTTGAATGGAAGTTATGAATAAGGTTAAATAAATTAATAAAATTGGGTTTAAACATGTATATAAAATTTATTTTTTGTTAATGAATTTGTTAGAAATGAAAGTAATAACTATTTGAAAATAATGAAATAGATTTTCTAAGACAACTATTTTTCTCCATACAATCACATTTTATCTCAAAAAACTAAACAAACTAGTATTGATAAATGTTTTTAACAAAATTTATATATCATATACTAGATAATTTTTTTGAGACTCATCTCATAGATTTTATAGGTATAAAATAATAATAAATCCAATTTTATGAATAAAACTTTATATTTGTATGAAAGAAGATTTTACTTCCTTTTAATGGAAAAACCATTTTAAATAAAAGTATGTCAACTTTATAAATTCTATTTGAAAAAAAATTATCTTTCAGAATGTGTAATGTGAAAATTATCATAGCGTGAATTTTTGGTACTTTTCAGAAATATTTCATTTTTTAGATGAATAGTAAAATAGCACTAAATTTTAATTGAAAACTTCTTTTCCAGATAATTTATTTATATAGTAAATTATATTTAAATTTGGATTTAATTTATAATTAGTTCAATTGAAAATACATTAATTCAATATTGCTCATTGGATACTATTTCTCATTTAAATTGGATATAAAAACGTTTCAATATTTTTTATGTTTTCACTCAAAAACATATCGTCTCATCCCGAATGTACAAATAATTTTAAATTTATTTCAACCAATGCTATGATTAAAATTTTGGAAAATGGATTAAATATTTGTAATCAGAATAATATATAATTTAAAATAATGGAAAATTAGTTTTTTACCAAAAACATTAGGGAATGTTATCAAAATTAAGTACCCTGATAAAGAAAAAAACGAGTTTAATTAATGACTAAACATAGAATATAAGGTATTAAAATGTGCCTAAACTTGTATAAAAATTATTGGATATCCAAATTTAGACCATTACACCTATAAGTATGTATATTGGTCTATTTTCAACCCTTTTTTGAAAATTAAAATGCTGGGAGAACTCAAATCATTTCAAGAATACCCAATGTGTCCTTTTCCCGATTATAAAAGGCCTCCTCTACCCCTATATTCACACATATGATGAACTTTGTATAAAATATAAATTTACCTCTTCCCAAAATCCATTCATTCATACTATATGCCTCACATTGGATATAGAGTAAACCAATGACTCCCTTCGGTGCAAACCAAAACGAGTCACCTTAAAAACATGTAACATTCTTCAACGTGCATTTCTATTTTATTTATTTCTACACCAATTCTGTTATTATTAATAAATTATAATATAATATCATAATTTTCCCAAATATAATTATATTTATTTATTATATTTCTTCTACCTACACCTACACAAAATTCAATCAAATGGGTAATGATCTTACTGTTTGTGTGTACTGCAGGCTACAGCCTCGAGAAACAATGTCATTTTTTCCTTTACACTCTATCATGGTTTAAAATTATTATGTAAATACTATTTTTATTATATATATATGTTGTATTTATTCCTCTTAAATTATTATATAATACATACTTTCATGCTTTCCAATTTGTGAAAATACGATAACTTCATTTGTGGATGTATAGACTACTGCCTCCTCAAAGTGATGTGATTCGTTCACAATATACATGGAATGTATTAAATATTGGTTAAGTAAAAATATCTAATATAAGTGGAATTATAATTATACTATAATGATAATATATAAGTCATTTACTTTCTTTCTTTCAATAAAACCATAAAATTGAAATAGCCTTCAAGCATATGTATGACCCATCATCTCCATGAATAGTGTATTGAATTTCATATTTATATCATTTATAGATTATTAAAAATACATATATAATTAATATTAATAATATTAATATCATTTTATACAATCTTGAAATATTTATATCATGATATTATGAATAGGATCAAGAATAGCAAGTCAAAACAATTACGAAACATTAAGCAGTTATTACCCAAAAAATAACATAAACACATAATTGTTAATAAATGGGTAACATAAAGTAATAACAAAATAATATATTTTATTATATATAAGAATGTGTTTATTTGTTAAATTCATAATAAAAATTTATTTATTAGACATTATTTTTGAATGTGTGTGAATAATGTCAAGACTTAAGGTAATGGTTTTCTCGCCCCACTTTTATTTCCATTAGACATATAACTTATTCACCACTCATTTCTATTATGTGGTGTATAAATACATACTATTTGGATATTATAATATTATTTAACATAAATTTGTGGTTAATTACATATCCATTTTATTATTTTTCTTTCATGGGGTTTATGGTTCAAAAGTCACCAAATTGGTAAAGTAATTTTGTCTTAATTTCCCATCTCTGAGATACATGCCATGTTATTCACCTATTTTATTCTATGTGGTATATAAACAACCCTTTGAAATGGTCTATAATGAATTTAATTTTTTGGGGGTATTTTAATCATCATGTAATGTTATTCGTTCATGGGGATTATGATTTAATGTTACCAAAGTGGTAGGAGTTTATTGCTACAATCTCATCGTTTATCAGGATTATTTATGATTATGCTTCCATTGATGAAATAAAATAATACAACTATTAATAACTACAAATAACTTAATTATACTCAATTTATTAAAAAAAATTAAACTAATATTTCAATTTCTTCATTCTTCGGAACATATGATAAATACGAATGTGTTTCTAAGAAAAATTGACATTATCTCTCTCTTCAGTTGGAAATCAGTGTTCTTTCAAAAAATAAAATTCTAATAAAATATTTTAAATAATGTGTTAATATTATCCTATGGGTTTAAAAGAAAAAATACCCATTTTTTCATTTTTAAAAAATCGTTTTTAAAAAGGAATCATCATGTTGTTTTCCAATCGAGGCACAGTTCTAAAAATTTTATGGTGTAGAAGTAATGTTCGACAAGTACCGATTTATCCACTATTATAACAATAATTTAATTTAAGATTGTTTTATATGTTTTCAAGGTAATTTTAAAATTAAAAGGACTTAAATTTTTTTTATGCTGAATATGTTTGTTAAAATATTTTCAAATATTCTTTTATATGTTTTCAAAATGTTGTTTTCAAAGAAAAGGATCTTAATAATTTCAATGACTATTTTAAATGTTTTAAAATTTGTTTTCAAAGAAAATGGTTTTCCAAATGTCATATGTTTTATAAAATAGTATTTCAAAGTATAAAGGGTATTTTACTCCATAAATGTTTTAAATTATTTTAAAATTATATTTCATATGTCTTGAAAGTGATTTTCCAAGTGAAGTATTTTAAAAATATTTTTTAATTTTGAAAGATAGATTATTTCCCTTAATAAATGATCCAAGTGATCATTAAAAATACTCTTACATCTAAGATGATATCCTATCATTTATATTATGATTTATTGGAGATATTAACCAAAGAAAACAATTATTATTATTTCTTTCACTAGTTTATGTTTATGATGAAAAGTAACTTTTGAAACCTCTTTCACTTCCATGGGTTATACCATGATAAGACTCTTATAAAACTCATGTCCATTCATGGTCTATCTATGATTAAATCATCATGAAACCAATATATTTTCTATAGGTAATTATTGGCCGAACATTTTATAATACTATTTCATTACATGGGTTATGATATTATAAATTTTTTTTATCTTTAAAACAAAAATGTTTGGTTTCATTATGTGATAAATGGGACCTATATCTGTCTCTTATTCATTGGGAACAATGGATGACTCGTTATTCTATATTTTATACATCAACCTGATTACATGTTCACAATGTTATGCATGGACCTAGTTACATGTTCGTAAGGTTATGAGTGAATCTTATTATCTGTTCACAATGTTATGTGTGAACCTTATTACATCTTCAAAATGATATGCATGGACCTGGTCACATCTCCATAAGTTTATATCTGAACCTGATTACAATTTCACAATGTTTATACATGAACTTGATTACATTTTCATAGTGTCATGTGGGGACATAGTTTTTTCCTCAGCTGTATGCATGAACCTGATTACTTGCTCACAATATTATTGGTGGACCTAGTTTAATTTACAGAAATTTTGATGTGGAATTGTTTACATGTTCACAATGGTATTCTTTATCTGATTTCATTTTCATAATGTTGTGCATGAACCTGATTACATGTTCACAATGCTATAAATAGACCTGGTTTCATGTCCATAATTTTATGCATTAAACTATTTAAATGTTCACAATGTTATGCTTGAACCTGATTACATGATCAAAATGTTATGAATGAACCTGATTACATGTTCACAATGTTATTTTTGAACAATATTACATATTCACAATGTTATTTATTACATTTTCACAATGTTTTTTGTGGATCTGGTTTCATGTCCAAAAGTTTATGTGAGAGTCTGATTTCATGTCCAAAACCTAGTGAGTGGATTAATTTATATTTATATATATTCAGAATGTTATAAGTTGATGTGTATTCCATAATTCTATGTCTTATTATAATGTTATGATCTCTTAACTCATGTTATTTTATTTCCTTAGGATTCATTTCTTATAAACTACCAATATTTTTTCCATGATTCATGTTTATGATCTTTGATATGCATGGTACAATATTTTAATTATAAAATCATGTTATCATGTCCTTATGTTCATGCTATGAATATATATCTCCCTTCTTTACACATACTGATCATCTGTGATCAACCTATTTATATTTCCTTTCACTAGGTTATGAATAGAGGTTTTAAGTAGAATTACTAAATTTTAAGATCTTTTTTGGGAACCATTGGATATCTTTTACCAAGTTGGATGATTTTTTACATGTTTCCAAAACACTAAACAATTACGGTCCTCATCCATGTACATTTTAATGTGATAAATATTAATATAATTTAATGTAATGTAAATTTATGTTAATAATGGTTTTCTATATTTTGTATTAAAGTAAATATTTAATCAAGCTCTGGAAAATAGGATTAGAAAACTTTAGTGAGATCCCTTGGGATATTTTAAGGATAATTCTAGGGATTTATCAAATGATAAGCCTAAGGTAACATAGATTTAAAATTTTGTGTCAGGATTAAGGCATCCTAGAAGTAAATTACCATGGATGTGTGTTATTTTACTATGATATGTGTTGCTCACACCATGCCATCTAGCCTTAGTCAATAATGTGAACAAGAAAGAACTTTTTTAGCATTGAATGGTTCAAATGTGGAAAGTATGGGTGTTTTGAAAATATATTTACTAAAGTGGAAATATCATAAAGTCAATCAGTAAGGTGGTACGAGTATTGGTTATACTTCAAAAGATAATGGGAACAAAAATGAAATGTGAATGTTTTGGGATGTCATAACAGTATTGTTTATATTTGACGTAAGAAGCATGTTTAAATTGAGTTTGAGTAACCATAACAAATGATTCATATTTAATGTTATAAGAAATGGCTATTAAGGAAGAAGATGATGAATCTTAAGTAATTGTTTGAGAATTAATTTTTTTAATTGAATTGTATATTTATAAGAATTCTTGAATTATGTCACACGATTCATGATGTATATTTTTTTCATCAAGGATATCCCAAAAATATGTTGAATGGTTATAATGACATAGAAAAGTGATCTAATGGAATGGTGATATTTTTGTTAAGAGAATTTAACCATTAATGTGTTACTGATTTTCATTGAATTGTGTTTAGCTTGGATAATGAGAAGATTATGGATAATGTAAATTGGATAGTACTGATTACCATGGAAATTATTATATATTTTATAACAAATGGGGTTATTATGCCATGAATAGAGTTTAAAAAAATTAGATATAAAGAATATATCCCATTAATATTGGAATAAGTAAACATTCATGTTTTTTAAAATGATTTATGGTAATTTAGGGTATTACCATGTTTCACAAGAATACATGATGACGTTATTAACATTTTTTGGTATGTGACAAATAAGAGATATGTTATGATTTATATGTAATAGACACTAAGCTATTTTTAAGAAATTTAATGACCGCATTTATAATGTTTTGGACATTCATCTTTCATAAGGGTTATAAGAATAACCATTTATGAAATGGTTTATGTTAAAAATCAAATGAGATTTTAGAGATTAAAGTATTATCACACCATATTAGGATTTATGAATGTTGGATAACTTGTACTAACATTTTTTTGTGATAAAGATAAATGGAATAACCTATAATTATATTTATGTATCTCATGATATTCTAATTCTTCAGGAATGAAAAATTGAACTTCATTCTTGAAGGAAGATATAAATTGGAAATTGAGCAAGGCACAAACAATGGGTGAGATTGTGCATATGAACTGAATGAAATCAAGTAAGTATATTTCTTTATGTAATTTTATAGTTCCATAATCCTAAACTCTAGGAAAATGATATTATATTTTTTTATCCAAATACATTCAGTTCCATTTAACCAGTTGTCTTATAAATCATCACAAATTTATGGTTTTGGGTCCCTAAATTTTCCATTAATCATTTAATTCTTGTTGATTATTGATCTTTATCACTCTCTATAATTTTTTAAATTTTTATTTCATGACCAATTTCCACTCCCAATATATGTTCTGTTATATAGAAACCGATTTATGACTTACTTTGGCTTACCGTTATAGCTCCCACTTTATTTTCTAAAGGAAGTTTTATTATTCATTTTTACAATTTGGGTTTCTGTGAATCAAATTTCAAATTCTAATCCTTTAATAAACTAGAATAATTTTAGAGGAGAAATTCAGTTTAGAGAGGATAGAATGTACCACCCCCTTATTTTTTGAAATATTATTTTTAAAATTAATTTAATATTTTTAAAATTTTTCATTTCACACAATAATGAATATAGCTTGGGTTATATAAAAGCACGAAGTTATTATTTATTTGTACGAAACACCAATTTCATCTTGATCTGCATCAAACACATAGAATAACAACAGATATACAGAACACTATGTGGTTCTTTTGGTATACACAATGGAATGTTAATTTAATATTTTATATAATTAAATCAATATATATGTAATAGGATAATGAATAAAAAGTCAAAATATATATGAAAAACAAAGAGGATATTACCAAAAACATACCATTAACATGGAATTTGTAATAAATAAGTAACTTAAAGTCATAATAGAATCATATATGGTATGATATATAATAATATTTTCATGTGGTAGATTTATAATAAACATATATTTGTTATATAGGATGTTTCAATGTGAATGAATAAATTCAAGACTTATGGTAAGATGTTTCTCATTTCACATTTATTTCTATGAGACTTATGCATTATTCAACAATCATTTCTGTTGTGTTGTATATATATACTTACAATGAATTTATTATTTTAATTTAATACTTAAATTTATTGTAGCTTCAATATCCATTTTATGATCTCTCTTTTATATGGGTTATGGTACAAAAATCAACAAATTAGTAATTTAATTTCAACTCAATTTTTCTTCCTTGAGATATATTCCATGTTATGCCCCTATATTCTTCTACGAGGTGGATATTCTTTATATGGACATGTTATATCATGAATATAATTTTTTCATGATATCTTATGTTTCTTTTATTGTTATTATCACAAAGGGATTATATTCAATGCCAGCAATGTGAAAATAGTTTATTTCTACAATATCATCATTTATAAGGATTGTTTATGATTATGCTTCCATTAATTAAATCATATAATACATATCTGAATAAATCCCTTGAGTTTTCTTCTTCTCTGGTTATTCATGATATATTCAGGTATAATTACCATTTTCCACTTTTTTACTTAACAAAATTAAGAATCTGTTTATAAGAAAAATAGACATTATCTATCTTTTTGGTCCAAAATCTGTGTTGTTTCTAATCAATGTTTTCCAAATAAATGTTTTCAAAAATGTTATACTATAATCCGATGATCTATAAAATATATTTTTACCCATGTGTTACCATTTAATAAAATTGTTTTTAAAAAGTAATCTTCTTGTCATTTTTCTGATCGAGGAACTTTTTTAATCATTTTACAGCGTATATGGAATGTTGTAAATGTGTGTATTTTTCTACCATCACAACAGTCATTTATTTAAATATTATTTTGTATGTTTTCAAAGTTATTTTCAAAGAAAAAGGGTTTAAAAAAAGGTTTATGTGTATGAATTATTGTAAATTACTTTCAAATATTATTTTATATCTTTTCAAATGGATATTTCAAATGGAAAGGATTCCAATGATTTCAATGATTTTATTCTATGATTATAAATTTATTTCAATTAAAATGTTTTTTAAATTGGATTATGGTTTTAAATAGTTTTTCCAGATAGGAAAGGTTATTTTTCTCAAGAAAGGTTTTAAATTGTTTTGATGCTTACATTATATGTTTTCAAATTTGGTTTCAAAGTAAATAACATTAAAAATATTTTGTGATTTTCAAACAAGTTTTATTTCCATTAGAAAGATATCCAAGTGACATTTTAAAATCCTTTTCGTTTTACGATGAAATCTTTTGATAAAGTTTATGATATATTGGGTATTTGATCTAATTACACTATTTTTATTCTTTTATTTAATGGTTTATGTTTATGATGATAATATTCTTTTGAAACCCATTTATATTCCATGGGTTATACCATGATAAGATGATTGTGAAACTCACTTCTTTTTATGGGTTATAATATTATTAAATAATTATGAAAATTGTCCCTTTTCCCAAGGAAATTATTGTTTGATTTTTGTATAATACCCAATTCATTTCATGGGCTATGATATTATGACTATTTATGATATATTGGCTCATATATATTAGATTTAATTTTTTGAGGGTGGGACCTATATATCCATCCAATGAATTAGGCAATGAGGGATGAATAATGAGTATATATGTTATACATAAACCTGATTACAGGTTTATATTGTTATGAATGGACTAGATTACATGTTTATAATGTTTTGAGTGAACTTTATTTTATATTCAAAATTTTATGCATGAACCTAATTTATTGTTCACAATATTATCCTTGAACCTGATTACATGTCTACAAATATATGTATTTACCTGAGTACATGTTCATGTTGTTATGTATGCACCTGGTTGCATGTCCTTATTTTTATGCATGAACCTGATTACATGTTCACAAATTTATGTGTGGACCTAGTTTCATGACCCTTATTTTATGCATCAGCCTATTTACATGTTAAAGATGTTATGTTTCAGCCAGATTACATGTTCAAAATATTACGCGTGAACCTGATTTCATGTAGATAATGTTATTCATGGACATGGTTTCATGTCTATAATTGTATGTGTTAAACTGATTTCATGTTCACAATAACACTCATGAACCTGAATACATGTTCACAATGACATGTGTTAACTTGATTAAAAGTTCACAATGACATGTGTAAACTTGATTACAAGTTCACAATGTTATGCATGGACTATGTTCCATGTCTATATGTTTATTTGAGGGATTTATTTCGTGTACTTAACATAATGAGTGAACATGATTCCATTGACACATGTTTACAATGTTATACATTGATCTGTATGCCACATGTCTATATCTTATATTGATATTATGATATCATGAATCATGTTCTTTGATTTCTTTTGGATTCATGTCTTTGGAACTACCAATCTTTATTTCGTGTTTCATTTTTATGATATTTGATATGACGGGAATGGTCCTCTAATGATATAATCCTATTATAAAACCTTTATTATGATGTTATGCTTATATATATCCCATGTTTACCCTTACCGATCATCTGATCTGAACCTTTCTTATGTTTCGTTTCCCCAGGATATGAAGAGAAGTTTTTGGTAAAAGAACAAAAGGGGATGATCTTTGTGGGAAACATTGAAGATCATTTACAAAGTTAGAATACTTGGTTCCAGGATTCCTAAGACACTAAGCTATTATATTACTCCTGAATCAACATTTCTAGTGTTATGAATATTTATCTAAATTGATGTAGTATAATTGTTTTTAATAATGGTTCACTATAAGAAATATGTCAGGGTGTTCAGAATTTATTGTCGATTATGGAATTTACCAAAATCTGAATCTCTTGGAGGGATATGATCAGGAGTGATGATAACTCATGTGTGGGATTCATATGGAGTGTAGATGGATCTCTATGTATCCTGTGGTAGTTTGAATCAGGTAACACATAGTACATAAAATTTCACTATGTAGGTCTTGACCATATAAAGGGCGGAGGGGGTGCACTTTTATTATTTTATTTTTGTGGTTGGGCCCATGATTGGAGATCTGAGTGTCCCTACATATCCTATTATATCTTGAATCATTCCACACATTGTTCATGAATATAAAAATATTTATTCAGGTATCCCTAATATGGGGATAGAACCAATATTTGATTTCTGGGCATCACTACGTATCCTATTAAAGGACGAATGAATCCACATGTAGTTCTTGAATGGAAACCTCTACATGAAGTTCTGACCCATATGAAGAGGGAGAATTTTCCCATTGATTTTTGTGGGTATACTGAGGATTGGAGAACTGGGCGTCACTATGTATCTTTTGATTGTAGGAATCAATCCTCATATTGTTCATGAATGGAAAACTATTCACATAGGTTGATCCCATACATAGAGGGGTTTTTTTCGCAATAGTTATTGTGGCTGGATCAAGTATTGGAGATCCAAGCATTCCTATATATCAGGTTATATCCAAAATCATGACACACATAGTTCTTGAATGAAAAACTATCCACCTTGGTCTCACATATACATAGAGGTGTCACTTTTCCAATTTATTATTGTGCATGAACCCATTATTGGAGATTTGGGTGTAACTACGTTGAATGTGGTGGAAGGAATCAATCCACATGATGTTATTCAATGGAAAAGTCTCCATATAGGTATAATACATAAGAATAGGGGGATCATCTTTCTCATTTATTATTGTGTCTAGACCCAGGAGTGGAGATCTGTGTGTCATTTTGTTTCATGTGATATAAATAATCAATCTACAAATAGTTCATGAATGAAAATATTCTTTGTATTGATTTGACTCAAAAATGACGATGGGAGTATGCTACATTTTTTACATAGATCTAGATTATGGTTGTTGATTCATATTCAATGTCATATTTTTCTTGTAGTTTAATTTCATTTGTTAAGGAAGTATTATATGTTGTTTGACATCATGTAATAAGGATGAAAGAGGATATGCATTATATAGTCGTAATATAAGGATTTGAGATTATGAGGGCAGCTATCCAATGTAATTTTTAATAAACCATGCATTTTTGGGGGGGCATTATGAATTCCACATCCATTATGTCCAATGAGGAAGCTCCCTTGGAAATGACATTATATACGACATAATAACATTCCCATAGGGGTTCAATCTTTGGAGGTTTATTTCATGGTGGCATGGGGGTTCTGAGAGCCAATAACAGTTATCCATGAAGTAATTAGTAGAGGTGAACATTTTTATTAATGGTTTGTAAGATCTGATTATGTTCAAATTCATGGGTTCTCAGTGTACAGAACCTATTATCATCAATTAATTTAAATTCATTGAGCTACTTTTGTGATATCTGGTTGTATGAGAGTTTCCAGATATACGTATATAGAACATGATAAACTGGACCTCAAGTGAAAACATTTCTTATGTTCAATATGTAAATTAATATGGATTCTATTGTATTGTAGTGTGTGTGGTGGTATGATAGGCCCAAAAATGAATTATATTTTTTTTCTAGAATTCTTGTCCTTTTCCACCATCTTATAGATTATATGTTTGAAAAAGACTTATTGATGGACTCCATTTTTCATTTTCCATGGCATATAAATTGGTTGAATTTTTTTATTCGATATTATACTCATGGTACAATTACATAAATTTAGCGGAATAAAAAATTGTGGTGTTTCCCATCAATATCATGTGAAGTAAAATGAGTTTGGTGATGATATTTGACTCTATGAAGTTATTCATATTAAAATTTTCCACTTATTTCATTTTTATAGCCTTATCCCATTTCGAAAATTTTTTGTTGTAGTAAGGATATACATAAACTAATTAGATTTTTATTAGGTATATGTCCTTATAATGTCCATTACACATATGGAAAATTCCTAAAAATATTTTGATGTATATAGATACTCTACGGATTGATGGATAAAGTGTACAAGAATATATAAAGAAATAAATTTCTTGGTGAATTCCACATAGTTTAGTATCATTGTTTACCAGTAGTAATTAGGCCTCCTAATTTTATTGATAGATTAGTCCTGTAATTATGATCACCACAGAATCCTTCATGGACTTATTCCATGGAAACAAGGAATCTCCCCATTCGTTGTCCATCTGAGGAGGATTCAAGTGAAGTTTCATTTATAGAGGGGTTTTGCTTATTTGTTCCATCCTAAAGGGTAATGTCGGTTTCATGATGTCGAGTTTGGTCCCTTTCAATATGATATGATGTGAGTGTCCCATTTTAGAGGTAATCAACTATGGGATCGATCCATCTAGGGGTGGATATTGGTTCAACATGATCTGGGGGAGTGTTGACCTGGATGATTTCATTAATTTCGTAGATGATGAATGATGAGACCATCCTTTGGTGTATAATGTGGAAAACTGATTTGTCCTAATCAGAGTTGGGCAAGACTATGGCTGAATTAGCTAGTGCATCAACATGATCATTTTGTGATTGAGGTACATGATGTAATGTTGGTTGATTTTGATGGTCTACTTGATGTTATTTTTTTGATCAGTAGCTCTAAATCTTCTTTGATATTTTGGAAGGCTGTATATAGCGATAGGGCTAGTTCTAAGCCAACTGTAACACCTTGAACCCAAATTCTACTCAATAGTTCCCCGAGCATAGTTGTCCATGTGGCCTCATGTATATCTCTTGAAACACCAGAGGCTTCCCACTAGTAGTGAGGGAATAGGTATGTTTGTGGGGAGACAATTCCTTCATTATCAAAGTATAGCACATTGTAATATTAATAACATACAAGAAATTGTAGAAATAAATTATACAACTAGATGTAAACAGCGGAATACTGATATATAAGAAATTCCATAAGTCACATTTTGTAAGGAATGATGATATGTCATATGTCCCTAATAATGAATCTAGAACATATATATAAGATATATATAAAATATAGGTACAAAACTAAAAAAGGCCTAAACTATCCTAACTAGAATTGTGAGTCTCAGCTCGGTCCCATTATCCCTCGCATTTAAGTAGTAATCTATAACCTATAGTAGGGTGGTTTCCATTTTTCGTACCTGCAATCATATAATCTGTTTGGGTACCCATGGTGGCCCAAACATTGTGTAATAAATCATCCTAGTAGTAAACCAACCATGGTTTATGTCATTTAGTTAGTGAATACATATAAAAAGTGTGCACGAAATCGTAATAATAATGCATGGAAGTGCTCAAATCCAAACATCCTACAAGTCTCAGATCACATTTTATTAACAATTAATTTATTCATTTTCATATAACAAATAAGTATTAGATTTAAAAGTCAAACCTGTGTCATTTATAACATTCTCATTTAACTAAAAGTTCTTCGGATCAACAAGTCTCAAAACCTGGCATAAATCACACCACCCCCCTAAGCACATATATACAAGGATTTCTAAATAGTCAATCTATAGAGAGTAAGTCACGAATGAATCCAAAAAATTTCTTTGGATTGATATATGGATAATATACTTCATTCCAATCATCATTCTTTTATAAACCTGATCCTGTTAATGCAATTATTAATTTTGAATCTAGGTATTTTCTAGCTATAATATAAACCAACACCCTACGATCCAATCCATGGGATTCCACAAGAATCCAAGTGTCACTCTAGGTGAGGTATAACATCTCTTCAATTCTAGTATTTCATTGGTAGTCTTCTATATGAACCTATTCATCACCCATGAAATAAATTATCAAAAGCCCCTTGATTCCATCCATGGAATTTCTTATGGAAGCCAATTACCACTTGACATATAATAGTCATTCCCCTATGAATCCGTCATTTGAATTCCAAGTATCACCCACGAAATAATGTAAATAAAAAAAATGAGTCCATCCATGGAATTATCATATAAATCCATGTATGTCCCATGCCTAATAATCATTTAAATAATTCAATCCAAAATAACAATTCCAGATAATAATATGACTTTACATGTAATGGTCAACAATAAGAAAATTTCATTTACTAGTCACCTCAAATGGTGACTCAAGTCATTCGCTAACTCAGATGGGTTGCCTCTGTCTACTCACATGGACATTCCATTAAAAAAGTGTCAAATTCTTTAACAATACACTATATGGAATGGTCTAAAATCTGTGGATATTTCAACCCTCCTCATGAATCAATTAAATTACCATTGATATAAAAATTAAATTTATAATTCCAGCATTAATTTACAATACAAATTTACGTTCCCTTAACTTGTGGGAAGGAGAACACCCATAGGGATCCAATTTCATATTCCATAAAAATTACCATTTAATTATAGAACACACCAAATAATTGATTTAAAACTAGTGTTCTAAACCTATTACCATTCATGAATAGGATCATTTAATTCAGTAGGATATACCAAACAATTTATATCACGATAAAAATCCAATTTATGGTTCCAATCGAGAATTGAGAATTCAGTACAATAGTGCATACATAAATCACAATACATTAAAATAAAAATGAAATACCACCTTCATAAGGATGGTGGTTGATAGATCATCTAGTATCATCTACTTATTTGACTTAGATAGGGATAAAAATGAATAATTAATGAAGATCATGTTAATATAAAATATTAGCTAGCACATAAATAACACAATCGTTACCAAGAAGAAAAACATAACATTAAAAAGGTATTTAGAACTCACATATTTTGATCCAATGAGATGAAATTTTTTTGAATCGAATCCCAAATAGAGGAGATCCATCAATTCTAGGAATACACACCAAAGAGCTCTCGAAAAGGGAGGATCTATTGTGTGAGGGAGATAGTAAATTCTTCCTAGGATTAAATGAATTATAAGGGATAATGGAGATTTTACCTTAAATATATGGACGTACGGTTTGGGTGTAGAGTTTCAAAAACCGTGTTCCAATCGTACATGATCTTCTATAAGGATGGGGCGCCCGCATGGGTTTTCCATATGTTTTTACTGACCATGCACTATCCTTGAAAAACAGTACTGTGAAAATTGTAGATATTTTCACATGGCCATGTGGGCCATTTCATAAGGGTTGGTCTAACCATGCGGCCTATAGCTCCCCACTGTTCAGCCTCACTTGGTTTAATCTAACCATGTGGTCTACCCCACACAGTTTGTAAAAATAGTCCAATATTCTTATTTCACCCCAAAACATGGGTTTTGGGCTTTAAAACAACCCCTGACACCCCAAATAACTCCATAACCTCATGGAAAATTCAATTTAGTCCACATTTAAACATTTAAAATGAATATTGATTAAAATTAAATGATCAGTACCGCAAATAAAAGATGGGTTCATAAAAAATCCCCACTAATGAAATTTGTCCCCGAATTTCCTTCCCAAGGGCGGCGAAGCATGATCGTAGAATAACTCTAGCCACAATACAAGTAGATCGGCCTCTTGCTCCCATGTCTCGCCCTGTACATGTCACTTCTCCCATAACACATGTACTATAATAATTGAATGGACTCATAGAACCTTCATGCTCTGATCAAAAATCTGTATAGGAAGCTCCTCAAAGTATGAATCTACCTATAACTTAGCCTCCTATGGTTGAATTTCAAGAGACATGTATGAAGAGTAATTTCATAGTTGAGATATATGAAAGATGTCATGCATGGCTCAATACCTCTGAGGTAATAAAAACCGATAGGATATTAGCCCAACTCTCTCCAGAATCATGAATGGCATAAAATTCCATGGTTAAAGGTTTCCATGTATTTTGATTCTCTTGTGTCCTAGCATCGCTGAAACGCATAAGAAAAAAATCCCTACCCTCAAAATCTAGAGGTCATCTATTCCAATAAGTGTATGATTTGTAATGAGACTGCATATTATCCATACACTTGTGAATCAACTTCACCTGATCTATGGTCTCCTGAACATGATAGGGGAAAACCATAGATGCCACTCAAGACACTAACCAACAAAGGGGTGATTGGAATGGTCAACCCTACAATTACATATAAGGAACCATTTGATTGGTATCTTGAGAGTTATTATGAATGGAGAATTCATTAGAGGTATACGACTCTCCCAAGATCCCTTAAAATCTAGGATGCATGATTTCAGCATATTCTTAAGAACCTGAATCATGCTCTTTGATTGGCCATCATTCCGAGGGTCGTATGCTGTGGTCAAAACCACATGTGTACCCAATTCCTTATGTATCCATTTCCATGATTGTGAGGTAAACCGAAAATCCCAAGATGAAATGTTAGTATGTGGGAACCGGTCTTGTTGTAATATATTAGGGATATACAACCTCCATAGATCATCCAAAATTAATGTCTCCTTGATTTGTAGAAAATGTGAATCTGTCATGATCCAATCAAGAACAACCCACAAATTTTCATTGCCTCATTGAGGCCTTGGTAAATTCATCATGAAATCCATCATGAAATCATTATATTTACCCTTGTAAATGGGATGATATTGTAAATTCCTTTTAGGTCACTATTTTTCTGCATGAACTTACTAGAAAGTGGAATATCTCATAAAAAATCCAGCTACATCTATCCTCATACTTGGCCACCAGTACTGGCAGTGTAAATCCAAATACATCTTGGGGACACCATGTTTCACTACCCAAGCTGAAGCATGAAAATCCAGCATCAACTCCTCATGAATGTATACAGAAACCCATAGATGAACATATACTCATAGAATATCATCCTCTCGTACGATCCAATTTGGAGGAGGGTCCTCAGTTGCCACACTCTCCTGTAGAACTAGGATCTTAGATTAGGATAGATTCCTCATCCTCTATCTAGCCATAAGGGTATAGGTAACAACTAAGGAGTATAGAAACATCCTCCCCTGAAAACCCCACACCTCCTTGTGTATCTCAGAGAACATATCTATGAGCTTCCACCAACTATTGTCATGAATAAATTCCCATAACTGCATCCTTATAATAAGTTCATCAACCACTACATTGCCTTTATCAGGCATATAGTGTAGCTCAAAATAAAAATAATGAAGTTGTAAAACCCTACGTCACTACGTTAGATTCATATCACTCTATGTAAAATTGAGATTTAGGATTTTTTTGTCTGTGTACACCACAACGTTCTCTCCATGTATGTAATGCCTCATTTAGTGCAATGTGTGATGAATTAAAGCTGTCTTGAGATTGTGCGTTGGGTAATTTCTCTCGTGTGGACTCAACTACTAAGACCCATATTCCATGACTCTCTCACCCTGCATAAGAACGTTCCCCATACAAATAACTGATACTTTACAGTACAGAGTGTAACTCCATCCTAAATATGAAAAAATTAGTATCAGTGTTAATGTAAATCTCCCTTTAAACACCATAAAGTATATCTCGTAGTAATATATCCATACATACATGGAACCATTCTTAGTAAAGCGTGTAGGTGTAACTACTAAGTGTGAGAAGTTATGTATGAAAAACCTATAGTAATTAGTCGTCCCTAAGAAACTGTGTACATAAAATTAATTCTTTGGATGCTCTCAATGAAATATCTCTCTCAATATATTTGGGTCTACTGATACTAATTTCAATGGATAATTCCACTCAGGAAGTAAATATGATCCATCCAAAAGTGGAACTTTGTGATCATAACATATAATAGATGCTCTTATAGTGTATTCAATACTATCTGAAGTTGTTTGGTATGATCATTTCTAATGTAATAATACACCAAGATATCATCCAAGAAAACCACCAAAATCAAATCAAGATAAGTATGGAACAGTCAGTTTATCAGTTCCATGAAGTCTTCTGAAGTATTCCTGATACCGATCTATAAAACCAGATACTCATATAGACCATACCTTCTATAAAAAGTTTCATGAGGTATGTATGATGGTATAACATACACACGATGATAACCAGATCTCAAATAAATCTTTTATAAAACATGATCCCCACATATTTTTTTAAAAGAGATCATCTATCAATGGCAGAGGATACTAGTTCTTTACCATAAGTTGGTTATGTTTCCAATAATCCACACATATCCTAAGGGTTCCATCCCCATTTTTTGAAAAAAGGACTGAAAAGAACCATGGAGAAGTGATGGGTCAGATGAAAAACTTTTCCACTAAATCATCTAGCAACCCTATGTGATCTTGCATATTAGTAGTATCCCTCTTATAACAAGGAATGGATACCAGTGAAGCTCATGGAATTAGCTTGAAAGAGTACTATAACTCTCTCAATGGAGTTAAAATATTAAAGTAATTTAAGAAAAATTCCTTGAAATAATCAACCATAGTAGAGAAATCCATTGTATGTGTTCCCTAATCATCCAGATATAATCTTGCAATATGTGTGGTCAACCAACCCAACCTGTGATGATCGGGTCCATATCATCTCTCATGGACATCCAATTCCCCCATGTGAATGAAATATCCTCCCTATGGTGATGTAAAGGGTCACTATATAGTGATTTAAATCAATGAAATCATGAAAGGGAACCAACTAGTCCATCCTGAGAATGATTTCAAAATCAGTCATCTCCTGGAAAAAGAGGTCCCATATGAAGTGAAACACACCAATATAAATAGGGAAATCCATCTACTGACATACAACCTCTGTTATAACCCCCAATAGAGTGTCTTGAATAATGAAAACATCATAAGTCTGAACACAGATCCTAGGAATCTCCACAACATGCAAAAATTAAAATATATGAGAATCCCTTGTATCAGATGGTGTAGAATCTAAATTGGAGGCTACTAGAATAGTACCTAAGATAGTAGAAGTTCTAGGATCATACAACTCAATGGTTTGTTTCACTACATATGCCAATCCTGAACCACGACCCCATGAAAATACATAGCAACCCTGAGGAGATCCATCCTACTAATGCTGTCAAACTGGGGTCTAACTACCATGACCATAACTACCACCTCGGCCTGATCAACTAGCTGTACTCCAGATCTAATCCTAATGAGAATATACTTATGATTATCTGAATCATGGAGTCTCTTTATATCCTCTCTCACTATCAATAAGAGGAAGCATCCTACAAAAATTTTTTAGATGGACATTTTTTTCGTAGGATCAACACTCGACTGGATCCCTCGTACACCATGGCCTCTTATGCCCTGACCTAGCACACTAGTAACACCTCACTTGGTTACAAAATTTTATGGTATAACTACTTATATCACCACATGGAAGATCCAAAAAATGCTTCTTACTGCAGATTTATGAATTACTAGATCAAGATGTCAGACCTTCATGACTTGCACCTCCATCTTCTCTCAGGTTACGCTCTATGATAACCATATAAGTCACTAATCCAGAAATGGTTTTCAGTCGAAATAAATCCACCTATGATTAGATGTCATACCTAATACAATCCTCAAATCGACTGGATTTAGTTAACTCTTAACCCATCAGAATTGGCGTGAATAGCTAGATATTGGTTAAATGGGCCAAATATTCCATCACTAATAACACACCTTGCTCCAGGATCAAAAAACTTTCAACCATTATTGGACTTCAACGTATTTGGATAAAAACAATAAAATAATGATATATTAAAATCCCCCTAGTATAGGTTCTTATAATTATATTTCTATGTTTTTACATCCCACCATCTCTTGATGGATTCAAACAACATATTCATAGCACGATTCACCCTCCTCTAAGGAGGTCTCCTTAAATTCTCAATGATAGATTGTATGGAATATATCAATTAATCCGCATTAGGTTTTCCACTATCCACCAAAATTGATGATGGAATATAATATTGGAATTCGCATTTTAGATCTTCTATAGTCGAGGTAGGTAACCATTCTCCCTGAACGGTCTAGCTGAATCTCATGATCCCAGCACGGAACTGTGCCTCAACACCTATGTATAATACTACTACGAGTTCCATAGCTGGTATGACTGGATGATCCCCTAGTAGCCCTTGACCAATCACCTATGGGGTATGATCATTACCACCGCCTGTAATATGACTAGAGGATATCATGGTGTCAAGCTTCTACAATACCTAACACACGACTCAGTTAAAGATCATTATCAATGCTCATATCTCAAAATCACATATATTTAGGAATGATAGGTAAAATGCATCCTCTATAAGAACAAACCTCTCTTCATGCTCAATGTGTCAGGTATAGACAACGTAAAAATCACATAAAAAAGATAGAGATACTTCTTAATACCAACTACTAAGTTTGAGACTGGGGAATTTTCTCTACTATAGTCAGCTCAATTTCCATTTCATTCCCACATTCATTTCCAGTTGATTTCATTTCCATTTAACATTATATCACCATTCAATTTAGAAGTTCAGACCAATGGTTAAAAATATTATGATCCATGTGGGCCCATACTCCCCTGGGACCAAATCATGGCATCTATCTAACCCATACCATACACATTCTAGTATAACTATAACAATATTAGGTATATGTATCAAAAAACCTATCAAAACAATATTCAAAAAGTAATGCATCCTAAATGGAATGAAAAATATGAATAGCATATTATTTCTATTAATTGTATAATATGATGAATTATATGTAATACCCTCATCTCATCAGGTTACAAAAAAATAAAACCCACAGTGATATCAATAATAACAATATAAATCAACTGAATCACCCAATCATGGAATCAAATTAACTATAATATTAAAAATCTAGAAAATAACAATTTAATTTGATGTAGTTTGGATTTTTACTGTATGTGGGTAAAATATGGCCGAGAATAACTCATTAGAAAATTACATTTCTTCCTATCCCTTTTTATTGTCTCCAAATAGTAAATAATACAATAAAAGAGGCTCTAATAACATTTTGTATCATCTTGGACTTGTATTTCACTCAATAGTTCCCCTGAGCTTGGTTGGTAACATGAATTCAAGCATATATACCCAAATGAAAGCGGCTACCGACTAGAAGTGAAGGAATATGTGTGTCTATTGGGAGAACATTCCCTCATCACTAGAGTGTATCCCATCATAATATCAATAAAATACAAGTATCTAAATGAGTAAATCATAAAACAAGAATTAAACAGAGTAAGAATGATATATATGCAATTCCAAAAGTCACATCCTATAAAAAACTATGATACATGTGATATGTCTATATTAATGTACACAAACCATGTATACAACATAGATATTCAATAAATTTAACAAAAGTACAAAATACCAAATATATCCCAACTAGCATCACAAGTCTCAGCTCGGTCCCATGATCCCTTACTTCTAAGAAGCAATCAAGAACCTGTAGTAGGTCACATTCCCTTGTCCATACCTACAATAATATAATCTATTTAGGCACGCAAGGCATCCAAAACAAGGGGTGAGACATAATCCCAGTAGGCAACCACCCATGTTATGTTCCATCCAGTTAGTGAATACATATAACGAGTGTGCGTGAAATAATAATAATAAGGAAAGAAAGTATTAAAAAGTAAACATCCTAGATATTTAGGTTCACATTTTAAAAACAATTCATTTAATCATTTTTATTTGATCAATAAGTCTCTAATTTAATAATAAGATCTATTTCATTTAAAAAATTCTCATTTAACTAATATTTCATTTTGTCAACATGTCTCATATCCTAGAATAAATCACAATGTCCCTAGTAATCACATGAATTAAAGGATGCCTAAACAATCCATCCATAGAGTGTATATCAACACCAAATCCAGGGAAATTTGTTGGCTTAACAGACACATCATAAAATTCATCCCATTCATTATTCATTTATGAAACTAAGACGATCCATGGAATTCCTAATTTGGAATCCAAAAATCACTCCAGGTAAAATATAAACCAACGTCCGATGATAATATACGTGGAAATACTAAAGAATCTAGGTATCACTCTATGTGAAGTATAACATCTATGTCACTAGGGTCTATCCTTAGTGGTCCAATAATGGAACCCAATTTTCACCGATGGAATAAATGATTCAATTACCCTTTACTCCATCATTGGCATTCCCTAAGTATCACTGGACATATAATAGTCAAACCCCTAAAATTCCACCCATGGTAGTCTAAGTATCACTTGGGAATAAAAGTCCATATCAAAATGCATCCATCCATGAAATTCTCATATGAAACCATGTGTCACACATGGATAATAATAATTTAACCAACTCATGAAAAATATCAATTCCATCTAGCAACATCATTTAACATGTAATGGTCATTACTAAGAACATCTCATTTACAACTCACCACAAAAGGTCACTTAAGGAAATGGAAATCATAGAAGGATTTCCTGTTGTCTCATCACATGTTCATTCCATTAAAGAAGCATCAAATTCTTTAATAATCCATTATAAGTAATGGGTAAATGGTCATAGTATTTTCATCCCATAAAATTAATCAATTCAACTACCACAGATATCACAATTAAATTTACAATTCAAATATAAATTTACAATTCAAATTAACTTCCCTAAACATGGGTTAAAGGGAACACCAAATGGGGGAAAATTTCAAATTCCTTTAATGTGGATATTTATTTACATAACTGTCCTAAGGGGTTGTTTCAAACCAAGGTTCCAAACCTATAACCATTTAGGAAGGACTCCCTTTAATTAAATAGGCTATACATAACACTTTATATCAAGGATGGACATCTAATTTAATCCACCTCTAGAGAATCGGGTGTGTGGCACAATGGAATATACAAAAATCACTCGACATTAAAACAAATTATGAGACCGCTTACCATAGGATTGTGGTTGAGATCTTATACAGTATTAGCTCATATTCAAAGAAAAATGATGAATGGGTAAAAACTATTTTAATAAGGAATATTAGCTTGCATATAAATTGTGCAGCTGATACCAATATGAATGCCATAATATTGAAGTGTATATGAGAACTCACCAATGCAATTACAACAAGATGAGGATTTCATGAATCAGTTTCTAGATGAAAAAGATCCTTAAATTCTAGGAATAGTCACCAAAGAGATACCAAAATGATATGATATGATATGAAAAATACAAAGGTAATTATGCTTATGCTCAAATGAATTTCAAGGGTAAAAAAGTAATTTTACACAAGATATCTAGGTCACGTGGTATGATCATATGGCATGAAAAACATTTCACTAATCGTGCATGGTATGTTTTAGGGAAGAGGCACCTATATGGTTTGTGCGCACATTTTTAATAACCATACATAAACTATGAAAAACTCTACTATCAAAATTATGGACATTATCACACGACCATCCAGACCATTTTGTATGGTTTGGTCTATAAGTTAGGCCTATATCTTCCCACTCTCTTGCATCACAAGGCAAAATTCAATGATGCATCCTACCCCATATGGTTTGTACAGACGTTTTTCCAGGCTTATTTCACTGGAAAACATGGGTTTCAGGCTCCAAACCAACATCAGACACCCTGACTACCTCTATATCCTCGAAGGGAATTCACATTAGGCCACATTTTAACATTAAAAATAGAAATTAATAGAAATTAAATGATATATACCTCAAAGAACAACCGGGTTCTTATAATATCAATGAGGTATTGGTGTTATGCCTCATTATTATTTCAACCTTTGAAATGTGAGAAACATTAGGAAAATGTTACATTTTCTGGATAAATAAATACAATCCCACGACCAACATGATTGAAATATTGGCTGTCTTTCGTATTTCCAACAATACTTATTGGTTCACTATAATAATATATCCCTCATTTTTAGGGAGTGTCATGGGCATAGATAAATTCTTTTTCCTAAAGTTTGGTGTCCACTGAAGTATATTTCACGGTAGGATGTGCTGTAAGGAAATCAGACAAGGACTCCCCTTTAACTAGATTTGTGACATGAATTGGATATCAAATTGATGTAGAATAACTTCCCATCAGGCCAAATTTCAATTTAACATATTGTGGTTGAGGATGTAATTTAGTTGGTCCTTATGAGATACCATGTGGACATCATGATGATTTATGTAATGTCTCAATATTTACCTTGAAAATAGTAGTGTGTGGTAGTTATTTTTTACATTATAATACTAGGTCTTAGTACATAGAATCAGTCAAATGTGTTAATACAGACTATTTTCATTCCCCAAACCATTTTCCTATGCAAGGAGAGCACTAAGAAATAATTCCATCATGGCCACATATAAGATACATGGATTTCAATCTGACGGTGGAATAAATAATGGTGGGTACAGTATGTACTGATTAATATTATCTAGGGATTTCTCTAATCCCTCATCCCATCATTTGGATACTCTTTTCATCTTTAACGTGGTGAAGGGGAGAAGTTTTCCGGCCATGTTAGTGATAAAGTTCCAAATGTAAGCGAGGTTCCCTTGGATCCCCCTCATTTATTTATCATTCTGATGTGGTCATATTTATAGGATTTAACTATTCTTTTCTGTATCGACCTCAAAGCAACCATAACATACCAAAAATTAAAATAATTTCCCCAACATTACACTAAAACCACACTTTGGAGGATTCTTCTTCAAAATGTGTTGTCACAACTTTCTGAAGATTGTATGAAGATCCATGAGGTGATCACATAACTTTTAATATATGACTACAAAGGCATTGACATAAAAATCTTCTATTTTAACCAAAATTTATTAAATATGTGAAACATGGCACATTGGTATGTAATTATAGTATTCTTTAATATAAATGGAATGACTTGAAAGAAAAATATCCCTTGAGGATCTATAAAGGCAATGGCTTCCTTGTCATTTGGGGATGTCTTTATCTGATTTTACCTTGAAAACCCATCTATGAGGGAAAGAGATTAGAATTCATATATTTCGATGATATAATGATTTTTGATCAGAAATATTAAATCCTCATTCATGATGTTTCTATTAAGGTCCTTGAAATCAATTTAAGCTATGATATTCCCCTAATTTTTCTTGATGGGGATGATTTTGATGATCCATTTGGGTAATACACATCCCAAAAAAGTTGTATTTGATCAATTTGTCAACTTATAATTATATATTATAATAATGAGAGTGGGGAAACCTCTTGGATTCCTTCTCGAAACATCAATTTTCAATAGGTAATCATAGATCATGCAAAACCAAATTCAAAATCATCTAAGGAATTTCTGTATAATTCAAAGTGAACACATATTGATGTTTCCTTAAAAATTCAATATACATCTCATGCCCATCGAGAGGCATCAAGGTACTAATCGTTGTAGTCTATGGGTCTTTGTCTATTCCCAGAATCACCTTCCAAAACTCATTAATAGTGGTAGATACACATTCTTTAGATTCCATAAGGGGATCCCTGAGGTCATCATTAGCTTCCTCCCCATCTGATTTTTTGGATTCAATTTCAACCATCATAGGTAATCCAGGTGAATATCTATCACTGTCAATGTATGAAAGGTTATGGGAAGTTACATTATCACCCACATCTTGTTATACTGACACAGAGAGATACCAAATATTAATATTTTCTTTTTTACTTACACCTAACAACATGAGGATCCAGAACATGCTAAGGTATAGAGGATGTCTAGTGGTATCATCATTTTTTGGATATAATGAGAGGGAATTATCAAATCCTGAAAAAATACATATTGATATCCTTTGGGTGAATTTACTTCCTCCAATGAAACTTTGATGAAATTTACAAGAGATAATGAATTCTTTTTCATGATAGTTTTCTATGTTTAATATTTATTCTTCAATTCGGTTTATGGGAATCCCATTATCGCTATCTAGCATGATCCAGGGATTCGCAGGGGAGGTCCCCAAGCCCATAGGGGTTCTAAATTGCATAATGCATCCACCTTTAATTGTTTTTCCCCATATTATAGAAACCTAAATTTTAATATATGGATTCACAAGAATCAAATGAGGAATTTTCGGCAGGTTGCATACTGACTTTACTATCGATGAGGCATTTCATACAATGAGGAATTGTTTAAGGTACAACTACATGGATATAACCACAAGGTCATTTTGGGGTAAGAAAATATACTCTATATTTTTTGATTACCCTAATCTCAACATTGGATGTGAGATACCCAAACTAGGCCTTCACCATGATCTTGTGGTATACTTTTTCTCTCTCTTATCACATACATGAATATCTATCTTTCTTGGAGATAAATCCCCCAAAAATAGCCCAAATTTCAGAGTGTCTGAATTAGAATGAGGTTGATCCAAAAACATTTTTCAACAAGATCCATTAGAATTTCAACATTATTGATATTTCCTAAAACATATGGGCATATTCTATATCCAAGGATAACTGCTTCCAGATCTTCTTTTGTGAATGAGATAGTGACATGGAATTATTATTGAGTAGTCTCCACCTGATAAACATCAATTTCACAGACTTATATCAAAAACTCTATTGGGTTAAATAGGGACTCTATGATTTCATCTATATGTTACATTGAAATTTAGATAGCTTCCATGAATTAGGGATTTGTTGGAACAACTACAAATAATTTCATAATTTTGAATTTTTATACCATATGCCTACACTTTCCATGGAGGGGATTCCCTCTATTCATGGGACTAAGAGTTCTGGTGTCTAAGGTGGATGATCTAGGTTTTTGAGAATAGGTTTAAGGGGGGTATACTATATGTGGTTTACGTCATTCCAACCTTCTTTTTTTAAGGATTTATTTGACAGTCACACCCTTGCTTGTTGATCCTATAATATGATTGGGATTGAATAAATTTTGGAGGGATATGATTTATCTTTGTGTTTATTTTTGGATTCTATGAGTGATCATCCATGGGTCTTAACTGCATATATGTCATTCATGGGGATGTGACCAAAATATTGGGTTCATGTATGCCTGTGTTTTCCCCTATATAACACGTTTTTGGATCCTTGGACTCCAGATCCCGTTTAATGTATGGGGAGTTTTTACTCAATGGAATATGTATCATCAAGGAAGGATTATGTTAAGATAAATATGTTAATAGAATAGAAACCGAACTTCTTATCTAATGTTGGTTATGTTAGGTGGGACAGTTCATGTTCTCCTGATGTTAATGGAAAGCATTTTTCAAGAGACGGATGTTGTTAGGGAGATGAATATGCCCATTCCACTAGGGTATTTTCATAATTCCAATGATTATGTATAACATCAGGAGGTCTATTACGTGATATCTTTATATGTAATATGATTTTCATTGGTTTGAGGGGATATTCTATAAGGATTTCAATATCAGGACCATCTATACTTTGAGTCAAGAAGTTATTAATCTTATGTACACGTCTTTAGGGAACCAGTTTCATGTAACCCTCTTCTTCTTATAGATAAATAATTAAAAATTTCATATATTATAGTTAATTCTCCATTGTTACCTATCTAGAGTCAACCATGCTTTGGAGGATGTCATTGAAGAGAAATCATTCAAGGATGGTGGGACCTAACATCCTATGAAAAGAGTTATTGTTAGTGATTTTCGTGATATTATCATCCTTGGGCTTCCTAGGTTTCAGTAGCATTAGTAGGTTATTTTTCATCGATGTAAGGAAATAATATGGGACCTTTTAATTATAGAATGAATATTATTTTTTTCATTCATTTATTAAATCATATGAGTCCCTAAAAGTTTTTTATTCTAGATGAGTGAATTTATTTTTGTGGCTTGATGGGTGGTTTCAGATGATTCTCGGCCCACATAGGTGCTTGAATGAGCAGTACTACAGGTTTAAGGGTAACAATAACATTTTTATACTTACAAATCCTTTCACACTATGTTGAAGGAATTGGATGAGGTTTGTCTCATTTACATTTAATGAAATCATCTTGGAATTATTCCATTTCTAAATATTCACAGAATCTAACTAGATACATCATTACGATCAAAGGTTTTTGTAGCTCATCCAAAATATTTTCATCATAGAGTTATAAATGTTTGTCCTATGAGAGATGGATGATGCGTGAATAATTTTATCCTTTCCATGTGATGATAAGTTATAAAATCCTCTCATTTTTTAATTGTTTTTAAATTTATGAGGTTGATAATTTTCATTATCTGTAGCATAGAGATGAAATAGTAATGGAATTGATGATTAAGTGCTTCCCACCCCGCAATGGATATAGATTGAAGGCATCTGTACTGAATGATGGTTGGCCCAGTTAGAGTTTGTAAAAAACATTCCAACATGGTTTCTACCTACATATATCTAGTGCCCATTATCAGGCTTTATCGATACATGAATTGTGTGATATACTGTTATAGATCACCCACATCATCAAATGGTTAGAATGGAGGATTTTTTAAATTGGGTGTGGGACGTGTGTCATCCACCCATCCATGATATGGATTCTTTTTGGGATAAACAAGTGCACAATTACCTTACATAAATTCCATTTTATTATCCATAGATTCAATTTATTTGAGGAGTTATTGAGGTACCATAGTATGGAAAAAATCCCATCTACATAGATTATTATATGCTATATTAGGTGGCCCAATTTTCATTTCCCACTGATTCTTGATGTGTGCTACAACTGAGTAATCACCCAAAAGGGGGAGATAGTGTCACTGTAATGGATGAAGTTCCTGATCATCCTTGAATTCCATATTTATATAGACAAGTTTACATGATATAGAGATAGCCTAAAACTCATATTCCACCATTTTATGTTGATTTTATCTCTCAAAATGTATGGTAGGAAAGATAATCAATTCTATTTGAAGATGAAACACAGCTAGAATATTTCCTTAATGTAGTTCCACAATGAGCTATATGAGATTTATTATCTCATAATGTGGTATTTGTTCCTATATTTAATGAATTTTTTATCTTCTAGGGGGTGAGGGGCAAGCAGCTACACCATTACATTCATATTTATCATTTTTATACGATATAGGTGAGAAATCATTATTTTGAGGTTCTAGGTTATCGATCCTTCTCTACATTCTTATATGTGATGCCTCCGTTAGTACTTCCAGATTTACTACCTGTCAAGACATTGTTTCCACATGGCACCCCACTACATTTATATATTGGTTTTCATCATCAATTTTCTATGTGGTGATGATGTAAACTGAGGTGTATCAAGAAATGGTAGTTATCCCATTACTATAGATGCAGTTGGGTGATTATTCACTACTTACTCCTTCTTAGATGGTTTTATGAGGGTCATTTATATGACCTACATACATATTGGACCATTTTTTATTATTATAAAATAGGTTTTGATCATCTTTTTCTTATTTTTTCCCTATATTGGTCTATGAACAAGGTACTTAAGGGAGTTTCCAGTCATTCTTTCAAAACAATCCGTAAATTAAATGATTATGCCTCAAGGTGTTAGAAATTAATGGGATACTGCGAATTGATATTTAAGTTTAATCCTATAGAAGACCGATTTATTTAGGGGTGATATTAATCATAAAAATTTCCCAATCCAAGGGGTAAGGGGATGATTCTAGGATGCTATTGGCATGTTTTGATCCCATTGAAGAGTATATGATAATTCAAGTTGAGGACCTTATTGATCCTAATACATTGATTGAGATCTTAATTCCCTCTAATTGAAAGGGATTAACATAGAACCACTACAGAGTTACCTAGGACCATCTCAATGTGTGATAAACCTGGTGGTGGAAATTGAGATAATAATTCTCCAAACCCCATTGGTGGGGTTGGTTTTCTATAGTTGATGAAATTTTAGGGATCCTATTAGGGTTTTATGACCAAAGGGGAGGAGGTGGTAGTAAAATTACCTCTATTCCTTTGGCCTGGTATAAATCCTAGAAACCCACGATAGTGGATTATAATGTAATTCTTCTAATTTGGATCAATTTTCATTGTGTACGAGCATTGTGAAATGGTTTCCTATGTTAGGAGTAATTTTCTCTGGGAAGCTATCGAGTAGTCCATAACATCATATTTGGCATCTCAAATGTCTTCCCATTTTTTATTATGGACCATCTTAGTCGTATTTTGAAAGACTTTTCCCTATTCCTAATATGTCTTTTCATCTTTAATGTGGGTTGTCATGCTGTATTTTTTAAAATGATCATGCATTACCTGATACCCTAATTTCTCTAGTGTCATTGAAATTATAAGATTTCATATCTGGTGAGTTATAATATTTTGGAAATCAGTGAAGTGATATTGTTTATACTTTTTTCCATCCACATATACATATATCTGAAAGGGCCATGATTTTTAGTTTCCAAAGAATTGTGGCGAAATGAAAACAAGCATACTGTAGATTCATGTAATGATTCTATAGTATTAGGTCCTTGATCATGGAGATAGAGGCTAAGTCTATTTTAAAACAAGGAATATATATGGTATAAATGATACCCTTTTAACCTAGACAAGTGTGTTGTATAACCTTTACCACCAGATAAATCTCCCACATGTTCTGGTATAGGTAAGGCATGCACTAATTCTCTTATTTGAAAGTGGTGATGGTCCAAAACATGGTTGAGAGTTATTTTAAAAAAAAATTATATATATCAATGTCAGCCTCTTCTTCATCAGAATTATATGTCTACACATTATCAAATATCATGAGTTTCTTCTCCATGTTTCCCAATGGACATGGTAAAGTTACACTAACTATTGATGGGGAATTATATATAGGTAACCCTGCTGTTTTGAGAACCTCTCTACAAAAATGTGTCTCTATTTTAATCACCTATTTATATAAAGGTGTTTATAAAAGTGGAATATTTCCCTTTTTAAGAGATAAATCACTCTGGGAATGTTTACAAGAATATATTTTAGGATAAGAGTCCCTACGATCTATATATATGCTATTGTGGGGAGGAATATCAAAGTAGCGATCAATGTATACTTCATTTTATGATTCAAAAAACCCTTTAGGTGTTGAAAATATGCATCAAATAATATCAAAGATGCTATCATTGACAATATTAGAGATAAGTGACTCTTTCTGTTTCATGGAAAAAATATTCCGAACTAGATTTTGTGGTTGAGCAGGGGAAAATGAGTCCACTTCTAAGAATTAATTGGAGTATGAAAGTGAGATTATATAATACTAGTAGGAATATGAGCGTACTTATGGTTGGTTTCTTAAATATTATGTTCAATCCTAGATTATGCAGTTTAATGAAATAAATTTTAAATACACATTCCATTTGGAATATATGGATGGACCCCTATAATGGGATAATGAATGTGAGCCTTCTCTTGAATAGTTTTTGGAGGATACTGGTGTAGTCGTCCATAAGTGTATGTAGGGATATGATCCTAGCCTCTGTGAGCAATTGGAATATCTCATGTAGCTTCATTCAAAAGATATGTGTCTACTCTGAGGTGATTGTCATATTATACTAACAAACCATAGTTGGAGTGGTGATATTATCCCAATATTGTGCCTATGATGTATGACAATAGTATTGTCTACTGTAATATGATCTTGTCTGAAGAAATGTGCCAAAATAAGTTGTTAAGCCCCATTTTTAATAGGAATATTACCTCATTTCCTAAGACATTGGAGTACTTTACTGCTATTTTTTGATAGGAACATGTACCTATGTCAAGGAAGGTGACAAACTGAGTTATAGACCCTCGGTTGGAATGAGAAAATGAGCTCAATCATCTCCTTCAACCGTTATCATAACATACTGATAATCCACTAGGATGGGAGAATGAATTTTAACTTTCTTTGGAGTATCCATCTATTCAAACTGATCATGGTGATATGTTTCTCTAGATATCAGGATAGAAATATGTTCCTCTCTCTGTATCTGTACTAGTGATAAAGTATGTCGGAAAAGATCTTCTACTGTTTCAGGAATTTAATGGAAATTGATTAATGTGTTTATAGGAATATAGGACTATACATTTTTATTCCATGGTATATTGGAGGATATATTTTATTGAAGTGGGGATATAAGCACACTCTTTACATCCCCGTTCCATCAGAATTAGCCAATAGGATTCATGCACAGAGGAAGGGATATGTGCCTCCAATGTACATGCTATAAGAATATTTTTGCAGACTTGATCCAAGTGAGTAGATATATGATCCTACCTACCACATAATATTGAAATAAACCAACAATATTCAATAGTGTAAGAGAGTATATGATCTCAATCTCAGTTATACATAGTTTTATTCACTAGGTGAGACCTTTTTGGTACTAGAACATGAGTGTCTATGATGGATATTTTTCAAGTGGTGCCCTCAATAAGAGACTGAGGGGCAGTAGACTAATGATGCTGGTGACAATGTATTACAAGATCCCCCCTAGTTGGATCACAAACAAAGATGGAGTAGTAGTGAAACAATTATCCCCTCTTCCACTAATATTTAATGTTCTAGTATTTGTGCTATTGGGATATAATTTTGAAGTGATTTATGGTGGTGTGAAGTCATAACAGATTCATTGGATCTTTACCTAAACTGGACGAACTTATTGTATGTTTTATTTGAATTCCTCTGTATGTATCCTCGATGGTTGGGATTGAACCCTATCAGTGGTATCCCAAAACCATCATGTTGTCCACCTAAATCTAATGGTGTTGGGTTGGTACAGTTTTATATCATCCCAAAGAAAGTTACATCCATATTTGAGGTTCTAGATGATATTTATTGATGAACAAATGATCTTGGGTCATGATTTCCTCGATAAAAGTTTCTATAGTCACAATTAAAATAACGAACAATATCACCAATTAGTGAATTATAACAAGTAGGAAACATGATCAATTAGCTATGCATTGGTAACACAATTTATGTTTTTTAATATTTTTTTGGGTATTTTTATCATGTGTAATTTTAATAGTGTGGGTGGACTTATTTAATGGAAACCATAGTTTTTAAGTATTTCACATAGGGCGTAGAAATTTCATTTACATAGGGGACAAAAAAATTATTAACGCATGGTCAAATGATTGATTTTTTATTATTTGAGAGATTAATGTTAGTTTTACCATGTTGTTTACATTATAAGATGATTTATGGTTCTATGGTATAGGTGAACATATGATCATCACCTATAATGGTTTATTTAATCTATCATTATAGGATTTCACCTAAGGTTCACAATTTTTTTATTTCATTTTTAATTTTAATGGATTCCACATCCATCAAAAGGTATAGACCATCCTTCCAAAGGAAGGAAATCAATTGGGAGTGCAAACCCAATGAAACATCGAAGATCAGATTTCTCGAGAGGATGGGAGGTTAGGCTCATAGCACCATTGGGGAGGGAGATTTTTTCCTATTCTATGACTCCATTATATATTTAAGATATGTTCATGAGTCTATTCAAAAATCACGGTACAATACCAGTTACCATAATAAAATGATAAGGCATTTAATCCTTGTACAAATAATGGGGATACTATTAATAAGTCTATATATATGTATCCATGTTTCTCTATCGATTTCACATTATTGATTGAGAATGAGTAATTTTATAAATTTTGATTCTATATAACTAGGAACTTTGGATTTTACTACCACCTCAGGAGGAGATTGGTGTTTCGAATATGGGATTGAACCTCCTTGATGTTTTATACATATCCTATGTATAAAAATAATTGAAATCCACATAGTCTGTTTAAGTCCAAGTCATGCAGTATAGTGTCACGAATAAAGGACACATATAATGATTTTAGGAACTGGGAATAGATCTCAAGCCTTAAGAATGTGTCATATGTATGCTTCATATAATGGGAACTAGATTCATCGCAGTTTAATTAGGTCTAGGGTTTAGTAATACGGTAATTACATAGATACTTTCACCAAGGTGGATTCCCTTGAATGGTGGAATTCATACAATTCTGTTGAATGAGACTTACACATTAAGGTCTCCTTTGTTGGGGGAAAGTTATTATGTGAATGGTATGATCATTGGAAATCCTTATGCCTATTTGAGACCTGATCGATGTGAAAAATAAGAGATAAACTTTGATCATACTCAACACTAAGAATACATGACATATGCATTGGGGAGGCCCTTAAGAGGTGTTTGATATGAAGCTCAGACCTTATAAAGGCATTCTACATATTCTGTTTATAATAGTAATTAAATTCCTCATAGTATAATATATCTTTTCAAGCTGCAGATGGATGAGGAATAACAGTAAACCCATAGGAATATTTGGCTCCCATGGGTTATATTGTTTGAGATATGGAGGGATTTATATTGAAGAGGAATCCCCATTGGAGCTTGGGCATTACACATGCGTCTTACATGTCATGTTTAGATAGGAAATAGAGTCCTCATAGTTCAATTATATATGGGTCAATTTGTTATATGATCAAAGATGATATGCCAAATGATGTAAATATGACATGTCCTACTTATCTATTTGATAAAAATAGAGTGTATGGATGATTTATTTTATGTGTTTGTGTGAGAAGGTTGACATATCTCAAGGTGCTTCACATGATCAAAGTTGGAATGTTTATAGACTATAAATTTACCAAAAAAAATTTTCTAGGGGCCTCCAAAAAACAAGTATAACCTGTCCATGGTGCCTAACAATATTTAAGAAGATATTTCAAAGTTCTTAAATTTGAAAAAGGATAATTTTATGAATAACCCTTTCATGATAAATGTATACACATAAAAGGTTTTCACGTTATAAGGGTTGACATGTAATAGGGATTTCACATGATCTGGTGGACATGTTTGAGGACTACCACATGATCTAACAGAAATGTCTGGATAACATCACATGACATGGGTGATATTTCTAGAGGACTTTTCATGGATTTTGTGACATGTATAGAGGCCTTAGAGTTACATGTATGACATGTATGGAGGCCTTCATGTTACTTTGATGACATGTATGGTGGACTTCATGTGAGTTGTATGACATGTATAGATGTTGTCACATAATCTGGTTTACATGTATGGATGACTTTTTGAGACATAGATTACATTTCTAGTGTCCTTATGACTTGGCTAACAAGTCCAGATGCTATCAGATAATTAGGTTGACATGCGTTAGTGTAATCGAATGATTGAGATGGAATGTCCAGGTGATATGAATAATCTAGAATGGTCATGTGAATCACATAAATACTTTACATTAAAATCATCATATCCTTCTTCACATTAGATTCTATATTATTAACTGTTTAGCTTTTAAATGCCTCAATTGTTTCATGAATTGACCCATTTAGGCCTTACATGATTAAGCCCCCATGAAAAGAATACATTTTTTATTCAAACATTCACATTGAGACCTTTTCTTGTGATGAATTGTGTGATAAAGTGAAGTGAATATTCAGGCCACATATTCCCTTAAGTCACTTCTAGAACCATGATCCTGTTTTTCACTTAAACAGTACTTCACCCCAATTGGCATCTTTTCCTTGTGTGTGCCTTCCCATACACCAAAGTCCATCTACTAGTATCGAGGGACTGAGAGGTGGTAGTGGGGAGAACATTAGCTCTGGGGATGATACTAATAATTATCCATATATGAATATAAAATAATATTATAGACCATAAATAATAGAATAAAAAATATCAACACAGTGGAAACATATAAAATGAAAACAATAACAAATAAACAATCCCATTAGATTACTATTTATAGATAATAAACATGCATGTTCATACATGATAGATAACTATGGTAGCCCATGGATGACCATATCACTACATACATATATTAAGCATGCTAAACTCAAATGTAAACTCCATATGATGCAGAGGAGCTACCATAGTCCACTTCCATCAATCCCATGGAAAAGGTACAACTTAGTTACTAAGGTCCAACTTCAGAGCCCGATCCCTTACCTGATCTTAGGGACATAATGTCTACATGAATCACAAAGGTCGTGTGTATATTGTGAGAATAATCTCAATGGGATACCACCAACATAATAATTTATTAAATATATATCTATGTAGGCATATGAAAAATATAAATAAAAAGATTGCAAATGAACATTTAATAAATCACATTGTTCCCATGTTCTCAATAGCCACAAGGAAGTGATCACCTGCTTGAATCATTACAGTTATAACTTAAATTATGTTCCGACAAATATATATAATTAATGAAACTCATATATGAATATATATATATATATATATTGGAGAGGTTCCATGGATTATCAGCCAATGAATCCCCTAACAAGTATCATACTAGGTGAAACCTCAGGTTTCACCTATAATCTTGTCACCTAGCACCTCATACTCATCCGACATATCATGTGTCGTCAAAAAGTTTCCATACACCAAAAGGCACTACCAATAAAAAAGTATCATGTACCTCAGATATTCACTTAAAAGCACACATCGGCTCATCAGCCAAATGTACAATGGAAGAATGAAATTTTTCCTCACATATATAAAAACTATTAGCTCAAAAACTAACATCCTTAGCATAATGATATCCGTCCTCCCAAAGTCCATGCCAAAAAACCACAATTATAATTTTTATCCTTATCACCATACCTATTGTCTAAACACCATCAACAAATGGTCCATAACCATCCACATGGATTTCTATGATGAGAACACCTAGAAGATTTTATGGTCAACACTATCCCCTAAGAATCATAATCAATTAGTGTCTGAACCCACAACGAGTGGTTAACACCAACTCAACTGAGTCCTTTCTATGTGGACATGACTCCAATGACACACCAAGAAACAATAATGGGAAAAAATTACCAAACAACCTAAGAAACATCATCTCAAACATCATGCCCCCGTAGTCTTATCGCTATGTTCTCATAGTCATCACTATCTAAATATCACATGGTCCATACCCTCTTCCCATAAACCTTGTCTCATAAATACAAAAACCATTTCATCTAACACTAGGGATCTTCATCACACCATATGTCTCTAGACTCACCCATCAATAAGAACCATGTAACCACAATCGAGGTGATCATCATCACCTCAATCCTCAATCCTAGCCTGTCACATTCCAATGGAAGATAGAAACTGATATGAATAATTTAATTGAATCGAATTACACACCTGACCTAAACATCATAGGTTGGTCCAATCTCCTTCTCTGAATTAACCATTTTAGTAAAGAAACATAATAAACATAGTCATATCATATAATCAATTTATAAATTAGAAAAATGAATTTACTTATTGGTGTCTCTATAGGACAACCCTTCACATGAGTGTTTAATAATACACACAGTATTCTTGTAAAATCATGTATAAATATATGTGTTACCTACCATAGTCTAGTAGGTTATAACTAATATAATAAAAACCTATAAATTGAGATGAAATGAGGGAAAAAATAATTTTATAAAGATGACTTGAAAATAAGAAAAAATATGTCACTCCCATTTAGCATTCCATATAAAGAGATAATAGGGAAAAATAATCCTATAGATTGAATGCCTTACTAAGACAAACCCATATCCCCCAATGGATGAAAGATCTAAGCTCATATGGAGTAGATACCTCAAATTCCCAAATGAAGGAAAATAGGGACTCTTCTTTTGATGTTCATGCTGGTGAAGAAGAATGAATAAGAAAAATAATATAAAGGGAGGATGAGAAATTGATAATTTTTCCCAAAAAAATGAATCACATGGTTTGTTTACATTGACTAGCTAACTGTCCGACAGCCATGTGGTGATATATTCCATGAACCACACATGAATAGGTTTTGTAAACAATTTTCCAAAACCTACAAGAACTACTCAAAAGACCACTAATAAAAATTGTAAAAGTCTCGCATGTTCATGTGCTCCCATTTTCACAATTTCTATACAATTGAAAGTGAAACTGGAGGGCTGTAATGTCACTCCTAAGAGGAAACACAATTTATCAAAATGGTGTGCCTCTATCATTGATTTCTTCTAACTGATGTTCTAGGGTCTGATGCACCCAAAAAACATAAAAAAACACAAGGAAATTTATTACCCTTAAACTAAATCCAAAAAAGACTTGGTTCAAACAAAATCATGGAATTAGGTTCCCAAGATGAAGTGATGATTTGGTCAGACCACCAAACTCAAAAAATACCAAATATTTTGAGGATTTCGATCCACTTAAAACTCGAATATGTTATAGTCCCTCCACCATAACATAATTATTACATGAGCTATAAAACCTTACTCATAGATGGTACCAAACATACCCATATCAAAAAATTCAATCAATCCTTCCCCATTTCTTATGTTGCAGGTAAACTCCTCCCAAGGAACTCCCCAGCTTTAGAGTTACCTACCCAATATCTTACTGACCCATAATTCAAAAATCTTACTATGGTCAACTAACCATTCATGGAATCAAAATCTCTCCCATGACACATAGTAATTTCTACACCACATCAGGTTCTGACATAACAAATATGTCACATCTCACACTCATCAATTCCCAAACCTCATTAGATGCCCATACAACCCCACATCATATATATAAATATTAATTACCATCATCATCCTAATACTTACATTAGTTATAAAAATTCCACAACACCTTGATTCTTATATTCCAACACATATAATCAAAGAATCATATTCCTATTGATACTCAAATCATGTCCTTGTTACTACTCACAATATATATATATATATATATCCAAAATCATACATGATGACAATCTAATAACTCGTTTATGGTTATTCCAAAAACAATACACATGTACCTTGGGAATTAGAACAATAAATCCAAAAATAAAAGCAACAAAGCCCCACCAATGAAATACCTATAACAATCATCATGTCCCTTGCCTTCTCTAATGTGAAATCTAAACACTATGCACCTATCTTGAAGATTACTACATGATTCTTGAGCTCCCTATGGAGCTACACCAACTATCGACAAATGTCCCCCGTAATGGGTCTCTATATCTCCACCGTGAACTCTACATCCTGCTAAATTCTAGCTAAATTAATCTAGTACCACTCCAGATACTACCTCAGACCCTTGATTTTGACCCAATCAGCATATCTTAACGTTTTGAGAAGTATTCCTATAGAACCTCTCTAGATATCCCATCTTGCATCACACTAGACACTCCATTGGAAACCGATCACACTAGGTCTGAACATTCCCATGATAAATTCAATGAAAGAATTTAACTAAAGACCCACTCATTTTTAGTCTGCCTAAATCCTTGGCCTCACTCCCCTACTGAGATTCCTCTTGACCGCGCCTCCTTCCACCTAAAGAATGACCACTTGGCTCACGTAAAACCATCACTTGAAACAAATAATATTGGTTCATAATATTTCTCTGAGATATCATAACTTCAATGACTACCTCTGAGAAAGGGGTCAGTCTAAGGATATTCACCAACACCCCGATTACATGTCGTTAACCATGCTCAATTCCCCACACCGTAGTGATGTCATTGCAAACCATAGTAGTTAAAAATCATGAAATTTATATGAAATTTTCCACATAATTCATTTGAGATTTATTATACTGATGGTGATTAATGTACTCATGGGATTTATCCACCATAATCATCTCTATGAAAAAGTTCTCGAAGAACCTAACCTTAAAATCTATCCAAGATAGACAATGATGACTTCCTGCCTGAACCTTTACATCCCAAAAGCACATTACTGGTTCTCTTAGCATGTACATAGCCTTCTTCACCAGGTACACTAGAGGTGTGTCTATATGAATGAAGATAGTCTGGAATGACCCTATCCAGTTCTCTACCATCTACGATCCACTCTCATGCAAAAAATAGAGGGTTTTAAGATTGTAACACTAACGTCAGATACTGCATAGATGGCTCATCTCCATTAGGACCTCAGTCAATACCATGTATGACATTAACTAATCTCACCCTACATTTCTTGTCATGCCATGTCCCAAAGTCTTCCATCTGATGCAGCATCCATGCTTGTACTGATGCCTATACTTGTGGTTCATGATCATCCCAACACTCCTGGGTATCACGCTAAACGTCAGTGGCCTCATCTCATGCATGATCATATGAAGACTTAACACTACCCTATTAACCCTTCATTAGTGCCCATATAGGTGGAATGTTTATGAATACAAATCACCATGGTAAGAAAACCATAACAGATAGAAAAATTTATAATAGGCATGAAATCTCCCCATTGTTAAACTCTCCTATAAAACATGTGTCATAGGACACCCTTGTAACGCCTCAACCCTAGTTACCCAGAGTCGGTGCATTATTTTAATACATTAGCATGATTACAATTAATCATGTCCAGAAATACCGATCATTTTAGCAGTCTTGGAAAATAGATTACATATATGAACGTTACATTTCAATTTCTAAAATAAAACACCACAAAAATAATCCTTCGAGAATGCCATTATTCCCATAGAATAACCCTATATTTAAATCATAAAACACATCTTCGCATCATGGGAAAAATAAAACATAAAAAAGGGGTGAGCTCATATTTTCAGTAAGGAAAACAATATAGAGGAAGCTATAATCAATAAACATAAACATTTAAGGAAATGAGTAAAAATAAAACAAAAGACTTTTAAAATTAAATGTCAGCATAATATGGTAAATATAAATCAAATAATTCCATTTAATAATTAACATGGATATTCTACTAGTCGAATAATCACATGTAATATCAATAGCCAATTTCATAATGATGGAATGCGTAATGCTGGACATCATAACCACATAGTCAAGGCCTCATGCCAAGACTACAAATACGATTTTGTCAAGGCCTTGTGCCAGGACACTAGTTTGTCTCATGAGACCTACCGACTCCTCTAGGAGCTATAGTATGATCCACCTGTCACTTACTATGTCCAATTCATTCCCCATATGAATATATTGAAACATAACATAAAGATTTAAATTAAAACTAGCATATGAAATGTCAATAATTTAACAATAAACCATGAATGGTATAAAAATAACAAATCCACAATCAAAAATATCATAACTCATTCAACACAATATAGAATATTTTATTATAGTAAATCAATCTCAATCATGAATAATATCTATTAAAGGATGTTCACATAGTTGAAAATAATCATTAAAACTCTTAAATAGAAATACCCCCTTTGGGAAATCAATTAAAAGTCACACATTTATAAAGGAATTCATTTAAAAGAGATTTTTCAATCAAAGTGTCCCATACCACATTGAAACGTTTGAAAGAAATTAACCTTTTAAAACAATCATGTCCATATAAATAAATACTTAAAATCATTTTTAGATCTTTAACATTAATTAAAATGATATAGAAAAATAAACCATTCAAACATTTAAAATGATGATATTTCTAAATATTACCTTCCATGAAACCATTAAATATTTATTTTGAAAATATTTTTATGAATAATATACTTGTATGAAAAAAATTTCCCAGTAAATACCAACATATACAAAATATCTGATAATAATGAGATTGATGAATTAACCCTTACCTTGTACTTTCTTTTAGTTGATGGTATGTTTAAACACCTGTATAAGTTTCATGGTATGTTATTAAATTACACTAAAACCATATTAATATTTTTGATATCAAATAAGTTTCATTTATTACTTTATATAACCCATTCAGTAACAATTTCAATTTTAAAGTAACATTTCTGGTAATAATCGCTTTCTTCATAGTACGTGTTTTAACATGTTAGTATTGATCGTATCGCATAGATCATGATTTAAATACTTAAAAAATATATAACATGATTTGTATAGAATATATATTCAGAATATTAATGTGTATAATAGATAGATATATGAAATAGAAACACTGTTCATGGAGACAGTAGTCCGTACGTATGCATGAATGTTGTTTCTGTTTGCTTATTATATAATATGAAAGTAAGTAAAAAAACATATTTATCTACATAAATATATATTATTCTAGTATAGATATTATTTAATATAGTAAATAATTAATCAATGTATTTATTTTTATAAAAACTTATGAAGGGTGATCGTTGAAGATGAATCTCATCGTGTCGTGGAGTTGGTATGTAGTACGTATGCACGAGAAATAATATCATTCTATTGACGGTGAAATGATGTTTAATTGGATGGTATATTACATATAAAGAATAATTACCATGTTATATTAACTATTTAAATTAATTATACTCATTATTATACCCATCCAAAAAATATAGTGTTGAATAACAAACTACACCAAGCTGTGGATATGGTAAGCCATACGTATGCATGTATGGTGACATTGTCATTCATAGGACGGATTGAATAATGTATATGGTTATACCATATTTATAATAAAATCACAGTATGTATAGGGTACTGTATTTATTATTTTGGTATGGAAACAACAAAGAAATAGGAAGTGGAAGAAGAAATGAACTTTGAAAGAGGTGATGAAATAATTACCTCTTCTTCGGGTGTATCTTTTTGATTTGAACAAAAGGGCTACATAGGTTGGATTTATGATCAATGTAAGGCCTCTAGGTTCATGTTAGGATATTTGGGAGAATATTTGAGCTGTTGTAACACCCCAAGATTCCACGGTATGTTTCTATTTGAATAATACAGTAGCGTGTGTTGTACGCAACTTCGAGTTCTAACAAACCACAACCAATCAAACTAGATGTTATGAATTGTAATACCCACTTTTTGAAATTTTATAAATTTTAACTTTAAAAATTAAATTGATTTTTTTATTCGGAATATCAAAATTAGAATAGGGTGAATTTTTGGTATTTTTCTGAAAACAATCAATTTTTGATGAATAGTGAAAAATACGAAGTTATAGTTTACAACCGAATTATTATTCAAATAATTATTTATTTTATTTAAATTTACTTTAGGTCAAAATAGATACATAATACCTATATAAGTTCAATTTAATTCATTGGAGTTAGTTTATAATAATTTTAGATATATAAAAATTTTATTGAACTTTTCATCGTCTTTTACCCACATCTTTGGAAAATTTGCAAATTCACATAAAACGTACTTTTACTGCTTTTGTGAGTGGAATTTTGAAAATCTGAGAATCACAGTGAATATCAAAGAGTAAAATGTGGATGAATAAGATAAAAATAAATTTTTTGAATAGTAACTTTTTAATTTTATTTACCACTATTAAAAGTAAATATGGTAATTAAAGGTAAACATGATATTATTATTACCCTAAATCATGTCCGAATTCTATTTTATAAGTATAATTCGACCAAAAACAACCTTAGGAATAAAATATGAAACTATTTGGTCCACTTGGATTATATTAGTACATTTATTATTATTTAATTCAAAGAAGAGTTAAAAGAGATAAAATCAGAGTTAAATAACTAAAACATTTTTAATATAGGGTTATACATAAGATAAATTCGATTATAAATATTCATTAGAAAGCTAAAAATATTCCCTACATATTTTTATTTTATTATTTATTTTTATACATTAAATAATTTAATTTATTTATGACACAATGGTGATGCAATAATTACCTAATTAACGAAATATTAAAATAATTGATATTATAAATATCCAAATAAATGTAATTTTATACTTTTTATGAATTTCAATAATTTTCTAGGTTAATATAGTAACCCAAACCTGTCTAAAATCTATTTTTTAGTGGATTTAGACTCATCCACACCATAACCTCAAAATAAGTCACCTTGGAGCCATTATAAACCGAATATTAATTTATTATAAATTAATATTTTATGTTTATCCAATGGTGCCCTCACCCCTCTTATAAAAGGGCACCCCTACTCTCAAATTCATAACTTTATATCCTTTATACGGTGATGTTATTATATATATGGTACAACCATATTCAGTATTTTTTCCGTCCTTTGAATTGCATGTCACCATATGTGCGTACGTACGGCTTACAGTCTCCACGTTGTGGTGTAATTGTTATTCAAAACATTATTATTTGGATGGGTATGATAATTATGTGTAATTGAAGTAAATAATAAATATAAAATTATAATGATTCTATATATATATGATATACCATCCAATTATATATAATATTAATATCAAAAGATGATATTGTCGCTCGTGCATACGTACTGAATACCATCTCTAAGAACAATATGAGATTCATTCCCCATCATATCCATTCAAGACTAATTTTCATTTGATGGTTAAAAATAATGTTTAATGACTTAATATCATTATGGATAGGAATAAGATACATCCTATCCATAACAAACCTGGCTTATGGAACAAAACATATAAAAGAAAACGAGTAAGTTAACACCCGAAATGACGATAATACTAAAATATTGTTAACAAAGAATTATTAGAAGATAATATATGATATCATAATTATGTATATGGTTATTATATAATTTAATAACAATTTTTTAACTATTATACAATAGGTTAACATTCCAGTGACTAAGGAAACGTACAAGGTAAGGATTTATTTCATAATCTCTTCATTATCCGAGGTTGTTTATACATAATTATCTACTGGGACCTCTTTATCATCCACATCCATGATTCTTAAAAATGTATTTCAAATCATTCATACTATTTTAAAGAGTATGGGTTAAATTAATTTATTCCCTTGTGACTTTTTATAATATTTTTATAAAGGAATATTTCTATCGTTTTCCAAACAAGGTCCTTTTTAACCTTTTCGATAGAATTAAGGTAAGAATTTCTTTTTTAACTTATACGGAGGGTGCATCTATTTTCTACCATTATAAAATCATCAAATCTTCCCTTACAAGATTATAAGAATATTTTCAAAGTAAATGTATTATTTTATAATTATGTGACTTTTAAATGATTTCAAAAATAGAGATATTTCTCTAAAATAGTTTTGATTTCATCTATGTCAACATCCTCTGATTGATTTTAAGCTTATTTGAAGTTGATTTATTATGATACAAAACATCCATATAATATTGAAGGTTTTGTGAAATGTTTGACTGTGGATTTTTTATTTTTATACAATTCAAGTTTTATGGCTAAAGTATTGACATTTCGTATGCTACTTTTAATATGAATGTTTCTGTTATGTTTAAACCTATTCATATGAGGAATTAATTGGACTTAATAAGTGACAGGTGGAGCCCTCTATAGCTCCTCGATGCATTGATAGGTCTCATGAGACAATCTATTGTCGTGGCACAAGGCCTTGATCAAATCTTATTTGCATTCTTGGCACAAGGCCTTTACTATGTGGTTATGATAGTCTGGCATTATGCATTCCGTCATTATGAAAGTGGTTATTGATATTGCATGTGATTATTCTACTAGTAGAATATCAATATGAATAAGTAAATGGAATTATTTCAATTTATTTCATCCATATTATGCTGAAGTTCAAGTTTAAAATTATTTTTTTTTAGTTATACATTGCCTTAAATGTTTATACCTATTTATGAATGTTTCCGGTATATTTTTATCCTTAATGGGAATCTATGCTCACCCCTTTCTTTGTTTTATTTTTCCTTGGATGTGAAGAGGTATTTTATGAATGACCTGTAGGGATAGTTTGAGGGGATATGAGTCTTGTCTATGGAGACAAGATTTTGTTGTAGTTTTTCACTTTATGATGTAATGCAAACTTTATGAATGTATCTAGTGATTCCAAGGCTACTAAACTAATCGGTCATTCGAGACTTGATCTTTTGAGATCATGCCAATGTTATTTAATAATGAATAGACTCAGGGTAACTGGGGTCGGGGCGTTACAGTTGTTATTAGAGGAATTTTAGTACAAACCTTGGAAGCTAGATTTAGATAAACTTTAATTGGAGCACAAAGACCTAAGATGGACTTTGAGGATTAGTATAGAAGAAATTTCTAGAATTTTGGTATTATAGAGATTTTGTGAGATTTCCAAGCCCTAAAACCTTGTCTGGATACGAGCAGGTAGAGGCAGCTCTGGAACAGATGTACATAGGTGTAAAACCCAAAAACACCACTTTGTGCTATAATCGAATGGGAACTGGTGCACGACAACGGGCCTTGCTGCACTCTTGGTTACGACACTCCTGGGGGATATGGTTAGGATAATTATCATTTTCCTTACAAACCATTATGAAGGGTTTGTGAGTATATACTTCCTCAAAGAAATTTTTTTTATGATTATGGATTATATCCATAAACTGTTCAATTTATGTTAAGTGTTTTACAAGTTTGGAATTATGTATTTCAATTCATAAACTAATATAGTTTATGACATTGTTTAGAAATGGTACCTAGTGGAAGGAATGGGAACCGTATCAATGCACTCACTCAATGTATGGATTTCCCTCCTGATCAAGATAATTATAGTGGAGCTGGTGATGCAACTAGTGTGGATCAACTAATCACCATTCTGGGAAAACTCACTCAGGTTATGAATAATAACTGTACCCATATGGAGCACCCTGATCCGCAATGTGGAGGATCAATGTTAGATTTCTTCATGAGGAAAAGACCACCAACATTAAATGGGGGTAAAAATCCACTAGCAGCTGAGTAATGGATAAATTCCTTAGAGAAAATATTCCATGCCTTGGTGAGTAGTGAAAGGGAAAAAGTTACCACAGAAGTTTACCACCTCACTAGAGATGCTGATAAATGGTGGTCATTGATTCAAAAAACGAAGGAAGAGAGTGAATAATAAAATATGGAATGGAGGGAGTTCAAAGAGCTTTTCATAGAAAAATAATTTCCTCATGACCATCAAGCAGATATGGAAAGGCAATTTCTGAGTTTGAGACAAAAGGAGGAAAAGATTGTGGCAAATAATAAGGCTAACATTATAAGGTTAGTGAGGCATGCAACATATTATATATGTAACCCAAGGAGTAAGATTGGTCATTTCTTTGATGGGTTAAAACCATTTCTCTATCGAGAATTAGTCTCACAAAACTTCTCATCGTACGATGATATTGTCTCATGTGCTATCAAGACAGAAAATGAATTCTCTAAGTCATATGACTTTAATGTGAAGCAAGAGAAGAAGAGATCTACTGATCACTCTAGGAATATGAATAAGGGGAGGATGGAAAATGTTGATTATCTATCCTGGAGTAAATGTGGGATGAAACACCCTAGTACTTGCTTGAAGGGAAGGAGAGTTCGTTACAAGTGTGGTGAAAAAGGCCACCAAGCTCGTGATTACAAGGTGAAGAAAGAAGATACCAATGTTCAATGCTACAATTTCAGGGAGATGGGACATTATTCAAGTGAATTTCCTAAGTATTAGGGGAACATTACTCAGAAAAGGACAAGGGATCAAGTAAAAGATTATGCTATCACTACTGCTGCGGTTGAAGCTCCGAAAGACATGGTGGCAGGTAATTTAATGGTTTCCTCAAGTTTAGAAAATGCTTCATTTGATTCTAGATCATTGTATTGTTTCATATCTTCCCAGTTTTCTAGGAAAATTAGATATTTCCAATTTGATTTAACAAGGGAGTTGTTAGTCAAAACTCCCAAGGGATGTATCATTGCAACAACATTTTGTGAATCAGTCCCCATTAGAGCATATAACTGTTCTTTATCTGCTGATATCATCGTCATACCCATGATTGAGTTTGATATAATCCTCAGTATGGATTGGATTTCAGACCATGATGTGATGATTTATTATAAGAAGAAAAAGGTTACGATTTTTGATGATGATGATAAAGAACACCTTATCTTTAGAGCAGAATCATCACCACCTGATTCTTAGCTAGATCCACCCCCAGTAGCTGAACTAAATTCAATTATCGGAGAGGAAGGGAATGAAATAACTATGGGCGAGGAAAGGAATGTTGAAATAGAGTATGTAACTATTGTGAAATAATATGTAGATGTGTTTCTAGATGATTTACCTAGACATCATCAAGAATGAGAAATTGAGTTTTCTATTGATTTAATTCCTGGATAAAGGCCAATATTGAAGACCCCTTATAAAATGGAAATTGTGGAATTAGTGGAACTAAAGAAACAACTAGAGGAATTGAGTAATAAGCTATTTATTCGCCCTATTGTTTCTCCATGGGAAGCCCCAGTCCATTTTATTAAGAAGAAAGATGGATCTATGAGGTTATGTATCGACTGCAGGGAAATACATGCTATAACAATAAAGAACAAATATCCCCTATCTCGAATTGATGATTTATTTGACCAACTACATTGAGCTCAATACTTTTCAATGATTGACCTTCGATCTGGATACCATCAGTTGTGTGTGATGAAGGATGCCATTCTGAAGACAACATTTTGAACCAGATGCGGGCATTATGAGTTTACAGTAATTCCTTTTTGACTGACTAATGCACCTTTTGTATTCATGGATCTAATAAATAGAGTTTTAAAAGAATATCTCGATGATTTTGTGGTTCTATTTATTGATGATCTCTTGTTATACTCCAAAAGCTATTAAGATCATGAAAATCACTTGCGCATTATCCTGAAAACTCTTAGAAGACATGAATTATATGGGAAGTTTAACAAGTGTGAATTATGCCATCAAGAGATTTCTTTTCATGGCCATATTGTCTCTAAGGATGGAATCTCTATTGAGCCTTCTATGACAAGAGAAATCCAAGAATGGCTAGCACCAACGAGTATAACCGAGGTATGTAGTTTTATTGGTTTAGCAGGTTATTATCGTCATTTCATCCAGAGTTTTTCCTGATTGGCTAACCCATTAATGAAGCTCACATGAAAAGGGGTTAAATTTGTTTGGACAAAAGAGTGTGAAGAATTTTCTGAACAACTGAATTGAATATTATTCATTTCTCCTATATTAACTCTACCATCAGGGAATAATGGGTTTGTTGTTTATAGTGATGCATTGAAGAAAGGACTTGGTTGTGTCTTATGAAGAATGATAGGGTTATTGTCTATACATCACGACAACTGAAAATTCATGAGAAAAACTATCCTTCTCATGATCTTGATTTGGCTGTTGTAATATTTTCTTTGAATATTTTGAGACACTATCCCTATGGTGAAAATTTTGAGATATATACCTATCACAAGAGTTTGATGTATATTTTCTCACAGAAATAACTCAACATGAGGCAAAGGAGATGGATTGAATTACTGAAAGACTATTATTGCATGATACACTACCACCCGAGGAAGGAAAATAAGGTGGCAAATGCTTTGAGTAGAAAGGATCATGGAGTATTGAACAAGATAAGAGTTGAAAAGGATCCTATATACATAGATCTAGTGAATATGGATATGGGAATAACCATGGAATGTGAAACATAAATACTTTCAAATGGTTGCCAAACCATATTTACTAGAAAGGATTAAGAGTTCTTAGACTGATGATGAATAATTTCAAAAGAAGATTAAAGCTGTAAATGATGGGAGATTGAGAGACTTTGTGTATGAAGAAGGAATTGTGAAATTTGGGAAGATAATTTGTGTTCACGATATACCTGATCTAAAAAGGGAATTATTAGATAATGATCATAGTTCCAATATCTCTATACACCCTGGGAGCACCAAAATATATTGATATTTGAAGAAACATTTTTAGTGGGACAACATGAAGAGGGAGATTGCTGATTTTGGGTCAAGATGTATGGTTTGTCAACAAGTGAAAGATGGAAGGCAACAGCCTGGAAGAGTCATGCAACCTCTTCCCAGACCTGCGTAGAAATGAGATAATATCACGATGGACTTTGTCATGGGGCTATCAAAGACTCCTAGAAGGAATGAGGCAATATGGGTCTTTGTTGACTGTCTTACCATGTCAGCATATTTTCTCGCTATAAGAGAAGATCTACCACTTGAAGGTCTAGAAAGACTATATATTAATGAAGTTGTGAGACTTCATGGAGTACCCCTATCGATTGTTTCTAATCGTGATCCACATTTTACTTCAAGATTTAGGAAGACTCATCAGAAGGCCTTGGATACTGAACTTCGATGGAGCACTGCCTACCACCCTCAAACAGATAGACAATCAGAACGGACCAATACAAACCTTATAAGACATGTTGAGATCATGCTCACTTGACTTTCAATGTATGTGGGATCAAAATTTACCTCTCGTAGAATTTTCCAAAAACAATAGCTTCCATTCAATTATTCGGATGGCACCATATGAAGCGTTGTACAGAAAGAGAGGTCGCACAACAACCTATTGGGATGATGTTGGTGAAAGAAAACTCGTTGGCCTAGAAATGGTGGAGGAAATGATGGAAAAAATGAAGGTAATCCAAAACCACATAAAAGTAGCTCAAAAGAGGCAGAAGAGTTATGCCAATAACCGAAGGAAGGATTTGGAATTTCAGGAAAGAGAACATGTTTTCTTGAAGGTATCTCCATGGAAGAGAGTTATACGTTTCTATAAGAAAGGTAAATTGAGTTATAGGTACATCGAACATTTCGAAATTCTAGAATGAATTGGGGCTATAGGTTATCATTTGGAAATGCCGCCAAATATCTACAATGTTCACAATGTGTTCCACGTATCACTATTGAGAAAATACATGCCTGACCCACCGCATGTACTCACTTATGAGGAAGTAGAATTAGAACGCGATATGTCTTATTACGAAGAACCCGTCAGGATTTTTGATACGAGAGAAAAAGTGCTAAGAAACCGTACGACTCGTCTGGTTAAATTTATATGAAAAAACCATAAGATGGAAGAGGCAACGTGGGAACCCGAGGAACTTATGATAAAGAACCACCCATGTCTTTTTATACGGTAGTATACTTGAAATTTTAAGGATGAAATTATTTGAAGGAGGGGAGAATGTAACACCCCAAGCTTCCACGGTACGCTTCTCATTGAATAATAAAGTAGGGTGTGTTGTATACAACTTCGAGTTCTAACACACGACAACCAATCAAACTAGCCGTTATGAATATTAATACCCACATTTTTAAATTTTATAAATTTTATCTTTCAAAATGGACTTCATTTTTGGAATTGGAATATCGAAATTATCTTAGGGATAACTTTTGGTATCTTTCTGAAAACTTTCAATTTTTGATGAATAGTGAAAAACACTAAGTTATAGTTTAAAACTGAATTTTTATTTAAATAATTATTTATTTTATTTAAATTTAAATTAGGTCAAAATTGATACATATTACTTATATAAGTTCAATTTAATTCATTAGAATCAGTTTATAATAATTTTAGATATATAAAAATTTTATTGAACTTTTCACAGTCTTTTACCCACATCTTATGAGAATTTGAAAATTCACATAAAACCTAATTTTACCACTTCTGTGAGTGGAATTTCAAAAATATGAAAGACACGGTTAATATCAAGGAGAAAAATGTGGTTCAATAAGATAAAAATAATTTTTTGGCGAATCGTAACTTTTTACTTTTATTTACCAAGTTTATAAGTAAATAGGGTAATTAATGGTAAAAATGATGTTATTATTACCCTAACACATGTCCTAATTCTATTGGCCAAGTATAATTCTACCAAAAACAACCTTAGGAATAAAATAATAACCTATTTGGTCCAGTTGGATTAGATTAGGACATTTATTATTATTTAATTCAAAGAAGAATTAAAAGAGATAAAATCAAAGTTAAATAAGTAAAACATTTTTAATATTTTTTTATACATAAGATAAATTAGATTATAAATATTAATTAGAAATATAAAAATATTTCTTAAATAATGGTATTTTATTTAAAAATTTTATACATTAAATAATTTAATTTATTTATGACACAATGGTGATGCATTAATTACCTAATTAATGAAATATTAAAATAAATGATATTATAAATATCAAAATAAATGTAATTTGAGACTTTTTATGAATTTCACTAATTTTATAGGTTAATATAGTGACCCAAACCTATCTAAAATCTATTGGTTGGGTGGATTTTGACCCATCCCCACATTATCCTTGAAATAAGTCACTTTGGAGCCATTATAAAATGAATATGAATTTATTATAAAATAATATTTTATGTATTTCCTAAGGTTCCCCTCACACCTCTTATAAAAAAGCACTCCACCTACACTCAAATTCCTACCTTCAAAGTATTTTGGCTTGGCCAATACCTACCCAAATATTCTCTCAAAATACCTCACTTCAACTTAGAGGCCTTATTTTGATCCGAAAGCCAACCTAAGGAGCCCTTTTGATCAAATAAAATGGAAGAACCCGAAGAAGGGGTAATGTTTTCACCACCCTCTTTCAAGTTACTTTCTTCTTCCACATATTCTTTCTTTGTTATTTCCATTCTAAAATAATAAATCCAGTATCTTATATATACTGTGATGTTATTATAAATATTGTACAACCATATTCAGTAGTCTATCCATCCTTTGAATGACGTGTCACCATACGTGTGTACGTACGGCTTACCATCTCCACATCATGGTGTAATTGTTATTCAAAACATTATTATTTGGATTGGTATGATAATGATTTGTAATTGAATTAAATAATAAATATAAAATTATTATGATTCTCTATATATATGATATACCATCCAATTATATATTTTTTTAATATCAAAAGAATGATATTATCGCTCGTGTGTACGTACGGAATACCGTCTCCACGAATGCTATGTGATTCAATCCCTATCGTATACATTGAAGAATAATTTTCATTTGATGGTTAAAAATAATGTTTAAAGACTTAATATCATTATGGATATGAATAAGATACAACCAATCCATAACAAACATGGATTATGTAACAAAACATATAAAAGAAAATGAGTAAGTTAACACCTGAAACAATGATAATACTAAAATATTATTAACAATGCATTATTAGAAGATCATGTATGATATCATAATTATTTATATGGTTCATGTATATTTTAATAACAATTTTTTAACTATTATACAGGAGGATAACATACCATCAACTAAGGAAAAGTACAAGGTAGGGGTTTATTTCACAATCTCTTCATTATACTAAGTTGTTTATACGTAATTATCTATTGGGACCTCTTTATCATCCACATCCATGTTTCTTAAAAATGTATTTAAAATAATTCTTATTATTTTATAGACTATGGTTTAAAGTAATTTATAACCTTGTGACTTTTTATAAGATTTTTATAAAGGAATCTTTTCCTCGTTTTCCAAAGAAGGCCCTTTTTAATCTTTTCGACAAAATTAAGGTAAGAATGTGTTTTTTAACTTATACGACTGGTGCAGCTATTTTCCGCCACTATAAAATCTTCGAAGCTTCCATTATAATATTATAAGAATATTTCTCAAAGTAAATGTTTTATTTTATAATTATTTTAGTTTTAAATGATTAAAAAAAGAGATATTTCTCTCAAATAGTTTTTATTTCATCTATGTCAACATCCTCTGAGGTATTTTAAGCTTATTTGAAGTTGATTTATTATGATACAAAACTTCCATATAGTATTGAAGGTTTTGTGATATGTTTGACTATGGATGTGTTATTTTTATATAATTCATGGTTTATGAATAAGGTATTGACATTTCATATGCTAGTTTTAATACGAATGCTTATGTTACGTTTAAACAATTTCATATGAGGAATGCATTGGACTTAATAAGTGATGGGTGGAGCCTGATATAGATCCTCAATGCATCGGTAGGTCTCATGAGACAAACTAGTGTCTTGGAACAAGGCCTTGACAAAATCTTATTGGTTGTCATGGCACAAGGACTTGGATATGTGGTTATGATAGTCTAGCATTATGCATTCCATCATTATGAAAGTGGTTATTGATATTGCATGTGATTATTCTACTAGTAGAATATCCATGTCAATATGTAAATGGAATTATTTCAAATTATTTCTTCCATATTATGCTGAAGTTCAAGTTTAAAAGGATTTTTTAGCTATAGATTTCCTTAAAGGTTTATGCCTATTTCTGAATGTTTTCTCCATATTGTTATCCTTACTGGGCATCTGAGCTCACCCCTTTCTATGTTTTATTTTTCCCCAGAGGTGAAGAAGTATTTTAGGAATGACCTGCCGGGATAGTATGAGGGGATATGAGTGTGGTCTATGGAGGCAAGATTTTGTTGTACTTTTTCACTTTATGATGTAATATAAACATTATGAATGTATCTTGTGATTCCAAGGATACTAAAATAATCGGTCTTTCGAGACTTGATATTTTTTTATCATGCCAATGTTATGTAATAATGCAATGACTCTGCGTAACTGGGTTTGGGGCGTTAAATCAGGGGTTCCCCAAGCGAAATTACTTTGGAGGTGTGAAATTAAGTGCAGGGGAAGTACCCTTTTATAACAGAGGTGATGTTCACTTTAGGAAAAGCTTGAAATATTATGTTATTAAAAAAAAAATTTGGTTTCTAAGGTCTTGAAATGGATTTTGTTCGAAGATAATGTGGGGATTGTTCAAAATAATCTCATAAAATAGCATTTAGAGAAGTTTATAACACAATATTAACCTTATCTTTTAGATTTAAACCTTTGTTAAATAGTTTACCTTTTACCATGTCTTCTTGTATTATTATAATTCATGGTTAATAAAGATACAATAAAATTTCAAGAGAAAATCATGTGGTTAATTAATAACATATCAATAATTATATAAGTCCATTTGCCGAACCATTTATTTTTTAGAATATAATATCATTTAATAGTATATTATTTTTTTAAAACTCATTTATGTTAATTTTGAAAACATTTAGAAATTGATTTTTTGTTAAATTCATAACAACTTGATGAATTCAAAAAAACATTTAATCATACCTAACATGTTATACTCACCTATAAAATTAGTTTATGGATTCAAATGTTGCAATTTACATTTATTTTATTATTTATAATATCAATTATTCTAATATTTCATTAAGAAGTTAATTACCACGTCATCATTGTGTCATAAATAAATTTAATTATTTGATGTCTAAATTTATAAGTGAAATACCATGATGTAGGAAATAATTTTTATCTTTATAATTAATATTTATAGTCAAATGTTTCTTATGTGTAACCATATATTAAAAATGTTTTAGTTATTAAACATTGAATTTAATACTTTTAACTCTTCTTTAAATATAATATAATAATTTTTCTAATCTAACCGAAATAGATCAAAAGGATATTTTTTTTCCTAAATTTCACTTTTGTCTAAATACACTTATCCAATAGGATTAGTACATGTTTTTGGGAAATTTAAATATTTTTTTACCTTTAATTACCTTATATACTTTTAACTGTGGTAAATAAAATTCAAAAGTTACTATTCAAAAAAAATTATTTTAATCACATTGAATCCAATTTTACATAATTATGTAAACCGTGTCTCTGAAATTTTTGAAATTAAATTCACATAAGTGGTAAAATTTTAGTTTTATGCAAATTTTCAAATATTCCTAGAAGGTGGGTAAAAGTCATTAAAAAAGTTCAATAAAACTTTATATGTATAATATTATTATATAATGACTCCAATGAATTACATTGGAATAATATAAGTATTACGTATATATTTTGACTTTAAAATAAAATTTTTATTCAAAAATAGTTATGTAAATGAAAATTTAATTTTTTATCAATAATGCAGTGTTTTTCAGTATTCATAAAAAAATTTAATGTTTTTAGAAAAATACCAAAAATACACCCAAAGATAATTTTTATATTCCAAATTCCAAAATTATTTCTATTTTACCAAATTTAAAACATAGATGTTGCATTAATTAATTGAAAATTAATTCCCGTTGACAATACCAGAAAACTGTTATTTGAGAAGTAAAAACAAGCAAAAGATTGATATGTGTTTATGTACAATTTAAATGTAAAATTAATTTCAAAGAAAAAAATTGGATTAAATGATAGAAATATATTATAATGTTAATTTAAAACCACTCAAACTTATAATTTATACCTATAAATTATTTCGATTAAAAAATTTTTTTAATTAAAATATTGTATTTTTCACTATTCATCAAAATATGAAAGTTATTAGAAAAGTACCAAAAATTCATCCTAAGATAATTTTGATATTATAAAATAAAAAATGAAGTCTATTTTACCAAATTAAATTTTTATGAGGGTCTAAAATTAATTTTATTATTGGTCACAAAAGGACATAAAAGTAGTTCATTTAAGAATATAGTATTTCTAAATATATAAATAATTTAACAAAACACATAATTTTCATTATAAATATGTTTTATTTATGTGAAAACTTTATAAATAACATTTTAAATTTATTTTTTACTATTCAAATTACAATGTTTAATTTATAAATAAATATATCATTTAAATAATTAAAATACTAATGTGTTGTTTCCTAGAAACTCAATCATGCATATAATGCAAGACAAGTCGGTGATGCGTGAAATGTAATATATTAAATTAATTTATAGAGGTAACTTACTATGAAATTATGGGGTGTTATATTCTCCCATCCTTCAATAAATTGGGTCCTCCTAATTTGAAATTGTTCTTCAAAAATAATGTTTAAAATTAGAAAATACCATTGTGGAAAACCCACATCAGAAATAGGGTTAATAAAATTTAGTCTTAATAAGAGGCAAAGGGAAATGAAATAGTCACTAAGAAATTAGATTTTAGAATAAGGTAAAATTGGTTGCAATTATAATTGGTAGAAAATGTAAATATTTATAGGGACTTATTAAGGTCATCAATCACAAACAAGTGAATGGAAAATTGAAGGCCTTAAATCCATAAATCCATGATGATTTAAAATATTATTTATTCAAAAAAAAATAAGGTATTAGGATAACATATTTCTGGTTTCAATATCCTTTCCACAATGTTTAAGAATTAATTTTTTCATACAATAAGATAAAAAATAAATATACATGACAAGTGGAGTTTCATCCTTTAAATAATTTCTACCACAAACTCAACTTTCACTACGAAAGATAATAGAATTAAATAATATTGTATATATCATAATTGTATAGGGTTCTAGAAATAAGGAATTTATAATTCATTTCTTAAACTATTATTAAAAAAATACATTATACAAATCGGGACATCATGTAGGCCAGTGGAAGTTGATGCACCCTTTGAGCCCTTCGGTTGTGGGTTCAACCCTTGCGACCTTTCCAGACGTGACGAGTTGTCATCCGTCCTCCATGTTTTCCTTTATATAAAAATCCAAAAATAACATAAAAAATGTTTTATCCTTAAACAATATTATACAAAGTCCAACTTAATTAATTCCAACCTTTATACTTTTCCAAAATACTTCTATCCAAACTCACAGTAAAAAATTTATAAGGAAGGTAAAAATAATGAAGATCTTTTTTTTCCACAATAACATGTGAATACCTTCATGATGTATTCACTTAAAACCTTAGAACACCCTGAATTACCATAAAAACTTATTGAATACATTTATTCTCTATTGTTCCACATATAATACTATATATATTCCTTAAATCAAATTTTTTTAATAATCCAACAATGCTGGAATAAAAAAACCATTACTCAGTTCCAATGATGTCAACAATACCCAATATAATTTTTCCAACTATATTATCTCTTATCCAAAACCAATACTTTATTATCAATACCATATTAAGTTTTATCTTTCTCCCAACCATATATTTTACAAAATGTTTAACGTTCTATTGAGTCACTTTTCTTAGAACCATATATTCTCAAATGCTCAATGAAACATTACTGTGTTATAATCCATATTTATTTCAGAAACTCATATAACCAATACATAGTTGATACATCACTCAAATTACATAATTCTTTAAAAAAAATGGAAGAAAACTAGTCATTCCTCTTCATGTGCGGTAGTATCATAACTTGTTTATTATCCAATAAAATAATTTGGGGCATACAATGATGATTTGGATATTCATTCACGAAGTGTCCCAACACCTTGAAGAAGCAGCATTGTACCTTTGAAAACTTTTTCTTACCCTTAAAATCACCAAAGTGGTGTCCTTTTTCTCCATAGGTATATCATACTCTCATTCCCATAAAGAATTAACAAAGTTGATTCTTTCCACGGTTATCACATATGGGAAAATCCTTCTTTCCCTTCTTCCCTTTATCCACAATTCTCACTAACATCCACTTGTTCTCTGGATTCCCTTAAAATATATACAACTTAGATAATTCTTTACCTGTCTTATTAACACATGATACTATTTCATCATATGATGAGAATATTTGGGAGACAATTTACCGTCTAAATATTGGCTTAAGACAATGAAATATATGATCCTTTATACTATTTGGATCATGTATATTGCCGGAGTTTTCATTCCTTCTATTGGGCGCTATTTCTAAATGACGACATACACTAGGTTAGATCATATCATAATGTATAATCAAAAAACTATAAAAATTCACAACATTAATTGAATATTTAAAAACATGTAGGCCCCATAATTATCACATTGGTTTATTTTCTGACATATTTACTCCTAAATCCTTCATAATTGTTTGAAAATAAAATGTGAAATATCCAAAGAATATCCCCCTTGAGTGTCATAACCAATAGTGTAGCGAGGCCCATTGTCGTGTACTAGGATTCCCAAGGTCATGCCTGAAACTCCGTGTCCTAGTTTTCACTCTTATGTACATCTGTTCCAGAGCCGCCTCTACCAACTCGTATCTAGATAGGGATGTATTTCTTGGAACATTAACAAAATATCTACATTACCAAATTTCTAGGATGTTCTTATATAGTAATCCTCAATGTTTATCTTAGTGTAATGTTCTCTATTCAGAGTTTTTCAAAATCTAGTTTCCATGGTTTGTACTAAACTTTTTCTGATACCAACTGTAACACCCCGAACCTAGTTACCCAGTGTCGGTGCATTATTTTAATACATTTTCATTATTATAGGGAATCAAGTCTTGAAGGATCGATCAATTTATCAGTCTTGGAAAACAAGTTACATATGTGAGCGTTAAATTACAATTTATAAAATAAAACATAAAAAAATAATCCTTTGGGAATTCCATTATTCGCCAAGCCTATCCCTGCATATCAATCATAATGCACTTCCTCGTATCCTGGTAAAAATAAAACATAAGAAAGGGGTGAGCTCATATGATCAGTAAGGATAACAATATAGAGGAAAATATCATAAATAAGTACAAAAATTTAATCCAATGTATAAGACTAAAACATAATCATTTTAGACTAAAAATTCAGCATAATATGTCAAATATAAATCAATTAATCCTATTTATATATTCAAATTGACATTATACTAGTTGAATAATCACATGTAATATCAATAGATAATTTCATAGTGATGGAATACACAATGTTGGACTTCATAACCACACAGTCAAGGCCTCGTGCCAAGACTACAAGTAATATTTTGTAAAGAAAATGTACCAAGACACAAGTTTGTGTCATGAGACTTATAGATGCATCAAGGAGCTATAACAGGCTCCACCCATCACTTAATTAGTCCAATGCAATCCTCACATGAAAATGTTTAAACATAACATAAACATTTGTATTAAAACTAGCATACGAAATGTCAATAATATAACCAGTAACCATCAATGGTATAAAAATAGTGCATCCAAATTAAAACATATCATAACTCATTAATTAAAATATGGAATATTTTATTATAAGAAATCAACCTCAATAAATAATAATATCTAGTAAAGGATGTTCACAAAGTTGAAAATGATCAGCAAAACTCTTTTAGAGAAATATCACTTTTGTGAAATCATTTAAAATTCACAAATTTTTAAAGTAATTCATTTAAAATAGATTTTTTAATCAAATATTCCCATACCACTATGAAACTTTTGAAGGTAATTAACATTTTTAAATAATCATGTTCAAATAAATAAATCCTTAAAATCATTTTTAAAACATAGACATTAATTATAAAGATTTAGAATAATAATCCATTAAAAAATTTACAATATTGATATTGATAAAAAGTCTCTTCCACAAAACCATAAAATATTAATTTTGAATTTTTTTTATAAAACATGGACATGGATGATAAAAATTTCCTATTAAATAATTACACATAAACAATCTCGGATAATAAAGAGATTGGGGAATTAACCCTTACGTTGTACTATCCTTTAGTCAAGAGTTTGTTTAACATCCTATATAATGACCATATTATGTTATTAAATTAAACCAGAACTATGTTAATATTTATTATAACAGATATTATTCATTTATTACATTATACTACCCATTCAATGATAATTTCCATGGTAAAATAGCATTTTTGGTTAAAATTGCTTTCTTCATCATATATGTTTAAACTTATTATTCTTGATCGTGTCACTTAGATCATGACTTACATACTTATAAAATATTAAACATGATTTATATATCATATATATTCATAATTTAAATACTTATAATAGACCAACATATGAAGTGGAAACACTGTTAATAGAGACAGTAGTTCGTATGTACGCATGAATGTTTTTCCATTTTCTTATCATATAGTATGGAAGTAAGTAAAAAACATATATTTATCTACATAAATATGTATTATTAAAATATTGATATTATTTCATATAACTCATAATTAATTAATGTATTTATTTTTATAAAAAATCATGGAGGGTGATCATTGAAGATGAATCTCATCGCGTCGTGGACACGGTAAGCCGTACGTATGCACATGAGATAATATCATTCTATTGAAGGTGAAATGGTGTTTAATTGGATGGTATATTACATATAAATAATAATTACCATGTTATATTCACTATTTAAATTAATTATAATCATAATGTAGTGTTGAATAACAAACTACACCACGATGTGGAGATAGCAAGCCGTACGTATGCACGTATGCTGACTTTGTCATTCATAGGATAGATATAATAATGAATATGGTTGTAACATATTTATAATAACATCATAGTATTTATAGGGCACTGGATTTATTATTTTGGTATGGGAAAAACACAGAAAGAGGAAGTGGAAGAAAAAAAGAACTTTGAAAGAGGTGATGAAATAATTAGCTCTTTTTCAGGTGGTTCCTTTTGATTTGAACAAAAGGTCTCCATAGGTTTTATTTCTAATAAAATTATTGACTCTAGGTTCACGTTAGGATAGTTTCGAAATTATGTGAGCAGGGTTTGGACGAGACAAATGACTTTGGAGGTGTGAAATTAAGAGAATGGGATGTACCCTTTTATAAGAGATGTGAGGTTCACTTTAGGAAAATCTTAAAATACTATTTATTATAAATAATTTCAGGTTTATAATGGATGGAAATGGATTTATTTCGAGGATAATATGGTTATGGGTGTAAATCCTCTCAAAAAATAGGTTTTAGACATGTTTAGGTCACTATATTAACCCTATCTTTTAGATTGAACCCTTAGTTAAATAGGTCAAATTTTACCATGTCTTGCTGTATTATTTTAATACATGGTTAATAAACGTACTATAAAATGCCAAGAGAACCTAAAGTGTTAAATTAATAACATAGATATACTTATATAAGTCCTTTTTATGATCCAAAAATTTTTATGAATATTATATCATTTAATAATATTGTATTGGTTTTAAAAACTCATGTGTGTCAATTTTGATACTATTTAGTAATTGACTTTTGATAAAGTCATAAAAACTTGAATAATTCGAAAGAAAGGAATTTAATCATCCCTAAAATGTAATATTCACCTAAAAAATTATTTTATGGATTAAAAAGTTTCAATTTACATTTATTTTAATATTTATAATATCAATTATTTTAATATTTCCTTAAGAAGGTAATTACGCATCATCAGTGTTTCATAAATAAATATAATTATTAGATATATAAAAATTATAATTAAACACCCATGATGTAGGAAATTTTTTTATCTTAATAATTTATATTTATGGTTTAATTTATCTTATGTGTAACCCTATTTTAAAAATGGTTTAGTTATTAAAGTTTGAATTTAACACTTTTAACTTTTCTTTAAATAAAATATAATAATTATCATAATCTAAACCAAATAGATCAAAAGGATCTTTGTTTTGTCACAAGGTTTATTTTATTCCAAATACACTTATACAATATAATTAGGACATGTGATGAGGTAATTTTAATATTATTTTTTTACCTTTAATTACATTATTTACTTTTAACCGTGGTAAGTAAAATTCAAAAGTTTTTATTCATGAAAAATTATTTTCATCATAATGAAGAAAATTTTACATACTGATGTCAACCGTGTCTCTCATATTTTTTAAATTCAATTTAGAGAAGTGGTAAAATTACAATTTATACAAATTTGCATATGTACCTAGAAGGTGGGTAAACGACGTTAAAAAAGTTCAATAAAAGTTTATATGTCTAATCTTATTATAAAATGGCTCCAATGATTTAAATTGGACTATTATATGTATTATGTATCTATTCTGACTTCAAGATAAAATTTTAATTAAAAATATTTGCTTTAAATAAAATATCAGTTTTTATCTATAACGTATTGTTTTTTATTATTCATCAAAAATTAAATGTTTTTATAAAAATACCAAAAATACACCCAAAGATAATTTTGATATTAAAAATTAAAAAATTATGTATATTTTACCAAATTAAAAACATAGATGTTGAATTAATTTGTTTAAAATTAATTTCCATTGTCAAAATCGAAAAACAAGTTTTTGAGAAGTGAAAAGTAGCAAAAGATTTAAATGTGTTTATGTCCAATTTAAATGTAAAATTAATTACAATGACCAAAATTGGATTAAATTATAGAAATATAATTCAATTGTACTTTTAAACTAATCAAATGTATAATTTAACAAAAATATATTATTTTGATTTAAAAAGTTGTTTTCAATTAAAATTTGCTATTTTCACTATTCATTAAAATATGAAAGTTATCATAGAAGTTCCAAAAATACAGTCCAAGATAATTTTGAAAATCTGAAATAAAAAATGAAGTCTATTTTAACAAATTAAATTTTTTAGGTGTGTTTGAAATTAAATTTATTATTGTGCACAAAAAGATATAAAATGTTGTTCTTTTAAGAAAATAGTTTTTCTAAATATATTACTATTTTAACAAAACATATAAATTTGTTTATAAATATGTTTACTTTATGTGAAAACATTATTAAAAACATTTAATTTTTTTACTATTAATATTGTAATATTTAATTTATAAATAAATATATCCTTAAAATAATTATAATATTAATGTGTTGTTTCGCAGAAACTCAATATTGCATATAACGCAAGCCAAGTCGGTAATGTGTTCAATATAAGCTATTAAATTAATTTATAGAGATAACGTACTATTAAATCTTGGGGTGTTACAACCCTAACCTCAAGGTCCCTTACCTACCCATATCAAGGTCAGGTATCACATATAATCAATCCTTACTACCCCTTCCTACCCACATTGAAGTCTAGAATCACAAATAATATGGCCTCGTAGCCCCTTTCCTAGCCACATCAGAGTTAGAAATCACATATCATGTATATCTATATAAGGTAACTGATTTGAATGACACGAAAATTTATATAGAGTAAAACACTATTTTTCTTATTTTTTGACACTTTCTGAAACTCACCCACTCTCATCATCCATTTATACACTTATTAGATTCAGCCCAAAATATAAAATTCATAGTGAATCACATACAGTTCTCATTAGACCCATATTCCTTGGATGGTTGAGTATAATGCCTAAACAAAGGATAATTAGGAAAACACATTTTAGCCTATTTTTTGAAACTCAAAATAGCCCATCCCTCTTAGAGCATTCTAGCATCCTAGTGAAGTTTACTCGAAAAACAAATCATATGATCCTAAGTCATACTCACAATGCCTAAAAATCATCCATTTCTATGTCAGGACAATGGTAAAAACCATATAAAAGATAACCATCACTCCCAAGCGCATGAATAAAAAAATTGAAATAAAACTATGGAACATCAACTTACCACCCCTAGAAACATGGTCTGTACACATGCATGTGGTTACTGGCATCTAAACACAAGCTATATACCAAGTTCTAATTTAATCCTAGTATCCATTTTACTATAAACCAAATAGTAAGACCAAATTAAAAAAGAAAAGTCCAATAATACTATTTATTTCACTATGACTTGGTTTTCCACCTGAAAAGTGCTCCATGGTAGTTTTCTACTAGGCCTTAGGTGTGCCTCCACGCATTCCAAAGCCTTCCGACTAGTAGTGAGGGTTTTAGAGGTAGCAGTAAGAAAAGTATTACCTCTGGTGGAGACAATAATAAAGTCCCATATGCAAATATAATGGTGGAAGAACGACCATAAACCATATAAGAAACAATATTACAATAACTTATGCATATACAAAAACAACATCAATAAACAAACAAGACCAAAGGAATACCATTTGTAGAAAATAAAATGCAAGGTCATAAATTTCTGATAATCAGGGTTAGTCACAGCTAAAAAAATCAGCACATACATATATAAATCATATTTAAACTCACTTTTAAACTCTAAATTATGATGATAAACAACTATGGTTCACTTCCATTTGTCCCATGAAAAAGGTACAACTCAATCACTAAGTTCTATCTCCATATTTAGACCCCTTACCCGATCTCAATGATGTAAGGTGTACACACATACTAAAGGGCCCATGTTGGGTGTTAGAATAATCACAGTAGGCCACCAACAACATGTTCATATCATACATTTGTAATTATGAAGTTATAATTGAAATATAAATAAAAAGACATCTCATGCACATTTAATAAATAACTCGATTCTCTTATCCTCAATGACCACAAGAAAGAGATCACATGCTTTGGACATCACCAGTATAAGCCTGATCACATGCCCCCGAATATGTATATGACACACATCACATGTCTGCATATATATTTATAGTTCCAAGGATACTTGGATTATCTTTAAAGACATACATTGAAGAGTAATAGACTAGGTGAACCCACAGTATCCACTTGTAATCATGTCACCCGACACCTCATGCCCAATTGATACCTCTTGTTTCATTGATAATTATGTGGTACCCCAAACAAATTTTCAATCAATAGGTATCGAGAACCTAAAACCTCTTCTCTGAGGTCCCTATCAGCTAAGCTTGTCGATGTACCATGGAACATCAATATTTTTCCTCCCATAAATAAATACTTGTAGCTCAATAGAGAACATATGAAGGCACATTTATATCTATCATCTAAATGTACATACCCAAAGACCATATGCATAGTTCAAATAATCATCTTCCAACTGATGGTCTCAACACTATAGACTAATGGTCCATGACCATTCGTGTGGATTTTTTATGGTGATCACCCCTATATATCTGATGTTCAACACCATCCCCTATTCCATATAATCAACGAGAGAATCCATCCAAAAAGAGTGGTCAACACCACATCATCCAAGTCTGATCAATGTGAACATGACTCCAACGGCACATTAGACAACAACAGTAAGCCAAAATCACCAAACAATATAATCCACAACATATGGAACCTCATGGACCTATGAACTAGTCCCTATGTCTTGACTTTTATCACTATATCAATATCAAATGGTCTATGAACTCATCCCCACAACCACACAACCACCATCCAATGACCATGTCATCTCAACTTGGTGATTATCAGGACCCCATATGTCTCATGCCTCTCCCAATTTGATGAAACATGTATCCTCATTCCATGTTATTTTCGTCTTTTAAATCCTAGAATCCTAGCGTGCCACATTCTAATGGAACCACGAAATCAATATAAATAAATCCATTGAATCAAATTACACACCTAGCCTAAACATACTTGTTTGGTCAAATCCTTTTACTCAGAATAAACATTATAGTGAAACAAGAACATGACCATATGAAAATTTTAATATCAATTTAGTAATTTAAAATAAATAATTTATATATTAGGGTCCCACTAAGACAACACACCCATATTTTGTTTAATAACACACACAATATGCCCATAAAATAATGGAGAATGTCAATATCCTTCTAACATATGCTATTAGGTTCTCACTCATCTGATATTGGACTCTAACTCGAGCTAAAATGAATGAAATGGGGATTTTAAAAAAATTACCTAACAACAGGGTAATAGAGCTCACCAAGAATTCACATTACGTATGGAAATATAATAGGGAAAAAGAATCTAATGGATAAATTTCATTACCAATAGGAATCTATGTCCACAAATGGAACAAGGATCAGATCTTAGATGGTGGAGATCCCTCATATTCTTGAATGTGCTAAAACCGAGACTCTCCCTCTACTGTGCATGTAGGTAAAGAATAAAATAGGAAAATAAGATAATGAGAGGAGGTTCAAATTCATAATTTTTTCTAAATAAATGAAATACATGGTTTGATTGATCTTTTTCCCAAAAAATTCTCAAACTATGTGAAATCCCCATGTTAAAAATTACAAAATCCATAATGTCCATGTGCCCTACCTGTACAGTTTTCCAAACCATGTCCAATGCAACTAGAAGGCCACCTGGTTACTCCCTAGAGGCTTCATGTTTGTTCTAAACCATGAATCTATTTTCAAAACATCATGAAATTGAGTTTTCAAGGTATTCTGCAACCAAAACTCATTCGAAACACTGAGAAAGCTTTTGGGCCATAAGAAAATCTAAAAAGGTCTTGGGTTAAACAGACATCTAGAATTAGCTTTCAAAGATAAATAGAAGAGTTATACAAACCACCAAACTCAAAAAAATTTAAACAGGTAGAAGATATTTGACAGGCTCAAAAACATAGGACATTAAATCATTACTTGTATTTAACTATATGATGAACCTTGAGATTTCATGGTTGTCCGCTATGAAAATTCCATTATCACATCTTCACACTAATGGATGCCTTTTTTCCAAGAAAGAAAAATTTATAGGCATCACCACCACAATTTGACATAGCTTTTGTGGGCTTGAATATTGTAGATATGGGATCAATTTGGCAGAGCGATCATTACATTATGAAGTTTGAAAGATCATAATGTGGTTCATCCATAATTTCATATATGTGTCTCATCATAAATAGTGATTATGAGATCACTCCATTATTTCCCTATTTATTCGAAATGTGATTTTTTGAAGGGGCTTTTCATGATCATTTAGACATGTCTAAGGGCCTTCAAAAGACCATGATGACATTTATAGGATTCTTCACAATATAAAGATACATGTTGAACATGATTTCATGTAATAAAGGAGACTTATCTAGTGGTTTTTGTGATATCAGGCTAGCTTGTTAGAGGCCCTTCATGAGATCTAGATGCCATGTAGAAGGGCCTTCACAAGATCAAGGGTGATCAAAAAAGGAGAATAATCACTTCACTTGAGGAACATCATAACAGTTCCTTAAATTATTGTAATTCCTTTTCCAACTTTTATAATTTATTCAAAAATAAATATGAATTTATCCCATTGTTTTTCTATGAGAGTGTCAAATGACCAGTATTCATCTCATGATAGAGTGGAATAATTATAATGGAAAGTCACAACACTTGCCTATGGTGTTTCACATGATTAGTGATGGATCTTGAGATGGAATTTGAGCATTGTCATAGTTATTCTCCCCACTTGTCTATGGTGCATCATATGATTGGTGATCAATATTTTCACAATGTGTGATCATTGTAATGGAAATTATCCCCACTTTTTTTGGATATAGAGTGGAGTCACAAGACCTAATTAATGTTTCTAAGGGTCGTCTAATGATTATGAATACATACCTAAAGGTTTTCAGGCGGTATGGAGAACATGACACTAGGTATCGTTGAACGGATCACTTGTGTTATATGATCCCTTCATGTGAAAATTAGCATAACTTCAATCACATGAATCATATTACCTTTTTAAATTTATTTATTTATTTTAAAAGACTTTGAAACATTTCCAATTTATTTTCTACCTGGGCATTGAATGATCAATAATGGATCTCGTGATGGTATGCATGAATTATCGTGGATGGTTTCTCTACTTGTCTATGGTGTGTTTCATGATCAAATTGACATATAAAAGGTTCTCCAGAAGACTACGACGACATCACTAGGAGTCTTTATGAGATTGAGATTCTCATTGGAGAGGATTTTTTTTATCAAGGGATCCTTGTTTGGGGCCATTTGTGAGATCAAACTATCTAGTTTGAGGGACATTATGAGATTTAGATGGAATTTTAAGGGGGCTCTATGAGATCAATGTCAATCACACGAGGCATTTCACCCAATCAAATGAAAAACAATGTAACTTTTCCTCACATGAGGCTTCCACATTTCCCAATTTTTATCCAATAATTTTTAATATATTTGGAATTTTCCCATTGATTTTATTTTATGGAGTCACATGAACAATTATTAATTTTGTGACGGAATGCGGGAATCATCATGGAAAATCACCCCAATTTTCTATAGATATTGAGAGAGGATTGGTGATTAAATACACATGTCTGATGGAATTCTCAAAATGAATTTTACATATCAAAGGGATACCCTATGATCTAAGAATTTTTTCTAGTTTTTCATATGGGATTCACATGACCATCCATCGATCACATGAAGTGAACGACTCATCCGCATGACCTTCCCAGGGTCATGCGATCATGTTTCTACATAGGGGTAGCATGATCCGCATAAACTAGCTGCCTCATCTTCATATAATCTTTTTCCCCTTAATTCCTTGGAGAAAATAAAACCTATTCATCTATTATTTCTCTAATCATATAATTGTCGATGCACTTTTGGAAGGGATTAAGAGACACATAATCACATAGATGATGTCAAACCAAATGGATAATAATGTAGTGTTTTCCTTCTAGTATAACCTGAAACATTTATATTATTATACCCTTTTAATATATTTTCCAAAAATATTTAAAATATATTTACTTATCATATCACATATTATTGACATCCAGATCATCAATATGTTTGATTCACATTTCATGTTTTTAAAACTAATTATATATCTATGTAATCACTACCACATCTCTTTGTGAGAATGTAATAAGATACTCCCACTAAAATCATTAGTGATAATATATATAAAGAATAATTTTATAAATAATGGTGAGACTGATGAATCATATTTCTACTATTGAACTCAATGGAAAATGTATTCAAACTCTTTAACTTTCCATCATAATATGATATGATGTTAATAATATTTATGATATACTTAGAACTATTTTTATGTTTAACATAATAATCCTTCTTAGAACCCTTTATAGTATAATTTTTATATAAAATATTTTATTAACTACGTAACTATTAAATTATTACTCCACCAAAACATCATAATTTTTTTGGATATAATGTCACACACACTTTAATTTTTGACTGGTATAATACCTTAGTTGTATTACTATGAACATAATAAAGTCCAAACATTCTAAAACTAGTCACTTGGACAATATATTTTACTCATAATATCATTGTGAGATACACATACTCCTTTGTGTTAGGAAATAATATTTTTTAATTTACTGTAATATTAAAAAAATAAACCATTGATCACAATATCTTATAAAATATTCTATGTGTTTTAAGAAATTTTGAAAAGATGATTTTATTTCATAAAATCTTCCACAATTAGTGGTTTAAAATAAATTATAAATATTCTGTCAAACAAATGGGTAATGTATTTTATCTAGGATAAAAAATTATTCTTAAATTATTTTTAAAAAATGTTATAGAATTATACATATCATAAACGATATATTTCAAAAGAATCATATTATTTTATTCATAACAAAATTTCGTTATTAAAAAACATATCTTATTATATAATTAAAAATATATAGTTATATATATCCCTTATTTAGATCCATAAAGTTATAAAATAATTTAATCATTCAAATATTTGATGTAGAAATTATATTCTTCATCACTTGAAAACAATCAATTAGCTCCATTAAAATTTTCATTGATTTTGAACTTCTTTATATTAATAGAACATGTAAAATTGACACGAGGTATTATATACCATTTAAAATATATAAATTTCCTTCTATACACTTGTAACTAATATATGCATTGCATTGAGTTTCTTTAAATGATTCAAGTATTTTGGATAATCACATCCAATGGAACATTCCATTCCATGTGTTATAATTGTAGTTTCCAATGTTCTAGAATAGATACATGATAAAACATTATTAGTGTTTTGATCTAACATTTATTCATTTAATTTTAAATACAATCATTTACTAAAAATTAAATACCATGTTCAGGACTTCCAATGTCCTACTCATCTATCATTAACACTTTGAGAAAATAGGGTTAACAATTCATGAATTCATTCACAATGATGGATTATTTTTGAAAAAGATTCAGAAATGAATTTTATAACTATGAAAAGTCTTAGTGAAACATTTAGTGAGACAATATATGATTCTATTAAGTATTTATTATGCCCACCAATTATATTACATCATCATTAATTTACTCTAAATTGTTTCTACCTTAAAAGAATTAATTTTCCTTTTATGAGATCTGTTTTTAAGTATTGTACCAATCCATGAAGTTTGTTATATTAATATTCTCATTTATTATATTGATCTAAAAATTATTTTTAATGATTATGGTACTTTATATCTATAAAAATATTTTTTATCTCATGAGAATAATGTTCTAAAACATTTAATAATGATTTTCATTTAATATACTCTCATTAAAATGGTGACCATTATCTATATCATACTAGCCATTGGTAAGAAATGAATAATATTTCATCATGAATTAAATCATTTAAGCATGTATGATATCATTGAAAATATCTGATATAAAAACAATTCAATCATATCATATATTTATATAATTATTGGGTAGTTGAGTGGAAAACCCTTTAACCAATACACCATATTAATTATCTCAAATCTATTCCTTTGGAATCCTTATGGTTTGGGTCTCCAAGATATATATAACCGAAAGATAAAACTAATAATAATGATCTTAACAATCAGGGTAACCATATTAAATTCATTAATAACACAATATAAATCATGGATAACTAAAATATAGGGTAACTAACAATGAATCATTGTGGAAATGAAAAATGTTCAGTTTGGAAGGAATCAATCAATGTGAATTTTTAAAGAATTTATTCTCACCATCATATCTCATGTTATTTTCCTTAAATTTATGTATGATTCTAATTATTTAGTTTATAATCCCATTCGTCCCACTAAACCAATATGTTGAATCAATATTAATGTATAAATATTTACACTACTCATAACATGTGTTAGAAACCCAAATTAAAATGTAACTACATTCATTCATTTTCAATTTTTTTCATCCATAATTTTTTTCAAAACCTTTAATGTAATGAATAAAAATATTATGAAATCAATAATCCTAGAATAATAAGCCCTAATCAATAAATAGTGAACCATCACTTTCCCCGATAAGTCATACGCCTCCAATATAGCGATTAGTCTAACAAAAAGTCCATTTACCCATGAATATATTACAAAAGAAATATTCCAATTCCATATTATTTCAAACACTAACTATCTATAATCTATAATTGACTAATTAATTAATGATCAAAACACAGTACAAGAAAATTACAAGAAAGAAAAAACTAAATTAGTTACCATATCTCACATATAACTCTTTACATGCATGTATGAAATTTTAGAATAAGTATAACTACGTAAAATATGTCATACATCACAAATCATAATATAACATTTATATCTATGAATTAATAATGTTATGATATAAATAAATGTACACTCCATATAATTAAACATGAGGTAAACGATTTATGAAAAATTCAAAATTAAAATCTAATTTTAAATGAACTTTATATTATTTTATAATATGAAATCTTCCATAATTTTCAATATATGAGATTTTACAAAATAATTTGACATTAAATTAAATATAAACATTTTATATTCCATATCTATTATATAAAAAAAAATATAACCTTAAATATCACATATTTAATTTCCTTAAATAGTTGGTCAAATTCACAATCAAACTCTTTTTTAGGTGGCATATATAATTTCTAAAATAAAGTGTTTTAATTGGAAAAGTAAAATCAAACAGCATGAGTAATTAATAGTTTAATATTAACTACATTTTATATACACATATTTTAATTTATAAACTATTCATAAACAAAACTCTTAATTTCCATATAAACCATTTATATCTATAATATACTTCATTACATATAATTTTAAAAAATTATTTTGTATTCATAATTAATATTTTTGTATATTTATTTAATAAATGTCTTATAAAAAATGAATAAATTAATAATAATATTTGAAAAAATTAATTAATTATTTAAAAAATTTAATAATTAATTGTACATCTCAAAACACCTTTTATATAATTTAAATAAAAATATAAATGTTCTAATTGAAAATTAAAAAATATATATTTTACTTATATTCCTATATCAAATGATGAAACCTGCCACATGTGAAAGGAAGTAAAAATGTTATCTATCATATGTTATGATATATATCATGTATCTCATGTATGAAAAAACCATCGTACTCAACTTTCAAAGAAATAACATCTTGCTAGCCCACGTAAGGATAAACTCAATGGATATGAGTTAGTGTGCTTTGAAATTGCATCCTATCATATGATGCTAATTGATATTCTTAATGACCCACATCATTATCTATTGGAAATTTATAGGTAAATGTATAATTTTCTATTTAGTGGATGGTTCTCTTTGAGAATTATATATCAATCTTGATATCTATTATTTTGAATGACCATGAATAGTTTTTTCAAATATGGCTTATGGTCCAAGTGGTGACTTGAGCATTAGGGTAATAATTAATGTGTGATTGGGGTGGTCGAGGAAATATAAATTTAGTGTTGGAAGATGTTTGTACACTTTTGGGGAACTACTAGCCAGGTGACTGGCCAACTAGTGGACTAACCCACTTCTAATGCTCATTGGTGGGGATTGAACCACCAACTAGACGCTGATTTCCAATGGCTTACCAGTGTAGTCAAGCTTGGTCTATTTTATTTGGGGGAGTTGTAGAATTTTTATATAATAATGGTCTTTTGGATTTACTAGATTTTTTAGTCGATATAGCCATTTCTTTGATGATTCTCCCCTCTATCTCTCTCCTTTGATCCCCTTACGAAGGGATCAGTTCATAGTGCAATCTAGTGGTGATCTCTTATAAGAACTTCTTTTTTTGTCTTATAAATTATTCATAGTGGTAGCCTTATAATATTGTATTAATATGTGATATGAATATATGTTGATTTCACTATAGTATGTTGCAATCATTGGTGAATGATGCATTTTTCATGCATCCTAGCTTGGGGGCATCCTGATAAGTCACAAGTATACCATTTCACATTGTGTATATTAGGTATTCCATTATGATGAAATTTATACGAGATTTTCCTAAAAATATATTATTTTGTAATATTATAGGGTGATATTAGAAAACTAATCCTAACTAAATAGTTCCAACTATGTATGATAAACCATTTATGTACGGATAGTCAAGGATCTGAAGATGTAATAGTGCTTAGTGAGTTGTTCATCCATTATACCCCAATGGTTTAATTTAAATAATTAATTATATTTTATTATAATTTTTTTCATACTATTATTTTAGGAGGAATATCATGTAGAGAGGCATCCTCAACAGAGACATGAGTGGGCTATGCTAAAGCTCGGTGGAGCTCAGTGATGGTGTTAACTCCATTTTGGAAGCTGGTGGACCCTGTAATACATGCTTATAGGCATGTTATGTTTGAGTTTCTTACAACACGCATGTTTCATGGGTTTGGGTTGAGTGGTTAAGGACTCTGAGTGGTAAATATGAAGATATATAATGAATTTGGTTCTCTGATATTTTTTTAAGTTTTCATTATCACTTTTGGTTTTGGAATTGCCGGATGAATGAGTTGTTCATGGGGGAGACATTTGAGCTAATAAGAGACCTTGGGTGGTATCAGAACATGATATGTTACAAGATAAGCCTGGTATGTATTTAAAAAATAGTTATTTGGATAGGAATATGATTCTTACGGAAAATGATGATTTGTGAGATGACTATCTATCTCCCACGTGGGGAGAGAAACCCTAATGGGGGTGGCCGGAGAAATCAGTAAGAGTTGTGAGTGGGTTAAGTCCACTTGGACGTAAATGTTTTCATGGATAAAAGTTTCCTATATGTGATTGTATAATATATATCCTTTATTATATGTGATCTAAGATATAGGTATGATCCATGTGTTTCGTTCTGGGATGACAAGGCGTGTGGAGAAAATTGATTTGGGACAGTTCTTGGGTAGCAAGACTAGGTGTGATGGGATTTTTTTTGGGTATGAACATGAGGTCTAGGATGTGATGAGCCTTTAGATTGTGATGTCACTATGGGATGATTTGTATTATCTGGTATCAATTATTAGTGAGAGGTCTGGGTTTGGAGGATGTAGTTGACACTACATTAGGAGAGATGAGCCATGTTGCAACATTAGTGGTGTGTTGAGGATTGGGAAAGAATATGTTGATAATGTGATATTTTTGATGAGTTTTTTCTCGGTTTATTATGTAACCTTATTCATATAGAGTGGTGTCTATCAATCATGTGATCGATGGGTTTTATAATAAATTAAATGAATTTTCTAGATTTCCTTTCCATTATATATCGTAGAGATGGTTGTGTCATGGGAATATTTGAGAAACCATGTTCCAACCTGGTGGTGGATATCAATCGAGGAGATGGTTGATTCAAGGAATGTTTATATTCATCTTTGTTTTTATGCATGGTGGTTATTAATTTGTGATATGGAATATTCATGATATGAATGATTAAACATGTTATGTTTTGTTTTTTATTAATAAGTTAGTATAGTGAAATTCCATTGGTGATATAGATGAGTTGAAGTTATGAATTATGGTATTGAACATGATGGATGGATCTAATATGGAGTGAGTTGATGGTGGTTGAGCGTTGGATGTGTGACCCTCCTAATGAGAGGGTTTGACCGATATGATTACACAAGACAGTACTATGAGGGAGTAGTGGTTATGAATTTTTTAATGTCCATACTCTATGTATTAAGGTTGAGGATGAGCATCTATGTGATAGAACAAGATAAAAGAGGCGATAAATTGGAATTCTGTCCTAGCACCAGTGCTAGTTTGGATGAGAATCATGGTTCCATGTTTAGTGCTTGATGACCTAAGATGTATATGTGGGGTTGAATCATGAGGTGTAATTCAATAATGGTGTTGAAGAATGTATGAAAGGGTGACATGGTGGCATGTTTAGTGCATGGTGACCTAACATGCATGTAGTCAAAGAGGCTTGGTTTACATAATTCATCCAATAATCTTGGGTGACATATTTATTTTATTCCTCCTTCATACATGTATATGATGGTGTATACTATGGTGACTTATATGAGACCCTACTAAGAAATTATTATATCACCCTTTATACAAACCTCATTGTTTGTGCAGACCTCATGTCTACTTTAATGATAAGAACACGAAATGTAGTTGATAAGGCTAATGAATCTCAAGAATATTTTAGAGTCAGGGTGTGTGGGTCTTAATTATGGATATAGAGCCATTGTTCATGAATTTTAATTTTTTTAATTTTATTTGATATTAGAATAGTGGAATATCAGAGATGTATACTTGTAAAAATATTGTATGGTATTTTTTTATAGTACTATGTTTTCTATTTACTTTGTGATGTGATTGTTCAATTGTTGTTTTGGTTATTTAAACACTATTTTAGGACTCATATCTAAGGTAATTGACTTACCACTGTATGATCTTGAAACTCACCACTATTTTAAAGCCTATGGAATAAGAAAATGAACACTTGAGTGTAGGTAACATCTTCAATTAGGGCACTAATGAGTGGTCCAGTGCTAGAGGAACTACAAAATTTTATCCATGTATGTGTTTTGGTTTGTTATTTTGGGAGTTGGTAGAAATTTGATTTTGGAATGTGTTTCAGATTATTATTAACTTCATACTAGTTAATCATGAGCATTTATACCATAGTAACTCATGGTTGAGAAGGTGAGGAGATTTTATTATTTTCTCTTTGAGGTTCAAGATGTTATAATTATTTAATATTTCATTTTTTATCGAAGATATGGTTTATGGATTTTAATATTGTCACGTTTGAAAGAGGCAAGTGTTTTTGAATCATACTAGAAACATATGACTTAGATGATATATTCATTATTATGGGTTATTGTATTTTATGATGAATAGATTTAAATTTTAAAGAAAAAAAAATAACTTAATATTGTGTTTTCCAAAGAACATGTTGGTGGAATTATATATAGATGATCCATAATTGTTTCCAAATTGTAAGGCCATGTGAATCATGGTGTAGAATGTTCTATAGAGGAAGTTATGGAGTCCCTTCATCCATAGATATGTTGAGACAATTATTTTTTAAGTGTGGGAATTAAATTTATCAATAATGGGACTCAATAATGTTTAGAAAAAATATTTTAATCAGCTTCACTATAAATGTTGAAACCTTGACACGGTTGAGGAAAGGGTTAGTAAATATTCATTTGGGTCATGATGTGGGGAGAATGAGTGATTTTTCCATTATCTGTTTGTTAATATGGAATTATTAGTTTGATACCTATCCTAGTTTTTTAATAATATGTGATTTTGAGTATCGTGGTGGCAGTGTGGGTTTACGATCATGGGGTTGGAAACACACTCATGATGTGGGCAGTCGTGTGGTTAGCCATGGAATAAGAGATACCATAGGCTATTAGTTTGATTGTTCTGAATTGGGGAATGGTTCATAGGTTTAGAATGTGAGACTTGGATAAATGGGATGTGACCCATGAGAGGGTGAGTATGGAAGTGTGATTGGGTTTCATCGGAGCATGAAAAAATTGGGTTTAGTCTAGGATTATTAGGATCTTGAGTAAGAAACTATGTGAAAGATCTCAGTTGTTCACTCAACCAATGGAGGAGACTCAGTGATAGTTAAGCATTTATGGAGAAATATTAGTGTGCCAGGGTATGTGTGGACTAGGTGTGAATGGTTCTAGGTTGGTTGTTACTAAAGTAATATTCCATGTATTGTTCTATTTAAGATGATATGATTGTGATGAAAAATAGGGGGCTATGAAGGTAGTGCGGTGGTGGTTTCAGTTTGGAGTCTCTCTCAATTTAAGGTGACCATTTCATTCAACATGATTCTTTTAATCATCTTGGGATGTGGCTCTAATGAGAATAATATGTTTTCATATGAAAAGGGAGGACACATTGATGATGAATCAGGAGAAATAGTACTATTGACTCAAGGTTGTACATTTACATGGGTCATCACAATGGTGTTTTGATGGTACAAATTTTGGTTAGTGATCAAGTAGGGATTTAAGGAAGGATATATGAAGTGGAGAAAAACATTGGATATTGGCGTATGTGATCCAAATTAGCTGTTAGTTTTTTAATCTCAAGAATTGTTTTTGGTGTTTCTCGAGTATGTGATTGTTTGTATTTTTTTATTATTGAGTGTGAGCGGGATGACCATGTCTAGTCATTATGTATAGTTGTGGATAGATCATAGGATTCAAAAATTAGTTTTTTGGTTTTGATGTGTGATATTTATGATACTCATATATTGGATAGCATCATGTTGATAATGGGTGGAAAATACTCATGTTAGAAGGGGCATTTCTATAAGAATAGCTGTCAGACTATTGAGGAAACATCATGTTGTTAATGCCTGGTAGACTCAATCAGATCAATTTACTTAGTAAATAATTTAATTTGGAACCACATGTGTTGTCATGAAAATTCAGTGCATTTTAATTATACTTGGTATGGTGACACACACTTTTCATACATATATATTACATCTTATTAGATGAATATTTGTTACAAAACATTTAGATCAATTATAGAATCATCTATGCCATGTATCTTTGGAAACATGAATAAAAAACTACTATTTCATAAATGTATCTCTTTATTTTTTTTCATAACCAAAACCCTTCTTAAAAAATTCATACTTAATACCATTCTTCTTAATCAATGGAAATATAACATAAAAATGGTGAGCTTAGATGCTCGATAAGGGTAAACTAGGGAAACAACAATGATGACTTGATTATAACACGAGTATAAGGGTATAATAACATGATAAAAAAATTATTTTCTACCCAAAATATAATAGATCAAAATCATGACTCATGGCCGCAATTGTGGAAGTTCCTATGAAATATATCATAATGGAATCAAAGAACATATTCAATGATATCATAAAATTAGCACAAGACATGACCTTTTGGAATACAAAATTTAATAACATTTTGAGCATGTATAAATAGAAACAAGTTCACTCATTATGTGAAGGAAATAAATTTATTCCCTCACATAAAGTTGTGGATATGAAACCATGTACATTCATAATTTTAGGGACATGAAAGTTAGGTCAATGCCTTATATTAATGAAAAAACATCGGTCCCAAGATATTCTTAAAGACATGAATTCTATTCCTACACATAAAAATTTTGAAATTAAAACTAGGTCTACACATAAATTTTTTAACATGAAATCAGGCTTACACAGAACAAATTGACCTCGTGTGTTATCTGTATTTAACTAATTTATTGGGGGGAGATAAATTTCTGAGACATAATATAATGTTATTCATACATATATGTGCCAAAATAGCATTAATCAATCATAATATCATAACCCAAGAAACAAATGAGTTTCATGAACATATTATCTTAGTATGACATATGGAAATGAAACAAGTTTCATAAAAATTTCACCATTTCATCAAAACAAAACCAATGAAAAAAGATTGGGTTTCATAAAAATAGTGACATAATAAAAAATATCATCAAGATAATGGTTAATTGATGGTATCATTATATCATATCCCCATTAAAACGTAAGTAAAATTAATAGATTTTATCATAGATAAAAATTCCATTAAAAGATCACTTGGAAATATTCTTGAGTAAAATACCCATTTCACATTGAAATTAACCTTTTAAAATCTAAAAATTTCCCAAATATCCAAGAAAAACATTTTCCTTGAAACTAATCCTTGAAAAATTTTAAGGATTTTTTTAAAATATTGAGTGTTCATAATGACATGAAATTCCATTCATCATGTATAACTCAAAAATACATTTCATTCATACTATAGTAAAAACGTTAAAAAAGTACATTATGTGGAAAATAAAAAGAAGATTCATTTTAAACCATTTTATAAAAATTAAAACATCGGTAAAATTATCTTAAACAATAAATTGTGAATAGTAAAATCATTCTTTGACATATTATTGCAAAAATTGTTATGGATGTAAATGATTTATTGAGGGAAGAGAGTAATAAAATTGATTTTCCTTAATAACATAATTTTAGTATCATGAGTACAAAACATGAGTAAAATCATGGTGAATAATTTATTTTAAATACATATACAAAGGATAATAAAATTCAATAGCTTCTTGAGTGGTTGATCATAATATATCTTCATAAAAACATAATCATAAACAATATTGAAAAATGATGACATTGGGACAAAAATACATTACCACATCGGTAAAATTAAAATCATAAGACCCTTGAAATAAATATTCCATGGATATTTAAATCCCTATAACTGTAATAATAATAATTATAAATTACATTAATGTCTATAATATACATCAAAAAAAACAAACAAGTGTTGAATATGGAATGTGTCTCACAGAAATAAATGTCTGATGAAAATCACTTACCTTAGGTATGGCTTCCTTTGTATGAATTTTAAATTCCACTATACTAAATATATATTTTTTGTAAATATATTATTGAACCATAATAATATATATATTTCCATATATGATTAAATTATATCCTTTTATCATCCATTTGTAAACAATTATTTATTAAAATCAATTTTTGGGTGGTATTAGTTTCGTTATTCAGGTATGTTTTGGTTCTTCAGTTTTGGGAATTAAACATTGATCATGGTTCCATAATATAAAAATTATTAATAATGATACATATATAAATATTTATATTAATATTTATTAGATCCACTAATAATATAATAGACAGAAAAAAATTATGTTGTTCATAGAGATAACAGGTTGCACTATTGCATGAACGTTGTTTTCATTTTTTCGACGAATAGAATTAAAGAATGGTAAATATTTATTCACATGTTTAGAATAATTATCATATAATATTAATCATATATATTCATTAAATCCATCCTTATTACCATCTATGTAAAATAAAAATGAAAAACAAATCACATCGTTTCATGGAGGTGGTAGTACACATGTACGCACCACCGATGTTATCATTCCATACTGAATGGAAGGTAATAATGAAGATATGATATTACCAATATATAATTACAATTATGTAATAGTTATCATATATAATCTTTACAATCATTATAATACCAGTCCATAAAATATGGTAATGAGAAATGAATTGCATCGCTATGCGGAGATGGTAAGAAGTGTGTACGTTCAAGTGGTACTTTCACATCTCATTCGACGGGGATATGGTGAATAAAAGTAATTTAATAATCATGATAAAATTTCATAATATATATAATAATGGATATATTATTTTATGACGAATATAACATATTTAGAGGGGGTAAAATAAGAAGTACAAATAAAGAGATTGGTTACGGGGAATACCTATGAATTAAAAGAACATCATTAGATATCCTATTAGGGATCATATGGTTTCTATTTTAGGAAGATATGAACCTATATAGTTTTTATATGGGAGTATCGAAAGTTTTTCCTATTATTGTGGTAGTGATATGAAACTAAAGGACGTGTAAAGAAGATAAATGTGGGGGGGGGGGGGTTCCCTTTAATAACTGCGAGGAGGGGATGTTTTAGAATTTCATAAAATATTATATTAATATAAATAAATTTCGATGTAAAAAATGGATCCAAATTGATAATTACTGAATAAATTATAAGTATTAGTCTATATACTCTCATATAATAAAATTTTTACAAGTTTGGATCACATTTTTACTTTTATATTATTCTTTTAAACTTATGTTATACCTTTTAAAAAGTATTGTAATATGATGTTTTTCTACACTTTTAGGGTTAATAATGTTACCATAAAATGTAAAAGGATACATAAATGGACCATTTATGATATTTATAACCATATAAAATCCATATGGGCGATTATCTTATTTTTCATAAATTTATATTATTTAAGAAAATATTATTTATTATAAAATATCATTAAGGAAAATTATACACTATTCATTTAATTTCACTTTAAATACACCAAGACAAAGGGTAAATTTAAATATAATGGTTTAAAAAATCTTTAATATTATATATATATAAATAAAATTTTTTGGACTCATTAACTAATTTAATTTACATATTTATTAATATTTTTTAAATCATTTATTTTATTTTTATTTTAATTGAATAAATGTTGTATTATTGTTTCACAAGAATCAAAGGTTCTTATTTAATCACTAAAAATTAAAAATATATTAAATTTATTGATATAATTTAATTATTTTCAAAATACCCTTCAATATTCATTCCCCACTTTATTTTACCCCTATGTGAACACAAAAGAGATATTTAGAACTAAAAGAGTGACATTTTCTATCTTTCATTGATTTAAATATTATATAGGTTGTTTTCATAGGAAAGTGTCTATTATATAAAATAATTTGTATACTAAAGTGATAAGAGTCAAATTAAATTCATCTAAAATAATTATGATGGAAAATCATGGCCATATCACTTAGTGTTAAACTAGATTAACCTGAATTACCCTTTATTGGGGTGATATTTTTTAACATGATTACTATTCATATTGACAAAAAATGAGACCTATATACCAACTTTTAAAATAATATTTCTAAATATAGAATATATTTTAACAAGTTAAAAATTTAAAATTATTAAAAACAAATTTAAAAATAATTTTGCGACATGTGATGAAAACTGGTTTGGGGAAAATAAATTTTTAAGTATAAAAATTTTTTATTGTTATCCCATGCATAGGGAAATATTAAAATAATTTTAAAAAATTCTATTCAAAATAAAATATATAAATTTAATTAAAATAATTCACCAATATTGATTAATTTTAATTATTATGTTCAAAATACATTGCTCGCACAAAATCAATTTGAGAAAAAATATTTCATTCTCTTTCAAATGATTTTTATTTTCATTGATAATAAATTTATAGGTAATGAATTTGTGTTATATATGTATAAAAATAAATTTTTCATAAATTATTTATTCATATTCTCACACACCATTCAAATGACTTGGAGATAACTATTATATAATAATATTTTAATATTATATCACAGTTCATTTACAATTGGTGTTTCCTGTAACACAAATTATTAAAGTATATAAATTTACATAAAAAAAATATTTTGTAAAATATCATCGTGTTAGATTATACCACCCTTAAAATTATTTTATCCCACAAAATTCATCATACTAATATAAAAAATGAGGATATATTTATTTCGAAACACCCTTGGGTTCCAATATAGCTTCTTCAAAATTTTAATTTTTCTAGAGAAAATTCACCAAGTGAGTCGTCTTCTTCAATAAATATTTATCTCTATGATCCAAGATTTATACCTAGGTTTCTTCATAATTAGTATCATGTTCTAGTTTTATTAACTCCATGTTTAATACATGTGATGGATCAAGTAATTATATCCTTAAGAGAGATAAATAAACATAGTGAATTTGAGAGTGGTTTTGAGGAAGTTCCAAGAAATAAGATACCATACCACATAGATCAAGAATACCCAATGGGATAATATACCTACGGATAAGATTTACCTTTATTTAATATATCATACCGTTATTAAATAGATATATTAACAAAATAAACTTCTCACCAACTATATATCCAGGTCACATTTTTTATTGTCAGTATAACTTTTTTATCGACTCTAAGATTCCATGATGTGTCATTTTATGGATTAAAATTACCTACCATTTCCTTATCTAGATTTTGTCCCAATATAATTCTTTCTACAAATTCATCCAAACAGTTTGGTTTCACACACTTCTTTTTGTAGTGGGATTCATAGAGATCTATCTAAATGCTCAAGTGAAAGCTTTTATTATAGGAACACTTGACTAGAGGAAGGTGTTAATCCCAACCACCATTTAAATCATTAGAAAAGGATCTCATCATATCATATATGGGTTTAGTCGTTATCACATACCAAAAATCAATCTTAGGGTGATATGATATTCTGATACTCAACTCACTATATAGATCATGCTAACGATTTTTAAAAAACATTAAGGTAAACAATGGATCCCGATCAGATAAAATATAAAAAGGTATTCTGCACAACCTTACCAATTCTATAAGATAAATTCTAGATAGGTGGTCTAAATTGAGATATTCTATAATGGCCTTGAATTGTTCTGACATCATATAATTATTAAATGAAAACCATATATCATAATTCCCTTAAGAAGTTTTGGGGTGTCCGATTCCAAAATCCATGGGAATGATTTTACATTTACATTAGGGCATGTGAAATGGTGGTGATATACCCTTAGAAATATATCCTTTTGATAAACATTTTTTACATACCAATAATCAAGATACATACTTTGCAATGTCTCACTTTTTGTTATCCCATTTGAAATACTCTTTCAGGTCTCTATACATTGTTGTACTTCACTGAACAATAAGGATTGAAGAGCTATGAGACTCATCCAGTAACTCTAGAAAATATGGTATGAAGGAAACACATAAATGTTTTTTGAACATTATAATACAATCATAATCATGTTTAAATTCAAGAATATTTCTCACTATATTATTTAGCTCTATATCCATCCTTAGTTCCTCTTTAATAATTACATGGATATATGTTTGATCTCTTATTTTGGAAGGATAATATTCCTCCCATTCATTCAATATTTTAGGTTCTATTTTTTTAAAATCAAGAAATGTTGGATCTTTTCTGATCCTAATCACAGATAAGAAATATGGAACCTTTATACTTAGAGAATCTTCCACCATACTTGCCTTCCCTAGGTACTAATGTATTTAGTATTCATAATCTTTAATTAGCTCCAACCAATATCTCTAAAGAATATTTAAATATTCCCTGTTAAAATAAAATTTCAACATTTATGATAAAAATATTTATAAACCATTTCCTTGTAATGATAACTCCTCAATACCATTAATTAAAAAATTACCCCATCTAACTCCAAAACACGAGTTGTGATGTTTTTATCATGAACATTAAATAGGAAAGATGAATAATATTTCACCATATAATTCTTCATGATAATGCAATAAAATACATTTATGGACACATCACTATATATTAGGAACAATTCTTCACTATAGGGTAATGTAATAATTGGTTGACTGACTAACCTCTTATTTATTTACATGAAATATTTATCACATTCTAATGTTCAAATGTGCATAGCTCCCTTTTAAGTTAACTTGTTGAGTGGACTAGATAGTCTTGAAAATTTATCCACAATCTTCCAATAGTACTCCTCCAAGATAATAAAAATATGATTCTCAGTCATAGTGGTTTGTCTAAAGCAATTGTCAATAACTTTTATCATTGAAGGATCTACTGATATAACCTCACTTGAGATTATGTTAGCCAGGAATGAATCATTTTGAATCCATAATTCACATCAGGTAAATTTTTCATTAGGCTTCTAATTCCTCAGGGCCTTTAGTAAAATAGTTAAATAATCTCCATGCACATACATTATCATTGAATATATAAGAATATCATCTATAAAGACCACCACAACTGATGAAGGTATTCTCTAAAGACTATATTCATTATATACATAAAAATATACAGGTAATTAGTAGCACAAAATAGAATCACATAAAATTCATAGTGTACATAACTTGTATATAATGTTGTCTTGGGTATATCATCCTTCTTGAACTATAAATGATGATACCCGTAATGAAAGAACATCCTAGAAAACTGTGGATCTCCGCGTAATTGATCAAAAAATTCATAAACACTTGGTTGAGGATACATGTTCTTTACAGTTATCATGTTATGTTCTCCATAATCAATGCATATTCACATTGGTCCATCTTCCTTCTTAACAAAAACTACTAAGGCACCCCATGGTGATTCACATGGATGAATTCATACATATAATGAAGAATTTAGAGTTTCTTCATTATTTCCTATATCTCAATCATGGATATTCTATTTCGAGTATTTTAAATAGGTGTAGAACCAGGCATGAGTTATATCAGGAACTCAACATCATGATTTAGTAGATGATGAGATAATTCATCCAAAAAGGCACCAAAAAAATGAAACATAATAGCCCTATTTTTTTGGGTTTATCGTAATCATCTGATATAAACCCCCCTTTAAAATATTAATTAAGATCTATACAATGGATGAAATTTCAACCATGATTTAATATTTGTCATCATACTGATATAATATCACAATATGATTAGGAATATCAAATGTGACATCCCACACTTAGAAATATATTTGATATTTATGTAAATAAATATAGTCCAGGCCTAAGAAAACATTAAATTTATCAAATGGGAGAAAACAATTTGTAGTAAGAACATTCCAAAAATATTCAACAAGAGAATAATCATAGACTTGAGATGAGATCATCATACCAATAATGGTTTCAAATAAAACTCAACATATAATACATTATATAATATTTTTATATCCTTCCCAAATTCTATTGATATAAAAGAGTGGATAGATACAGAATCAAATATGACATGATGAGTTATAGAGTGGATGGTAATTGTACCTTTCATTGTATCGTTATAATAATCCACATAACTAATATTTAACACATGAAATTTAGCATTGTAAATAGTCTAAAGATGCTATTGATGTTGATCATCAAAATTATCCTTCAGATTTGGCCATTAGTTATCATAATTCTCATACTCCTATTTAAAACCATAGAGTGTGGTTATTGTATTTTTTTGGGGATTTATTTGTATTTTAATTATTATCTAACATCTTCCCATCAAATTGGAATTTGATTTCCCAATGAATAGCCTTTCAAAAAAAGGAATATTTACTAGTTACCTAAAGAAAATTTCATCTATGTTTCCTTCCAAAAATTGAGCATAAACAATAGATCAAATTCATCTTTATATGGTTTTTAAAATTTCATTTTAATTACAACATTCTTTTCCTTTCCAAAACATAATAGTGATGGGTAAATCTAATATATATCACCACCTTGATGGAAAATAAAATGATCTATTCATGGAAACCAAATTCCCTTATTGTTAACACCCATTTGAGATGTGGTCTTAAGAGACTGGAGAATTCATCAACTTTACTCTCAGGTTTGATGATAATACAGAAAAAAACTTCTCAAGGCTTGTAAAAATTTCCTCATAGTTACCAATTGATTCATCATCATTTAGTTTTAGTTCAAATAATTCTTTAAACATTTTATTATGTTGAATATGAGGGAAATATTTTTTTGAAATATTATATTAAACTCATCCCACTCTATAGAGTTAGATTCATTACATTTCTTTTGATCTTGATAGGAGTCCAACATCGATCTGATTCTCCTTCCAAGTGAAAAACAACCTTAATATCCTTCTTATGTTCCGAACAAAGGAAAATAGAAAATATAATTTCATTGATGTTGATCCATTTCTAAATAACTATTAGAACCATATACTTACTAAATGAATGTAAACATTACATCATTAAAGAATCAATAGAAAAATTGTACCACTATTTCTTGTTTGGAATCTTAGTTTGATTTATTGCTTTGTAAAATTCCCTCAGAATAATAATTTGATTTATTTATCTGGAAATCCTTACTCTGGATTTCGCTTATAGTGCTTATGATAAGTGGTATCTTCTTAGGTTTTATGACTTCACAAGGCCGATCATGGTTCCAGTTCAGGCAAGGAATGTGTCTTGTTTTGTTTGTGGTGACGTTGGCAGCATTAGAGTGTTAAGATACTTGGATGAAGGTGCGATTCGTGGAGGCTCGAGGTAAGGTATGGTTTACAAAGGTGATTTTGAATTTTGAATGGCAATTGTGGGTAGTTTTTGAACTAAAAAACATTAACATGACCCATTATGGTTCAATCCATTGAAACAAATGAAAAATCATAGTGTGAGTAAGAATAATAATATTGAAAAAACAACATAATCATGAAATATTTTTTTATAGAATGTACATATTTTTATAACTTATTCCATGAAACCTTTGGTTTAACTGAATTCATTCATGATCATTAACAAAATATTAGGATTTTGAACCTATAAATAGAATTATCACCAGTGCTGTCACTGAGTTTATCTCATCTGAGTTTCCAAAGGTTAACTATACCCTTCTCTGATACTGACTATAGTAACCCATACATATCATATGTTGATACTATATATTATTATAATAATTTCGATTAAAAAACCTTTTGATCCATTAGATAATCAAATATTTCTATTATCTTTAGAAACATGGAAAAAAAATAACTAGTTAATCATTGTTTCCCATTAAGTTCTTCATAACTATCACCATTAGTGGTCATATAATACCTAATACCTTTCTTTATATCCTTGGATAAGGAAATAGAAGAAAGGTTGAGATCAAATTCTCAATAAGTTTTAAAAAATAAAGCATAAATGATCATTTGAGTATAACTTGATCATATGATTATGAGAACCTGAATATAACAATCAAGATTTATAACCTACATATCATATATCACAATCATGAACCATGGAATAATAAAGGGAAGTTAGTAAGACATGAATCATAAAGTAATCATAGAACATGATCCATGATAATATAAAATTATCATAATACATGAATTTTTGGCATACGTAGTCCTATAATATCATAAAAATGTGTAAATAAAAATAGGCCCATTCATTATCTAAAAAAATCTAATGTAATCCCTTTTATAAACTTATGGAAATTACAATAAGTTCTAGTTGAATCTAATGATCATGAAATATATGTCCCCAAATATAATTATAAATTTAAAATCTAGGTCCACACATAAAATTATGTACATGAATGTCAGGTAAATTCATATACATAGGGACATTAAGAATAGGTACATGCTTAAAATATTGAACATAAAATCAAGTTCACACATAACATATATACATCATGAGTTATCCTTCATTACCCAATGAATTATAGGGAGATACATGTCCCACATTACACATAATGAATGTCAAACATATGTGTGCCACATGATCACAAAACAATCATCATTTTAGAAACCATCAAAAGAAAAGGGGGTCATAAAAATTTAACAATATCATAACCCTTGTAAATATAATGGTATTAATAAACATTTCATCATTTCATCATAGCATAACCCATTGAAAAAAAAGGTTTCATAAACATATGTTTATCATACACATAAACCGTACATAGAAGGAAAAATGATGGTGTTAGTTGATAATATTCATAGAAAAAATAATGTAATTTCATAGAATGTCATCATAGATAATAATTACTCTTATAATATCACTTAGACTATTTCTTGAGGAAAATAAAATGTTAAATTAGAAATAATCTATTAATATAAAAAAATCTCTTGAATACTAATAAAAAAATTATTTTAAACTAAAACTAAAAACATAAAAATTATTCCCCATATCATTTAGTGAATATAATGGAGGAAAAATCAATTCATTCCATATAAGTAAAAAATAATGAAAATTATTTCAAAATTTTATAAAAAGTCAAAAAAATTCCCCGTTCGAAAAAACTCTTAAAGGTTAATTTTTATCCATTTTTTTAAAACACAAACAAGGAAAAATAACAATAAATAATAATTTGTTAATTTTAATATCCTTTTTTAAAAAGTTTCCAAAAAAACTTAAATTTAAGAAATGATTTTTTTTGATTTAAGTGAGTATTAAAGTCAATTTTCATTAATAATATATTTTCTTATTATTGAGAACATAAGGTGAATAAAATGTACATGAAAATATAATTTGAAATAACTAAAAATGCGAGAAGATAATTAATGATCTTATAGAAAGGTATATCATAATATTTAATCAATATAATCTTAATCTTATACACTCCCAATAAATGATGATATTGTGACATAAAACCCTTGCTGCTTTGGTAACATTTGTATCATATAACAAGTAAAAGGATTAATCCAAAATTGATTTATAAATCCCAAAAATTTTCATATTTTTAATATAAAATCCATTCATGGGTAATATATACACCACATAAACTAAATAAGAGGTGAATATGGAATTTTTCTCAGAGAAATAAATGTGATATGAAAATCATTTAACTTAGGTACACCTTCAATTAAATGCGTTGGAACATTTTTTATAATAAATATTTATTTGTTAAAAAAATATTATAGAACCATGATCTTATATATTACTCCATATATTATTTAATTATAGATTTTTATTATTTTTTGATAAATGATTTATTAGTGTCGTTGTTCTTGGTGATATATATTTCATTTCTCATGTCTATTTTTGGTTTAGTAGCATTTTTCTTTGTAATTGTATCATGGTTCTATCATATATAGAATTTTAATAGTGGTATAAAAATCATATATATTCATTATATACATGTTTACATTAATTTCTGAAATTTTATACTGAAAAATTAATTACATGATTCATGTAGATGATAAGGCATACATATGCATGAATACTACTTTTCATTTTAATTGAATGTAATGAAAGAAAGTTAAATATTAACTCACCTTCACAGAATAATTATTATATCATATAAATTATACATATTCATAAAATACATCTATATTACCATTCATATAAAATATAAGTGAAAAAATAAATCACATATCTTCATTTAGGTGGTTGTCTGCATGTACATATGAGCAACGTTTTCATTTCTCAACATAATAAAAGGTAATAAGGTATATTTTATATTATAATTACTAAAATATAATTGTGAAAAAATTATAAAATATAACCTATAATGCCCCGACCCGAGTTACCCAGATTCGGCGCATTATTTTATAACCTTGGCATGATCACAAAAGATCATGTCTCAAAAGACCGATTAGTTTATTATCCTAGGAAGTACTAGATACATTAATAAGTTTTACATTACATTATAAAATGAAAAACTACATCAAAATTGTCCCAATAGACCACACTCATATCCCATAGAATATCCCTAAAGGTCAGTCATAATATACCTTTCCACATCTTGGGAAAAATAAAACATAGAAAGGGGTGAGCTCAGATGCTTAGTAAGAATAACAATATAGCAGAAACATTCATAAATAAGCATAAAAATTTAAGGAAATGTATACAAATAAAACAAAATCCTTTTAAAAATAAAATTAATAATAATATGGAAAATATTAATCAAAATAATTCTATTTACTTACTGACATTGATATTCTACTAGTCGAATAAACAAATGCAATATCAATAGCCACTTTCATAACGATGGAATGCATAATTCCAGAATTCATAACCACATAGTCAAGGACTTGTTCCAAGTCTACAAATAATATTTTGTCAAGGCCTTGTCCCAATCCAATAGTTTGTCTCATGAGACCTACCAATGCAACTCGGAGCTATATTGGGCTCCACCCGTCACATACTAAGCCAAATTCATTCCCCATATAAAAAGCGTTAAACATACCATAAACATTTGTATTAAAACAAGCATTAAAAATGTCAATACATTCTCCATAAACCATTAATGGTATAAAAATAACACATCCACAGCCAAAAATATCACAAAACCTTCAATACAATATAGAATATTTGTATCATAATAAATCATCTTCAAAAAAGTTTAAAATCCATTAAAGGATGTTGACATAAAACATTTATTTTGTAAATATTCTTATAAGCTTGTAAGGGAAGACTCTATGATGTTATAATGGTGGAATATAGTTTCACTCACCGTATAAGTTAAAAAACATATTTACCTTAATTATTACGAAAAGGTCATAAAGTAACTTGTTTGGAAAATGAAGAAAAGATTCCTTTCGAAACGTATAAGGTCAAATAAAGGTATAAATGACTTTAAACCATAGTATAGTAAATAGTAAAAATGTTTTGAAATACATATTTAAGAAAACATTGATGGGGATGATAAAGAGGTCCTAGTAGATACTTACGTAAAAACAACCTCCAATAATAAAGAGATTATGAAATTAACCCTTACCTTGTACTTTTCCTTTGTTGAGGGTACTTTAACCTCATTTCTAATAGTTAAATCATTGTTATTAAATTATAAAAAACTATATACATAAATATGATATCATATATGATATTCTAATATTTCTTTGTTAATAATATTTTAGTATTATCGATTTTTCGGGTGTTAACTGATTTGTTTTCCTTTATATACTTGGTTATGTAAGCCATGTTTATTTTTGGATAGGTTGTATTTGATTCATATCCAGAATAACATTATGTTATTTAAATATTATTTTTAATCATCAAAGGAAAATTATTCATGAACGATTATGATGCAAAAATGATTCTCATCGTGTTCGTGGAGATGGTAATCCGTACGTAAGCACGAGCGCCAATATCATTATTTTGTTATTAAAATTGTAAGTAAATGGATGTTATAACATATATAATGAATCAATAACATGTTATATTTATTATTTAAAACAATTATGCATCATTATTATATTCATCCAAATATTAATGTATTGAATAACAACTACACCACGACGTGGAGATGGTAATCCGTACGTACGCACATATGGTGACATGTCATTCATAGGGTGGATAGAATAATGAATATGGTTGTACCATTTTTATAATAACATCATAGTATATATAATATACTAGAGTTATTATTTTAGAATGGAAACCACAAGGAAAGAGAAAGTGGAAGAAGAAAAGAACATGAAAGAGGTGATGAAATAATTACATATTTTTCGTTCTTCCTTTTGATTTGATCAAAAGGGCTTCATAGGTTGAATTTATGACTAAAGTAAGGCCTCTAGGGTAAAGGGAGGAAATACGAGAGAATATTTGGGAAGAGTTTGGCCGAGACAAATGGATTTGAAGGTGTAAATTAGAGAGATGGGGAAGTTCCCTTTTATAAGAGAGGTGGGGGTCACTTTAGGAAAATCTAGAAATATTATTTTATAATAAAATCATTTTCAGTTTATAATGGGTCCAAAATCATTTATTTGGAAGTTATGGTAAGTATGGGTGGAAAAACACTCAACCAAATAGGTTTTAGAGAGGTTTGGGTCACTATATTAACCTTATCTTTTAGATCGAACTCTTAGTTAAATAATTTGACATTTACCACGTCTCTTTGTAATTTTATATTATATGGTTGATAAACATACTATAATCTTTCAAGCGAGCATAAAGTGGTTAATTAATGACATATATATCTTTATGTAAGTCATTTGGATGATCCTTATATTTTTAGGGTTATTATATCATTTAATAATATAATATTTGTTTCAAAAACTCTTTTATGTCAATTTTGACACTATTTTATATTTTGTTTTTTGTTAAAGTCATAACAACAAGTTAACTTCGAAAAAAATTAATTTTATCATCCATAACATGTAATATTAACATATAAAATTAGTGGAATTCATCAAATGTCTCAAACTACATTTATTTGGATATTTATGATATCAATTATTTCAATTTTTTAATAAGGTAACTTCTGCATCATCAATGGGTCATAAATAAATTTAATTACATAATGTCTAAATATTATAAATAAAATACAATTATGTAGGAAATATTTCTTTATTTATAATGAATATTTATAGTCAAATTTATCTTATGTATAACCCTATATTAAGAATGGTTTAGTTATTAAACATTGATTTTAACTCTTTTAACTCTTCTTAAAATAAAATAATAATAAATGTCCTAATCTAATCCATGTGGGTCAAAGAGGGTCATATTTTATTCCTAAGGTTATTTTTGGTCGAATTAAACTTATGAAATAGAATTATGACATTTGTTAGGGTAATTATAAAATAATATTTACCTTTAATTTCCCTATTTACTTGTAATCGCGGTAAATAAAAGACAAAAGTTACTATTCACCAAAAATTATTTTCATCTTTTCGAACCACATTTTACTTACTGATATCAACCATGTCTCTCATATTTTTTAAATTCAACTCACATAATCTGTACATTTATGTTTTATGAAAATTTGAAAATGATCATAGGAAGTGGATAAAAGAGGTTAAAAAGTTCAACAAAATTTTATATATCTAAACTTATTATAAAATGACTCCAATGAATAACATAGAAATTATATAAATATTATGTATCTATTTAGAACTAAAATTAATTCAAATAAATTAAATAATTACTTAAATAAAAATTCAGTTTTAAACAATAACTTAGTGTTTTTCACTATTCATCGAAAATTGAGTGTTTTCCAAAAAATCAAAAAAATTCACCCTAAGCTAATTTCGATATTCCGAATTAAAAAATGAAGTCCATTTTGTAAAATAAAATATATAAAATTTAAAAATGTGGGTATTACCACAAATAATGGATTGTTTGATTGGTCAGAGTGTGTTCGAAATCAATATTGCGTACAATAAGAACTTATTTAATTATTCAAAGAGAAGCATACCGTGGAAGCTTGGGGTGTTACATTTTTCTTTCCTTCAAATAATTTTGTCCTTAAAATTTCTAGAATATCACTTTATAAAAAGACTTAGGTGGTTTTCATTATAAGTTCCTCAGGTTCACACGCCAGCTCTTCCATCTTATGGTTTCTCTATAGAACTTTTACCAGACGAGTCGTCCGGTTTCTCAACACTTGTTCTCTGGTATCAAGAATTATGATAGGCTCTTCGCAATAAGAAATATCAGGTACCAGTTATATTTCTTCATAGGTAAGTACATGCATTGGGTCAGACATGTATTTTCTCAACAGTGATACATGGAACACATCGTGAACTTTGGAGAGACTTGGTGGCATTGCTAAATGGTAAGCTACGTCTCATATTCATTCTAGAATTTCGAAAGGTCAGATGTACCTGGGTCTTATTTTACCCTTCTTACCAAAATGTATAACTCCCTTCCATGGAGATACCTTCTGGAAAACATGGTCTCCTACCTAAAATTCCAAATCATTCATTCGTTCAACAACATAGCTCTTTTTCATACTTTGAGCTGCTTTGATGAGGGGTTTGGATAACCTTTACCTTTTCCATTATTTCCTCGACATGTTCTGGACCTATGAGTTTTCCTTCACCAACATCATCCCAAAATGATGGTTTCTGACATCTCTATCCCTATAACGCCTCATATGGTTCCATCTGAATACTTGAATGGACGCTATTGTTATAGGAAAATTCTACCAGAGGTAAATATTGATCCCACATACCTTGAAAGTCAACTGATCAAGATCTCAACATGTATACTAAGGTTTGTATAGTTCATTCTGATTTTCCATCATTTTGAGGGTGGTATGCAATGATTCAATGAAGTTCAGTATCCAGGGATTTCTAAATACTTTTCCAGAATCTTGATGTAAGATGGGGATCACGATCAGAAACAATTGATAGGGGTTCTCCATGAAGTCTTACAAATTCATTAATATATATTCTTATTAAACGTTAAAGTGGTAAATCTTCTCTTATAGAAAGAAAATGTGCTGAATTGGTAAGACGATCAACACTGACCCATATTGCATCATTTTTTCTAGGATTATTTGGCAGCCCCATGAAATAGTCTTTCATAATATCATCCCATTTCCACTTAGGTATGAGATGAGGTTGCATGGATCCTCTAGAATGTTGCCTTCAAACTTTCACTTTTTGATAAACCATACATCTCGACACAAAATCAGTAATCTCTCTCTTCATGTTGTCCCGCCAAAAATATTCCTTCAAATCACTATACATCCTAGTGCTAGAAAGATATATAAAGAAATTGGAGCTATGAACATCATCCAATAATTCCGTTTTTAGATCCTGTATATGAGGAACACAATGCCTCTTCCCAAATTTCAAAATTCCATCTTCATACACAAATTCACTCAATCTCCCATCATTAAATGATTTAATCTTACTTTGAAATTATTCATCATCAGTCTGAGAACTCTTTATTATTTCTAGTAAATATAGTTTGGCATCCATTTGAAAAAGTATTGATGTTTCACCTTCCATGGTTATTCCCATATCCATATTTACTAGATCCATGAACATATGATCCCTTTAAACTCTCATCTTGTTGAAAACCCCCTAGTCATTTCTTCTCAAAGCATCTGCCACCTTATTTTCCTTCCCCAGGTGGTAGTGTATTTTCAAATAATAACACTTTAGTAGTTTAAGCCATCTTCTTTGCCTAATGTTGAGTTCTGTTTGTGAGAAAATATACTTGAAACTCTTGTGATCAGTATAAATCTCACTTTTTTCATCATAGAGATAATGCCTCCAAATCTTTAGAGTAAATATTACAGCAGATAACTCAAGATCATGAGTGGGATAGTTTTTTTAATTAATTTTTAGTTGTCGTGATGCATAGGAAATAATTATATCATTCTGCATAAGGACACAACCTAGTCCTTTTATTGAAGCATCACTATAAATAACAAACCCATCATTCCCCAATGGTAGAGTCAAGATAAGAGAATTGACTAATATTATCTTTAGTTCTTCAAAATATTCTTCACATTATTTTGTCCAAACTAATTTAACCCCTTTACGCATGAGCTTGGATAATGGGTTAGCCAATCAGGAAAAATTCTGGATGAAGCACCGATAATAACCAGCTAAACCAATAAAACTACATACCTCTGTTATACTTGTCAGTGCTGGCCAATATTGGATTGCCTTGGTCTTTGAAGGATCAACAGAGATTCCATCCTTAGAGGCAAATTTTCCAAGAAACGAAATCTCATGAATCCAAAATTCGAACTTGCTAAACATCCCATATAATTCATTTATTCTAATAGTCTTTATAATAATACACAAGTGATTTTAATGATCTTCATATCATTTGTAGTATACCAAAATATCATCAATAAATACCACTAAAAAGTCATCAAGTTATTCCGTGAAAGCTCTATTCATTAGATCTATGAAGACAGAGAGTGCATTAGTCAATCCAAAAGGCATTAATGTAAACTTGTAATGTCCGTACCTGGTTTGAAATGTTTTTTTCAGAATGTCTTCCTTCTTCACACACAACTAATGTTTTCAAGATCGTAGGTCAATATTTGAAAAATTTTGAGCTCCATGAAGTTGGTCGAATAAATTATCAATGTGAGGTAGGGGATACTTTTCTTTATTGTTATAGCATTGATCTCCATGTAGTCAATGCACAACCTCATAGATCAGTCTTTCTTCTTAACAAAATGAACATGGGATCCCCATGGATAAACAATATGGAGAATAAATCCTTTATTACTCAACTCATCTAGCTGTTTCATTAGCTTCACTAATTCCTCAATGGCCATTTTATAAGGGGTCCCTAATATGGGCCTTGAAGTAGGAATTAGGTCAATGTAAAACTCAATTTCTCCATTAGGAGGATGTCTAGGTAAATCTTCTAGAAAATAAATCAACATATTCTTTCACAATAGGTACATCCTCTTTTTGAACATTTCATTCCTCACACACTGTTAATTAATTCTTTTCCTCCCCAATAATAGATTTTAGTAGAGCTACTGGGTTGGATATAGATAAGAATCAAATGGTGATGTTTCAGATCTAAAAATAAGGTACTCCTTATCATCATCGAAATTTTCAACATACATATTCTTACAATAATTTTTCGCATCATGGTCTGAAATCAAATGTATATAGAGGATTATATCAAATTAAATCATGGGTATGATGATGAGATTAGTAGATAAATAACGTTTATATTCCTTAATGGGGACTGATTCAAAAAAATAGTTGCAATGATACTTCCATTAGTAGTTTTCACTGAAAAATCCCTTGTTAATTCAAATTGAAAATATCTAATTTTCTTAGAAAACATAGAAGATATGAAATAATGTAATGATCCAAAAACATATAAATCATTGGATAAACTTGAGGAAACCATTAAATTTCCCACCACCATGTTTTTCAGAGCTTCATCCTCAACAGTAGTGTTTTCATGAGATTCTCCTTGGTCCCTTGGCCTTTTCTAAGGAATGTTTCTTTGGCACATAGGACATTCATTTGCATAATTCTCACTTTCTCTACAACTGTATCATTCCACATTGAATTCATTTTTCTTCCCTTTACAATCACAATCTTGGTGTCCTTTTTCACCACACTTGTAACAGACTCCCATTCCTTTTAGACAAGTACCAGGGTGTTTCTTATCACGTTTACTGTATGATGGATATTCAACTTTTTCCTTCTTCCCCTTATTTCCATTTCTAGAGTGTTTAGTAGATATCTTCTTTTCTTGATTTTCTTTAAAGTTGTAAGACATATAGAAATCATTTTCTGTCTTGATAGGAAAAGAGACAATATTTGTATACTACAAGATGGATTGTGAGACTAATGCCCGATGATGAAATGGTTTTAACACATCAAATAATCGATAAATATTACTCCTTGGGTTATATATATAATCCACTGCATTCCTTTCTAACCTTGTAATGTTATCATCATACTTTGCAACATTCTCATCCTTCTTTCGACTCAGAATCAAAAATTGTATTCCCATATCCGCTCGATGGTCACGAGGAATGTATTTTTCTAAGAAGAGATATTCAAACTCTCTCTAGTACATATTTGATACTTCTTCATATTCCTCTCTACTTTGAATCAATGACCACCATTGATCTACATCTCGCATGAGGTGACAAACTGGCGTGAAATTTTTTTCCCTTTCAATACTCCCCAAAGTGTGAAATATTTTCTCTATGGAATTTATCCATTGCTCAGCTAATAATGGATTGGTACTCCCATTGAATGTTTTTGGTTGTTGCCTCATTAATCAGTCTAACATTGATCCTCCACATTGGGGATCAGGGTGCTCGATATGGGTAAGGTTATTATTCATATCCTGAGTGAGTTGTCCCAGTATGGTGATATGATGATCAAAACCAATTGTTTCACCAGCTCCACTATAATTATCTTGAGTATGAGTAAAATACCTACATGGAGTATGTGCGTTGATACAGTTTCCATTCCTTCCACTAGGCACCATTTCTAAATAATGGGATACACTATATTAGTTTATGAATCACAATACATAATTCCAGACTTATAACATACTTAACATAAATTGAACAGTTTATGGATATAATCCATAATCATAAAAAATGTTTTTTTGAGGAGGTATATACTCATAAATCCTTCATAATGGTTTTTAAAGAAATTGTGGATTATCTTAAGAATATCCCCCAAGAGTGTTGTAACCAAGAGTGCAGCAATGCCCATTGTGGTATACCAGGATACCCCGAGTCAATCCTGAAACTCCTTGTTAGAGTTTTCCCTCCTAAGTACATCTATTCTAGAGATGCCTCTACCTACTCATATCCAGACAGAGATGTATTTCTTGGAAAATACAAAAAATTTCTACATTACAAAAATTTTAGGATGTTCTTCTATACTAATCCTCAAAGTCCATCTTAGGGAAACATGCCCTATTCGGATTTTATTTAAATCTAGCTTCTGAGGATAGTACTAAACATTCTCAGATACCAACTATAACACCACAACCCTAGTCACCCAGATTCAGTGCATTGTTACATAACATTGGAATGATCACAAAAATATCATGTCTCGAAAGACAAATTATTTTAGTATCCTTGGAAGTACCAGATACATTCATAAGTTTTACATTACATTATAAAATGAAAAACTACAACAAAATTGTCCCCAAACACCACACTCATATCTCGTAGACTATCCATGTAGGTTAGTCATAATATACATCTTTGCATCATGGAAAAAATAAAACATAGAAAGGAGTGATCTCAGATGCTTAGTAAGGATAACAATATAGAAGAAACTTTCATAATTAAGCATAAATATTTAAGGTAATGTATAAAACTAAAACAAAATCCTTTTAAACTTATAATTCATCATAATATTGAAAATATAAATCAAAATAATTTCATTTACATACTCACATGGATATTCTACTAGTCGAATAATCACATTCAATATCTATAACAACTTTCATAATGATGGAATGCATAATGCCAGACTTCATAACCACATATTCAAGTCCTTGTTCCAAGACTAAAAATAAGATTTTTAAATGCCACGTTCCATGGAACTAGTTTGTCTCATGAGACCTACTGATTAATCAAGGAACTATAGAGGGCTCCACCCATCACTTACTAAGTCCAATGCATTCCTCATATTACAAGGTTTAAACATAACATAAACATTCATTTTAAAACTAGAAAACGAAATGTTGATACATTATCCATAAACCATGAATGGTATAAAAATATAACATCCACAGTGAAACATATCACAAAATATTCAATACAATATGGAATATTTGTATCATAATAAATCAACATCAAACAAGTTTAAAATCCATTAAAGGATGTTGACATAGATGAAATGAAAACTATTTGAAAGAAATATATCTTTGTATTTTAAAATAATTTAAAAGTCACGTAATTATAAAAGAAAACATTTATTTTAGAAATTTTATTATAATCTTGTATGGGAAGATTCAATGATGTTGTGATGGCGGAATACTGCCACACTCACCGTATAAGTTAAAAAAACATTCTTACCGTAATTTTGTCGAAAAGGTCAAAAAGTAACTAGTTTGGAAAACGAAGGAAAGATTCTTTTTGAAAATTTATAAGGTCCAATAAGGGTAAAATTATATTAACCCATAGTCTAGTAAATAGTAAAAATGTTTTGAAATATATTTTTAAGAAAACACGGATGTGGATGATAAAGAGGTCCCGTTATATACTTGCGTAAAAACAACTTCATATAATAAAGAGATTGTGAAATTAACCCCTACCAAGTACTTTTCCTTGGTAGAGGGTACATTCACTCCTATATAATAGTTAAATAATTGTTAATAAATTATACAAGAACCATATACATAATTATGATATCATATATGTTCTTCTAATATTTCTTTGTTAATAATTTGTAACTATTATCGTCGTTCCAGTGTTAACTGATTCGTTTTCCAATATATACTTGGTTAAGTAAGCCATGTTTTTTATGGATTTGATGTATTTGATTAAAATAAATAATAATATTAAGTTCATTAAATATAATTTTTAATCATAAAATGAAAATTATTCTTGAATGATTACGATGGGGAAAAGAATCTCATTGCGTTCATGGAGACGGTAATCCGTACGTACGCATTAGCAACAATATCATTCTTTTGCTGTTAAAATATTAATAAAATGGATGGTATAACATACATACAGAATCATTAACTTTTCATATTTATTATTTACATTAATTATACATTATCATTATACCCATCCAAATTATAATGTATTGAATAACAACTACACCGCAACATGGAGACGGTAAGTCGTACGTATGCATGTATTGTGAAATTTCATTCATAGGATGTATAGAATAACGAATATGGTTGTACAATTTTTATAATAACATCATAGTATATATAAGATACTGAATTTAATATTTTATAATGGAAAAAACAAAGGAAGAGGAAGTGAAATAAGAAAAGAACTTGAAAGATGTGATGAAATATTTACCTCTTCTTTGGGTTCTTCCTTTTGATTTGATCCAAAGGGCTTCCTTAGGTTGTATTTATGACTAAATTAAGGCCTCTAGTATTAAGGGAGGACTGTTGAGAGGATTTTTGGGCAGGGTTTGGACAATCCAAATGGCTTTTAAGGACATAATTTGAGATATGGGGAAGCACCCTTTTATAAGAGAGGTGACTATCACTTTAAGAAAAGCTTGAAATATTATTTTATAATAAAATAATGTTCGGTTTATAATGACTAAAAATTACTTATTTCTAGGATAAGGTGGTTATGAGTGAAAAAACACTCATCCAATAGGTCTTAGACTAGTTTGGGTCACTATATTAACCTTATCATTTAGATTTATCTCTTAGTTAAATAGTTTGACATTTACCATGTCCCTTTGTTTTTTTATTATATAGTTAATAAACTTACAATAAACTTCCAAGAGAACATCAAGTGATTCCTTAATGAAATATATATCTCTACGTATGTCCATTGTCTGTACCATAGATTTTAGGGTTAATATATCATTTAATAATTTAATATTTGTTTTAAAAACTCTTTTATTTCAATTTTGACAATATTTGGTATTTTGATTTTGTTAAAGTAAAAAAAAATTATTACTGCAAAAAAAATTATTTAAACAACTTGAACATGTAATATTAAACTATATGATTAGTGGGACTCATCAAAAGTCTCAAACTATTTTTTTTGAATATTCATAATATCATTTCTTTCAATTTTTATTAATAAGATAATCACTTCATCATCATTGAGTCATAAATAAATTTAACCATTTAATGTCTAAAAATTATAAATAAATTACAATTATGTAGTAACACTTTTTATCTTTCTAATGAATATTTATTATTGAATTTATCTTATGTAAAACCCTATATTAAAAATGTTTCAGTTATTACACTTTGATTTTAACTCTTTTAACTCTTCTTTAAATAAAATAATAATAAATGTCCTAATCTAATCCAAGTGGACCAAAAAATGATCATATTTTATTCCTAAGGTTGTTTTAGGTCGAATAACACTTATAAAATAGAATTAGGACACGGTTTAGGTTAATTATAATATCATTTGTACCTTTAATTACTCTCTTTAATTTTAACCACAGTAAATAATAGTCAATAGTTACTATTTACCAAAAAAAATTCATCTTGTCGAACAAAATTTTAATTAATTCTATCAACCATGTGTCCTATATTTTCTAAATTGAACTCATAGAAGTAGTAAAATTATGTTTCATTCAAATTTTCAAATGTTACTAGGAGGTGGGTAAAATACTGTAAAAAGTTGAATAACATTTTATATTTAAAAACTTATTATAAAATGCCTCTAATGAATTAAATTTAACTAATTTAAGTATTATGTATATATTTTGACTTAAATAAATTTACATAAAATAACTAATTATTTAAATAAAAATTCAGGTTTAAACGATAACCCAATGTTTTTCACTATTCATTAAAAATTGAATGTTTTCAGAAAAATACCAAAAATTCAACCTATGATAATATCAATATTACAAATTAAAAAATGAAGTCCCTTTTGAAAAATAAAATTTATAAAATTCAAAAAAGTGGTTATTTCTATTCATAATGGCTAGTTTGATTGGTTGTGGTGTGATAGAAGTCGAAGTTATGTACAACGCAAGATTATTGCATTATTCAAAGAGAAGCATACCGAGGAAAATTTGGGTGTTACATAACCATTAAAACCATAATAATTATCACTCCTAAAATATTTCAATGTTAAATTATTTAAATCGATGTGCGTATATGTTAAGCCTTACGTATGCACAAGAGATACTCTCACTTCACATTTTATTGAAATAGTGTTAATAAATGTGGTTTTATAAAAATAATAACATTTAAGTACATTAATTATAAAGTTATTATTATAAAAAGAAAATTATATATTTATAGTATAGAAAATAAGAATTAAAATGGATGTGATCAGTTAAGCCTATTATATCTCATTTGAATTAACACTTATTGATATTATATCAAGTACTTGGGGTTTTTCTTTTAAAAATACTAGGACATACAAAACATGGATAACAAAGGTTATACAGAACTTTTGTAGGATATTTTCATGATATAAGACCCAGAATAGAGAAAATAAGAGAAATTAGGGGTTCCATTTTATGATTTATGGGAGGGAAACATATGTTGTGATAAGTAGGAAAAAACTTAACAATGTTTCCAAAGGTTATAATTAAGAAAAATGTGTAGATTATGAGGAGACCTTTGTAACTATATATTTATTAGAATCCATTAAATTTAAAATAGATTGTAAATCATATATGAATATCAAATTGTATCATATGGATGTAAAATCTTCTTTTATAAATAGTTTTATTATAGAGGAAGTTTATGTGGAACTAAATCAACATTTTGAAAATATATATTTTTCAAATTTAGTTTCCAACATAAAAATGTTTTCTTTGGTCTTAAAAAAACACTAAGAACATGGTATGGATATTTCTGTTATTTTATTTTATGAAATTATTTTTAGTAGCTAAGGAAGATCATTCATTTTTCAAGAAAACATCATATTAATATATTTTGTAGGTTTATATATATGTTTATGATGTTATTTTTGGTTCTATAAAAAATCATTTGTAATGAATTATAAAAACATATGAATGATGAATTTAAATTGAGAATTATGGGTGATTTATACTATTTTCTAGGTATTAATATTAATCAAAAAGAATTTTTGTTATTTTTTCAATCAAAAAAATACATACTAGACTTCCCTGAAATATTTAGACACGAAATTGGAAAGGTATGCACTACTCTTATGAGTTATAATATAAATATGGACTTAGATGAATCTATAAAACTAGTTAACAATAATATTTATTGACTAATAATCATAATTATATAGTATTTTAATTCTAGGAGACCATATATTAGCTTTTTGGTATGTATTTCTGCATGATATTAAAAAAATCTAAAAAATATCATTTGAATGCAAAAAAATGATTTCTATTTTATTTAAAATTGAACATTTCTATTTCGTTACATTTAAAAAATTAATTTACTTTATCTTTATATTCTGATTCCAAAGTTGGTGTTTGTATAATAGATAGGTAGCATACCTTAGGAACTTGCATTTTTCTAGTAAAATCATTTGAATCCTAGTATTGTAAGAGACAAAACTATATTGCATTATCTACTGCTGATGAAGAATAAGTTCTTATGGGTTGTTTTTGTAAAAAAGTATTATGGATGAACACATGTTAATGGACATTGGATAAAATTATAATCAAGTGTCTTTTAAATGTCAAAAAACTAGTGTAATGAAAATTTCAAAGAATTTAATAAATCATTCGAGAATAATGTTTATTGATATAAGGGATCATTTCTCAATAGATAACACTAAAACAATTACACTGTGCTTGTGTTTTTTGTTACTAAGAATTTTTTTTCAAATATTTTTACTAATACTCTTGCATGTATGAATTTTTATTTCATAAAATAAGAATTGGGAATATTTTTATTTAAATGAAATGAAATTTATATTTCATTTATATTTGTTATTTATGTATTTATATTTATTTATTTATTTTATAAATATTAATTTTTTATTTTATTTTAATTTTATAAAAGTGTTGGATTAGAAAATAGAATTTATTTATTTTTATATTATTTTATTTATTAATTATAATAGACTTAAGAACCCTTTCAGGTACATAAGAAAATCAAGAATTAGGTCATTGACCTAAAAACTATTTTCACTCGACCTTTTTTCCAATCATGTATGTTTTATCTTCCCAAATGAAAACTATATATTTGAACCTTCCAATCCTTGCTGACCCTACAACCAACCCTATTATCTCAAATCATAGAGATAGATGAATCTCTCGTTCATCGAATAAATCCCAAAGTAGAATGCCATGAATACTAATCGCATGAAAATCAGTTTATATAGAATTTCCAAGGTTGAATCATACAATTATGAAGGAAATGATTCAATTTATAATTTGATAATTTGTCTTCAATGTGAAGAAGCCTATTTTTTTATTCGAGAAATTTGATAATTTGTTTATGATGAATTTTTAGATCTAGTTTAATCAAACAAAAGACATAGTTTTATTGAGTTTGAATGGAGAGGTATTATAGTTTTCTTCTCTGGAGATGGATTATCTATTTCATTTTCATATGAAGGGGGATTTCAGTTTTAGTTAAACCACGGTACCTATGAATTCATTTCCTTTGAAATTTGTTTTTAGATTTTTTTGAGAACCTTTATTGTTGAGAAGATACATATGATGTATATACTAAATGGATAGAAGTTGTTATGAATGTTTTCGTATAATGTAATATATCAAAAAATTGGTGATATAAAGAAGGTTTAGCTTTAAGACATGTATTTATTATATGTTATTATTAAAAAACTGATGTTTAAACTATTTGGTTATGTGATGCATTTCATGCATCACTTTTTTCGGGAAAATGAATGATTAACTACTATCCTTATGGTTGGATGATATATTGTATTTTATATAAGTAAAAAAGGTAACCTGAATTAGGTAGACGCAATGAAGTAACATAAAAATAATTCTATATTATCTATTTTTTGAAGAATTTTGGGTATATCTATGACTGTGCTTCATGTTCATTGCAAGTAATTATGTAGTAATGTGCTACTTAGGGAGAGCCATCACAAACCTCAATACCTAGGGACACCACATCTAATGAGATGGGGAATTATTGGGATGTGAGTGAGTTAGAACCTACTAGATTCAAAATTTCATTCTTGGTTATTAGTAATCATACATTTGAGCCAGTTTAGATTCAGGAGGATGTTGCTGTGTAGAGATATAATATGGGAGATTCTGAATTTCCTAATTTAGGACATCATGTAGACATGTGTAATTAGAAAAACAATGATAGTTATTCAAGATATTCCAGTTGAGACTTTTCTTATAGTCATTAATACTAAAAGGATACATGTGGTTTATAAAGCATTTAAAATGGATAATCTAATTATTCTTGGATAACATAATGATGAAGAAATAGCCGGTGATGTATTTATGGAGTTCCAAGGACACGATTATCCACAATTCGTGCCCTAACACCTCTATTTATGCATGAGGATGCAACTTCAGTAAGAAAGAGATCAAAAATACTAGGTCAAGAATCTTTCACTTCTAAATCTAGGATGGAGTTTGATAATATTAGAGTTGATTATTAATATTTATTGGAGAATCTTGTTTCTGATGAAGATAATATCAAATACCTCAAGAATTCATAGGATTTAATGTATGATTTTGATAAAAATTTTAGGATGTCAGATTCCCTCATATAAATGCCCATGAGTATTCTTACAAGCCCTCATTTTCAATAAGTTACTTCTGGTGAAAGTGATATAGAGATCTAGGAGTTGAAATCTCTAATAAGGGACTTGAAATATGATTTAGCTACAAAGTATAAATTCAATGACAATGGTTTTATGTTTTAACTTAAGAGGTAAATGTATTAAAAATATTCTAGTGGTGATATAAGGTTTCTATCAAGTTGATGTTGATGAGATTTAGTGTTTTAGTAACGATATGAAGGAATCCTTGTAATATTTGGAGAATGTTTTTGTAAGATAGTTAGAGTTTATCAAGATGTGTCATCCCTCTGTGCATGCTCCCACAAAAACCTTAGATGTTCCAGTTTTTTTAGAGTAGAAGTAATTAGTTGATGTCAGATTTTGTGTTTTGTTTTATCTCATATCCACTATCTTCATTGTGATTTATCAAACTAGTTGTGTTGAAATATCTAATGAAATATCTTATGTTTTACTTCCCAGACACCATCTAAGTTAATAGGTGGGTTATTATTGAGGTAGACTTGTTATTTAATGATCATGTTGGTCATATTGATGAATCTATTGGTATAATGGTAGAAATAAATATTGGATTTTCTGTGAAAACATAGTATACGATTTTGTGATCAATCAGACCAATTAATGAAAATAGAAAAAATTTCATTAAGATTTTAATGGTGTTCCCTATTCAAATAATGGATCTAGATTTTTAATATTTAGATGATGAATCATATTTAGAATCATATGAAGTTAAAAATATGCCAGCTTTAGTTATAAAAAATGACATAGCTGTCTATATGATTTCATGATTGTACATTTTATTCAAAATAATCATGTTATAGTTATCCATTTCCTGTTAAAGGTTCATATACCTATATTTAATTATTATAATGTTAGTTATATAGTTTTATATTATTTAATCAATTTTTCTAAATAAATTGTATAGAGTTCTTTTGAGAAAGTGTAATGTATGAATTACAAGATACAATTTGTGAAAGGTTGAATGGTTGGTACACAGTTTTTTTGAATAAATAATCCTGAAGAAGATATTAGTGGAATTTATATCAAGTATGTCTATATCAGAGATACATCCAAGGTTGATATCTCATTAATTTTTTTTCTTCAAGACTACTTGAATCGCCTAATGTAATTATCAAAAATTGTTTATCTACTATCATGTAAATCAATAAACAAGCCTCAAATATTTCTATTGAATTAATCATGTTAGATATTATTCCAATAATTGACATGTGTGATGAAGACGTATTTAAAATGTGAAGTGGATAGACTTTTGGATATGTATTTCCTAATACCTATATAAAATGAATATAAAGGATTTAATTTCTTTATGATCCATCCTCGTCATATCAGATAGAGAAATCCAAATTTGATGATGAAATAAATACTGAGCGGTCTAGGGAAGGAACCTAATCCTCTTCGCCTATAAAATAGATCATTTGGTAGCTACTAGAACTTATGATTTTGATACAGATCAAGGTCACATGAAAAATATTGATAGTGGTCCTGCTAAGAATCAACATATAAAATATGTTGTTGTATAAAGAAGTATATCTATTGTAGAGATAGGGAAGGAAGTGTCTCCTATTACTTTTTCTACTCCAACTACCTCATGATATAATCCTACATTCAAACTACCTCCACCCAAATCACATACTCCATTTTACCCCATTCATAATTACAGGTCTATTGATTGATGAATTTTATTTGTTTAAGTAATATATTGAACAAGATGAAAATTAATAAGGGATTTTTTTCATTTTTTTTACTTTTCATAATGATTTTTTTCATTTGATGTTATTAATTTATTTTTGTTTTCATAGTGAATTTTTTCTTTTGTTGTTTTTAATCCCTTTATTTTTTAATGAAACTCATTTGTACCATAATTTCATATTTAGTTTTATCACTATCCATAAATAGTTTATAACTATAAAAGTGTCATCTTAATTTTTCCCCTATAATTACCCTTCATTTTCAATGAAAAAACTGGGGATAAGTATTTACCTTTATCATAAAGGGGAAAAGTACTCCCGTATTTATAGTTAACCTTTACACAAGAGGGAAATATTTTTACCCATAAAAAAAGGGTGATAATATTTCACCTTTAAATGAGAAGTGTAACATTTAGGGGAAGATGTAAAGGAATCAAATATTCATTTTAAATGATAATTAATTTAATGTTGATCAAATATATTGCACTTAATTTAGGGTATGATTATCTTAAACACACATTCATTTAATACTGATGATTTTTTTGAGTATGTTCATTAGATCATATCTTATTTTTATTTGTTTGAGATGTTGTAAACATAAATCTTCAATATTGGATATTTTATATAAATTTTCCTATGTATGTAAAAGTATGCTATGTGGGGCTTTTGGATACTTGAAGAAATGTCTATGTTAGAATTAAAATATGTAAATCATCTATGTGATGGACTCGCCTATGTAAAATAGTCATTCCACATAATCTGTGATGTGGAAATCACCGACATTAATAGATAAAAGACATGTAAAATCTTCTACATATATCAATTAGATACCTCTATCAGATACATAGATTAATCCACTTCATGAATTAGATACATGGTGAAATCAGCTATTAGGATCCAAATGAATACATGATTCAATTGGATGTGTTAGATTCAGATTAGTGATTTCAAACTTGAAATTTTGCTACATGGTGATAAAAAATCAACTACATCATTCTACAAGATGTATTCATTAGTTTTGAATCACATTAGTGAGATTTTAATGATTATTTAATATCGTTAAATAATTTAATACCATTTTTTGATAAATTTTTTATTAGAGTTATGATCCAAGAAATGGAATAACAATGGTGTTAATTTAATGGATTTTAATATTTCCAATGTATTTCCTATAAAATGGAAAATATTTCTTCATGGATTTAATGAACAATGTATAGTTCAATTAAATAGAGGTATTACATGAATTTTAAAAAAGGATACACTAGTTCTCTTGAGGTCTTATGTAAATATTTAAGTATATAGAAGAACTAAAGTAGTTCTAATATAATAAGAACTCACTCTCGAAGAACGTATATGATTCTCTATATTATTATAATAGTAAAAGAATATTTGTGTTCTAAATTTATTCTATATTGATGAACTTTTATATTTTTTAGAATAATCACCTAAAGAGTCATTCTTTTCTAATAAAAATTACTATAGATTTATTCCTTCTATAAGTTGTATTTAAAATAATGTGATGCAACTATAAAACCCTTTTGTTTATTATCTTTCATTGAAAATTTTCTTAGGAAATTAACCTGAAGGGTTTTTTGTAAAACTTTACTCGAGTCTCATTAAAAGTTGTTATATTTTTGTAACAATAATTAGATGCTTTTAGAAAGCTATGTAGTCTCTAAAAAGTGAACTACTAGTCCTAGAAAAAAGAACTAGTCTAGAAAAATAACCATATTCAGGGAATAGATTTTTTGTGGAGTGAACTATGGTAACTATATTCCCTAAAAAACTATATATATATATATATATATATATTTCATTTCTTATGATTTAATTATCCTTTATTTTTTTATATGTAATGATTAAAATTTGTTATTATGTTTTAAGAGGGTATTTTTCTATGAAAATAATATTTCAGGAACTCAATTCACCACACTTGTTTTTTTTCTATTTATCTAATAACATGACCTTCTTAGATATTGGTGTTCATTGAGATTATTGTAAATGAACCTTCTTTAAGGTAGTAGTGGTCAATATATTGGGTGATTCCCTACCCTATGTATTTGGTTATGGGTCTAGAATTTGTGAAATGGCATAGGACTTATGAGGTGTAGAGGAGGAAATATAAAATTGAATCAAAATATGTTTATTTGGGAATCAAGCTGACTTAGTTGCCACATGTTGAACCTTGGTGCATACATTGTGTGGAGACACGGCATGTAAATATGAAATATCACCATAGAATATATATATATATGGGTGTCGTGGCGATCTTGTTAGCACATGGCGGTATCTTGCATATGGATTCAAGGTAACTTCGGTAACACACACCATCTGCATTGGTTGTATGACATGTTTATTTTATTCCTCATACATGCACACACACACACACAGATATATATATATATGAGTTCTATGGGTATTTTGTGAGACCATACAACAATGTATTTATTGTTAGGAACCATCCTTAAACATTACATATACTATGGTTTTTGAACTAGAAATCACAATAGAGGATCTTTTTATCTTATATTTTTAGCGAATTAGGCCTTATTTCATACACAACATCCCACATTCAAAAAAAGTTGAAACAACTAAAAAATATCAATTTTCCAGAATATAAAATGTTTTAAATTAAATCATGGATTCTTTTTCATGAATATATCTATAACATTAAACTTGACATCCTTATTTATCTTACCCATTTGTATACCCTTTAAAAATATTTTAAAACATGGGATGAGTGCAAAAAAAACTCATTAAGGGACATAAAGAAATAAAATCATTATTCCTAGGAAAACATGAAAAATCCACTAATCCATTTTCTTAAAAAATCATTAGCATGTATGAAAAAATCCATAAGGTTACTTGGTACATCATTATCATATCACTATTATATTCACCATTAAAATGGATTACCATTACGGTTAACATCCATATCTGATGTACCCAATGCATTGGAGAGCTATAATGGGCCTCACACATCATATGTTGATCTATAATGGGGAACAACCTATCATATCCTGAGATATAATGGGGATAAACCCATAATATCTTGTGATAAAATGGGGTAACACAATAATAAACAATATACAAGGAATATATCATGAATAAAAAGCTTTAATACACTTTTAAACCCATAATAAAAACACTTTCAGATATCAAAATACCATTTTGTTATAAAAATAACTTCTAAAATATAGAAACCACACACATAATAATGAGATAATATTATTTAAAAAGAAAGATTAAAAATTATAATGTAAACATAAAATAAAAATGTTTCATGAAATCTAGTGAAAAAAATCATGTAGTATAAGTTTAAAATCATTCCCTTTTTACTTCTATAAAAATATTTGAAAAATACACTTTAATGAGGGGCTTAAAAAATGTACCTTACCCCGAGTTAGACTCATCAAGTACTATATTTATCTATCTAAATAATAAAATTAGATTAATTTTTTAGATTCTTTAGAACCATTTTTTTATATTTCTTATTTATTTTATATCACTTACTATCATGTTATAACAATTAATTAATTCTTTAAGTTCAAGTCAGACGTGTTGATGACATTCAGTACATGAGTCAAAAATGACTTTGGTATGGTATCAATTATCAATGTGGTAATTGTAGAATAAAAACTAGAATAATATTCATGACATAATAATCACTTTAATACATCAATAATACTTTGAAATCCACCCATTACTTATGGACATTAATAATGAACCACATTACGATCATAGAGACGATAAGCTGCCCATACACATGAGAAATGTTTACATTTTCAATGATCATTATGGAAAGAAGATAAGTATTATTATTTATTTACATAATAGTAATAATACCATTAATATATTATCAATAATTTAAATGAACTTCTATATATAAACCATGTGATATGGTGATAAAAACAAATCACATCACTTTGTATAGGTGATAGTTCACACATACGCACGAACGATGATATCATTTTTTGTGCATGGAAATGTAAAAATGTAAATTATTTATTATTATTTTATAATTATAAATACACTATTAATATAATATATAAAAATTAAATACATTGTTTTTAAAAATATTTATATATAGTGGTTGAAAAATAATTATACCGGTTCACGAAGTTGTAGTCTACCGTACACACGAATAATTAATTATTTTCCCAATTGATGTGCGTGGAGATGAATTTTGGTGATGATATTAAAATAATAATTACTCAGTATATTTGGTATACTAAATTTATTATATCATATTTGTGGAAAAATAATTTAAAGAAGTTGATAATGAAACAAAAAAATACTTAATTAAAAATGATACCATTTTTTCGGAAAATCTCTATCGATTAACAACTTAACCCCAATATGGAGAGTGTTATGTATAAAATATTTTCTAAAATGTTTGGAAATAGATTATCAGAATGGATTTAAGTAGATATTAATTAATCCAAATACATTTTAAATTATGTGGAATAGAGAATAGGAAGTTCCATTTTATAAGAGAGTAGTGGGGTAGTCTTGGAATTTTTCAAAATATTAAATTAATATTAATTACTTTTATATTAAAAATGGCTCCAAAAAGATTTATTAATAATATAAGAGGAATATGGGTCAAAATCCATTCATTAAATGAAACTAATAACAATTTTGAATACATGATTAATCTATATTCTTTTTCAAACATTATTTAACCCTTTTAACTCCAACCATGATAACATGTAATGTACAATTTGATGGTTAAAATAATTACAATAAAATGCCAAAAGACCAATAAATTAATCATTGATGAAATTATATCCCTTATAAAAATCATTTGGATGAATATTTTTATTTTATAAATTTTATATCATTTAATACAATATTTTCTATTTTAAAATATCATTAGTGTCAATTTTGACATTATTCCTTATTAAATTTTTAAAAATATCCTAAAAATATGATATATATTAGAACCAATTCCTACAAAACATCGCAAACATGAAATATTCTCCATTAAACTTTTTGGTGGAAATTCATTATATTAGATTATATTTATTTTAATATTGTTAATATAAATTTATTGATAATTTATTTAATTAAACAATTACAACATCATCACTATGTGTGCCTTTATGTTAATTATTTAACTCGTAAAAATTAAAAAATAAATGTAAATGATGTAGATAAAACTTTTATCTTCTCAAGGGTTATTTTTTGTCAATTAAATCCCCTATATAACAACAAATTGAAAATATTTTAGTGGTTAAAATCAACTGTTTGAAAAAATAGATATTTCATTGAAAAAAATTGTATAGATGAATTAAAGTCATCCATGTGGATCCAAAAGCTCATAAAATCTACCTATGAATTATATTGGTCTAAAAACACTCATATAATTAAACTTGGACAATTTTTAAGGCAATTATATATTATTTTTAATATTATGTTTAACCTTAATAACATGATTTACCATTAAGTACGTTAATAAAAATTACTAAAGGTACTATTATTATTGTCCAAAAATTAAATGGGACATATTTAATAAATTTTTATGTTATGATTAAAAATATGGAATCCATTTTTCTAATTTCAAAACAAAAAAGTGGATAATATTAATTTAAGATAAATCCTATTGTCAGATCGAGGAAAAGAGTTACTGAAGTAAAACTGATTTAACGTTTACAATGTTTTTATATCCAATTTGAAGGTGAAATTGATTTTAATAACCTAAATTGGACTAAATTATATAATATTGATATAATTATACATTTAAACAAAAAATAAATATGATTTAACAATATTATTTATTTATGGGAAAAAATGTTTTCAATTAAAATGTAGTATTTTCTAAGTATTAAAAAAATGAATCTTATCATAAAAATTCCAAAAAAATCAACCAATTTAAAATTTGAAATTAAAAATTATAAGAAAATGTTTATTTCGAAAAATAAAATCTATAAAATTATGAAAATTTAATTTCAAATCTTGTGCTATATCAAAAGGCGATAAATCTTCTTTTTTAAAAAATACAGTTTTAAGCGTAAAATTGGCTTTATCGTACAAGCTATAGAACATAGTGTCCCTTAAAAATTAATATCAAATTTATAAAAATTAATAAATATGATAAATAATTATTATATCATTAACTTTGCAATTACATTATTCCCCTATTTTGGAAATTTCATACTCACAATTTTATTCATGTATTAATTATGTTGGGATACCTTTCCCTCATAACATTTTATGATTACATTGTTGCCTCTTCAACCATGTGGTTTTTATATAAAAACCTAAACCTGAAGAATCGCCTATTTCTACAACACATAATCTCTATGGTCAAGAACCTCAATTGTAAATTCCTCATAAGAAATATTCTCTTCAAACTGAACTACATTAGGGTTCAAAACATGTGATGAATCTGATACATATTTCATTAACAATAAAACGTTAAACATTTTGTATACCGGGGATAAAATTAGAGGAAAATCCACAAGGTAGAAATCTAATCTAACTTTATCTAGGATTTCATATGGTCCAATGAACCATGGACTCAACTTTTCTTTCAAACCAAGACACATCACAATTTTCCATGGAGAAAGTTTAAGAAATTCATGATATCTTACCTCGAAAGAAATGTACATCAAATTATCTTCATAACATTTATTCATGATCTAAATTTTATCCATGTATCAATGAATCAGCTTTCCATTCTCTACCATTTACTCTACCAAATCTAGCTATGTAAACATCCTTTCACCTATTTCATCCCAAAATGGTAGAGTCCGACAATGCAATCCATATAATCCCTAAAATGGATTCATCTATATATTAGAATGAAAACTATAATTATAAGAAAACTCCACTAAATAATGATGTTGATATCAACTTCTGGGTAATCCATTTAACAAGCATGTAACATATCCTCCACGGTCTAGATTGTTTATTCTGAAAATCTATCAGACTAAGGATGAATGTTTTTGTGGAACATTAATTCAGTTCCCAATGACTTTTGAAGTCCTTTCAAAAAGATATATGTGAATCTGGGATCACTATCATATAAAATGGAGAGAGGAAGTCCATGTAACCTACCCATCCTTTTAATATAAAACCATTAAAATTGATATAGTGATATAGTGTCTCAAATAGGAATAAAAAGTGTAGATTTAGTCAATCAATCAATAATAAGAAAGATCACATTGTGACTATGAGATTTATATTGTAATCCAACTATGATGTGCATCCAAATAATTTTTAATTTCCACTCTACCACTAGAAAAGACAGAAGAAACCCATTGAAAAATTTTCTTCAACATTAACCTACTGAAAAGTAAAAAACTTCATGATAAAGTCATCAATATCCAATTTCATTCCATCCCACCAGTAATAATCCTGAAGGTCTATGTACATTTTAGTTATTCGAGGATGAATGAAAAATTGAAAACATTGAGGTTCAATCAACAAATGTTTTCTCATATGGGAATCACAATTCACATATAATCTCTTCACATGTCCCAAGACACATTCTTTATCAATGTTAAAATCAGAAAACATACCCATTTCAACCAATTAAACCTTTTTTATATAACTCATGGTCTTCTTTCTATGCTTTCATACTTCTTCCTAATAGAGGTGATTGAACCAACACCTAAAACTAGAAAAATTAATTTTATTCATCAATAACGTTCAACAAAAAAATTATCAAATAATTAACCAAGGGATCATGTTCCCAACATAAAATTGTTAATGTCATATTTTTTAATAAATACATACACCACTTTATTTTTCATTCCTAGATGGTAATGAATTGTGTAATCATAATCCATGATTTATTACATCCAACTTCTATACATCATGTTACAATCATCGTGAGTGAATATATGCTTCAACATATTATGATCAGAATATATTTCAAATTTTACTACAGAAAAATGATGCCTCCAGATTTTTAATTCAAAATCAATCGAACCTAATTCAAAATAATATGTTGGGTAATTTAACTCATGAGGTAAAAACTAAGGTGAAGCGTAAGAAATTACATGATCATTATTCATTTTGACACAAACAAGTCTATTCAATGAGGCATCACTATAGATGAATCATTCACCATTTTGGGAATATACGGCCATAATTGGGGCATTGAGAAATCTTATTTTCAATTCATGAAAACAAACATCAAATTATTTTGTCTAGATAGACATAACTGCTTTTCAAGATTACTTATTCAGTGGGATATATAATTTTGAAATGTTTTCAATAAACCTCTGGTAAAAGCCTGTTAATATAAGAATATTACGAATCTCAATTACATTTATGGGTCTTGTCCATTGATCAAAAAAATTCATTTTAGAAGGATTAATGGTTATTTTATATTTAGAAACAATGTGACCATGGAAAAAAAATTATAACCAAAATTCTAATATTTTAAATTTCATATATTGATTATTTTTTATGGTTTTCAAATAAACCCTAAGATTTATTTTATTCTCCTCTTTACATTCAAAATATACCAAAATATCATCAATAAACACAACCACAAATTTATCAAAGTACTTATGAAATATCACATTCATAAAAACTCTAAATAAAGAAAGTTCATTAGAATACCCAAATGGAACAAAAAAAATTAATTATGCCAATATCAAGTCTAAAATGAAATAATTCAAATGTCTACTTCCTTTACATTCAACTGATGGTACCCCAAACCTAGGATAACCTTTCAAATATACTATGATCCTTAGAGCTGATAAAAAATCATCAATTTGAGGAAAATGATACATTTTCAAAACAATGATGATATTAAAGGCTCTAAAATCAATGAAAATTATCACTGAACCATATTTATTATAGTCAACAACGACACAAGCACCCGATGGTGAAGTTCTAGGTTAGTTTAAACCTTGATCTATTACCTCATATAAATAATTTTTCAATTTAAATAGTTTACTTTAACCATTTTATAAGGGGTTTAAAAATAGGCTTAGCATCGGGTACTAAGACAATAGTAAACTCAACCTCTTATTAAGAATAACACTAAGAAAAAATCTAAAAAACATCAAAATGCTCATTTAACCCCAGACAACATTAAAATGAATGGTTTGTTAGTTTTCATCAATATATGAAATATAATGATCATTTCAATATTTTAACATTTTTCTTGCCATCTGGATATGTTATCACTAGTATGGGTTCATTCATATACACAAACTAAAATGAATTATGTAATGAACTTCATTATCTCTAAAATGTATCTTATTATGGTAAACAGAAAGCCAATCCATACGTAGAATAACATTAAACACTACTAATGGAAAAAAACAAGGATTACTTATAGAGAACATCCAAAAACAAAAGTATGAATCTTATTATGACATTTTTTTGTATTATTTCCCCCATGTGTTTCCACCATACGTTTTAGTTTTATTTCTTCAGGTAAAATTTTAAATTTTAAAAAAAAATTATCATAAATGATTGAATGTATATAGCCTGAATCAAACAAAACAATAATATAATATGAAAAAAAACATGCAATGTAACTGATACCACTTCTTCTGATGGCTCAAAATCTATGGATGTTGTTGTAATTGATTTTCCCACACCATTATTCTTTCCAATCAAGTTGATTTTACCCATGAGTGACTAATTTGGATAAAAATTTGAAAATGTCAAACTCATTATAGTTAAATCATCTTACTATAAACATATCATTATTATTTTTTTATAATTTTCCTTAAACTCACAATCCAAGTGTCAAAACATTCCATATTGATAAAACTTCCCAAAATTTACAACACATTTATAGAATTATTTTTTCTACACATTTCATAAGAAGAGAAATTGAATTTATTTCCCAAACATTTCATTGATGAATTTTTCCCCAAATCCTTACAACCTAACCTCTTCTTATTATTTTCATTTTGGGGAAAATAGTTGTTAAAAATTCCATCTCAACCATTTCTTTGTAACTAAAATTGTTTCTTATAGGTTTTAAACTCTCATGAACCCAAATATATTTGTAAAATTGGTTTCAAAGCAGAGTAAAATCTATTAATATTTCTAACAATGTCCCAAATAAAATATGGTACGTTCCTAGCCAGTCTTATAAAATTGGATTCGTATAGAGCCATAGAATCATCATTTCTTGCCTATGTCCTATGAATTGTTTCTCCAATTGGAGTCAAATACTTTTAGGAAAATATTTTTCCAGAAAGGACTCTTAATGTCACCATTTTACGGTGTTTCAAGATTATCTTTTTCTCTATTATTCTTAAATAGAGACAACCATTTATCATCTTATCCTTCAAAACAATAAATATCTATGGTTACCTATTGGAATTTTGAATGTCCCATTACTTCAGATATCATTTCTATAGGAATGATCCATCCTTCGACTACCACTAGATCTGAGGTTCCACTAAAATCAAGGGGATATTTCCTCATAAAATGATCCAATACTATCATATGCCTCAATGGTTGATCTGGTTACTCCATTTCATGAATACCACCACCATTTATCGCATGAGTCAACAAGTCCATCACTTCAATAATCTATTCTATTCTAATTCCAAAAATCTCATGATACAGATTTAGAAGGATATCCCCCTATCGGTTCCTTCATACTGTATCTTCCCTTATAATTCTGTGAAAATCCATTCCTAAAAAGACATAATTTAGAAGAATAAACTTGGTATTCTTTATGTTCTATAACTATTTAGCTTTTTCATAAGTTCAGGTCTTTCAAGGGAAAGTCATTAATATTTCCCTAACTACTAATGTTATCTAAATAGACATTTGAGACCAACTATAAAGAACCAACCATAACAATTACATATCCTATAGTTTTAAAACCACAATTCACATTAGTGGATCCTTCTAGTTTATATTTTTAGATAATTAGTTCATATTTTATACAGAACATCCCACATTCATACAAAGTGGATACTACCAAAACAATATTCAATTTTTCTATAATATAATATTTTCTAACATAAAATGCAGATTATTTTTCCTTAAAAGTCTTTATAACATTAAATATTACTTCCTAATTTTTATTAACCACCCTTATTCCAAGTGTCTTTAAAAAAACTGGGATTACCACAAAATTATCATTAAGGGAAATAACTAAAGAAAATCATTAGTCCAATGAAAGCATGAAAACGCATTAAAAATGTTTTCATAAAAATTCTATAGAATGCATAAAAATCATTATTGTTTTTCAAAAAATAATTACTATATCACTATTCCATTCAACCTTACAAATTGATTAACCTTATGTTCATCTTCCATCTGTTATGTACCCGATTCATTGGAGATCTATAATAGGGATAACCCTCCATATCTGGATCTATAATGTGGATGAACCCATCATATCTTGATCAATAATAGGGATAAACACATATTATATTGACCTATAATGGTATTAAACCATAATAAACATTTTTAAAGGAACATATCATTAATAAATTCCATGAAAATTACTTAGAACCCTTGAAAAAAATAAATTCAGATATAAAAAATATCATTGTTGTCACGACCCGTCCCGGTGGGGCCCACGCCGTGACTCCCCATGCCCGTCTCCAATAGGCTAGGGGCTGGTGACTAGCACCGAGTAGGCATGTCACTAACATGGGAGGCATTGTCTGTGTACCTGTACACACACACACATCTCCAAGCCCACAAATGCTGAAATGTAAAACACTAACGAACAAAAAATGCATACATACAACTAAACCCAACCAACAGAGCACGGCGAAAGGTAAAGTACCGTAAAAAGTAAACTGTGCCAGAATACAAGCCCACCAAAAAAAGAGTCTGAATAACTGCAAAGTCCAACCTGTAAGCACAAAGGTACTGGGACTGCTGCTCATAGCCGTAGGAACGCCTCAGCCTATAGGAAACTCAGAAAGCTCGGTCTCGTCCTGGTCCACCCTGGACTCTATCAAAAGGCTTCTCGTCTGTACAAGACACCAGACGTGCGAGAAAAGCCCGTGCAGGGGTGAGTATATCAATACTCAGTAGAGGACCCCGAAAACCCACAAAGCAGTACACAAAGAAAAGGTACAGTCAGCTATGCATAATATATGTTTACAAAACATATAAAACAAACCAGATATACTCAAAACCCAGTCCCGTGGTCTAGAGACAAGTCACGCAACCGCATACCCCCGCAAGGGATTCCATTCGAAGATTCTGTGATGCGCTCGTTCCGGGAGAACACACTCCACAAGTCTTATAGTTATGATGGCATTCGTCTGAGAAGTGATGTTCATCAGAAACTGTCACGAGATATAGCTACACTCATTACAGGAGTCACACTCTTGAGTAGAAGGGTTACGATAGATAGAAGCACTCATTATGGGAGACACACTCCTGAGTGGGAAAGATCTCGATACACAGATGAGGATCACTGCCAGGGCTATGGAGGATATCACAACTCATCCAGAATTCACCTTCTAGGTAGAGGATCAATGACCGGTAAATTTGGTCACACCGATGCCTGACTCTACCTAGGGTCTGGAATGGATAGAGGATCTCGATCCGGGCCTCTCTGATGGTTGCCTGACTCTATCACAAAAAATTCTTGCTGAAGGGATCATAATCCTGCATGAGGGAATGATGCCTGACTTTTAGGGGAACAAGAATAAGGGTCACTAACCCAAACGAATTATGTTCAAGGCATGGTGAACAAATGGACCAAGCCATTTTCCAAAAAGTACATGGCGTGTAAAAATGATACACGCCGTGTTGTCCGACCCCAGGTACTACCCGTGTACAATGGCCCGTGTCGTGAGGCTGGCCATGTAGAAAACTTTATACACGGAGTGTAGTACGGAGTACACGCCGTTTCTGGGTCACTAGGGCTGGCTCCATGTACTCTGGTGATGTGCTCGTACACGGTCACCAACCTGTGTACTCCAACCCGTGCAATCTGCACACGGGGTGTCCTTCACTGGGGACCTCACCTGGACGGGTGAGGGAGTACACGGTCGTGTACTCCATCTCGTGTCTGTGTATCCCCGGGATACACGCCGAGCTCCGCGTAGCCGCCTCTGTCGAGCTGTACACGCCGTGCCGCCTGAAGCTGTGTAGAGCATCCCATGTCTGTGTACCACTCCACGTACACGCCGAGCTTTGGGGAAGGTCCAACACGTCGTGTGACCGGGGTCACATGCCATGCGATCCTTCTCTGACCCCGAAACCCTATCCGCCACTATCAGAACTACATGGCGTGTTCTTCGGATGTACACGTCGTGTATTCTAGAAATTTCTAGAAACATGGATCTCCACCGTCGAACCTCCTGTGGTGCTCTGATCATTGATCCATCCATCCGATCGCCACGAAACCATCAGGTTTTGGTTGCCCCGACACCACGAAGCTATTTTCGTCATTTTCGTGCCTCCGATCAGCTCCGAAAACATGATTGACCTTCCGTCACGAAGAACGCTCGAAGAACGCCCTTTCCTATCTGGTCCGATTTTTCGTCTGTCATCATCACCTCACCTCCACAAGAACGTTTCGATGTCGAACCTTCGATTTGGGATCATTTCTTTCCAGAATGGATGCGCAATGATCCGTTGTTCATCGCCCTGCGAAGAACGCGAAGAACATGCGGGGAAAAGGTGGAAGAGATCCAAATAAACAAATTGAGGAATGAACCTCTGCCGTCATTCGTCATGGCGTTGATCCGCTCCCGTTAAAAGGTTTAAACGGAGCTGAGATCAACATGAATATAAAGCATGAATTAGCTCTCCAAAATCACCCCAAAGAAACCCTCCCACAAGAACGTATGAATCCGCGGATCAACTTTTTCCTGGTTGATCCACGGTTGTCGTTTAAATTCCAATATGGGGAAAAGAAAATCAAAACAATAACCCCTACCTTTTGAAAGGATTGGTCATTGATGAAGGCATCGTGCTGCCATTGTCGTCGTGATCCTTCAACGTTGTTGGCGTAGTGATTCTCAACTTCGATCTGTCGTCGTTCGCCAACGCGTCCTCCTCTGCCGAAGCTCCAAGAGAAATCTCTCTCTTTTTCTCAACTCGCAGGGTTATGGGTCTAACCCTATGAATTTTCCATAAGGATGAATTTATAGGGGAGGATTAGGTCGTGCTCAAAAAAGGAAATGTTTTAAAATAGTAAAATAAATTATTAATTTATTTTATTCCCTCTAAAGAGTTTTTCTTTTTAAAACATCCCAAAATTAAATTTTTTCAGGCGACCTACGCTGGTTGAGGTTAGAGTCGTTCATAGGAAAAGTCGTCATCCCAAACGCAATGGTGCACTCAGATTTGTAATCCGGGCATCCATTTGGAAACTGCCACAACCGCACACAAGCGCCGACTCATTTGACTTAAAAAAGTTTAAAACACCATTCCAGGCTTACTGGACCTCGGAATGATGTGCCGTCTTCACGCCCAGTCTCAAAATAGTTTCATATAATATTCAAAAATAATAAATGGAAAATCTGAGAAATTACATTCTCCCCACTTTGTGGCTTTACGTACCCGAAAAGGCAAATCAAAGGCTACTCAAAAAGATGACAGTACTGAGCACGGATCTGGGCCTCTCGCTCCCACATGATTTCTTGAAAATTCCAATGCTGCCACCGGACGTACATTAAGGGAACCGATCACGCACGAAGGATCCTCTCCTTCCGATCCTCGATCTCCACCGGGTACTTAGCAAAGGTCACTCCATCCTCGATGTCCAGCTCGCCTCAGTCGATGATGTGTGATGGGTCATGCACGTACCTCCTCAGCTATGACACGTGGAAGACATCATGTACCCGATGAAACTGTGGCGGTAGAGCCAGGTGGTACGCCACCTTGCCAATTCTGCCCAGGATCTGGAAAGGTCCGATGAACCTCGAAGATAGCTTACTGCCTCGGCCAAATCTCTGCAACCCACGCCGAGGGGAGACCCGAAGAAAAATGTGGTCTCCCTCCTCAAACTCCAGAGGCCTCCGTCATCTATCCGCATAAGAATTCTGCCGGCTCTGTGCAGTCTCCATCCGCTCCCAGATGATCTGCACCTTCTCTGTGGTATCTCACACTAACTCTGGACCCATGAGTGCTGACTCTCCGGGGTCTACCCAGCAAAGCGGTGACCGGTAGGGTCTCCCATAGAAGGCCTCAAACGATTACATACCAATGGTGGAGTGGTAGCTGTTTTTGTACTCAAACTCCACCAGTGGTAGGTGGTTCTCCCAGCTATATCAAAAGTCCAATATATAGGCCCGCAAAATATCCTCCAGAACCTGAATGGTCCTCTCTGTCTAACCATCTGTCTGGGAATGAAACGCTGTGCTCAAGCGTAGCTGAGTCCCAAAATCCTCCTGCAATCCCTTCGACAACCGGGATGTGAAGTGGGCATCTCGGTCTGAGACTATAGTCGAGGGGACGCCATGAAGCCGAAATATCTCCTGTACGTAGAGGCATCCCAAGCTCTCTATGGAACTCTGCTCCCTGATAGCTAGGAAGTGGGCCGACATGGTGAGTCTGTCAATGATCACCCAGATGGAATCGTGCCCCTTGGACGTTCATGGTAATCCCATCACGGAGTTCATCAATATTCCATCCCACTTACACTCTGAAACTTCCTGGGGGTGAGCTAACCCTGCTGGAACCTAGTGCTCACCTTCACCTGCTGGCATGTGAGGCACCGAGAAACAAACTCTGCCACTGCCTTCTTCATGCCTGACCACCAGAACTGACGTCGGAGGTCCTGGTACATCTTTGACACTCTGGGATGTACTTCCAAAGGGGATGTATGGAACTCCCTCAAGACCCCCTCCTGCAATGCCACTGGTACAATAGTTCGTCCTCTGAAAAAAAGTATGTGCTTCCCAACTTGCGCATATCCTTCAGGAGAATGTCTTGTGGATAACTGAGAACGTAAGGTCACATATTCGACATCCCCAAGTTGTGCCTCCCTAACTCGCTATAATATTGGAGGGGTGACAAACATCGACTGTAGGTAAGCTGTATCCTCTCTATCCAAGAAGGATAACTGTAACGCGGCTAATTTTTGTGTCGCCTCACTCAACAACTGTGAGCTCGACCTTCCGCTAAGAGCGTCTGCAACCTTGTTCCTCTTCCCAAGAGTATAGATGATCCCGAAATCATAGTCCTGGAGGAACTCTAGCCAACTCCTCTGCCTCAAATTCAGATCCTTCTGTGATAAGATGTACTTGAGGCTCTTGTGGTTAGAGTAGACAATGAACTGCTCGCCCATAAGGTAGTGTTGCCACATCTTTAATGCGAAGACTACCGCTGCTAACTCGGGATCATGGGTCACATAGTTCTGCTCATGTGGCCTAAGTTGGCGTGAACCATAAGCAATCACTGCGTGCCACTGCATTAGGACATAGCCGAGCCAATGCCTAATGCGTCGCAGAAAACTATGTACTCGACACCCTCCTCCGGCAATCTCAATACTAGGGAGCTCGTCAAACTCTATCTTAGCTGCTCAAAAGCCTGCTGGCACCTTTCTGTCCACACGAAGGGTTTCCCCTTCTTGGTATAGGCCGTCATCAGTGCTGATATCTGGGAGAAATCAGGGATGAATCTCCGGTAATATCCTGCCAACCCAAGGAAGCTTCGCACCTCTGTCACGCTCCAAGGTGGCTCCCATGCTAACACAGCCTCCACCATGGCTGGGTCCACAGCTACATCATCTGCTGAGATGACATGTCCTAGAAAGTGGACCTCTTGAATCCAGAACTGACACTTCGAGAGCTTTCCATAATGCTGGTGCTCTCGGAGTACGTCAAGAACCATCCGCAGGTGTCTCGCATGCTCCTCCTCTGATGCTGAGTACACAAGGATGTCATCGATAAAGACCACTACGAACCAGTCCAAGTACGGCTGGAAGATCTGGTTCATCAACCCCATGAACACTGCGGGGGAGTTTGTCATGCCAAAGGGAATCACCAAGTATTCATAGTGACTGTAGCGACATCTGAAAGCCATCTTCAGTATATCCTTATCCCACACTCGTAGCTGGTGCTAGCCTAATCAAAGATCAACCTTCGAGAACCACTGAGCCCCTCTTAGCTGATCGAATAGGTCATCAATTCTTGGCAGTGGATACTTGTTCTTCACTTTCACCTGGTTCAGTCGCCGGTAATCCACACATAACCTTAGACTACCATCTGCCTTCTTGGAAAACAAGATCGCGGGCGCCCAGGGTGAAACGCTGGGTCTCACGAAACCCTTTCTCTGCAAATCATCCAACTGCACCCCCAGCTCATGAAGCTCTATCGGTGACATCTGATAAGCCGATGAGGAAATTGGTGTTGACCCAGGGTGTAAGTCGATGCAGAAGTCAATTTCCCAACGGGGAGGTAACCCTGGAACATCTTCCTGAAAGACGTCCTCATACTCCGCCACCACTGCTGGGAACTGAGAGCTCACAACATCTACTACTTCGAGGGTAAGGCTAGACAACTCATGAGTGATCGGCTGCCCCCTCCTATGCGTGAGCCCACTTTGTGCTGCCTGGGTTTCCATTTCTCCGACAAAGGAAAACCTTGTTCCATCATGGTGGATACACCGCAATCTTCACCTAAAATAGTCAATCTGGGCATGGACCGAAGATAACCAATCCATACCAAGAATGATGTCGTATGGCCTCGACGCTACCACCAAGTGGTTCCAACCGAAACTCTCACCTCCAAGGGTAAGATCACACTGTCTAAAAAGGTGAGTGATCATCGAGTCTCCTCTCGTAGATGTCTCCAAGCGTAAGGATCGAGTCAACGGTTCTACCGGAATCTCGAGGTTTTGTAGAAGACATGTGGATATAAGGGAATGACTAGAACTTGTGTCTATAGGTACGGATGCTAAGGTAGAAAAGACACAGATCGTACCTCAAATCATCCTAGGAGCCCCTGGGTCGTATGCCTCAACCACATGCAGCTATCCCAGTCCCAGTCCCCCAGCTCCCTGAGCCTGGTGCGGACCTCCTAGGGGTGGTGTTGAAAGTAAGTCGAAGCGTCTGCCACCACCTGCAGCTCTCCCAGTGCCTATTCCACGTCCGCCACCTGGCGTATATGCTTTCTCCATACTCTGCCTCTGTCTCGGTGGCCCATCCACCACTTCCCTATCAGCATCCCGACGTGTCGGGAAATCTCTAGCGAGATGCCCCTATCCGTCACATGCGTAGCATCGCTTCTCCCTAGGCTGACTGGATCCAGCCTGAGAGCCATGTACTGTCGATCCCCTGTCCTGGGTCCTCCTATGATGTCTCCCACGTCCAGATCCTTGCATCTGACATCGGCTCCCTGTTGTCGGTGTCTCCGCACCTGTCTGCCTACTGCTGACTACCGACGGCTGTCTCTGCTCTGCGAAGAAGCTCTCGATCACCATGGCCCGCTCGAGAACCCCAGCATAGGTCGATATGCATAGAGGCACGACACTAGCTCGGATGTCTCGTCGTAGACCTCACTCAAAGGTGCAATCTCTGAAGTAATGATCCTGTACCATATCCATCGTGTACCTGGCGAGGTTGGTGAACCTCGATGAATAGTCATACACCGCCATACTACCCTGCTGGAGCTGAACAAGCTCCTAGATGCGTACAGCTCTCAGCGTAACTGGAGAAAACTCCTCCTTGAAGAGTCTCTCAAACTCTGTCCATGAAAGAGTCTCCTCGTCGTGAGTCTGCGTGGTAAGACTCCACCATCATCTAGCCTAACCCTAAAGAAGGCTTACTCCTAGAATCACCATCTGGTCTGCTAGTGTCCTCACTAGACGGAAAACTCTGGTCACTGCCTCAAGCCAGTCCTCAGCCGCCTCTGGGTCGGGCTCGCCTCGGAACCTGAGGGGCCTCTATCTCTGAAACTCGTGGAGTGCGCTAAGGCTTCGCTCCTCGCCATTCAGTACTGTAGGTACTACTGGCTGCTCCACTGGTGGTGGTATAGCAGGTGCACCACATGGTGGAAACGCCTGGGGAACTGGTCCTTGTATCGAAGCCTTGTCACTGAGGGGGTCATCCTCATGATCGTGCTACTGAATCCTAGTGGGTACGCATCGCGGAGGCATCCTGTAAAGAAACAAAATGTGTCACGGTCAATGAGTATATCTGGATAGCTGACAACAAGGATATGGAAGACACAACCCATTCCTATATGATGCATGTACCTTTTATTTCCCTGCAACCAGTGTTTTCATGAACCGGGTTGAAAAGAAGGTTATCAGAGTCCTGGTGTATGGATACGTTGGCCGTCGCACCAACACTGGAGTCTCTGGCCTGTAAGACGAACCTGAAACACTCAACATTGTTGCCCCAACCTAACTCACAAACTCTTGGTCCTAAGGTAGAACCGACCACCTCTGATACCACTCTATCACGACCCGTCCCGGTGGGGCCCGCGTTGTGACTCCCCAAGCCCGCCTCCAATGGGCCAGGGGCTGGTGACTAGCACCGAGTAGGCATGTCACTAACATGGGAGGCATTTCCTAAGTACCTGTACACACACACACATCTCCAATCCCACAAATGCTGAAATGTAAAACACTAAGGAACAAAAATGCATGCATACAACTAAACCCAACCAACAGAGCACGACGAAAGGTAATTTACTGTAAGAAGTAAACTGGGCCAGAATACAAGCCCCCCCAAAAATAAGAGTTTGAAAAACTGAAAAGTCCAACCTTTAAGCACAAACGTACTGGGACTGCTGCTCGTAGTCGTAGGAACGCCTCGGCCTGTAGGAAACTCAGAAAGCTTAGTCCTGTCCTGGTCCGCCCTGGACTCTGTCAAAAGGCTGCTCGTCTGCACAAGACACCAGACGTGCGGGAAAAGCCCGTGCAGGGGTGAGTACAACAATACTCTGTAGAGGACCTCAAAAAACCACAAAGCAAAGGTATTGTCAGCTATGCATAATATATGTTTACAGAACATATAAAACAAAACAGATATACTCAAAACCTAGACCCGTGGTCGAGAGACAAGTCACGCAACCGCATACCCCCGCAAGGGATTCCGTTCGAAGATTCTGTGATGCTCTCATTCCGAGAGAACACACTCCACGAGTATTATAGTTCTTATGACGTCCATACAAGAAGTGATGTTCATCGGAAACCATCATGAGATATAGCTACACTCATTACGAGAGACACACTCTTGAGTGTAAGGGTTAGGATATATAGAATCACTCATTACAGGAGACACACTCCTGAGTGGTAAAGATCTCGATATAAAGACGAGGATCACTTCCAGGGCCATGGCGGATACCGTGACTCATCCGGAATTCACCTACTAGGTAGAGGATCAACGTCCGGTAAAGTTGGTCTCGTCGATGCCTGACTCTACCTAGGGTCTGGAATGGATAGAGGATCTCGATCCGGGCCTCTCTGATGGATGCATGACTCTATCAGAGAAAATTCCTACTGAAGGGATCATAATCCTACATGAGGAAATGATGCCTGACCTTTAGGGGAATAAGAAGAATGGGCACTAACCCAAACGAAAGATGTTCAAGGCACGATGAACAAAAGGACCAAGCCATTTTCAAAAAAGTACACGGCGTGTAAAAATGATACACGCCCTGTTGTCCGACCCTGGGTGCTGCCCGTGTACAATGGCTCGTGTCATGAGGCTATTCATGTAGAAAACGTTTTACACGACATGTAGTACGGAGTACACGCCGTGTCTGGGTCACTGGGGATGGCTCCGTGTACTCTGGCCATGTGCCCGTACACGGTCACCAACCCGTGTACTCCAACCCGTGGAATCTGCACATGGGGTGGCCTGCGCTGGTGACCTCGCCCGGCCGGGTGAGGGAGTACACGGTCGTGTACTCCATCCCGTGTTCATGTATCCCCGGGATACACGCCGAGCTCTGCATAGCCACCTCTTCCAGGCTGTACACGCCATGCCGCCTAAAGCCATGTAGAGCATCCCATGTCCGTGTACCACCCGAAGTACACGCCGAGCTTCGGGGAAGGTCCAACACGCCGTGTGACCGGGGTCACATGCCGTGTGATCCTTCTATGACCCCGAAACCCTAGCTGCCACCATCATAACTACACGGCATGTTCTTCGGAAGTACACTCCATGTATTTTGAAAATTTCCAGAAATGACAACCTCCGCCATCGCGCCTCCCGTGGTGCTCCAATCGTTGATCCGGTCTTCCGATCGCCACGAAACCTTCAGGTTTTGGTCGGCCCGACACCACGAAGCTATTTCCGTCTTTTTCGAGCCTCCGATCGGCTTCGTAAACATGATTGATCTTCCCGCGCGAAGAACGCTCGAAGAACGCCCTTTCCGATCTGGTCCGATTTGTCATCCGCCATCGTTGCCGCACCTCCACAAGAATGTTGCGATTCCGAACCTTCAGTTTGGGATCATTGCAATGCAGAATGGATGTGCAACGATCCCTTGTTCGTCGCCCAGCGAAGAACGTGAAGAACGTGCGAGGAAAAGGAGGAAGAGATCCAAATAAACAAATTGAGGAAAGAACCTCCGATGTTGTTGGTCACGACGTTGATCCACTCCCATTAATAGGTTTAAACGAAGCCGAGCTCAACATGAATATAAAGCATGGATTAACTCCCAAAAATCATCCCAATGAAAACCATCCCGCAAGAACGTACGAATCCAAAGATCAACTTGTTCGTGGTTGATCGCCGTTCGTCATTTAAATTCAAATACGGGGAAAAGAAAATCAAAACAGCAACCCCTACCTTTCGAAAGGATTGATCATTGACGAAGGCGACACACTACCGTCGTCATCGTGATCCTTCAACATTGTTGGCGTAGAGATTCTCAACTTCCATCCATCGTCGTTCGCCAACGAGTCTTCCTCCGCCCAAGCTCCAAGAGAAATCCCCATCCTTTTCTCAACTCGCAGGGTTCTGGGGATAACACTGCGAATTTTCCATAAGGATGCATTTATAGGGGAGGATTAGGTCGTGCTCAAAAAAAGAAATGTTTTAAAATAGTAAAATAAATTATTAATTTATTGTATTCCCTCCAAAGAGCTTTCCTTTTTAAAACGTCCCAAAATTAAATTTTTGCAGCTGACCTGCACTGGTTGAGGTTAGAGTTGTTCTTAGGAAAATTCGTCGTCCCGAACGCAACGGTGCGCTCAGAGTTTTAATCCGGGCATCCATTTGGAAACTTCCACAACTTCACACAAGCACCGACTCACTTGACTTAAAAAAGTTCAAACCACCATTCCGAGCTTACTAGACCTCAGAATGATGTGTCGTCTTCGTGCCCGGTCTCGAAATAATTCCATATAATATTCAAAAATATTAAACGATAATTCCATATAATATTCAAAAATAATAAACGAAAAATCTGAGACATTACAATTTTCTTGTAAAAATCACTTCTAAAATATAGAAAACGCACACATAATGATGACATAATTTTTGTCATAAAGAAACCAGAAAACATATAAACAATATTATTATAATAATGATTCAGGAAATTAGGATAAACCACTCATTCCATATTAGTATAAAAAATATCCCTTTGACTTCTGTGAAACAAGTTGAAAAATAAAATTTAAAAGAAGATTTTTAAAATAATGTGCCTTACACCGAGTATGACTCACCACAAAAAATCTTTATCTTCCAAAATAATAACAGTTGGTTAATTTTTAATTTTTTTGAGAACATTTTTTAAGTATATTATTCATTTTATATCCCTTATTATCATTTAAATATAATTACTTAATTTATTATGTTGACATCTGATGTTTTAAAGAAATTCAGTACATGAGTCCAAAATGACTTAAGTATGATGTAAATTATCAACATGTTCATTAGTCCGTCATATAAAGAATAATATTAATGATATGACAATAAATTATATATATATATTATAATTTTCCATCAATCAATTACATATGGATATATATAATGAACACCGTTACAATCATGTAGATGGTAAGTTGTATGTATGCTTGTGTATCGTTTCCATTCTTCAATGATCATTAAGAAAAGAATGTAAGTATTATTTTATATTTAAAGAATTTTAATAATAATATTAATATAATATTCATAATTAAAATTTACTTATATATATTATCCATGTGATATGGTGATATAAATAAGTCACATCGCTTCGTGGAGGTGATAGTTCACACATACTGACGAATGACTTTATTATTTTTATGTGCATTGATAGGTAAGATTGTAAATGATATATTATAATTTTAAATTGATAAATATTTTACATGTATCATATATAAAAATTAATTCCATAATTAAAACTAGTACTGATAGAATTCTAGGGAAAAATAATTATATCAGTTCACGAGGTGCTAGTCCGATGTACACACGAATGAATAATTATTTTCTGATTTGATGGAAGCCGAGACAAATTTTGGTGATGATTTTAACATAATAAAATATCTTTAAATTGATTATATTGGGGTTAATATTTCAGCATGGTGGAAGAATAATTTAATGAAGATGAATATGAAATAAAAAATACTTTATTAAACAGAATAACTTTTCATTGGACAATATCATCTTATTAACACCGTAACACGACTATAGTCAGTGTTTTGCCTCAAATAAGAGCTCTTTAATGAGGGGAGTGATTATATGAAGTTATTTATATAGTTATTGGGAATAAAAAATAGTGTTTTATGTTTGAGTAAAATAGAAGTACTGGTTCCCATTTAAAGGAAAGGAGAGGGGTGCTCTTGGAATTTTTCAAAATATTAAATTAATATAAATCACATATCCTTCTTAAATGGGTGAAAACATATTTATTTCAATGTTAGGATAGTTATGGGTCCAAATAAATTCATATAAATGTATTTAGAAATTTTTTGATTATTTTTTAATCCTTATCTTTCTATTTTCACCCTAATTAAACCTTTTCAATTATTAGCATGATATCATGTAATTTACACTTTGAAGGATAATATAATTACTATAAAATGGAAAACTACCAGTAAATGTTTCATTTAAAAAATATAAATCTTTATAACATTAATATGGATGAATATTATGTTTAAATAAATTTTATATCATTTAATAAAGTCTTTTATAATTTAAAATATCATTAATGTTAATTTTGACAAAATTCATTACTTGACTTTATAAAAATATAATAACAAAATGATATATTTAAAAATATTACACTAACACATCAATAACATGTCAAAGTATTATATATATTTATTTAATGACAATTATTATATAAAACTATATTTATATTAATATTTTTAATATCATTTATTCGATATTCTCTTTAATTAAAGAATTATTCCACCATCATTGTGTAAGCCCTTATGGAAATTATTTATTTGAAAATAAAATTAAAAAATAATTATGAATATAATACTTTTAGATTTAAAAATACTATTTATAGTCAAATAGAACCCATATATATCCCCATATTAAAAAAAAATTCACTTGAAAAAAGAAAATGTATGAAAAATTGAGTTTTATTAAAGCAAAATAATAGAAATGGATTAAAGTAATTCAAGTAGATACATGTTCTAAAAGAGTAAGTAAAATAATTATTTGTGACTTTATTTACTCATCCAAAAAAATTTGGACATTTTCTATGGAAGTTTTCTAATAATTATAATATTATTCTAACTATTAATTACCCGATTTACCCTTAACACTGGTAATAAAAATTACTAAAACTACTATTCATATTGTCTGATAATAAAAGGAAACTATTTAATAAAGTTTTACATTCTGATACAAACATATGGAATCCATCCTCTAAAATTAAAAACAAATAAGTGGCTATAATTAATTTAAAAATAATCCCATTTTCAGATCGAGAAACGAGTTATTAAAGCATCAATATTCACAATTTCACAAAGTTTAATATCTAATTTCAATTTGAAATTAATTACAAGGAACTAAATTAGATTAAAAGATATATAATTGATGAAATTATATTAAAAAACAATAATAAATATAATTCAAAACTATAAATGAACTATATGAAAATGATTTGTTCAATTAAAATGAAGTATTTATTTAGTGTTCTAAAAAAACATCTCAAAACAACACAAAAAATAAATCTAAATAAAATTATGATATTCCTCATTAAAATAATATATCCATTTTTCTAATAATATTTATAAAAGTATTCAATTATAGTTATAAAGAACATGTACCATCAAAAGGAGATAAATTCTCTTTTTAGAAAAATGCAGTTTTTAACTGGAAAACAAGATTTATCATAGATATTATCGACCATTGTGACCCTTATATATTAATAATTAATTTATTTATATTAATAAATATTAAAAAAAATTATTATAAAATTACCTGGTTGTTAAATTTATCACACCCTACATGGGATCCTAAGTTTCCATACATGATTTATATCTAATTCCATGATAAGAAGAAGACGTGTAGTGGATTGCATTGGTGTAACTCCCACATATTTTTGAGACAAGGTAGGTGGGGCCATGAGATGGTATTTGGCCCAGTGTGTGTGTTGTATTTTTTTTTAATTTGAATTTTTTATCAAACTAGTGGGTGATCAGTGATGTATGTATGTATTACTTCTATAATGAATTTATTAAAAATGACTTTAATCAATTTTTTGCATACTCTGACAGTGATATGGATGTTTTTTGGTTATTTTTCACAATTTTATGACTATTATCTGATGGTATAGTTTCTATACTATATATAATATTCCCTAACCACCATTTAATATCCCTTGGATATTGGTGAGGCACACATGAGGTGATGTGCATCTCGATTCCATGCACTGATTAAAAGCAAAATACTTGGTGCATTAGATTATAAAAAATTTATTTCTAGCAAGAGATTTATACTCTAAAGTTCAGTTATCCCAACATATGTTTTGATAAAAGATGTAATTAATTTCAACACCAAGATAGACATCATAGGTTTGATAGTATGGGCCACACTAGCAGAACCAACAATATTCCACTTACATATGATTAAAATGATCATCATATAATTGTAAAAAATGAACTCAATGATAAATAGTTCTATATATTATGATAGACAACATATATCATTAAACCATGGTGACTATGAATTTTATTTTATGATATTACAATTATTATTATACCACTACGATAATATGTTTTCATAGTAGTAAAAACACTTAATTTTAAATCATGATTTCATGATTAAAATCATATGATCAATATTTGTTAACACATAATGGTTTTTATGGATTTATCAAAACTTATTCAAGGTAATAAAACCCATTTTAAAACCCCATTACGAAAACACCCAATTCTCTAGTGGGGCCCTCACATAAACCATTATATGATATTACCTAACTTGAGAAAAGTTAAAAGGACATAGAGAGCTCAATGGAATCACCAGAATGCTCAACAATAAGTAGAACTAACCCATCACAATTCCTAGACTTCATTTTATCACCATCAATAATACACATTGAGTTTCAATCATTTATTCTTGCATCACAACACATGGGTAAATGAAAATTTCTATTACAAATCTTATATATCTCTTACCTAAACCATTCTCCATGGAATTCATCTCTACGAAACCATTGATAATAATGAGATCCAATATTATTATATTACAACGACAATACTTACAATCCGACAACCATAGGTAGTATCATGGTACGACTTATAAAAATATTTATATTATCCCCTTTATTGATGCATATGATATTCTTCATATCCATTCATGTCATAAAACATTAAATAAAAAATTTGTTAAATATTATGTTTAGCTTTAGGAATAAATCCAAAAAAATTACTCTTGAATTCCAATCTTACCCCGTGATTTATAGTTAATCAAAAACAATTTAAATATGGGATTTTTATTCTTTGAGAAGACATTGATCAACTAAAAAGTACATTTTATATACATCATAGATGGAAAATATCCTTACTTTATTCGGGATAGAATATGTTTGAAGACCATTCTTATTTAACATTAATCTATTCATGTATTTGGTAAAAAACATGGAGAGTAAATAATTTTGTGCATTAATTTTTGATGAAGGTTGATTTAATGGTTTATTTATTATGTTTTTATGACGGGTTTAATGTTATTTAATTTAGTCATTAATACATATCTTTTATAGATTTATATAACATGATGGTTGAAAATTTAATGGGGAATATATATTTAAAGTAAAAAAAATTTATTTTATTCTTTAATGTAGAATAATTTTGATTATATATTTTTTAATCATGGGTTTGAGTCACCTAATTTTTAAATGAATCAATGAAATTGTTCATTATAAAATGGAAATTTACATTTTTTTGGAATAATTAATAAATCAAAGTATTTATTAGAAATGAATTATATAAATAGATTTTTTTTAAAATTAAATTACTAGAATCATAAATATTTCATTACCATGAATTATTAATTCTTAGTGGAATCAATTATTAAAACCCCATTAAATTTCTTTTACTTTCATTTATAATATCAACATTATATATCTTGATATCACATTGATGTTCTACTTTTATCAATCATATTTGTGGTTCAGACACAAAATGAACACATAATGTTCCTTAGTAATTAGTTATTAGTTATACATATGATTATTTTATACAGATGATTTCTCTAAGAATTAATTATCCCTCATAGGTGTTTATTGTTTTTTAACTATTTTCAAGTACATGAAAAATGGTAATAATTCTACATTTTAAATATTAAGATATTTTCTTTCTTAAATCTTTGTTTTTTACTAATAATTTGGGTTTCATTCTAAGGTATCCTATTTAGAAAATTCAAATGAATGAGTACTAAACATGGGAGTAGAATGGTGAGTCTGTAAAGAAATTTTGTGGGTACATAGATTGAGAATATATTTAGGGGATAAAATAAAGAATAAAACTTTGTTAGAGTTTAACATGTTCAAAAAGCATAAAAATTTATAAAATAATACAACTGAGTCAAAGAAAGATAATTGAGCATGCTTTAACTTAGATCATGGGGGTAAAACCAAATAAAATATACCATCAATTATTATTAAAAATAGTGAAATAAATGTACGTATTATTTAAATGATATCGAGCTAAATCTAATTCCCTAATCCACCATATATACATCCATAAAAATACTAAATAAATTCTATTAAAGACCATTATCCATTCTAATTTAGTAGTTTTTCCAATGATACGGTTAGGTTATGTTTATTAAAATTGACTTTAATAGAAATGATTAGCTAGTTTATTCAACGATTAAAAACCAATATCATTATATCATGTGATGATATACAATGAATCTTCTTAACAATACTATTTTCCCACTCTAAAACTATGGACAACTATTTATGTATTTTAAATTCTAAACAATACGAATTAGTGTCATTTTTTTGTAGAATGAGAGTGGTATGTTTAATTCTTATGTAATTTTCACTATTATAGGTATGATATGCACCTAATCAATCAAATATTTTATTAATGATGTTATAAATTTATATTTCTCTTTTAAAAGACATTAAAAATATTAGATAATGGAATATCACCTTTATAATTCACATATATTTGGGAACTAATAATATTTTACATAATAAACAATATAAAATTATAATTTAAAATATAATATTAATGTTTCCACATTTCATTCATGATTCATAAATTCTTTACCCTCTATAACATTCATGTGTAATCAAGAAATATATCATGAAGAAAAAAGAACTCATAACGCCTAATATATCATTCATATAAAAACGGTTTGCTATATCAAAAAATATTTCTTAACATGAGTTAAAAATATCTAATGGATAATACTAAGTAATATAAAGAATCATCAAAATTTATAAGGAATAATTTAAAAATATAAATTATATTTCTTTTTGTTAGTTAATATTTACATAATTTTGATAATTCAATAATTGAGTTGGTAAATAATAATTTCATCCTAGTATATGATCACAACATTTTAATGGTTTTATTAGTCTCAAAACTGAATACTAATATTTTTGTACATTTCTTATGCTAATGGAATGTTTTATGTTGTTTTCAAAACAATAATTAATTTTTTAATTAATTAAATATAATTCGTGACATTTTTGATATTTTTGAAATAATATATTGATATCTTAGAAATTTTTTGACATTAAAAATTTTTTATTGTAGTTTTTTTTGTGATATATCAATCAATATGACATTGATTTAGTTTAATTTGAGGATCTAGGATCAATCTATACTGAATATTGTTTCCTATAAATGACTGATTCCACTCCACAAAACCCTCATTCTCTTATAAATATCGAGGTAGAAAACCTAGATTATTTTAGAGAAAGGTGTGTTTGAATCCACTAAGAGAGGATATAATAAACATTCAATACTATTTATAGATATTCAATTATATAAGAATAATATAAAAAATAGTTTTTATTTTTTGATGACTAATATTAAATTTAAACATTAGTGATAATATTTTTAAAAATATTAGGATGTTAATTTAAATATGAATTCTTACTTATTATTATTTAATCTTATGGATTTTGTTATTCATTTATACAACCATATAAAATACCATAACTGTGGAAACATGAATCAATGAAAATAAATTTTTGGTAGATTTATAATTTTATAGTTATTTTTTAAAAACACTACCAATTTTTGATCAAACACCTATGAATAATGTCTTAGATGGTTTATTTTCCATTTACGGTGGTTATGATCGATGAATTGAATGGAGATGACACTAACCATCTATAGTGAAAGTTATTTTGGTGAGACTAGTTGGGAGAGAACAATGTGGTTCTTATATTTCTAAATAGAGGAGAATAGAGAGTGAGAAAAAAATTTACGGGGGCTTGATTTTATTTAAATTAACTAAATTTTCAAAAAATAGTGATATGGTTTATGATTGTGAGGTGTTTATAGTAAATCAAAATTTAATTGATTTCGTAGGACTTAGACTTGGTGGAAGATATATTTTAACTACTATGTGGGTTCTTTATTTTGAATCAATGTGGGTAGTATCTATGGTGTTAGGAAACTCGACCAGTGATATGAATTTAGTGTATAAGTGGTGTGACCTTGCTGTCTGGGTAGGTAAACATGGGGTTACAAAGGCTCAGTCATTGTGAGGTACAAAAACTGTAAAATTGATAATGAGGATGTGGAGAAATGAAATTAATATATTAAAGGTGGTTTGGTGTTTTGATTCCACACTTTTTAAGAAGGATATTGGAATTGGGAAATGATAGTGGTTGTTCACTGTGTGAATATCAGTGGCTAAGTCTGGGGTTCTGTGATTGTTAAAGAATTATTAAAGATTCAGTCAACTAGATGATTCATGGGGAAGTCGGTTACATAAAAAATTGTTAATGTTGATATGAATTTTCCCTACCATCAGGTCTAGTAGATAAGATTTTATTCAATGATCAATCTAGTACAAATCTAAATCATCCATGAGAAAACTACTTTATATAATCTCCTCGAAGAATATCCCCTTACCCATTTAATATACTACCATATCTAAATAATATATATACAGAAATATATTATGTAATGGATATATAATTTTTATATAATTATATGATTAGGAAAAGGAGAAAAACATGAACATTGTATAACACATAATAAGAGAATGAAATGTATTGAGTCAAAAATGTAAATTTTTTAGTATTTTTATCATGCTGTCCAAATTTTAGAAATATGTAATTGAATCACCCATTTTCCTTATATATCATTATTATCATACATTTATGGTCAAAAAGGTTTATAATTTATGTTTTGTCATTAGACACTAAGGTTTCTAGTGGCATGACTTGTTTGGATTTCAAAAGTACCTATTTTTCTTGGTTTGGGAAATAGATCACAATATTAAACATTCTTGGGTGATTTTAATATCCTATGATTATGAAATATCTAAAAAAATTAACAATGGATTTTTCATGGAAAACCATTCAACAATTCTAAAAATCATGTCATATGTGGAGACTATAGTATGGCCTACAACCATCAGATTCATTATGATAAATCATTTAAATTATTTTCATCAACACAATACTAGGGCATGTTGATGTTATTCTGAATAGTGTTTAGGGATTTACCTTATGTGATTACCGTGACAAAAAATATTGTGGTAGTATATTTTATGATATTTTAGGTGATCTTATATTCCTATTGATTTTTCTTTACTTGTATCATAGTAATGAGAATGATGTGTACCTATGATTGAATTTAGATTGGCAGGGAACTGTAATGAAATGGATATGGTCATATTAACAACACATGATCACTATGAGACATGACTTGATATAGGATTTGAGTTAATATGTTCTTCTAAGAAGTGATTGTGAATGTTATGATTCTTATTACTTCTCTCAAAAATATTTAAGTTGGTTAGTGTGTATAAAATGTGGTTCTTGGATTTGAGATAATTGTCAAATATTTTTCTTTGTAACCATGATTAGATGATCAACATATGATTGACATATTTTTACTTGTCTTCGATAAACTTATTTAAATATAGTGTATTGAACTACTGAGAATCACTTAATGAGATGTTATTGTGATAATAATATGGATTCCATTTGTCAATAAAAGATATGGTTCTTACTAAAGGAGTCTACCTATGTGGTGGGAATTATTTTGAAGGGATGTTCAGATAGTGATGTGGATTAGTTGAATTATTTAATTATCATGAGACTCTATTGATTGGAGTAGATTGAATGTGTAAGAATTTGAACATGGAATATGATGATGATATTAATAGTAGGACTATGAAATTATTTGAACAGATAACATGTGGATATTGATGGATCCACTAATGTTATGATGATAGCCTATGTTAGTTACCCAAATTTTTGTATGAAATTTGTGTGGTTATTTTTATTATATTAATTGATATTTCATGAAATGGATGTATTGTAATGACCCGACCCAAATTACCCAAAAAAAGACCCTAGTCAAACCACACATGGACTTAGGTGAATCCTCCGATATCTAGTGTAATGCCCCAAACCTAGTTACCCAGAGTCAGTGCATTATTACCTAACATTAGAATGATACAAGGAATCATGTCTAGAAAGAACAATTAGTTTAGCAGCCTTGGAAATAATAGATACATACTTATGTTTTACATTAAATCATGAAATAAATAAAAACTAAATTGTGTCCCACTTGAACAGACTCATATCATTGGAATATCCCTACAAGTTAATCATAATTTACTTCTTCACATCCTGGAATAAATAAAACATAGAATGGGGTGAGCTCAGATGCTCAGTATGGATACCAATATTGAAGAAACATTCATAAATAATCATAAAATTTTAAGGAAATGTATAAGACTAAAACAAATGACTTTTAAATTTAAACTTCAGCATAATATAGAAAAGATAAATCAAATAAATCCATTTAATTATTCACATGGATATTATACTAGTCTAATAATAACATGTAATATCAATATCTAATTTCATAATGATGGAATGAATAATTCCAGACTTCATAAATACATAGTCAAGGCCTTGTGCCATGACTAAAAATAAGATTTTTTCAAGGCCCTGGGCCAAGACACTAGTTTGACTCATGAGACCTACCAATGCATATAGGAGCTATAGCGGGCTCCACCAATCATTTAATAATTCTAATGAATTCCTCATATGAAATACGTGAAATAGAATTGCGACATTCGTATTAAAACTAGCATATGAAATATCCATACTTTAACTAAAAACTATGAATGGTGTAAAATAGCACATCCACAGTCAAATATAACTCATTCAATACAATATGGAAGATTGTATTATAGTAAATCAACCTCAATAAATATTACAATACAATGAAGTATATTAACATAGATGAAGATAGTCAGTAAAACTATTTGATAGAAATATCCCTTTTTTCTTAAAAACATTTAAAAGTCATAAAATTTAGAAATGAAGACATTTAATGATATTTTTGAATCACAGTTTCCTGTACCACATTGAATGATTTGAATGAAATTTTAATGTCGAAACATTCATGTCCATATAAATAAATCCATAAAACCATTTTTAAAACATGGACATTAATGCGAAAGATTTAGAATAATAAATCTTTAAAACATTTAAAATGATATTTTATTTAGAGTTACTAACCAAATGAGAGACAATTGAATAAAAATAACTGTGGAAATAAAAAACATATAATATCAAAAGAATAAAGGTATTCCTGATATAATATTTCAAAGGATAGTATATAGACCCTATAAAAGTGAATTAGTGCATAACGACAAAGATGTCTCAATGGAATGTAAATTGAGATGAAATCCTTTATATAGACCGTATCCTTCGGTTAAGGATAAATAAAAGACATAATTATATGTGAAGAATATAAATAAATTCAATATGATTGGATATTCAGTTTAAATAAATCATAGTACATTCACTCATATTCTTGTAAAAACAACACTAATGACTAGGATCATTAACTTAATGAATGAAAATTGAGGTAAGATTAATCTTATCAATTTCATATCAATGACTTTATAAATTATCAATTGAATGATTATTTATATAAAAAGTATATCCACACAATGGGTAGTGGAAATTAGTACATAAATAATAAATAGTGATTCCACACATAATCTTGGAGTAAAATAATCCATGAAGTATGCATAAAGGCCAATGAGTGGAAATTGAAATTTGAAATTCCCTTACCGATTTGGTACCTTATGAAACATGCACCCCATGTATGGAGGATAATAATATGAAGATGTAAATACCAATAAATTAAAGTATATTACACCAAGAATACAACCATGGGATGTGCATACACCACTCAAAAGGAAATATTGTCAAATAACGCATAAATCCCACGGAATTAAAACTGAGATAAGAAAGCCCTTACCTCATGTCCAACTTGACTCATTAATTCTTTAATCTCCTGAATAAAAAACTAAAGTTAATTTATACTTGCTTAAAAACCTTTTTAAAATTTATTATTTCATTTATATCACTTATTAGTACGTTATAACCATTATTCACTCATTTATGTTAATAATAGTCGTTTTGTTGTTATTTGTTACTTGAGTCAAAAGTAAAAATCTTATTATTACATGTTGTACTTGTTGTTAAATTTAATTTATCTCCAGAATGATATTAATCATTTATATATCATATATATCCTATATCCATTATATATGTGTATTGATAATAGTATATTACCTTTGAAGATAAGATATTACATGCACCGTTCATGGAGACAGTAAGCCGTATATACACATGAACGCTACTTTCATTTATATTTATTATTTTAATGGACTTAAGACATAATGATACATAGGTATATAATAATTCCATTATAATATAATATATAATTTCAGTAACTCTATCCTTTATATGTTGTATTAATGGCATGAACGAGTCATATCACTTTGAGGGGGCGGTAGTCCACACTTCCTCAAATGAAATTATAGAATTTACCCATCTTGGAAACCATAAAGGTATGATATAAATGAAAAATACATAAATATAAAGAAAACATAAACATATAAATTTCATATATAAATATAGTTCCATCTTAATGACCATCATGAGAGGCGGTAGGAGATAATTGAATAATCATCGTTTCGTGAGGCGTTAGTTTGCCATCCACATAAACAATATGTCATTTACCCCTTAGAAAGAGTTTTCTGTAAGTGTAGTTAGAATACTTCTCAAAAAAATCCTAGTATATTGTGGTTGAGGTTTTTTTATAAAATAAACCAACACAAATAGTTTAGGCGTTGTAGAAGTAAAATAAAAGAAATGAATTTAAGAGAAACGGTTACCTTCGATTCGGGTAACTACCATTGGTTTGAACCAAAAGGACTTATTGAAGTGCCTTCTGTCTAAGGTAAGTCTTTTAGAAGGAGGAGAGGGATATTTATAGGTTATTTGGGTAGGGTTTTGATGAGAGAAGGGGCTATAGAGGTGTGAGGAATGCTTTACAAGTGAGGTCTTTTTATAATGGGGAAGAGAGGCTCTTTAGAAAAGTGTCAAAATATTTTTCATATATAATGATTTTAGGTTTTAAAAGGTCCAAAACTAATTAAATTCAAAGATAAGATTAATCATGGTCTAAATAAAATAATCCAATAATAATTGAACAGGTTTTTGATGTTACTTTAATCATTATAATATTATTTATTTAAATCATTTATTAATGAGGTAAACACTACGTCATTATTGTGTCATAAATAATTTTATTTATTTGATGTCTAAAAATTATAAAAAGTTACCATGATGTAGAAAATATTTTTATATTTGAACAGAATATTTATAGTCGAAGAGATAACTTATATAACCTTATGTAAAAATTAATTTACTAAAAGATGATTTTTAAGTAATTTTTTCCTTTACTTTAAGTTAATATAAATAAAGTGTCATTATCTCTCTTGAGTGGCTCCATGGGGTCCCACAAAAGACCCAAATATGCCAATGGTCGACCATGACTTATCCAAAAAGGTTATGACAAGTGTTAAGGTAATTTTGTATTATTATAATATTCTTTGTACTTGAATTATCCTATTTACCTTTAACATCGGTAAATAAAAGTCAAATGTTACTATTCACCAAAAATTATTAAATCTTGTTGAACCACATTTTACTTACTTATAACAACCATTTATGTTGGATTTTTAAAATTCAATTCCCAAAAGTGATAAAATTTCATTTAAATGGAGAAGTCAGTTTTTTACTACTACTCAGTATTTTCACTATTCATCAAAAATTGATTTTTTTCAAAAAAATACAAAAAACTCATCCTAAGCTATATATGATATTAAAAATTCAAAAATGATGTATATTTTACCAAATTCAAAACATATAAGTTTATTTAATTAATTTGAAATTAATTCCTATTATCAAAATAAAAGATGTGTATTTAAGAAATAGTAACTATCAAAAGATTGACACTTTTTTATGTTCAATTTCAATGTGAAATTACTTCTGATGACCATAGTTGGATTAAATGGTAAAAATATAATATAATAACACTTTAAAAACAATTATAAAGATAATATATCTGTATAAATAAATTAGATTAAAATTATGTTTTGAATTAAAATGTAGTATTTCTCACTATATATTAAAAAATGAACATTATCTGATAAATACCAAAATATCATCCAAAGTAAATTTCCATGTACCAATTATAAAGAATAATTTTATTTTTTCAAAATGAATATATAAATGTTCCAAATATTGGATTTAAAAATGGTTCACCATTAAAATGAGGTAAAATTTCATTTTTTGAATAATACTTCTATTATTTGAAAAAAAAGGTATTTGTTTTTATATTATGTCTAGGAAATAAATAATATGGATTATAAAATTAGATGGAGTATATAAAATTCAATATTATGTTAATACTATTCATAACTGTTTTTTGAACTGCTAGTTTGGTAAGTCGTGGTGCGCTCAAACTAAATGTTGTGTATATCACATGTTATTGAATTAAATTGAAGAGATAACGTACAATGAAATAATGGGTTGTTACATTCTCACCTACTTCAAGAAATTGCTTTATTGAAATTTAAAATTGTTCTTCAAAAATAAAAGGTTCAAAATAGAAAAATACCTTTGTAGAAAACCCACATCAGAAATTTGGATAATAAACATTAGTCTTTATAAGAGGGAAAGGGAAATGAAAAATTCATCACCAAATTATGATCTATATTAGTAGAATATTGGTTACAATTAGAGACACAAAATTGGAGGAAAACAGAAATAATTATAGGGAGTGATTGAGGTCATCGATCATAAACAAGTGTTAAATTGAGGGACTCACTATCTTCAATCTATGATGATTTAAAATATCATCGGTTTAATAAAACATAAAGCATTAAGATGACACATCTTTAGTTTTAAGATCCCTTGCCTAATGTTTACGGATTAATTTATTTATAGAATAAGTTGAAAAAATATACTTGACAAGTAGAGTTTCATTATTCAACCAATTCCTACCACAAACACATCTTTCACTCCAAACGATGAGTATTCAAGATGACTAGGTAACACCTGAATCACTAGAATCAACTCATAGAGAATCACATAATCCATAAAGGATGAAATATATATTTCCTGTTTCTTTAGAGATTAACCAAAAACAAAATGGTTAGTAAAAGATCATATGATCCCCAAAAAGGATAATCCTTTAGAGAAATAAATACTAAACATAATTTCAAAAATTATACCAACAATACCCAAAGATCAATAAATTCCATTAAATAAACAATTGCCCATAAAATCATTCAGTATAATCCAAACTAATATTGAAACCCAAAACTCAGAAGAACATTCTTACATAGTCTTGCACATTAAATTCTATCTCCATATAACATTGAGTACTCTTAAAGTAACATACTCAAATGTAATTATCTATATCACATATTCTCTATGATGGGTTAATCATTTCCATAAATAACTCAAATCTCTATAAATCCACAATAAAAACATTCATAAAAATATACCATTTATCCTAAAATGAAATCCCATAGTAATCTATTTTCCTTAATCATATAGTGTTCCCAACAGAACGAACATATTTCAAAAAAAACATTTATCACTTAATCACCAAATAATTTTCCTACACTACGGATATCTATTTGATAAAACATAAGATTTGAAATCAACTTATTATTTATCAAGAAAATCATTTAACTAAAAATAATTAGTCACAATAACTAGAGATTTAATGTAGTCTAGTGATAGGAGTTAAATCTCAGTCGCACTTCGGTTGTCGGTTTGATTCCCACAGCTTTGTCTGACGTGATAGGTTGTCACACGGTCTGCATGTTGTCTTTTTTTAAAAACTATATTTTATAACATTCCCATAATGTGATAAATTCCTCAAAGTAACCATAACATAATTTTACCACAAATGTTATCTCATAACTCGCATTTTCATCCTAAAAATTAATAACTAGTAATTGCATCAAATTCAAGGATCATATAATCACAAATTGTTATTTATAACTATATCCACAAAAGAAATGATAATTTTTCCTTGAATAATATTTTCACATAAAAAGCTGCAGGGTTACACATACAAGAGAAAAGTCTTCCAAAGTAATCCCATCAACAAAGATCACTAATAATTTTAATCATTTTGAAATCCGTTTATTTATACATAGGTTCTTCCTTGACCAAGATGTTATCAAATTGAATAGGGAATTGACTCAGGTAATACCAAGGTCCCCTATATTTATGGAAAATAATGGTAAATAGATTCTTGGGATCAGCTTTATTTTCTTGCATAGTACTCTTCATTTTTATTTGACAATTATTTACTTTATGTCCTCCTTTCCAACATATAAAGCATTTATTTTTTCTATTGAGACACCTTACTTGGTATCTCCTCTCACATTTCATAAATGATGGAAAATGAGCTTTCTTTTCTCCATGGTCTCCACTGCTGGAGCTCCTATCAATCACCACCTTTCTTTTGATTGTTGTGTCTGGGAGTTTGTTAATATATATATTGTTGATCATATTTTTGGAAAATTGATTCAGATTGAACATGATACCTTTTATGCCTGTTAACATTCTATATCGTTTCTCATTTCTACCATTGTCCCCTCCTTGTGAACCATGTTCAATGTTACTATGGCATCCTTAGAATCCATCCATTGAGTAAAATGAGAATGCATTTTGTGAGTAACAATAGTCATAAAATCATTTAGAGAATATCATGACACTTTATTTTCAATCTAAAACACCTTAGTATTAACTATGGTTATTTATTCTCATCATATATAATTTTTTTTTAAAAAGGATTGTAATGAAAATGTGAATTATCCAAAGAATATCCCCCAGGAGTGTCATAACTAAGAGTGCGGAAAGGCTCATTGTCGTGTACTAGGAGACCCTAGGTCATGCCTGAAACTCTTTTTCAGAGTTTTCACTCCTATGTACATCTGTGCTAGAGCTGCCTCTACCTGATCGTATCAAGACAGGGATGTATTGTTTGGAAAACCCACATAATATTAACATTACCAATTTTTTTTTAATGTTCTTATATACTAATCCTCAAATACTATCTTAGGGTAGTGTTTTCTAATCAGAGTATTTCTAAATCTAGCTTAAAAGGTTTGTACTAAACTTCCTATGATACCAACTATAATGACCCATTCCCATCTACCAAGATTTGGTGCATTATTACATAACATTGGCATGATACAAGGAATCATGTCTTGAATGACTGATAAGTTTAGTAAAATTTTAAATACTAGATACATACATATGTTTTAAATTACATCATGACATAAATAAAAACGAAAATTTTCCCCTTAAACACACACATATCCTTGGCCTATCCCTGTGGGTTAATCATAATTTACTTCTTCACATCATGGGATAAATAAAACATAGAATGGAGTGAGCTCATATGCTCATTAAGGATATCAATATAGAAGAAACTGTAATAAATAAGCATAAACATTTAAGGCAATGTATACGACTAAAACAAAAGACTTTTAAAATTAGACTTTAGTATAATATGGAAAAGATATATCAAATAGTTCCATTTACTTATTCACATGGATATTCTAATAGTCGAATAATCACATGTAATATCAATAGATAATTTCATAATGATTTAATGCATAATTCCATACATCATAACCACATATTCAAGGCCTTGTGACAAGAATACAAATAAGATTTTGTCAAGGCCTTGTGCCAAGACACTAGTTTGTCTCACTAGACCTACTGATGCATCGAGTAGCTATAGTGGGATCCGCCCATCACAAACTAATTCCAATTCATTCCTCATATGAAATAGGTGAAAAATAACCTAGACATTCGTATTATAACTAGCATACGAAATGTCAATACATTAACAACAAACTATGGTTGGCATAAAATAGACATCCACAATCAAATATAACTCATTTAATACAATATGGAAGATTGTATTATAATAAATCAACCTCAATAATGAATAAAATAAAATTAATGATATTGAAATAGATGAAATTAGTCAGTAAAAATATTTGAGAGAAATATCTCAATTTTCTTGAAAAAATTTAAATATCACATAATTTAGAAAGGAAGACATTTAAAGAAATTTTTGAAACAAAGTGTCTCATACCAATTTAAAACATTTGAAAGGAATTTTAATTTCAAAAAATTCATGTCCATATAAATAAATCCATAAAGCAATTTTTAAAACAAGGACATTAATGAGAAAAATTTAGAATAATAAAAATTTAAAACATTTAATATGATATTTTAGTTAGAGTTCCCAACCAAATGATAGAAGCATGAATACAAATAATTTAGGTGATCAAAACGTTATAATATCATGATAATAAATGGATTCATGATATAATATGTCAAAGGAAAGTATATACACCATAGTGAATTGGTTTATAACGACAAAGAGGTGTCAATGGAATGTAAATGGAGATGAAATCCCTTATAAAGACTGTATATTTAGATTAAGGATAAATAAATAAATAATTATTTGTGAGAAATATAAATACACTCAATATGATTGGATATTTAGTGTAAATCAATTAGAGGAAATTCACACAAATTCTTGTAAAAACAACACCATTGACTTGGATGTTTAAATCAATGAATGAAAATTGAGTTAAGATTACTTTTATCATGTTCATATCAATGACATGAGAAAATATAAATGGAGTGATTATGTATATCAAAAGTGTATCCACACAAGGGGTATTTTAAATTACTACATCAATAATAAATAGTGATTCCACACATAATCTTGGAGTAAAATAATCAATGAAGTATGCATAAAGCCCAATGCGTGGAAATTGAATTTTGAAATTCCCTTACTGATTTGGTAAATTATAAAACATACACCCCATGTGATAAGGATCATAATATTAAGATGTAAATACCCATAAATTAATGTATATTACACCAATAATACCATCATGGGATGTACAGACACAACTCAGAAGGAAATAGTGGCAAATATAACATAAATCTCACGGAATTAAAAGTGAGATAAGAAACCCCTAACTAGTGTTCGAATTGACCCATTTGTTATTTAATATCCTGAATAAAAAACTAAAGTCAATTTCTACTTTCTTCAGAACCTTTTACAAATTCATTATTTCTTTTGTATCACTTATTAGTATGTTATAACCATTATGTCCTCATTTAAGTTAATAAAGGTCGTTTTGTTGATTTTTTTAAAGGTTGGGGCCGAAGCCACATTTTCTATTAAATCAAAGAAAAGACCTCTTTAACTGGGTAGAGGGAGACCCATTACATTGCTCGAAGGCCCAGTGGGCATTTATCCCATTACATGGCCTGTAGGCCCATTTTTTTGGCCCAAAGCCTAGTCTGTGAATAGTACTGCTACAGTACTACACAGTACCTGTCACTACTATAGTACTCTGCCGCCACTACAGTGACCTGCTACCACTACAGTGCCCGCCACTGCTACAGTTCCTCTGCTACTACAATACACTACAGTACTGATGTGGTACCCTGCGCCCAAGTGGTCAAAAGTACATTAGTCAAAAGTAAACTTCTTATAATTACATGTTGTCCAAGTGGTCAAAAATACTTTATCTCGAGAATGATATTACTGATTTATATATCATATATATTATATATACCCAATATATATATGTATTTATCACAGTACATAACATTTGGTGATAAGAAATGAAATTCACCTTTCATGGAGACGGTAAGCCGTATGTAAGCATGAACGCTGCATTCATTTCTATTTAGTATTTTAATGGAATGAATACTAAATGACACATATGTATATTATAATTCCATTATAATATAATATGTAATTTCACTAACTCTATCATTTATATGTTCCACGTATGGCATGAAGGAGTCATATCACTTTGAGGGGGCATTAGTATGCACTTCCTCAAATGATATTATCACCATTACTCATTATGGAAACCATAACGGTATGCCATAAATGAGAAATACTGAAGCCTAAAGAAAAAATAAACATATAATATATCATATATAAAAATAGTTCCATTTTAATGGCCACCATGTGAGGCGGTATGAGATAATTTAACAATCATCATTTTGTGAGGCATTAGTTTCCCATCCACAGAAACAGAATGTTCTTTACCCATTAGATGGAGGTGTGTGTAAGTGTACTTTGAATAATTCTCATAACAACATCTTTGTATATTTAGGTTAATGGTCTTGTTATAAAATAAATGTATAAAAATAGTTTAGGGGTTGGAGAATTAAAATAAAATAAAAAAATTTATGAGAAACTGTTACCTTTAATTCGGGTAACTCCCTTTGGTTTGAACAAAAATAACTTCTTGAAGTGAATTTGCCTATAGTAAGGTTTCTAGGAGGATGAGAGGGATCTTGGGAGCTTATTTGGGTAAGGCTAGGATGAGCCAAATGGCTTGATAGGTTTGAGGAAGAGGTTATAAGTGAGGTCTTATTATAAGGGGGAGGAGGGGATCTTTAGGAAAGTGTGAAAATATTATTTTATTATATAATGATTTTTGGTTTCTAAAGATCCAAAAATAATTATAGTCGAAGATAAGATGACTAATGGTTGAAATAAAACCATCCAATAATAGTTGGACAGGTTTTTGATGTTATTTTAATCTTTATAATATTATTTATTTTAATCATTTATTAATGAGGTAAACAGTACATCATTATTGTGTCATAAATAATGTTATTTATTTAATGGTTAAAAATTATAAAAAAATACTACGATGTAGGAAATATTTTTATCTTTCCAAATAATATTTATAGTCTAATAGATAACTTATATAACCCAGTTTGAATATTAATTTACTAAAATGTGTTTGTTTAATTCATTTTTTCCTTTACTTTATGTTAATTAAAATAAAGTGTCATTATCACTATTAAGTGGCACCATGAGGTCCCATAATCGACCCAAAGATTCCCATGGTCGGCCATGACTCATCCAATAATGTTAAGACCAGTGTTATAGTAATTTTTTATCATTATAATATTCTTTTTAACTTGCATTACCCTATTTACCTTTAACAGTGGTAAATAAAAGTCAAAAGTCACACTTCACAGAAAATTATTTTTATCTTATTGAACCACATTTTACTTAATAATAACAAATATTTATGTCGGATTTGCGAAATTAAATTCAAATAAGTGGTAAAATTTTATTTAAATGTAGAAGTCAGTTTTTAACTACTACTTAGTGATTTCATTATTCATCAAAAATTGATGTTTTTCAGAAAAACACAAAAAATTCAACATAATATATATTTTACATTAAAAATTAAAAAAAGGTATCTATTTCAAAAAATTAATAACATATAAGTTTCATAATTAATTTAAAATTAATTCCCATTATCAAAACAGAAAGCGTTTTTTTAAGAAATAATAACTATCAAAATATTGACACTTGTTTATGTTCAATTTCAAAGTAAAATTACATCCAATGACCAAAATTGGATTAAATTGTAAAAATATAATCTAATTAAACATTAAAACCAATTAAAAATATAATATAACTATAAAAATAAATTAGATTAAAAGGTAGTATTTCTCACTATTAAATAAAAAATGAACATTATCAGAGAAATACCAAAATTTCATCTAAAGAAATTTTTAATGTTCCAATTATATAGTAGAATTATATTTTTCCAAATTAAATATATAAATGTTTCAAATATTGTTTTTAAAAAGGGTTCCCCATAAAAATGTGGTAAAATTGATTTTTTTGAAAAATACATCTATTATTTGAGAGAAAAGAAATTTTTCTTATATTATCACTAAGAAATACATAATATGGAATCTAAAATTATATGGAGTATTTAAAATTCAAAGTTCTATCAGTACTATTCATAACCAATTTTTGAACAGCTAGTTTGGTAAGTCGTGATGCACTCAAACTCAGTGTTGTGTATAGCGCAAGTTATTAAATTACTTTAAAGAGATAACGTACCATGAAATATTGGGGTGTTATATCTAGAGTCTAACAACAAGTGTTAAGAGGCATGATATAATCAATGGGGAATAATTTTTCCTCAATAGTATATAAAAATATAACTAAATATTACTGAAACATTATTTTAAAATATTCAATGTTCTTCTAGAAAACCATTAAATAAATTATTCAAAAATTATAAAATTGAAAAAAAATCAATAAGCCAATGCACATAATTAACCAATAAGATGACAGACAAATATCTATCCAAGATACCCTATATCATCTAGAAATTCACTATCATACAATTTAAAATACCTCTATGAAATTAAAACATATAATGTTTAACCAACGAACATGGTAGCCTTTACATTTCCTACATCATGGAAAGTGCATCCATAAAAACATTGATATGTACTTTTAGGTGTGAGTAAATCATTATTTAGAAGTAACTTCACAAAATAATCCAATTTAATCCTTTTTATGATATATTTCAAACCATGTGACCTATTGAATTTGGAAAAAATATATTATATATTATTTAACAATACATAAATACCATTTCTAACAAGTATACTAAATGCCAACATTATTACTAAATACACAAAAATTAAATTATTTATTTCATTTTTAATATTATCAAAAGAATAAAATAATGAATCCACATAAAAACCAAACTAGATATGGTCATATTTCATCTTTAGTGAACCAACATCCACCTAGATAATCCCTTTTGGGTATTTTACTACGATCATGGCTATTTTCAAGTATACTATTCCAAACCCAGGTGTCCCAACTTCTCTTGTATTAAACACATTTTTAAAAAATTTATTTATTTCTAAAATTAATTACATGTTTAATCCAAAAATAAATATATATAAATTTGTTTTTATCATTTTATCACTTCATTAAAAATAATTATTTTTTCTTTATCATAAATGTTGTAAGCTACCATTTTTTCAAATCAATATTTATTTTTATAAAAACCCATTTCATATGGGAAAATTAAAAAAACATCAATAAACAATAATTGAATCATAAAATAAATGGAGGGAATATAGGCCTCCTACATTAATTGATTCATTAAAAATCATCAAATGTTTTCAAGATAATGAACTTAATGGAACAATACACTAAGAACTTCCAGAAAAAATCTCAATAAACCACGATATTTAATCCAATATCAATAGATTTTCTATTTTAAAGATGTTATTTCTTCTTGTGGACATTTAGTATCAATGCATACTAAATTAGAATATCCTATTCCAAAATAGAAAGAACCCACTAAAAAATCTTGAGTTTATAGTACAGGTCCTCTAGTTAGTGGCATGACCCATGTGTAACTTGAAAAGATTCCATATAATTCAATACATATAAGGCATAAAATATAAAGTTTTATAGGGAAACACATAGATAGTGAAAATCCCGATATTTCATTTGGTATGATCCCATGTCAATTTTAAAAAATATCCTTACTCTTATCTTTTTGAGAGGGAAATATGAAAATGAGAATTCTAAGTCCTAATTATAAATTTCATCATTATTTTAGACTTTTATGAATCACCTAACATAGTTTTATGACACACATTGGATAATTCATTAATAATATAGTCAACCCATCATACTCCAAACACCCCATGATCAGATATCTCTACCTCCAATCAACCCCATGCTAAGATTTCTCTACCACTAATGGATATGTAGTGAGAGAGATGAAAGAGGAGAATATGTCAAGACCCACCTATATTTATTATATTTCACAATTTTCCAATTGGAAATTAAAATTTATAACTTCCTCTAATTCATGATTCAATCACTATAATTAACATTCATTATATTTACTTTCTCCAATTCCCTCCCTCCACCATCATTCCCAAGGTCGAGAAAATTATTTATTCGAGTAAAAATTATACAATAATCCTATAATTTCATCAAATGAGTCATTATGTAAAAATTATAACAAATTAATTGATTTAATATACACAAAAACCACAATTTCCAAACTAACAATGTCAATCTAAAATTCTTAATTATAGTTCCATGCCACATGACTGAAATCAATTCAATGTTATCAAAATATTTCCTATGTTATACCAAAGGAAACTTTTATCCTTTTATAATCCTCCATTGTAACATTTATTGAAATAATATCCCCCACTATTCATATAACATCATTATCCCTCATTTAAATAAAAAAGTAGTCATGAGTATAAATTCTATTTTTCTAGGGAATCAAATTTAATAACTAAACTCAAAATAAAATAGACATTAATTATTTTAAATTTAAACATAATGGATTTTATAAGTATATAACACTATAAAACAACTACATGATAGTAGTTTTATTTATTGAGATCGAGCACCAACATAGTGAGCTAGATATTTTGATTGATAACTAGTAGAAATATACACATCCCTACTTATTGATGTGGTTATTATACAGATATATCAATGGTATACTTATTAAGTTGAAAGAACATGATTTATAAAAATTACGATTCATCCATGTGAATTATGTGTTCTGGATTAGGATTAAAAGGGATATATATTTATAAATACGCTATTTAATTTATTTTAATTTATAATGGTGAAAAAATAGAATTAAAAAAATAGAGCGATTCAAGCTTTGTTTCATGGTCTTAGAAACATAAATTTTTACCATCATGATAATTTTATCATCCTATGAGAAATGAATGTCCAGGATCATATTCTCTATACCATTAATAGTGACATCAAATTCATTAATAATTTAAACAAAATTTTATTTTTTACTTTAAATTTACAAGGATGTGAATTATTATTATTCTTTTAGATTTATAGTTATTCAAAAGTGAATTTAATTTTTTTAAAGTGATACGTTGATAATTTTAAATAAAATAATGATGTTTTTTATTATCTAGCATGGATTATTGTTAATGTTATCATTATTTTACTAATATATATATTATTATATTATTATTAAGATTATTTATATTTTTTTTATGTAATTTTTAGAAATATATATTGATATTATGGGAATTATTATTATCATTATCATTATTATATTTATTTATAATTTCATTAGCCATGGATTGTACGAGAAAGGTAGAAATAAATTGTGTGATTTAGTGAGGGAAAATGGGAGTGGGGGTGGGGATAAATAATTATTTTCTAACAAATTTATGATATTTACAATTATAATAATTTTATATTTAATATGGAAGTAATATGTAGCTCCTCTCTTCTATATTATTCTTATCATTTTCTCTATTTCATTAATGTTTAATTTTTCACACATCGGGATTTTTTGGGTGTTTTTTTATGGAATTATGGAACTCTCAATTTTAGTGATTAATTTTTCAATTGAATTATGAAGGAGCCCTATGTTAACCACATAAACTGTATTTTAGGCTCTAAAATCCTTTTTTCACTTGTAGGTGAGTACATAATTTCCCAAACTCTAAAATAAGTTCATAAATTATTTAAATAATAATATTATTAATCTGTTCTGGTTTATGAGGTGTATTTGATAGAATGTAGGTCTCTAATTTTCCCCGATCATTTTTATGAACTGATTTCCAGATGTGGGATATTCTATATATCTGAAATTATATGATACAACCCTTGATAATTGAAATTTTATTTTTATAATTTTATTGAATATATATTTTTATATTCATTATGATATAAATAATTATGTTTTCAATTAAATAACCCAATTTCTTGAAATCTATAAACCACTATGTTTTTTTAAAATAATGGTAAATATGATTTTCCCATAATATTTATACATTTTATACATGATATTTGATGTATATAATCTATATTAATAAATAATTTTGTTTATTTCTATAAGATTAAATCTGGGTGGCATCACATTAGTGTCCTTGATAATAAGAAATGTGCAATTTTTATTAAATTTTCATGATATCCTTAGTGTTCCAAAATTGATTTATAAAGAAGAGTTTTTTAATAGTAATGGTTAAATATTTTTAATTTTGGTATGCCTATTATCAATAAAATTTTAATATTAAATGAGTTATTAGAACATATTTTTATTTTTTTGAATGATTATTAGTAGAATGGGGATTTATGATTGATTTTAATAAGTTATTAATATTTGGATGGTTGATGGCATGAATAATTCCACAAGAACAAATATTACTGTGCGATAATTTTTTTGAGATTTGATATCATAAATTTCAGGAATAATATTGTGGACTGAGTAGATATTACTATTATGTAATTGGAAAATAAGATTTAATATTATAATATTAAGCAGAATAGATCAATACATAATATAATTATATTACATCTGGATTGATATGTAAAAATGAAACAAGGAATATAGGGATAAAATTGTAGTGTGATTAGTTATTGGTTATGAATAATAGTGAAATAATTTAAAAATGATATATCAAATTTTGAAATAATATTATAATGGTTAATCCATGATGAAAATAGGTGTAGTGGAAATATTATGTCATGATATTAGATGTTAAGGTTTGAAATTTTAAATATGGGGATAAGATATTTTGAATCACAGTTAAATAAAATCACTGAATGTTGTTTGTATTTTTGATGTTGGATAAGATATTTTATAAGAATTATGACACAATAAATCCATTATAATTTGATTTAATGTCAATATAATATCTTTCAAAAATCGGAGGTCTCCAAATGGGGACAACCTCAATCAATTGAAATGGAAATAAGCTTGAACATTTATAAGTAAAGGACTCTCTAATTTGATATATTTAGGATAAATTATATGTATATTCAATGTTTAACATGGATCTATTAATTTTTTTTATAAAAACATAGGGGGTCAATTACACTATGTTGAGATTTTTTATTAACGGTTATTGAATAGTTTAGTTATTTTGATCCGGATAGTGGTTTTTCTTTGGCAGATACATATATTGCCTCCTCCAGATATTTTCATCCTTTAATTGTCATTATAATTATTAACTGATAGTGGAGTTTCCATTTAATGTATGAATTAGTTTCTTGAACATACTTATAATCAAGGGATGACTATTATTATAATATGTTTAAACATGGTTTTGGTTAACCTATGCATTAAACGAATCAAAATACACAACCATAACAGAGTATTTTAATTATTAGATAAAAAACTCGAAAACATGGATTTGATCAAATTTGAGTCTAAAAACATAAATATTATTAATTAAAATACGAGAATCTCTACCATTCCATGACCCAAAAGTTATTATTATTAGTGTGAGTTCATTATTATATTTCCACTCAATTAGGTATAGTTTTATATAAAACATTCACATTACAAGATTCAAAATTTAAATATATGATATAATCTAAGTATAATTTTATTCTTTATGGTATAGATATGAGACATAATACATGTTATCCCTTCATATTGAGTGCTTAAGAAGTGATATCATAAAATTATAAGGTCTATTCCAATGAGAAATAACATGTCCTAAACGGTTCCAAAATTTGATATATTTTCTTAGCAATTGCAAACGTAGAAAAGTTTTTGATTTGATAGAATTTAAGAATTATTTTTAGATATCATTCAATTTTTATATATTTTTTGTTTAGTGTGTTTTTATAATGTTTACAAGTTATACATTGATTATTCCTGAGTACTCAACACGATATAAGGATAGTGAATATTGAATGAAAATAATTTGAGTATGATCTCGATTTTGATAACAGTTTGAGGGAAATTGTTTTTATAAAATTGATGGATATGAACGAGTTCATAGAGTAGAAAATGATATTAAATGAAAAATTCTAAGGAAAATAACTTCAATGGTGTTTGGTTTACTTTTATTTATGGGGGCATAACCAATCAACCATTTTGTACGAGTTATTGTAAAAACCATATAAATGACTTCAATAATTATTTAAAATATAAATAATTGAATATAATTCACTCGACTACAACATTATAATATAAATACAGTCTTGGAATTTTTGTAGAACAGTATGATATATTCAAATGTAATTATTTCTTTGATGATGTGTAAATTCTACAATTATAACATTTTTTGAAAAAAAATTAAAAAATATAATTGAAATATTAAAATAATACTCCATAAAAACCAGGGATGAAATAAATATATTCTTATTAAAATTATTCTTCCCTTACACTAAATCTATAATATTGAATTTATATATTTAAAATTATATACATTTTGACTTAGATACAACTTATATTGCATGGGAGAAGATTATTTTATTGGTAAGAAATTTTTTATTTTATTGATTTTAGATTGGGTTAAACATTAAATATTTTTTATTATGAGTTTTCTTATTGTTTCATTTTTTACATTGATTCTATATATTTTTATCAATATTTTTTTTGGAGATTTATATGAGTAACTAGATGATTTTTCTAAAACAAATGTCAAGATCACATGAAATATTTTTTATATAAAAATACTTCACATGGTATATTATAATGGATAAAACAATGGGAATAAAAAAATTGTTTTATGGTTATTTTATCCATGAGATAAAGATATTTTATGTCTATAATTTTTTTTATTCTATTTATTTTAATTTGAAAAATAATTTTATGGTATAGTGGATGTAAGCCAATAAAGTATTTAAATAAATATGATTTTTTCTTAGATTTTCAAAACATTATGTAACAATAGTTTAAATTCAATTATGTTAATTATAAGAAACCATGATAATGTTCAAGATGAGTACCCATGCTTATATAAATAGGAAATAAGATGATTGAAATTTGATTAAAAATATATATATATATATATAATGAGAAATCCATAATCCGATGATGGTTAAATATTGAATTAGCATAAGGAGAGGACAAAAGGATGGATAATTAATGAGATAACGACTAAAACAAGTGTAGGATTAAGGGTTATAACCTTGTGATGTGGAAAACTAGTGAGGAAAGTACCATATATTGAAGGTGAAAATGATAAAAAATATATATATAAAAATGGAAAAAATAGGAGGAATAGAGGAAGGATAAAGAAAATGATGCTAAAAATAAGAATTCCCCACATTATAAACCACTACTACCATTAATGGAAATGATGAATCAAAATATAATTAAGGAACACATAAAAATTAATACTTTCTAAATATTTATGAGACTAAATAATAATATTTAATTTTTAAGATATTAAGAGAATATTACTATATAATAAATGTTTAATAAGGTAAATCTTTTATAATAGAGAAAATCATGAGCTTGTGGGTAAATGTTTACTCATTGTAAAATGTTTTGTTATAGTTTCAAGGGGTCTACCAAGTAAAAAATATCTATATTTTATTTCTATTTCATATTAGTATTATATATTGTGTGTTCTCAAAATAAATGTTTATCCTATGTGTGAGGGTGAAAATCATTCCATAATCAACATTTTAAATATATATATTAGAGGGTAGGAAGAATATGATGGTTTATATTAAATTGATAGATACATCAATGAGATATCTATAAGTTATTATTAGAGACGTTTTTGTTTAGGTGGATAAATTATATTTTCTATTTAATTTTTTTGTGCTTGATATAGTTAATGATAAAATACCCTATATTCATTCAAAACAATTTTTATAAATATAAAGGCCCTGAATTGATGTTAAATTTAGTGTAAGATATTTTTTGTTGAGTATGTAAAAATGAATATTCATTTAGTATAGAAAAATTTTAAGGATAAAATAAAGGCTCGTAAAGAGAAAAAATTGTTGGAAACTAGATATTTCAATTTCATTACTAAAAGGAAGTAAGTTGTTGTCATTTAAAATAATAAAAATGGAGAAATATTGGAAAATTAAAAAAGATGGATGATTTTGAGGATTGATTGTGTTGTAATTTTTACCTGGAAATTATTAAAAACATAAGGGAAATGGTTTGTTATTCCATGAAAGAATATTAAATTTTTATGATTAAAAAAATTGGTTTATTGGAACAATAGAAGTAGAGATCATGATGCCTCATGGAAGAGTAATACCCATTTCAGAGAAAGAAAAAAGTTTTATCTCTGTAAATGAGACCCAACTGAGTTCATTGATTGATTTAGATTGGTTAACCTGGTTATTTATTATAATTTTAGGATATATATTTTAGGCTATATCCTATGACTTTTAAGGGTGTAATTCAATTTCACAATATTTTTTAGATTTGATGGAATGGAGCATTGAAATTTACACTTGGATTTTGATTTTTTACTCCATGAGAATTAAGGTTGCCATATGCTAATGATGAAATTATAAGGATGTGTTTCAATGGATATTGGAGTATTGGTTTAATTTAATGATATTTACATTCATTATATTGTAACTGACTTATAATTCATTGGATTAGGGAATTACTTTCCAAACATAATTTTTTCAGTATTTTAATCAATGATATAAAATAATTTCTTGTGAATATCATCATACATTGTCTGAAAATATTTTTTTGATGATGTTTAATATGTATTATTTTGTGATAAAATGTAAATTTGATAATTTAAATATTTAATAAATAATGTAAATAATAGTTATCAAAATTTTATAATCAAATAAATTAGATATGTGGGTTTCTCAAAGTATTTCGGGGTAAGATAGAAATTATTAAATTTTAATTTATTCTTGTTATTATGTTTTTGGTATAAAATCATAATATGGGGTTGAAAAATTAAAATACCATTAACACAAAAATATTTAACACCTTTACCCAATCTTGTGCTGATTTTTTCAATTAATATTGGAGGAAATTCGTGCTGTGGTTTTTGGGTTTTAGTTTGTTTTAACATTCTAGGATTATTTTGGATATTGATGAAAATTAAAAATCAAAATATGGTCCTATTTTTACTCTTATAATTTGTTCTATGGAGAGATAATGTATATGGAAATTTTTTGATGTGAAACTTTTACCATTAATGAATTATATTGAAGAAAAAACACAATAAAATAAGAAAAATGGTATTAGTTCGATTCTCATGTATGGGTTCGAAATATAATCATATGAAGTTAATTTTCAATTAGATAATCAAAATTACATTATCAAAAAAAATTAATGTTGAAATTTTATATATTAATATAAAAAGGTTGATTGGTTCTCTTGGAATGTGAGGAGTTGAAAAGATGTTTTCATGGGTTTCATAGATATTTAATATCCTTTATAATTTCTTCCTTTTTTTGATCATGATGTTGAATAATGGGTTATGATTAATGGCCAGGCTACATATTGTTGTTATATACAATGTATTGAAAATAATTTTCACATAAAACACAAGACCAAAAATCACAAAAACTACCAAATAGTATATGATCGAAATACTTGATGTAATAGCCGCAAACCCACACTCCCAGAATTCAGTGCCTAAAAGGTGATCTTTATATTTTTTGAATTGATACCAAAAACTAGGAAATAATTGTAATTGTAATAAACCTTTAATAACAAAATGAAAACATTGTATAACATACATAAAGAAGGAACTTTTAGGTTTATAGTTATAGATAATTAAGATAAAATCTTACGTGATAATACAAATGACTTCAGGATATAATTTTTCCTACTATACACATCTTTTCTTATTCCTTAATAAAACTTCAATATCTCCCATGAATTTTTTTCACACAAGAATCCTTTCTAGACACATGTATTTTAACATCATTCTTCATAACCTAGTGAAAATTAATCATAAAAATGGTGAGATCAAACACATTATAAGGGTAAAAATAAGTATCAAAAATGAAATTTCATCAACAATCAGAAGATTAGAATAAGGCAATGATAAAATAATCAACATTATTTAGAATTGAATAATAAAATTCATAATCATAAAACCATGGATAATAAATCATAAAATATTTCCTAAATATATGGCATAAAACAAAATTCATATGAGTCAAAAATAATAGGCCATGAAAATAAAAACATTAATCAAAATATACATTATAACATGATTCAAATATAAATAAAAACATTTGGTATCTTGGAACATCATTTTTAAATCACTCTTACAAACACTATGAAAAATAGAATTACATACAAGATAAATTCTAATAACTTATTTTTTTAAACCTATTATAAGATATCTCTATCCATTAACCCAAGACTTTTGAGAGATATATCCGGTTATACACTCATCATGAGACATATTTGGCTCACATTCCATCATAAATAAAGTCTAAGTAACATATCATGAATAACATATTTAAAATATTGTCCTTTTCAACATAACACCATTAAAAAAACCATCATTCTTTTGTATCTTGGTAGAGTAGTGAAAAAGAAATAGGTTTCGTGATGATAATATTAAAATAATAATAAATCATTTTTATAAAGAATATGAATTATTTAATTACTAACTAACCTCTTTGGATCATACGAAACATAAATGGATAATGTTTTTGATGAATATAAATACTATTAAAATATATTTTAGAAATCTGTAGTGAAACACCCCTTCCACATACAAAATCACATTGAAAAACATTAAATTTACAAAGCATTTGGAAATCATTTTCTCTAAAAAGAGCCATGTAAATTTTTAAATGGTGCTTCAATTAGATGAGTGGACATAATGATGAAAAATTATGTTTATTTTGTAATTGATAAACCAAATATTCTATTAATACATTTGGTAAAAAGTATATTGTTTAGAAAATGAAAAGATGGTTCTTTTTAAACATTTTTAGAAAAAGTAAAAAATGGGTAAAAATAAAATAATATATTAGATTATTAATATTAGAAAAACAATTGAATCAATTTTAGAAAACATTGATGTGGGTGAAAATGTTTTTCTGACCAAATGAGTGGAAATATGTTCGACTACTATTTAAAACAATTTATTAACTATTTTTAGTACTAAGTAGAGAAAAATAATACATAAAAATAAAATTATAGAAACCTAATTAAGATAAGAAAAATTAAAAAAATTTATCTAGTTTACATCATAAAATTTATCATTGTAATTTAAATAATAAACAATCCTTATTAAAATTGGATTGAATCATAGGCCCCTGAAAATTTTAGTAACTTCTGAATCTAAAGATTAATACAAATAACAATAAAATTAATCATTAAATATTATAAACACAAGTAGATTAATGATATACCATTTCAATGGATAATTTCATTTACGTCAAAAAATAATATAGGTTTATAATATAAACGTATGCCCTGGAGAATTAAATTTAAGATGAATTACCTTTACTAAATCATATTATTGAATTGAGAAATAATCAGTTGAATGAATATTTGTAACAAATATAAATAAAAAATATATATTAATAAAATGAAAAAATTTCTGTTCTTACATAATATTTACATAATATAGTCGTTGAAGAAGTGATATATCCTAATGAATGGAATTTTGGTTAATAAGCCCTTTACCACTTGTTAACATTCAAGTCAAATCCATTCATATAAAATGTTTATTATTTTAACATAAAATACCACAAATTATGAAGGATTATTGATGTAAAATTTGATCTTTTATGTATAGAACACATAAAAAATAGGTTCATAACTTAAAAATATGCCTTACTAAAGATAAATTGAGTTGAAATCCCTTACAAAGACTCCATAATTCATTTGTATGAACATTAACAGTAGTATAGGTTGAATATATTAATTATTTACATATTTAATAAACTATTAAAGGGTTGTTAATTTATCATCAAACCATTTATCTCATTTATATCCATTAAATATATAATTAGATAATCAGGTATCCCCACACCTAGTACTTTGAGGATGTTCACTCCATAACTATGAAATAAAACGTTTATATTGGAGATGTTAAAAGTGGTCAGTAATACATTATGAAAAGAATAATGACCATGAAATAATTATATTATTTATACATTATGTACAATTTTACAAAAAAAAATGAAATATTTTTATCAATAATGAATTACGTTACATTTATAGAGATGGTAGGTTGTACACACGCATGAGTAACATATTTATTTTATAACAAACATGAAAGAAAGAATGTATGTATTTATTTATCAATAAATTGTTTTTATTATATTTTAAATTTTATGTGGTCAAATTAAATAAACATTTATATGAAATACATGAGATGTGGTGATGAAAAACTATATCTTATCACTTTGTGGTGGTGGTAATCATCATGTACACATGAAAAACAATATCATTTATTAATGTATAGGAATATTACCGAATAAATGATATATTATATTTTTATAATTATAATTATGTAATAAGTATAATATATATATATATAATATATATATATATATATGAAATCTACTATTATAATGAGCCGTTAGAGTTGGGGAAGGAAAATGAATTACATCAATTTGTGAGGTAGTAGTCTGCCATACACAAAAACAATGATTTCATTTCACATTTGATTGAAGAAGGATATTGAATAACGTAATGTAGTAAAAATAATAAAAATATGTATATTTGATATGATTATAGTTTATTTAATAATTCTAGTAAGATTTTTGAAGGATGTAGGAGAAGAAATAAAACAAAATCATTCATTTAAAAGCTATACCACTTATTTGGGAAACTTTTTTTATATAAAATGTAATCCCTCTCAGGATAATATTATTACCAAAATAATAACAGTATGAGATGGGTATATATTGTTAATGGAGATTTTTTTAGTTATTTACTAATCTGGAGTGTCAAAATTTATGATGAAGAGAGGAGACTTAGTTCTCATTATTAAGTGACAGGTGGGACATACTTGTAATTTTCAAAACATTAAAATATTATAAAGAACCATTCATTAAACATTGGTTCTAATTTGGATTAATTTTGAATTAAATATTATATATGATCTAAATAAACCCATCAAATAGTTTTTATAATCATTTTTTTCATTTTAACACTTATTTATTCAGTTTGACCCTCCGTTATCATTTTTATCCTTAACTGTGGTAAAATATTTTTAAAACATGAAGGGTTATAAATTTACTTATTTGGTAAAAATTGTTTTATGAATGGTCCATGTTTTAAAGATTATATGAGTTTCAATTCAAATTGTAATAATTCATTTTTTTGATCATTGAATAAAATCTTATAGAATATATAAGACCATTAATGTCATTTTAATAAGTATTCAAGTATTTTGACTTCAAAATCGTCAAGAAATTTATTTATCCCAAATATAACATCTTTGAACATAAATTATACATTATTATTAACCATACAATTCATGTTGTAAGATATTGTGTTAAAAAAAATATTATATTTGATGTTTTGAAAATTATTTACAATTATTTTTTTCATTGCATCAACAAGAACTGTGTCATCATAGTATAATAATTTAAAAAAATATATAATCTATAAAAACTTTAAATTAATTACCATTATAAAAATAAATTCATTATTATCAACATAGAACATAATAATCATTATTATCTTATCATTATCTCTATGTTAATATATATTAGAAATTTAAAAAGAAAGAGAGATGTATTTGGTTTTTTCTGTAATTAAAATAATTTAAAGGTCATCGTTAGAGATTAAAATAAATAAAATCTCATAAATTATAAATTTAGAGAATAATGGATTCAGTGTACACATAAAATGAGAAAATTTCATGTTTTTTAATGAATATTAATCCTCAGCACATAAATTTTAATCATAATTAACCCATATTACCTTTATTATGGTAAACAATATTTATTACTGGTACCCTTTATATCAACCACATACAAAATGGACATATTTAATAAATATTAAAAACATCATTGAAAAAATTGAATAATTTAAAATTAATTTATTTCCAATATTTTTAATTTTTTTGACCATCCAGAAGTGATGCTTCTAACTATTTATTAAAAAAGGAAAAGACTATAGAGGAGACAGGTGGGGTCAAACAAGTAACCTCACAAAATGAGAAGAATAATGGTTTTTTGTAAAAATACATTTTTATGTAATAACAAGTTTTTTTATCAATATTATGCATAATATTAATTAAATTGACATTAGTTATATTATTTTTAATCAAATAGAAATAATTATATTTCAAAACAATTTTAAAAAATTGTATCTGTAATTACCTAAAATGAAAAGTCATCTTTGAATAAAATCTTCATTTTTCACTATTCACTAAAAACTCCATATTTTTAGAAAAAAGTAGAATGTCACCCTAAGATAATATTTTAATTTTAATTCGATGAATTAAGTTAATCTTGTGGAATTTATTTTACAAATTTGGTATAATGTAATTATGATATTGCCTCACAAGTAATAATAAAAAAATTAATGAAAAAATATTTTGTATGAATAAAATGAATTTAATAAAAAAATTATAGACTATTTCATTATAATTTATAAATAAAATTTTTTGGTAGGAACTAAATAAATTAATATTTAATTATTCATTGACTCTTATTCATATCCACAAATTTAATGACTAGGTTATGGCAGCAGTATAACATTTAATGGTTTGTTTCAGCTATATATTTCATGTCTTATGTACTACCAAATGTGGTTTTATATTAAAATATTATGGTGTTAAATTCCAAATCATTGAATAAATTTCATAAATGAAATTTTATCATGAGTTTTTTAATCACGGGTTTGACATTTGATAATTCCTTTTTGAAAATCCACATCCTAAAAATGGTTAATAAATCTACCTTTTATGTAGAGGAAAATGCAAAAATGAAGCTCTTTTAAATGAACACAACTAGGTTTCATGTACCACCTCGACCCCAGTTACCCAGAGTTGGTGCATTATTTTTATACATTGGCATGATTACAAGGAACCATGTCCCAAAGGACTGATCAGTTTAGTAGTCTTGGAAAATAGATTACATACATGAACGTTACATTAAACATCAGAAAATAAAACATAACGTAAATGATCCATTGAGAATTCCATTAATCCCCACGCATAACCTTGATTATCAATCATAATACACTTCTTGGAATCCTGGGAAAATAAAACCTAAGAAAGGGGTGAGCTCAGATGCTCAGTAAGGGTAAATAATTTAGCAGAAGCTTTAAACTTTTAAGGAAAGTTGTGTGATAAAAAAAACAGCCTTTTTAAACATAAACTTGAACATAATATGGAAAAAATATATCAAACACTACCATATAAACATGCACATGGATATTCTACTAGTCTAATAATCACATGTAATAACTAATTTCATAATGAGGGAATGCCTAATGCCAGATATCATTACCACATAGTCAATGCCTCATGCCAAGACTAAAAATAAATTTTTTTTCAAGGCCTTGTTTCAAGACACTATTTTGTCCAATGAGACCTACCAATGCATCGAGAAGCTATAGCGGGCTCCACCCGTCACTTATTATGTCCAATGCATTCCTCATATGAATAGTTGAAACATAACATAAACATTCATATTAAAACTAGCATACGAAATGTCAATACACTAACCATTAACCATGAATGGTATAAAAATAGAACATCCATATCAAACATATCATAACTCATTCAATACAATATGTAATATTGTATTATAATAAATCATCCTCAATCAAAAATAATATCCAGTCAAGGATGCTGACATAGTTGAAAATGATGAGTATAAATTTTTGAGAGAAATATCATTTTTATAAAATCATTTAAAAGTCACACATTTATAAAGGAAGTAATTTAAAAGTGATTCTTGAATAAAAGTTTCCCATATATCTTTTAAACTTTTTAAATGAATTATCATTTCAAAACATTCATGTCCATATAAATAAATCCTTAAAATCATTTTGAAAACACAGACATTAATTAAAAATATTTAGAAAGATAAATCTTTAAAACATTTAAAATTTTGATCGTGATAAAAAGTAACTTTCAAAAATCCTTAAGTTATTCATTTTGAAATAATTTTTAGAAAAAATGGACATGGATGATAAATATTTCTCAGTAAATACTTACACATAAACAATCTCAGGCCATAATGAGATTGAGGAATTAACCACTACCTTGAACATTCCTTTAGTAGAGCGTATGTTTAAACTCATTTATAAAGATCTTAGTATGTTATTAAATTATACCAGAACCATATTAATATTTATGATATCATACATGATTCATTTATGACTTTATACTACCCATTTAATTATAATTTCCATGTTAAATTAACATTTCGAGTAATAATCGCTTTCATTATCATACGTGTTTAAACTTTTTACTCTTGATTGTATCACTTAGATCAAGATTTAAATACATACATAATATAAAAAATGATTTATAAATAATATATATTTAGAAAATAAATATGTATAATAGGCATATATATGAAATGAAAAACACCGTTTATGGAGACGGTAGTCTGTACGTATGCATAAACGTTGTTTCTGTTTTCATATCGTATTGAATAGAACTAAGTAAACAAGATATATATAAGTATATATATATATATATATCCAGTAGAATTATTATATCATATATTACATAATTATTAGTAATATATATTTTTCTAATCGTCGATGAATGGTGAACGTGGAAATGAATCTCATCACGTCGTGGAGACGGTAATCCGTACGTACGCACGAGCGACAATATAATTTCATTAAAAGTGTGGAATTAGATGTTATATTAAATTTACATAGAAATTAGCATATTATTCTCATTATTTATATACATATTAATCATCATTATATCCATCCAAATAACATAGTGATGAATAACAAATTACACCACGACGTGGAGACGGTAAGTCGTACGCACACACGCATGGTGACATTATCATTCATAAGATGGATTGAATAATGAATATAGTTGTTCCACATTATTAATAACATCACAGTATATATAATATACTAGAGTTTGTATTTTAGAATGGAAAAAACAAAGAAGGAGTAAGTGGAAGAATAAGAGAACTTGAAAGAGGATGGTGAAATCATTACCTCTTTTTCGGGTTCATCCTTTTGATTTCAACAAAAGGTCTCATTATGCTGGATTTATGATCAACATAAGGCCTCTAGGATCAAGTGAGGGAACCTGGGAGGATATTTGGGAAGGGTTTGGCTGAGTCAAATGGCTTTTTAGGTGTGAATTTGAGAGAAGGTGAAGTTCCCTTTTATAAGAGGGGTGAGGGTCACTTTAGGAAAAAGATTAAAGTATTAATTTATTATACCATCGTATTCGGTTTATAATGGTTCCAAATGAATCTATTTCGAGAATTAGGTGGTTGTTGGTAGAAATATTCTCAAACAATAGGTTTTAGAGAAGTTTAGGTTACCATTTTAACCTTATCATTTAGATTTAACTCTTAGTTAAATAGTTTAACTTTTACCGTGTCTTCTTGTATTCTTACACTATATGGTTAATAAACATAATCTAAACTTTCAAGAGAACCTAAAGTGGCTCATTAATGACATATATAATATTATTTAAACCCTTATGAATAACCATAAATTTTTAGGAATATTATATCAACCAATAATATAGTATTTTTTTTTAAATATTAATTTATGTCAATTTTGACACTATTTGGTATTTTGTTTTTGTGAAAGTCATCACAACTTGTTTACTTAGAAAAAGATACATTGAATCATCCCTAACATGTCATAGTTTCCTAGAAAATTCGTGTATGTCATAAAAACTTTGAAAATATATTAATTTTAATATTTATAATACCATTTATTTGATTCTTTCATTTATATGGTAATTACTGCATAATCATTCTGTCATAAATAAAATTAAATATTTAATATCTTAAAATTATAAATAAAATACCATGATGTAGGAAATATTTTTAAATTTCTTATGAGTATTTATAGTCAAATTTATCTTACGTATAACCTTATATTAAAAATGGTTTAGTTAATAAATATTGAATTTTACACTTTTAACTCTTCTTTAAATTAAATAATAATAAATGACCTAATCTAATACAAGCGGACCTAAAGGGTCATATTTTATTCCTAAGGTTGTTTTTGGTGGAATTAAATTTATCCAATAAAATTAGGACATGTGTTAGGGTGATAATAATAGTTTTTTTTACCCTTAATTACCCTATTTACTTTTAACCGCGGTAAATAAATGTAAAAAGTTACTATCCACCAAAAATTATTTTTGTCTTATTGAACCACATTTTACTCCTTTATATTAACCGTGTCTCTCGGATTTTCGAAATTCAACCCACAGAAGTGGTAAACTTATGTTTTATGTGAATTTACAAATTCTCCAAGGAGGTGGGTAAAAGTAGGCGAAAAGTTCAATAAGTTTTTTATATATCTAAAATTATTATAAACCAACTCCAATTATATACATTGAATTTATATAGGTATTATGTATCTATTGTGACCTAAAATATAATTAAATAATATAAATAATTAATTAAATAAAAAGCCGGTTTTAAACAATAACTTAGTGTTTTTCACTATTCATCCAAAATTGAATGTTTTCAGAAAAATACCAAAACATCACCCTAGGCTAATTTTGATATTCCAAATCCAAAAAATTATATCTATTTTACCAAATTCAAAAAATATAAGTTTCATTTATTAATTTATAATTAATCCCCATTGTCAAAACCAAAAGGTGCATTTTTAAGAAATATTAACTATCAAAATATTGACACTTGTTTATGTCCAATTTCAATGTAAAATTACTTACAATGACCCGAATTGGATTAAATGGTAAAAATATAATCTATTTATACTTCCAAACCATTAAAATGTATATTTTAACACTATAAATCACTTTTATTAAAAAATTAGTTTTCAGTTAAAATATAGTATTTTTCAGTATTCGCCCAAATATTAAAGTTATCATAAAAACACCAAAAATTTATTGAAACTAAATTATTATGTTAGGATTATAAATAAGAAGTTTATTTTTTCAAATTGAATATATAAAAGATTAAAATATTGGATTTAAAAAGGGTTCTCCATTAAAAGGCGGTAAAATTGCTTTTTTTGGAAAATACATCTCTTATCAGAAAAAATGTATTTGTTCATACATTATGTCTAAGAAACTAATAATATGGATTCTAAAATTATAAGGATTATATAAAGTTCAAAATTTAGTTAATACTATTCATAACCGCTTTTGAACGGCTAGTTTTGTAAGTCGTGGTGTGCTTGAACTCAGTGTTTTGTGTAGTGTAAGTTATTGAATTACATTGAAAATAACGTACTATGAAATCTTGGGGTGTTACATTCTTCCCTCATTAAATAAATTGCATCATCAAAATTTGAAATTTTTCTTCAAAAATAAATGTTTGAAAATATAAAATACCTTTGTGGGAAAACCCACATCGAAATTGGGTTAATAAAAACTAGTCTTAATAATAGGAAAAGGAAAATGAAAAATTCACAACCAAATTATGATCTTGATTAGGAGAACATTGGTGGAAATTAGAGACACATAATTGGAGGAAAAACATAATTATTTATATGGAGTGATTGAGGTCATCAGTCACAAAAATTTGTAGAATTGATGGCCTCAAAGCCATCAATCTATGATGATTTAAAATATCATCGGTTCAAAAAAACATAAGGTATTAGGATAACACATCTTTAGTTTTAATATTCCTTACCTAAAGTTTAATAATTTATTTCCTCTTAGAATAAGAGAATAAATATATATATATATACATTACAAGTAGAGTTTCATCCTTCAACTAATTCCAACCACAAACTCACCTTTCACTCCAAATTATTTAAAAAAACATTCTATTTACCTAAATCGTATAAGGGTCCATAAATAATGAATTTATAATTCATTTCTCAGACTATTTTAAGAAAAACTAAATTATACAAACCAGTACATCACATAGTCCAGTCGTAGGTGATGCACCTTTTTCCCTCTTTGGTTGCGGGTTTATGTCACACAGCCTTACCGGATACGACTAGTAGTTTCCCGACCTCTAGGTTGTCCTTTTTATAACAATCCAAAAATAACCTTAACAATAGCATAAAATTTCAAACTTAATCCATTCCAAACTTAAGTCTTATCTAAAATACTTATATCCAAACGCTCTGTCCAAAATTTTTAAGGAAGTTGAACATAATGAAGATCTTTTTTCTAGGTAATAACATGTGAACGCCTTTATCATGTATTCTTATAAAACACCACAACATCCTGAATTACCGTAAAAATTTATTTATTATATCCGTGCTCCCTTATTCCTTATAGAATACTGGATATACTCCTTATATCCAAAAAATGTTTTAAACTCCATCAATAATGGAATATACAAATCATTAATCAGTTTCAATGAAGTAAAGAAAATCAAATATAATTAATTCAAATCAACCATCTCTTAATCCAAAATCACTACCTCATTATCAGGACCATATTAAGGATTGCATTTCCTTCAACCATGTATTTTCCAAAAAAGTGTAGATTACTATTAAGTTGCTTTTCTTAGAACCATATAATCTCAAATCCTACATAAAATAGTATTGCAGTACAATCCTTATTTATCTCCATAATTCATATAACCAATATATTGTTGATACAACACTCAAATGAAATAATTCTATATTAACAATATAAGAACACTAGTCATTCCTCTTCACATGAGGTTGTATCATAACCTGATTATTATCCTATAGAATCATTTAAGGTATACTCTGATGACTGAGACATTGATTCGCGTAATGTCACAATGCCTTGCAGATGAGGCATTGTACATTTGAAATTTTTTCTTACCCTTGCAATCACATACTTGGTGTCCTTTTTCTCCACACTTATTACAAGATCCCATTCCCTTAAAGAATTTACCACGGTGTTTCATTTCCACAGTTATCACATATGGGAAAATCCTTATATTCCATCTGCCCTTTATCCTTATTTCTCTCTTCCATCCCTTTCTTCTCTTTCTTCCCATCAAAGACATAGGACTCAGAGTATTCTTTACTTATCTTATTAACACATGATACTATTTCTTGATATGTTTAGAATACATGGTAGACTATTTCCATTCTAAATTTTGGCTTAATACTATGAAAGATATGATCCATCTTAATCTTTGGATCATACGTATTACTGGAGTTCACATTCCTTCTATTGATTTCCATTTCTATACAATGGTATAAAATAAGCCAGTTTATGAATCACAATTCATAATTCCAAACATATAAAATACATAACATAAATTGAACAGTTTATGCATATAATCCATAATCAATTTTTTTTTTCTTTGAGGAGGTATATACTCATAAACCCTTCATAGTGGTTTGTAAAGAAAATGAAAATTATCCTAAGCATATCCCCTGAGAGTGTCGTAACCAAGAGTGCAACAAGGCCTGTTGTCATGCGCCAGTTCCCATTTTAGTCTAGCTCAAAGCTGTGTCTTCGGGTTTTACCCCTATGTACATCGGTGCCAGAGCCGCCTCTACCTTCTCATATCTAGATAGGGATGAATTTCATGGAAAGCTCACAAAATCTCTATATTATCAATATTCTAGGATGTTATTCTATACTAATCATCAAATCCTATCTTAGGGAAATGTGCTCTAATCATATTTTATCTAAATCTAGTTTCCAAGGTTATTTCTAAACTTCCTCGGATACCAACTGTAATGCCCCGGCCCTAGTTACCCTGAGTCGGTGCATTATTTTAATACATTGTCTTGATTACAAGGAATCATGTCTTGAAGGACTGATCAGTTTAGTTGTCTTGGAAAATAGATTACATATATGAATGTTACATTACACATTAGAAAATAAAACACAAAAATAATGATCCATTTAGAATTCAATTGATCCCCAAGAATAACCCTGCTTATCAATAATAATACACTTCTTGTAATCCTAGGAAAATAAATCATAAGAAAGGGGTGATCTCAGATGCTCAGTAAGGGTAATTAATTGTGTGGAAGCTATAAACTTTTAAGGCTTGATGTGTTATAAAAAACAGCCTTTTTAAACATAATCATGAAAAAAATATGGAAAAAATAAATCAAACAATACCATATAAACATGCACATGGATATTCTACTATTCGAATAATCACATGTAATAACTAATTTCATAATGAAGAAATGCCTAACGCCGGACATCGTTACCACATAGTCAAGGACTCTTGCCAAGACTACAAATAAAATTTTTGTCAAGGACTTGTGCCAAGACACTAGTTTGCCTCTTGAGATAGACCGATGCATCGAGGAGTAATAACGGGCTCCACCCGTCACTTACTAAGTCCACTGCATTCCACATATGAATAGTTGAAACATAACAAAAACATTCATATTAAAACTAGTATATGAAATGTCAATACATTAACCAAAAACCATGAATGGTATAAAAATAGAATATCCATAGTCAAACATATCATAAGTCATTCAATACAATATGGAAGATATTAATATAATAAATCATCCTAAATCAAAAATAATATCTAGTAAAAGATGGTGACATAGTTGAAAATGATGAGTAATTTTTTTGAGAGAAATATCCTTTTGGTAAAATCATTTAAAAGTCACAAATTTATAAAGTAATTTAAAAGAGATTTTTGAATCAAAGTGTTCCATACCACTTTGAAACTTTTGAAAAGAATTTTCATTTCAAAACATTCATGTCCATATAAATAAATCCTTAAAATAATTTTGAAAACATAGAAATTAATTAATAATATTTAGAAAAATAAATCTAAAAATTTAAAATTCTGATCTCGATAAATATTACCTTTCAAAAATCCTTAAGGTATTCATTTAAAAATCATTTTTATTAAAAATGGACATGGATGGTAAAAATTCCCCAAAAAATACATACACATAAACAATCTCAGAAAATAATGAGATTGAGGAATTAACACTTACCTTGAACAGTCCTTTAGTCAAGGGTACGTTTAACCTCCTGTATAAAGATAATAGTATGTTATTAAATTATACTAGAACCATCTTAATATTTATGATATCATACATGATTCATTTATGACTTTTTACTACCCATTTAATAATAATTTACATGTTAAATTAACATTTCGGGTAATAATCGCTTTCTTTATCGTACATGTTTTAACTTGTTACTCTTGATTGTATCACATAGATCAAGATTTAAATACATCCAGAATATAAAACATGATTTATATATCATATATATTTAGAAAATAAATATTTATAATAGACATATATATGAAATGAAAAACACAGTTTATGGAGACGATAGACCGTACGTACGGATAAACGCAGTTTCTGTTTTCATATCGTATTGAACAGAACTAACTGAACCAGATATATATAAGTATATATATATATATCCAGTAGAAGTATTATTTCATATATTACATAATTATTAGTAATATATATTTTTATAATCATTGATTAATGGTGGATGTGGAAATGGATCACATCGCGTCGTGGAGACGGTAATTCGTACGTACGCATGAGTGACAATATAATTTCCTTAATGGTGTGGAATTGAATGGTATATTAATTTTACAAAGACATTAGCATGTTATTTTAATTATTTATATAAATATTACTCATCATTATATCCATCCAAATAACATAGTGTTGAATAAAAAATTACACCAAGGCGTGGAGAAGGTAAGCCGTACATACGCACACATGGTGACATTATCATTCATAAGACAGATAGAATAATGAATATAGTTGTTCCATATTTATAATAAAATCACAGTATATATAATATACTATAGTTATTATTTTATAATGGAAAAAACAAAGAACTAGTAAGTGGAAGAATAAAAGAACTTGAAATAGCGTGGTGAAATCATTACCCCTTCTTCGGGTTCTTCCTTTTAATTTGATCAAAAGGGATCCTTAAGTTGGCTTTATGATCAAACTAAGGCCTCTACGATTAATTGAGGGATGTTGGAAGGATATTTGGGCAGGGGTTGGCTGTGCCAACAAGCATTGGAGGTGTGAATTTGAGAGAAGGGGAATTCCCCTTTTATAAGGGGGGTGAAGGTCACATTAGGAAAAGATTAAAGTATTAATTTATTATACAATCATATTTGGTTTATAATGGTTCCAAATGAATCTCTATCGAGCCTTAGGTGGTTATGGGTCGAAATACGCTCAACCAATAGGTTTTAGACAAGTATGAGTTACCATTTTAACTTTATCTTTTAGATTTAACTCTTAGTTAAATAGTTTAACTTTTACCGTGTCTTCTTGTAGTATTACATTATATGGTTAATAAACATACTATAAACATCAAAGAGAACATAAAGTGTCTCAGTAATGACATAAATAATATTATTTATTCTATTTGGATAAACTTTACATTATTAGGAATATTATATCAACCAATAATACAGTATTTGTTTTAAATATTAATTTATGTCAATTTTGACACTATTTGGTATTTTGTTTTTGTGAAAGTCATCACAACTTGATTACATGTAACAAGATACGTTGAATTAACCCTAACATGTCATAGTCACTTAGAAAATTCTTGGATGTCCTAAAAACTAAGACAACCCTTCTTTTTATTACAACTTAAACATGATTTATTACATAAAACTTCACTTGATACAACAAAGAAGATCGAGAGGTTTAGAGTCTTTAGGGATTAGGATCATTACATAAAATCTTAAAAACATGAAATAAAACACCTTTATTTAAAACTTCCTTTACATAACCACTACATTCCCTCGTACTTAGTATTGCATGGGATAACCTGAGGACATGCATACGAAAAGGGTGAGCTATAAAGCCCAGTAAGGGGTACACATGAAATAACATGAGGAGTACAATACATGTTAGACAATAGGCATATCAATAGATCATAATAGAAACATGAACATAAAGTCATGATAAATAATGATAATCATAACATTGAAATGTGGAAACAACACTTAACATGGAATTAGCATGAGCCATGGCTCATTGCACATGGGGCATGAGTAAATCCTCATTGCACATAAAGCACGAGTAAACCCTCGTTGAACTTGAATTAGCATGAGCCAACACTCTTTTCACATGACATATCATGATACTATACTTTACCCAATGCATTGGAGCGCTATAAGGGCGTACCCTTCTTAAACATTTCTTTTCATGCATAAGTGTGCCACATGGATCATAAAACATGGATTCATAAAACATAATCATTTATTCCACGATAAAGGAATGTGGAACTCATACATGAAACTTTATAATCAACAAGTAAATGGGCATAAAGGTGAATTCCCTTGATGGAGAAATGGGCATGGTATTCACTACACAATGAGATTGGCTTAGAAAATCGGTGCGATTTTGGTAGCGTAACTGCGTGACATAAGAATTCATAAAAATGGTTGATGAGAGAGAATGGGGTTCCTCATCATATTTACTGGTAATGTACAGTATGGAGGTAATATAGATACAGTTCCCAACAATTGTAATGGAATTTAGAATCAGGATACAAAGGTATTGCTTGAATGTAAATTAGGAGGGAGAAGTTCCTTTTGGAATTTCGGCATAGTAACGGGTGTACATGGGAGGAATTTAATGAGAGAGAAAGGGGTCTCCCATCATTCAAAAAATAAGAGGGCTGTATGGGGGTGGTTTGAATCCATACCGCAACATTCATAATTGAAATTGAAAGGGCAATACAACTGAAAGAAAATTGACAAAATGGAGGAAGGAAGAAAAAACCCTTACTTGGAAGTGTGCTTTCAAAGGCTAGAGAGAGGCTTGTGAGAGGCTTCTTTGGAGCTTGGGGAACCTTGGGAGGATTCTAGAGAGTTGGGCAGAGGTTGGATGAACTCAAAAGGCTTTGAGTGAGGAGGAAGTGGGAGATTTTGTGGGTTTATATAGGAAAGGTGAAGGAATTATTTATTATTTAGGATTGGGACCCCTTATATTAAATTAATCCAAACCACAAACCATCCCATGGTTTTTCCAATGGTTTTTGGAAAAGGGAAGAGTAAAAAAATATTTTATAAGGCCAAAGTCCTAAATTCTTAAAATATTATGGTTGCTTATGTGGAGGTGAGTCACACTCCCATGGAAATTAATTATAAAAGGAAAGGTGTTGAATAAGTCATGAGGGGTCCGTTAATGCTCTGAAAAGTAAGTCAAACAAAACCAAAATCACATTATTTTAATGTTAAAACATATATTGGCCGAACATAAAGATTATAGTATTTTATTACATCACTATTGGGTCATTATGATGTCATAAAACACATTATATATTTAAATGGTATTTAATTTTTACTCAAAATTTTGAATGTCTCAGAAAAATATGAAAAATTCATAGTTGGGTAATTTCAACATCCTGATACCAAAAATAACATTTATTTTATCTAAATAATTTTCTAAATATGTTAATTTTCACTTTTAAAACAAAAACTGACATTTATCTAAAATTCACAGGTTTGGACAGAAATGGCTTTCAAACCTTAATGAAAATTATAATTGCCTTCATAAAATTATAAGATCATTTATATTTAATAAAAATTAATTTAATAACAATAATAATATTTAATTAAAATATTATTTAATTCAAAAATTCCTTAATTTAAAAAAATAGAATTCTTAGTTAAATAATAACTAAAAACACTATTTGTATTTTAAAAACTATTTACAAGGTATCAATAATGACATGAAATCATATTCATTATTATATACAAAAAAAATGTACATGAACATAGTACTACTTATTTGTTACATAACCCCTTAAAACAGCTGCATAAGACCTATGGTTAAGGTGTGCGATGGTGACAGACTCTTGGTGTGGCTCGGATAGCATCGCTCGAGTGGTAATTTCAATCAACTTCCACTTTTCCCGTAGACGGTCACGTTTGAGCTTGACAAGATGAAGCTCATCTTGGGGTTGGTCAAGGGTGAAGCCCAAAGATGCCACCTCTTTTCCGAGATCCGACAAATGGGCTTCGTATGGGGCAATTCTACTGGATGAGGCCATCGCTTCCTTTGTCTGAGTAAATTTGGATTTATTAAAGACCTATATTTATACAAATCATGTGATCACTGTTCAGCGACTATATTAGCAACTATCAAAATTCTTTTCATAAAACCAAAGAAGATGATATTTTATATAAACATAAAGATACATTTAATTAGATCAATAGGGATTTCAATTAATTAAACTTTGGGTCGTTACAATATCCCTCCCTTAAGAAATTTCACCCCGAAATTTTCATTTTCCCACACTAAAAAAATGTGGGTAACTCAGCATCATCATTTCCTCTGATTCCCAAGTCACTTCTTCAAACAGGTGGTTTCTCCACAACACCGTGACAAGGGGCATTGTTTATTTCGTAGAACTTTTTCTCCATGATCTAAGATCTTCACTGGTTTCTCCTCAAAAGAATGATCATCCTCCAATTGTACCACCTCAGAAGAGAGTACATGTGAAGGGTCTGGTATGTACTTCCTTAAGAGGGATACATGAAAGACATCATGTACTTTGGTCATAGAAGGTGGAAGTGTTAGTCGATAGGTCGCAGCCCCAACATGATCAAGAATCTAGAAGGGGCCGATGTACCTTGGACTTAACTTCCCTCTCTTTCCAAACCTCATGACTTTCTTCCATTGAGATATGCGTAGAAAAACTATGTCTCCAACTTTAAACACAAGTTTTTGCCAACGGTTATCTGCATAACTCTTCTATCGACTCTGAGCTGCCTTGATATGTTGCTGAATGGTTTTCACCTTCTCCACCATTTCCTCAACCATTTCTGGTCCAAGAATCTTACGTTCACCGACCTCATCCCAACATGTCGGTGTTCTGCACCTTTTTCAATACAGGGATTTATATGGTGCCATTTGGATGCTCGAGTGGAAACTATTATTATAAGAGAACTCAACCAGAGGAAGATGTTGATCCCATCCACCTTTAAAGTCCATTGAGCATGCTCTCAACTTGACCTCAAGTGTTTGGATAGTCCGCTCGGATTGGCCATCAGTTTGAGGATGATAGGCCGTACTAAAGTTTAGTTCAGTATTCAAAGCATGTTGAAGACTCTTCCATAACATAGTGGTGAATCTTGGATCTCGGTCAGACACAATAGATAGTGGTACTCGATGCAACCTTACCACTTCCCTGATATATATCTGTTCCAGTTGATCCAAATAAAAATCCTCCCAAATAGCAATGAAGTGTGCAGTCTTTGTAAGAGGATCGTCAACAACCCAGATTGCATTGTTGCCTTTGGATGTCCTTGGAATTCCGGTGACAAAGTCCATGGTGATGTTCTACCATTTCCATTCTGGTATGGGCAATGGTTGCATCATCCCCTGAGACTTCTGCCCCTCTGCCTCCACGTTCTGACACACCAGGCACATTGATGTATATTCAGCGATCTCCTTCTTCATATTATCCCACCAAAAGTTTTCTTGTAGATCTCGGTACATCTTTGTGATCCTTGGGTGAATAGAGAAATTTGAACTATGTGCATCATCGAAAAGTTCCTTCTTCAACACCGGACTTGATGGAACACATAGTCTTTTCCCAAACCGCACAATTCCTTCTTCATTAACATTAAACTCTGAGGATTTCCCCTTTTTGATAGCTTCCACTTTTTCTTGAATTCCAACATCATCCTTTTGAGCATTCTTTAACCTTTCCAAAAGAGACGGTTGATCAATCACTTTTGAAAGGATTGTTGATGTTCCCTTCTCTATGATTCACATGTACATCTTGATCAAGTCTAAGAAGATTGGATCCTTCTCAATTCTCATCACTGATAGAATCGCCGGATCCTTCCTACTTAGGGCATCTTCCACCTTATTCGCTTTCCCAGGGTGGTAATGTATTGAACAGTCATAATCCTTGATGAGCTCTATCCATCTTCTCTGGCGCATATTAAGATCTTTCTGCATGAATATATATTTAAGACTATTGTGGTCAGTATATATCTCACATTTCACTCCATAGAGATAATGCCGCCAGATTTTCAAGGCAAAGATCACAACTGCCAACTCCAGATCATGTGTTGGATAGTTTAGATCATGGATTTTCAACTACCTTGAGCCATAGAATATCACTTTAACAATCTGCATCAGCACACAGCCTAAGCCCTTCTTTGAAGCATCACTGAATACCACACAAATTTCCCCACTTGTGGGTAAAGTGAGCACGAGCGCAGTGATAAGCCTCCTTTTCAACTCCTTGAAGCTTTCTTCGCATTCATCACTCCAAGAAAACTTTACTCCCTTCCGAGTTAGCTTTGTAAGAGGGTTGGACAAATCGTGAGAAATTCCTCACAAATCGTCGATAATATCCATCTAACCCTAAGAAGCTACATATATCTGTTACCGATGTTGGCCTCGGCCAACCCTCAATTGCATTTGTTTTGGAGGGATCAACAGACATCCCATTGAATGTGATGATATGGCCCAATAATGAGACCTCTTTCAACCAGAACTCACACTTACTGTACTTTGCATAGAGCTTCTCCTTGGGAAAAGTCTTTATTACAGTTTTTAAATGCTCCTCATGATCCTCCTTGGTTTTGGAGTATATTAGAATATCATCTATAAAGACTACCAAAAATTTGTCAAGGTAATCTCTAAAGAGTCTATTCATCAATTCCATGAATATTTTTAGAGCATTGGTGAGTCCAAAAGGAATTACTATGAATTCATAGTGCCCGTATCTTGTACGAAAAGCAGTCTTGAGGACATCTTCCTTCATCACCCTTACTTGATAATATCCCGACCGCAAATCCACCTTGGAGAAGTATTGTGCTCCACACAGCTGATCAAATAGGTTATCGATTCTTGGGAGAGGATACTTTTTCTTTATCATTATTTTGTTAAGTTCGCGATTATCGATGCAAAGCCGCATTGACCCATCCTTCTTCTTGATGAAGAGGACTGGTGCACCCCATGGTGAAGCACTTGGGCGTATAAACCCTTTATCCAGACTCTCCTGTAGTTGTTTCTCCAGCTCTTCAAGCTCTACAATAGCCCTTCTATATGGATTCTTTGATATTGGTAGAGTCCTAGGTATAAGTTCAATTGAGAACTCAGCATCTCTTCTTGGAGGAAGACCAGGCAGTTCCTCGGGAAACACTTCAGTAAATTCCCTCACAATAGGCATTTCATCAAGGATGGTTTCTTCCTTGTATTCAATCATCTAAGCTTGATATGCATGCTCATAAGGCAGTAATATCCATGCTTGAGATGATGGATCTAAAGGAGATTCATCTTCTTCCTAACACTTGTAAAGAATCGGGGGTCGATTCTCTATATGGAGTGTGATTTCCCTCTCCCAACAATTTATGTTGGATCTATATAAGGAAAGCCGATCCATGCCAAGAATCGCATCAAATTACACCAGAGGGAGTATGACGAGGTTCGCTGGGAAATTCAATCCATAGATTATAACAGGGGAGGACTTATATTCATTGGATGCAATAATTGCCGCATTTTCTGTAATCACTAAGATCTTCACTTCCATGATTTGTGGTGGTGCGGGGATTGTTCTACTAAACTTTTGAGATATAAAAGAATGCATAGAAACTGAATAAGAATGTACATTCGCTATTCTTGAAGGAATAACTAGCGTACCTGTTACCACTTCGTTGTCGGGGTTCACTTTGGCAGAAGTGATGGAAAAAGCTCTTCCTTGGTGCCTTGGAGGTTGTTGGTCGCCTCTGAAAACCCTTGGATTAGGGAAATTATTTTCAAAAATACCCCGTTATTTTCATTTGTAGCATTGAACAACGCGTTGAGGTTAGAATAGAGTGTTCTTCTCCTCTGTCGCAGCAATGGGTCTTTCTTTCCGATAGTTAACAGCTAGGTTCCCTTCTCTTCCACACCTGAATCATTTTCTCATCCCTTTAAGGCAATTTCTAGGGTGCTTCTTTCCGCACTTTTGGCAAGTGGGGTGTTGGATCTTCTTAGCACCATTGGATTTATCCATTAGACCACCAGCATTGAAGTCCACCTTACGCTTCTTGTCCCCATGATACCCCTATGATTCCCCGATCTCCATTTCGACCATGAGGGCACATCGGAAAATTTCCTCATAGCTGTTGAAGTCACGGATCGCTAATGCTTTCTGAAAGCTAGACATCAGCCCACCAAAGAAGCGGTCAACCTTGAATTCGTGGGTAACGACAAAGATGAAAGCCTATCGTGCAAGACTTGTGATGTTTTCCTCGTACGCTCCAATAGATTCTTCATATTTTTTCTTGAGGGAAAGGAAGTCCCATTCCATCTTAAGCCGGAGGGTGCACAAAAAATATTTATCGAAAAACATATTCTGGAAATCCTTCCATTCCAACGCCTCGATCTCCTCATCAGTCTTCATATTTTTGATCAACATCCACCATTGATCAGCTTCACCCTCCATATGATAAGAATCCAGGAGAACCTTCTCTTGTTCAGAACATTGAAGGATGGAGAAGATCATTTCAATGGAGTTGATCCATTGTTCAGCGATCATGGGATCAGATGATCCAATAAAAGTAGGAGGCCTTTGTCTCATGAAGCTCTCGATAGTAACTTGTTCTTTCTTAGGGGGGGGGGGGATTGAATGTTCCTATTGACCCTTGTTTCTATTCAATGATTGAGTTAGCTGAGAGAGAAGCGTGACAAAGTTCGCGATTCCCACTCCCATTGGACTGGGCATCTCATTAGTACATTCATCACACTGATCTTCACATCGATTGTTAGCCCGAGTCCTCTCATTACCGGCCATTGTATGGAATAAAAGGAATGTTAGGGGTAACACATAAATATTAATCCAAAGAAAAAAGTTGATTACTTATAAATAAAGTTTAATTTCCTTAACTCATGAGTCTATAGGCTTTAATCTAGGCTTTTCATGATCTACTTTCTAACATATATTTGTAGGGGAATTTTTTAATTCCCTTAATAAGGGTTCATACTAAGATTTTGAATTTATAAAAAAATATCCCTAGGGAGTGTCGTAACCAAGAGTACATCAAGGCCCGTTGTCGTGCACCAGTTCTCGTTTGAGTCTAGATCAAAGCGGTGTTTTTGGGTTTTAACCCTAGGATACATCTGTGCCAGAGCCGCCTCTACCTGCTCGTATCCGGATAGGGATGTATTTGTTTGATAAACCACATACTCAGTACTTACCAAAACTTAGGGATGTTTTTATTATACATAGTCTTGTATCTAAGGCTTTACTAGGGTTTCCTAATCCCAAAAATAGCTAAACCTATCCTCTGATACCCACTATGACAACCCTGCTTTTTATTACAACTTAAACATGATTTATTACATAAAAATTCACTTGATACAACAAAGAAGATCGAGAGGTCTAGTGTATTTGGGGCTTAGTATCATTACATAAAAACTTAAAAACATGAAATACAACATCTTTATTGAAAACTTCCTTTACATGACCACTACATTCCCTCATACTTAGCATTTCATGGGATAACCTGAGGACATACATAAGAAAAGGGTGAGCTATAAAGACTAGTAAGGGAACACATGGAATAACATGAGGAGTAAAATACATGTTAGACAATAGGAATATCAATAAAGAATAGTAGAAACATGAACATAAAGGCATGATAAATCATGATAATCATAACATGGAAATGTGGCAATAACACTTAACATGGGATTGGCATGAGCCAAGGCTCATTGCACTTGGAGAATGAGTAAATCCGCATTGCACATAAAGCACGAGTAAACCCTCAATGCACTTGAATTAGCATGAGTAAACACTCATTGAACATGACGTATCATGATACTATTATTTACCCAATGCATTGGAGCGCTATTAGGGCAAACCCTTCTTAAACATTTCATTTCATGCATAAGTGTGCCACATGGATCATAAAACATGGATTCATAAAACATAATCATTTATTCCATGATAAAGAAATATGGAATTCATACATGAAACTTAATAATCAATAATTAAATGTGCATAAAGGTGAATACCCTTGATGGAGAAATGGGCATGGTATTCACTACACAATGGCATTGGCTTAGAAAATCGGTGCGATTTCGGCAGTGTAACGGCATGACAAAAGAATTCATAAAAATGGTTGATGAGAGAGAAAGGGGTTCCACATCATATTTACATGTAATGGAAAGTAAGTAGGTCATATAGATACATGTCCCAACAATTGTAATGGAATTTTTATTCATGATACAAATGTATTTCTTGAATGTAAATTAGGAGTGAGAAGTTCCTTTTGGAATTTCGGCATAGTAACGAGTGTACATGGGAGGCATTTAATGAGAGAGAAAGGGGTTTAAAATCATTCAAAAAATAAGAGGGCATTATGGTGGAGGTGAGAAACCATACACCAACATTCATAATTGAAATTGAAAGGTCAATACAACTTAAAGAAAATTGACAAAAAGGAGAAAGGAATAAAAAACCCTTACTTGGAAGTGTGCTTCCAAAGGCTAGAGAGAGGCTTGTGAGAGGATTATTTGGAGCTTGGGGCACCTTTGGAGGATTATAGAGAGAGTTGGGTAGATTTTGGATTAACTCTGAAGGCTTTTAGTGAGGATGAAGTGGGAGCTTGGGAGGGTTTATATAGGAAAGGTGATGGAATTCTTTATTATTTAGGTTTGGGACACCTTATTTTAAATTAATCCAAACCACAAACCATCATATGGTTTTTGCCCATGGTTTTTGGAAAAGGGAAGATGAAAAAAATATTTTATAAGGCCAAAGTCCTAACCTTTTAAAATATTAGGGTTTCTTATGTGGAGGTGTGTCACACTCCCATGGAAATTATTTTAAAAAGGCAAGGTGTTGAATAAGTCTTGAGGGGTCCATTAAAGCTTTTAAAAGTAAGTCAAACAAACCAAAAATCACATTATTTTAATTTTAAAACAGATATTTTCCGAACATAAAGATTATAGTATTTTATTACATCACTATTGGGTCATTATGATGTCATAAAACACATTATATATTTAAACGATATTTAATTTTTACTCAAATATTTGACTGTCTCAGAAAATTATGAAAAATTCATCGTTGGATAATTTCGACATCCTGATTCCAAAAATAACATTTATTTTATCTAAATAAGTTTATAAATATGCTAATTTTCACTTTTAACATAAAAACCGACATTTATCAAAAATTCACAGGTTTGGACAGAAATGGCTTTCAAACATTAATAAAAATTATAATTACATTAATAAAATTATAAGATCATTTCTATTTAATAAAAATTAATTTAATAATAATAATAATATTTTATTAAAATATTATTTAATTCAAAAATTACTTATTTTAATAAAATAGAATTTTTATTTAAATAATAACTAAAAACACTATTGGTACTTTAAAAACTATTTACAATGTATCAATAATGACAAGAAATCATATTCATTATTATATTAAAAAAATAATGTACATGAACATAATAGTACTTATTTTTTACATAACCCCTTAAAAAAGCTTCATAAGACCTAAGGGTAAGGTTTGCGATGGTGACAAACTCTTGGGGTGGCTCGGATAGCATCGCACGAGTGGTAATTTCAATCAACTTCCACTTCTCCCATAGACGGTCACGTTCGAGCTTGACAAGATGAAGCTCAGCTTGGGCTTGGTCAAGGGCGAAGCCCAAAGACGCCACCTCTTTTCCGAGCTCTAACAAATGGGCTTCGTATAGGGAAATTCTACTGGATGAGGCCATCGCTTCCTTTGTCTGAGTAAAGTTGGATTTATTAAAGCCCTATATTTATACTAATCATGTGATCACTATTCAACAACTATATTAGCAACGATCAAAATTCTTATCATAAAACCAAAGAAGTTGACATTTTATATAAACATAAAGAGACATTTAATTATATCAAGAGGGATTTCAATTAATTAAACTTTAGGTCGTTACAAAAACTTTGAAATTCTATTTATTTAATATTTATAATACCATTTATTTGATTCTTTCATTAATAAGGTAATTACTGCATCATCATTGGGTCATAAATAAATTTAAATATTTAATGTCTAAAAATTATAAATAAAATACCATGATGTAGGAAATATTTTTATATTTATAATGAGTATTTATAGTCGAATTTATCTTATGTATAACCATATATCAAAAATGGTTTAGTTAATAAACATTGAATTTAACACTTTTAACTCTTCTTTAAATTAAATAATAATAAATGTCCTACTCTAATATAGGTGGACCTAAACGGTCATATTTTATTTCTAAGGTTCTTTTTGGTCAAGTTACATTTATCCAAAAAAATAGGACATGTGTTAGGGTAATAATAATATCATTTTTAGCCTTAATTACCCTATTTACTTTTAACTGTGGTAAATAAAAGTTAAAAGTTACTATTCATCAAAATTTATTTTTATCTTATTGAACCACATTTTACTCCTTGATATTTACTGTGTCTCTCGGATTTTCGAAATTCAACTCACAGAAGCGGTAAAATTAATTTTTATATTAATTTGCAAATTTTTCTAGGAGGTGGGTAAAAGACAGTGAAAAGTTAAATAAAATTTTTATATATCTAAAATTATTATAAACTGACTCTAATTATTTACATTGATTTTATATTGGTATTATGTATCTATTTTGACCAAAAATAAAATTAATTAAAATAAATAATTATTTAAATAAAAATCCATATTTAAACAATAACTCAGTGTTTTTCACTATTCATCAAAAAATGAATGTTTTCAGAAAAATACCAAAAATTAACCCTAGGCTAATTTTGATATTATGAATCCAAAAATTATTACTATTTTACCAAATTCAAAACATAGAAGTTTCATTTATTAATTTAAAATTAATTCTCGTTGTCAAAACCAAAAGACATCTTTTTAAGAAATAATAACTATCAAAAGATTGTCACTTGTTTATATCCAATTTCAATGTAAAATTACGTAAAATGACCAGAATTAGATTAAATGGTAAAAATATAATCTATTTATACTTCCAAACCATTAAAGTGTATATTTTAACACTATAAGTTCTTTTTATTTAAAAAGTTGTTCTCAGTTAAAATATAATATTTTCACTATTCGCTCAAATATGAAAGTTATTAGAAAAACACCAAGAATTTATTAAAACTAAATTATTATGTCCTGATTCTAAAGAAGAAGTTTATTTTTTCATATTTAATATATAAAAGTTTCAAATATTGGATTTAAAAAGGGTCCACCATTGAAAGGCTGTAAAATTTCATTTTTTGAAAAATAATTCTTTTATCTGAAAAACTATATTTGTACATACATTATGTCTAAGAAACTAATAATATGGATTCTAAAATTATAAAGAATGTATAATGTTCAAAATTACATTAATAATATTCATAACCGCTTTTGAACGGCCAGTTTGGTAAGTCGTGGTGTGCTTGAACTCAGTGTTGTGTGTAGTGCAAGTTATTGAATTACGTTAAATAAATAACGTACTATGAAATCTTGGGGTGTTACATTTCCAAAATATGTAATCATTATTGGGAAGTGATAATATTAATTTGATGGTAAAATGTAATTTCCATAATGATTTTGGGTGAAAGATAATATTGATCTCAAGAAATTGAATGATAGTGAGAAAGTTAATGGATAAAAAACCATAAACTAATGAGGTCTGAAAAAGGTAATAAATTCAGCCTAAATTAGGGTAATAAGATAAAGTTTTTTCTTAGGATCATTTTTTTAGAGTTCAGTAAAAAATTTAACATCTTGAATAAGAATATAATAAAATATACTTACATTATTTTTGTCGAATACATAAATTGAATCTCATTATTTGGTTTCATGTTTCAATCGGTTTCCACCATTTTACTATTTTTTACTCCAAATTATGATTAGTAATATTTAATTTCAGAAGCAATAAAATTTTGTTCGTATTCATAATAAGTTATATAGAATTATTAAAAACAAATCTTATTGTCTTTATAACCACCATAATAGTTATAACATGATTAGATAATACAAAAATGAGTTAACTGTAATATAATGAAATAATATATATAACTAATAATTTTACATAATAACACTAAATAGTGAACATAGATCATTTTTATAAATAAATACCCTACATCCCAATTAACATGAATAAACTCATCATTAAATTATTTTTTAACCATAATGGTTATATCATGACCTTTGGATTACATCCCAATAAATTTAATGTAATTCCTCACAAATAATCCCTAATTCTAAATCGAAGGATACACATAAGGGTTACATACACCAAAACCTGACGGAATACCTCCTAAAATATAATTAATCGCAATATCATACCTTTACTGAAAAACTAAATAGGGATTTTTATGAATTTGAACATATGAAAAACCATAAACATACCAAACCACGATGGTACCAATAAATCATAAGTTAAAGTTAAATGAAAACATCCTAGTATCCATAGTTATCTAATCCCTACTCTAATACCAACTATAATAGCACTATAAAATCACTCAATGAATTCAGTGCCTAAAATATAATCTTTACATTTACGATTTTGATACTCATAAATGTGACCAAATTTGAACCATAAAAGACATTCAAATCAAAAGGTAAATTTTGGATCACTTTTAACCATATGATCCATTTAAGAGTAATATTTTAGTGAATTCGGACAAGCTCTAACATGAAAATTCCCATATCCTTGTGTGATCAAGTTTTACACTATAGCCAAATATTCTTATTTCTCGATATGTATAATACACCTTAATTAAAATTGAATACACATAATCCATTATAGATAAAAACACTTTAACATCATTCTTCATAACTCAAGGAAAAGTACAGATAAGAATGGTAATATCAAAATATTTGTAATGGAAAACATAAGAGTTGAAAAATAAATATGATTAGTGAAGATATTATGAGCACAATGTTATGATTAAATAATAAAAGTTCATGAATATAACAATATTTAATTTATAACCCTCAAAACATGTATCATAAATCATGAATCATGGAATAAATCATTAACCTAATACAAAAGTCATATAATTCATCAACCATGATCCATGTGAAAACAATCATTCAAAATAGAATACATTATAATACAATATAAGAAGAAAAAAACTATTCTGTAAAATTATACGATAATTTTCATATAGCTCTTACAATTAATTTTACAAATGGAATAACATTTTTGATAAATTAAAATAATATTTTAGGGAAAAAATATAGTAGGTTTTCTCTGTCTATTTACCCTATACATTGGAGAGTTATATTGGGATCACTTAGTATGTTGATAAATATCAGAATCACCTATCATCATTAATAATATCCTAGTACTATTCCATGGAAAAATCATTTATAATCTTGAACTATTCAAAATAAAACCCTTTAAAACAAATAGTATTACTTTATAGAATGGTTAACCATTTTAAAGATATTTTTTTCCATGCAAATATATTTGAAATAATAATTATCCATAAATATAAGAAATAGGTTTATTATCATTATAACATATCCCTATTGGAGTATAAGTATCATATGGGGTTGAATTTGTTGATGAAAAGAAATATGATTAAGCAATCATTACAAACATTATTGAGGAAAATTCGCTTTCCACATTGAAAATAACTTTAAAAAACTAAAATTTCTAGAACATTAGGTTTTTTAATTTAAAATAACCATAAAAACATGTAAGTTAAGCTTCAAAAATCAAGAGGTATTTTCAGTGGGAAATTATGTTCATGTCGTAATCGATAAATCATAAATTCTATTCAACCCATTAATAAGTGTTTCCTTGTTTTTGAAATGATAAGTTGATTATATTTAAACGATTTTTTAAAAATATAGACATAGGTAAAAATGAATTTATTAAGTCCCTAATGAATATCCAAAAACATCATTGAAAATATTTATGAAAACATTTAAATGTATAGAAAATATTTTTCTACCGAGAGTGGAGAAATAAGGTCGGCATTTCTTAAAAATGTTTTCCAAACCATTGTGATATTCAAGGAGAACCAAATAAAACATTGCCAAAAAAATTTCTAGAAATTTACAATGAAAAAAATGAAATGGTTTTATCGAATAAGGAATATATAATTTATCTATGTAATTTCAATCATAAACAACTTGATTAAATTGGTATTGAAACATAAACTTCTTTTCAATAATATAACTTTAGAATCATAAGGTCCATGAAAGAATAAAATAAAATGAAACAAAAAATATCAAGAATATAAGTATAATCTTGATACAGAATCCCAGAGGGATAGTATATATATATATGTCATAAATAAAGATAGATTTATAATAGAAACCTATGTCATAAAGAAAGAAACTTTTATATGAATAACCATTACACAGGTCGTATCATTCAATTGAGAATTATTAAATGGATAAATTATGTGTACCAAATTTAAATCCACAAAACAATTCGAAATAAAACATAACAAAATTAATTTCAAACATATTCTTGACATTATATAATCAATAAATAAGTGATATATCATAATAAATAGAAATTGATTAAATAAACTCCTTTCCACTTGGAAGCATTCAAGTAAAATCCCATTGGATAAATAATATGTACTATAATTTAAAACAACATGAATTATGAAAGACCGTTTATATAAAATTTGAAAAATTAATTATATACACCATATAAAAGAAATTATTTTCCTAGCATTAATACAAGCCTCAATAAAATATTGAGACGAAATCCATATTTCGAGTACATAATTACTATTTATATCATATAACACCTATAAAATAATCTTATATAAATTATTTACTATTTTAACAACCTTTTATAGGTTTATTAATTTATCATTAATCTTGCAGTTGGGGTGGCAGCTGAGTGGTATTCCCTATAATCTTGCTTCCAAAATATTGGGTTTGAATCCTAGAAATCCCCATGGAGTATTTCCAACCTAGCTATTGATGCAGACATGAAATAGTAACATTGTGATAGTGACTTAATTCGGACATGATGGGATCAAAATTGATGATATATGCATGATTCTACAATGGGCCTTTGGGCCATATTCATGGGATACTTGGCCTTGGGCCTAAAATCTATGTAATGGGTCTCCCCCTTCCAAGATAGAGAGATATATATATATATTATTTCATGATAAAAATGGTTTTTTACTCAATTTTCTAAAAAAAATTATCATTAAACCATTAATTTAATTTATTTTCGTGAAATATTTAATTACATAATTAGTTATGTCCACATAAGGGGTTTTAGGGACGTTTATCTCATAATTTCAAAAATCATTTGATACACTGAACATGGTAAAATATGTCATTATTTCATTATATCTAGAATGATATTAATAATGAAAATATTAATAATTATTATATATCAATTATTATTTTAAAACCAACCATTAATGTTTGTTAGAAAAATTGAATTATGTTACAATAATGGAGATGGTAGGTCGTACATACACATTAGTAAGATTTTCATTTCATAACAAACATAGGGAAAATAAAATATGTTTTATTTTATGATTAAGTAATAATTATTTATTATAAATATGATATTATATCTTTAAATACAAAACATTATACATGCAATGTGATGTGGTGATGAAAAACGAATCTCACCACTTCATGGAGGTAGTAATCCACACACACTCTCAAACAACGTTATCATTATTAAATCGTTAAAAAGGTGATAAAATAAATGATATATTATCATTAAATAATGATAATTATGTTGTGAGTGTCATATATATAAATTAATTCAACCATAATAACTAATCATGATAGGTACTGATGGAGAACAAATTAAATCGGTAAGTGAGCCGGTAGCCCAGCTTACACAAAAATGATGGTTTCATTAACCATTTGGTAGAAGAAGGAGATGGATTATCATTAATAAATTAAAAAAAATAAGTTCTTAATATGTGGGAGACACTAATGATATTATATCACAATGTTTGTCATTTTTTTCAAGGAGGTAGAAGGGGAATTGAGAATAAAACATTTTTTAATGATCTATGCATCTTCTTCGAAAGAATTCCTTTTCATTAAACCACAATCCCTGTATGGTTAATATTTTTCTTAAAATAATACCTGATGGATGTGGGGAGGGAGGTTTGTAAGATATTTGAATAGGTATTGTTTGAGAAAGACTTATCAAAATTTGTGACGAAGAGATTATAGGAGGTTCCATTTAATAAGTGAGGGGAGGGTCACTCTTGTAATTTTCCAAACATTCAAATATTATCATGTTTAATTCATTCCAAAGTGGTTCCAAATTGAATTAATTTTTAATTCAAGATGTCACAAGATCTAACTAAACTAAATAAATAGTGTTTAAAAAGTGTTTATGTCATTGAAAACCTTATATAATTTATTTAACCCCCATTAACCATTTTCATCCGTAACTGTGGTAACACATTTTTCAGTCTTTAAGGTTTATACATTTACATATATGGCCTAAATTGGTTCATAAATTTTACATTAATGACATTTTAGAACATTTTCGATTCAACTTTTCTCCTTTCAATACTTTTTAATTTTTAATCATGTTATAAAATATTATATAAAAAATATAAATAATGCTATTTTTGAGAACTATTAACATATTTTGAATATAAAAAATAAATACAAGAATTTATTTAGAATATATATTATTTAACATTAAATTAAACATTATTTAACTATAAAAATTATGTCACACCATAAGTCATCCAAAAAATATTAAATTTGATGTCTTTAACATTATTTATTTCTAGATTTCCATTTCTTGCACAAGAATTGTGTCAGTGTTGTATAATAATTTAAGGTAAATATATAATAAGTGTATATTATTAATACATTACCATAATAAAACAAATTTCAGTATTCCTAAAATGATATTTAATATTCATTCAAAACATAATTTTATCACATATGTGAACATATAAGAGAAATCTAAAATAAAGAGAGTGGAATTTGGCATTTTCATTAATAAAAATATCATAAGGGTCAAAATAAATGCTAAAAAGAAACAAACAGTCATATTTTGTATGAATTAACTCTTATCATATATGTTTCCTATATAATTATCCCATTTTACCTTAACTATGGTAAACATATTTAATATGAATAGTATTAATATTGAAAAAAGAAACCAATGTACAATATTTAAACATCCATATTATAAAACTTAAATTAATTTTATCATATTTTATTCCCTATAAATTTCAGAAATAAATTTAAATACAGTTCCACAAAATATGATGAAAATAATGTCTCTCGGAAAATGTTTTTTATGTATAAAAATGTTTTTATATCATTATAATTTTGATTCCAATGAGATTAATTGAATTATGCATTATAAAATTTAAATAACTAAATTTTATAACTAGTTACAAAACAAATGGGGATTTTTAATTACATAAAATAAAAACATAGTTTTCAATAAAATGGGTATTTTTCACTGTTCACTAAAAAATCAATTTGTGTAGACAAAATCTAAAAATTCATCCAAAGATAAATTCGACAATATGATTTCAAAATTTTTGTTAAATTTTCAAGAAAATTTATAATACTTGATGAATTTAATTCTAATATTCACTAACAGAAAGTAATTAAAAATTGTTTTGAGGAAAAATTATTTTTTAATCACAAGATTTCTTTAATAAAAACCGAGTTCATATTTTTTAGGAATTAATCGATGAATTTTTATTTTATAGGAAATTTATAAAAATATTTCATTATTATATTACTCCTATTCATATCCACCAATTCAATGGTCATGTTATATAGCGACCCTGACTCCAGTAACTTGGATCTGGTGTAATCATTAATAAATTGGAAAATATAAAAAGGGAAAATCCCAAAATACCAATCAGTTTAGCAGTTTTGGAGAAATATATACATACATGAAACCTATTTTTTGGGAATATAAAATAACACATAAAACATAAGAAATGAAATTGATATGCTTCTCTAAAATCTCATTCGAAGAATTCTTATACCTATCCTAGGGAATGGATGAAAACAAGTACGTTTTGAAATGATTTGTAGTAGTTAAGTAGAGTGGAATCCATCAAGAATAAATAAGCATAATCAACGTAGAAATGTAAATATCTGAAAAAACATTCCTTTTAAATAACATGGCATTCATGATCAGATAAGGAATAACCAATATGGAAAGGTAAATAACTGAAAACACATTCCCTTTAACTCATAAAATTAGAATGAATTGCATCCAAATATAATATGATAGTGAAAATATCATGGATAATAATAACTCAAATCATGATTATGGGAACAAATAATTATTGTTTGTCTTGATCTCATGCATCATGATACCTCTAACATCATAGCATTTTCCAAGAAGGTTTTAATATACATGTAGAAAAATGTTTAATTTGGCCAATTGATTTATATCATGGGACATGATAATGCATTAAAGGTATATAAAATTATGGGCCCACCCACTACTCTATTTCTAAATCATTCCTCATATATTAAATAATCAATTTATTCATTAATAATGTGACTTATAATCAAATATCAAAATTGAGTAAAGAAAAAAGATTTATAAATATTTTCCCAGAAAAATAAATATATTTCAAAATAGAAAACTATATGATGAAATGATATTATTTTAAGAAATAAACATATCCATGATAAATAATAAGTATATTTATGGAGAAATTGAATGCCCAATTTTCACAAGAAATTAGATAATTCAATGGAAAGTCAATTACAATAGAAATGATTCATAGAACTGAATTTCAATAATAACCTTGTTCAAAATAATGATAAACCATCTAGATTATGAATAAGGATGGTATAAATAAAACATATCTATAAAGTATTATACGTAAAATAAAGGGTTGATGTTTCTCAGGAATATAAATACCCTAAAAATACATTTAAACTCATTCCAGAGTATAATATTTTTTCTATTTTGAAAATTTTCTATTAAGAATAAATCTATAAAAAATATATTAAAAAATTTCCATTGACATTAAATAATTAATATTATAAATTATGTTTTAAAAGATGGAATTTTCATTATGGCTAGAAATTTCATACATGGATGGTATGTTAAAATAATGATTCAATTCACTTTTTTGGTAAATGACAAACAAGCCTTTTTTTTAAATTACATGCATAATATTTTAAAAAAAATTTAGAAGTAAAAACATGTCAAAATGGATTTAATAAATAATTAAAAAAATCAATAAAAACATTTTTTAAACGTTTTTAAAAAATATGGGTTCAGAAGAAAAAGGAGGTCAGACCTAACAGATAAATGAAGTCAGATTTTATTAAAAAATATTCTCAAACATTTTAAGTACCAAAGACTGGAAAATGGAAATATTACATGAAAGAAATTCATGAACAGACATAGTAGGTTAAAATTAAAGGGTTTATTAAATAATTATCATATAATTTCATTTAATGGAAATTCATGTATACAAAATCATTATTGAAATGAGATTCTGAAATAAACCCCAGAAAAGATCAAAACATTGATGTAAGAATTAATAAATAAATATATTATTTCTATCAATTGTAATTGAACATAAAAATAAATGATATACGAAATAATATAAACAGAGTTTATTAAATATATAGTCTTAGAGAATTAATGACAACAGATTGTAATATAAACTAATAAAACAAACTTGTGTTATGAAATTCATTAGGAATTTGTCACTTTTATATAAAATCCACATGTATGAAATAATTTAAATTTAAATTTAAGATACCATGAATTATTAAATAATAATTATATTACATGTCAAAAGTGAATTGTATACACCATATAAAAAAATTTAGTGCATAACATCACAATATTCCTCAATAAAGGGAAATTGAGACGAAGTCCATTACCTCACACTTCCTTTTTGTTGAATTTTTTTAACTTCACATATAGTGTTTTTAAACAATTTATTAAATTATAAAAAACCATATTAATATTTATAATAACAAATATGATCATTTAATAACATCTTATCACTCATTCGTTAATAATCATTCATTATTTTCATTCTCCCCGGTGTCAATTTCCCTGATTTCTCATTTGTTCTTTGCCATGAATGGTTTTTTATTTTCAAATTTATATATATATATAATAAATAGAATAATAAACATGAAATAATAATTATTATTATAAATAAGATATACCTTTATGACCAATCATGTAATATGGTTTTGAAAAATATTGTATGTTACAATAATGAAGACGGTAGCTCATACGTACGCATGGGTAACGTTTTTGTTTTTCATTCATCATTACAGAAATGAGGTTGGTAATAATATAAATTTCAATAATTATCATAATATCATAAATAACATATTAATTTTTTTAATATTCTTAAATATATCATCAATGTGGCTTGGTGATGAAAAAATAGTAATAACGCTTTGTAAAGGTTGTAGTCCACACGTACATGATCGATGTTATCTTAATTATGTGAGTGAAGAGGTATGAAGTAAAATTATATTTTTTCATTAAATAATAATAAATACTTAATTAATATCATAATTATATCATGTATATCACATATATTTATTAACAGTATTCTTGTCACCATTAATGTAAAGCATTACTGAAAAATGATTCACATCGTTTCATGACATGGTAGTCTAATATACACACGAGCAACATTATCCTATACCTTTCTTAATAGAATTTAATATATATATATGATAAAATAACTCCATAGGTATAATTATATTATAAATTTAATATATAAATTTATACCCTTCACCATACCCAACATTGAGAGGCGCTAATGGATAAAATAATGACATCGGTTTGTGAGGCTTTGGTCCACTGTATAAATGAATGATTATCAGTTAAACCACTATTTGGAATTGGTTATGGTTGTAGGTAATGAAATTAAGAAAAAACCTATCTCTATATATGTAATATGTTATCGATATTATATCAACATGGTTTAATAATAATTGAAGGAGGTGTAGGAATAAATAAAAAATTCTTGTTGAAGAAATTTTGACACCCCTTTCTATATCAATGAGCATGAAAAGATTATAAAGATCACATTGGGAATGATATGGTACCAACGATCCTTAAGGAGTACCAAGGGACCTCTCCAAATAAAACCACACACATAAACACAAGCTTGTTACATGGCCCACACAACTACCCTATGAAGAAAAAAAATAAAAAGACACCTTTGCACCATGGACCTGCGTGAGGACCTACATTGAAGACCTATATAGAAAACCTCATTCACCTAGGGTCCTATATTTCACTATAAGTATGACTCCTGGGAACTATGATTGAAAAATTGAATTTTTTTTGGAATAACCCCACTATTCTTATTGAGAAACACATTCACCCAGGTACCCCCAAAATTTCTCTATAAGCTCTCCAAAATCCAAGAGAAGACAAAATATAAGATTATATACAAGAAAAAAAAATCCCTTTATGGTATAAAATGTAAGACACTTGTTTGAGGATCTTTCATCCAAAAAAGGAAGTCACATGCACGAGTCCCCTTCCATAACCATGTAACTTCGCAAAACCCATCCTAGGACTCCAGATGAGACCCATGGTGCTTAGGCCAAGGCCTTACCCATGTATGTTTCCCATGGTGATCTATTTTAGGAGTAATATCCTACTATTTTTGGCCTATTACCCTAGTGTAAGTCACTTTTAGTTCCTCCTAGGCCATGTGCGGCACACCTGGACCCGACACATACTTTGAAGACCTATGGGAGTCACCTTTTAGGCATTCTTAAAAGATTTCTTTGATAGATCTTCCACCATTCCTTTAGATATGTTGTATTAAAGGGACTAAGTTGAAACCTCCACCATGACCTCCAAACATACACAACCCTAGGAAAAGGAACACCTGTGTGTATCCCTTTGGAATTTTTATTTCTATGATCAGAGGTTTCTCACACTTGTCATACCAAATGGTTATGATATTCAAGGTATATATGGATTTTTGTACCTACAATCACAAGGAACCTGACCCCCGGGACAATTTTAGTGAGTTCCTAGTCTCGAATACTCGGGTAAAGACCTTGTCTTCTCCTTCTGAACTTTGAGAACCAAATCCTCTAGTTCTAGGTAGGGAAGAAAAATATTAAGTTTTTTTGCATTCAACATGGAGAACCTTATCCTTTGTTTTTGAACCCATTTTAGGGACTCCCTCATGGAGTAAGCCCCTACCCTTTCATTAAAGAGGTTTCAGTCATGATTCTCTCCACCACCTTCCATCCCCTAATAGTCCTGAATCATTAACCATTACTCTTTACTCACCCTAGACTCATTTCAGGGTAATGTGAAGAAAGGGAAGTGTCGTATCCTCAAACTCTTTCACCATATCCCTGAATTATTATTTCTGAGGAAGATGGGGAATAAGAGATGAGTTTCCTTAATTCATCCTCTATCTCCCTCTGGGATTTTTCAATATGTCCTCCAATGGAATAATGTATATTTTTTTGGGTTTCTGTATCTTCAACATCATCTTGATTCCCACACCGAGCCTAAATCACGTGGTCTTGGAGATTAACTGTAATAATGATTTTCTCATGATCTGGGAGACTCGTTGAACTATGAGAACTTTTAATCCTTCTATAATCATGATACATCGGAATCCCACATAGGACCCGAGATTAATGGTCATCCTCCACAGGAATAAGCTCCAATCAAAACTTCCTTAATTCAGGCATCCTACATGGGAGTAATCCCTAATGTAAACACTCATTTCACTATGATTTGAGATATTTCTCATGTTAATTTTTGTGGGGAATCCTATTTGTAATTAATCCACAATATAATCCTCTCAAAGGGACATAATCCCCTATGAGATTAACTGAAATATGTGGGCTTCTATTCTCATCCAAATGGGTTACCTATGAAGCCTCTATGAGGTCCAAATACAACACCCCAAATCAAGACCATTCTCTCCAGGATATATTCCCTATATGTTCTAATTAAATATGGAAATTCATATCCCTTCCAGGTTCCATGGGTAGCTTTGGCATAGGTCTGACACCAAACCATGACTACGAACCTTCCAACTAGATTCCCTTGCCACATGATGCAAAAGTGTACGGTAATGTTCTTTTCACATGAACATAAATGGTATGATGTTCCCTATTAAGAGACACATAACTAAATGGTTTATGATCCCTTTCATGAAGATACATCGGAATCCCACCATATTGGTTAGTTCTAAACATCAAAACAAATCTCATCTCCCAGGATGATGATAAACTCCAATATAACCTCAGTCTCCCTAGATGAAAATAACCTGAAAAATTCCCTATGATGTGGCTATAAAACTAGTATCATTATATTCACGAACAAAGAATCGATAATATATATATAAGAGGATACCATTTATGGAGAACCTCAGATAAATAATAATATCTCTATCATTGATGAACCTTGGATACATATTGATGATTCTATATTCCACACATGCTAATAATTAGTTGTTAAATTTAAGTTAATATAGATCATACTTAGGATTTAATATAGGATTCACGAATATGTCTTCAATATATAAGAGATTCCCATGTAGGAAATAATTACCCCCAAATGGGTTCAATGAGCTTGACCTCCCTTCCTCCTGACCAATGTGAGTTCTAAATTTTTTTTAGCTAAACATCCCTTCAAGTGCCTACCTTTGGAATGTATGTCCCCTTAGACACCGATCCATTTGATGTTTCCGGTTTCATAGAAAAACCTGCTAGAAACCATTTGTAAATGAGATTCCCACCCCAAACCCATTATTTTGAGGGAAATAAAAATGGGGAACCCTACATGAATCCTTAACCAACATGATTGTATCACCCATTTGGAAGTTTCATTTTCAATTGATAAACTAAATATTGAAAAGACAATCAATCATGCATGTGTTCCTTCCAATTATATGATACATTAACAACGTTTCTTATTGGTTTTTTTCAAATATACAGGAAACTACTCTCATAACTCTAGTCAACTGAATGGCATCATTCATGAGTTTACCGATGAACTCGTTGTATACTGCTCCGGCAGGGACTTCATCCACAAAAAGGACAAAATGGCCAACCTAGTCTATTCAATGATGGGTCTCTAACTCACTGGTCCATGAGTACCATCATGTAAGTATTATCTTGTCCATGGAGGACATCAAATATCACCCCTATCTCAACCGACACCACTGACCATCTGGTCAACGATGACTGGTGGTCTTGGAGAAAACAGTGATGACTTCCATCTTCATCCATTTATAAAGCCTATCCCCAGGATGTGACAACCAGTACCCCCTAATATCTCAGGGAGGTGGATTAATAGGCAACATATTGGCTCACCTAGAAGATGAATGAGTCTTTTTAAAGTTGCAATACCAAAAATATCGGTCGCTAATGCTGCATGTATGTAACCCGTCAACATGATGAGAGTGCCATCCTGGGCCGACTAGGCAAGGTCTTTCAGACCCAGGAATGCAGGACGACCTTCCTGGGAAGGAAACTAGAAACCAGGGATAAAGGTTACACCATATACCCATCCTAATAATCCCACCAATACAATTTGGTGGAAAATTCTGAACAAGAATATACACTCATCCACCTTTATTTAGCCATCAAACTCGTCTGGAGGCACCCACTGCATCCGGCCTTCAAATCTTATAGAATACCATGAGTAGGAACATACCACTAACTAAATCGACTCTGATTTATAGTAGAATCATCTATACACATTTATATATCCCTAGAAACCTAGTTTTAGGGAAACCCATGAGTAGGCGCACACACCTGCATGCATTCATAATGCTTTCCAGTATCCTCATCTGACATCACCTAGATAAGATAGTTAAAATTTCCAGATGACTGGAAGGGGACAGACTCAACTCTCATCCCCCACACACAATTACGTTTAGTATCCAATGGAAGAAAAGGTAGGATATAAGAAAGCACATACACATACTACATATATGGAATTGGAATATATCCGCATTTAGGTTGTTGAATTCACCAAGCAAATCCTGCAAATGGTTAACGGGAAGACACAATTACCAACTCAAATCATCTATATTTTCCAGGATATTATAATGGACAAGAAAGTAGTGTTAAATTTACAGACACATAACTCTGTACCCACAAATAGGGTGGATCATTAGTATATCACCTTGTAGCAGATACACACCTCAACATCAATCCAAAAGGGTCAATGTAAAATCTCCCCATAATATACATATAATTGGATCAAGAATACACTCATTCTCCAATCAGAATTAGTAATCTTATCCCAATGTATATTCCAAGGAACACACAAACCTATGCTTATAACAACCACTTATCCAATAAAATTGGACCTAATTTCTCATAAGAAGGCATCCAAGAAAGAAGACTCGTCAATATTAATTGTAGAATCATGTGATGATATGTAGACTTGATCCACAAAATGTTGAAGATCATGAAGACCTCATACATTTATCTATAATATCTCATGATCCTACAATCCCATTACAATGTTATTGGTTTATTAGAAGTACTTCCGATGGTCTCTCCAAGATAGTTCACTATGATAGCATAATACACGAAAAAATTTGGTTTATCTCAAGATCCTAACTCTTGATGTGAGACACAGAAACACTCCATGTGGCTAGAAGACTAAGGACTAAGAGGTTTTTCGCCACTCTATAATCCACCATGGTGGCCCTCCCCATGATGTAATTCACTGTGAATATTCTCTCTATATTAGTGTTTCCAATTTTTAATAGAATTGTCTAATTGGTAATGGAGTAATGAGAAATCCCTCACATCCTAAGGAAATTGTGAAAAAAGGACATTAATGTCTGATACATTGTCTCTAGAAGGTGGAATCCTTTCTCAAGTAGATGACAGTCTACAAACAAATCCATTCCATAAACCGCCTTCCATTGATCATAAAAAATGTAATCTCTACCAATATTAATAAAAGAAATAAATTAGTTAGGAAGCTTCCACTCTGGATGAACCAGGTAGAGGAGCCTCAAGAAAAAGACTAAGAAGACATGATAAATATGATGAAATAGTTGGCTACAGATGATATACCATTTAGGTTATGGCCTTTATCCACCTCTCAATATAGAATACCAAAGGCATTGTTGAAAGAGTGTATTCATGAAATACACCTAGAGATATGGAAAATTCTTCATCAAAAGAAAAATTATTACCACATGAAGGACATAAAAATCACATCATTGTAATAGAAGGGTTGTGGTGCCTAATTTACATAGAATCACGCCTAGATTCCCAACATCCAATGATCGATATATAACATGTATCCCTTCAATGTGAATGCCTATACACATTAATGTGGTTAAAAAATGACCACTATATCCCCTTTTGGTGTTCATATTAGAGGATGGGGTGTACATGGAGCATTACATTTATCTACAATCCCCGATTAGAAAATCTTTAAAAACATTGTAGAATAACATTATAACCTTAGGTTGGCTCAAACAAGCATACCCTATCTGAGAAAGAAGATATTCTCATAAAAAACATGCGCATACCAACTCTCACTAACATTGAGCTAGAAGAGAGTAGGCCATTGATATACATTTTCATCAAGAATCTATGAATTTCAAGAATTTTTCATGATTAGAGAATTTTATCCGCTAGATAGTGAAAATATCAGAAATATTGCAACAATCTTCGAAAATGTCTAATCAATGTTCTTATCAAATGTTTCACCCCAGCCCTTGTTCAGAAAAGACTACACTGAATCAGAAGGGCCACCAAGAAAATTTCAACCATGGTAGTTCTAGATAAACCCCATCCCATAGGGATGAGGAATTTATTAACCCTACCCTCAAGGTCAGCAAACCAAAATTGAAATTTTTTGACAGAAGAGTAGGAATTTCCACAGACCTCCAGGATGTAGGAATTTTCACCCGAACAACCACCTCCTCTATGAGAATCTATTTCCTCTGAATAGAGAAGACTCAAAAAATTTATTCCTCTAAATTCATGCCATCCCATTATTTAATATCCTCATTTTGGACACATATGACTGATTTTTCTAGAGAATTCAATTGGGTTACTTCCCAACAAACAACTCCTAGAGAATCAATGAAGGAGTGTATAAGACCTCATGGATCATGTAATTGAATAAAATCTTTCAAAGATAGTGATATAATGAATAATGTTCATTTTTAATCTTTGAATATCATTAATGTTGTAGCTGGTTTTTTTTTGGATCCTGAGTCCAATTCCGAGGAGTCAGTAGATGAGGTTCTTGTCCATAATTCACTCTACATAGAATAAAATTAATATGGTGTATGTAGCCACAATCAGAGGCTTTACCAGAATCTGGGAATTCCAATCAACAATACTTAATTACCTCCTCAAAAGTATAAATATTAAAAGGGAAAGGGTCAAATAATACATCACCACCCTTCTAGGAATGTAAAGACCCTTTATTTGAAAGAATGATCTTTTTGAAGTAGGAGGACATAAATGAATTGTGGTGAATCAATATATAACTACTCTATGGAAGCCTTCATACAAGTTATTATTTCCTAGAGGATCTTCAACTCACATTTATAGTAAAAAAACCTCAAAAAAGAGAGTTTTAAATATCAACTATGGTATAATTGGAACAGCCTCTCAATGTGGGATACCAATCACTAATATATTTGGCTCCCACAAAGTAGTTAGAGAATTCCCCCAAATGGGTAAAAAACTAGATCAGGGTCAGGTACATTCTTACTGGCCTTCCCCATTGGGTTACCCATAACTAGTGCCAGTAGAACCAACAACAATGGTACAACCAGTGGTTGTACATTTTCATACTCAAATCACTACACCTATCTAGGTTCTAGCTTAGCCAGACATTCCCCAAATGCTTAGGGACACCATTGGTTCATTAATGTATTAATTTTAATCCATGAAGTAGGAAAATCCCTTGATACAACATGAAACATATGATTACTGTGAATGGGTAGATCCAACACTTCCCCCGCCAATATTTGGGAACCCTAAATTTCCAATATTTAATGGCTTATGGGACCTAGATTATCACTTGATGCGTTCCTTCTCTCTCTATGATCCTTTAATGGAACCCGTAAACAATATATGTTATTGAAAATCATAATATTTTTCTAATCGTTATTGGGACCATCCATTATGTGGTACATGATTTTTCATGTTCGGTAGATCACTGGATGAGAAAAAATTTGTTAGTATATTCTCTTCTAATTCAAATCAATGCTTTAGAATTTTATTATCTTAGATCTTATAAAATACAAAAAAAACACATGAGAATTAAATGGTCTCATATTTTATTTCTTAGTAGAAAGTATTGACATACTCCTTAAATCTACAACTCACTCAATAAGAATTGTTTCCCATTTGTGTTGTAAATATTCAGGATGAGTTACAAACACTACTAATCCCTTTGAAATACCCATGAGGGTCTATATATCTTTCTGAAATTACTCACAAAGTATAAGACTCAATTTCAGAGTCTATGGAAAAATCCATAGTAATCCCATCATCTCAATGATGGAGAATTAGAAAGGTATAGGCAATTATAGTTACATTTAAGAATACCCAATTACCAAATCCTACTTATAAATCCTACACCATACTATACAACAATACCTCCTGAGAGTCAACAACATCACCTACCTCATCACGATGATCAAAGGGTTCAACGATAGAAGATGTTTGAGAAGGTGAAGAACAATATCAATCCCTTTCAAAATTACTATGTCCTAGACTACATGATCTCTGCCTTGGAATAAAACAGGGTTTGGTTTACAAAGACCATGAATCCCTACATGGAAGGTGAGGAAGATATCCCAAAACATTTTCTCATCCATTAGATTTGGGACACCATATATATGATTGTTTTGTTTTCAAAGAGCACCTATAAGAGATTTTAGACTATGGGAAAGTGAAATTAAAGGATTCACTTATTCAAGTGGAATATGTTTCCAACACTATTCCGGAAGAGGATAAAAATGAATGAAAAGAAGTTAACAGCATGAGTGAAAAAAAATTAGTGAGTGGATGGTTAGAAAAAAGATCAACCAAAATCTTTATATTCTATGAAAAAAGGTTACACATCAAACTATGCCTCCTGCCACTTCCAATAAAGCACAACCAACTTCACCTGAAGCTCATTCCTTCAAAATAAATTCTTCCAAAAAGATATATAGGCAAAATTATAGGGAGAAAAATCTATTATTTGAACCTACACCAAAGACTAAGTTGTTATTCACATTAGAAGACGACATGTATAATGTCTAGAAAGCACCAGAACTTCTCCACATATGGTACAATAAAAATTGGACCATCAGAAATAAGATTCATATGATGAACATTTGATATGTGATTCTAGTAATTTTATTCATTTAATGGGTCCCTTAGAATATTATGATTCTGGTTATAAACCCAAATTCCATATGTTTAATTGGGAAACTTTGAGAAGATGCTATTAGAATCAAGGTTACCAGGGGATGTTGTCATTCAAGAATTCACTACATTATCGACACCCTTTCTCGAACCATCCACATGGACCAAAGTCATGGGAGAGATCATTAATGGGGTTATTAGAAAGAAAGTAATTCCCCAAAAAATCCTAGGGTATCCCTTCATGAAATTATCTTATAAGATCTAATATAGGATATTCCACTGCCTAACCAACATTGGCGTGTAGGTATACCCATCTGACAAAATCCACCAAGTGAGGAAGCACATTTACCTCATTTCCCAAGGGATAGTGCATCCACCATAGAGACATTTGCTCCAAAATCCCATGTGAAAGAGATTTCCCATACCAGTATGTGCAGACCTTTGGATAATAAATATGTGGTCTTTATTAAAATCTCCCATTTACCATCAACATTGTATATCATGGATGCTTTGAGTCTATCAAAATACCTCACAAAGCCACTCATAGAGGCTTTGTCTGGTTCTTGGGAGTTTCACGTTAATATTTCTTATCCTAAAGTATATCGTGTAGAGAATGACCCAACAAAATGTCATGTTGTCGTCTATTTTACATGACAGGAAGAGGATGTCATCATAAAAGTAAATTTTATGCCCTCATACCTATATGTATAAATCAATGATATTGATATATGATGATACTTTATTTAAAACAGCTCAGGAATCAACCTCACTCTGGTCTGGACAATTTTCCTATTGGGTCTCAATGAATCCCACTTCCAACCCCACTCAACTGTAATGTTACATGGTTATGAATAGAATGTGCAAGAGCCTCTCAATGAGGTCACACATAGAACTCAATTTGAAGATCTAGTGTGAGACAATGAATTCATGGTTTTTCAGTAGGATACAACTTTCAACATCCCTATTATAAGACCTTGGATAAATCATCATGCTTTTATTCCTTCATCATATCTCTAATGACTCAAATATCATTTTATGGAGAAAATTGGTACATTGTTTGGTAAAAAGGCCTCATTTAAATCTTGTGAATCACAATATATTAACACATAATTCTATCAAAATGGACTTAAACATTCAATGGTAGATTCCATTACCCAAATAATTTCCCCAAATAGCCTAGAGTTGAGCTAGTCTGACCCTTTAAAGAATCTTAGTAAGGATTATGTACTTCCCATTAATTAAATTGAATGGGTGGGACTGAATTCAAATATGTACTCAATGGATTTTGTAATTTCATTCATGAAATCACATCCTAGATGTTCTAGATAATTTACCCTCTGTCAAAACAATGATCAAATAATAGATGAAATGTTCTCCATTCTATCCCTTGAGCTTAAAAATATATATCTGGTTAGCTTGATGAGAAGAAGTCTATTTTTCAATGTGTGAAAATGAAGATGATCATCCTCTGTCCCCCATTTCCCCTATAGAGCTTTGAAGTGTCCTTGTTCCACCAATTTGTCCAAAAATGGTTGTTTCTACTTCCTGATGTCCAATAAGCAACTCTTCCATTATTATTGAGATTATTTCTTCAAAGATGATATCCCAGGAAGAAGAGAAAGTGGTAAAGCATAAAAAAGATGAAGAAGACAATGATCTATGGGATGCCCTTATATTATTGGAAGAAGGATACTCTTCCACTATGGGAAAACTCAGAGAAATAAATCTTGTTATTGATGAAGATCTATAACCCAAAATGATTAGTGTGGTCATGGATCAAGAAAGAAAAATGATGTATACCTCCTTTCTAAAGAATCCTTGGGACATGTTTTCCTGAAATTACAAGTATTATAGGTCTCTATCTTGATGTGTCCACCTATTATTTTGGTTTTCCAGAAGATAATTAGGGATAAATACAGGAAAATAGAATGACACACCTGACTCGTGCCTCCACGATTGAGGTTGAAGATGATAATCTCATCAAGGAAGACTTCATCCGAGTAGAGAAATATCCAAAAAATAGTATGCCATCATTGTCCCTTCTAAAAAGAAAAATGCGAACATGAGAGTGTTTATTGACTTTTGGTATCTTAGTAAGAATTTTCCTAAATATGACTTAATGGTTACAATTTGATAAGTCATGATTGATGCAATAATCAGTTATCAATCCCTCTCCTTTATGGATGTCTATTCAGGGTATAATAAATTCTAAATTTCTTTATAAGATGAATATTCCATAGCCTTCCTAGCCCCCTAGGATTAATATATTATTGTGTAATTCCCTTTGTGTTATAGAATGATCTTGCCACATATCTACATGTTAGGCATCACATCATGAATACCTTCCTATGATATCATGTTTAATTCTATGTTAATGATCTAGTACTCAATTAAATGAAACTTTCCAACCATTTTTATGAGCTGAAAACCATCATCAATAAATTAAAACAACACAGCTTTAATATAAACCACTTGAAATGAACATTGGGGAATACATCAGGGATGTTTCTCATCTTCGTCATATGTGATTGTGACATCGAAGTCAATCTTTATAAGACTAATGTTGTCCCTAGCATGTCACCTCTTCAAAAAATTAATGAGTTGAGTGGACTTAAAGGACACTTTTCCTATATCTGGTACTTCATTTCCAATCATATATGAAATTGTTTTCCAATTGAGATATGTAGTGATTCTAGGTATTTTGTCATAGTTTTTACCATGGAATAAAGTTAAAATTCCCCTTTCCTATATACAAACAAAGATCTATGTAAGATCATTTAATTCAAGTCCCACTCTATAAGGAGGACACATAGAGGAAATAGAGATGTCCTATACTATATATGAGTTAGATCTAAGTGATGGACTCTAAATTGAGGAGCAATATCAGTCTAGATGTTTTATTTTTTACTCAAACACTTTTCTAATATATTTCATACTCCTAATAATTGAAACCTTCATATCTAAATAATCTATCTTAGATCATGGTGATATAATTTTGGATATAGTAAGGCTCCTTTAACTGACTATAAAGTTTACCATAGTTGTAGTTGCATAAAATAAACCTCATAATAGGTCTTTTAGCCCCATGATGCCACTAACATGTCTATGTAGTATGTTCCCTAGTAGGCCATGAATAATACAACCCTCATAATAGGTCCTTCATTCATTGGTTACTTCTCCCTTAGGAGAATACTATTTTGACCTCATAATAGTTGATGACATTATGTTAAAGCACATGATTTAAAACATTATATGGTAATCCTACATATTTTTACCATATTATATCTCTTAATATATGAACTCCCAAGACCTTTGTTTACAATTTCATCAATCATGTGTTCAATGAATACCATAATTATCTCAGCCCTAATGTTGATGAAACCTTCTTATTTCTTTAATGATATGGTCCTAGTCATATGAACTACAACTATAAATAACATTTATTTCTTTCTCTTGGGTTAGACAATCATAGAAATCCAATTTCCCCTATTCTTTGGTAATAATTACTTTAAATCCATCTTCTGGGTTAAGGTACTTTCCTCCTATAGACAAAAATCAATGATCGAGGAAATAAGAATATCTGAAAACATTCATCATCTTTTAATGATAGAATGTCAGAATTGTTTGAGTTATTTTCGTGACTATGATGTAATAACCCCTAACTAGCTTTTCTTAAGTTTATCATAAATTTCAAGGACTTATAGAAAAAGGATGGCACTATTGAGTTTGTTATATGTTCCCTAGTTGGACTTTCATAAAACAGATCACAAAAAGGGTTTCTTCAACCAGTGGTAACATCATCCTCAAGAGAGACCTCCTCTAACAACATAAGTCATTTTTTCCATACCACTCTTCATTTTCAAAATTCCCCCAGTCATAGATTATATTTTTCACCTCCATACTTGAACTTGGTAACACATTTCCAGATAAATTACCGTGAATAGGAGAAACATCAGCCTTAAAGTAAAAGATAAAGACCATAAATTATAGACCCCCATAATGTCCTTGCTATATGAATTTAAACTACATAACATAATATTTTTTTGGTATGACTGTAAACTACATATAATAATTTCCTTGATGTATAAATTTAAAATGAATAGCATAATGTCTTTGATGAATAACATTAAACAGCTCTAAATAATGTCCTTGTTGTATGACCTTAAACTACATGGATAATGTCAGAGTCACATGAATTTAATCTAAGCAATACAATTTGCATTTTTATAATGGTGCCTTGACGCTGGCATTGGCCATCAAATGAAATTTACCCTCCTACACTAGAGTATATTCTTGTAGGAGCGGTTTACCATTCATGGCCAACACCAATACAGATATTCCCTTCATTTTCATACACATCTATTTGAAAAACTACCCATTGTGGTCTTATGAAATTCAAAACATAAACTCTTATTGATCATCATTGATATAATCTTGGAATTCAAAAATACTTATTTTTCTAACAATGCTTTAACACACCTTAATTGCTTTGCATAAGCTGCTTAAAAATTTCAAAGCCTCTCTACTAAAGGATTCCACTATTGACTATGCAGTATGTTTCACAATTGGACTTGAATAAAGAAACCCAAAAATTGGGATTATCAACGAGTGTTAACTTCATTCTTCGGAGATACGTCCTCTATTTAGGACTATCATGTTATAGATTCATAACCCCAAAATCATGGATCCTGATTCCCCATTGGAAACATAAAGAATTTAAGAATATTATCACCATATAAGCCTTGTTTGGGTATTTATTCAAAACTTTATGGAAAATCTATTTGACTAAAAATAGAAGTCTTATTTGTCCAACATGCATGACTTTAAACTACTCACAGAAGCCACATAACGTGTTAGGTTATAAACATAAAAAGTGTATCCTAATCGAAAGCCATAATTTTATCTCTAAGACTCATTTATATTGATATTAGGAAGTTTTCAGGGATCTGACATCAAAAGACCCAATGTTTTTAGGGTTTTTCCAAAGGCCCTATTAACAATAGAACTAATCCAGTAACCCCCATGGCTTATGCAAAAATTAAGTCATTTCCCTACCCCATCACTATTATTATAATTAGCTATTTTTTTCATGAGAATTATTGTCAATATTACATTATGATCCCAAGAAGGGAATTAAGATGATGACATAGATTATTGGAAACAAAATTATTTTCATTTATAGGAAGAAAAAACCCCTTGAGGAACATCCACATGTCAAAACCTCTACACCAAATTTTACAGTTTTTCCTCAATAGAAGATTTCAGAAATTGAATTTAACTCTGAGCATCTAGTGTAGACTCACAAATCTCATACCATTATGTAGAATTAAATTTTTCAGATTTAAAAATCTTCTCTTGGTCGGCCTCAACAACATCTCTCTTTTAAGATAAATCCCTATCCAAATATCATGAGATTTTAGATACCTCTAATCGTGTGGAATTTAGTTATAATTTGAGGTGAATAATTTTTATGGACTTCACATCAAGGTGAATTTGAAATTCCTTTATCTGTTTGAAATTGATGGAATCATCTTGGATCGAAGTAGCTATATATTCCTCCAACCGGTGTTCCTGTTGCACCTTAGCTTACATGGACCTTTTCTTATCCTCCCTACATTTGATGATTTCCTTCATAATATAGTGCATATCACGATAGTCATACCCAACTTATCCCAACAGAAAAATATTAAAATAAATTCAATGTAGTCATGATGGCATAACATCCTGAGGCATCTCATGGTCTATCTTCCAGATATATTTTCATATGAGAAGACCAATAGGGAAAAATGATTATTTTATCTCTTGGTAAGATTCAAAAACACTTTTGGAATTTGAGACACAACTTAGGATCAATTCACTTAACGATCCTCCATATTCCGCTCTCTCTAATGTAGCTTCGGCCTCACGTACTAATGCTAGTAGAGGAAGTTTAGAACCCCCCATCCCAAGCCTAGTTTTTAAAGTTAATGATAATAAAGAGAAAATGAAACTTTTCATTTACATTAGATGGTCATTAACTAGAAGAGTTTCCAAAACAACCGAAATAGTGGATGGAAGTTACCCATCATTGTTTTATCTAGTAGATCTGGTATTTCTCCATCACCCCTAACTCAAATCATGATGTTGAGACCTCCTGACAAGGATAATCATCTTCAGTATGTTCAATAGCCAAAATTAATGTCACCCATTAATCCCTCACGTAAGGTATATCAACTATTTCTCCTTTTATAATATGATTAGTTTTAATTTTGATGACCTATTTTTTATGGGATTTGGTGATATTCTCTGCAGACAAAGACACCCATGTTGATCCTTGATATGAAACATAAGGTGAATGAAAATAAACTATGTTAGGAAAGTGTGTGGAGGATAAAACTCACATTCTTCCAATTCATTGTGAAAATATTGAAAATCCATAATGAAACCTGGAAGATGAAGGTCTAGATTATGTGCATTCCTTAGGTCATGATAAATGACGTAAATGATTTGAGAATCCTGAACAGTAAGGGTATCTAAGGTAGGTTTCTTAGAACCCGAATTGTTTTTGATATCAATCCCATGTCCTAGCTTCTTTGAAAGCATAGAACTGTCATCCCCCGCAATTTCAGGGTTTGCATAAATACCTTCATCAAAAATTATAAGAACCCTATAATCTCTTTCCTGGGTGACAATAGGATATATATTGACGTCTAAAGGGTCCTATGGTGCAGAAAATTAATATAGATTATCATGAAAAGGGAAAAGTAATATAAAAAATGACACCGAAAAGGATTGCATATGACATTACCATGTCCATCCTCCCATTCTGTAGAATTTTGGAAATACATAAGCACACCTCTTGGCACTTCAACCATCAATATGACAGATTCATTGGAATGAACATATACCTCCACCAAAGTATCCTCCTCAATCCTTGAAGACGTGTAGTTGATCTATTAAGGGAGGAAAGTGATACATGTCCTATAAGATACAATCACAGTCACAAAAGTATGTCAAACTTGTTATAATATCTGATGAAAACAAAAAAACATAACATAAAGCCTTTTTCAGACTTACACTAATGCCCTTCAAATATAGGTAAGAGCATGTTATACTCTTCTTGGTAAGATGGACATTATGTTATGGTTGAAGAGTTTCTTCCGACATCACATCCATAATTATCCTCTAACATTTTTAATAGTTATGGGTAACCAAGAGATTCTTCCACTATATCAATAGGGACACCCATGGTCTCATACATTGGTGACCCAAGAAACCTTATTTCTTCTCCTTCTCCTCATACTCTTATTTCAAGATAAAAAATAAAATCCACTTAAGATTAATGATATTGGGTAAAATAGAATTTAAGAGAAATAAGAAAATAGAAATTTTTATTTAGGGTTAATGTAAATGATCTATTCCACCCCAGAATAAACAATTATACCATCATGTACTCGTCATTCCATTATATCAGACACACACTTTGAGGTAGGGAATTGATCATTAGTTTCATATATAAACACCTACAAATCATCAAAATTTGTCTTAACCTCAGAAGATTTATTGTCAGGATAAATATTAGAGGGTTATCTAATATCACCCACCTCTTGGATTCACAAGTTTTCTTGGAGAAACTCCAAAAAATCCATGTCATTGCGAGTCATGTTCTTCTAAAATTGGATCACTAAGAGTTGCACATAGTTTGAATCTGATGTGGATTTCAATGAAGAAAAATTTATTCATGTCGATTAGAGATCTTATTTAGGCTAATATTACATTTCAAAAGATTAAGGTAACATGACATCAACCTCCCCCTAATAGTGACGACTAGATAGCCTTGGTGCTAGATTTGTTGCCTTCTCAACCCTAGCCTACATGATGGTCATTTTCTGAGAATGTTTCTAATTTCCCAGAGCTTCCACATCATCTTTATATTTTTCCTTTTTACCGTAAATACCCTTACTATAATTTATAGTGGCCTCGACCTGATGAATTCTTATTTCAACACCCACTGGGGGTATGAAGAGATCCACGCCTTGGCATATCTGTACTCCAAACTGATTGATTATTCTGACATAGGCAGCATGATCGACAATTTTGATAACATTAGATACATTAGGATATATTGATACTGGGGTACCATTGGATCATTCTCATTCCTAACATGAATTTGGGGAAATGTCCTTGATTGTTTAATACATTTTATCTGGTGATAAAACTGATAAAGAGGTTAATCCCTATAGATGATATCATTTTCAATACAGGATACCAATTTTATGTACCTAAATTCCATCATGTATTCCCTCAACTTGTAATTATTCTCCTTACTATCATCAATATATGTTTCGGTTGGTGGATTACCTTGTGGAACGAAATTGAAGTCTCTAGATACAATTATATCCATCGACACATCATTATACATTAGGTTCAATGATAGAATATTGGAGACTTTTTGAATGAAAAGGCAGAATCTAATATCAGGGATATTATATAAGTTTAGTTATGAATATGACCTAAAATTCACTACATTCTACCCCCACTACACTTGAAATGGCCCTGCAATTATTAAAGGGTCCTTTCTATTGTATGTATACAAAAAATAATGGTAAATAATTTCTAGAATAGGGGAATCTAGAACTATATACTTCCCCTTTAATAATATGGTCATGATAACAAATTTCATTGTCCTAACATCGCCATTGGACTCATATACCGAGAACATGTATATTATTAGCCACAAAACAAAGAAGCTATCTAGGAAAATATTCACATCGATATTGGGATTAACTTTGTATCCCCAATTCTAATAATCACCCTTGTCCAATGCGAGATAAAAAGATCCTAAATCACCTTGATTTTCTATATTGAGGAATATAGTAAGGAACTTACATGTTAGACCTCTCTTACCAGTTCTAAGAAATCCAGCATCCATGTTACAACATGTATGTCAAACATGGGGAATAGATCTTGGTATCTCTATAATATCTTCACTATATTGTAGATCTCATGATCCAACAATGGGGAACACTCAATATAAACCCATATTTAATTTAGTTGGATGAACTCATAATACATCTTCCTAATGAAGGAGACCCCATAAATTTGTAAGACATCCCGCAAACTGATTCCAACTTCACTATGCATCAAGTGAAATAAATTTGTCTAGGGACTCCACCAGATGAGTTAATTTAGGATGATGTCAAGACTAATATAAACATATGTATGTGTTACCCAGAAAACCTCATTATTATAGATATTCTATAGATCCTTTTTGAATTCTGTGCACTATTGAAGCTCTAAGAACACCCACACCCACTCAGTCCTGACTCCTTATCCAAAGAGGAAGGCATTGTCTTTCTTCAACCCTTGATATTGATATGTATTTGAATATTGGAAAGTTGAGTCATAAAAATAAGGCCTCAAATCATGGATATGAGGCTTCATATATTGAGTTCATCCACTGTGAATCATAATACATACAATAAAAAATAGTTCTTCATTAATATAAACATCCATTTAGGAAATGTTAATAGTAGGATAATTGATGGCCTTAACGAACCCAGTCAACTGGAAATATTTTTCAAATGCTCGAATATTGGTATACCTCCTGAGTCTATACTCATATTGAGGAAATTAGTCACTTTGAGAGTAATCATGTTGATATGGAATCAAGCACATCACAAAAATAGATGATTATATTAAATATCATCATAATAATCAGTCATGACAACATTGATCATTTAAGATTTTAGTGCAGCAACTTTCCCCGTGGAGGTCATTGAAACAACCATTAAAAACCTGCAATAAGGCACCTAATCATCTCATTGAGTTTATATGTTAATGTAAAACGTTCAAATTTTTACTTATAATAATCCCAAAAAATGGAAAAGTGACGAACACACGTAGCTCCATTGACATGGCTTCCCACACAGGTCCCTTGAATAATCTTCCTGTGTAGCCCTTTCAACCATGTTCTTCACTCAAGTACTTATATGAGATGCCTTGATTAGAATCCATGATAAGCTAACTTCACTCCACCCCATCCATAGATTTCATCACTCAGTTGAATTTACCTTGAGAAAAATCATTGGGAGACCATCACAAACGCAAAATGTGTTGTACCTGGGTGAATGACATGCACATCGAGAAAACAATTCCAAAACCACAGAATGTGAAGAAAATGACTGGGGTGGTATATTAATGGAATAACTGGTCTAGACTATGCAACTTATAAAATGACCACAACCCCACACCTATGTAGATAACCTCCATGGAAAACCCATGTGAATACCCTACACAATTCATATATTCATCCCTTCATAATCTTTTCCCCATTAACCTCAAGACTCGTCCCTCCTCTTTCATTCTGATCTAATCCCAATGGGGCGTGATTTCTTGAAAATCATTTCTTTCACAATTTGGATGAAAAGATTATGATGAGAACCTTGGTCATGATAAAGTAAAAAATATCCTTAGGTACAACTGAGGGGCATTTTTATGTCGACCTATATGCACAGACACCTTGGTGTTACATAGGTCATGAAGCTACCCTATATAGAACAAAGGGGTAGGACACCCATACAATGTGGACGGTCATCATGTAACTATGCTTAAGACCTATTTGGACAACCTCCATTTCCTAGGGTCCCATATTTTCCTATAAATAGGAAACTTGGGCTCTTTATTTGAACAATTGAAAATTTTTGAAGAACACTAAAGCTCTGATTGTGTAGCACCATTTCCCAGGTCCGCCAAAATTTATCTTGTAGCCCTCCTAAACCCAAGATAATAAAAAATTGAAGGGTATAAGTAAGAACAATAACCCCTCAGGGTCTCCAAAACTAGACACCCATTTGAGGACCCATATTCCATAATATGATGTCACATCCGTGAGGCCCCATCCATTAGAATGGACCAATGTGAATACCTTATAAGCACACTAGATGATACCAAGTGTTCATAGGCTAAGACTTTGAAAACGTTTTTTTTCCTTAGTGATCTATTGGTTTAGGGATATCCATCTCACATAAGACTATTCCTTCTACACTAAAAAATTTCAATTCCTCCTAGGCCCTGTATGGCACACCGGTGCCCGACAACTACACCTGGGACTTGCGCAAGGCACCTTTAAGGACATATTTAATGCCATACATCATATAAATTCCCCTTTTACATTGGATAAATTGTCTACAAGTGATAATTTTGCAACCACCATTTAGATTTGTATTTATATGATCATAGGTTTTCCAAACATGTCCCACTAGATTTTTATGATCTTAAAGGCATCTGTGGATTTGTATATCTAAGCTCATGAGGAACCTTACACCAGGGAAAGTGTTGGTGAGTTCCTAGACTCCGATACTAGGGTTAAGACCATGTATATCCCTTCTCATCTTTGATACCTAGAGCCTAAAATTATATTTCTAGAGGATGAGGATTACACTTTCTTTTCCATTCAGCATAAAGATTCTCCTCCAACACTTTGGAAGCAATTTTAGGGCCTCCCTCCTCGAGTAAGCCCATAGGAATTTATGTATAAGGTTTCAGTATTTTTCTTATCTAACTCCTTCCACCATTATGGGTCCCACATCTTTTACCTTCATTCCTTCCTCACCAAGGACTCATTTTAGACTAATGTGAAGAGAGGGAAGTTTCGTATACCCAGCTTCATTCACCGTATATCCAACCTCTTCCTTTAAAAGAATACGGGAAAGAAGAGATGAGTTCACTCAATACCTCATCCTCCTCCCTTTGGGATTTTCTTCTATGTACACCTTTAGATAAAATAATATTGTTTGGTGTTCTAGGTCATCCACTTCCTCCTATTTCTCACACCAAGGTCAGATCATTTGGTCTTTGATGTTAATGGTAATTATAATGTCCATATGATCACGGAAACTTATTGAACTATGAGAACTATGATTCATTATATATAGATGATATGTAGGAAGCCTGCTAAGGTCCCGAGCACAATGGGAATCCTCCTCAGGAATAATATGCAATCATAATTTCTGTAATCCAAGCATCATCCTCTGGTGTAAACCCTTAAAGAAACCCCAATGTCACAATGAGTTGATATATCTCTCATAGTCCTTTTGTGGGGAGTCCTCTTCTAGATTAAGTCCCAAAATTATCCTCTCAATGGTCCATACTCTAATAAGAGATTGACCAAACTACATGGGATTTTATTTCCATACAAATTGATATGTAAGAAGCCTCAATGAGGTCGAAACCAAACACCCCATGTTTACCATGTTCTATATTAGCCATATTTCTTATAGGGTACAATTAAACATGGAGATTCATATCCCCTCTAGGTTATTTGGGAAGATTCAGAATAGGTACCACACCAAAACATGACTAGGAACCTTCTCCTATATGTCCTTTTCACATGACGTTCAATTGTATGATTAGGTCCTTATCACATAAACATAAACGGTATGATGTACACAATTATGCGATACAGAACTATATTGGTTATAATTTATTTCATGAGGATTCATAACAATCCCACCATATTGGTTCCATCCCAACACTAAAACAATTCATGTCTCCCTGGATGATTTTAAACTTCATAGTATCCTCAATATCCTAGTATGACATTAAATTGTAGAGTTACCCACTATGTGGATATAAAAAACAATGTTATAATTATTATCAAATAATTACTAATCTATACATAAGAGGATGCCATTGATGTAGAACCTCAGATACATGTGGATATCTTCTTTGATGAATAACCTCAAATAAATATAGATGATTCTTTATTCCATACATGAAAATAATCTGTTGTTAAATTTAGGGTAATCTACATCATACATTGGATACGATAATGGATTTATGAATATGTGTTAAATCTATAAGATAGTCATAGAGTATGAAATAATTCCCCCTAAAAGGGTGTGATGAGCAAGACATACCATCCACTAAAGCAATGTGAGTTCTCAAGTATCGTCGACCAAAACTCCAGAAAAGCACCCATCATTGGAATGTAGGTCCCCTTAGATATAGATCCGAAAATAAACCTATTTGAAACCATTTAGAAAATATTGTTCCTCACTATAACACATGATTCATAGGGAAACAAGAACATTACATTTTCTTTCGGTAACCTCCTTAGGTTGTCACCAAAAGCCTTTATAGGATAGAATTGTTCCCCGTATAAGGCTTCTCAAATATGGGTACGGTCATTGTAAAATTATACAAGAAGGTATTGGTTGAACCAAAATGGTTTGATGTTTTGATGAAAAGAGGATTGGTGGTGACCATTTATATGTGAGGTGATTACTAGTAATATTTTGAATGAAAACGTTTTACCCACATTTTTTGCATGGAAATGGGTCAAAATGGATTATTCTTGAGAATTAGGCATGATATGCAATAAAACAGATTTTATACAAATTTTAATGTAATTTTTACACTTATAATTTTAGTTTAAAACTTAGTTAACCTAATTAAACCTTAACCATGATAAATAATTATTTACTATTTTTACAATTAATTATGGTCAAAAATTAATTTGGAATTATTAGATTGTAAACATTATACCGAATAAAATAATTTTAATCAATATTTCCAATTAAATTCAATTAATTGGAAAATATTATTTTATAATTAATATCACATACGTGATGAGAGAGTAGGTTTTCAAAGGGAAAAAATTCCGATGAATACACTATTTTTATAGAATTTAGTATGAAATTGATTCAACTAAAAAAAATTAAATTGATAGTTATATAATTGAACCAATTTTAATTTAAAACCAATTTTACATATAATTTATCATAATAAATATTTTAAACTAAATGTCAGTTTTAATTTTAAATTAAATTTTTTCTCTTTTCATAAAAAATGAATCATTTTGGAAAATAATTCAAAAATAATCTTAAGACAATTTTGATATGATTATTTTAAATATGAAGTTCATATTATCAATTAAAATTTCTTAAATTGGTAAAAAATAATTTTAAATTTACTGTGTGGAGAATGGCTAAACCACCTTTTAGAAAAAATACAGTTTTTATGAGAAAACATTTCTTCTTCTTTCAAATGTTTCGTATTTTATTTATAATCATTATATAACCAAATTTTTTATAATTTTTTAGTTATAATCATACCTACCAAAATAATGGCTAGCTTATAACAAAAAAATTTAAATAATAGAGTATCCCATTTCTTTTATACCCGAAGTTGTGTGTGTCACAAGCTATATAAACATTAAAATTTATTCTAAAGGAATATATTTTGTAAATATTGGGGGGATAAAATGGTCCCACTAGCAAAAATATTTTCATCAAAATTTCAATTATATGACCTTCTAAATATATGATGGTTTTTATTATTCATAATATCTTATGGTTCTCACATTTATTCTCCATTTTTATGATTTCTCCAAGGTATCTATACTAGCTGAGTTGACTGATTTATAAACACTTATTCTCTAATATCATGAATCTGGATGGGTTTATCATAGAATGACAAATTATTTTATAGATCTCTTTATCATTGGTTATAACAAGATTTTTTTGGGATTTAATTCTGTAACTATAACACCCAGACCCCAGTTACCCATAGTCGGTGCATTATTACGTAACATTGGCATAATCACAAAAGACCAAGTCTCGAAAGACCAATTAGTTTAGTAGCCTTGGAAACAGTAGATACATTCATAAAGGTTACATTATATCATAAAGTGAAAAACAACAATAACATGGTCTCCGTAGTCCACACTCATATCCCCTTCCAACTATCCATGCAGGTCATTTATAAAATACTTCTTCACATACTGGAAAAATTAAAACATTGAAAGGGGTGAGCTCAGATGCTCAGTAAGGATAACAATATGGAGGAAGCTTTCATAAATAAACATAAACATTTAAGGCATTGTATAAATGAAACAAAATCCTTTTAAACTTGAACTTAATCATGACATGGAAAATGTAAAATGAGATAATTCCATTTACTTATTCACATGGATATTCTATTGGTCGAATAACCACATGAAATATCAATAAACACTTTCATAATGATGGAATTCATAATGTCGGACTATCATAACCACGTAGCCAAGGCCTCGTGCCAGGACTATAAATATGATTTTGTCAAGGCCTTATTCCAAGACACTAGTTTGACTCATGAGACCTACCGATGCATCGAGGAGCTATAGAAGGCTCCACCTGTCACTTATTAAGTCTAATGCATTCCTTAAATGAAAAGGTTTAAACATATCATAATCCATAACATAATCATATCACATAAAACATGCATAAAGGAAACATAACATTTCCACATTTCAATCACAAGACATAAATACAACACATTGATATAAAAAAACACTTTCAAAACCATTTTCAATACCAAAATAAAATAAAATTAAAACTTTGTAATTATTTTTCATTTAAAAAAGTTATGGCTTATAGAGGAAGCCGAAACTCAAATAATGGTCACGGTGGTGGAGAAGTCATTGTCGCCGCATACGTACGACAAAAAAAAAGCATTCCCTTTTTTTGTTTCGAAAAATTTTTCGTATAAAAAAATATTCCTCTTGAATAAACGTAAAACTCAAAGGGGTTTATAGACCATATAAAAGAAAGTTGTGTATAAAACAAAATAAGCCTCAATGAAAGGAGATTGAGACGAAGTCCCTTACAAGTATCATTTTTTTAAATAAAATAAAGCTATTATGTGTATTCACTATAAGTACACATAAATAAAGTACAAATACAAGATAGGACATAATTATATCATGACATAATTTGAAAGTAGGAGATTAACCCAAAGAAAACAAATTGGGTTAAGAAGTTCCCTTACCTCGTGTCTGACTTGACTCAATCAATCATTAAACTCATGAATAATATACTAGAGTTAATATATACTTGCTTAAAAACCTTTTTCAGGTTCATTTTCCATTTTATATCACTTATTATAATGATACGAAAATCATGTAGTCATTTAAGTTAATTACGGTCGTTTTGTCGATATTTGGTACTTGAGTCAAAAATAAACTTCTTATAATTACAAGTTGTTCATGTGGTGAAATATCCATTATAACCAGAATTATATTCATGATGTAGATATAATATATATCATATATATCCAGTATATACATGCATTTATAATATTACAAAACATTTAGAGGTAAGAAATGAAATGCACCGTTCACGGAGACGGTAATCCATATGTACGCATGAACGCTACATTCATTTCTATTTCATATTTAATGGAATGAAATTATAATTATATAAATGTATACCATAATTCCAGTATTATATAATGTATAATACCATTTACTCCATCCTTTATACATCCCAAATATGACATTAATGATTCAAATCACTTTGAGAGGGCGGTAGTCCGCACTTCCTAAAATGAAATTATCTCGTTTACCCATAATGGAAATCATAAAGGTATGCCAAAAATGAGACATACAGAAGCATAATGAAAACATAAACATAATATATATATCATATATGAAAATATTTTCATCATAATGGGCACCATGAGAGGTGTTAAAAAAAAGATTTAACAATCATCATTTCGTGAGGCAGTAAGTCGCCACCCACAGAAACAGTATGTTATTTAACCATTAGACAAGGTTCTGTGTAAGTTTAAATCAAATAATTCTCATAAAAACATCCAAGTATATTGAAGATACTTGTATTTTTACAAAATAAAGGAATAAAAAGAGTGTAAGGGGTTGGAGAAGAAAAATAAAACAAAAGAACATAAGAGAAGACATTACCTTAAAATTGGGTAACTCTTTTTTGATTTGAGCCAAAGGCTTCCTAGGGATGAATTCTGCCCAAAGTGAGGCTTCTAGGAGTAAGATAGGGAACTTTAGAGAGTATTTAGGCAGAGTTTGGCCGAGCCAAATGGCTTGATGTTGTGAATATGGTGGTAGTGGTGGGGGCCTTTTATAAGAGGAGAAGAGGGGCACTCTTGGAAAGTAATGAAATGTTACATTATTATGAAGTACTTTTAAGATTTCAAAGGTCCCCCAATTATATATTTAGACGATAAGGAGATAAGGGTTCGAAATCGACCCACCCAATGGGTTTTTGACAAGTTTATGTTTTACAGTTTACATTATCTTTTCATTTTATTTAAATTGTTAAAATAATGAGGTCATCGCTGCATCATCATGGTGTCATAAAAAATTTAATTTATTTAACGTATAAAGATTATAAAAAAATATCATGATGTAGAAAATATTTTTAGATTTCCATTTAATATTTATAGTCAGAATGTTAACTTACATAACCCCATGTAATAATTGTTTTAGTAAAACAACACATGTTTGTCACAATTTTATTTTTACCTTAAATAAAAAGTTATTAATGTCATTTTCTTACACAAGTGGCTCTATGGGGTCCCCAAGTTGACCAATGGATTTTCTTGGTCATCCATGACTCATCCAATAAGGTTAGGATATGTGGAAAGGTAATTTCATATTATTAAAACATTATATTTACCTAAAATTACACTAATTTCCTTTAATTGCGATTAATAAAACTTAAAAGTTACTATTCACCAAAAATTATTTTAATCCCATTGATCCAAATTTTACTTTATAATAACAACCATGTATATAGAATTTTTTAAATTCATTACAAAGAAGTTGTAATGTTTCATTTACACGAAAAATTAGTTTTTAAACTACCACTTAGTGGTTTCACTATTCATCAAAAATTGAAGTTTTTCAGAAAAATACCAAAAATTCACTCTAAGATATATTTGATTTTCCAAATTCAAAAATTATGTCTATTTTAAAAAATTCAAAACATATAGGTTGAATTAATTAATTTAATAATTTATTCTCGTTGTCACAACAAATAGCGTGTTTTTAAGAAACAATATATATCAAAAGATTGACAATTGTTTATGTCAAATTTCAAAGTGAAATTAATTTAATGACCACCATTTGATAAAATTTTAAACATATATTATAATTATACTTTAAAACCACTCAATTTTATAATTTATCACTATTAATCTTTTTGATTAAAAAAGTTGTTTTAATTAAAAGTTAGTAATTTTCATTATTCATCAAAATATAAACGTTATCTGGAAAGTTCCAAAATTTCACCCCAGGATAAATTCGATATTACGAATCCAAAAATGAAGTCCATTTCGAAATATAAAATTTATATAATTTCAAAAATTGGGTATTACTATTCATAATGGCTACTTTGATTGGTCACAGTGTGTAAGAATCTCGAAGTTGTGTATAATGAAAGCTATTGCATTATTGAAGGAGGAGCGTATCGTGGAAGCTCGAGGTGTTACATTCTCCCCTCCTTCAATAAATTGCGTCCTCGCAATTTGAAATTTTTCTTTGAAAATAAAAGGTTTAAAATAGAAAATACCTTTGTGGAAACCCCACATCGGAAATAAGGTTAATAAAAGTTACCCTTAATAAGAGGGAAAGTGTAATTAAAAAGTCACCACCAAATTATGATCTCGATAAGGAGAACATTGGTAGAAATTAGATACATATAATTGGAGGAAAAACATAAATTTTTGTAGGGATTGAATGAGGTCATCAATCACAAACAAGTGTAAAATTGAGGGCCTCAAAGCCTTCAATCTATGTTGATTTAAAATATTATCAGTTCAACAAGACATAAGGTTTTAGGATAACACATTTTTTGTTTTAATATCCCATTATAAAGTTTAAGAATTAATTTATTAATTGAATAAGAGATAGTTATATGTATATTTATGCTTGATAAGTAGAGTTTCATCCTTCAACTAATTTCTACCACAAAATCTTCTTTCACTCAAAAAGATAATAGAACTCAAAAATATTTTATTTATCCTAATCGTACAAGGTTAAAAATATTAACACATACCATTTAGATTAGGAAAAATATTTTGTAATAACCAGGGAATTCATGTAGGCTAGTCGTAGGTAATAAAGGCATGTCGCACTATAGTTGTTGGCTCGATTCCTACAGCTTTGTCCGACGCGACGGGTTATCCCCTAACCTGCAGGTTGTCCTTTTCCTAAAACTATAGTATTATAGTATTCCAAAAATAATCTTCATAAATGTTTTAACCTTAAAGAATACTATCCAAAGTTAAGCTTAATCCATTAAAACCTTTATAGTTATCCAAAATACCTCCGTCCAGACTTTCTCTAAAAGGTCTCTAAATTCTAAAATCAATTGTAATATCAGATTCCTCAAACAAAGTAATGTTTCACTTGTTGTCACATTAAAAAATATAATTACCTTCATCATATAAAAACCTTAATGAAAACAAGAAGTACTGTAGTACAATCCTTATATATATCACATTATTATTATAACCAGAATATAATCCTTGAGTCCAAAAGCACCAATACATTAATTATTCCACTTCAAATGTAGTAACATCATAAGATTTTCATTGATCCCTTGGCCTTTTCTGAGGTATGTTTCCCTGACACTTAGGACATTCATTTTCATAATGTCCCATTTCTCTACAATTGTAGCATTCAACATTGATAGCCTCTTTCTTTCCCTTACAATCACGATCCTGGTGACCTTTTCCTCCACATTTATAACAAACTCCCATTCCATTCAAGAAAGTAAAGGGATGATTCTTCCCACAACTATCACACAATGGAAAATTCTTCTTTCCATTTTTTCCTTTATCTATCTATTTCTCCACCGTTCTCTTCTTATCTTGCTTTACTTTATTGTCATAAGATTTAGAGAATCCCTTTTTTGTCTTGATAGAACACGAGACTATATCTTCGTACATTGAGAAAGATTGTGATAATAAATCTCGATGGAGAAATGGTTTTAACCCATCAAAGAAAGGATCAATATTACTTCTTGGGTTATGTATATAATCTACAACATGCCTCGCTAACCTTGTAAAGTTATCATCATACTTTACATCATTCTCATCCTCCTTCTGCCTCACACTCAGAAATTGTCTTTCCATATCTGCTCGATGGTCACAAGGAAAGTATTTTTCTACGAAAATTTCCTTAAACTCCCTCCATTCCACACTTGATACTTCTTCATCTTCCTTTTTGTTTTGAATCAACGACCACCATTGATTGGCATCTCCAGTCAGGCGGTAAACTGCCATGACAACCTTCTCCATTTCGCTACTCCCCAAGGGGAGGAATATTTTCTCTAAGGAGCTTATCCATTTCTCAGCTACTAATGGATTTTTACCACCATTAAATATTGGCGGTTGTTGCCTCATGAAGTGGTCTAACATTGATCCTCCATGTTGCGGATCAGGGTGCTCCATACTAGTATGGTTATTATTCATAACTTGAGTGAGTTCCCCAGTATGGTGATAAGTTGATCAGCACTAGTTGTATCTCTAGATCCATTAACTATCTTGAGCAGGAGGGCAATCCCTACATGGAGTGCGTGAATTGATACGGTTTCCATTCCTCCCACTAGGTTCCATTTCTAAACAATGGCATAAACTAGATTAGTTTATGAATCAAAATACATAATTACAAACTTGAAAAACACTTAACATAAATTAAACTATTTATGGACACAATCCATAATCATAAAAATGTTTTCTTTGAGGAAATATATAATCATATCCCTTCATAGTGGTTTGTAAAGAAAACGAGAATTATCCTAAGCATATCCCCCGGGAGTGTCGTAACCAAGAGTGCAGCAAGGCCCGTTGTGGTGCACCATTTCCCATTCGAGTCTAGCTCAAAGTGGTGTTTTCGGGTTTTACCCTTAGGTACATCTGTTCCAGATCCGCCTCTACCTGCTCGTATCCAGATAGGGATGTATTGCTCGTAAAACTCACAAAATCTCTATAATACCAATATTCTAGGATGTTCTTCTATAATAATCCTCAAATTTTATCTTAGGTATATGTGCTCTAATCAGAGATTATCTAAATCTAGCTTCCAAGGTTAAAACTAAACTACCTGTGATACCAACTGTAACGCCCTGACCCCAGTTACCCAGAGTCAGTGCATTATTATGTAACATTTTTATGATCACAAAAGATCATGTCTTGAAAGTCTGATTAGTTTAGTAGCCTTGGTAACACTAGATACATTCATAAATGTTACATTATATGATAAAGTGAAAAACTACAATAACATGGTCTCCATAGTCCACACTCATATCCCCTTCCAACTATCCCTGTAGGTCATTCATAAAATACTTCTTCACATCCTGGAAAAATTAGAACATTGAATGGGGTGAGCTCAGATGCTCAGTAAGGATAACAATATAGCGGAAGCTTTCATAACTAAACATAAACATTTAAGGCATTGTATAACTGAAACAAAAGCCTTTTAAACATGAACTTCAACATAATATGGAAAATGTAAAATAATATAATGACATTTAATTATTCACATGGATATTCTTCTGGTCGAATAACCACATGAAATATCAATAACCACATTCATAATGATGGAATTCATAATGCTAGACTATCATAACAACATAGCCAAGGCCTCATGCCAAGACTACAAATAAGATTCTATAAAGGCCTCGTGCCAAGACACTATTTTGTCTCATCATACCTACCAATGCATCGAGGAGATATAGTGGGCTCCACCCTTCACTTATTAAGTCTAATGCATTCCTTATATGAAAAGGTTTAAACATATCATAAACCATAACATAATCATATCACATAAAACATGCATAAAGGAAACGTAACATTTCCACATTTCAATCACAATACATAAATACAACACATTGATATAAAAAAACACTTTCAAAAACATTTTCAATTCCAAAATAAAAGAAAATTAAAACTTTGTAATTATTTTTCATTTAAAAAATATTTTCCTTGTAGAGGAAGATGAAACTCAAATAATCGTCACGGCGGCGGAGAAGTCGTTGTCGCCGCATACGTACGACAAGAAAACATTCCCTTTTGACATTTAGTAAAATGATTCATATAAAAAAAGATTCCTCTCAAATAAACATAAACTTCAAAGGGTTTTATACACAGTATAAAAGAATGTTGTGTATAAAACAAAATATGCCTCAATGAAAGAAGATTAAGACGAAGTCCCGTACAAAGATCATTTTTTTTAATAAAATAAATATATTATATGTATTCACATTAAGTACACATAAATAAAGTCCAAATACAATATAGGACATAATAATATCATGACATAATTTGAAAGTAGGATATTAACCCAAAGAATAGAAATTGGGTTAAGAAGTTCCCTTACCTCATATCCAACTTGACTCGATCGTTCTTTAACATACTGAATAATAAACTAGAGTTAATCTCTACTTTATTAAGAACCTTTTTCAAGTTCATTATACCTTTTATATCACTTATTATATTGTTATGAAAATCATGTAGTCATTTAAGTTAATAACGGTCGTTTTGTCGATATTTGTTACTTGAGTCAAAAATAAACTTCTTATTATTACAAGTTGTTCATGTGGTGAAATATCTATTATATCCAGAATTATATAAATGATTTAGATATAATATATATCATATATATTCATTATATACATGCATTTATAATATTACATCACATTTAGTGGTACAAAATGAAATGCACCGTTCATGGAGACGGTAAGCCATACGTACGCATGAACGCTACTTTCATTTCTATTTCATATTTAATGGAATGAAATTATAATTATATAAAGATATACCATAATTCCAGTATAATATAATGTATAATACCATTTACTCCATCCTTTATACATCCCACATATGGTATTAATGATTCAAATCACTTTGAGGGGGCGGTAGTCCGCACTTCCAAAAATGAAATTATCGCGTTTACCCATAATGGAAATCATAAAGATATGCAATAAATGAGAAATAAAGGAGCATAAGGAAAACATAATCATAATATATATATCATATCTGAAAATATTTTCATCATAATGGCCACCATGAGAGGTGTTAAAAGAAGATTGAACAATCATCGTTTCGTGTGGCAGTAATTCGCCACCCACAGAAACAGTATGTTCTTTAACCATTAGACGAAGTTGTGTGTAAGTGTAAATCAAATAATTCTCATAAAAAAATCCTAGTATATTTAAGATACTTTTTTTGTAACAAAATAACAGAATAAAAAGAGTGTAAGGGGTTGGAGAAGCAAAATAAAACAAAAGAACATTAAAGAAGACATTACCTTAAAATCGGGTAACTCTTTTTTGATTTGAGCCAAAGGCTTCCTTGGGATGAATTATGCCCAAAGTGAGGCTTCTAGGAGTAAGAGAGGGAAGTTTAAAGAGTATTTGGGCAGAGTTTGGCTGATCCAAATGGCTTGAATTTCTGGATAAGGTGGTTGTGGTGGGGGCCTTTTATAAGATGAGAAGAGGGACACTCTTGGAAAGTATTGAAATGTTACATTATTATGGAGTACTTTTCGGATTTCAAAGGTCCCACAATTATATATTTCTAGGATAAGGTGATTAGGGTTCTAAATAGACCCATATAATATGTTTTTTACAAGTGTATGTTTTAGATTTTAAATTATATTTTCATTTTATATAAATCGCTAAAATAATTGAGTAATCGCTGCATCATCATGGTGTCATAAAACATTTAATTTATTTAATGTATAAAAATTATAAAAAAATATCATGATGTAGGAAATATTTTTATCTTTCCATTTAATATTTATAGTCTAAAATTTAACTTACATATCCCCATGTAATAATTGTTTTAGTAAAACAATACATGTTTGTGACAATTTTATTTTTACTTTAAATAAAAAGTTATTAATGTCATTTTCTTACACAAGTGGCTCCATGGGGTTCCCAAGTTGACCCATGGATTTTCATGGTCATACATGACTCATAAAATAATTTTATGACAAGTGTAATGGTAATTTCATGTTATTAAAACATTATATTTACCTTAAATTACACTAATTACCTTTAATCGCGATAAATAAAACATAAAAGTTACTATTCCCCAAAAATTATTTTAATTCCATTGAACCACATTTTACTTCCTAATGACAACCATGTATGTCGGGTTTTTTAAATTCATTACATAGTAGTGGGAATGTTTCATTTACACGAAAAATTAGTTTTTAAACTACCACTTAGTGGTTTCACTATTCATCAAAAATTGAAGTTTTTCAGAAAAATACCAAAAATTCACTCTAAGCTATATTTGATATTACAAATTCAAAAATTATGTCTATTTTAAAAAAGTCATAACATATATGTTGAATTAATTAATTTAAAAATTAATTCCCGCTGTCACAACAAATAGTGTGTTTTTAAGAAACAATATATATCAAAATATTGACAATTGTTTATGTCCAATTTCAAAGTGAAATTTATTATAATGACCACCATTGGATAAAATGGTAAAAATATATTCTAATTATACTTTAAAACCACTGAATAGTATAATTTATCACTATTAATTGTTTTTATTAAAAATGTTGTTTTAATTAAAATTTAGTAATTTTCACTATTCATCAAAATATAAAAGTTATCCGAAAAGTTCCAAAATTTCACCCTAGGATAAATTCGATATTACAAATCCAAAAATGAAGTCCATTTTGAAATATAAAATTTATATAATTTCAAGAATTGGGTATTACTATTCATAACGGCTACTTTAATTGGTCACATTGTGTAAGAATCTCGAAGTTGCGTACAATGCAAGCTATTGCATTATTGAAGGAGAATTGTATCGTGGAAGCTCGTGGTGTTACAGTGAAAATGATATATTGAACACATCCTATACTTTTGAATGATTTGGACTCATTTCCAAATGATAAGAATCAACTCTTCTTCTTTTAAGAACCTCAAAGGTTCCAAAGGACATGGGTATCAGTATACCATTCCTTTCGAACAATATAACAACCTTTCATGGAGATACAATTATGAAAGTAAGATATATATCATTAAATTTAAAATCATTCCTCTGATTATCAACATTACTCTTTTTCCTACTTGGAGCTACATTAATGTTATCCCGAATATCTTTTTCATTGTCTCTTCAACATTTTTTGGGCCTATATGCTTCCTTTCACCAACTTCATTCCACAGTGTTTGAGTATGAAATCTCTTGACATGAAATTATTCTTACAATGTCGTTTAAATATTTTAATGGAAATTATTTTTATATAAATACACTAAAACTGTTAAATATTGATCCCACATATCATGACAATCGGCTAATAATGACCAAAAATTGTATTCCATTGTCTTAATAGTCCATTATTATTCTCCATATTTTTGATGATTGTAGGAATTTCTCATATAAAGATCAGCATCTTGGGACTTCTAAATAATATTCTATTAGTTCAATGTAAAAAGGGGCTCATAGCCAGAAATAATAGAAATAGGTGCAGCCTGATGTCCTAAAAAATAATTAATATAGATCTTTATGAGAAACTCAAGATTTAAATCTCTTTATAAGGAACTCAAGAGGAAATTATTCTCTTTGTGTTAGTAAATGTGAAGGCATGATTAGGTGATCGATAAAAACCAATATTGCATCACTCTTTCTAGGAGACAATGGTTGTCCTATAAAAATGTCCATGGTAATGTCATCCCATTTACACATAGGAATAAGAATAGGATTCATTAATCCACTAGGATATTGTCACACATATTTCACTTGTTCACAAACCAAACATATGGACATGTAATTATTAATTTCTTGCTTTATTTCATCTCACCAAAAATGATCCCTCAAATCCCTAGAATTTTTTATACTACCAAGGTGTAGAGAGAAATTTGATCGATGGGTGTCATCCAATAGTTATCATTCTAGATTAGTTATATATGGAACAAATAATCCATTTATATACACAAAAAAACCATCTTCGCAAACAATGTTTTGTAATTTCCCATCATTCACAACATTAATTTTCATCTAAAAGTTCACATAATCGTATTTAGAACATTCAGTCCACTCTAATAAACTGTATTTCGAAATCATTTAAAAATTGAGTAATGTGTCCCCTTCCACAGTAATTCTAATGTCTATCATTATAATATCCAGGAACATATAATCTCTCTTAATCCTCATTTGGGTTTAAATTCCATGATCTTTAATAATAAATTCATCAAATACCTTATTTTCATCCCTTGGGTGGCTGTGTATTGAGAAATCATAATCCTTGTGTAGCTTGAGCCATCTCCTTTGTCTCATGTGGAGAAATTTTTGTTAAAAGATGTATTTTAAAATGTTATGATTCTTGTATATCTCATAAATTCCACCATAGAGGTAATGTATTCATACCTTCAAAGAAACAATTATGCGTTCTAACTCAGGATCGTCGGTTGGATAGGTATTTTCAGGGGTATTCAATTTTGTGGTGCATATTAAATAACAATATAATTTTTTGGTAGGACACAACCAAATCCCTTCATCAATTAATCAATATATATCACAAACCCATCATTTCTAGATCATGCAGTAAAAACTGGGGCATTGAACAATCTCTTATTTTGTTCATCAAAAAATTCTTCACATTCATTTCCCCAAACAAATGTATCCCATTTACATGCAACATTTTTTAATGGGTTATCCAATGAGGAAGAAGTCTAAATGAATCACTGATTATAAACTATGAATCCAGTGAAACCACATACCTCAATCATGCCCATTGGTATATGCCATTCTATGAGTAACATGATCATTATAGGATCAAATGAGATTCCATGCATGGAGACAATATGGCCATGAAAAGAAATGTCATAAATCTTTAAAATAGACTTACTAAATTTACAATATCACAACATCCTTATTAGAGTATCAAGAATGATATATAAGTGAATATGTTTGTTCTCTCATCTTTTAGGATATATAAAATTATCATTAATGAATACCCAAAAAAATCAAAAAGATATTCCTTGAATACTATTTTCATTAGATACTTAAAAATTCATGGTTCATTATTAAATCCAAATTTCATTACTATAAATTCATAATGTCCATGATTTTTTTTAAAATTAAACATCAAAATTCCTTACCTGTTCACTCATAATTGATAAATACCATAATAAAGTTAATTATTTTAAATATATTGTGGTCCATGAAGTTGATCAAATAAGTTATCAATGTGTGGTAGAGGATACTTTTTCATTATCATAATATCATTGATTTCCTTTCAATCAATTATTAAACTCATCGATCAATATTTTCTTAAAAATGAACAGGTGATGGCCCTGGAAAAATAGTAGTGAGAATAAATCCATTATCGACAAACTCTAGAAATTCTTTCTTTAACACTACTAATTCTACTATGAATATTATATAGGGTTTATTTTATATTTTTCTTTCAATAGGGGTTAAATCAACGGAAAAATCGACTTGAGGCTATGTATTACATCAAAATAATTCCTCAGGAAATATATAATGTAATTCATAAATAATAATACAAACCACAATTTTGAATTAAATTCTCTATCCCTAGATTTTATTTTCTCTTATTCCCCAAGATTCTCATGCAGTAGATCTACTAGGTGTGGATCTATATATGAACCAGATAATGATGTTTTTGATCAAAGATAAGGAATTATACATCTTCCTCACAAATAGTAATATCCTTCATGTTGTAATAAATTATTTATTCATACATTAAATTCCCATTTAGACCAAGGATTATATATAAGTAAACAGTAACAATTATAATAAGTTCAGTAAATAGATAATGTTTATTTGCAATAATGGGGACTTCCTAACACTTAATTGTTTTAGTGATAATTCCCCTGGAATATTTTACTGACAACTCTAGGATAAAATTAAATGGAAATGTATAATTTTCCTAGAAAAACATGGAATATATAAATTAGTTTGAGGATACAAAATAAAATAATGAATTAACAAAATTTTTATTATAGGATTCAAGTACCCACCACCACATAATTGGGTACTTCCAACTATGTTTTAAAGATCACATATGATTGAACTTCTCTGCTTAGACTCTTATATGATTGATTCTCTTTATTATTTGAGCATTCATTTTTATAGTTCCCTTTATTTCCATGGTTAAAACATGTAATAATAGTGTTCAATTAATTCACTATGTATTTTTTTTATAAAACCTTATTTTTGTAATTATAATTTACTCTAAATCCCATTAATCATTTCTCAAAGTGATTCTTTCCATAGTTTTTAGAATATGAACATCACATTGGTTACTTCATCATCATTGATTAATTCCCTTTTTTGTGTTGATATTTACTCTTAATCTCTTGATTTCACTTCGATAATAATGATCTATAGAATTCATTATCTATTTTTATGGAATATAAAAGTATCTTCTCATATGAAAAACATTTGAGAGACCATTTAACTTAAGATATGTGAATTATTCCCATTGATGAAATGGATAATCATGAACTTATTATTTCATATGTAATTTGTAGAATACCTAGACAACCATGTAAAGTTATCCTCGTACTAAACAACACTTTCATTATAAGTTTTCCATAATATAAGGAACTTTCTCTTAATTTAATTTTTTTTCTAATGTGGGAAATATTTTTTAATAATGATTCCTTAAAATATATCTATTCCATGTGTTTTATTTCATATTCCTTTAGAATATTATTTTATAAACCACCAAATATTAGTATCACCTTTGAGAAAATACAATGCATATATGACCATTTCTTTTTCATTGTATCAGAATTCCATAAATATCTTCTCTTGAGACTTAATCAATTTTTATCCATTCATTGGAATAAAAAACCCGATATATTATGGGGGATTCAGTTGAATGAAGTGATAAAACATAAGATAATCATGTTTTGGAATAGGTTGCTCCATCTGGGAAATTATTTTTCTTATAACCTGATTAAGATTCCCTATTATAGAAATAATTATCTCAGTTTAAAAACTATTTGTATTGGATTCTTCATTGGGAAATATCTACATTAAATATGAGTATTAATACCCTTCTTCCTTTATGGTTTTATTTCTAAAAAATAGAATATACTAGATTATCTCATTTTATTATAAATTATAAAACATAATATATTATTATATATATTTTTTAACACATAGCATAAATTTCAAAATTCATGCATTATTAATATCAGAATCATAAACATTGTTTTTTCCAGGGATATATTTATTTTCAGATAATTCATATTGCATTTTAAATTAAATTATAATTATTTTAAGAATATGCAGTACGAGTGCCATTATAGGATCACAGTAGTGTCCATTTTCATTTGCTAGGTGATGAATAGGTGATGGCTAATGCACCCCTTTAAGATTTATTACCCCAAGGTATCTTTTTTCTAGAACCACATCTATATATAGTATCTATACAGAGATATATTACTAATAAAAATATCATAATATATTAGTAATGGATACTTTATGAAGTTATTATATAATTATCATCAATGTATATCATGTGGTTATCTTCAATAACCTATGTTTTATTTAGTCTATTTCTAAATATTTCTACTAAATTTCTTTAGATAAAATATTTAGGGACTTCGACTATAGAAACCCCTATCCAAGGTCCAATTTATTACATTGGAATAAATATAAATAGTCAAATCCATACAATATGATTGTTTTAGTATTTTTAGAGAACTAGATATTTACAAGATACCCATTTTACATTTGTTATAGAAAATAAAACATAATATATAGAATAAAAAATTAAACTAAATCCTTTAAAACTCATTAAATGAATTATTTATCTTATCCTATTGAAGGTGAAAAAATTAAGGTTTTCCTCACATTCATAGAAATGGTCTATTATAGTGGTAGATATCATCAATCAAAAAGAATAATCAATATCACAAGGTAAATAACTGAAATCAAATTCCATTTAAATAAATTTACAATTCTGAAAATATAATGAATAATAAATTTTGTAAGGAAAATAATCAAAAGAACATGTAATTTAATCAATAATATGAGAAAAAAATGCATCTAAAGATAATATCATTAGAAAAATATCATGGATAATAATAAATGAATTTATAAATAAGGAATGTTTTATTTATTGGATGCCAAGATCACATGCATCATAATACCTCTACCGATAATACCTTTTTCTAGTTGATATAAAATTATTGGTAGAAATAAATTTAACATGGACAAATAATTTGTCTCATGAGACATATCAATTAATCAAGGGGTTATATATTTCTTTTCTGCACCTATAACTTCATTTTCAAATAATTCCGGATATATTGAAAAATCAATTTAATTAATGAAATATGTGAATTATCATAAAATATATGCATTGAGTAAATAATATAGGTTCATAAGTATTTATAAATATATCCAAATTAATATCAATTAATACGAAAATATTTCTAAATGATATATCTTTTAAGAAATAAACATATATATTGTAAATAATATGGAATTTTGGGGGAAATTTAATCTAAAATTAGCACAGGAAAGTGAATAATTCAGGGAAAACTTTAATGACAAAAAATGAATCATGTAATTGAATGTAAATAAAATCCATCATCATAATAATTAGAAAACATACATAGGATGAATAAGGATGGTATGAACATAACAAATTTCCAGAGGAGTATATGTAGAATGAATGGTTGTTATCCTTGATGGAATGAAATACTAAAACAATTTCTATAAAAACATTCATCCTAAAAATATATTCTTCATTTTGAAAATAACGTTTTAGAAGTAAAATTTCACAAAAATATTATATGAAAACAATCATTAGAAAATATAATGGATGTTTCAGCTGATGATATTTTCATGATGATAAAAAATTCTATACATGCCGAGTATGTTAAAAGAATGACTCAATTAACATTTTTGGTAAAATAAAAATGATCCTTTATTTTTAGAATGACATGAAGATTCAGTTAATTTTTTTAAAAAGTCAAAAAAGAAAATAATATTTTAATAATTCATTTGGAAAACATCTGAAGAAATTTTTGAAAACATGAATATTAAACATGGTTTTGAAAGAAATGTGATTTTCGACAGAGCAGAGAAATGAAGTCATATTTCATTAAAATAGTTTCACAATACTTTTAATTCCAAAAGAGTGGTAAATGGTATTATTACATGAAAACATATTATTAATAACTAGAGGATAATAAAATTATAGGGTTTATTAAAAATTGATCAAATATTTTCTTTCATTTGTAATTCAAGTTTAAACAATCATAATTAAAATGAGATTATGAAATAAACCATTGAGAACATCACAACATTGATGTGATAATTAATAAATGAATAAACTATGTGTATCAAATATAAATCCACATGAAACTAGCGGGAATAAAACATAATATAATCATATTTAAATATAAATAAAATCCTATAATATTAAAGACTACTAATCAGTAATATAAACCAATGGAACGAAATTATGTTATGAAATTATTTTCAAATTGGAAAATTATACAGAAAATCATCTTGGATGAAATAATTAAAATTGAAATCTAAAATACAATAACTTATTAAATAATAATGATATATCATTTTAAAGTGGTAGTATATAGACCATTTAAAAAAATTTGGTTTATAACATTACAATATGCCTCAATAAATGGAAATTGAGATGAAGTTACTTACCAGAGACTTCTTTTGGTTGAATGTGATTTAACATCCTATATAGTGGTTTTCAGATTATTATTAACAAAAAAAATAATATAAATATTAATAGAAATATATATTATACTTTTGCAATGTCTTATCACTCGTTCATTAATAATCAGTCATTATTTTCATTGTTTCGCGTGTTAATTTTATTTTTTCTCTCATTTATGATTTGTCATGAAAGTTTCGATTCTTATGAATAATTTAAAGTTACAAAATCTATAGAATAATATTTATGAACTAATAATAATATTTATACATAATTAGTAATTTATAAAAAAATCATGTAATATTATTTGAAAATGATTTACATTATGATTGTGGAGATTGTAGGTCGTACTTAAGCGTTGGAAGCATTATTATTTTTCATCGATCATTATAAAAAATGTAAGTAATATTTTATCATTAAAAAATGACAATAATATCATATATAACATAATATATTTTTATATATACTTATATATATCATCAATGTGGTGTGGTGATGAAAGTAGAGTCACATCGCTTCATGAAGGTGGTAATCCACATATACAAAAAACAATGACATCATCATTAAGTGAGTGAAGATGTAAGAAATAAAATTATGTATTATATTTAAATAATTAAAAATATGTTATTAATTTCATAATTATGTAACTTATATCACATATATTCATGAAATATAAACATATTACCTTCTATTTAAAGAGATATGGGAAAAAAAGATAATCACTTCATGATATGGTAGTCCATTGTACACACATGCAGCGTTATCATATCTCGAATGAAATGGAAATTAAAAAAAGTAAATGTATTACATAATTAATCCATGGTTATAATTATATAATAATAGAATATATATGTTTTATATACATAATTATACCAAACAATGAGAGTTTATAATATAAATATAAATAACATCAGTTCGCAAGGCGGTAGACCATCGTACACACAAGTGACGATTGTGTATCCCATTCAATAGAAGTGGGGATTATTGATGGTAATTAACATAAAATATATCTAATTTTATAGATTATGTTGTTTAAATTATATCAGTATGATTTTAAAATAACTGAAGGTTGTTGAGAAATAAATAATATAAAAATCATCATTGAAGAACAATACCTCTTCATCGGGTAAAGTCCTTAATTTTGCACCAAAATCCATCCTAGGTTGGCCATCATCCCCTTATAGTGATTATTGGATGATTGGATGTAATTTGGTATGTTAATTATCTCAGGTTTTTTGGAATCAAATGGGATTTAAAGTGTTATTTGGAGAGGGTAGTGGGTGGCCTTTTTTGGTGAGGTTTGTGGCAGACTTGTAATTTGTGGAAAGAAAAAAGAATACCCACATTTTTTACAAGACAAAAGGGTCAGAAAATGGTTTATTATAGAGAAATGAAAATTATAGTGATTAAATATAGATATAAAATATACTTTAGAAAATTTTTTTATTGAAACAGTTATAATATTTAATTTTACCCCTATTAAAACCATTTAAATCTTAATTGTGGTAAATAATTTTTTACTCATTTTACTTTACATTATGGTAAAAAATATTTTTTACTTAATAGATAATATAAATTAATATAATTAAAAACATTGAATATTATTTTCTAAATTGCAATCATAAAAGGGAAAATTTCTAATTTAGAATTAATCCCACAAACACGAAGGGAAAGCGGATTTTCCAAGATAAACTGTTAAAACTTTTAGAAAATTTTTATTATCAAAATTTATTATAAAAATGATTAAAATGAAATAAATTGGATTTATAGAGAGATAATAACTCTAATTTTACTTAAAACCCAATAAAAATTTAATTTATCTTTATAAGTTATTTAAAAGAAAATTCTGTTTGTAATTAAAATTCATTATGTTTTACTATTCATTAGAAAATGAAACATTTTAGAAAAATACCAAAAATATAACCCTTAGAAAAATTTGATATTATTATTTAGAATATAAAGTTAATTTTATTAAATTAAATTTAATTAATTGGTAATAATAATGTTTAAATTATGTGGAAAAAGTGAAACTAAACCGTCTTTTAAAAAACACATTTTTTAAAAATAATTTTAATGATTCGTAATTTATTTAAAATAAATAGGTAACAATAATTTTCAAATTTTGGTTAGTACTATTAATACCATAAATCTTCGCATCTAACTGAGAATGTTAAGTTTTAAATAATATAATATCTTGTTTCTTTTCAGGCCGGAGTTTTGTGTGTCACAAACAATCAAGGAAATTATAACCATTCTAAAAGAATATATATTATTAATTATTGGGGTGTTATACTCTATAAAATTAAAATAATATTTTTTATGTTCATTTAAGATTTATTTTTCACTTCTTATACAATATAAAACCAAGTGATATGTTATAATCATGGGGTTTTACACTTTATTTCAAACACAAAAATACATAGAAAAACTTCTAATTCAATAATTAAGGAATTCAAAAATATGATTGAAAATAAATAAACTACATTGTAGGTTTTTATGGAATATATAATGGAAAAAATATACCATGAATATTTATTATAGGTTCAATAAAGTTTCACAATAAATTAATTTCAGTTTAACCTTTTTATCGTCAAAATTGAATAAATGTGAACCTTTGGTTTTAGTGAACACACTCACTGTCATAAATTCACCTTTTGTAATGGTCATGTACATTGGTTTTTTAGAGAAATAAGTATCTTAAACTAATACATAAACATAAAACCCAACCCTAAAAAATATCATGGGGATTGTTGAATCCTACAATTACCTTATATAATACCCCTTTAATTAACAAATGATTGTCATGCCTGATAATAAAGAGAAAAAAATGTACAAGTGAATTGAATTAAATTTACTAACATGAACTAAATTGAAAATCAATAATCAAATTAGATACAATAACCCATTGAAAAATTCCTTGAATAAAGTAAAGATACCCCCTTATGCTATCAATTAGAGGGTAAATAAAAAATGATGAAAATAAATCCTGGAATACATGAGGGTTAGTTGGCCAAAGCCCAAAACCATCAACAACTTCACATCAATTCCACGACTAGCCAATCCAACATATATTTGCGTAAAAACCCCAAATTATTTAAGTAATGAATCCTAAGTTTTATATGATGTTCTGGGCATCACCTACATAAATATTATGTCCTTTTATATCAATATTCACTGAATATCATAAAAATACATTCCCTAGAACATTAAATTATTACAGTCTTTGTAGACTAGATCCATAATGAATATATTTCATGAATGATATTAAATATCTATAATAAATTTCTTTTTATATAGTACCATTCTTAAAAATACCATACACAAAATATTTCTTCATAACTTGGGGATATTTGAATCACAAGGAGGGTAGATAACAAATATTCAGTAAGGGTAAACATGGGATATATTAATCAATCATAAGTGTGAATAAGCATAAGGGTTTAAGAGAAAAAATGGATCTTGATCTTCACATATTATATTAATAAAAAATTATTTTCATAACGTAAAACAAGAGTTATGACATAAAAATATGGCATATCATAACAAATGAATCATAATATTGAGGAATCAATAATAATCTCTAATAAGAAATGATAGAATATCATTAGAATAAAAAACACGTCACATGAGTTTTATAATAATCATAATCATATAAAATAATTTAACTAGTCAATGTTAACATCCAATACAGTCATAACTGTATGATACCAATTTTAAATAATAGTATGGATCCTTTTTAGTGCCATAAAATATCTCATTTTTCATCAAATGTTAGCACACATGGGATAGGTGGATGTTTTGGGAGTATTCAAAAGGGTACATGGGATAGAGTTTAGGTTTTTAGAGATACAAGATGAGCCACATGATTAGTAAGTTGATTGGAAAACCATGAACCTCAACCATGTAGACAAATAAAGATGGGAACAGTAATATTAACACTATGAATGGGGCCTATAAACTATGAAAACTATTAAAATAATTATATCATCACCACACTCAGTTTGTGGATAATTTTTATAAATATACTCCTAAAACTTGTGTGGTGTAATGATACTAGATAGTATGTGCTCATGAATGGTGCACTGTTTGGAAATGGAATACCTTGGATTATCTTGTTGAATTAAAAAATAATAAATCATGAGATTACCTAGTACTTTCACCTTGGGATTTGTTAATGAAATTTCGGTGGAATTCCAAGGGTTCGTACCTTGGACCACAGTCAACACAAAATATTATGACATCTATTTTAATAACATCCACTGGAATAAACTTCCTCAAAACAAGCATTTTGTGGGTCTCCAATGGTTTCTATGATATAATTATTTTCAGAAAACATGCATTTTTTCTTCAGGTCCCATGACAAATCAAAAGGGAAAATACTCAGAGGAATCTAACTTATAAAAAATGAGGTTGGGTCATCCAGGTATCGCATAAGGATATTGAGATCGACATTGTGACTATTAATTTTAGTGATTAGGATTTATTATACTTATAAACTTTAAAATTTATTACTCATAGACCAAATTTTCGTTATACACCATTGGTTGTGGCCTTCTGGGTTTTACTTACACCCTGTTTTTGACATCATTTAGTACGTAGGGAAACGTCATGGATGAAGGTAAGGATAATGGGAATCACCTTTCTAGAATTGTTTGATTTATATTTTAGTAAGGGATATTGAGAGTATATGATTGGGTCACTTCTTGAGATACCAATGAAGATAGCTTTTTTTGTCCTTTTGGTTCCCATTGTATATACAAGTACTAATTATATGCATGATACTATGCATACCTGCTGCATATTTTTTAAAGTTATGAAATCATCTTTATATAGTTTTTTACTATATTATGTATACTATTATTATTATCTGGGTGGAGTTTTTCCCACTAATTTACTAATTATACCACTTCTTTCGAAATCATATTTCTATACCTCAATAATGCATTTCACTCTTGTATGGAGGATATAGCCTCCCCATTGTACCACCATTCGCCCTCACTACTAGCCCTAATCATTTCATGTAGGTGGACGTGTGCTTGAGGTGGTTTCACAAAAAATATTGGTTACTAGACCATTAATCCGGCCTAGTACATCACAATCATATAGTGTACAACACACCATAAATGATTCAATTCACTCCATAACATACTTTCATTCTTGGTGGACATAGTCTATTATATGTCTTGGTTAACTCATTATTTCAGTTGATATTATCTCATGAGATAGAAATCCTTATCTAATGAATTACAGAGATAGATAATTCCATTATAACATGTCACATAATTGAAATCATACTTATGTGTCCCATGAGATAATAAAACATTTATCAATTCATCGTACGATACACTATGGAAATGAAATGGGCATCATAAATATTTCCACATCACATAATAATATTCCATATAGAAAAATAAAATTAATTGTACCATAAGAATATAACCCCAATGGATAATAATAATCATCAATTTATTCTATCATAGATGAAAAATACCTTTGAATGGGTGATAGGAAATTTCATTGAAAATAGGGGTAATATATATTTTTTACGTTGGAATCACTTTTGATCAAAAATTCCAAAAAATAGAGAGATAAATATTTTTTCTTAGAAATTACATGTATACTTATAAATTAATATTTGATGAAAATAAATTTCAAATTGATATAAAAAGTAATTTATACAATACATTTTAAAATAAATAATCTTTTCACACTTTTTGTACCCAGTGATAAATAAAATTTTATAAAAAAATGTAATAATTTCATTTTCAAAATTTTAATAGGATGTAAAATATGGTTGAAATGACTTGAAATAATCATTGGATCATAGAAATAACATTCTGGTAATTATTTTAATGAATCTTGGCATGGATGAAAATTATTCTTGATTAAATGGGGAATAAAATTGACTTTTCGTAGATAATTTTTATTAGTCATTTTAAATTCTAATGAAAGGGAAATGAATGTAAAGTACAAAATACATGGAAATAAACATAGTACATTTAAATTTATGCGATTAAAGGGTGATATATAATATTATTTCTTTAATATAAATTTATGTATAAGTAATATTAGTAAAAAATGAGATTGAAACAAAATCCCTTACCATTGGTCTAGACTTGCTTCAAATGTGCTCTAATCCCAGGAATAAAAAATATAATTTTATTATACATATATATACCATAATATATTTATTAATTATATTACTATATATGTTTCAATTATTATTTTTAATTAGATATTAATTAAAAATTCCATCTGAAAATCATCATTCTAGTTGTTAAATTTTATATTTTCATGCATGTTTCAGTTCAGAAGTTCAGATACTTTCACATTCATGTTTATTCCATAATATCACTAATGATAATAATGAATGTTCAAAATATTATTACATAATATCACAAGAATATACATTCCTTATCCATTTATATCATAACAGTTGCAACATTATTTTGTTAAGTGGTAAAACCGACAAAAATTGGATCATGTGATCAACATAATGAGTATAGACCTGCAATTATATAATCATAAAAAAAATTATATAATCTTATAAATGTCATTAGTATAATATAAATTAATTATATATAATTTTTGAACTATTTATTATTGTTTTATATTGAAAGATGAAATATATTCCTCAATGAGACAATAGTCCGTATATACATATGTACAAAACATTCATTTTCTAATGAGGAAAATGAAATGAAATCAGATAATATATTATCAATATTGAATCAATATAATATAAAATTATCATATATTTTCAGTAAATCCATCATTATAATAATCCATGTTAGGTGGAGATGAAAAAAGAAACACACAGATTTTTGGTGCCAGTAGTCCGCATGTATGCATGAGTGACAGTTTCATTTTCAATTGAACTGAATGGAGTAAGAAAATAAAAGTTCAATAATCATAATAGTATTATAAAATATTTGGGATAATTATTTAATTATATTAAAAAAGTATATGAAATGTTTTATTATGGTATAAGAAGTGATAAATTTGGATGGAGTCAGTCGAGATGATTACTTCTTCTTTGAGAAATGTCCCCGAGTTTACTCATTATCCCTTCAAAAGGGAAGTCTTTTGGGAAGAGCAGAACCAATAATAAATGGATATGTAATATAAAAATATTTTTTATATGCATTTTTTGTAATAGAAAGCTCAAATTAAATGTAATGTTAAGATAGGAGGTGCCTAAATATACATTTGGTGGGAGGGAAACATGTAAGTACATGAATAATGATTACATAATATATTAATAACTCAAGTATTTTGGCACAAAATTGTTATATATATATAGATAATAATTATACGGATGAAATAAATTCCATCGATAAAATTAATTAATGTGTTTTAAGAGATTGTAATCCTTTTCTTTTAGTTTAACCCCCCATTAACCAGTTTTACTTGTACCAAGGTAATTGGATTTTTACAGGGGTAACAATTCATAAGGACCAAAAATTAAACATAAATAATTAGAACATTTGTAAATTTTGGTTACCAATATTGAAATCATTTGGAAAATTATTTTTCTCTAAGTGATTGAATTTCATTTTAAAATATGTGCTAAAATTAAATAAAACCCCTTTTAAGCAAAGTTAATTAGAAGCATAAAATTTAATATATTCTCATTCATTTCCTACTAAAAACAAATATATATATGTAAAAATATTTTAATGTATATTTTAATTTACGTTTTCATTAAAATTATTTATTAATAGTTTTTATTTAATTTTTTAAAATAAAAAAAACATTACACACATAAGTGTTGTTTTTCAAAAATGTTCTCTTTTTTTTACATTCAAATGATTTTAATTTCATTTCAAACCAACTACAAACATATGAATTCATTTTATAGATGTGTATACAAATATCTTTCAATATGAATAGTAAATGTTGTTAATTTTGAACTAGAAAATATATGATAAAATATGGTCATCAATAGAAAATTTCAGACATATTCTTACAGGAATAATATTATTTCTTTAGTGAAATATAAATCATTTTAGAAAATTACATTTTATTTTATAACCATATAATGTATTTATTTTTATAATTTTATTCATTATTCATATATGTTCAGTTGCATGTTTTTCATTATCTAGTATATAAATAATGTTTATTAAGTGAAAAATATATTATATAATCACGAGGTGTTACATTCCACCCACTTATAATAATTACTCAATAGAAATTATTTTAATCAGATCAATAAAACAAGGATATCATATCCTCATGACATCCTCAAGTTCCCTTGTCAATTCCCTAATTATTTATTCTTTTATATAAACTTAAGTAGGTTAATGGTCTTATTCCATATCACTTTATCTCTATGTAGTAATTTTTTTTCTCCTTATTCATTATAAGAATGTTTTTTCTATAATAATATATCCTACAATTTTAGTGCATCTGATGAATTAGGTATGTATATTCTCATAATGGAGACCTAAAATACATTTTAATCTTTGAATAATTTGAGAAAAAATACCATATGATAATCTATCATCAAAATTTTATCAAGAATATCATAGATACTGGTACAAAATGGCCACATCTTCCCCTTCTTACAAATCTCATAACTTTTTTCCCATGAGATATCCATAGGAATAACTCATCACCCACATAAATATCTTGATCTAAATTAATATTTTTTGAATAAATTTACTTTTTATTATATGTTTTTCTAATATTATACTAAGGAGACATAATCTTGGTTTTCATTTCCTCAGTTCGATCAGGCCCCAAAATCACTAATTCACTAACTTCACCCAAACATGTAAGAGTTATATACATCTCTCCATACATTCATTCATAAAGAGGTATTATAAATATTTATTGAATGATATTATGGTTAGATGATTATAGCATCTTGATGTTTTATTCCATGCCTCTTTATAAATACAATGAGTATGTTATCGGCATATCATTTAGGTTTTTAATCTTCACCTCATACAGAGCATCTTTATGAGATTGATATGTAGTGATGATATATATATATTCAATTTTTACTGAAGTATTATCTAGAAATTTAAGGTAAACCATAGATCATAATAAAAAAAGACTGAAAATTCTACACCATTAAATAGTAATACTTACTAAACATATATCTTGGTGATCTTATCCAGATATAAATATTCTCTGATAGAAATGAAATGTGATGATTTTATAAGGTGATCGACCAAAAAAATGACATTATTCTATCTATATGTCTTGGTGTGTTCCCTAATAAAGTCTATGGCGATGTTTTCATATTTTCACACAAGTAATAGTAATAGTTATAACACCACTTTAGATGTCTTTCTCTTTTCTTTAAAATGGTGTAATTCCAAGCATCACGATAATTATTATGTATTATCTCTCTTTCTGTTATCCCTCCAGACATTATTTGTAATATATTTATATTTTTTTACTCTAATTATGGATAGGTAATGATGATATGGGTGCTTCATCTAAAAGGTGTTTCTTCAATTCTAGTATTTTTGGAACACATACATAGTTATTAGACTAAATCATCCCTTTATGATCAAAGCTGAACTCTAGAAAAATACATCACTTCTTTTTTAAGTTCAGATCCTCATTTAGAAGCTATTTAGTCATCCCATATAATGATGGTTTAACATTAATTTTGGAAATATTGGATTTAACCCCTTATATCATAATTTACTGATCAATACCATGTTAATACATAAGTATCAGATCTCTATTGATCCTCATTATGGAAGATATTTTAGTGTCCTTCAAACTAAAACATTATCCAACTTTTAAAACCTTTCGAGGGTGGTAATATATCAAATAGTCATAATTGTTATTTACTTAAAACCACCAATTTAGAGTATAATCTACTATTTTTCTGTGAATATATACATATATAATTTAGTATATATATATGTGACACATTTTTTAATAAAAACATCCTCCATATCTTCAAAGAAAAAATTTCGAATTTCAGTTCAAAATTAGTAGTCGGTTGAATTTTTATATGAACATTAAATTATCATGAGGAATAAGTTCTCTCCAAATCATCCTATGTGATAACTCATCACATTAAACTCTTTGATATAAAACTATAGATAACCAAACTATCTCCAATGTAGGTTTGTATGAGCACACATGCATAGACAAACCTCCCCTTCAGTTACATGAACTTTTATTCATATTATTCTATCCAATGGAACATGGATTAATTCCATGGAAACATAGACAGTAGATTTATTACACAATATAAATTTCTCAATGAGCTTCAATAGTATACATCAAATCTATAAAAACTATTAATTTTAATCACCGTGGATGGACTAGCTAATGTTTTAATAATATCTTTATTTGAAGGATCAACTGATATCCCCTCACTTGTGATAACATTACACAAGAATGATATAATCCCAAAATGATCTTCGAGGTCTTCATTTATATTTTAATAAATGATAATATCATCTATAGAGAACAATACAAACTAATAAAAGTAAAATATAAGGACTATATTCAATAGATCCATGGAGATAACCTATGAATCCATATGTTCTAATTGATCCACTATAAATTCATAGTTTTCTTAACATATATAGAAATATCCTTAATTTTTCCTCACTTTTTAAAAAAATTGATGATATTGATATCAAATTCCATTCATTGAAAATTATTATGCTCCTTGCTATTGATCAAATACATAATCAATAAATGGTATACATTACTTATTCATTATGATTACCTTATCATGTTTATGATAAAAAAGTAAATATTAATTGATAAATATATCTTCTTAACCAAATGAATAAGTGCCCCCATGTTGATTCACTTTAATGAAAGAATATACTATAAAGATAACCCTGGAGTTGTTTGTGAAAATCCCCCTACTCAATTAGGGCTATTATTTTCAGAGTCATTAATATTGGTATAGAACTCGAAATGAGTTCTGTTGAAAACTGAACATCATGATTCGTTGGAAGACTAGAAAACTCTTTAGAAAATAAATCAATAAATTCACACAAAATATGCATATTCCCAAGATTTAGAGGAAGTGACTCCCAAAATAATTATTATCAGAGAGGAGCTATAGACTTGAGATGAAAACACCACCCACTATGATATTTCACTGATAATTTAACATCTTACCACTATGGTGGAATTTTTATACCCTTATAAATTATCCAAATATAAATGAGTGAATAGAACTGAAATGAGAAAAATAAATTTTCAGTTTAGTAGTGGTTGGTAAGTACACCTTTGAATAATTATTTCATGTGATCCACATTCGTAATTTTGATCACATGATATTTCAATTAATCTATTAGCTTAACATATTATTGATTATTATTTTCATTATAAACCCTCATATTATTTAACTTGTTAGAGTAATTCCTATAATCCTTGTATTTGTAGTTATGGAGGGTGGGTGGTGCATTTGGTTGGTCTGTCTCCACATTTTGATCATTATATGTCCTCCTCTTACCCCTTAGATATTTAGTTCCTGGATTTATTTATTTTATAGACACAATGCATTTACCAAACCCTTAATGAAAAATTTCCACATGTATCTTTCCACACTCTTGTTATAAATAATGATTGATTTTATTTACATAATATGGTTTATTATTTTAATTTCATCATATCTCCATCGTTCTCTTGTTTTAATAACTATGATAATGATTTGAGTATAACTCTCCAATTATACCAAGAGTTCACATAGAATGATTTATTTATAATTACTAACGCCCGGTATCGGTAGCATCTTTTAGAGACTTGGTTTTATGACCCTAAATAATTAATATATTTTTATTTTAAGGATAATTATAAAAAAGGAAATCACATCCCAATTATTTTAAAATTTTCCTCATTGGATCCAATAGTTTTACTAACCGTCTGAATAACAAAATGAATTCAATATCCATTATAATGTGGAGAGTTAGGAGAATTTACTCACTAAACATTACCCCTTAAACTCATTCTATTCCATGGATTCAATTTCTTCCTCTGGACTCATATTCTTAACATGATTCCACCACTGATCTACTTAATATTCTAAATAATTTACATGTTGGAAAAAATTTACATTCTATATGTATTAGAGAATGAAAAATATATTTTCAACGGTACTAATTAATTTGTCTGGCACTAGTGGATCATATAACCCAATGAAATAAGGCTTATATTTCCCCCTGATACACTCAATGGGGGAATTGGTCCCTCCATTGATCTTTTTAAATATCATCATAATTCATATTCAATTTTTTTTTGAGAAAACCACAATGTTATTAAATTCATACAACCTTTTTATTTAGTTACTAAAGATGAAAACTATTTCATTGTCCAACACATGTGTAGTGAACATGAATTATCCTGGTTCCAAACATCAAATAAAACAAAAGAAACCATACTATATAAATTAAGTTATAATAATTTGAGTGATCAATCATATAATCATGAAATTTATCCCTGGGATTTTTTAAATTATTATAAGTAATGATAAATTAGTATCAACCTATTAAACTTTTCTGTTTACCTAATATCACATTCTTTTCATCATAGGTTTGTTCAATTTCTATCATATTATTGTTTATATTCCAATCTCCAAAAATAAATAAAAATTGATATGATACCAAATATAATGACTCGAAATACACTTTGATATATATTACAACATTTTATAACAATATTCAATATATTTCACAAAAATAGACAAATTAGAACCCAATATGATTATTATATTTTGAGACTATATCATCAATACTTTTATTTCATTAATAATACTAAATATCTCAAAAATATATATTATCACATAATAACCTTCCTAAATACACCCTACTTAAAATCATTTTCTTAACCTAGGGGAAATTGAAATACTAGAATGGGGGTTCTCAAATTCTAAGAAAGGATTAACATGAAAGATATAAATCAATAATAACTAAGAAAAAACCTAATTCTATAAGGGAATAATCAAGGTACATAAGATAGTGGAAATTCATACATAAGTTTCAGGGATAATATATCATGAGTCCTTATATAAATAATTATCTTATCATGAGTCCAGAATCATAAGAGTGGCAAATCATCATTATTCAACCATGATTCCTGAGAGAATATCATAAGAACAAACATCATTTCATAAGAATATAAAAAGAAACATGAGCATAAAATTCATTTTATTGGTAAAGGTGCACTACCAAGACCATCATTACAAAGTGGAAAATGTCCCATAAATAATTTGTTGAACCCCCAAACTCTTCTCATTCTTGGTGGAAAGAGTCCATTTTTAGATTGGGGTCACTTATACTTCTAGTTCATAGTATATCATGAGATATAAATATTTACCAATTTTATTAGTGGCCCATATAATTTGGGATCTACAAATCACATAATAAAAACCATACATATGTATTCTAATATATCATAAAACATTGATCAATCCATCATAATATAACACATGAAAAATAAATAGGTTTATAAATATTTTTATATCACATAAGCATAATCAATGAATAAAAATAACATTTATGTTATCATAAGACTATGTGCCTAGTGAATAATAGTAAACATCAACGTATGTTGAAATACGTAAAAAATACCATTAAAAATGTGTTTGGACAATGTTTTGAAAAAATGGAATATATTATTTCCTTTTTATAACTCTAAAAACTAAATAATTCTACAAATATAGAAAAAATATATATTTTAAAATAAAAATGTTAAATTTTAAAGTAATCTTAAAATAAGATAATGGTCATGACATCATTAATTTTCTTCTATATATTAATCATGAAAACAGAGACACATTTCACAGTATTTATAAAAAATCCTAAATAACAAGTTCAAAAATCATTGAAAAATTTCTTTTTAAAAAATATCAAAGAAACTAAAATTCATTTGAAAATGAATTTAAAAACTCATTAGAATATTGAAAATGAAATTATTTAATTTTTTAAATGAATATGTACTTGGGAGGAAACAAATTCTCATGAAAAAAGAGATAAAGGATGACTTATGAAAATCATTTTTTCTGTTATTTTAAGAATAAATTAGTGGAAAATAAAAGGAAAAATAATAAAAAATAAAATAAATACACTAAAAGATGATTTTATTAAGTGAAGGGATATTATATAAATTTTTAAATGAAAATTTCAGCACAACCAATCCTATTGAAATGTTCGATTGAAACATTAACCCTTACCTCAGAACCTAACATTTTCGAACGCGCTCTAAAATAAAATACACAAAATTTAAATTTATTATACAATATTAAAAAACTGATATTAATTGTTTTTCTACAATATATGATAAACTTATAATTTATAATTAACAATTAATTAATATCCCCTTCTTAAAATGGTTATTCTATGTGTTAATTGTTCTGTTTTCAAACATGTTTTAGTTATCATATTCTTGACCTTTCATCTTGGTAATGGTCACATCATCTAATTATTGTTAATAATTATTCAATAAAAATATCATTACATAATATCTCTATAATATAACATTCATCAATCATTATTTTCATATGCTTTATAACACCATCCATATAGGTTGTAAAACAGACTCTAATAGGGTCATGTTATAAATATTGAACGAGTAAGAACACTCTATTGTATAATTATGATAAATTTTTTATATAATATTATTCATGTAAAAATTATAATATGTTTTCATTATATATATATTTAGAAATGTTCCACAGTCGAAGACATTGGAAAATTAAATATTAATATACTGGGGATGATAGTCTATACATACACAAGAATGATATTTTTAATTTATAATGAGTAAAATAAAAGAATGATTATAACAATTTTTCATTATAGAGTAATTATTATATCATTAATATGATATATATTTATAAAATCCATAACCATAATATTCCATGATTGGTGGTGATTGAAAATGATCCACATCACTTTTTGGAGTTAGTAGTCTGCACATACGCATGAGTAAAGTATTCTATTTACATTGGATGAAAAAGTGTTGGAAAATTATTTTTTCATCCAAATAATTATAATTAAATAAATATAAGGAAATTATGCCATTATATTATGATTGAAAATATATATTTTAAGTATTTAGAAGAAGAGATAAATTTGAATAGAGCTGGTGAGTATAATTACATCTTCTTTGGGAATCATCCTTTAGATCTCAACATAAGACTTCAAAGGATGGTCCATTGGGAAGAATAGATAATATAATAAATTCTCTAAGTACATTAAGAAGATATTTATTAATTTTTTGGATGAAAATGTGTTCTTTAAATGTGTTTATAAGTGAGGATAAGAAGTTACAAATTATAAGTGCGGTGGGTGCAATAATTGTAAATATATGAAACATTATAAATAATATATGTCTTACTCAATACATAAAGGTTAAAATTGAAATAGTTAATATTATTATAAGGTTATGTTTAAAATAACATCAATAAGTTGAATAAAATATAGCTTTTCTGAGATATTTTAAATCGTATATCTTAGTTTAACTGCATCGTCTTCCCTTTAACTGTTGATTTGGTATTGTGATTTTAAGCACGGTAAATATTCAAAATTAAATAATTGAAATTGAAATAATTACTAAATATTGAAATAAGGATTAAAAATAAGGAAATAAAATACTCATTAAATTTCTATAAATAGAAAAAAATCATTTTAAAATAATAGCACAAAATGAATCGATAACCAGTTTTAGCGAAATGAATTTTTAAGTATAAAACTGAATTCATTCTCATTCCTTACCTTGTAAAAAATTTACATTATAGGTAAAATGTTTGAATGAATATATTATAAAAAATAAATATAAAATTATAAAAAGAGAATAATAAAATTTGTAAATATAAAAACACATTATTCACAAAAAAGAAGTTTTCATGAAAAAAATCTCTCTTTTACCTTCAAATTAATTTATTTTCATTTAAAACCCAATTATAACCTAGTAATTAAGATTATTAATATGTAAATAATATTTTTAATTAGTTAAATACTTTGAATTATGTTTTAAATAAATTCTATATGGAAAAAATGATGCCCATAAACAATACATTTCAAAACAGTTACTTAAGATAAGTAGTATTTCCGTGGAAAGCTAGAAATAAATTTAGAAAATTATAATTTATTTAAATAATTTTCAATATGTTAAATTTTTTAATGTATTAAAATTATTAAAATATTTTTATTGATTCCTAGTTCACAGTCTTCTGGAAAAATCATATTTATTAAAGAGAAAATATATTTTATAATCTCAAGGTGTTACAATATATCACATGTATCCTCATTTTCCATTCCTCATATAACTCAATCTATCTATATTATGTTAAAATATACCCATAAACCATATGTAAAATTGTTTTATGACATTTAAAATTACCTATATATTCCAATAATCTTTATGGTATACATTTAGGGAGATCAACTCATATCTTCATTAGAAATAACTCAATCAACTGCAAGAGTTAGGTATGGATATAAGTAAAAAATTAACAATTCTAAAAAATTATGTCAAACCATATCCCTATTATTGTATCAATTGTTTTACCCTTGATAGGAATAATCTAAACCAGGCTATATCTTAATGATTTCTTCGGCTATATGTCTTCTATTTTATGAAAAAACTTCCATGAATTATGATCCTCTATAAAAATGATATGGTTCTAATAATGAAATGAAGTCCAAATTGATGAATCATGTCCAAATTTTACTTCAGGGATGAATCCATGATATATTTTGATCTAGCTGGGGGTTTTCAAATAAAATATGTATCCCAATATTTCATGTGTTGTGTATATTTTTTAAAATATAAATTATATATATACTATTTTAAGGAATAAATACTTATGTGAAATTGAATGTGAAAAACAGGAATACCCTGGTAGCTTCCCAATCCTTTTTATAATAAAAAATTTCTTTGAAATCATTACATATAATAATTACTGATTTACTAATTAACTCAACATATTTGTGAAAATAGTTTAATACCATCAATTAATTCATTATACAATTTATCCCAAACTATTCTTAAAATTTTAAAAAATAACAATCATTTATAAATGAATTAATCAGGGAATTATACGAGAATAATCATTTAATAATTAATGAAATAATATAATTTTAATATAAAATTTATGTAGAAATATGATATATTAAAATGTATTTTCATTATGATAGTGTATATATTTATGATTAAGGATATATTCCACTTCAATTGTGGGGGAGGGGGGTTGAGAGTTCAAATTGTTTAATAATTTTTATCTCCAATTTTTTTTAATTGATTTATTACAACTTCATTTTATATGTTTTAAATTATTTATTTTTTTCATGAGATTTTCAATGGATTTATTAAAGACAAAATGACTTCGAAGGATGAAGATAATAATTATTTTATAGATGAATAAATAATGTTATAATAAAGTTACTAATTGAAAACTATCATTCCCTAAATAAAATTATACCATGAGAAGAATTCTAAGAAACATTATTAGAACATATGAATGAAGTTGATTAGTTGAAGAGGAATATATTAGTGTGTAATATAATCATATTGCATTAAGATCGTTGTGTATGATTAAAAACATAAAATCTTGGGAGAGTGTTGTAGTATGATGGACAAATAGTGAGGAAACTTGTTGTAACAAACTAAGATAATGTAATCACAAAGTTCACATCTAAATTAACAAATAAGTAAAAAAATGAGATAAAAATATATTATTATAATGAGATATTATATGGATAAATCAGGGTTTGTAAAATATGGTGATATAGGGTTTCAAATCCTAGTTAAAACATAATATATTTCAGCATGGATTTTATATATTTTAAGAAATATTTGAGTTGATACATGAATTTAACAATAAAATAATCCATATATAATGATTTATTTAAATTAAAAATGAGTATAAAAATAAATATTCTATTTGGAGAAGACATTAAACAATTAATGTAGAATTTTTCTGGATGTCTTTAAAGTAGAATAGTCTCTATTTTATAATAGATAAGATATATTAAAAGTGTATTCCATGCCAGAATTTAATATATTCTTTAATTATAATGAAAAAATGTTTATACAATCACTTTATGTTGAGTTTTATAATCAATGTTTATTGAATGGTATTGTTATTTCATTTTTGATGATTTTTTGTAAATTTATTGCATTCATTCATTCATCCATACATTTTCCTTATTTAATTATCATATTTATTTTCATTGTTATATGAACTATCAAATGACATATAAAATAGTATCTTGAATTCATTCTTGACCATGAAATGAGTTTACGCATATTTTTTTTAATACATTTTTGGATCTTCGTGTTTTTAAAGTAATCATAGTACTTGATGTAATACCACATGCTTCCATGGTACGTTTCCCTTTGAATAATACAATAGGTTGCGTTGTATGCAACATCGAGTTCTAGCACACCAAGACAAATCAAACTAGCCATTTTGAAATTAGTTATGAATATTAATACCCACTTTTTGAAATTTTATAAATTTTATTTTTCAAAATATACTTCATTATTAGATTTGTAATATCAAAATTATTTTAGGGTAAATTTTTGGTATTTTTCTGAAAACATTTAATTTTTGGAAAATAGTGAAAAACACTATGTTATTTATTAAAATCGTCTTTTTATTTAAATAATTATTTAATTTATTTGAATTTATTATAAAAAAATAGATAAATAATACCAATAACATTTCAATGTAATTCATCAGATTCATTTTATAATAAAATAAGATGTATAAAATTTAATTGAAATTTTTACCGTTATTTACCCACCTACTAGGCACATTTACAAATTTTCATAAAACATATTTTTACCTCTTTTGTGAATTTAATTTCAATAATTTGAGAGAAACTATTGATATCAGTAATTAAAATGTAGTTTAATAAGATGAAATTTGTTTGGTGAATAGTAACTTTGGACTTTTATTTACCATGGTTAAAAGTAAATAGGGTAATTGAAAATTAAAATGATATTATTATTACCCTAAAAACTTCCAAATTCTATTGGATAAGTTTATTTCAACCAAAATCAACCTTATTAATAAAATATGATCCTTTTCGTCCACCGGGATTAGATTAAGACATTTATTACTATTTAATTTAAAGAAGAGTTAAAAGTGTTAAATTCAAATTTTCATTAATAAAACATTTTTAATATAGGGTTATACATAAGATAAATTAGACTATAACTGTTCATTAGAAAGATAAAAATATTTTCTACATAATTATATATTATTTATAATTTTTAGACATTAAATAATTAAATTTATTTATGACACAATGATGATTCAATAATTACCTTATTAATAAAAGATTAAACTAGTTGATGTTATAAATATCCAAATAACTGTAAATTGATACTTTTGATGCATTAGAAGAATTTTAGTGATTACTATGACATTTTAGGGTGGTTTAAATGAATTTTTTTTATGTAATCATGTTTTTATGACTTTAAAAAACAAATACTTAATAGTGTCAAAATTGATATAAATGAGTTTTTTAAACAAATACTATATTATTAAATATTATAGTATTTCTAAAAATCTAAGGTTTTGAAAAAGGACTTATATAATTATAAATATTTTATTAATTAACCACTTGGGGGTCTCTTGTCATTTTATAGTATGTTTATTTACCATGCAATATAAAAACAAAGAAGACACTATAAAAGTTATAATATTTAACTAAGAGTTAAATTTAAAAGATAAGGATAATATTGTGACCTTAACATGTCTGAAACCTATTAGATGAGAGGTTTTATACCCATACCCACCTTTTCCTCGAAACAAATATTTTTGGAGCCATTTAAATCGAAAATGAGTTTATTATAAAATAATATTTCATGATTTTCCTAAAGTTATCCTTACCTCTCTTATAAAAGGGAACCTCCCCTTCTCTCAAAATCACACCTCCAAGTCCATTTGGCTCATCCAAAACCTGCTCAAATATCCAAAAAACTAGCCTCCATAAATCTTAGAGGCCTTACTTTGGTTTGAAATCCAGCTTATGAAGCCATTTTGATCAACTCAAAAGTAAGCACACGAAGAAGAGGTAATAATTTCATCACCACATTCAATGTTATTTTCTTCATCAAATTCATCTTTAATTTTTTCCCATATAAAAATAATAACTCCAGTACATTATATATACTATGATGTTATTAAAAATATGGTGCAACCATATTAATTATTATATCCGTCCTATTAATGACAAGTCACCATAGGTGTGTACGTACAGCTTACTGTCCCCACGTCGTGGTGTGGTTTATTATTCAAACACGTCATTATTTTGATGGGTATAAAAATGAGTATAACATTGGTAATTAATAAATATTACATGTTAATGATTATGTATATATTATATACCACCCAATAACATATGATTTTACAATCAAAATAATGATATTGTCACTTGTGTGTACGTACGGATTACCGTCTGCACTAACGCGATGATATTCATTCCCCATCATAACCATTCAAGAATAATTTTCATTTTATGATTAAAAATAATGTTTAGGAATGTAATATCATTCTGTATATGAATAAAGTATATCTTATCCATAACATACATGACTTACATAACAAAACATATAAAGTAAAACTAATGAATTAACAACCAAAACAATGATACAACTAAAATATTATTAACAAAGAAAAATTTTAAGATCATTTATGATATCATATTTATGTATGTGGTTTTTGTCTAATTTAGTAACAATGATGTAACAATTATACAGGAGGTTAACGTACCCTTGAGCAAGGAGAAGTACAAGGTATGGGTTAAGTTTAAAATCTATTTATTATCAGAGGTTGTTTATACATAAATATCTATTGGGACCTCTTTATCATCCACATTTGTGTTTCTTAAAAATTTATTTCAAAACATTTTTAATATTTACTAGAAAATGGGTTAATGTCATTTATACCCTTATTTGGATTTTTATAAAATGGTTTGAAAGGAAACATTCCATCGTTTTCCAAACAAGTTACTTTATGACCATTTTGACAAAATATTGTATGAATTTTTTTTATCTTATACAGTACGTGTGACTATTCTCCACCGTTAAAACACATTTGAAGCTTCCCATACAAGAATATAAGAATATTTTGAAAATAAATGTTTTCTTTTAAAATTATGTTACTTTTAAATGATTTCAAATTTATCTCAAATAATTTTCATTTTATCTATGTCAACATCCTTTGATGGGTTTTACACTTGTTTTATGTTTATTTGTTATGATACAATATTCCATATTTTATTGACGGTTTTGAGATATATTTGACTCTGAATGTGTAATTTTTATACCATTAATGGTTTATATTTAACGTAAAAACATTTCGTATTCCAGTTTTAATATGAATTTTTGTGGTAGGTTTCAACCTGTTCATATGAAGAACTCATTGGACATAGTAAGTGAAAGGTGGTGACCGCTATATCTCTTCAATGCATTGGTAGGTCTCAAGAGACAAACTAGTTTCTTGGAACAAATTCTTGAAAAAAATCATATTTGTAGTATTGGCACGAGGCCTTGACTATGCGGTTATGATGTCCGGAATTATGCATTCCATCATTATAAAATTGGATATTGATATTTCATTGGATTATTAGACTAGTTGAATATCCATGTGAATGCATAAATGGAATTATTTGATTTATATTTTCTATATTACGCTGAAGTTTAAGTTTAAAAGGTTTTTGTATTAGTTTTATTCATTGCCTTAAATGTTTATTATTATTTATGAATGTTTCCGCTATATTGTTATCCTTACTGAGCATCTGAGCTCTCCCATTTTTAAGTTTTATATTTACCAGGATATGAAGAAGTATTTTATGGTTGAATTACAGGGATAGGCTACGGAATATAAGTGTGTTCAAAGGGGACAATTTGTTTTGTTGTTTTTATTTCATGATGTAATGTACAACTTATGTCGTATCAAGTACTTCCAAGGCTACTAAACTAACAGGTATTTAGAGACACGAGCTCTTGTGATCATGCCAATGTTATTTAATAATGCACTGACTCTAGGTAACTAGGGTCGAGGAATTACAATTGGTATCAGAGGAAGTTTAGTACTATCCTTGAAAACTAGATTTAGAAAATATCTGATTAGATAACACTAACATAAGATAGAATTTCATGATTAGTATTGAAGGACATCCTATAATTTTTGTAATGTAGAAATTTTGTGTATTTTCCAAGCACTACATCCCTGTATAGATATGAGCAGGTAGAGGCGGTTGTGGCACATATTTACCTAGGAGTGAAAAATCCAACAAGGAGTTTCAGGCTTGACGTGGGGTATCCTGGTACATGACAATAGGCCTTGCTGCACTCTTAGATACGACACTCCCAGGGGATATGATTAGGATAATTCACATTTTCTTTATAAACCATTATGAAGGATTTATGAGTAAATACTTCCTCAATGAAATCATTTTTTATGATTTGGAATTTTATGCATAGATTGTTCAATTCATGTTAGGTATTTTACATGTTTGGAATTATGTATTGTGATTCATAAACTAATCCAGTGTATTACATTGTTTAGATATGTCACCTAGTGGAAGGAATGGAAACTGTATCAATGCATGTACTCCATGTATGGATTTCCCTCCTACTCAGCATAATTATAGTGGAGATGGTGATGCAACTGGTGCAGATCATCTTATCACCATATTGGGACAACTCACCCATGATCTGAATAATAAACTTACCCATATGGAGCATCTTGATCCACAACTTGGAGGATCAATGTTAGACCCTTCATGAGGCAACATCTACCAACATTCAATGGGACTAAAAATTAATTTGTATCTGAACAATGTATAAGTTTTTTATAGAAAATATTTCATGCTTTGGGGAGTAGCGAAAGGGAAAACGTTTTCATGGAAGTTTATCGCCTCACAGGAGATGCAGATCAATGGTGGTCATTAATTCAAAACACAAAGGAGGATGAAGAGGTATAAAATATGGAATGAAGATAGTTTAAATATCATTTCAAATAAAAATAATTTCTTAGTGTCCATCGAGTGGATATGGAAAAAACATTTATACGTCTATGTCAAAAGGAGGATGATAATGTTTCCAAGTTCGAGGATAACTTTACAAGGATAGTAAGGAACGATGAAAATTATATACATAACCCAAGGAGTAATATTGATAGATTATTTTATGGGCTAAAATCATTTCTCCATCAAACATTAGACTCATAATCCTTCTCATTGTACTAAGATATTGTATCATGTGCTATCAATATTGAAAAGGAATTCTCTAATTCTTACGACATTAAAGAAAATAAAGAGAAGAAGAGATCTACTGAACACTCTGGAAATGGATATAGGGGGAACAAGGGAAAATTTTAATTTCCATCCTATATTAAATGTGGAAAGAAACACCCCGGTACCTAACTAAATCTAATGAGAGTTTTTTACAAGTGTGGTGAAAAAGGCCACCAAGCTTGGGATTTTAAGGGAAAGAAATAAGATGTCAATGTTGAATGCTTCAATTGTAGAGAAATGGGGAATTATGAAAATGAATGTCATAATCTCCAAGGAAACATACCTTAGAAATGGCCAAGGGGGAAAGTCCAAGATTATGTGATCACTACTGCTGAGGTTGAAGCTCTGAATGATGTTGGGGAAGGTAATTTAATGGTTTCCTCAAATTTAGCCAATGATTTATTTGATTATGAATCATCGCATTGCTTCATATCTTATCATTTGTCTAAGAAAATTAGATATTTCCCATTTTATTTAACAATGGAGTTGTTAGTCAAAACCACTAAGGGTAGTGTCATTACAACAATGTTTTTTCAATTAGTTCCCATTAAGGTATATAAATGATATTTATCTACTAATCTCATCGTCATACCCATGATTGAAATTGATATAATCCTCTGTATGGATTGTCTTTTAGACCATGATGTGAAAAATTTATTTCAAGAAGAAGGTGGTTACAATTTTTGATGATGATATGGAGTACCTTATCTTTAGAGAAGAAACATCAACATCAGATTCTTATCTCGACCCACCCCAGTAGCTCTAAAAAATTCAATTATTGGGGAGGAAGATAGTAAAATAAATACGGGTTAGGAAAGGAATGCTCAAATAGAGGACATACCTATTGGGAAAGAATATGTTTATTTGTTTCAAGAGGATTTACCTAGACATCCTCCAGAATAAGAAATTGAGTTTCCATTTATTTAATTCCTTGTTCAAGGACCATATTGAAGACCCCTGATAGATTGGCCACTTTGGGATTAGTGTAATTAAAGAAACCACTAGAGGAGTTGAGTAATAAAGGATTTATTCTCCCTAGTGTTTCTCCATGGGGATCACAGTTTGTTTTGTTATGAAGAAAAATGGATATATGAGGTTGTGCATTGAAAATTGGGAGATCAATGCTATAAAAATAAAGAAAAAGTATCCCCTACCTCACATTGATGATTTATTCGATCAAATTCATGGTTCTCAATATTTTTCAAAGATTGATCTTTGATCTGGATATCATCAGTTATGCTTGAAGAAGGAAGACATTCCAAATATAACTTTTTGAACTAGTTATGAGCATTACGACTTTACAATAATTCCTTTTAGAATGAATAATGAACCCTCTGTTTTCATAGATCTAATGAATATAGTTTTCAAGTAATATCTTGACGAATTTTTAGTGGTATTTAGTGACGATTTCTTGGTATACTCCAAAAGCTATGATGATCATGAAAATCACATGCACACTATTCTAAAGACTCTAATAATAAATATATTATATGGGATGTTTATAAAGTGTGAATTCGTGCATCAAGAGATTTATTTTCTTGTCTATATTGTATCTAAGGATGGAATATATGTCGATCCTTCAATGACAAAGGAAATCCAAGAATGGATAGTGCCAATAAGTATAAATGAGATACGTAGTTTTATTATATTAGCAGGTTATTATCAGTGATTCATCCATAATTTTTCTCGATTGGCTAACCCATTAACAAAGCTCACAGATAAAGGGGTTAAATTTGTTTGGATAAATTAATGCGAAGAAAGTTTTTGAAGAAATAAAGAGAATATTAGTCAATGATCGTATATTGACTCTACCATATAGAAATGACGGGTTTTTTATTTATAGTGATGCTTCAAGCAATGTAATTAGTTGTGTTATTATGCAAAATGATAGAGTTATTTCCTATGCATTACAGAAGCTAAAAACTCATGAAAAAACCTATCCCACTAATGATCTAGAGTTATCAGCTGTAATATTTTTTCTGAAGATATGGATACACTATTTATATGGTGAAAAAATATTTGAGATTTATACTGATCCCAAGAGCATTAAGTATATTTTCTGACAAAAATAACTCAATATGAGGCAAAGGTGATGGATTGAACTACTAAAGGATTAATATTTCACTATATACTACCACCTGGGAAAGGAAAATAATGTAGAAGATTCTTTTAGTAGAAAGGATCATGGGGTTATGAATAAGATGAGAGTTGAAAGGGATCCTATGTTCATAGATATAATAAATATGGATATGGGAATAATCAAGAATGTAGGATCAAAATAATGATGTAGATTCTTAATATAAAAGAGGGGGTGTGAATTTTACACTTCAAAAATTTCTTTAAACAGGGAAGGATCTAATTTTAAAAAAGTTAAACTAAGAAAATTCACAACACCTCTAACACCAATTGGAGAATTGGAACAAGGTATGAAGTTATAAACTTCTAGTTCTACACACTTTCTTAAATCATGAATGTGATTCCAAAAAAACCGGTTTTGGAAATATGGATCTAGAAATTGAAACTTAACCAATGTTTTCAATATGATATTCTACCTTAAAGCATATAGAATCAAAATTAATCAGAGTATAAGTGTAAGGAAATATAAGAAGATTATACATTCCATACAATACACAATGTAGCAAAAAAAACTTGTAACAAAAACAAGTAACAAGATATAGATCTTTTAACCCAAAGAGAAGGGTATACAACAACCTTGGATAAAGGTCCCTTTATTAATACTTTCAAGAAAGTCTGTCTTACCCACACCCGAGTAAGCCCATGATATGAAGATCGGAGTCTCTGTCTTGTTATCCCCACAAGCCCTTTTCTTCAAGGTAGTCGGAACCTCTGTCTTCCTCAAGAAGGAAGCCCTCAACTTCAAGGTGTTGGAACCTCTATTTTCCTCAGTAAGGAAGCCCTCAACTTCAAGGTATTGGAAACTCTATCTTCTTATTCCCGAAAGCCCTCGATCCTAATCATCAACAATCGGAGTCGAACAAAGCAATATTAACGACCAGTTCAGTATGCACAAAGGCATGAAAAGGCTTCTCTCTCTATAAATCAGCTTAACATTGTGTGATCTCTAGATTGATCAACTTTAGTTTTCATTATTTGGAACAATCAAATGAGATCCTATTTATTGGATCGGTTGGAACGGTCGGCTCCCTCCTCCAATGGTCATATTTTCCTTAAATTTCGGAGGGACCTGCACACGTGTCACTCAACCAATGGTAAGTTAGAAACAGAATGGACGAAATCATTTTATAACAAAACATGTGTAACTGATGGCACGCCATTGTTTTATAATGAAACGAGTGTAAGCATAAGCAAAACTGAAATTCTTAATGTAAGAAAATAAAAGATTGGAGTCTAACCAAAATGAAATTCGGAGTCTATAATAAAGAGATATTCAGATTCTGTTTTTTAGGAATTAGGAACCTGAATTTTGTAGAAATCTGGAGTCTGAATTTCTAAGAAAATTCGGAGTTTGGTTTCACTAGAGTTCAGAATATGAACTTACAGTGTTCGGAGTCGAACTTTTAGAGGTTCGAAGTCGATCTAGTAAAAGTTCGGGGTCGAACTCATAAATGTTCAGAGTTAAACTAGTAATGTTCGGAGTCAAACTCATAGAATTTCAGAGTCAAACTAGTAAAAGTTCAGAGTTGAACTCATAGAAGTTTGGAATCCATAATTCGGAGTGTATCTTTATTAGAGTTCATATTCAAAATTCGGAATGTAACTTTATTAGAGTTCGTATCCAGAATTCGGAGTGGAACATTATTAGAGTTTGTATCCAGAATTCGGAGTGGAACTTTATTAGAGTTCGTATCCAGAATTCAGAGAGGAACTTTATTAGAGTTCATATCCAGAATTCGGAGTGGAACTTCATTACATTTCATATCCAGAATTTGGATCCCAAAATAGAATGCTTCATATCTAAGAATTATATGATTACGAGGTTTTGGGTATGAATCCAATTTTCGTACGTAAGAAAAATATTGATATGTATAAGGAATTCTATGTTAGGGTAAATTTCATTAAGGAAGGAAATATTCCTTAGAAAAGTAGCATATAGATTTTTTTAATTATAAGGTTTTTGTGATTTTCAAAACAAGAAAGAATGGAAAATTCATAAAGAAAACCTTATTGACTCAAAAATCTCCCCCTTTTAGGAAAGCACAAACAACTTAATGAAAATGAATATAAGGGCTTTGAAAATTTTCATTAGACATTGAAATTAAAACATACCTCCATTTGTTTATGGATAATGGTGAATACAACTAACTCCCCCTTACGCATTGAAACTCTAAGGATTGTATTCTGGATTTTCAGAATAGAGTTTTAATTATCATGGGAATGAAAAACTTCGTAATGTAAAAATCCCCCTTATGTTAAGGATATCTTAACTTTGAAATTTTTCCTTCTCTATTTAAATTTATCCTTCTCCCCTTTTGGGAAGTTCTTTTTCCTTATCCCCCTTTGTGATTTTCAAAAAGAATTTAATGTAATGGAAAAGAAATAGAGTACCTGAAACATTAGTATATAACAACACAAGATACAACCAACCAAAAATTTCATTAGAGTTGAAATTTTTTTTACAGGGAAAGACAAATAAAAAAAATATCAGATTGAGTCTATTTGTCTTCCTTTTCCTTTGGTATTATCTTATTTAACAAGGTTTTCAGCTTCTTCAAATCTTTTTGATCCTCCTCAGGTTGCCTCTCCAAATATTTTATCCTTTCAGCTTGAGCTTTCAGAACCATTCCTGGAGACTTCATGGCCTGTTCTTGTATCTTCAGTAACACATATTTATTTTGCAGCTTCCCCTAAATCTAAAACTGGAAATCTCTTTCCCCTTTCCAATTTTGAGATACTGAGTTGAGCTTCCCATTTAGATCCATTACTTGTTGATTTCTAGAATTTTGCTCAGTGGTTAGCTTATCATGAAGATTCTTTATCATTACATCCTTGGTATCAAAATCATCTTTTACCTCACTGTGAAAATTTTCAAACTCAACCAAGTCATCATCCACCTTCTTTTACCAAAGGGTGATTTTGCTGCAAGATCTTTTATGAACATCATAATTGATAACAAAATTTCTATGGTTAGCTTCAATTTTCACACACTTATCCATCGCCATGGATAAGGATTCCTATTTCTGATTTAGACTATGTTGAAGCATTTAGCACCTTGAGTCTATAGTGGGAAAGATCTAAATGGTGTCCACCAATTTCATTAGAGATTCACCCACAAAATCATGACCATGTGCTGAGGATTCCGAATTAGTAACTTCTCTTAGGGAATGTTCTTCTTCAATTTTCACCAGCTTCCTTTTAGAAGATCCACCATCCACCTTCTTTCTTATAAAATCTTTTGTTGGTGTATCCATGAGCAGTTGCTTACCTTTATCAGTTTTCGGAATGATTTGATCATTTGGAGATTCTTCCTCACTCTCTGATAATTGAACAATCTGGTCTTCATCGATTTTCTCCTTTTCTGCTCCTTCCTAAAGAAAAATCTTCTCATAGGATTCTTCTTCAGATAAAACATTTTCCTTATCTTCCTCTTCCTTATCATTATCCTTCATACATTCTTTCTCTACTCTCTTTCCCAGAGTGACAGGTTTTACGGATTAAACCTTTTCTTCATAATCTTCTAATTGTTTGATCAAGTCATCCAGATCATCACTTCCTTATTCTACTTCTTCTTTGTCTTCAAAAACCTCTTCATCTAATTCTTCACCAGCTATTTTCTCTAACTCTTCAACAACCTGTTTTCCTTTGCACATTTCTGGAGTGAAGTACTTTTTCCAGGAGTCTCTGGTAAAGTTTGAATATCAAAAGTTTCCGGAATGGGGATCTTCTCAGAGGCTACTTCTGTATCTCTATAGAGATTGTACAAGCTCAGCTTCAGACATCATTTTCTTCATTTTATTCTCTCTTTTTTTCATGTCTAACTCATTAGAAGCTTTCTCTTTTAAGGCCATAGCCTCAGTAGGATCTAATCCGAATTGAGGGTCTCCTTCTTTTTTCGTCTCCTTGTATTCCCTCCAATTAGCAGCCACTTCATCTAGGTAATCTTTTTGTTTTTTTGGCATTGGTGGTGCATATTGAGTTTCCTTAGCTTTCGGAGTCTTGTCTTTAGCCACCACTTCTTTCAACTTTCTCTTCTTCCCTGCCTTTTTAGATGGTTCTGGAGTTTGTCGATATTTCTGAGCTTCCTCAGCCTCTTCCTCTGGTAAAGGGTAGAATTATTCATATTCAACAGAAAAACCCATCATCATCCTCTTTAATGTATCATCAATAACTAGAATTACCTTGAAATTTTTTTTCTTGGAATTGCATGCAACTTTAACTGAATCAAGACATCTGATAATAAGCTTAAAAATCAAGGCCAGATACATTATGATCTGATCATTCAGATTCCCTTCTTTAATATTCATCACTATAATCAAAATATGCCTCATCAAATTCCACATCCTTAGATTTACCAAAAAATATAGGATGTATATATCACTCTTCTTGAGATTATCCTTATCACCCCTTCATGTTATGAGAAAACCTTGTACCCACAGCTACAGAATCCGATTATTCGGAGAGAGATGAGGAATCTTAGTAGTCCTGGTATCTTTAAGTCGATGGCATTTCAATGCCTTTACATTGTTAAAACTTCCTTGCTCATCCAGAAGCTTGTGGGAGAAAAACTCAGCTTCTTCTTCATAAGATAAACCCACCAAGCTTGCAACGTTGGTGTAAGATAATTTGTAAGTCTTCCCGTAAGACATGACAGAAAACAATTCTCTTCCATCTTCCTTAAGGAAGGAAACAAACTCATAGAACTCAACAATAAAATTTTTATAAACTGGATCCTGTTTCTCTGACATTGACAAGAAAACATCCCCCCAGCCATTCAAAAATATATTCTTAGAAATAAGAGAATCATACTTGTAGAAACTCGGATGCACTAACCTCTCCCTGTAAACTAACCATTTTGAGATTGGCTTCGATGATGACATATCCGGAGAAGTATCTTCAACAGACATTCGGAATGAAGAGCTCTGGAAGATTCAGAATGGGCTTTAAGAAGGGAGGCAGAACTTCAACACACGAGAGCTTGAGATCGATGTGGGACAACCATCGGGTGTCCCTTTATATAGGCGATGGATGTGACTTTTGAGCTTCCAAAATCTATCTAACAGTTGAAAAACTCTCTTATCTGATCTAATGGTTGAAAACATACCTGCAAGGAAATCTGGAATCCGATATTTTGAGGTTTTAAGAAAAACAATCGGATTTAAGAAAACTAGAATATGAGAAATTTTAAAACTCATAGCAAAATACCATCAGGAAAAATATGACTACGAAAACATAAGTAAGGAAAACATACCTTTTGGATTGGCCAGGAAGTTTATTTGTAATAGGTGATATTCTTCTTGAAGAAAAATATGAGTACGAAAAACTAACTATGAAAAACGTAACGTTGAAAAGACTTTGAGTACCAAAACTCCAGTATGAAAAGTATGAGTATTAAAATCCCAGTACGAAAAGTTTGAGTATGAAAAATTTTAGTACGAAAAGTTTGATTACGAAAAATTTCACTATGAAAAGTTAGAGTCTGAAAAATTTCAGTATGAAAAGTATGATTACAAAAAATTTTAGTATGAAAAGTTTGATTAAGAAAAATTTCAATACGAAAAGTTTTATTACAAAAAATTTAAGTATGGAAATTCTCATTACGAAAGTTCCAGTTCTGAAAATTCCCATTACGAAAATCTCAGTTCTGAAAATTTTGAAAAACCAACTATGGAAATTTTTATTAAAAAATAATTAAAAAAAGAACTGACAAAGAAAATTTTGATTAAAAAAGCTTTAAAAAGAACTAACAACAAAAAATTTTATTATGCTAACAACCAAATGTACTCCCCCTATGAAAAGGAGTTTATTACTGTAAGGAGAATTGTTCAAAAAGAAGTTAATGACGAAGGATTACCTCACGGTTATCATTCCGAACATCTATTTAATATATTCAAATCGATCAAAGGGTAAAGATTTTGTGAAAATATCAGCAAGTTGATCTTGCATTCTGATAATCTAATGAATAATATCTCCTTTCATTGTGTGATCCCTAAGATAGTGATGCCTAGTATCTTTATGTTTTTCATGGGAGTGATGTACAAGGATTTTACTAAGGGAAATGGAACTTGTGTTATCACAAAAAATTTGAGTCTTAGTAAAACTCAATTCATAATCTGTGAGTGTGTGTTCCATCCACAACACTTGAGCACAACAACTTCCAGGTGCTACATATTCGGCTTTAGTAGTGGAGAGTGCTACTGAGTATTGCTTCTTGCATGACCAAGAAACTAACGAATCTTCTAATAAATTACAAGTTCTTGATGTACTTTTTCTATCCATTATACATCCACCAAAGTCAGCATCTGAAAAACTCTTTAAGATAAAATCATTTCCAGAAGTATAAAATAATCCTAGATCCATGGTTCCCTTTAAGTAGCGAAAAATTATTTTCACTTTTTTTAAATGGTATTCCTTAGGATTGGATTGATATCTTTCACATTAACATACTGAAAACATCATGTTTGGTCAACTAGCTGTCATGTAAAGTAGACTTCCTATCAAACCTCTAAAAGATGTTTAATCTACTGGTTTCCCAGCATCATTAAGATCAAGTGTATTTGAGGTACCAATGGGAGTATTAATACTTTTAGTGTTGTCAAATCCATAATTTTTAAGAGGATCATTAATATACTTATGTTGACATAAATAGGTTCCTTATGGTTTTTGAGAAATTTTAAAACCAAGGAAAAATGTTAACTCACCCATCATACTCATTTCAAATTCATATTTCATTAGACTTTCAAAGGAATCAGTTAGATATTGCTGAGTTGAACCAAATATGATGTCATCAACATATATTTGATCAATCAAAACACTTTTCTTATCTTTCTTTATAAAAAGTGATGGATATGCATTTCCCTTAACATAGATATTTTGAAGAAAAAATCCTGTAAGTCTATCATACCAAGCTCGTGGGGATTGTTTAACACCATACAACACTTTGGTAAGTATAAAAACATGATCAGGATATTTAGTGTCTTCAAATCCAATATGTTGTTCAAAAAAAACTTCCTCATGAACATAAGAGTTAAGAAAAGGACATTTCACGTCCATTTGAAAAAGAAAAAAAATTAAAGAATGCTGCAAAGGCAAGTAAGATATGAATATATTCAAGTATTGCTAATGGAGAATATGTATCTCTATAGTCTATTCCCTCTTTCTGATTATAGCCTTTAGCGACCAGTCTAGCTTTATTTCTAACAATGACTCCATTTTCATCACACTTATTTCTGAAGACCAATTTTACTCCAATGAAAGAAGTTTCCTTAGTTATTTCATCCATGGTCCAGACTATTCCTCTTGAATTCGTTTAGCGCATCTTGCATGGATTTTATCCAATCAACATCACCTAAAGCTTCATCAGTGCTTTTTTGTTCCAATTGGTAAAGGAATGCTAGATGTTCTAATTCATTTCATAAGGAATTTGTAGTCCTTATAGGTTGATTGACCTCACCAATGATACTATCACTGGGATGATTGTTTAGAAACACCTGCCTTGGGTTTTGTAAAACCTGTTCATTAAAATAGGGTAGAAAGTCTTCTAGGGTAAATGTTTTAGAATTATTTTCTTGAACATTTTCCTTATCAGAAGGATCTTATAACAAAGGTTGACAATCAGTTTTTAAAAACGCATCTGAGTATGTTGGTTGGGATGGTTTAAAAACAAAAGGATTAGACTCATCAAATTTTGCAGGCACTATTTCTTCAACAGTACAAGTGTTTTTGTTGAAAACTCTATAAGATTTAGAAGTTGTGGAGTAGCCTAAGAAAATTCCTTCATCAGATCTTGGTGCGAATTTGTGTAATTTATCTTTAGTATTCAAGATGAATACTTGAAACCAAAAACCTTGAAGTAAGAAATTCTAGGTTTTCTACCATTCGATAACTCATAAGGAGTTTTATTAAGAAAAGGTCTAATCAAAACTCGATTTATAGTATAACAAGAAGTACTTACAGCTTCAGCCCATAAATTTCTAGCTATAGAATATTCACTAAACATGGTTTTAGTTATCTCTTGAATAATTCTATTTCTTCTATCAACTACACCATTTTTTTTGAGGATTTCTAGGTTCTGAAATGTTGTGAGTAATACCTTTTCTACTAAAAAAAGTTTCAGAATCAGAATTTTGAAATTATCCTCCATGATCACTAGGAATAGATTTCAATGGAAGGTTTTTCTCATTTTTAACATGGGCTCTAAAACTATTGAAATAAGAAAAATCTTTATAATTCTTTGCTAGAAAATAGACCCATGTAAATATATTGTAATAATCAACTAAGAAAAATACATAATACTTGCCCCCAATGCTTCCAGTTTGTGTTGGGCCAAAAAGATCCATGTGCACCAACTATAACACATCAGTTGTTGAACTTCACCGATTGATTTAAAACTATGTTTCTGTTGCATTCCATATTGACAAGGATTAAAAACTTTAGAAGATTCAAATCTATACTCCGGTAGATCCTTAAATAGTTTCTTCATAGAGAGTTTACATAAGTTTCTAAGGTTAGAGTGTCATAACCTTCTATGCCATAACCAAGAATGATCTTCCATTGCATATAGGCAAGGTATGTCTTGGCTCCTAAGGTCTTTTAAGTTCAAGGTGTAAACATTTTCTTTCCTATTGGAAGAGAGAATAAACTCTTCCTTGGAATTGTTTACAAAGAATTTATCATTCCTAAAATTCACAAGGTATCCTTAATCACATAACTCACTTATGCCAATGAGGTTTTGCTTAAGACCCTTAACAAAAAAAACATTTGAAATCAAAGTTTCACCAAGAAGAACAATATTAACTATACCAACAATTTCTCCCTGAGCATTATCTCTGAAATTTACTTTTTCTCCTTTTATCTTGGTAATCTTTTCAAAATAGAGTTTGTTACTAGTCATGTTATGGGAACATCCACTATCCATGTACCAAGTATTATTATTGGTACTCTCCCTATTTTCCTAAAAATAAGAAGAAGTTTTAGTTTTTGGAATCCAGAAATTCTTGGATCCAGAATTGTTAGACAATAATATTTTGGGTATCTACATTTTTTTAGAAAAATATGCTTTATGAAACCCAAGAGTTTGAATTCTATTCAAAGAACAGCTTTTCTTCCAATGCCCACCACTTTGACACTTAGTGAAAAATGGGGCTCTAGAAGGAACCAAATAGTTGTTTTTGAAAATCGGTTTTTGGTGAGTATAACCTACACCATTAGTGTTTCCGTGAGGTTTAATTTAATAATACTTCTTGTCAAAATTTTCCTTCCCAGAGGTAAATTTTTCAAAGCGCTTCTTAAGATAAAATATTTCAGATTTTTGTTTAATGACTAAATCCTTATCCTTAGGAATCATTTCCTTAGAGTTAGATTTTTCCTCAAAAACATTCATATTTAAAATAGTATTCTTAAGATCTTTATAAATACATTCTTTATTAGAATTTGCTTTCTCATGGTCTTTAGAAAGTTTTTCTAATAGCTCTTCTTTATCATTATGATCTGTAGAATGATCAAAAATCTCTTTTGTAAGAACTTCATCCCTGGTATTTACCTTGTATAATTTCTTAGAAAATTTAAATTTTTTTGCTTTAAGTAACTTGGAAAATATAGATACTTCTTTATATGAAGGTTCTTCATTTTATAAAGATGATGTATCTTCATTAGAAGTACTATTTTCAGAATTGTAATTCTTATCAAGAGATAAATTTGTTAAAGCCTTGGCAGAACGTACCTTGTCCATAAGACATGTATGTGGAAAAGAAGTATTAGCAATGAATCCCATATTCTTCTAAGTTGTTGAATCATATTCTGAAGATTCTCTTTCTGAAGATTCACCATAGCTAGCACTCTAAGTAGTATTAGCTTTCAGACTTTTCTTAGCTTTGGCTTTAGAAAACTTATTCCTATTCATTTCAGAATGCCTCTCTTTTCTTTCTTTATTTTTAAGCATAGGGTAATCAGGTCATATGTGTCCACTTCTCTTGCATTCATAGCATGTGACCACTAAATATTTCTTATCTTTCCTTTCCTCCTTCTTATACTTGGATTGGAAATTTCTTTGACAAGCTATCTTGTTCATTCTTCAATCAGGATTAGCTAACTCATTCTCTGAGACTTCACTCTCACTAGATTCAGATTGGATAGTAACCTTATTAGACATGGATCTGGTTACTCTCTCAATAGTATTAGATTTAATGTTATTTGATTTTGTAGTAAAAGCAACAGTACCATTCCCATTATTCTTTTTTATGTTGTCAGCATCTCTCTTCATTCTTGTTTCGTGTTGGAGAAGAGTTCCAAATAGCTCATCTAAGGAAATTTGAGTAACCTTCCTATTCTCATCAACTGCGTTCCACTTTGATTCCCACTCATTGGTCATAATATCGATGATCTTATCCACAAGAGCTTCATCATCTAGAACTATCTCTCCCATTGATTATAGGCTATTCATGATAGTCATAAATCTATGATGTACTTTGCTAATAGGTTCTCTATAAGGAAAATTAAAACCATGGTATTCTGCTCTCAACATAGCTCTTCTTGTCTCTATGACTTTGGATGTACCAAAATGAGTAACTTCAAGTTTCTTCCATATACAGTTAGCTGTTTCACATGAAAAAATCTGGCTATATATATTCCTAGTCATTGAACATAGTAGAGTATTGCATACCTTATAGTTTAATTGATAATCATGATTCTCTTGGTTTATGAAAGTACTTACTTCCTTATCAAGAATTTTATATCCATCAATAATAATAACAATGTTATCAACCCCGGTATTGATAACCAATGTCTTCATTCGATCTCTCTAGTATTCATAGTCATTGCCATCAAAAATTGGTGGTCTTGTAGGATTTAGGATGTCGATGGAACCAACATTCATTCCTGCCATCTTAAAAATCTTCCTACACAAAAACATGTTAATAACAAAATTTTGGATTCAAGGAGAATATTCCTAAGCAACGAAAAATATAGAACAATGAAAAACTGAGCAAGAAAAACTTATATGTGAATATAATTATTTCAGAGACCTCCACTGATACCAAATGTAGGATCGAAATAACGATGTAGATGCTCAATATACAAAAGGGGGGGTGAATTGTACACTTTAAAAATTTCCTTAAAAAATAAAATATCTATGTTTAACAAAGTTAAACTAAGAAAATTCACCACACCTCTAACACCAATTGGAGAATTGGAACAAGGTATGAAGTTATAAACTTCTAGTTATACACACTTGCTTAAATCTGGAATGTGATTCTGAAAAATTGGTTCTAGAAATATGGATCTGGAAATTGAAACATAACCAATGTTTTCAATATGATATTCTACCTTAAAGCGTATAAAATCTAAATTAATCAGAGTACAAGTGTAAGGAAATATAAGAAGATTATACTTTCCTTACAATACACAATGCAGCGGAAAAAACTTGTAACAAAAAAAAGTAACAAGATATAGATCTTTTAACCCAAAGGGAAGGGTATCTAACAACCTTGGATAAAGGTCCACTGATTTATACGTTCATGAATGTCTGTCTTACCCACACCTGGATAAGCCCTCGATATGAAGATCAGAGTCTCTATCTTGCTATCCCCGCAAGCCCTCAACTTACAGGGAGTTGGAACCTCTCTCTTCCTCAACAAGGAAGCCCTCAACTTTAAGGTGTTGGGACCATTGTATTCCTCAGCAAGGAAGCCCTCAACTTCAAGGTGATGGAACCTCCATCTTCCTATCCCCAGAATCCCTCAATCGTAATCACCAACAATCGGAGTCGCACGAAGCCATTTGAACGAGCAGTTCAATATGCACAAGGCATGAAAAAGATTCTCTCTCTAGAAATCACCTTAACAGCATGTGGTCTCTAGATTGATCAACTTCAGTGTTTGTTATTGAGCACTTTAAAATGAGATCCTATTTATAGGCTCGGTTGGAACGGTCGGCTCCCTCCTCCAACGGTCATATTTTCCTATAATTTCAGAGGGACCTGCACACATGTCACTCAACCAATGGTTAGTTAGAAACAGAATGGGAGACATCGTTTTATAACAAAACATGTGTAACTGAAGGAAAAACATCGTTTTATAATGAAACGAGTGTAAGCATAAGAAAAACTGAAATTCAGAATGTAAGCAAATAAAAGATCGGAGTCTAACCAAAATGAAATTCAGAGTCTTTAATAAAGAGATATTCAGATTCTGTTTTGTAGGAATTCGGAACCTGAATTCTGTTGAAATATGGTGTCTGAAATTCTAAGGAAATTTGGAGTCTAGTTTCACTAGAGTTCAGAATATGAACTTACAGAGTACGGAGTCGAACTTGTAGAAGTTCGGAGTCGAACTAGTAAATGTTTAGAGTCGAACTCATTAAAGTTCAGAGTCAAACTAGTTAATGTTCAGAGTTGAACTCATAAAAGTTCGGAGTTGAACTAGTAAAAGTTCGCAATCGAACTCTTAGAAGTTCAGAATCCATAATTTGGAGTGGAAATTTATTAGAGTTCATATGAAAAATTCGGAATGAAACTTTATTATAGTTCGTATCCAGAATTCGGAGTGAAACTTTATTAGAGCTCGTATCCAGAATTTGGAGTGGAACTTCAGTATATTTCATATCCAAAATTCAGATCCTAAAACAGAATGCTTCATATCTATGATTTATATGATTCTAAGGTTTTGGGTATGCATCCAATTTTCATAATTAAGAAAAATATTGATATGTATAAGGAAATCTAGGTTAGGGTAAATTTCCTTAAGGAAATTTTCCTTAGAGAAGTAACATATAGATTTTCTTATGTATAAGTTGTTTGTGATTTTCAAAACAAGAAGGAATGGAAAAGTCATAAGGAAAACCTTATTGACTCAACAATGAATGGTGAAACATCAATAATTTTTCAAATGGATTATAATCCATCATTACTAGAAAAGATAAAAAGTTCTCAGATTGTTGATGAGGAGTTTTAAAAAAATTAAAGTTCTGTGTCATGGGAGATCGATGGACTTCGTATATGAAGATGGAATTTTGAAATTTGGGAAAAAGGATTTTTATTCCTGATATACCTAATAAAAAATTAATTGTTGGATGATTCTAATAGCTCCAACATCACTAAACACCTTGGTATAACTATTATGTATAAAGATATGAAGGAACATTTTTTGTGGTACAACATGAAGAGGGAGATTGCTGATTATGTGTCAAGATGTATGGTTTTAAAATAGGTTAAGGATGAAAGAAATCATATTAGAGGATACATTAAACATCTTCCAATACCTGAGTGGAAATAGAATGATATTACGATGTACATTTTCAAGGGGCTACCAATTACTCATAGAATGAACGATGCAATATGGGTCATTGTTGATCGTGTTACCAAGTTAGCACATTTTTTCTTACTATAAGAGAAGATTTACCACTTCAACGTATAGTAAGACAATATATTAATGAAGTTGTAAGACTTCATGGACTACCCCTATTGATTGTTTTGGATCATGACCCCATTTTAAATTAAGATTCCATAAAAGTCTTTAGAAGGCTCTTGATACTGAACTTCCTCAAACTGATGGACAATCAGAACGGACTATTCAAACCATAAAAGACATGTTGATATCTTTCCCATATTAATTTCATGGAATGTGGGATCAGTATTTACCAATAGTAGAATTTTAATATAACAATAGCTTCCATTCAATTATTCAGATGGCACTATATGAAGCGTTACATGGAAAGAGATGTCTCACACCAACTTTTTGGGATGTTGTTGGTGAAAGAAAACTCATAGGCCCAAAACTTTTTGAGGGAAAAATGGAAAAGGAAAAGATTATCCAAACACGCATCAATTTATCTCAATGTATTCAAAAGAGATATTCCGAAAACTGATGGAAGGATTTGGAATTTCAAGTAGGTGATCATGATTTCTTGAAGGTATCTTCATAAAAGGGAGTTGTACAATTTGGTAAGATGGGAAAATTAAGTCCTAGGTACACCAAAGTATTCAAAATTCTAGAATAAATTGGACTTGTAGTTTACTATTTGGAAATTCCGCAATGTATCTCCAAAGTTCATGATGTGTTCTACATATCACTATTGAGAAAATACATGCCAGACCAAACTCATGTACTCGCCTATGAGGGAATTAAACTGGAACCTGATATGTCTTATTGTGAAGATCCTATCAAGATTATTGATACCAGAGAACAAGTGTTGAGAATCCAGACGACTCTTCTGGTAAAAGTTCTTTGGAGAAACCATAAAATAGAAGAGGCAACATGGGATCTTGGGGAACATATGTTGAAGAACCACCCGAATATTTTTATGTAGTAGTCTTTCAGAAAATTTAAGGATGAAATTATATGGAGGAGGGGAGAATATAACTCCCCAATCTTCCATGGTACGTTTCCCTTTAAATAATACAATATCTTGCGTTGTACGCAACTTTGAGTTCTAGCACACTGTGATAAATCAAACTATCCTTTTTAGAAGAAGTTATGAATAGTAATACCCTCTTTATGAAATTTTATAAATTTTATTTTTCAAAATGGTCATCATTTTTGGATTCAGAATATCGAAATTATCTTAGGGTGAATTTTTGGTATTTGTCTGAAAACATTCAATTTTTTATGAATAGTGAAAAACACTGCATTATTGTTTAAAACAAACTTTTAAATTAAATAATTATTTATTTTATTTAAATTTTTTTAGGTAAAATAGATACATAACACCTATATTTTTTCAATTTAATTCATTTGAGTGACTTTAAAATAAAAGTAGATGTAGAAAATTTTATTGAACTTTTTAACGCCTTTTACCCACATACTTGGCACATTTGAAAATTTGAAAAGAAAGTAATTTTACCACTTCTATGAATTTTATTTCAAAAAATAGAGAAATATGGTTGATAACATTAAGTAAAATGTGGATCAATAAGATAAAAACAATTTTTTCGTGAATAGTATCTTTTGACTTTTATTTACCACAATTAAAAGTAAATAGATTAATTTATGGTAAAAATTATATTAATATTACCATAAAACATATTCTAATTCTATTGGATAAGTTTATTTAGTCCATAATCAACCTTAAGAATAAAATATGATCCTTTTGTTCCAATTGTATTAGATTAGGAAATTTATTATTATTTAATTTAAAGAAGAGTTAAAAGTGTTAAATTTACATTTTCATAGCGAAAACATTTTTAATATAGGGTTATATATAATATATATTCTAATATAAATATTCATTAGAAATATAAAATTATTTCATACAAAATTATATTTTATTTATTATTTTTAGACAGTATAAAATAAAATTTCTTTACGAGACAATGATGATGCAGTAATTACCATATTAATGAATGATTAAAATAATTGATATTATAAATATCCAAAATAAATGTAAATTGAGATTTTTGATGAATTAGATGAATTTTATAGACTAATATAATGTGTTAGGTTTAATTCAATAAATGTTTTTTGACGTAATCAAGCTATTTTGTCTTTCACAAAAAAATACTAAATAGTTTCGAAATTGATGCAAATGAGTTTTTAAAACTAATACAATATTATTAAATGGTATAACATTCCTAAAAATATACGGTTAATATAAACGACTTATATAATGATAAATATTTCATTAATGAAGCACTTGGGGTTCACTTGGTATTTTATAGTCTGTATATTAACCCTATAATATAAAAATACAAGATGACATTATAAAAGTTAAACTATTTATCTAAGAGTTAAATCTAAAAGGTAAGGTTAATATGGTGACCTAAACCTATCTAAAACCTATTGGCTGAGAGTTTTACGTCCCAAATTGACCTTATCCTTTAATTAAATCCTTTTTATCCATTATAAACCGAAAATGATTTTATTATAAAATAATATTTCAAACCTTTCCTAAAGTGACCCTCACCTCTCTTAAAAAAGAGAACATCCCCTTCTCTCAAAATCACACCTCCAAATCCATTTGTCTCAGCCAAAACCAGATCAAATATCCTCCAAACTACCATAACTTAAACCTAGAGTCCTTAATTTGATCATAATTCTAACTTACAAATCCCATTTGATCAACTCAAAAGGAAGCACCCGAAGAAGAGGTAATAATTTCATCACCACTTTCAATGTTCTTTCCTAATTCCACTTCCCCTTTCTTTATTTTTATCCATACAAAAATAATAACTCTAGTATATTATATATAATACGATGTTATTATAAATATGGTGCAACCATAGTAATTATTCTATCCATCCTATGAATTACAAGTCACTAAACATGCGCATGTACAGGTTACCGTCTCCACGTCGTGGTGCAGTTTGTTATTCAAACACTACAATATTTAGATGGGTATAATAATGAGTATAACTGATGTAAATAATAAATATAACATGTTAATGATTCTCTATATATTATATACCATCCAATTCCATATTACTTAACCATCAATAGAATGATATTGTCGCTCGTCTGTACGTACGGATTATTGTCCACACAAACACTATGAAATTCATTCCCCATCATAATCTTTCAAGAATAATTTTAATTTTATGATTAAAAATAATTTTTAAGAACTTAATATCATTTTGTATATTAATAAAATACTTCCTATACAAAAAACACATTACTTTTATAACATAACATATAGAGGAAAAAAATCATTTAACACCCGAAACAATGACACCACTAAATTATTATTAACAAGGAAATATTAGAAGATTATATATGATATTAGATTTCTTATGTAGTTCTTGTAAAATTTAATAACTATGATTTAACAATTATATAGTAGGTTAACGTACCCTCTACAATGGAAAATTACATGTTAAGGTTTAATTTTACAATCTCTTTATTATCTGAGGATGTTTATACGTGAGTATCCACTGAGACCAATTTATCATCCACATCCATGTTTTTAAAAAATTTATTTCAAAACACTTTTACTATTTTCATGACTATGGGTTAAATTAATTTATATCCTTGTTTGAATTTTTATAGAATGGTTTTAATGGAATCATTCTATCATTTTCCAAACAAGGTGCTTTATAACCTTATAGACAAATTATGGTAACAATGTTTTTTAACCTACACGGTGGATGCGGCTATTACCCGCCATTATAACACCTTAGACGCTTCGCTTAAAACCATATAAGAATATTTTCAAAATAAATTTTTTCTTTTATAATTACATGAATTTTAAATAATTTAAAATTTCTCTCAAATAATATTTATTTCATCTATATTAACTTCCTTTGATGGGTTTTACACTTGTTTGAAGTTTATTTTTTATGATACAATCTTCCATATTGTATTGAAGGTTTTTGATATATTTGGATGTGACTGTGTTATTTTTATACAATTCATGATTTATGAATAAATTATAAACATTTCATATTATATCTTTAATATGGATGTTTATGCTATGTTTCAACCTTTTACTATGAGGAATGCATTGGACATAGTAAGTGATATGTGGAGCCCGTTATAGCTACTCGATGCATCGTTATGTCTCTTGATTCAAACTAGTGTGTTGGTAAAAGTCCATGACAAAATCTTATTGGTGGTCATGCCATGAGGCCATGAATATGTGGTTATTATGTATAGAATTAGGCATTCTATCATTATGAAATTGCATATTGATATTTCATGTGATTATTGGACTAGTAGAATATCCATGTGAATAAGTAATTGGAATTATTTAATTCATATTTGCTATATTATGCAGAATTTTATGTTTAAAGGATTTTGTTTTAGTCTAATACATTGTCTAAAATGTTTATTCTTATTTATTAATGTCTCCTCTATATTATTATCCTTACTTGGAATCTGATCTCACCCCCTTTATATGTTTTATTTTTACATGGATGTGAAAAATTATTTTATGGTTGACCTCCAGGTATATGCTAAGTGATATCAGCTTGTTCAAAGGGGAAAAATGTTGTGGTTGTTTTAATTTCATGATTTAATGTAAAACATATATATGTATCTAGTGCTTACAAGGCTAATAAACTAATCCCTCTTTTGAGACTTTATCTCTTTTGATCATGCCAATTTTTTTTGTAATAATGCACCGACTCTAGGTAACTATTGTTGGGGTGTTACACATGACAATAAGAAAGTGTGAGTTTGATTTTTAGAGAAAACATTCCATGATAAAGGATTTTTCTAGATACAATTTTGAAAAAAATAATATTATTAAATAATATATTATTATCTATACTACTTCATAACCTTTTATTTATAATTCATTATTTAAATTAATTATTAAATTCTTTTTCAATTTGATTTAGATTAATTAAAAAAATTAATTTTAAATATATTTATTTTCTTTTAATGTTTTATTTAAAGGATTAGTTGTATTTATATATTTTTCCTCATATTGACCACAAACAAATCATGTATAGTTATTGATTATGATGTGATATCATATATTTCAAAACACGATTCTTATAAAAATTAATGTTTTGGAAAATGAAATGATGATCATTTTATAATAACTACACCAAATATTGAAAATTTATTTAGGTTGTGGGATTCCCCATGATTTGGTTGAGTGATGGAATGTTGTAATATACAAAAAAGATCTCATAAGACACTAACCAGATTGTTCCATGGTGTCAACATCTTGATTTTCGCCGTATATTATATAGGTATTATCCCATGACAGTGATATTGATCAAATGGTTATATTTTATAAATGATTTGGGTGTATGTAATAAAATTATCTCTTAAGGTAATTTTAAAATCATTATATAGATATAAATAATAAAAGAAAATATAAAATTTATTTCTTTCACTTCAAAAGATTACATTAAATAAAAATAACTGGTTTTAAAAATTTATTTATTCTCAAACTAGCATGATTACTTTATCATTTATATGTAATTTTTATATAATATTTTTAAGTATTTGTTATTGGGATTGTGTATATAATCTACACTATATGTAGGATTTGGGAATATGAAGATATACATTCTTATTACAGATTTTATGTAGAGAAATGGTGATGTTTATAGTTTTTTCATGTAGGGGAATGTGTTCCCACATAGAGCAAGGTGTTGGGTTGATGCTACTTTCTAGATTTCACTGGGCCCTTATAAAAGGTTTCTTATATTACATTATTTTTATATTTTGATAGATTATAACAATTTTACTTATAATTATGGATTTTAACATAACATTATAATATGTCCACGTAATGATATTATTTTAAATGACCTATCAAATGAAATCCAATTTATAAATTAATTATATTTGGTGGATAACATTCCCATATAAGGAATTATTTTCCATTATTTCTTGTCAATATTCATTATAAATTAGGTGGAATATACCTGAGGTGAGTAACAAGTTATCTCAGGTTCAGGGTATTTTTATCTCGTTAATTATAATGATAATAAGAGGTTTATGTCTATTATGAATTAAGGTTCTTAGACTATTAGTTACAGTATTTATGCGAGTTTTTTTACAAGGCTCTTTCATATTTAGATGGAACTATACAATACATGAATTTTTATTTAGTGAGTGATGATTATGGGGAGAATGATAATACAATAATCAGACAAGTTAGAAATTGAAACATTGATGTTATTTATTTATAGAAATAAGTATAATTTTGAGTAGTACCTGATGAGGATTTGGGGAGGAGATAGTTAACTATATGATGGTTAGTTTGTTAACATGTGTATGGTAGTGACTATGTATTATGATTTTAATAGTTTTATTACTATATATTCATGATATTGTCTTGGTTTTTTATCCATATGAGAAAAATTATAAAGTATATAGATATAGTCATCCCTACATTTTCATATAGTGTTCCATGATATTATTAGTGGAGTTATATTTGTATTGTTATATTAAATATCAAGGCTAATAAAATTAATATGGTGATGGGGGTTTACTTAAAATACCACAAATATATACATTGTTTTTTCAGTTCTTATACTTGGGGGGTGTTGGGGTTGTAACATCCTCGACTCGGTTCTATAATATGTAACCAAACCTTGTCGTCCATATGGAATCAAATGTGCCTCCTTTTATGCTAGAGGATAAGAGATAGTACCGAGGTTCTAGTATGCTATAGTGGGGAGGCTATTCCCTCATAATCCGAGTAGCATAGTGGTATTACTATTGAATAAATAGAGTAATCATAACAATGAAAAAGTTGAAGAATTGGAAAATCATCTAGAAAACAATAATAATCAATGTCAAAGGCAACATCATTTTTGAAAATGATTATTATGTCCTATAGTTATTAAAAAGGCTGAAATACATGGATTCTAGCACACAAATACACATCTCTATCAACAAAAAACATGATGTCTATCTCCAATAGCATCACAAACCAAAGATTAAACCCATGATCCAATGATCCCATACCATAATTCAATCATGAATCATTGACTAGATACATTCCCTTATCCCTAAATGCATCCATGATGTCTGTTAAGGTACCAATCGATAGCTGGAATAGGGTTTCAGATATACTCAGTAGTCCACCACCAATGTTGTCTATAACAAATCAAACATATTTATAAAAACAATAATCATATATTGGTATAACAGGTAAGTAAATAAATCAATGATTTATATAAACCAGTCCAAAAAATGATGTTTTAATGTTGAGAAGAAAATAAATGGTGAGAATCAATAAGTAAATAAATATATATATATATATATAAGATAATAATAGGTGATACTGCCTTTAGAAAGAACCAAATACATAATAGTATTAACCCAATATGGGCCAGGTCCCATGGTGAAAATCCAAGGAAACCACATTGTAACCATGGAACCCATCCAAGGGATGATTAAAATGATGTAGACCAACATTTTTAGGAACCCTAGTCCCATGGCCAAAGTATCCTAATATCTAGAGATATGAATATACATGTGGGTTATAGGATCCAAAACATAACCCCCATTCGGTGTCATACAATGACTAATTCGTTCCATACCATTAATCAATAGTTAGTTTTATGCATAAATACCAAACATTGGTGCCATACCATATTTTTTGTCATGAATCAACAAATATAAAAAGTCATGGGATATGTTATTGACCATACTCAGGTATGATCATCTGTATCATAAGGATAGAATGAAGGAAAATAACCATTTCATTACATGGTTTTTATTTAATATAACCATTTATCCACATTAATTGAATTTGATATATTGTTGAATGGGGAATTTCAAGCTCTCATTAATGCATTTATTATCCATATGTATCCCACTAATTGGTGTAAATATCACTCACCTAAAGGGGTGCTTTAAATTAGGTAGATAAATAAACCCACCTTGGTGGTGGTTTGGGTTGAGGCTGAAAACCTACAACCACATCATGGGTCTTTGTGGGAATCAAATTTAATGTTAGATAAATTAATTTAAGAAATTTTTAGATTTTTGTTGAAATATTTGGAGGTTCCTTCATGTTGAAAAATATTTATAATTAATAAGAAACACGACCTCTAGAGAAAAGTATATACTTTAAACCTTATGGTGTATAATGAATGCTCGTATAGTATCAACCTATGACTTTCTCCGATTCTGAAGAAAACTAAGAAATAAATGGATAACCTAAAAATAACTCATAAGAACCAACATAAAGATCGCAAAATAGATGTGGGAGATACCATGAAAATAAGGTATCATATCCATGTACATATTAGAGGCTAACAAAAGTGATAGACGATGAGATAAATAGAGCCTGATTGAATTGGTTACCTCAAAGCCATAGAAGATGAGGAGTAGGTGATGTCATGTAGTCATATATTATAGAATGATGAATTAAAAATATAGTTTTAGTTTTAAAATTGGGGATGTTAAATAGAATTTTTACCCAATTTAAATTGTGGGCATGGTTTGACCGTACTATTATAAAAATATTTCACCAACCATGGAACAACAATTTCTAAGAGAGGTATGCATTTCATGGTTTGGAACCCTGTTAAACAACCCATGTGATAACCATGAAGTTTAACTCTTTAAAAGGTGTTCGGTTTCACACATGAGAATGCAGCCTCCTTTTCATTGTTTTTATAACTATTCACTTCCTCTTTGGGGACACACCGTTGAGTGGCACTGTTAATACTAATCAATCCTGATCCATTCACATCACATGGATTCTCTAAAATACAAAAAACCAGGAATCGAATAATCCCATGATTCTCTAAAACCCTTAAAAAATACATTAGAGACTTTCATTTAGAATACACTGAATATTAAAAATTAAATATAAAGATTCTAAACCATAGATAAAATCTTGGGGTGTTTTAGCCTCTCCCAGTTTGTAAAAATTATCCATGATTTTCACTTTTGAGGGTAATGTTAGATATTCTTAGAAAAGATCAATACAACTGGAATGTACATCAGAATCTTTCTACATGGTCTCATTATATGCATGGATGTTCTACCATATCAACCATACCAATGAAATGGACCTACCTTGGAGGTCAATTTTTACTTAAATTCATGATACAAATAGGGTGCTCCATAAAAGAAGCATTAATGTCCAATTACATATCAGCATGAAGAATAACATGTGATTGGTCTAATTAGTAACATCGTAACGAAGAAATTTGAAACATGCCATACATAACAGTACATACATAAGGGATTGATATATGATAAGAAACTTTTCTAACCCTCTCCAAAACCTAAAATTATCTAAAAATATAAGGAAAAATCTTACCTTTCTACTTAAACTGTTAATGTTTCAGTCATGTCAATATGGGAAAACAAACTCAATATATGACCATAAACACAATAGGTCATCAATAATGCTCCTATTAAGACAAATATATAGAATTATCTATAGTCATTACCTTACTAATCAACTAAACATCTTTGATGTTTCCTAAACAAGACGAGGTTTGAGAAATGCTATATCTCTTACCTACAGCAACAAAGTGGTGAACGACCCAACCTATTATAAAGGGCCTTATAAGGATCCATATTTATTATTTCATGGTAGATAGTTTTGTATTTAAACATGGATATGGGTATATTATCATCCAAATAACCTCCAAAATCAAGGATACATACCATACTCTTGTCCTCCAACACTTGTAACATGCTCTAAAACATTCCATCAGTATGAGGGTGGAATGATTTGCTCAAAAGAACCTATGAACCCAATGATCTCTGTAAATATATACTTAACTAAGAAGTAAAATAATTATCCCTATCAAATAAAATAGTATGTGAAACTATATGAATTCAGTTAATATTTTGGACCTAGATCCATCCAAGCTCATTCATTGAAAATGTATCCTTAATATATAAAAAGTGAGCGACCATTATTATCCTATCAATGATCAACCATAAAACATAACTACCTCAAGGTGACCTATAAAATAAAACCATAAATAATATAGTGAATACAACCCATTTACACTCTTGAATTTTAAATGGATGAAAACCCACTTAGAGTCACTAGGGCTCTACATTCACCTATGGATAGGTGGAACACCGTGTAAAAACCCATATATCTTCCTTTTCATCACCAACCACCAATACTAGAGACATAAATCACTACTAAAACTCCATTTTTCACTAATGGAGGAAATGAATAAAATGAAAGTACCCAATGAATACAAGTAAAGATAATTAATAAAATTCTCAATGTTGGAGAATTAGATAAATGCAAGCTACATGCATGGTAGATAATTTCACCAAAGTCTAGGAAGCACAAAACACACTTGAAAATACTCAGATCCATTTATTTCTATCTTTCATCGTATACTATTAAAATATCCAAAATGCAGAATAATTCCATTATTATTTACTTCAATGGACATGTTTAGAATAATTATTCACCTAGGATCCTAATTTTTTTTCCTAATAATAGGACCCTATGAATCCTCATTTGACACAACATGGAGATTAAGAGACCACTAGAAGTTATGAATTCCCATGAATCTCACAAAATTCCTCCCAACAATTAGGTAGGGAAATAATCCTAAAATATAATACATAATTGACCATGATCAAGGGATTTTGGTCCCTCAATGTTTAGAATATGAAGACAATTGTAACAAACCAGCCATAGTCAAAACTACACTGGTAAAGGGCACTTCCATAGCATGAAACAAGAGAGAATGTCATCCAAAGACACATGAGGAGACCCTTGGGGATGAGATGAAGTCATATACCTAGATCTTTTTTCCCGATTGTTAATTCCCCAAGAGGTATCTTTAATTCACCTAGATCCATACTATATGGTTAATCTCTCGAATTTCATGGTTCAACCTACAATAAGAACCCGTAGTTCACCAAGTCCTTACTTAGGAAAAAACCATTTGGTTTCCCAGGTCCCACCTGGGTGAGGTGTTCTACATCATTCCATGCCTCACTTAGGTGAACCACCCTTTGAGATGTATTTCATAACACCAATGGTAGTGAATCTCATTACATAGATCATTCATTTGAGGGGGACCAATCCAAGACATCCCGTAAAGAATCCACACATGTATGATGAAATCACATGACACACTAATGTTTCCTCTCAAATTTAAATTCCCATGGTAATGGAGGTACAAAATTTATCCATCCTAGTAGGATATCTCCTCAAAAAGTAATCAATTATACATTCCCATGGTAATAGGGATCCCAAAAATAGAGATGGTGACATATGGATTCTCATGATGTATTTTGATATCAGTTAGCTAAAATTTAAAGAAAATCGGGTTGTATCTATATGAATATTGTTTGTTCCTAGGATTTCCAAAGACAAGGACATGTTGATTCTATTAATTTGAAAAAGTAATGAAAAAATCATAATAATAGTTAGATGGTGTGAGAAATGTGAACTCTAGAATGGGAAGTAGAGAATAAAAAATAACTCTTTAGACTGCTACTTTGCATTGAATTATACCACTTTAGGAAACAACTACAAATGAAAATAGTTCTCAGAAAGGGGTTGAGCCTGTGGCACCTTCAAACGAGGTAATTCATTTTTTGGGAGAGGTAGTGATTTCTTTCCCAACAAACGAACCATCCCCATGATGTAAATTGTTAGAGGGGTTCAATGGTATCATCATCTCTCGAAAATGAAATAAATTTGTATACATTGTTAGGTGTGGATTTCTATGTCTCTAAAGAATTTTCTAATAGTGACTATGTCGTTCATGGGATCCCAAAAAAGAGTATCCATGACCCACCATAGATGAAAGATGATGCAGATATCTAGTCCCTCCATTATTCTATAAATTAGACCTCATTGGGTACTAAAAGGGAGGACTAATGGAATAGAGGAGAATGAATATACGAGAGATGGAGAAAACAAGTGACAATCCAAAGAAAAACCCTAAGACAATTTGAAGATTCTTATAAGGTAAACAATTTCCACATAATAATGAAAATGGAATAATGAATCAATTCCCCATCCATGAACTCAAAAAATTCATTACGAATCATTTCACGAGGCCCAAACCAAGTGTCCCCTTTTCATGTAAAAAACACACATAATGAAACACTCTGAGTGAAGAACTCTGCCCCAATTAGAAAAATGATAAGTGGGTGGAACTTAGCTTCACATAGAAATATACTATGCGGGAAGAACCTAGTACTGTGTAGTAGGATGCTACGCGGTCTGACCACTGGTCCGCTAGCACACTGCTACATGGATTGTCCCCTCACCCACGTAACAACATGCTACACAGAGGTAACCCCATCCCACATAAGAACCTACTGTGTTTAATGGTTCCTCCTTGTGTGTTCCAACATCTAGCTCTCATTGAGCCATTAAGTCACATCATTGGGCCCAATATTATCACCACAATGAACCAATTCTACAATATTAGGACAAGAACCCTTGAAAAGCTTCCTAACATGGATGAAACAATCATCAGGAACATCATCATGTCATATTGGGTCTACATAAAAAAGTTAGGTAGAGTCACATGTTGGGCAAAAATCCCTCAAGGTAACATTGTAGTATTTTTTGGTTGATTGTGTTTGTTGACAAAGTAGGTTTCCATGGAGAATTGTCAAGTTCCCGAGAAGTTGTTGACATTCCATGTTGAAAAAAGAACTATGACAAAGGAAAGGACGATCCGGAGGCGGTACAAAAGAGCAGTACAAGGTGGCGCCATTTTCCAGTGTTTTCCAAATTTTTGGGGTCCAAAATTTGGAGTTTGGTGAGCATCGCGAAAAAAGGATTTCCATGAAGAGCATAATTTAATATGGCAAAGGTATGAATTTCACGAAGATAGGATGCATGGTTTGGAAATCGCGAAGACCAGAAGAATTGAGGCGGTGATGCTTCGCAATTACGTCAAGCTTCGCGAATGGCAGAGGCTGAAGCGCATCGCGGCAGTGAAGGGATTTGCGAAGGAGCTTCGCGGAGAAGGCACGAAGGAATGTTGGGCTTCGCGAGGGACCTTCACAGTGAAGTCACGAAGGTATGTTGATGGTGATTCTTCGCGACTACGTCAAGCTTCGCGAATGGAAAACTGTCGTGGTGCTTCACGATTTGGACAGAATTCCGGCTGTAAATTTGGAGCTTCGTGATTTGAGATGACGTGGCTTTGACTTCGCGCGGAAGGGGCGAGGGTCAGTGGAATCACCTATAAATAGAGGCCGACCCCTTTGAGCGAAGTAGAGAGCATTTTCATAGAAGATCATTCGCTCTCGATTTGCGAAGGTGGTTCACGGAGCCAGTGTGCTTCGCGAAAGAGGTGCTTCGCGGCGGCTATTGTAGCTCCGCGAAACCTGTGAGCTCCACGTTGGCTTACTTAGCTTCACGAGGATCGTTGCATTGCGACGGCTTGAGCATCGCGAGAGTGCTTCGCGAGGGTGCTTCGCGAGTGAGCTTCGCGAAAAGGCAAGAGCTTCGTGAAGGATTGTTGAGATTCACGAAATTGGGAGCCTCGCGAAGTAGGGTGCTTTGTGAAGGTACTTTCCAAAGGTAGTTGCCCAATGGTCAGAGGCAAAGTGCTATTCATCAGTGGATGAAATTTGAACTTCAACAGAGCATCTACATACAGAGAAAGATGCATTCTTTAATGGAAATGAAGAGACCTACAGGTCTAAAAACTATGAGTGAATCCCTTCATAGAGCAGTGAGCTTAGGAAGAGGAAAAAGGTGATCCTCTCCACCGGCAGTGAGCCAGAGAGAGAGAAATAGGGAGTGACCCTTGGTAAAGTAGTGATCTGACCCTAAACATTGTAAGGGCAGTGATCCTGGGCATAGAAGTGATCTAGCCCGAACATTGTAATCCACAGCTAGTGAAGTTTAGTGGAATTGGTACGACAGGAAACTTGTCGGTGTATGCTCCTTGGACGTAGCCCTTTAAGGTGAACCAAGTAAAATTGTTGTGTCCTGTGCATGCTTTACTTTCTTTTTACTTTGTGCAACAGGAAAGAGAGAGAAGAGTGTTTTGCTTAACAGCAAAACAAGATCAGAACGGGCGTTGATTTTTAATTAGTCATACCCTGATTCACCCCCTCTCAGGGTATTCAGCCTTGTGGACCTAACAATTGGTATCAGAGGGAAGGTTGACAGTTGTTCTTATCTCAAATGGAGGTCACTAATCATAGAGGGATTCCGATCTTCGACGGATGTAATTTTCAGATATGGAAGAACCGAATGCAACACTATTTCCGATCATTGGGAATGGATGTATTTTTAGCAGCTATGCATGGTATCACAGCTGATATTACTAGCGGTGCATTATCAGAAGCGGAGCATAAAGGGTTGGATGCTGATTACAAAGCAATCAATGCATTAGGGGGAGCCCTTTCCAATCCCATATATACAAAGGTGATGTCATGCAAAACGTCACATGCCATGTGGGAAAATCTCTTGAATATTTATGAAGGGGACACAAAAGTCAGAGAGGCAAAGCTGCAAGTGTTGTGGAACAAGTATGAAGATCTGATAATGAACCCGAATGAGTCTGTTGATGCATTCTTTGACAGGGTAAATGCTGTGGTAGAAGACATGCAGGGTCTTGGTGAGATTATCGAAGACATTAAAATCGTAAATCACATCTTGAGAAAGCTTCCACCCCGGTTCAATCTGAAAGTTTCTATTTTGGAAGATAAAGATCCGAAAGAGCTGACATTGGATAACCTAAACAACACTCTTATTGCATATGAAATGAGAAATGATGACAACGATGCTGTGGAAAAGGGGAAATCCAAAGAGGTGGCATTTAAGGCCATGAAGAGGCTCACTATTGAAGATTCTCAGGAGGAAGAAGAGTCAGATGAGGTGATGTCGTTCCTTTCTTCAAATATGCAAAGAGGAAAAGGAAAGTTTAAAGGGAAACTTCCACTAGCATGCTTCCGATGTGGAAAGGTTGGTCATCTTGCTGAAAGATGCCCCAAAACGTTTCAAGAAGAAAGCTATGAAGATGGAGTTGAGATTCTCATGAAAAAATCATCAGCCTATGTGAAAGGTAAGAAGCAGTTCAAGAGAAATTTCTTTAAGAAGAAGAATCTACTTTCACAAGAAATAGACAGTTCACCTGAATCTGAGGGTGAAGAAGTTGAAGAGATAGAAAACTGCAAAGATCGTGGACAAAATGCGATGGTGGCTGGTGCCAGTAGTGCTCTAGAAAAGAAAGAAACTGAAACTGATGAAGAAGAAGAAGAAATTGAAGGGAGAGTTAACATGGAAGCTGAATTAGAAGCAGCTCTTGAAGAGATAGATGTTTGGCGAGCAAAAACAAAGAAATCCAACAAGATATTACGTGATGCCAAACTCTAAATACAACAACAAGAAGAAGAGAAGTCTGAGCTTGAGAAAGAAATTGAAAATATTAAGTCTTCTAGGCCAGAGCGCACAAAAAAGGTTGATGAGCATAAGATCAAGATTGAAGAGAAGAAAAGGGAGATCGATTTCTTGAGTCGAAAAGTGAAAGATCACGTCAAGTGTATTGAAGAGCTTGAAGAGGAAGTTGTCGGTCTACGGAAAAAAGTTAAAGACCAGGAAAAACCTTTGAATCCCAACACATTCTTGGGAAATCAGGTCGTTACGAAGACTGAAAAGAAGAAATAAGAGCCTAGTAGTTCAGCAAGAAAGAAGCAGCAATTGAACCCAGAAGTTAAGGCTGAGTCATGGCTTAATCGGAAACAAAAATTTGTGGCAGTTGAAGTTAGACCGCAAGCACCTGTCCCGAGATTGAAAGTGGATTTGAGCACAAAGCAGAATGAGAATACTCAGAGATCCCAAGGGGAAACTCGTAGTTCTGAAGTAACACGAAGGAATATACCTTATATCAGGTGTTATTGTTGTGGAAAGATGGGACATTCACTGTATGTGTGTTCCATAGCCAAAAGATATCGAAAGGAACAAGAACAAAGATGGCATCCAAATAGAGAACGTTTTTTCAGAACATATTTTGAAGGAAACTGTTTTTGGTGCGGAGGATTTGGACACATGGCTAGGTACTGCACCCCGACCATTCAGAAAAATGTGCCAAAGCAGAATCAAAATGTTCGCAAGCAGCAAATCAGTGAACCGACAAGTGAGTTAAAAGTTCAGAATAGATTTGCAGTTTTTCAAGATGAAGATGGTCCACCATACTCTAAGAAAGAATAGAAGCCTCAATCCATGATGAGTATGAAAAAAAAAGTATGGACCAGGAAGAAGAAAATTGAGAAGGCCGTAGTTGCTGAAATTGCCCTTAAAGCATCCGATCGTTCTAGTGTGTGGATCCTTGATAGTGGTTTCACATCCCATATGACAGGCAACAAGGATCTAGTTATAGGAATAAAATATGACAAAGAAGGAGTTGTCAAATTTGGAAATGATGAAGGCCTGAAGATTGTTGGCTCAGGAAAAGCCAAGTTTGGGGGCAAAGAAATGAGACATGCTGATGTCTTGGTGGTAGAGGGTCTCAGTCATAATTTGCTTAGCGTCAGTCAACTATGCGACTCTGGTCACTCTATCCTATTTACCAAGAAGATGTGTTTTGTTAAAGGAAAAGATGGAATAGTCATTCTACAGGGAAAACAAACAAAGGGGAATCTTTACCTGGTAGGTGGGGAAGAAGATTCATGCCTTTTATCCAGAGAAGAAGAAAATCAGCTATGGCATAAGTGACTTGGTCATCTATGTCAACCATATATAGAAGATATGGTAAAGTGTGATGCCGCTAGAGACCTTCCCAAACTATCACGTGATCAAAGTCATACGTGTGATGCTTGTCAACAAGGGAATATCATCAGGAAGACATACAAGCCAAAGGAACAAAAGGCAATTGGAGTGCTCGAATTGGTGCATGCTGATGTATGTGGACCTATCTCACCACGAGCTATAGATGGGAATAGGTACTATGTTCTTTTCATTGATGACTACAGCAGAATGGCTTGGGTATTCATCATTACCCATAAGACAGAGGTGTTCAGTTGCATAAAGCAGTACAGGAGGGAATCAGAAAAGATGCTTGGTCAGAAAATTCTGAAGTTTCGTACTGATAATGGTACAGAATTTACAAACAGTCAGGTTGAAAACTATCTCGAGAAAACTGGGATAAGGCATCAAGTTTCATCAGTAAGAACTCCCCAACAGAATGGAGTGGTTGAAAAGAGAAATCGGATCATCAAGAACATGGCCAGAACAATGCTTATTGATAAGGACCTACCAGAGAAATTTTGGAAGGAAGCAGTTTTGACATCGGTCTATGTTTCAAACAGGTCCTTGTTATGTCTGAAGCAAGGGAAGACTCCGTATGAACTGTGGTACGGAAAGAATCCAACGTTGAAATACTTTCGAATCATTGAAAGTAAGTGTTTCATTCTCAACAAAGAGCATCATAGGAAGTTTGAGGTACGAGGAGATGAAGGGATATTCCTTGGCTATTCAGGGAAAAGAAAAGCATATAAATGCTTCAAAAAGAGGCTGGGAAAATTTTTTGAGAGCAATGATGTCACTACAGTCGAAAATGAACAGACTGCTCAACGACCCAGTGAACAGTTTCTGAATGAATGTGATGATGAGGTAAGCAACACAGGGGGAGTATAAGTGGCAGAGGCTGACTCAGAAGAAGATACTGATGATGAACAAGAGAGTGTCAAGTCTGTATCTGCAAGGAAGCCAAAGAGTCGAGCTGAAATTGATAGGAAAAATATCATTGGTGATCAGACAGCTCCAGTTCAGACTCGAAGAATGAAATCATTATAGCAAACATCATTTTTATCTTAGGTGGAGCCAAAATGTTTTTCCGATGCAGCTGAAGATGAAAACTGGGTTCAGGCTATGAATGAAGAGCTTGATCAAATTGAGAAGAACCAGACATGGGAGATTGTTTCGAGACCAGTAGACAAAAATGTCATTGGGACCAAATGGGTCTATCGCAATAAAATGAATGAAGATGGCCCAGTGATTCGGAACAAAGCACGTCTAGTGTGCAAGGGGTACACCCAGATCGAGGGAATTGATGTTGATGAGACATTTGCACTGGTTGCAAGGCTGGAGACAATAAGATTATTCCTAGCCATCGCAGTGCAAAGGAAGTTCAAAGTGTTCCAGATGGATGTCAAATCTGCATTCTTGAATGGTGTTCTGGAAGAGGAGGTGTATATTGAGCAGCCATATGGTTTTCTCATTCATGAGGATGAGAACAAAGTTTGCAGGCTGAATAAGGCATTGTATGGGCTGAAACAAGCACCAAGGGCATCGTACTCAAGGCTTGATCAGTACTTGAAGAATCTTGGTTTTCAGCGTGGAGGAGTTGATTACAATCTCTATTTCAGTCATGACAATAATAAAAGGATGATGGTGTTGGTTTATGTTGATGACATAATATTTGGCGGATCAGATTAAGCTCAGTGCAGACAGTTTTCCGAATTCATGAAAAATGAGTTTGAAATGTCAATGATTAGAGAGCTAACGTTTTCCTTGGTCTATAGGTAATACAAGGAAGGAATGAAACATTCATTTCTCAATATAAATTTTCCAAGGAGGTCCTAAGAAGGTTTGGAATGGAAAATTCCAAGGAGATGAAGACTCTGGTGGCTACCCGGATGAAATTATCAAAAGATGAGGATAGAAAGGCAGTTAATATCACAGAATATAGGCAAATCATTGGAAGTCTGTTGTACTTAACTGCAACAAGGCCTGATATTGTTTTCGTCACATGCCAAGCAGCGAGATATCAGAGTAATCCCAAGGAAAGTCACATGATCGCAGTGAAAAGAATACTTAGGTATATCAAGGGCACGGTGGACTTCGTCTTGACATACAATGACAAATCTCAGACAGAGTTATTGGGGTACACTGATGCAGACTGGGCCGGTTCAGCGGATGATAGGAAATCAACGTCAGGTGGTGCTTTCTATCTTGGTGGCTTGTGTATTTCTTGGCTTAGCAAGATGCAAGATTGCATTTCATTGAGCATCGCAGAAGCTGAGTATATTCCGGCCACTCAAGCATGCATAGAGTTATTGTGGATGAAGCAACAGCTTGAAGATATGGGAGTTGAAGTGAAGTCTCCGATCGGAATCCAGTGCGACAAATCAAGTGCTATAAATCATAGAAAAAATCCCGTCCATCATTCAAGGACAAAGCACATTGAGATTAAGTATCATTTTATCAAGAAGAAGGTTGAGCATGGAATCGTGAAGTTGGAGTACGTGCCTACAGAGCTACAGGTTGCAGACATTCTGACAAAGGCCTTACCCAAGGAAGCTTTTTAGAGGCATCGACTGGCTCTGGGAGTTCAGTCAATTCCCCGCACTTGAAATAGTGTGGATGTGGGACTCCCCCCACCCCTCTCCCCGAGGTATGATGTGTTTTTCCCTAATGTGCTGATATGTGTTCTCTACAATGTTACAGACTACAAAAGAGTGACCTTTGGGTTCGTTGACAAAGGGGGAGAAAATAGTGATTGTTAAAGGGGGAGACAGTGTGGAGATTTGACAAGTCATGAATGATACGGGGAGAAGCTGACCAGTGGAGTAGCCAGATAGGGGGAGCAATGAGAAAGGGGGAGTGTATCAAATCTGACGATGCTAGAAGTGATTGATCAAAGCATAGATATCACGACAGGTGAGGATCGTGATAAAAGCAGAACAGTGGTGTTGGAATGGTGTGAAAAGGTGTTCAGCTATCAACAATTGGTATCAACTTAATAATTCACCAATTGGTATTAGTGTGGTTCAACAATTGGTATCAATTTAAGAATTGGTATCAGGTTGGAATCGACAATTTGGGTTTGACATGAAGTGATTCATTGATGAACTTTTCATACTACTCTTGTTTCTCACTCCGAGTATTGCTCATGTGGGCTTAGAGTACGTGTTATGTGAATCCTTGAATGCTATCAGAATCGCAAGAGGCGAATGGTGGTAGCGACTGGAAGAAGACTCAGTGAGGTATCAAAGTGCAGAAAATCATTCTAAGTAGAGTTGTGAAGAGTTGTCAACAAACCCAAAGGGGGAGATTGTTGGGAAAAAATCCCTCAGGGTAACATTGTAGTATTTTTGGGTTGATTGTGTTTGTTGACAAAGCAGGTTTCCATGGAGAGTTTTCGAGTTCCCGAGAAGTTGTTGACATTCCATGTTGACAAAGAACTATGACAAAGGAAAGGACGATCTGGAGGCGGTACAAAAGAGCAGTACAAGGTGGCGCCATTTCCCAGTGTTTGCCAAATTTTTGGGGTCCAAAATATGGAGTTTGGTGAGCATCGCGAAAAAAGGATTTCCATGAAGAGCATAATTTAATATGGAAAAGGTATGAATTTCACGAAGATAGGATGCGTGGTTTGGAAATCGCGAAGACCAGAAGAATGGAGGTGGTGATGCTTCACGATTACATCAAGTTTCGCGAACGGCAGAGGCTGAAGCGCATCGCGGCGGTTAAGGGCTTTGCGAAGGATCTTCACGGCGAAGGCGCGAAGGAATTTTGGGCTTCGCGAGGGAGCTTCGCGGCGAAGTCGCGAAGGTATGTTGACGGTGATTCTTCGTGACTACGTCAAGCTTCGCGAACGGAAAAGTGTCGCGGTGCTTCGCGATTTGGATAGAATTCCGGCTGAAACTTTGGAGCTTCGCGATTTGAGATGACGTGGCGTTGACTTCGCGCGGAAGGGACGACGGTCGGTGGAATCGCCTATAAATAGAGGCCAACCCCTTCGAGCGAAGTAGAGAGCATTTTCATAGAAGATCATTCTCTCTCGATTTGCGAAGGTGGTTCGCGGAGCCAGTGTGCTTTGCGAAAGAGGTGCTTCTTGGTGGATATTGTAGCTCCACGAAACCTGCGAGCTCCGCGTTGGCTTACTTAGCTTCGCGAGGATCGTTTCATTGCGACGGCTTGAGCATCGCGAGAGTGCTTCGCGAGGGTGCTTCGCGAGTGAGCTTCATGAAAAGGAAAGAGCTTCATGAAGGCTTGTTGAGCTTCGTGAAGGCTTGTTGAGCTTCGCGAAATTGGGAGCCTCGCGGAGTAGGGTGCTTTGCGAAGGTACTTTCCAAAGGTAGTTGCCCAGTGGTCAGAGGCAAAGTGTTATTCATCAGTGGATGAAAGTTGAACTTCAACAGAGCATCTACATACAGAGAAAGATGCATTCCTTAATGGAAATGAAGAGACCTACAGGTCTATAAACTGTGAGTGAATCCCTTCACAGAGCAGTGAGCTTAGGAAGAGGAAAAAGGTGATCCTCTCCACCGATAGTGAGCCAGAGAGAGAGAAACAGGGAGTGACCCTTGGGAATGTAGTGAGCTGACCCTAAACATTGTAAGGGCAGTGAGCCTGGGCATAGAAGTGATCTAGCCCGAACATTGTAATCCACAGCTAGTGAAGTTTAGTGGAATTGGTACGACCAGCAACTTGTCGGTGTATGATCCTTGGACGTAGCCCTTTGCGGTGAACCATGTAAAATTGTTGTGTCCTGTGCATGCTTTAATTTCTGTTTACTTTGTGCAACAGGAAAGAGAGAGAAGATTGTTTTTCTTAACAGCAAAACAAGATCAGAACGGGCGTTGATTTTTAATTACTCATACCTTGATTCACCCCCCCCCCCTCTCAGGGTATTCAGCCTTGTGGACCTAACATCACATGTGTAATCCTTACAACAAGAAAGATCCCTAGAGTACCATCAGGTTTACATTATCATGGCATCTTGGGTTCTGACCATACGGTGATAACATGTACCTCCACATTCATGGGATTGAGGGGATCCATTGGCATTTAACTTCAATGATGGTCAGTGTTGAACATTCCTATACCTCCTATAACTAATGTAGGGGCACTCCTATGAAGGTAATCCCCCGCCATTTCATGTGGAAGTTGTGATATTTTTCCTCTTTGCCTCCGCTCGGGACATATCGAGATAAATCATGAAATGTTACAATCTGGTACATGAAATCAAGAGAGGATACTAGAACATTCAATTCCTTATCCCTCTCTATCTGATAATTTTCACCTTATCCGCCATTGGATTTGATTGCTCATTGATCTTTAGATCCATTGTTTCCAACTACTTATCACACTGAGGATGAACCATGTGGGATTAGAGGTTTGTGGAAATCATGATATCCACATTATCTAAGGCCTCACATGGGAATTATACATAGAAGGCCACGAAATCAATCAAAAAATGGGAATCCTTGATTGTAATTTCCCATCATGTCTCCTCAAATGGGAATCCAATATGGTTTAATCCCCAATCATATTCAAACCTCAAATGGGAAGCTTACACGCGTAAGTACCAACCAATCAGAGTATATGGGCTTTGATTCCCAACTAACTGGGATACATAGGAATCCTCCTTGTTGTCAGAACCTAGCTCCCAAATCTTTCTAATGTTCTCTAGGTCATATCCCCTTGTATGGTCATATTTCCACAGGAGGCCAAATCTTTCCCATGCCCATTGGGAAGCCTCGATATATGTCCCACTCCATCCTTGGACATGCAACTTCTACCTAAGCATCCTTACCACATGACATTAAATTGAATGGTTGGGTCCCTACCATACTACCTTATATGTTGATGTTCCCTATTAAGTGTCCCCAAACTTCATGTGTTCTGATTCCTCTCATGAGGATACATAGGAAGCCCATTTTATGGTTTCAATCCCGAAATCAAGACAGCCGTTTACCCCTCTAATGATGGTAAACTCAAGAGTGCCCCACCACATAGTGTTAAAGTAGAGTCATCTCAATAAACAACGAATTAATCTATAGTCTTTACATAATGTTTCACTATAGATGGAGAAAATCAGATATATATAGTTAATTCCATCAATGGAGAACCTCATATACATACATATGATTCTAAACCCATGTGTATTTATGACTTATTGTTACCTAGGTATAATTTTTAAATGAAAACATGGGAATGAACCAAGGATTCATGAACATATATCAAATCTATAAGAGAGTCCAGGAAGAGGAAATAAATAACCACCAAAGGTGGGATGAGTTAGACATTCCTTCCTCTTGACAATGTGAGTTCTCAATTGTCAGTGGCCATGTTCCCTAATGAGTGCCAAACTTTTTAAGGTAGGTCCATGAATCATAGATATGAGAGCTATTGGACATATCTGGACCCAAAAATAAATACCATTGGAGACCCTTCAAAAATTGGGTACCTAGCATGAATGATTGCAAAAAACAAAACCCCTTTCAATCGACCATTAGGGCCAACACATGTCCAATGGAAACATAATAGTTAACCTGACATGAATGACTTAACTATGAAAACTAATTAAAAAGATAAAATTTTTATACTTACTAGTAACCTTTGTAAAATTTCATTCCTGACCTAAACACCACATTATAATTGAAAAAACTATGGTGAACCCAATGTGATTCTTTAGCCAAGGTGGAAGTGTCACCCCACTTCAAGCCTGCTTTACATCTAAAATGGAAGAGTGTCGTGTGAGACAATCACTTACAAATTTTTTCATGAGATTATACATTGATGAGTTTTGTTTCTATATTTTCCATTTATATTTTATAAATTCTTTAGAGCCTTCTTCAATCCAGTGGCATGTGACAAATTTTCACATACACACATGTCGACAACTACATAAGTGGAAATATACTTGATGAATTAGGGGAATACATCACCCATCCAACATGTTCAATGATGGGTTTCAAATGCACATGTAATGGAGTACCCCCATAATGGTACTCTCCCGACACTAGAAGAAGTAATAAAGGCCCTCCAGACCATAAAGCCACATCATCTGTCCAACCAATGATGGATGAGGGCCTAGATCAAGGGGGATCTACAAGGAACCTCCAAAAATTTTAGGATACTATACTAAGGAAAAAACAATGAATGCCTCCATTACCTTAATATATCTGATAAATTTGACAATAATGATTTCATCCATGCACCATAGGGTCTCACTAAAGGAATTCTGCTAAAAATCATTTCTGCCAGTGCCATGTGCCCGATCTCCTCACACTAAGGATGATACCATACTAAAAGACCATACTAAAGTAAAAAAACAATGTCTCATGGGTGGATCGACATGAATGATGATTTTCCAATAAATAACAAGTAATTAAACACATTCCAATAGAATAAATTGTCTGTGCAATTATAGCTTCACACTATGGGAAGAATTATATTCTTTCTCCCACTTATGAATCCTACCATGAAAATATGGAAAAAAAGTACGATAAAATAAAAATTTGCACTCAGGATCACCAAAACCCCTATGCATGTAGGGAATGAAATCATACATAGATAAAAATACCTTCTATTTCACATGATCCCTATCAACCAAATAATATTAAACCAGGATATGATCAGGTGAAAATTACATACAATACATATCAATCATATCATCCAAATTGGGCAGAAAACACCATCTCGGTGTGGATCCCTGCCGAAAAATATAAATTTCATCAGTCTAATATGATAGAACCTAAAGAGCAGACACAAATCCATAATCTCAAATATGATACATTATAATTATATAAAGTGAAAATAAAATACATGTAGAGTCAAATTCAATCAGATTCATTTCAATATCATTATCCAAATGGGGAGGAAAATAAGAAGATGAATATCCATGCTCGCAAATATGAAGCCCCCAGTCAAATATTATTACACCCAATGAGCAGAAATAAATTCATGTTCTGAAATATGAAGCCTACCAATAAAAAATGGAAAAAATAGAAGTAGATTCAAATTCTTATGGATTCATATCAAGACAGTCATCCAAATTAGGAGAGAAAAACAGAGACAAAACCATGATCACAAATATTAATCCCATCAGTCAAGTACAATGGAAACTAGAGAAATCAGTTGGTGTATCCTTGATATAAATCGAGGGTAGAAGCATATCTATACCGTCACATGAGAGAACATTGAGTACTTATTCATAGGAAATGGATGAACGAAGAAGTCACATATTCCTAATCCAACATGAAAATGGGAATATATTCACATTCCATCCAAAGACATCTCTCAATGAATCCTAGAAATTATGGAAGGCCAGGTATCAATTCCTGACCATATCTTGTAGAAATTTCATGATATAACCACATCTTCAGGAATAACATGGAGTTGGGCCCACAAACACACCTTCCCCATTACGGTGACTCATCGACATAATAGGGTGGTCACTCTAGAGTATACATGCATCCCTCCTCCCATATTGGATGTTCAACAGCAATATTCAATGAGAAATGGAAAACCATATTAGGAAAATATACCCATTTTAACAAGGGGACACTAGTCCACCATGGTGGCCATTGCAGGGCAGACATATATCCCTTCCAAAACTCATGATGCTTGTCTAAATATCTTGGTATCACAGTAGTAGCCATTCATAAATGATCCTTTATATTGAATTTGTCACCAAAAAAATGTGGCTCCATTTTCCTGCAAGATAGCTCCCAATAAAAAATTGTGCCAAATGAAACTGGACAAATGAAGGGCATATATATAACCCTGCTCTGCTAGAATTAGGATTTCATGATGCTACCAAACACCTGTCAATTATGGCTTAGGATCCTACCAATCCATTACCAAATTGAGGTAGTGGAAGTAGATATTTTAATGTACCTACCCACAATATCGTTACTAGCAGTTTTGAATGTCCTCCATGGAGCACTTTCCATAATGGCTTTCTTTGTGGATAAGAAATGATCGATCATGAGAAATTATCTCTTAATGAGCATCATAGTATCCCTCCTCATGAAATGAAGATCGAACTACGAGAAGGTCATCCCCTTACTATCATCCTCTGAAATGGTCCTACCTACAGTATATACTGTATATATATTCTCTCTATAGTCAAACATCATGATATGGATTTAGTCCTTTCCATTGTAGCATTAACTATGAATTTCATCCCCAAAGTGACATCTCATAACAGTAAAAAGGTCCCCCCTTTTCAATCTTCTTCCCTGAAGGTCCTCCCCAAGGTATATGATGAAAAAATTGTCCCAAAATACGACATATAGCTAAAATGGTTTCCCTCTCCATTGTATCATAAACTATGATGGTCCTCCCCAGATTGAGGAGTTATTTCATCAAGAAGGTCCTCCCCTTTCAATCATCCACAATAAAGGTCCTTCCCATGGTATATTCTGAAATATACTCTCTCAGTAGTCGTACATTAAGCTATACCGGTAATCGTCACCATAGTAGTGTCAACTATAAAGGTCCTCCCCATTGTGATGTTGCATATCATCAAGAAGGTCCTTCCCTTGATATTGTTTTCCCTAAAGTTTTTTCCTAGAATATACACTACACACATTCTACCAAATGATAGACATTAAGCTATAATGGTATTCCTTTCCATGTTAGAATCAAATATGATGCTCCCCAATGTAGCGACATCTCATATCCACAAGAAGTTCATCCCTTATCTATTGTCCACCTTTAAGGTCCTCCGTGGGGTATACGGATAAAAAAAGCTCCCGATCATTGGAAATAATGATTTGATTGTAGTACTCACCATGGTAGTATCATCAACAAAGCCCCCCCCCCCCCCCCCCCCCGCTGTGATGCCTCATATTAGCAAGAAGCTCATCCCCTTGTTATCGTCTTCCCTGAAGGTCCTCCCTAGTGTATACACTAAAAAAATTATCCCTACAGTTGGACATCAAGATATGATAGTAGTTCTCACCATTGTGTCATGCGCGATGAAGTTCCTCCCTACAACAACATCTTATATCAATAACCCCCCCCCCCCACTAATGAATAAAACACAAAAAATCCCTTATATGATGATGTGATTGGAGGGATGGGATTAGACATGTAGAGACCTTATCAATGATAAGTGACATACTCTCTCAACTAGGATATTTACCCAGACAATTCTCCTCCTCTGATACATACCAAGAACATATCTATACTAGTGACACCTCCATGATCCGTGCTTCTTTAGATTAAATTACCAATAAGATTTCATGTTAGGATGATCAAGTTGAAGAGTCTCTTGTAGAATAACCAAAAGATATGTTCCTTGTAAGAATAAAATTGCACATGGATGATATACTAGTTATGTTTTGGCTATCAAACACATACCAATTCATCATACAAAGAGAATTGTGATAAGACTGTGTACATAACATTCATCTCAATATATAGGAAACTCTCTTCCAAATGAAATAAATGTTATTTCCCTATTATGGGTATGAAAACCATGTTTAAATAGTGGGGGTGATTTTCCATAAAATTGGCATAAAATACCTTCCATCTTCCTGATGACCAAAATATGAGATATGGATAAAAGGTCTCCAATAGACCTACCTTAATTCATTACATAAGTTATATCGTTTAATCAGAAATTCCATGCCTGGGGTTCATATCTGAGTGTGGTTAGAACATGGATCTTTTCATTTTAACCCAATCCCTATCCAACAAAACCCTTGAAATGACATCCTCTAATGTCATTATACCATAATGGCTATCTAGAAAATTTATCACTCTAGAAAGGCATCATGAACAATATGAATCGTCCCTGAATAAGTCTCAAAATCATCTACCCTGATGAGAGAAAGACATAAAAAGTCTCATGAGCCTAGGAACTGATAACATTCATAGGGATTCTAAATTAAGGGAATCCAATCATAAATAAATATTAATGTCCTTAGAATAAAATATTTCATGTATAGATCTGGTATCATATCTGACTCACACTAAGACTAGTATACACAAGATCAACCAAGCTATGATAGTAGTAGCAGTTACCGTAGTACGAGATTGGCCCAAGTCCACAGGGCATGGGGAAATTTTAACAGAAAATTCCCCCATAATTCCAACATACTTGGGAAAATGAATAGAAAAAAGAGAATGTGAGTAACCCATTATGAAGGGATGGTGTCATTTTTACCTCAACTACCGCTCAATAGAAATTAGTTTTTTATCTTTTAGGGAGCAGGATAAGAGTCTTGGTCTCTCGATTTTCCCCATCCCTTTATCTAGTCCCCTCAAAATGGAGGTGTATGACCAGAATACATAATGGTTCCCTCAGAGTCTACCTTTTCCATGAAGCTGGAAGTGGATCCCAAAAGGGAAGGAAAAGGTCCCATGAAGGGTGAAAAGAACCCTCCAACCATTCAGCAATCGATTCGAAACCAAAAATTCATTATGAGTTTGTGATCCTTGTGGACACCACTCCTAAAAATGAAACCTATAATGATTCATATATGGGAGTATAAAGAGATAATGGTTCTACCCAAATCTATTTCACACCGATAATGAAGGTGCGATCATCCATAACCATTGAGTCGCCCTAAATCTGGTCATTACCTCGAACAATATCATATTACATCCTTAGAAAACCTCTAATAGATAGATGAATAATAACATGTTCACATAAAACCCACCTCCTACCCTAATGATTATGTGCTCCATACACTTAAAGAGTGGCTCACACAATAAGAAGATGAAATGAACGAGTTAAGGAGGGTCCACACAGAGCCACTCCAAGGAATCGTTCTTATCAACCATGCTTCCTAGGATGAGATTCAATGTACACATCCAGTAGGTATACCTCAACAACATGGGTTCATCATGTTGAATAAAGAAATATTATGACATATTCTACACATGGTTCCTAAAACATAAATCTTCATGGACTTGATCATGGACGGATACCAAGACATCCCTCCACTAAGGAGACAATAGGAACATGTTCCAATAAATCAACAAAAATTTTCCCTGACTAGATATCCGCCGGAAATAATTGCATAAATTTCACGCCAAATGTGACCCATTGCCACACCATTCCCATAACAGGTTCAATAGAAGACCCATCAAGGAATTATTGAAAATATCAAGGCATTGGCATATTGATTGGAATATGTGGATAAATGGATTTCTCCAATGTAGCCTGAATGAAAGCCTTACCCTGACTAGGTAAGAGACACCCCACTACTTCCAAATTTTTGGGTCATGTGTATCACCTGTTCAATGGTTTAGGTGACCCCCAGAAACATTTGACGCACTATAATCCCCATTTTGATCCAATGATGGGAACTATATAGCAGCAAGAAGCAGTGAAAATGAGATGATTCCTATGAACCCTACAAGGTCCAGCCTTCGTGTGGTCCACCAGATTGCATGCTCAGTCTATCATAGGTGTAGAGACCCGAAGCTTATCGTACATAGACTTTACATTACTTTTGCGGAATACTTAGTACATAACAAAAACACACACACAAGGATCGTAATAGTTTAGTGTCTTTGGAAACTCGGAACGTAATCTTCTAATCCTGGTGAAAGATCTTCAATATCTCCCATAAAGATCTTCCCTTTTTTTACCTAAAATATTTCTTTATATCCTGGGGAAAAGAAAACATAAAATGGTGAGCTCAAATTCTCAGTAAGGGTAAACAAAATAAATATCAATCACATCATATACATAAGAACATAGCTTTTGGAAATCTTAACCTGCAAAAAAAAAGCTCATAATATCATAACATGGGATAAATCATAGAATTGAAAATGAAATCATAACTTAAAACATTACTCATTGTGGCATACACACATAATCATAGAGAATCATTTCTTGTTAGTCAAGACTCATTGCCAAGACTATCTTAGTGGACAAAGTCCCTTTCTGAATCGAGTAATCCTCGTTTCAGTCCTGTTTCACTGAACCGGTATAACCTACCATTCCAGCCATGTCTATCTCATGAGATATGAAATCTTTACCCAATGCATTGGAGGGAGATATAGGTCCCACCCATCTCTTAATGAATCCTTTCTTATGTGTGCCACAAAATCACAAATCATACATCATTGCATAACCCATGTAATAAAAATGGGATTCTTAAACAACATGACATCATAAAACCATTCATATAAGATAAAGGAATTCATAAACATAATTCCATCACAACATAGTCAAATCAATGTAAAAATATGGATAGAAACAAAACCCTTTATTATCTTAGATGAAAAATAATTTTGATAAAACACTTGAATTGAATTCTTGAGGAAAATATCCTTTTTTCTTCAAAATCAATTTCTTTTCACAAAACATCATGCAATTTTAAAAGAAAAAGATTTTATTGAAAATAGTTACAAAATATTCTGTAGGAAGGTTCATGAAAATAAGGCTTTATAAAACCGTAAAAATCCGTTCGTGCCGTATAAGTTAAAAAAAACATTCTTCGTACTTTTGTCGGAAAAGTCAAAAAGTACCTCGTATAAAAAAAACGAGAAAAGATTCCTTTCATATCTTTTACTAAAAACTCATAGAAGGGTAAAATTGGATTTAAACAATTGTAGGTGGATGGAAATAATATTACATATTGAGAAAACATGGATGTGGATGATAAAATACACCCCAGTAAATACCAACGTATAAACAATCTCGGATAAAAATGAGATTGTGATATTTCCCTTACCTTAGGTCCGATTTGCTTTGTTCGTGTCCGAAGCTCCTGTATAATGGTTTAAATAATGTTATTGACTTATTCCAGAATCATATTCATTGTTATGATATCATATATGGTTCACTTATGACATTATATTACCCGTTCTTTTGTAAATTCCATGTTAAAGAAGCGTTTTGGGTAAAATCGTTTCATTTATCTTAGGTGTTTTGACTTGTTGTTCTTGACATCATTATTACTTATATCATGATTTACTTACTTCCAGAATATAAAATATGATTTATATATCATATATATTCAGTATATATATATATATAATAGATAGATAAATAAAATGAAAAACACCGTTCATGGAGACGGTAGTCCGTACGTACGCATGAACGTTGTTTTACTTTCCTTATTGTCTTGAAATGGAAGTAAGTAGATGACATACATATATATATATATACATAAATCCAGTAGCTTTATAATGTCATATATTTCATTATTATTTCTTATATATACTTTATAATCATTCTTAAATGGTTAACATGGAGAATGAATCTCATCGCGTCGTGGAGACGGTAGTCCGTACGTACGCACGAGCGATGATATCATTTCCATAAATATTGAACTGAATTGGAGTGGATATACAATATATCAGAATCAATATGATTTTGTAATAACTATGTATAGTTATTCTTTACACCATTATACCCATCCATGTAAGGTGGTGGTGAAAAATAGATTACACCACGGCGTGGAGACGGTATTCCGTACGTACGCACGCGCGGTGATTTCTTTTTCCGTAGGATGGATAGATGGTGAAATAGGGTTGTTTCATAATTATAATAACATATCAGTATATGAGTGATACTGATGTTATTACTTCATAATGAAACAACCTAATAAGAAGAAGTGGAAGAAGAAATAAAGATTAAAGAATTGGTAACGGTAATTACCTCTTCTTTGAAGCGCCTTTTGGAGACCTCCTCTTAGGGAACTAAAATTGGTCTTTGAGTAAGACCAGAACCTCTAGGATGTTTCTAGGGAAGTGGAGAAGAGATTTTGGCAGGGGTTGGCCGAGCTTGAGTGCTCAAATTGGTGTGAGGAGGAGGGGGAGGAGGTGTCCTTTTATAGGGGAGGAGAGGGGCACCTTAGGAATTCTTAAAAATATTAATTTATAATAAATCTAACCCCACTTAAAAACCTCCAAAAATGACTCATATTCGAAGATTAGATGAGATAGGGTTGTAATCTCATCAACCAATCAAATTTAGACATGTTTGGATATTATTTTAAACCTTATCAATTAGATTTAACTCTAAGTTAAATAATTTAACTTTTACCGTGTCTTTTTGTTTTCTTTCACTATATGGTTAATACACTTACTATAACATGCCAAACGAACCCCAAATTGTTTATTATTAATATATATATCCTTATCTAAGTCAGTTGGCCGAACCTTAGATTTTTAGGAATAAAATAACAATTAGTAATATAATATTTGATTTAAAAACTATTTTGTGTCAATTTTGACACTATTTGATATATGATTTTTATGAAAGTCATAACAGAATTAAATGTTCGAACCAAGTTGATTAAATCAACATTAATATATCATAGTAACCTATAAAATTAGTGGAATTCATAAAAAATCTCAAATTACATTTATTTTGGTGTTTATAACATCAATTATGTCAATATTTCATTAATAAGATAATTACTGCATCATCGTTGTGTCATAAATAAATTAAATTATTTGATGTCTAAAAATTACAAATAAAATACCATCATGTAGGAAATCTTTTTAGCTTTCTAATGAATATTTACAATCGAATTTATCTTATGTATAACCCCATATTAAAAATGATTTACTTATTAACCTTTGATTTTAACTATTTTAACCTTTCTTTAAATAAATTAATAATAAATGTCCTAATCTAATCCAAGTGGGCCTAAATGGTCATATTTTATTCCTAAGTTTGTTTTTGGTCGAATTACACTTGTCAAATAGAATTAGGACATGTGTTTGGGTAATAGTAATATCATATTTACCCTTAGTTACCCTATTTACTATTAACCGCGGTAAAAAAAGTAAAAAGTTACTATTCACCAAAAAATTATTTTCATCTCATTGAACCACATTTTAGTCCCTGATATTAACCGTGTCTCTCGGATTTTCGAAATTCCATTCACAGAAGCGGCAAAATTAAGTTTTATGAAAAAATCAGTTTTTTTAACTATCACTTAGTAGTTTCACTATTCATCAAAAATTGATGTTTTTCAGAACAATGCCAAAATTTCATTCTAAGCTATATTTCATATTCCGAATTCAAAAATGAAGTCTATTTTAATAAATTCATAATATAGAAGTTGAATTAATTAATTTTATAATTAAATCCCACTGTTAAGACAAATAGCGTGTTTTTAAGAAACAATATCTATCAAAAGATTGACATTTGTTTATGTATGGTTTAAATCTGAAATTACAACCAATGACCAACATTGTATTAAATTGTAAAAATATATTCTAAATATACTTTAAAACCACTCAAATTAATAATTTATCACTATTAATTATTTCGATTAAAAAAAGTTGTTTTTAATTATAATTTAGTAATTTTCACTATTCATCAGAATATGAAAGTTATCCGAAAAGTACCAAAATTTCACCTTAGGCTAAATTCGATACACCGAATCCATAAATGAAGTCCATTTTGAAAAATAAAATTTACAAAATTTCAAAAAGTGGTTATTACTATTCACAACAGCTAGTTTTAATAATATCTTAATAGCATATCGTTGTTTAGCGAAACTTGGTGTTGCGTACAACACACGCTATCGAGGAAGGTCGCGATTGCGTGTAATGCAAGGCAAGTCAAGGATGCGTGTTGTGAAAGCTCCTTTTGGTGTAGCGTACAACATTAATAAAATTAAAAAGAATATTTTTTTATAAAATCTTGGGCTGTTACATTCTACCCCCCTTAAAATGAATTTCGCCCTCGAAATTCGTCGGGGTTATAAATGGTTTACTATTCGAAAGTTTCTTTAATAGAAACCCACATCGTAAAAAGGAATACCAAAACCAATCTTAAAAACAAATGTATGAAACGTAACGGTTACCCAAATAAACTAATCACTGGGTTTCCACATAAGTGAAAATATGGATATGGAAGAGAAATCTAACCATCATGTTCTGATGGAGAGTGGTAGAGAACATGGCTATGGAAAAGCCAATAATCACAAATCCATAGATTTGTGGTGATAAAAGGTACCATCTGATTCATCAGGTATAAGATCACTAGGACAACATTTTTGGTTTTCAAGATCATTTCCCTAAAGTTGAAAATTTGAATTAGAATAAATACTTACTTTATTTTGGTACAATCTCACTATTGTTCATGCTTTGAACAATTTCCACTTCATCTCTTAAATAAATGAAGTTGAATTTGTTATTCGTGAAGTGTTAGCAGATCATGTGATAGAATGACAGGTCATTCCATCTGTCTCAAACATAAGTCGATCTATAGTGAGATTAATCATATATGGTTCCTAAAATGGACTTATACTTCATATATCATACTGCTTAATATAATAAAACTATTTTCTACTAAACAGGGACTTCCTGTAGGCCAGTGGTAGGCGATAAAGGCCAGTCGCACTTCGGTTGTGGGTTCGATTCCTACAGCCTTGTCCGAAGCGATGGGTTGTCGCCCGTCCTGCAGGTTGTCCTTTTTCTAAAACTATATTACTATAACATCCCATCAATAATATCGAGAAAACTTCTATCCTTAAACAATACTAACTTATGTCCAACATAATCCATTCAAATCTTTAGGATTATCCATAATACTGCAGTCCACTCTCATAACATAGTGAAAACGATTACCAGAGATTTAACACCATCGTCGATCCCCATAAGATATGTCTTGTTGGTCACATTCTAAACATTCAATGTCCTTAATCATGTATTCTCTTGAATACCTTAGTGAAAACATGAATGCAGTTTAAAGTTAACACTTTCCACATACCAAAATCCTCAAAATTCTATATACTCAAACCATGATATCACTTAGTCCTTATATCATTCATGAGCTCATGAATACTATCAAACATTTAATTTTCTCCTTATCCCTTCATTATGCGCATATCATCTACATTCCAAAAATATCTGAATAACCTTTCATGGATACTGGTAACATTAATCATACACTTTCAAAACACAAGGAAAGACAACAGTGTAACAATCCATAGATGTCTCTTTATTCCAAAATTACACATGATAAACATGTAATCATTCCACTACATTCTCAAACCATTGACCGAGCTTCAAAAATTCTTTCATCTCACATATCATTTGTAGTCTCTTCATCATCATCCACATAAATACTACCCATATGACCATACTGATTCTCTTCATGAGTCTTTCCCTTAGGGCATTTGTTTGCATAATGCCCATACATTCCACATTTAAAACACTTAACCATTTTTGATGTCGTAGCAATACCATTATCCTCATCCCTGGTATTAACTGAACCTTTTCCTTTGCACTTACTGGCTTTGTGTCCTTCTTTTCCACACCCAAAGCATCTTCCAGTTCCTTTGAAACATTCTCCTTGATGCCTCTTCCCACATGAATTACATAGGGGAAATTGAACTTTCTTTCCTCTATGATCATCATGGAACTCCATCTTTCTCTTATTAGTCGAGTCAGGAAACTTACCAAATTTTACTTTATTGATCATATTGTGAGATTGCTGATTCGGCATAATAATGATGTTTGGACATCCAAATCCCATTTCATTTGGTTGCTCATGAAGAATATCATTCCGTTGTCCATCATATCCTCCATTATTGTGAATCATCTTGTTTCCATCCATTTTCTAAAACCCAAACAGAATAGTGTTAGATGCAAAAATCATAATAAAGGGGGAGTAACTTAAATATCTATCATCTTTGGTTTAATCTAATATCGTTACCATAGTTCTAGGACTATATCCTATACGTATACTTATCCTTAGGGACATCCCTAGACATACCTTAGAAATATCTCTAGGGATCTCACTAACGTTTTCGCATCCTAGTTTCCAAAGGTTGACTAAACCTTTCCTCTGATACCAACTGTAGAGACCCGAAGCTTATCGTACATAGACTTTACATTACTTTTGCGGAATACTTAGTACATAACAAAAACACACACACAAGGATCGTAATAGTTTAGTGTCTTTGGAAACTCGGAACGTAATCTTCTAATCCTGGTGAAAGATCTTCAATATCTCCCATAAAGATCTTCCCTTTTTTTTACCTAAAACCTTTCTTTATATCCTGGGGAAAAGAAAACATAAAAGGGTGAGCTCAAATGCTCAGTAAGGGTAAACAAAATAAATATCAATCACATCATATACATAAGAACATAGCTTTTGGAAATCTTAACCTGCAAAAAAAAAGCTCATAATATCATAACATGGGATAAATCATAGAATTGAAAATGAAATAATAACTTAAAACATTACTCATTGTGGCATACACACATAATCATAGAGAATCATTTCTTGTTAGTCAAGACTCATTGCCAAGACTATCTTAGTGGACAAAGTCCCTTTCTGAATCGAGTAATCCTCGTTTCAGTCCTGTTTCACTGAACCGGTATAACCTACCATTCCAGCCATGTCTATCTCATGAGATATGAAATCTTTACCCAATGCATTGGAGGGAGATATAGGTCCCACCCATCTCTTAATGAATCCTTTCTTATGTGTGCCACAAAATCACAAATCATACATCATTGCATAACCCATGTAATAAAAATGGGATTCTTAAACAACATGACATCATAAAACCATTCATATAAGATAAAGGAATTCATAAACATAATTCCATCACAACATAGTCAAATCAATGTAAAAATATGGATAGAAACAAAACCCTTTATTATCTTAGATGAAAAATAATTTTGATAAAACACTTGAATTGAATTCTTGAGGAAAATATCCTTTTTTCTTCAAAATCAATTTCTTTTCACAAAACATCATGCAATTTTAAAAGAAAAAGATTTTATTGAAAATAGTTACGAAATATTCTGTAGGAAGGTTCATGAAAATAAGGCTTTATAAAACCGTAAAAATCCGTTCGTGCCGTATAAGTTAAAAAAACATTCTTCGTACTTTTGTCGGAAAAGTCAAAAAGTACCTCGTATAAAAAAAACGAGAAAAGATTCCTTTCATATCTTTTAATAAAAACTCATAGAAGGGTAAAATTGGATTTAAAAAATTGTAGGTGGATGGAAATAATATTACATATTGAGAAAACATGGATGTGGATGATAAAATAAACCCCAGTAAATACCAACGTATAAACAATCTCGGATAAAAATGAGATTGTGATATTTCCCTTACCTTAGGTCCGATTTGCTTTGTTCGTGTCCGAAGCTCCTGTATAATGGTTTAAATAATGTTATTGACTTATTCCAGAATCATATTCATTGTTATGATATCATATATGGTTCACTTATGACATTATATTACCCGTTCTTTTGTAAATTCCATGTTAAAGAAGCGTTTTGGGTAAAATCGTTTCATTTATCTTAGGTGTTTTGACTTGTTGTTCTTGACATCATTATTACTTATATCATGATTTACTTACTTCCAGAATATAAAATATGATATATATATCATATATATTCAGTATATATATATATATAATAGATAGATAAATAAAATGAAAAACACCGTTCATGGAGACGGTAGTCCGTACGTACGCATGAACGTTGTTTTACTTTCCTTATTGTCTTGAAATGGAAGTAAGTAGATGACATACATATATATATATATATACATAAATCCAGTAGCTTTATAATGTCATATATTTTATTATTATTTCTTATATATACTTTATAATCATTCTTAAATGGTTAACATGGAGAATGAATCTCATCGCGTCGTGGAGACGGTAGTCCGTACGTACGCACGAGCGATGATATCATTTCCATAAATATTGAACTGAATTGGAGTGGATATACAATATATCAGAATCAATATGATTTTGTAATAACTATGTATAGTTATTCTTTACACCATTATACCCATCCATGTAAGGTGGTGGTGAATAATAGATTACACCACGGCGTGGAGACGGTATTCCGTACGTACGCACGCGCGGTGATTTCTTTTTCCGTAGGATGGATAGATGGTGAAATAGGGTTGTTTCATAATTATAATAACATATCAGTATATGAGTGATACTGATGTTATTACTTCATAATGAAACAACCTAATAAGAAGAAGTGGAAGAAGAAATAAAGATTAAAGAATTGGTAACGGTAATTACCTCTTCTTTGAAGCGCCTTTTGGAGACCTCCTCTTAGGGAACTAAAATTGGTCTTTTAGTAAGACAAGAACCTCTAGGATGTTTCTAGGGAAGTGGAGAAGAGATTTTGGCAGGGTTTGGCCGAGCTTGAGTGCTCAAATTGGTGTGAGGAGGAGGGGGAGGAGGTGTCCTTTTATAGGGGAGGAGAGGGGCACCTTAGGAATTCTTAAAAATATTAATTTATAATAAATCTAACCCCACTTAAAAACCTCCAAAAATGACTCATATTCGAAGATTAGATGAGATAGGGTTGTAATCTCATCAACCAATCAAATTTAGACATGTTTGGATATTATTTTAAACCTTATCAATTAGATTTAACTCTAAGTTAAATAATTTAACTTTTACCGTGTCTTTTTGTTTTCTTTCACTATATGGTTAATACACTTACTATAACATGCCAAACGAACCCCAAATTGTTTATTATTAATATATATATCCTTATCTAAGTCATTTGGCCGAACCTTAGATTTTTAGGAATAAAATAACAATTAGTAATATAATATTTGATTTAAAAACTATTTTGTGTCAATTTTGACACTATTTGATATATGATTTTTGTGAAAGTCATAACAGAATTAAATGTTCGAACCAAGTTGATTAAATCAACATTAATATATCATAGTAACCTATAAAATTAGTGGAATTCATAAAAAATCTCAAATTACATTTATTTTGGTGTTTATAACATCAATTATGTCAATATTTCATTAATAAGATAATTACTGCATCATCGTTGTGTCATAAATAAATTAAATTATTTGATGTCTAAAAATTACAAATAAAATACCATCATGTATGAAATCTTTTTATCTTTCTAATGAATATTTACAATCGAATTTATCTTATGTATAACCCCATATTAAAAATGATTTACTTATTAACCTTTGATTTTAACTATTTTAACCTTTCTTTAAATAAATTAATAATAAATGTCCTAATCTAATCCAAGTGGGCCTAAATGGTCATATTTTATTCCTATGTTTGTTTTTGGTCGAATTACACTTGTCAAATAGAATTAGGACATGTGTTTGGGTAATAGTAATATCATATTTACCCTTAGTTACCCTATTTACTATTAACCGCGGTAAAAAAAGTAAAAAGTTACTATTCACCAAAAAATTATTTTCATCTCATTGAACCACATTTTAGTCCCTAATATTAACCGTGTCTCTCGGATTTTCGAAATTCCATTCACAGAAGCGGCAAAATTAAGTTTTATGAAAAATTCAGTTTTTTTAACTATCACTTAGTAGTTTCACTATTCATCAAAAATTGATGTTTTTCAGAACAATGCCAAAATTTCATCCTAAGCTATATTTCATATTCCGAATTCAAAAATGAAGTCTATTTTACTAAATTCATAATATAGAAGTTGAATTAATTAATTTTATAATTAAATCCCACTGTTAAGACAAATAGCGTGTTTTTAAGAAACAATATCTATCAAAAGATTGACATTTGTTTATGTATGGTTTAAATCTGAAATTACAACCAATGACCAACATTGTATTAAATTGTAAAAATATATTCTAAATATACTTTAAAACCACTCAAATTAATAATTTATCACTATTAATTATTTCGATTAAAAAAAGTTGTTTTTAATTATAATTTAGTAATTTTCACTATTCATCAGAATATGAAAGTTATCCGAAAAGTACCAAAATTTCACCTTAGGCTAAATTCGATACTCCGAATCCATAAATGAAGTCCATTTTGAAAAATAAAATTTACAAAATTTCAAAAAGTGGTTATTACTATTCACAACAGCTAGTTTTAATAATATCTTAATAGCATATCGTTGTTTAGCGAAACTTGGTGTTGCGTACAACACACGCTATCGAGGAAGGTCGCGATTGCGTGTAATGCAAGGCAAGTCAAGGATGCGTGTTGTGAAAGCTCCTTTTGGTGTAGCGTACAACATTAATAAAATTAAAAAGAATATTTTTTTATAAAATCTTGGGCTGTTACAATAGGATTGGAAGATCTCTAATGTAAATTTATCTTCATATTTATCTCAACACTTCTGAAGACAAAACTCAGTGGCCTATCAATCTAAACACAAAAATAGAACGAGAGAGTTTCTAAAATCATCTCCCTATGGAAAGGGTAGACATACTCCCTAAAGTGACAACTTCCCCCGGAATATATTCTTTCTATATACATAAATAACCCCCATGATGAGCTGTGAATTGTACTCATCCTGGTGAAATATATTAGTGGCATCTGAGACTTTTATGCCTTTCCCTAATGAATGGAAGACATCATAGAAATGTCCAAGATAAACTCTGAAATAACCCCATAGTCCCTCTGAAAATATTGGGAAAGGTGGAGGTAGAATTAGTCTCACTTAATCCATCACCCATACTGTCTCCAGCACATAAGACTAAAACATATCGTACATCACCCTTAGAGAATAAACAGTGAAAACCACCTCAACAGGAGGAGAAGAGGGGACCTAAACAAAATCAGTTCATGGAATAGTGAAATAATATTACTCATTCCAAGTTGATCATGTCCATGGATATTTTATAGCCTCTAAGGATGATGATTTAATCTGTATTCTTGAGCTATAAGGGGTCGATGAAGAGTGTCTTGATGACAGGACAAATTTTCACCCAATTCACCAAATTCATGGACAAGGAATTTGGGAATGATTCTTCATTAAAGTCATGTTAAGGAGAATGATAGATTCAGAGCAAGTAAAAATGGGGCCTCCTCTTACTCATGTGGCCTATCATTCCACCACTACCCTTGAGGAAAGAGGTGATTGGATGGAAGTTATTTGAAAAATGGTGTAGAAGAAAGATAGTTGGTTGACTTGGAAAATAGTCAATCAGGCTCATGGAATATTCCATGTGTAGTTGAAGTGACCACCTATTCCTCTAATTTCTTCCACTACAACTTGACTGACATCATTAGAGCCCAAAACCTCAAAATTTCAACCCGTTAAAATGAATAATAGCTTGAAATATATATAGAATGAATGGGAGAATGATCCTTCCCCAAGGATAAAATTTTATTTTACACTCATATTTTATGCCCTCATATTTGAAACAGTGGGTACCATCTCTCTAAATGGTACCATCAGAAACGATCACTCGGGAATAGTCATCTTTAGAAGAATAATGATTTTCATCTCCCTTAATGTAATTCACTTAATGGATACAATATTTGACATTGAGTATGTCTATGAGCCTATGTTCCCCACACCATATCAAGGAACTGGAGGACAAGGCCGCAAGATCAGAGGATATCAGGGAAGGAACATCCATGACAGAAGAAAGACTTCTCACTGCACCCTTACTCGGACTATCAATGTTGCAATAACACATGGATGTTTTTTTCAATGGGACCAAAAATAATATGAAAATTACCCTATACCTATAAGAAGACACTCTAACCTAATCAAACTGGAGTACCAATCATGATAAGAACATATATCATATCCCCCTCAGCAAGTCGAAATACCTATCCTACCCAACCCACCATGGACTTAATCAACTCCAAACCCTATCCCAAGGGATGATCCATCATCATAAAATGATAAATCCTCTAACGTTTTTGTCAAATAGAATCCCAACAATATGAATAATTAGACTTTATATCAAAAGTATGAAATCCTAGTATAACTAAACTCAGTATCATCTAAATTATCATTCTTGGATACCGATACCATGTCAAAAGATTTTAGGGAAGCAGTCATAGAAGATTTTATAAGCCCCTAAGAATTTGATGTCTAAGTGGTCGCTACCATATTCGTTCAGATAGAGACTGATCCCATAGAATTGAATGCATGGATCTCATTCAAAAATCATGAAGAAAATACCATTATGTAGGGGATCATCAGGCCCTCATACGTGTCCGAAAGGATAAGTGGTGTTGATGTTCAACATAACATTATCAAAAATGGAACTTGATTCAACCTCCTTCTTGTACGAACACTTCACTGTATGGCTGAAGTGAGAATAATGAAATTAAATGTCTATAAAAGTGGCTATAATAAGTCACTGGGAAAATTCATTCCAAAGACTCAATTTGGAGACCAAAAACATGACATAGGATTCATGGTGGTTCAGTTGAACACAACCATCAACATCTTTCTATGAATTCCCTTGTTGCACTAACACATTTAAAACTACTCCTCAAACCATAAATGCATCAAATACATAATCAATGGGAACAACAAGATGTTGTATACTGATAGGACTGGTTTGAAACCTATGAGTCACAATATATCAATGAGGGATTCTATTAGGGGAAGGAAAAACAACCCCTTATCGATCTTATTAAATGGGTCACCTACCAGAATGGTGTAGAAATGATAATGAACAACCCATTTCAGATATAGTGGTGAGGAATATGTTCTACGTATCAACCAGTATGAGCGGGTTAGCGCAATGGTAGTCACTCACTCATAAATATCCATGATTTCAGTTATGAACAATGAGTTTAGCAGCTTTTGTAGTACGTAAGGATTCTCCAAAAAAATGTTGAATGCTCAGAGAGAGTTACCTTAAATACTCTCATGAACCTCCAAGAAAACCCATGCTCACCTATTGAGGGAGAATAATTTGTATTATCACCTAAAATGGGTGTTGACACTCCCGCTTCCCTCAAATCGTCCTCTCCAAATATTCAAGGATATCCACCACTAGCATCCAGATCAGAGGAAGTCTCCTCATCTTTCAAATATCAAGATATTGAATCCTCTCTCAACTGTAGATAAATCATACTATGAGTTGTATCTCCTTCAGAATAAGAAAACGAAGATGAGGAGGAGGAGGGGGAAGAAGACAATGAAGAAGTGGATGGGGATATTAGGGACTCCCCCCATTCATTTGAGGAAGGTGTCTCCACCACCATTGATGAACTAATGGAGATAAATTTGGGAACAAAGGATGATATGTGATCCACCAGGAATAGTGAATCCATGTATTCTGTAGAGTAAGAGGTATATACAAATTTCTTAAAGAAGAATCCAGATGTTTTCACATGGAACTATAATGAAATTCCAGGATTCAATCCTGAGGTTTCCACTCACCACTTGGGCCTGCCAGAGGACCACCATGTCTAAAAACAAGTTGCCCAAATGATGCACCCAACACATGCTGCTAAAATAGAGGATGAAGCTAATGATATCACCAAAGAAAACATCATTCTGGAAGTCCAATATCTCATCCGGATGGTCAATATCTCATCTAGACGGAAAATATCATCCCCTTCATGAATAATAATGAGATAATTAGAGTTTCATTGATTTCAGGGATCTCAACCGACACTACACGAAGGACTATTTACCAGTACCCATCCCAAAACTATTAATCAATGCTACAATCAGAAACCATGATATCTCATTCATTAAGGGAAATTCTAGATACAATATAATCTAAATGGACCGAGCAGATGAAAAAGAAACCATTATGAAGACCCACTATAGAGTATTTTTCTATCAGGTTATGCCCTTTTTCATGAAGAATGCTGGAACTACATATCAACATCATTTATATTAAATCTTAAAACAATTCATGGGAAATTTAGTATAATGATTTTTTGTTCACTTGGTGGTTGAATCCTGAAAATTCCCAGACCAAATGTATGATCTTGAAACCATCTTCAAAAAAATGAACCAACATAGTATGAAAATGAACCCCTTGAAATATGATTTTAGTGTAACCTCAGGAAAATTTATCAACTTCTTTTTATTCCATCATGACATTGAAGTGTCTCTTTGAAAGAAAAAGGATATCCTTGGAATTTCATATTCACACAACCTCAAAGATTTTGATAAATTCAAGGACAAAATTTCTACCTTTGGTGTTTTATAGAAAAAATTGTAGAAAAATGTTTTCCCTTCACCATGAAGATGGAAAGGTTGTCGCATATAAGTGGAAATATTATCTTTAGGAATCATTCACCAACCACAAGAAATTTCTCTTAATTTTCCTAGTGATAATACTTACAGTCAAAGGAAGACATCTTATCTTGTATGTGACATCCCTCAAGTGATCACTAGGAGCCTTCATTGTGAAAAACAATGATGTCCACAGTGAAAAAAGCATTACTATCTCAGTAGAACCATGATTGATGTTGAGACTCAAAATTAAAATATCAAGAAGTGGTTTCTGGAACTTCTCTTTTTAGTTCATAAAGTGAGAAAATATCTACAACTTCATGAGATCCATTTGGTCTTGCTTAGAAACCCACTCAAATACATCTTCACTCATCCAATGTTGATAAAAAATATGCCATAGTGTGCAGTCATCCTTCACTTGTTCTATAATCATCTGGTTCCTCGAAAATCAATTAAAGCCTATGAATTTGTAGTTTTTAGGAAAATGGTACCCTTGCAAGAATTTACTTCATTGGATACTGAATTACATGACGAAGAGGTTTTTTTGTTCAAGAGTAACCCCATATATGGGAGATTCATTTTGATGGTGCATCTACAAGCCCGACAAGGAAATAAATGATGGAACACAATATCAATAAAGTGGGGATAAGAGTTGTTCTAATATCCAAATAAAAGGTATTCCATATGTTCCCTTTCCTACTATCGGAGGGGTACATGGAAATTGAATTCAGATATCGGGCTCTCATTGTAGGGCTAAAGCTGGAAAATTATGTAAAAATAAAATACCTGAGGATAAAAGGTGGCATAGAACTAATCATCAGGCTGGTTAATGTTTATTATTCTATTAAAAAGGATGAGGTAAACCTTATCCAAAACAATTTTCACAGAATAATGAAGTAATTTCCCTTGGAACTGAAATTGAATCATGTCTTATGATCACAAAGTCCTCAGGCAGACGCATTGAAAAATGTAGCCATATCTTTAACCAATCAAGATAATGATGAAACCTTCATCATCATTGAACAACACCAGATGGTATCATCCTTCATTCAAACCAAAAAGGAAGATATTGATCATATTATCCCCATTTCAAAACCATATGGTCCTACCACTAGTTGGACTACACAAATTGTGGACTATCTTCGAAAAGGATAACTCCCATTGGACAGAGTTGGGAGAGAGAAAATATAATGATGAGAAATAAAATTTTTTATCTACAATAACACATACCTTGAAAAATAAATCTCTAAACAGAGCCTCGATGGGGTCTTTATCAGGTGCATGGATAGAGAATAAACCACTTTCATCATGAAGGATGTTTGTGGATGAGCTTCTGGAGCTCACCAATCAGGACCTATCGTTCCCACCAAATCTGAAGGTTAGGATACTACTGGACCACTCTGATTTAAGATTTATCTAGCTTCACCAAAATGTTCCATTCCATCCATGTTTTTGGAAATTTAATTCACTAACCTCCATAGCTACTTCACACACCTAGGTAATCTTGGAAATTTTTCATATGGGTAATGGACATCCGTGGACCATATCTTTCCTCTAAGACTAATAAGTTAAAGTACATTTTTACTACAAACAACTTCTTTTACAAGTGGGGTAAAGCCATACCCCTAAAAGAACTATGTATAAGAAATATTTTTCTATTTTTAAATGAAATTATCATTACTATATTTGTTTTTCCACATACAATACTTATGGATAACATAAATAATTTATGTTATACTAGTTTAGAGAAACTATATCAAGAGTATAAAATCAAGATTAACTATTCTTACTAGTACCATGCATTATCAAACTAACAAATAAAGGAATTTAATAATGCCCTATAATATATAATCTAGAAGCTGGTACACATGGATAAAAAACCTCAGTCAGATAATCTATTGCATGCCTTGTGGGATTACTAGACCATGACCTGCACGGCCACACATGCAACCCTATAATCATTAGGGAATATGACATACGTAGTTTTCCTCATTGAATTTCAATTTACATATCTCCACATGGCTTTATGAAATTAGTTATCCATAGATTAGTAATACCATATATAGATTGACTAATTGGAGATACTGGATGAGAAAATATGGAACACCTTGCATCATTTGGATTCCCACAAAATCCGGATCGCATGATCCTTAAAAAAGGTTGTAATTTTATCATTACGTGATGGATAAATGGTGTTGGTCTTCATAAAAAATGATTATAGGAAATAAGCCTCTGATTTTAGAGAAAAAATGGGAGGGAACATAAGACATTTATAAGGTATACTCCAACGTATCCTATTTGTTAATTTCCATTGATTGGGGGTGTTGGATCGAATATGTAGTTGTAGATGTATATTAGATGGAATAATACAAGAGGGGGGTGAATTGTATGTTTAAAAACACTATGTTTAAACACAGGAAATTAGTTTAAATGATCTTAAACGAATACAATTCACAACAAAAACTAACAACCACAATTGTATTGAATATAAAGGTATGATATGATGTAATACTATAAGAAAAGTAAATCAATTGTATTCAAGATGAATGCAATAATCAGAGTAATACAATAGTGAAGTATTCTACCATAAAGAGTATAGAATCAATCGATACAATATATAATAGTATGAATGTAAATGAAACAATTACAAATGAATATTGAATGAAGAAAGGAAAACAATACAATTTCCTTTCTTAAAACAAACAGCAGCGGAAATGTAAATGTATTTAAATTCTTTTGACCCAAAAATAAGGGTTATCCTTTCACCTAGGATAAGAGGTATGTCTTACCACTGCCCTGGTAAGCCCTTGATATGATGATCGGTATGTCTGTCTTGTTATCCCTGCAAGCCCTCGATTTTTTTGGTAATCAGCACCTCTGTCTTTAAATCACTTTAAATCCCTCGATACGATGATAATTAGCACTTTCTACCTATCCCAGGTAGCCCTCAATTGTTATCACCTGATCATACACACAGACAAAATCAAAGCACTTATAGAAATATAAAAACTATGAACGATCCATTCACGTTTTGTAATCTCAAGGCTTTTGCATGAAGCAAGAGAGAAGTCACAGTACCTCTCTCTATAACTTGATATAAGCAAAGTCTCACACGTATGTCATCTTGGCTTCCAAAGACCTCATATTTATAGGCCTCAGGTTCCAACAGTCATATTTCCTCCAACATCATATTTCTTTGGAAAACTTGGAGGGACATGGACACCTGGAATTATAACGGTCATATTGAAATAGAAAACAAGACATCGTTTGGATTAGTTTTTAACTAACTCCATGACATCATTTTGGTTAAAAAAAGATATATGAAGATGATAAAAATGAGTACGATTAATATGAAATATGTGTTTTTGATAAAGGACCAAAACAAGAATGTAATGAAAGTAAAGTATGAGTACCATAAGTGTTACTTAGTGAAATGTATTGATATGATACAAAGTGAGAATGATTCATAAAACTCAGTATTATTAAAAGAGTCAATATGATTGTCAGTGTTAGTATGATAATTATAGTAAGTACGATAAACATGGTGAGTATGATCAGAATGATCAGTACGATAAGCATGGCCAGTACGATCAGCATGGTCAGTACAATAAGCATGGTCAGTAAGATCAGCATGGTCAGTATGATAATCATGGTCAATATGATCAGCTTGGTCAGTATGATAAGCCTGGTCAGTACGATCAGCATCGTCAGTACGATAAGCATTGTCAGTACGATCAGCATGATCAGTATGATCAACATGGTTTGTATGATAAGCATTGTAAAAGACACTTGTGATTTCCAAAACAAGATATAAAAGTCAAAAGAGAAATTTTGACTCAACAATCTCCCCCTTTTTGGAAAACACAAAACAAAGTAAAAAAACTTATCTCCGCCTTAGATATTGGAATCTCTTCTGTAAATGAAATTGAATAGAACAAAATACCCCTTAGGTATGTATTTTCCTAAGGATTGTATTCATAGATTTTCCTTGATTTAGAAGTATTTTATTAAAACATTATCCCTCTATAAAAAATTCTCCCCCTTTGTGATTTACAAAAAGAATGGGGTAATCTTTAATTTCCTGAAAGAGTTAGAGAAAAGAAAATCAAGACACATGAAACTGGTGATATAAATGTCATTACGATAACAAAGATTTATGGAGTTCATGAAAGGAAAACAAATACTACAACTGTTATTTGTTTTATCTTTCCTTTTCTTTATTGATAAAATCATGAAGAAATGCTTTCATATTATTGATTTCTTTTTTGTCTTCAGAGATAGAATCACCCTGAGATCTGAGAATCTCTTATTGGTCGAATAAAATCTGATCCTGATTCTTGATGGTCTCCTCATGGACTCTAGTTACTTCATCAAGAGTATCAATTCTATTTTGTAAATTCGTGTTTTCTTTAGATAAAATAGAATTTTGTTTCTTCAATAATAATAATTCATCTTTAAAAGATGAAACCTTTGAAAACACAGACTGAAAAGCATTCATTCTCTCTTGAAACTCTTTCACTAAAGGAATATCGGCTCCATGAGTATTTAAAAAAATATTAAACCTTTCAATAGTATCTTTTTCAAGCTTATTGAAAGAAATTGCAAGATCATTTAAAATTCTACTTATGTATTCAATTGAAACTTCAGGATCATTCACCGAGATCTCTGTTTTGTATGACCACTTAGTCATTTTGTTGCAAGCCTTCTTATGAGCAGCTGAACTTTTAGATAGAACATTCAAAATAGCTTCAACTGACAAAACACTTTTTCATAAATCTCTTACAGAGCCAAACTTCTTTCCATGATTTTAACTAATGAAATCAATTTTTCCTTCATGTTTGTGTAAATAAGGAATGGTCTTCTCAATTCTCCTTAAAACATGAACAATGAAGTCACTCCTTTTGAGAGATATTGTTTGTTCTAAATCAGTATCCTCATCATACGAATCATGTTTATTTGATTGGATTGAGTCTACAACTGGCTGTTTTCCATTTTCTTTTTCAATACCCTTTATTTCTTATTTCAATTTTTCACTGATAATGATTTTTTTCCGGTTGAGAAGATTGAGGATGTTGATTCTCTTTGGAATGAATTCTTTCCTGGAGTTTCAAAAGATTCAGCCGGTGCTTGGTCGGCATGAGGAACTTTTTGAATACCTTCACATTTTTTTTGAAAATATTCCTCTCTATTTTTCTTTGAGATCTGAAGGAATTCCAAAAGAAATCTCCTTCCTCTTCTTCAACTTCCTGGATTTCTTCAAAAAATTTGTTTCCCTTTCTCTTTATGTGGGAGACTCTGTACGATATGCTCTTGATATACTTCCTCTGTTATTTGAGCACTAGCATCCTCAACCATTTTCATGAATTTTGAAACATCAAAATCCAGGTATTTTCTTTTCAAAAGAGTCTTCTTTTTGTTTTTAGCCTGAAGGGTATCCTCAACCCTTAACCTCTCAGCAAATGTTTCAGCTGGGTCAAGACCAAACTTTGGATCACCTTCCATTCTTTGTTCTCTTTCTTTTCTCCACCTGGCCACAACCTCCTTATTGTACATAGGTTTCTTCTTTGGCTTTGAACTTGTTTGCAGATCTGAATTTTGAGGAGCACCAACATATGGATTTTCGTTTCCTGGCACAGGTGCCGATTGATTCTGTGCCGATTCAGCTTCTAAATCCTTAACAAGAATCTTTGAATTCTGATCAAAACATACATTCAACTTCTTTAATGTACTCTTACTTTTCTAGGAAGGCTTCAGCACTTTCAATTGACCTTTGAAAAGAATATTAAAAAACATCATGCTCTCATGAATGAAATTTGTAAGAATAGATGGATACATGATCAAATGGGACTTAATCGCTCCTGACTTAACATTCTTGATTGTTTCAAAAATGTATCCAATGAGATTTACATTCCTCATGTTGACAAGATAGTCAAGCATGAAGATAATAGAAACTTTCAATGTTTCTCTATCCCCTTTCCTTAGGATAAGAAAACATTGCATCCAAAGTGCCACAAATCTATTATCTGGAGAAATATGAGCCACTTTCCACTTCTCATCATTTATCAGAAGCAATGAAATTTCAGCACTTTCTTTAATAAACGTACCAACATCCTCTGTTAGTTTATGAGATGGACAGAAAGAATCACCTTCAATTGGAACATTCAGAAAATGGGCTACTTGTTTTACAAACATTGATATATTTCTATCGTACATAGCAAAGTTGATAGTCATTTTCTTCTCAAAAGATACAGTTTTGTAGAATTGGCTAACCTCTCTAAAAAGAATCGGATCTTGAGACACATGTTTTTCAACACACAGATGCTCCCAGCCATGAAACAAAAAAATTCTTCTAATTGTAGAATCTTATGAATCAAAGAAGTCCCCAGAAACTAACCTTTCTTGGAAAAAGTCTTTCTCTGAAAAATTCTTTGAATACATTCTGATAGGAGTGTTGGAAGAAGACTGAGACATAAAGGTGAACCCAATGGAAGATCTTACAGAGTGTTAAAACAGGGGTAGAGATTCGTCAATAATTGTGAAAAACAGGTGTGGGCTTGGAGAGGGGTGAGGTCTATTTATAGGAACAAAATGGGTGACGGTTGATCTTATAAGGTTGAGATTAGAATAAAAAAAATTAACGGATGGGATTAAAAGTTTTTTTAAAAAAATAAGGAAAGTATGTACCTGCCGGAGATCGTAAGGTAATTTTTGGTTTAAATATTATTAACAGTGAAAGAAAACACAAGCGTACTGAGAGAAATAAAAATACGATCAATTGTCTTGCTGATGGAAAACAAAGTTGATACCATAGGTTGACGTGCCGATGGAAAACAAAGCCGTTGCCATAGACTGGCATACTGATGGAAAACAAAGTCATTACCATAGGTTGACATGCCGATGGAAAACAAAGTTGTTAGAATAGACTGACGTGCCAATGGAAAACAAAGTTGTTAACATATACTGATGTTCCGATGGAAAACAAAGTTATTACCATAGACTGACGTGCCGGTGGAAAACAATGTCGTTACCATGGACTGACATGCCGATGGAAACAAAGTCGTTACCATAGACTAATGTGATGATGGAAAAAATAGTCATTACCATAGACTGACATGCCGATGGAAAAAAAGTCGTTACCATAGACTGACGTGCTGAAGGAAAACAAAATCTTTTCCACTCCACATGTTAGTGTAGTAAATAATTGAAATAGTAATGTGATTGAATAAGAGCTAGTTGTACAAATCAGTGGAAACCTCCTCTGATACCAATTTATGGATCGAATATGTACATGTATATATATATTAGATGGAACAATACAAGAGGGGGGTGAATTGCAGGTTTAAAAACATTGTGTTTAAACACAAGAAATTATTTTAAATGATCTTAAACGAATACAATTCAAATCAAAAACTAACAACCCCAATTGTATTGAATATAATGTTATGATATGATGTAATACTGTAAGAAAAGTAAAGAAATTGTATTCAAGATGAATAAAATAATCAGATTAATACAATAGTGAAGAATTCTACCATAAAGCGTATAGAATCAATCGATACAATATGTAATAGTATGATTGTAATTGAAACAATTACAAATGAATATTGAATGAAGAAAGGAAAACAATAAAATTCCCTTTCTTAAAAAAACAGCAGTGGAAATGTAAAAGTATTACAATTCATTTGACCCAAAGAGAAGGGATATCCTTTCACCTATGATAAGAGGTATTTATTACCACCACCTTGGTAATCCCTCGATACGATGATCGGTACATCTTTCTTGCTATCCCCGCAAGCCCTCGATTTTGTAGGTAATCGCCAACTCTGTCTTTCAATCACTTAAAAGCCCTCGATACGATGATCGGTAGCACCGTCTGCCTATCCATGGCAACCCTCGATCATTATCACATTATCGGATGCACAAAGAAAAACAAAGTACATATAGAAATACAAAAACTAAGAATGAGTCGTTCAAGTATTGTAATCTCAAGGCTTTCACACGAGGAAAGAGAGAACTCACTGTATCTCTCTCTAGAACTTGATATAAGAAACGTCTCACACGTATGTCATATTGGCTTCAAATGACCTCCTATTTATAGGCCTCAGGTTCCAATGGTCGTATTTCTTCAAACGACCATATTTCTACAGAAAAATCAGAGGGACTTGGACACCTGGCATTATAACGGTCATATTGAAACAGAAAACAAGACATCATTTTGATTAGTTTATAACTAACTCCATGAAATCATTTTGGTTAAAAAAATATATGAAGATGATAAACAGGAGTACGATTAATATGAAACATGTGTTTTTGATAAAGGAGCAAAAAAAAGCATGTAATGAAAGTAAAGTATGAGTTCCATAAGTATTACTTATTAAAATGTATTGATATGATACAAGGTGATTATGATTCATAAAAACCAGTATGATTAACAGAGTCGATACGATTTCCATAGTCAGTACGATAATTATAGTCAGTACAATAAACATGGTGAGTATGATCAGCCTGATCAGTACGATAAGCATGGTCAGTATGATCAACATGGTCAGTAAAATAAGCATGGTCAGTACGATCAGCCTGGTCAGTATGATAAGCATGGTCAGTACGATCAGCATGGTCAGTACGATTAGCATGGTCTGTATGATCAGCATGGTCAGTATGATAAGAATGGTCACTATGATCAACATGATCAGTACGATCAAAATGGTCAGTACGATAAGCATGGTAAAATACATTTTTCATTTCCAAAATAAGATATAAAAGCCAAAAGATAACTTTTGACTCAACATGGAGGAACAAAAAAACTCCTACTAATTAATTGTTTCTGAAGACATATTTCATGTATCCAAAAGGAAAATACACCCTGGATGTATGATGATAAACTAAAATATGCAATCTCCCTAATAACATGACTCTAAACAACTAGATATATCATTCTTGTGTAATGACTTTAAAACACATAACCCTCATCTTCCTGGATGAATGATGATAATCTGCATGTGAATCATCATTTCAATCATCAATTTCTCACACATGATCTTGATCTATTTATAAAAAGAATAAAAGATGTCCCCAATTCTATATATGGTTTTCACTACATAGAGAACTTTCATCTATAACAACATGTGGATTAATTCCCATTTTTATGGGATACACTATGGTTCAGATACCCTACATCCTGAACCTAGCAATGAAATATAAGAAACTGTCCCCCTCCATGTATGTTTAATCCATGCATGGAGAATTATCATCTTGAACTATGTGTATCTTGATTCTTTCCCACACAAGATATGTAGTGATGCCCATACTTTTCCCATCACACCCAACATTAAATTTTACCTCATCAATGGGATGATTTTCTTTCCAACCATTTTCTTGAGTGTCTCTTTCTGTGTCCGGACTGTGATTCTCACTGGTTTTCAAAATCAACCTTTACACAGCTAGCATCATCATCATGAATACACGATGATAAAATACATGGCATATTCATTTATTCATCATGAAGTTAAACTATATGGAAATTTTCTTAATTATAAATCATTTAACTACATGATAAATTCCCTCACTGCATGTCATTAAACTTTACAACACCATAGAGTTCTCACCCAATGGTACATTACCTATGTCATCAGTCAACCACCATGTTGTATTCAAGAACTACCTGTGGGATGATTCCTATTATTCGAGGGTATGTAGAAAATCCTAGATTTTGTTTCTTGGACTTGTCTCCAAAAAAGAAAACAATACCTCTTCTCTACAGATCGGTCAGACCACTGCATGTAATTTCATTGAACTATGATCGACTTGATTCCACTCATCATGGGATACACAGTCACACCAAGATTTCATAGCATGAGACTAGCTATGAAATATAGAAAATGAGCCCTCCCATTCAAATAAATTTTTTGAAATGGACTCCAAAGAAAGACCTATCTATAAGATCATTTTAGACAAATCACCACCTTCTAGGGAATAATCATGATCTATGCAAGGAAGATAGTCTAAAACCACATGTTTATTGATTCTTTACATGGTGGGATATGTAGTGACACCACGATCTACAAGTCGGGGTCAAGATACAATAATAAAATGATTATGAAGAAAAATTTATCCCTCTACATATGGATCAGGAGAACATAGATATTTCCCGTATATAACTATGTGATGGTTGATTACTTCCCTCAAAGGATATATAGTGACGCCAGATCACTAAGCCCGAGTCCAGCTACAACCATGGATCAAAATTCCACCTCATTATGTACGAGTCATATCTGTATAGAGGGGATTATAAGAACTAAATAGGTATTGATTCCTACCCTCACCAGATAAATATTGAATCCCATATACTACAACCTAGTCCATCATTCACATATCCAAAAAAACATATACTTTGTTATATCACCCTTGTTTAGTCGAATAACACCTTTTCACCCCATGTTTCTCACACCGAGAATAGCTCACATGGGATTAATAGTTTTGAAAGAGGATTTTCTGACATTATTAAGATATATCAATCCACATTGGGGGTTCAATGGTCCACACAGCAGGATAAAAAAGGCATACTAGAAATTTCCCCTTTACAACGAGGAACCTATATCCTTACTGTACAACGATAAACATTATGGTACTTTAAGAACTATGTTTATATTGATTCAGATTTTGAAAAGATACGTACTGATTCTTAGGAATTGAATCCTAGTCCCATCAAAAATGAAAATAAAAAGTGAAATTTACCCATCTTATGTATGGAAATTTATATTTACGTAGAATATTTGATGCATAAATTCTACATGAGTGATATGTAAAAGACACAAAATATCCCCCTATGTATGACTCAATTATATGTTGGGAATTTCATACCTCATGGAAAATAATGGTATGAATAATTATTAAATATCTATATAAATCACTTAAAATCATCAAACTTTATGTCCTGGTTAATTTATGATTTTCACAATCCTCTTATGGTCATCCGAAATGGAGGGTCAGTGTCCTGGGGACACCTTTGTTTGACTATAAACAATATCCCCCAGTTGTCATTGCATAAGTTTCCCACAAAATAGGCATGTAAACCACAATAAAAATCATCTGTAGTAATGGATTTTACAATATTATTAAAACCCAATGGATTTCATTCCTCATATTTTTTCTCATGATCTGAGAATACTCAATATCATAGTTTACACTTTCTTACACCCTCACATCTGAGTCATGTCAAAATATCCTATAGTAATTAGACTCAATTTATACATGGTTTCTATGGAAACCATCTTGAATTAATGAAGATAAACTGTATAGAATATCAATTATAACCAGAAGATGATAAATTTTACGGCATCTCTATCTAAATGGAATGGCAATAAACTAAATTGTATCTACATTCTAACTGTGTGACAATAAAATGCATGATGTCTTCATCCTAACCACATAGAAGATAAACTACATGGAGTCTTCGTATTAATTGTATAAAGTTAAATTGCATGGAAACATTGTCCTAACTATATGATGATAAACTAAATGGAATCTGCATCCTTTCAACAAGAATTTGAACTATTCAGAAATTGTCCTAATCGTGAGATGTTAAACTGAATGATAAATGTTTTCACTACATGTTGTAAAACAACGCATCACTATAATTATCTCATATGAGAGAAAACTACCCTTGTAATTTTTAATTCATCATGAATATTATAGAACTACTGACATCTTGATTCCTATCTGTACAGGATACATAGACACACCTAGATTTTTATATATTGGTAAAGACACTCTTAAAGATTGGTTAAAGATTCCTCTTTTTCTCCATGTATAGACCAGACCTATGAATGGATCCTTTGAAACAAGAAATATGTGGGAAATTATTCTTTTCAATACCTGAAACATAGAGACACTAGGATTCTAACCATGGTACAACCAACACCAATTTTTATAAAATTCGCATCCCTGCATATGGGTCAGACCTACACAAGGAGCCATAATCAAGAACATGGTATGACTTGATTCCAATTATGAAATTATACATAGTGATGCCCAAGACTCATATCATGGTTCTAGACATAATAAAAATTTATTTCACCTTCCCTATGAATGGGTCAGACCTAGACATGGATCATTACAAGATCTACATAAGGCGTGATTCTCACATTTATGGGATACATAGCGTAACTTGGATCTTAAATCCTGGATTGTTCACAATATGAAATATCCCCCACTCCCATATACATGATCCATATTTTCTTATGAGAGTACAATATATGAATCACACATATTTATATAGTCTCATATTCGTAAAAAAACTCTATTTTCCCCATGAACGATTTTAATCGATGCACGGGGAAACATTCAAAGAACAACATTTGGCTTGATCCTTGCCTCTTTAGGGTACGTAGTGACAACCAAAAAAGAAATTTTGGGTCCAGATGTACCAAATCTGATCATGTCAATCCCTATGCATGATTCAAGCCTTTGTTGGGAACTTTCTCAAAACCATGTATGGAAAACATTTATACCCATTCTTATAAATTATCAACATAATGTTTTCCTTTCATATTGAAGAAATCCCTTTTTGAACAGCATAATATGTTTCTCGAATGCATTGAATCACCATAAATATCCTCATCCATCTGAAATGGAGGGCAAATTTCATGAGGAAATTGATTATATGCATATACCCACACCCATCTAGGAGGGTTGTTGAAAAAATCTCATGATAAATGGATAACCTGATCAGGCCCATATTCCCATTCCAACAAGATATCATTGGTCCACCCTAGTGGCCACCAATTAATAGGCACAAATCCCTAAAAAATTACCATAAATATATAGGAATTTTCTGAAAAAAAACATGATCTACTCAAATATGACCACATACATGGAACAAGAAATCCATAGCAAGCAACCCAATCACTAGAAATAGTGTAATCAAAATAAAGATCCACCGAAGGTGTTTGGAAAATAAGGAGTCATTTTACAATCCTAAAATTCTAAATTCTATTTTTCTTTATTACATTAGTTGTTTGTATATATAAGATTAAACTTTTATTCATCGATTACCATATTACAGTTATATTAGCACCAATTTTGGTGGTCCTCCCGGCATCATTGCTTCCAGATGTTCTGATGATACTCCCTAATAATCTTACTATTAAGGAATATTTCTTATCCACAATAAAATAGATCATGAGAGACCATATCCTAAATAGAACTATAGAAAACCTCTTTGTAGACATATGAAAAAATGTGAATACGTAACTCCCCTTTCTATCAACCAAAATGAATCTCCTACAAAGGGTCTATACTGTACAAAATCTCCTTACTGTTAGGTGTCAAGTCATGATGGTATTCCTCCCCATTTTCAAATTCTCTTAAAAGCTCTTTCTCGAAGTAACATTATTGTTCATCAAGAAGTTCATCCCATTAATAAATTGACTAAAAGAAAGACCTCTTATTGTGAGGTGGTTTGGAAAATGTGACTAGACATTCATGTTTCCTCATCATTAACACGTGATATTATTTCCTAAGTAGAAAGAAACACATGGAAATGGTCATTCACTATTTCACACTTGGATCGTGTTATTTAAAATATTAAATAGCAAATCCATTTCAACCATGATATTTATAATAGAAGATTAGGTAAAGATAAACTCTGTCAAATCTGGTTAAGGAACCTCCTCAAAATAATACCAAAGAAATACTAGTTATGATGAGAGACTTAGATTAAGAAAATATACCAGTCATGTTATGAAATTTATCTAATCCCTAACAAAAAATTACAATGGTTTTTTTATAATAATTTTCACATGAAATACACCTAGATTTAAAGACTACTATTATATACAAAAAAACCAAAGTATTACCGTCTAATGAATATCCAATCCACATTAGGGTTATTGAAGTTATACCACATCAAATCGACTTGGAAGACCTTATTTCTATCCGAGCCTCTATATTAGAAGAGCAATTAAGAGCTCTTCAACATGAAAGTATCGATGTGTTAATAAAGTTGCATCAAATGATCAACAATGCCCTATCCGGTGTTCATATCATAGGATAGGGAGTACACAAGGTTTTTCATTTCATCTTACTCCCCGATAAAAAAATCTCACCCAAATTGAATTCATGAATTTTCATTGCCTCAAGAAGGCGTTGAGAAATAGGTTCTTCTCACTGTAGATGGTATTCTCAAAAATAACTAGCCAAGAATTATTATGAATTATTCCATGAAAGAAGATTTAGAACCACTAAACGACTCTACCATCATGTGTTTGAAAATATACAGCGAGACTCATATATAAAGTAAGCCAATGATCTGGTAGTACTATTGTATTTGGAAATAGAAGGACAAGGTTAAAATCATGGAATACACCCTACCCTTATTTGAAAAAAAATATCTTTAAAATTGATTGAGAATCTTTGACCATTGTAGCGACAAAAATAACAGAGAAACCCAAGCCCGCAAGGATGGGAGAATTTTTAACATAATATTTAAGTCCGAATAACCAATCCCTGAAGGTTTTCAAAACGGAATAGATACATCCATATCGCATAGGATTGGGGGTATTTTTTTCCTAGATTTCCTCTACAGAAGCTAGTTTTTCCTAGTTTAGGGGGATCACTACAAAGAAAATATTTCATGTTCGTCACGTCCCATGGCCCTTCTACCTCGATTGGGATGAAAAAAGAAAACAATATATAGATTCACATTGGATAAAAAAATTTCAAACAATATTAAGTGGGACATTCAAGGAGATGATAATCCCTAATGGTTAGCTAATGAAAATAAAATATATGATATGTATGATCAATCATGGAGATCATAGCTCATTTAGTAGATATACATAGGAAAACTGACCCTCTTATCATTATGGATCTAATTTTAAACCTGCAATGTTTTATTCATCAATCAATGTCATTAAAAATTACCATGAAAGGTTATAGAATATTAGTCCAATATAGAGGAATATAAGTATGTTGTTTATTTTTTTTAATACATTCCACAACTAAATGGTTGAATAAGGTCTGTGTATAAAAAACTAGAGGATATCTATGAATTTGGTGATTCTATAAACTATTACAAAACTACATCATCAATGATCATATTCCAAGGGAAAGAGTAATGGTGTGGCCATATCTCATCAGCCTCCTGATTTGGTTTAACCCCTCAGACATGAGTAAATATCATCTCATCATGAAAAATATGTGAAAGAGTTGAGAAAACTAATTTTTTAAAAAATTCATGGAAATGTTCATGTGAGTTATGTTCTATAAGAAATTCCTTATCTCAAATTCCCACCTAACATGCCTTAAAAAGTAGGATTATTTAACCTAACAAAAATGGACCTAGAATATCTAGTAAAAATGGATTTCTAAAAATAAATATATTGGGACCCATAATAGAATGATATTATGAGTTAAATCTATTGGATATAAAACCATAAATAGGCTAAACAACTCCTCATTGGCCAACCCCTATTGGTTACCCACTATGAGTACAAGGAAGTCCACTATAGATGGCCTAACCAGTCACCACCATTGTTTAGATACCTTCATAGATGTACATTTCTCATTATCTTATATACACTCCTGAGACACTTTAGGCTCGATTAGAAATTATTTAAGAAAAATGTGAACTAGTAAAACTAGAGAGGAAAACTTATCCTGAATGAGTGGATACAACTCGTCATCCGCCAATTTTTTGGAATCTAATAGTCCTAACAGAAGGTGGGCTAAAGGATCCAAAATAATATATGATCTACATGGTATCATGGTGTATCCCAAAGATGGTGACCCTCAGGTAGTAAGCTGAAACTAAACTCCAATGTTTCATACAAGATTTAGTGGGACCATCATTGGATTGGTATACTAGTTTATCTGCTGATTCATTCAAGGGTGGGTATGAAATTTGATGATCAATACTTTATCATTTCATATTTAAGTAGTAGAACACAATATTACTTGATCTCCCAAAATGTAAACAATGATAAAATGATTGGTTTTTTAATCTCATTTCTATGAATAAGTGTTTGAAATGTTAGATGCACCAATACCTTCCTTGATATGATTTGTTGGGTCTTCTCATTGAGAATATTCATGAAAAACATTTAACACTATTTATCCTAGTAAATTATCCATTTCAATTTACAGATCATTTTTTAGTAGAAAAAATATATAATATTATATTTTTTTATCCAAGGTAACTCCCATCCCATTTTGAAATTTCAAGGGATGAGGGTAGGTAGAGTGTGACCTAAAAAATTTCCATTAAAACTGGAATCGATCGTAGATCTAACTCCAAATTTTGAACCTCCTCACATAGAAACTCCCCATGAATGGAAACATAAGTTCAATTATTATTATCAATATGATATAAATGATCCTAAATATTCCCAGTTTGAGAACCGAAATAATAATATTTATTCATTATGTGATGAACATGTTCTGGGTTTCTTTTTAGCAGTAATGGAAAATAACTTACAAATATTACCAAATAATTAGAGACTTGAGAATGTTTTAATTGATGATCACTCGTATTATTATTCCTATCATCTAATGTTGGGTACCACCATCCATGACTGTATAATCGTCAAATATTTCTTTCAAAGGATGGTTGATTATAGTGATGTGATATTGGGAAAACCACCAGCACGGGATGTGTGTGTCTCTATCACCACTACGGAGGATAAAGGTGAATGGCATGATGTTGACACAAACAATTAATGTACTTTCAGTTATAGAATTACAAGATAAAAAATAAAAAAATCTCATGATATCCTCCAATCATAGTTAAATACACTAATTGTTCCCCTATTATCTACTAACATGGATGATCCAACTCTGTCAAAAACACAACACTTAAAAGGAGTGTTTTCTAATAAATGAAACATCGATAGGAGAGGAAGACAAATGTAGGAGGATGAACTTGAATAAAAGAAAAAACTAGACATAACTCTCTCAGACATCATACCTTCATCCCGAAAATCACATTCACCAACCTACCAAATGATACAATTGGAATCGTACCATAAAATAGAACCACAAGACTCATCCCAACAGACAGAATCCAAATTAGATAAATAATATTTTTCTTTCCATTAATATCATTCCATTAATGGATCTATTATTTGATGAAGAGCATGCCTACAATATCTAATTATTGATTTCGTGATAGGAAACCACAGGTAAAGGTCGAAATATTTGAAGGCATGGGAAGTCATAGTATTTGTTATATACAACTGTCTGGGGATAACCATGCTATAGAAATTAATGCTAACAATATTTTTGAAAGGGGCCTTCACTGATCATAGGTAGAGAGTGGAAATGAAAAGACTTTCACGAAGATTCTTACAGGACCGATCATTCTAGAATATCGACATGAAGGCTGTAACATTTCTTATCATCCCAGACTAGTAGATAGGCTAAAATAGTCCTATATATCATCATAAATGTATTAAACATCTAGGAATTCATCAAACTCCTCAAACCCATGAATTTCTATTTCTATACTGCTTACTAGGGTGTAGATCCACACAAGAAAGTATAATACATCGACTCACAAATTTGAATTCTTAAAGAATGTGTGCACGGTTCTAGAAAAACATTCAATAATTGATTCTCTCAAAAATGTTGAAGGATCAATGAGAATCAAATTTATATGTTATATTGAACCCTCAATACATTAATATTGTGTTACTTCCTCTAAGGTATAACAATAAAATGTTTAACAAAAAGAGTTCCATGTGGTTATCTCTTTCACAGAATAAGACATAGAGGCTATTATAAATGGAAATATCATTCACTTGTACATATCTAGAATATAGTAGTAATTGATTTTCATTGATCGTTCATTGATAATTGTTCATGGATCAATATCATTTGGTTAAAAAAACTAATGTTGATTAGGATATATTAAATCTTATATGTCCCCTTCCACTCTATTGCTTCATGGTTATGAAAAATGTGAATAGATACACCTCAGATGCATTAAGCACAGTGCATAGATTGGATATTTGGTGTTCGATTATGAATTCATAGTGGCCCGAAAAAATACATATTTCAATGTCTTGTATATAAGGCCTTCACTGTACCGGTATGGGAAAATAACTTCATCATATCATTAATGCCTCAATTACTATAGCAATGGGTATATTAGGATGTCACATGTTGATAAATTTCTATTCTAATCAAGTGAATATCAATAGATTGATGTAGTATTCTACCAAATAGATGGGAAACAACGTATAACTAACAGTGTCACTCAGGTTAGCGCCTTAAATAGTCGGGAAATTACCCTTGATAACCAATTCAAAGATGTTGGTGATGAATATGTGATTCCCATTAGTCAAGTTGAATACATAATCTCATATTTAGATATGTACTTGTCGATATTCATCATATCATCCAATTTATATTTATTTGAGGGCACTGAAGAAGTATTTGATTTACCAATTTATGAAGATACATAAATTGAAAATTTTCCAAATTCATCCTCACACCATCAGAAGTTCACCACCCCATAAACCATATCTGATGAGGTCATTATATAACTATTAAAAAACAGTTCTCAAAACATTGACCTACATAACATCAATAAATACCCTTTTCATCCATCCATCAATACATGTGCACACTTTATGGGGAGGCGGAAGAGAAGTATGAAGAAGTGGAAGATAATGACCATGAAGATTCTCCTCTAGAATTTGAGGAAGGATTATCCACTATTAGCGACGAAATATGAAATATATATCTTGGTACAAAGGAGGATCCAAAACCACCATTGATCAGAAAAACTATGCACCTATATGAGAAGGATATATACACCACTTTTATAAAGCATTAATACGTGTTTTTTTCTATTGAATTACAAATAAATGTTTGGCCTTGATCCCAACATGGATATCCATCACAGAGTATTTCTAAGAGACTACCACTGTTAAAAGAAAGCAACCAGAAGGACACATCTGACTCATAGAACCTTGATCACAAAAAAATTGACAAGATTTTAAAATCCAACATTATTTGGGATATCCCAAATCTGAAATGGATTTCTAACATTTTCAACATTAATAAAAAGATCTTGTAGATCAGAGTTTTCATCAGTTTCAGAGAATACAGTAGGCATTGTCTAAAATATTACATGTCAGTTCTGATTATAAAATTTTTGAACATTGGAATGCATGAATATCAAGCCCTTTATTTAATGGATGGATATTCACGGTTCAAAAAAAATCATTTTGTCACTATACGATAAAGAAAAAAATTCCTTATAGTCCCTACAATGAGTATTCAAACACAATTTCATTCCAATTAGTTTAATGAAATCTAGTGTTATATTTTATTTTTATGAACCAAAACATCAAACCATTCCTAGAAAAGTAGTTTAGGGTTATATTGCCAATTTTTTGGTAAAATCATCACAACATTCTAATCACCTTTCTAATTTGGAAATAATTTTTGGGATACAGTTACACCATAGTCATGTAATGAACCCCCTTAAATTCAATTTTGACATTACCTCATGATAATCGCTCATCTCCATGGTACACAGATGGAAAATCCAAATAAAACCTAAAAAAAGTTAAGGAATCCTTCCTATGTCTCCCCTTAAAACATTCAATAAATTATCAGACTATAAGAAACCCCTTTCAAAATTTTACATTTCATTAAAAAGCTTGACCATAAGAATTTTCCCTTCACAGGGTCGATGAAAAATTGGATTTCATTTTAATGGACTGTTAAAGAAAAAGAAACATTCAAAATAATTAAAAAATATATTATTATCCAGGTGTTGCTGATTTTTCCAATTGATGGATGGATTCCAACGGTTTATGTGACATATGTAGAATTCTCTCTAGGGGCCTTCCTTAAATATAAAAATGATGTTAGTTGTGTAAAAACCATTATTATCCAAGACATACCATGCATGACCGTGATACCCAATAATAATATGTCAAAAATAATTGTTTGGCAGTGACATTTTAACATTAAAAACATAAAACATTTTCAATAGTATCATGAGGTACATTTGTCTCTCGAAATGAGACAGTCAAACTAATCCTTAATTTTTTGATCTGATTTTAATTTTTCATCAATGGGATTTTATTCTAAAGTAGTTTTCCATTTATTTTTTTTACCATAGTAGGCAATAAAATGGTCCGCCTTATCAGATTTCATGGTATAAAATCCCTCTACTGAAGAAGTGGTGGTGAGTAACAAATTGCAAGAAGAGTATATTTAGTTTGTTCAAGATTCTATCCAAATTTGGGAAATTCACTTTTATGGTCCATCCAAAAGTAAAACCGTAAAAAGGATGGTGAATGATCCGGATGTAGTGGAAGTGTGGCAGTTGGGTGGGCCCCAACTTTTCCTTTTCCATAATCGGTGACAAATACTAGATCAATACAATGATAAACACCAATATCAACAGATTATGATCAAGGATCTAGAAAAAGATAAAAATTAATCGAATCCTGGAGAAAGGATATTGAACATCATATTTATAATAAAATTAATCTATTTAATAATGAAAAGAATACCTAGATCTTTGGTACTATCTTTTTTGATGATTTTGATCATTTGAAATGACCCATTCATATTGTCTCATTGTGATTGTGAGGATCCAAACCAGAATCCATCTAACGGCGATCCACATGTGCTCTGATGGCCTCCAATCGACACCACTCATTCTCTGAGTTCTAGCGTGGTGAAGTAAGTATTTCACATTAGTCATTCTTGATCTCATGTTCCCTATTCTTGATGAACATCTTAAATTCATGGGAGGGGAGATAAGAGGATTCAAGAGATAATTTGTTTCTCTCAACAATTCTCAATTCCCCGGGGGTTGTACAATAGACGCACCTGCCTATTAATCGACATGGGGTTTCAGATACTATATTTGATTGTGTTACAACAATTAAATACATTAATGAGCTTATAGAAAATAAATTCTATATAATAAAAATAATAGCACCATTATACGTGATTCACCAACTTGTGAAAATGGAATCATAAATCAAAACTCGTTCCACATAATGATGAGAGTGTTATTATTATTTTGTCTTGTTCTAACTAGTTAAAAAATTATATACCATATTACAAATAATTATATTACTACCATACCATCCATGGTCCACTCAAACTCCACTTCCATTTATTGAACACCCAAATATATAAAAAAATAATTAATTAACTTATATAAATATTTTATTTACAATCTAGTAAATCAATATTTATTAAATGTACAATAAAATAAATTAATATATTTTACTCACAATCCAGTGAATAATTATTTATTTAATGTAAGAGATCATTTTTTCTTGAATAAAATTATTACACGGTCTTGAGAATAATATTTATTCCATTAACTAAATTCAAAAATGAATTTAATTGAGGCCACTAAAAACACATAGTGTGTGACCCTCTAGGACTCATTATCTTTGGAATTTTTTGGACTTGCATAATGTCCAAGAGTACTATCTAGAAATTGTTCAAGGCACCCAAAATAAAAAAAATTAATGTTGTAATGACGAAATCATCATTCAAATTATCATTGTGTAGTATAATACCTTTGTCTCAATATCTTATCAAATAGGTTTCATGATAGTGTCATCAACCTTTATGCTTGATATGTCATTGTTTCACTACTTGAAACAACCTCATAATTACACCATGGACATGGATTTACTCACAATATTTCTATTTCAATAAATATTTCGATATATCATCTTCCATAAATGGAAGGGTAAAATTCTTCCTTGATATATTTATTAATAACATGCCACTCGTTACGCACCCAACGTACACTACTTCCTTCCAATATATGGTGAGATTTTTTCACCTGTAAATAAATGTTCATGAGGCGTGACATGTATTTATGATAATAATAAAGTCTAAAGACCATTACCCACACTCACATATAGGTATATTGTAACACCCCAAGCTTCTACGATACGCTTCTCTTGGAATAATGTGATAGCATGTGCTGTACGCAACATCGAGTTCTAACACACCACAACCAATCAAACTAGCCGTTATGAATATTAATACCCACTTTTTGAAATTATATATATTTTATATTTCGAAATGGAAGTCATTTTGGGATTCATAATATCAAAATTATCCTAAGTTGAATTTTTGGTATTTTTATGAGAACTTCCAATTTTTATGAATAGTGAAAATACTTAAAAACACATTTTTTAATCAAAATAATTTATATTGATAAATTATATTATTTAGTGGATTTAAAGTATAATTAGAATATATTTTTACCATTTTATCCAATGGTGTTCATTAGAATTAATTTCACTTTGAAATTGGACATAATCAATTGTCAATCTTTTGATATATATTGTTTCATAAAAACACGCTATTTGTTGTGACAGCAGGAATTAATTATAAAATTAATTAATGCAACTTTTATGTCTCGATTTTTTTAAAATATACATAATTTTTTAATTAGGAATATCAATTATATCTTAGGGTGAAATTTTGGCATTGTTCTGAAAAACTTCAATTTTTGATGAATAGTGAAACCACTAAGTGGTAGTTAAAAAAATTGAATTTTTCATAAAACATAATTTTACTGCTTCTGTGATTGGAATTTCCAAAATCCGAGAGACACGGTTAATATCAAGAAGTAAAATGTGGTTCAATGAGATGAAAATAATTTTTGGTGACTAGTAACTTTTTACTTTTATTTACCACGGTTAAAAGTAAATAGGGTTATTAAGGGTAAAAATGATATTAATATTACCCTAACACATGTCTTAATTCTATTGGATAAGTTTACTTCGACCAAAAACAACATTAAGAATAAAATATTATCATTTAGGTCCACTTGGATTAGATTAGGACATTTATTATTATTTAATTCAATGAAGAGTTAAAAGAGTTAAAATCAAAGATTATTTAATAAAACATTTTTAACATAGGGTTATTCATAAGATAAATTCGATTGTAAATATTACATAGAAAGCTAAAATGATTTCCTACATAATGATATTTTATTTATAATTTTTAGACATTAAATAATTTAGTTTATTTATGATACAATGATGATGCAGTAATTACCTTAATAGTGAAAAATTAAAATAATTGATATTATAAATACCCAAATAAATATATATTGAGACTTTTAATGAATTAAACTAATTTTATAGGATAATATGAAATATTAGGATTGATTTAATTTTTCTTTTTCGAACTAATAATTCTGTTATGATTTTCAAAAAAATCAATTTTCCAAATATTGTCAAAATTGACATAAAAGAGTTTTTAAAACAAATATTATATTATTAATTTATATTAAATTCTTAAAAATATAAGGTTCGGCCAAGAGAATTATATAATGATAGGTGTATCATTAATGGACCACTTGGGGGTCTATAGGAGGTATATAGTAAGATTATTAACTATATAATATAAAAATACAAAGTGACATGGTAAGTGTAAAACTAATTAACTAAGAGTTAAAACTAAAAGATAATGTTAATATAATGACCCAAACCTGTCTAAATTCTATTGGTTGAGTGGTTTGGGACCTATCCCCACATTAAACTTTAAATAATCCACTTTGGAGTGATTAGAAACCGAATATGAATTTATTATAAAATAATATTTCTAGCTTTTCGAAAGGTGCCCCTCACCCCTCTTATAAAAGGGCACTCTCCCTTCTCATTAACTCACACCTTCAAAGCCTTTTGGCTCGGTCAAACTCTACCCCAATACTCTATCAACTTCACTCACTTCATCCTAGAGGCCTTCCTATAGTCATAAATTCATCCTAAGAGCCCTTTTGATCAAATCAAAAGGAAGAACCCTAAGAAGAGGTAATGATTTCACCACCCTTTTCCATGTTCCTTCCTTCTTCAACTTCTTCCTTATTTGTTATTACCATTCTAAAATAATAACTACAGTATCTTATATATACTGTTATGTTATTATAAATATGGTACAACCATATTTAGTATTCTATCCATCCTTTGAATAACATATCACCATACGTGCGTACGTACGGCTTACCGTCTCCACGTCTTGGTGTAATTGTTATTCAATAAATTATTATTTGGATGGGTATAATAATGATGTGTAACTCATGTAAATAATAAATATAACATGATAATGATTCTATATATATGTTATACCATACCATTATATATTATTTTAATATCAAAAGAATGATATTGTCGCTCGGGCATACGTACGGACTACCGTCTCCACAAACGTGATGTGATTCATTCTCCATCGTATCCATTAAAGTATAATTATCATTTGATGATTAAAAAATAATGTTTAAGGACTTGATATCAGTCTGGATATGATTAAGATACAACCTATCCATGACAAACATGGCTTACATAACAAATCATATAAAAGAAAATGAGTAAGTTAACACCTGAAACGACGATAATTCTAAAATATTATTAACAAAGCAATGTTAAAAGATCATATATGATATCATATTAATATATATGATTCATTTATAATTTAATAACAAATATTTCACCATTATACAGGATGTTAACCTACCCTAACCAAGGAAAAGTACAAGTTAAGGGTTTATTTCTCAATCTCTTCATTATCCGAGGTTGTTTATATGTAATAATCTACTGGGATCTCTTTATCATCTATATCCATGTTTCTTAAAAAAGAATTTCAAAACATTTTTACTATTTACTAGAATATTGTTTAAGGTCATTTATACCCTTTTTTTACTTTTTATAAGTGGTTTATAAAGGAATCTCTCTGTCGTTTTCCAAACAAGGTGCGTTTAACCTTTTCGACAGAATTAAGGTAAGAATGTTTTTTTTACTTATACGGCGGGTGTGGCAATTTTCCGCCGTTATAAAATCTTCGAAGCATCCATTACAAGCTTATAAGAATATTTTCAAAGAAAATGTTTTATTTTATAAATATATGACTCTTAAATGATTTCAAAATAGAAAGTTATATTTCTCTAAAAAGAGTTTTGATTTCATTTATGTCAACATCCTTTGATGGATTTTACGCTTATTTGAAGTTGATTTATGATGATAAAAAACTTATATATTGTATTGAAGGTTTTTTGATATGTTTGACTATGGATGTGTTATTTTTATACCATTCATGGTTTATGGATGAAGTATTTACATTTCATATTCTAGTTTTAATATGAATGTTTATGTTATGTTTAAACCTTTTCATATGGGAATGCATTGGAATTAATATATGACGGGTGGAGCCCGCTATAGCTCCTCGATGAATCGGTAGGTCTCATGAGACAATCTAGTGCCTTGGCACAAGGTTTTGACAAAATCTTATTTCTAGTCTTGGCGCGAGGCCCTGGCTATGTGGTTATGATAGTCTGGCATTATGCATTCCATCATTATGAAAGTGGTTATTGATATTGCATGTGATTATTCGATTAGTAGAATATCCATGTGAATAAGTAAATAGAATTATTTCATTTTTTCCATACTATGTTGAAGTTCAATTTTAAAAGGCTTTTGTTTTAGTTATACATTTCCTTAAATTTTTATTCTTATTTATGAATGTTTCCGCTATATTGTTATCCTTACTGGGCATTTGAGATCACCCCTTTCAATGTTTTATTTTTCCCAGGATGTGAAGAAGTAATTTATGAATGACCTGCTGGGATAGTGTGTGGAGATATGAGTGTGGACTATGAAGAAAATATGTTGTTGTAGTTTTAATTTTTATGATGTAATGTATGACATATGAATATATCTAGTGTTTACAATGCTACTAAACTAATCAGTCTTTCGAGATTTGATCTTTCAAGTGATCATGCCAATGTTATGTAATAATGCACCGACTCCAGGCAACTGGGGTCAGGGCGTTACAATTGGTATCATAGAAAGTTTAGTACAAACCTTGGAAGCTAGATTTAGATAAACTCAGATTAGAGCAAAAAGACCTAAGATGGACTTTGAGGATTAGTATAGAAGAACTTCCTAGAATTTTGGTATTGTATAGATTTTGTGAGTTTTCCGAGCAATACATCCCTGCCTAGATACGAGCCGGTAGAGGTAACTCTGGAACAGATGTACCTACGGGTAAAACCCGAAAACACCCCTTTGAGCTAGACTCGAACGGGAACTGGTGCACAACAACAGGCTTTGATTCACTCTTTGTTACGACACTCCCAGAGGATATGCTTAGGATAACTCTCATTTTCTTTACAAATCATTATGAAGGGTTTATGAGTAGATAATTCCTCAAAGAAAACATTTTTATTATTATGAATTATATCCATTAATAGTTCAATTTATGTTAAGTATGGGATTATGTATTTTGATTCATAAACTGATCTAATTTATGCCATTGTTTAGAAATAGTGCCTAGTGGATGAAATGGAAACCGTATAAATGCACGCACTCCTTGTAGGGATTGCCCTCCTCCTCAAGATAATTATAGTGGGGCTGGTGATGCAACTGGTGCCGATCATCTAATCACCATACTGGGACAACTCACTCAGGTTATGAATAATAACCTTACCCGTATGGAGCACCCTGATCCGCAGCGTGGAGGATCGATGTAAGATCGCTTCATGAGGATGAAACCACCAATATTCAATGACAGTACAAATCCATTAGTAGGTGATCAATGGATAAGTTCCCTAGAGAAAATATTTCAGGCTTTGGGGAGTAGTGAAAGGGAAAAAGTAATCATGGCAGTTTACCGCCTCACTGGAGATGCTAATCAATGGTGGTCATTGATTCAAAACATGAAGGAAGATGATGATGTTTCAAATATGGAATCGAGGGAGTTCAAAGATCTGTTTCTTGAAAAATACTTTTTCGTGACCATCGAGCAGATATGGAATGAAAATTTCTGAGTCTGAGACAAAAGGAGGATGAGAATGTTGCAAAGTATGAGGCTAACATTACAAGGTTAGCAAGGTATGCTGGAGATTATATACATAACCCAAGAAGTAAGATTGATCATTTCCTTGATGGGTTAAAACCATTTCTCCGTTTAGCATTAGTCTCACAATTTTTCTCGTCGTACGAAGACATTGTCTCATGTGCTATCAAGATAGAGAGAGAATTCTCTATGTCTTATGACTTTAAAGCAAAGAAAGAGAAGAAGAGATCTTCTGATAAATCTGGGAATGGAAATAAGGGGAAGAAGGGAAAGGTTTAATATCCATCCTGTGGTAAATGTGGGAAGAAACACCCCAATACTTTCTTGAAGGGAATGGTTGTCTGTTACAAGTGTGGTAAAAAAGGCCACTAATATCGTGAATGCAAAGGGAAGAAGGAAGCTACCAATGTTCAGTGCTACAATTGCAGGGAGATGGGACATTATGAAAATGAATATCCTAATCGTCAGGGGAACATACCTCAGAAAAGGCCAAGGGATCAAGGCCAAGCTTTTGCTATCACTACTGCTGAGGTAGAAGCTCCAAAAGACATGGTGGCAGGTAATTTAACGGTTTCCTCAAGTTTAGAAAATGCATTATTTGATTCTGGATCATCGCATTGTTTCATATCTTCCCAGTTTGCTAAGAAAATTAGATATTTCTAAATTTATTTAACAAGGGAGTTGTCAGTTAAAACTACTAAGGGAGGTATCATTGCAACAATGTTTTGTGAATCAGTCCCCATTAGAGCACATAAATGTTCTTTATCTGCTGATCTCATCGTTATTCCTATGATTGAGTTTGATATAATCCTCGGTATGGACTGGCTTTCGGACTATGATGTAAAGATTTATTGTAAGAAGAAAGAGGTTACGATTCTTGATGATGATGATAAGGAACACATTATCTTTAGAGCAGAATCATCACCACCTAATTCTTATCTAGATCCACCCACAGTAGCTCAACTGAATTCAATTATTGGGGAGGAAGAGAATTAAATTATTGTGGGTGAGGAAAGGAATGTTCAAATAGAGGATGTACCTGTTGTAAAAGAATATGTAGATGTATTTCTGGAAGATTTACCTAGACATCCTTCAGAACGAGAAGTTGAGTTTTCCATTGATTTAATTCCTGGATCAAGACCTATATCGAAGACCCCTTATAGAATCGCCACTGTAGAATTAGTTTAACTAAAGGAGAAACTAGAGGAATTGAGTAATAAAGAATTTATTCGCCCCAGTTTTTCTCCATGGGGATCCCCTGTTCTTTTTGTTAAAAAGAAAGATGGATCTATGAGGTTATGTATCGACTATAGGGAGATCAATGCCATAACAATAAAGAACAAGTATCCCCTACCTCGCATTGATGATTTATTTGACAAACTGCATGGAGCTCAATACTTTTCAAAGACTGACCTTCGATCTGGATACCATCAGTAGTGTGTAAAGAAGGAAGACATTCAGAAGACAACATTTTGAACCAGGTACGGGCATTACGAGTTTACAGTAATGTCGTTTGGATTGACTAATGCACCCTATGTATTCATGGATCTTATGAATAGAGTTTTCAAGGAATATCTCAATGAATTTGTGGTGGTATTTATTGAGGATATCTTGGTATAATCTAAAATCTACGAAGATCATGAAAATCACTTGCGCATTATCCTGAAGACTCTGAGAAGACATGAATTATATGGGAAGTTTAGCAAGTGTGAATTCTGGCATCAGAAGATTTCTTTTCTTGGCCATATTGTCTCTAAAGATGGAATCTATGTTGATCCTTCTAAGACCAAGGCAATCCAAGAATGGCCAGCACCTATGAGTATAACTGAGGTACGCAGTTTTATTGGTCTGGCAGGTTATTATAGACGTTTCATCCAAAACATTTCCCGATTGGAAAACCCATTAACGAAGCTCACACATAAAGGGGTTTAATTTGTTTGGAAAAAAGAGTGTGAAGAATGTTTCAAAGAACCGAAGAGAAGATTAGTCAATGCTTCTATATTGACTCTATCATCGGGGAATGATTGGTTCGTTATTTATAGTGATGCATCGAAGAAAGGACTTGGGTGTGTCCTTATGCAAGATGATAGGGTTATTGCCTATGCATCACAATAGTTGAAAATTCATGAGAAAAACTATCCTACTCATGATCTTGAGTTAGCAGCTGTGATCTTTTCTTTGAAGATATGGACGCACTACCTCTATGGTGAAAAATGTGAGATTTATACTGATCACAAGAGTTCGAAGTATATTTTCTCACAAAAAGAACTGAACATGAGGCAAAGGAGATGGCTTGAATCACTCAAGGATTATGATTGTACGATACAATACCACCCAGGGAAAGCAAACAAGGTGGAAGATGATTTGAGCAGAAAAGATCATGGAGTATTGAACAATATGAGAATTGAAAGGGATCCAATTTTCATTGATCTAGTGAAGATGGAAATGGGAATAACAAGGGAAGGTGAAACATCAATGCTTTTTCAAATGGTTGCCAAACCATCTTTACTAGAAATGATTAAGAGTTCTCAGACCGATGATGAAGAATTTCAAAATAATATTGAAGCTATGAATGATGGGATATTGAGAGACATTGTGTATGAAGAAGGAATTTTGAAATCCGGGAAGAGGCTTTGTGTTCCCGATTTACCTGATCTAAAAAGGGAATTGTTGGATGATGCTCATAGTTCCAATTTCTCTATACACGCTGGGAGCACCAATATGTATTGAGATTTGAAGGAACATTTTTGGTGGGACAACATGAAGAGGGAGATTGCTGATTTTTTGTCAAGATGTATGGTTTGTCAACAAGTGAAAGCTGGAAGGCAACAGCCTGGTGGAGTATTGCAACCTCTTCCCATACCGGAGTGGAAATGGGAAAATATTACGATAGACTTTTTCATGGGGCTACCAATGACTCCTAGAAGGAATGATAAAATATGGGTCATTGTTGATCGTCTTACCAAGTCTGCACATTTTCTTCATATAAGAGAAGATCTACCACTGGAACGTCTAGCAAGACTATATATTAATGAAGTTGTGAGACTTCATGGAGAACCCCTATCAATTGTTTCTGATCGTGATCCCCATTTTACTTCATGATTCTGGAAAAGTCTTCAGAAAGGCTTGGATACTGGACTTCATTTGAGCACTGCCTACCACCCTCAACCAGATGGACAATCAGAATGAACTATTCAAACCTTAGAAGACATGTTGATATCCTGCTCACTTGACTTTCAGGGTATGTGGGATCAATATTAACCTCTAGTAGAATTTTCCTATAATAATAGCTTCCTTTCAAGTATTCATATGGAACAATATGAAGCGTTATATGGAAATAGATGTCGCACACCAACCTGTTGGGATGACGTTGGTGAAAGAAAACTTGTAGGCCCAGAATTGGTGGAGGAAACGATGGAAAAGGTGAAGGTAATCCAAAACCTTATCAAAGCAGCTCAAAGTGGGCAGAAGAGCTATGCTGATAATCGAAGGAAGGATTTGGAATTTCAAGTCGGTGATCATGTTTTCTTGAAGGTATCTCCATGGAAGGGAGTCATACGTTTTTTTAGGAAAGGTAAATTGAGTCCTAGGTAAATCAGAGCTTTCGAAATTCTAGAACGAATTGGGGCTGTAGCTTACCGATTGGCAATGTCGCCAAGTCTCTCCAATGTTCACGATGAGTTCCACATATCTCTATTGAGGAAATACATGCCTGACCCAACGCATGTACTCACCTATGAGGAATTAGAACTGGAACTCGATCTGTCTTATTGCGAAGAGCCCGTCAAGATTCTTGATATGAGAGAACAAGTGCTGAGAAATCGGACGATGCGTCTGGTAAAAGTTTTGTGGAGAAACCATAAGATGGAAGAGGAAACGTGGGAACCCGAGGAACTTATGATGAAGAACCACCCGAGTCTTTTCATGCGGTAGTATTCTAGAAATTTCGAGGATGAAATTATTTGAAGGAGGGGAGAATGTAACACCCCAAGCTTCTACGGTATGCTTCTCTTGTAATAATGCGATTGCATGTATTGTACGCAACATCGAGTTCTAACACACCACAACCAATCAAAGTAGCCGTTATGAATAGTAATAACTAGTTTTTGAAATTATATATATTTTATATTTCAAAATGTACTTCCTTTTCAGATTCAGAATATCGAAATTATCCTAAGTTTAATTTTGTGTATTTTTCTGAGAACATCCAATTTTTATGAATAGTGAAAATACTTAAAAACAACTTTTTTAATTAAAATAATTTATAATGATAAATTATATTATGTAGTGGTTTTAAAGTATAATTATAATATATTTTTACCATTTTATCTAATGGTTTTCATTATAATTAATTTTACTTTGAAATTTGACATAAACAATTGTCAATCATTTGATATATATTATTTCTTAAAAACATGCTATTTGTTGTGACAGCGGGAAACTAATTATTAAATTAATTAATGCAACTTTTATGTTAGGAATTTTTTAAAATAGGCATCATTTTTGAATTCGGAATATCAATTATAGCTTAGGGTGAAATTTTGGCATTGTTCTGAAAAACTTCAACTTTTGATGAATAGTGAAACCACTAAGTGGAAGTTAAAAAAACTGAATTTTTCATAAAACATAATTTTACCACTTATGTGATTGGAATTTCGAAAATCTGAGAGACACTGTTAATATAAAGGAGTAAAATGTGGTTCAATAAGATGAAAATAATTTTCGGTGAATAATAACTTTTTACTTTTATTTACCACGGTTAAAAGTAAATAGGGTAATTAATGGTAAAAATGATATTAATATTACCCTAAAACATGTCCAAATTATATTGGATAAGCTTAATTCGACCAAAAACAACCTTATAAATAAAATATTATCATTTAGGTCCACTTGGATTAGATTAGGACATTTATTATTATTTAATTCAAAGAAGAGTTAAAAGAGTTAAAATCAAAGTGTATTTACTAAAACATTTTTAATATAGGGCTATAAATAAGATAAATTCCATTTTAAATATTCATTAGAAATCTAGAAAGATTTTCTACATAATTATATTTTATTTATAATTTTTAGACTGTAAATAATGTTATTTATTTATGACACAATGATGATGCAGTAATTACCATAATAGTGAAAAATTAAAATAATTGATATTATAAATACCCAAATAAATATAATTTGAGACTTTTAATGAATTAAATTAATTTTATAGAATAATAGGACATATTAGGATTGAGTTAATTTACTTTTTTTGAACTAATAGTTCTGTTATGATTTTCACAAAAATCAATTTTTCAAATAGTGTCAAAATTGACATAAAAGAGTTTTTAAAACAAATATTATATTATTAATTGATATTAAATTCATAAAAATATAAGGTTAGGCCAAGAGACTTATATCATGATAGGTGTGTGTTTGAGGTACCATTTGGGGGTCTCTTGGAGGTATATAGTATGTTTATTAACTATATAATATAAAAATACAAAGTGACATGGTAAGTGTCAAACTAATTAACTAAGAGTTAAAACTAAAAGATAAGATTAATATAATGACCCAAACCTGTCTAAATTATATTGGTTGAATATTTTTCGACCTATACCCACCTTAAACATTACATAATCCACTTTGAAGCCATTATAAACTGAATAAGAATTTATTATAAAATAATATTTCTAGCTTTTCCAAAGGTGCCCCTCACCCCTCTTATAAAAGGGCACTCTCCCTTCTCATTAACTCACACCTTCAAAGCATTTTGGATTGGACAAAATCTACCCCAATACTCTCTCAACTTCCCTAACTTCATCATAGAGGCCTTACTTTATTCAGAAAGCCATCTTAAGAGTCCTTTTGATCGAATCAAAAGGAAGAACCCGAAGAAGAGGTAATGATTTCACCACCCTTTTCCAAGTTCCATTCTTCTTCCACTTCTTCCTTCTTTGTTATTACCATTCTAAAATAATAAATCCAGGATCTTATATATACTGTGATGTTATTATAAATATGGTACAACCATATTCAGTATTCTATCCATCTTTTGAATAACATATCACCATATGTGCGTACGTACGACTTACCGTCTCCATGTCGTGGTGTAATTGTTATTAAATAAATTATTATTTGGATGGGTATAATAATGATGTGTAACTCATGTAAATAATAAATATAAAATGATTATGATTATGTATATATGTTATAACATCCAATTATATAATATTTTAATATCAAAAGAATGATATTGTCGCTCGTGCGTACGTACGGACTACCGTCTCCACGAACGCGATGAGATTCATTCTCCATCATATCTATTCAAGTATAATTATCATTTGATGATTTAAAAATAATGTTTATGGACTTGATATCATTCTCGATATGATTATGATATAACCTATCCATGAAAAACATGTCCTACATAACAAAACATATAAAAGAAAATGAGTAAGTTAACACCCGAAACGATGATAATTATAAAATATTATTAACAAAGCAATGTTAAAAGATCATATATGATATCATATTATTATATATGATTCTTGTATAATTTAATAAAAATTATTTCACTATTATACCGGAGGTTAACCTACCCCAACCAAGGAAAAGTACAAGGTAAGGGTTTATTTCACAATCTCTTCATTATCTGAGGTTGTTTATACGTAATAATCTACTGGGATCTCTTTATTATCCACATCCCTGTTTCTTAAAAAAAGGATTTCAAAACATTTTTACTATTTACAAGAATATGGGTCAAAGTCATTTATACCCTTGTTTGACTTTTTATAAGTGGTTTATAAAAAATCTTTCCGTCATTTTCCAAACAAGGTTCTTTTAACCTTTTCGACAGAATTAAGGTAAGAATATATTTTAAACTTATACGGTGGGTGCGGCTATTTTATGCCATTATAAAATCTTCTAATCTTTCATTACAAGCTTATAAGAATATTTTCAATGAAAATTTTTTAATTTATAAATATATTACTCATAAATTATTTCAAAATAGAAAGAGATATTTCTCTAAAAAGAGTTGTGATTTCATCTCTGTTAACATCCATTGATAGATTTTACGCTTATTTGAAGTTGTTTTATTATGATATGGAACTTCTATATTGTATTGAAGGTTTTTTGATGTGTTTGACTGTGGATGTGTTATTTTTATACCATTCATGGTTTATGGATGAAGTATTTACATTTCGTATGCTGGTTTTAATACGAATATTTATGTTATGTTTAAACCTTTTCATATGGGAATGCATTGGACTTAATAAGTGACGGGTGGAGCCCACTATAGCTCCTAGATGCATCGGTAGGTCTCATGAGACAAACTAGTGTCTTGACTCAAGGCCTTTACAAAATCTTATCTCTAGTCTTGGCACGAGGCCGTGGCTATGTGGTTATGATATTCTGGAATTATGCATTCCATCATTATGAAAGTGGTTATTGATATTGAATGTGATTATTCGTTTAGTAGAATATGCATGTGAATAAGTAAATGGAATTATTTCATTTTTTCCATACTATGTTGAAGTTAAAGTTTAACAGGATTTTGTTTTAGTTATACATTTCCTTAAATGTTTATTCTTATTTATGAATGTTTCCGCTATATTGTTATCCTTACTGGGAATTTCAGCTCACCCCATTCAATGTTTTATTTTTCCTAGGATGTGAAGAAGTAATTTATGAATGACATGTGGGGATAGTATGTGGGGATATGAGTGTGGGCTATGAAAAAATATGTTGTTGTAGTTTTCATTTTTATGATGTAATGTAAGACTTATGAATATATCTAGTGTTTACATGGCTACTAAACTAATCGGTCATTCAAGATTTGATCTTTCTTTTGATCATGCCAATGTTATGTAATAATGCAGCGACTCTGGGTAACTGGGGTCAGGGTGTTACAAATATTCGATGAAACCAAAATATGTGGATTTCCAACAGGGAACTATGTTCTCATAACCTCCTATCGTGGAGATTTCCATGTGTGGACTTCATTAGAGGAATTATCATCTACTTACTAGTAATCACACCAAGTATATATACTATTTTTCCCATCATAGTATGTAATAAACCCACAAAACAATATTTAATAATATTGTCATGACACTTCAAGGTTAACATTATAGCGGGGAACTACAATGACCTTGTCAATGCGACAAATACACCAACTTATTATTAATTCATGGTCATTAAGAACAATGAACAATATGTCATAAGATATTTAATATTTAAATACATTAAAAATACTTGTAATCCAAGTAAAAACTGTTGGTTCTAGAACAACAACTCATAGAAACTCTAACTTTTACTAGATCCAATCCTTATTACATTGAGTCTTCTAGACCTCAAATGATGATCATTTTTATGGTGAGTCTAGGATTTAGTTAAGGGGTCTACCAAATTGTATTACATGGAAATAATGCTCACTAAAACATCACCTATTTGGGAAAAATACCTCAAGGGATTATACATCCAATGTTTGATCTTAGTCCGTTGATATAACCTAGGCTCTTTTGGGAGAGCCAATGATGCAGTATTATCCAAATAGAGTGTGATAGGATCATTACTGCTAGGTACTGAATCCAGCTCTTGGACGAAGCATTAAATCCAAACTACTTCTTTAGCTACTTTAAAAGTTTCAATATACTCTGACTCTGCTGTAGAATCTGTGACCACACTCTACATTGAGCGCTTCTTGCTCACAACACCTCCATTCAAAGTGACTATGTATCCCATGTGCAACATCATGTCATCCTGATTAGTATAGAAACTAGAATATGCATATACTATAATGACTAGATCCTTATCTTGTATATAAATAAGAATCATATCCTCTGTATGCCTTAGATAATTAAGAAGAGTCTTTACTGTCATCCAATGGCGGTCACCTAGGTCATCTTGATATCTACTTATTTTACTCAATGCATAGGTAACATATATCCTAGTAGATAATTTATAATACATGACAGAACCAATCACTGATGAATATGAATTCCTTTCTATTTTCCCTATTTCCACAAGTATCTAAGGACACATTTTCTCGTAATGATGAATTCAATGTAATGTTGAAAGAAATACCATCTTGGATTGTTCCATACTGAATATCTTCAGTATATTATCAATGTATGTTATTTAACATGGGCCCAACAATCTTTTGGATCTATCATGATGGATCTTGAACCCAAGATTATATGATTCCTTACCCTATTCCTTAATGGAGAATCATTGATTCAACAATGCCTTTATAGACTAGAAGATTGGTATCTTTTTTCGGAAATGTAATATGTCCTTAACAAATACTAATAGGAAAATGACCGCACTCCCACTAAACTGTTTTTAGACACAAGTCTTACATTAATTCATAATAAAACGAAATTCTATTATGCTATCATTAAAACGAATGTTCCGTGACCTGAATGCTTCCTTTAATCCATAAATGGATTTCTACAATGTGCATACCTAGAATTATTTGGTGTTAGAAACCCTTAGGTTGGGTCATGAAGACATCTTCTTAAAGGATCCCATTAAATAATGCTATTTTAATATCCAGTTGAAAAATATCATAGTCATGGTAATCCATAATGGAATGTATTATTCTGATGGATTTTAGCATTGAAGATGGTGAAAGTGTTTCGTCATAGTCAATTCCCTAACACTGTTTAAACACTTTTCCAACCAATCATGGCTTATAGGTGCTAACTTGTCCTTCCATGTCTAGTTTATTCTTGAATACCAATTTTCAACCAAAATGAATTATAAAAACTCAAGGATATACCAAAATACTGACCCTGTTTTGGTACATGGAATCCATTTTATAATTAATGGATTCTTTACACTTGGAAACATCATTTCTACATACTACATCCATATAGGTTAGTGGATCATTATTATCAACTAATAATGAGTCACTAACTTCGGTAACTAGAAAACCATATTGTTCTGGTTATCTAACATCTCTTTCCTTCTTATGTATTACATGTGTCTCTGGAATAGATCTTTCTTCCATAGGGATTTTTGGAATCTTCTCTTATAACAACTCTTTTATAAATTGAGACTTGACTTCATTGAAGTCTATCACACTACCACTATCTATTTTATATATTTTCTCCCTAAGAAATAATATGTTGTTTCTTTCCAATATAACCCTTTATCTAAGGGTTCATATAGGAAATATCCCCTTGTTTCATTGTGGAATCCTATAAAGGTACACCTTTTCCCTTAGGGTGGATGTTTTTTTCATAAATATGTGTAAATAAACGACTCACTACCCCACACATGTAAACTTGATAATATGGATTTTATTCCACTCCAAGACTCATATGAAATGTCATTAATCAATTTAGTAGGTACTTGGTTTAGTATGTGTACTAATTTTTATAACGCATATCCAAAAGATGGATAAAGGAAGTCTCACATGACACATCATTTATCTCACAATATCAGACAAGGTGTTGTTCATATTTTCACACACAACATTCTACTAAGGAATTTAAGGAGGAGTGAGTTGGGATAAGATCCCAAATATCCTTATGTAATTAATTAAGTCTTGATTAAGATACTCAACACCTCGGTTTGATCAGTGTTTCTTAATATTCTTACCAAGTTCATTCTCTATTTCATTCTTTTGTTCTTTGAACATATCAAATGAATCTGAATTCTACCTCATTAAGTTGATATATCCATATCTAAAAAAATCACCAGTAAAAGATATCTAGTATGAGTAGCAACCCCTTGCTTCAACTAGAAATTGTCCACACACATTAGTATGAACAAGTTCTTAAAGCTCCATGTCCCTTTCACCTTTCCCACTAAATAGGTCTTTGGTTATATTTCCTTGTAAACATACATAATATAAACCAAGTGGTTTTAGATCGAATGAATCTAAATATCCATATTAATTTATATTTTTTAATAGTTTTTCATTTACAAGGCCAAGATGGTGATTCCAAATTTGGGTGTGGTATGAGTCATGTAAGGTATAATTGTTATCGATTTCCCTTGCATGGTTTTTGTAATCCAACACATAAACACCATTGTATAAATGTGCCCTACCCAAAAAATTCAATCTTTATAAAAGAAGAAATAATCTTTTACAAACTTGAAAAAAACCATATGTATATAGTATGGATACAAAAATAATTTTTTGTTACACAAGGAACATAATAAAAACCCTTTAAAAACAAGATCATCCCAGTTGGGAAAGTGATGTGGAAGTCCCCAACAGTTATAACATCATGTTTGGATTCGTTGGCTGCTCATAGATATACCTTCACTCAGTTATTTTTTTCTGAATTTACTTGGTTTTTATTTTTGAATACACATGTGAGCATGAAAAGCTGTGTCCAATAATGATTTTTATATTCATATAAATTTCACTCGATAACAAATTCACCTGAAGCTTCCCCTTTCTTCTTTGACTGGGTTCTTTTTTTTCTTCTAGTGGCCCTTCTTTCCATATGAAAAACAAAAAACCCATTTTCTGTTGCCTCTACTTTGATATTCCTTTTCTTGAAAGGCCGTGAATAAGTTTAGGCTGAAATCTAATCGCATTACCTTTCCTCTTATTCACAATAATGGCAGATGGATTTTCACACTTCATATCATTATCCACTTGGTGAATGTGCATAAGAAGATTAGATAGAGAGTTATAAATGTTGTTCATATTTAAATTAACAAAAAAATATGAAGAAGTTATGAGGGAGTGATGCATGAATGAGATTAGTGACCAGTTATTCGAGGATTTTAAACCCTAGATCCTCTAGGTGCTCAATATAGCCAATGAGTTTGACTACATGAGGCCCAACTAGGGATCCATCTCCAAGATTAATCTGAAAGAGTGCCTTATAGATCTCAAACATTTCATATATTTATCACTCTAGGTAAAGACCATAGAGGTTCTTGAGCATGGTATATGCATCCATATTTTAATGGGACTTCATGATCTCACTAGACATTGATGATAACATCAAACATTTAATATCGACCACATCATTAATATTTTTCTTGTAGACAATGAAATACCCATCACTCACCTTTTGGTAGGAGGATCAGGTAATTCAGACTCTAGTATGTAAGACATCCATTCATCGTGTAGGACAACCTGAAAGCATCTAAACCATTATTGGAAGTTACTATCGATGAGGATGTTTTCTTCATCCCTAATTGATCACAATGATAGTGTGGTTAATGAGTTTGTTATTTTTGTTTTATAATTATAGGATCATAACATTAGAAATTTCTTAATTACATTTTTTGAGAAATAAAAAAATAATTTTACTATGTCTCCGATGATTTTATCATGTCCCAATGGCCCTTACTATTGAACTAGGAATGTTCAGTTTCCAGGACATTCTAGTGGCAAGGATCCATATTCACCTTTGTGTAACCCCAACAAGGGTTGGTCAATCTATTTGTTGGTATTTATGCAGGCATGGTTTTTCCAACTACAGGCTTCCAACTCCTTGATCCGTCGAGTGGACCCCCAATCATGAAATCCTAAATTAGATTTCACTTACAATTCTATCAATTATTACACCTTGAATAGAAAGGGACACTCCTCATAATAAAATATGGTTGCGTCAACCCGAAACCTTTCATAAGGGCTTCCTGTATATAAGAAATGTCACAACAAGGGTTTGTCAAACACATTGTTTTATTTATTCTTTCCCTTTATCATGTAACATGATGCTTAGTCTAGCTTAATATTTAATTTGAAGGGGTTTTATTTATTATATGTAAATTGAATATTATCTTATTAACATGTTTTTTAATATTAATTGGAACATAATTACAGTATTAACCTTGTATTCATAATATTTACACATATGTCGGGTTTATTTTAGATCCATCATTTGGTCTTGTTAGCTAATTAATTTTTTTATCACTATAACACATCCATAATGAAAAAACATGCAACAGACAGAAATAACGAAATGTAAAGGGTACTATAATGAATTTTTCTAATTGTTTTTTTATCTAGTGGTTGATAAAATAACCCTGAATTAGAGGAGAAATAACTTGAACCGATATTTGTGTTTACATCTTTCCATTTGTCCACCTTTGTAACTCCTTGGATTGGTTTCGCCTCAACACCTGACTTGGACTTCCACCCCATGTTTGGGATCTCCATCTATTACATATTTTTTTTCAACTCACACACATGTGAGGGGTAAAAAGGGGATTTCATAAAAGAAATGATGGGAACACTAGCCATATATGTTAATAAAGAGAGATGGTGTGCATCCCAACAATTAATATAAAAAAATAAATTAAAAAAACCAATCACATACAATGGTCTAGTTTAGCTCCTGATCATCCACATATATGAAACGAATTACACATTTAATAAAACTATAATTAAAATATTTAATAATTATTATTAAGATAAATCACAATCAAATCAATTAATTATTATCTTTAATTAATCCATATTTTTATCAAAATCATTTTCTAAATTTCCTTGACATTTTCATCAAATACCATCGAAGAAACATGGGGAACAATAATCCAAATCTACCCAACATTCATTATATTCATATACTATTTTACTCTCATGAAATTTGGCATACACGAATTAATGCCTACTATCACAATGTGTACCACACAGATGGTTACACGAATCACATGAATGTTCAGCCACGTGATATGCATCAGTTCATAGTGTAACAACCTATAATATGATTTGTGGATGATATGCATATTGAAAATTGTGCATAAACTAATGTTTTAATTATTTATAATTTGGTAAAGTACACAGCCTGCAGTCTAAACTACATGACATGTACTAACATTCACCTTCTTATCTGAAGTAAATGCCTAAGGACTTTGCATGTGAGGTGTACTTCAGAAATCATAGAGTAAATGAAATGTCTAGTGGGATACACATCATTTTATCACTTAGTTACAAAGTTATCGGTCGGCTTTGCTATGTATGGGATACAAGGTTTGTCCCCTATCCCAAAGGGACTACACGACATGTCAATGAGGCCACATCGCATGTAAAATGGTATCTATGTTCCCATCTATCCTAGTCAACATATGGTCTATAAATTAACTACACCATGCATAATAAATGTACATGGATTGAGTAATTTACCAATTACTCCTAATAAGATGTACATACTACTTGACATGAGTTCTAGATTATATGACATGTATGTTATAAAACACGACGTGGAAGTCTGACCACACAACATGTACTTTCATGTCACCTGGACAGAATCTTCGGTGCCTCATGATGAGGTCCTCGGCTTAATTTTAATACAAAAATTATTGGTTTCTATGAAATATTGTATAAATGATAATGGAAGAATAGGTCTCAAAATTATGATTAATAGAAAGATTAAATTTTTAATTGAAAAACTAAATTATGAAATCATAAATCATCAATGATAATTAAATAATCATAAACTATGTAGTGAATAATTTGAGACCACTTTAATGATCCAAACATAAATGAAGTGTAGCAGTTGGGTGGGGCCCAAAATTTTCCTTTTCCATAATCGATGACCGATTTGAGATCAATAAAATGATAAAATCCAGTATCCACATATTAAGATCATCGATCTAGAAAAAAGAAGAAAAGGAATCGGATCATAGAGAGAGGATATTTTAAATCTTTTATATAATTAATTTTACTATTTTAAGAATGAAAATAATACCCGGATCTTTGGAAATTTTTTGATGATATTGATCATCCAGAATGACCCCTTTGGGTTGTATCATTACGATTGTGAGGATCCAAACCAGAATCCCTCTAGTGGTGGCCCGCACATGCTCTGATGGTCTCCAATCGACACCACTCGTTCTTAGGGTGCTAGTGTGGCAACTAAAGTGTTTCGAGTCTGTCATTCTTGATTGCCTATTCTTCTATCTTGAACAAATATATAATTCTCGATAGGGTAGAGAAGACGATTCAAGAGACAAGTTGTTTATCTCAACAATTATCAATTCAATGAGGGAGGAACAATAGACCCACCTACCTATTAATCTACGTGGGGTGTCAATTACAATATTTAATTCTGTAACATCAATTATATTAATTAATAACATTAGAGAAAACACATGGAATATAATAATAATAACAACACCATTATATGTGTTGTGATAACTTTCGCAAACCAAAATCAAAATTGAAACTCGTGCCATATAATGATGAAAACTCTGTGATTATTTTGTCATTTTCTTACTAGTTAAATAATTATTTACTATATTTCAAATAATTATTTTACTACCAGACCATCCTTGGTACGCTCTAAATCCACTTAAATTTAAACAAAGTAATAAATAAATAAAAAATTTATTCTCTTAAAATAATATTTTATTTAAAATATCTTAAATACATATTTAAGAAATGTTTAATAAAATAACTAAATATATTTTACTCAAAATCCGGTGAATAAATATTTATTTAATTTATGTGATCATTTATACATGAAAATATAATTCCATGTTGTTAGGAATATTATTTATTCCATTAATTAAATTCAAATATAATTTAATTGAGACCACCAAAAACACATGGTGTGTGAACATCTAGGATTCTTTTTCATTGGAATTAGGATGGCGTGCCTAAAGTCCAAGAGTATTGTCTAGCAAAAAGTAAAGTCACCCAAGAGATTGAACCAAAGTCACAATGATGACAAACATATATGAATGATCACTATTTTATATAATCACATTGTATCAAAATCTCTTCAAACAGGTTTCATGATAGTGTCATCAACCATTATGCTTGATACGTTATTTTTTCAACTACCTGAAATAAACTCGTCTTTATACCCAGGTCATGGAGTTTCACATGGAGGTTTTATTTCAATCAAAGGGATGAGATATAATCTTACACAATTAGAAGGTAAAAATCCTTCCTTGACTTATTCATTAATAACATTCCAGTCATGTCACACCCAATATACCCTACTTCCTGCAAACATATGGTGTGACAGTTTTTTTAGTAAATTAAAGTGTGCAATTCATGACATGTATTAATGATAATATTAATGTATGAGAACCATTACACAAGTTCATATATTGGAATATCTGATGAATCCATAACCCGAGGAATTCATACGGGTGGGCCTATTCTCATAATTTCCCATCTTGGAGATTACCAAGTGAGAACTTCATGAGAGTAATCTCATCTACTAATGAGTACACACACATGATGGTCTGTATACTATGTTTCCCATCATATTATTTCATCCATTTACAAAACTATATTTTAGAATATTTTTATGGCACTTCAAGGTTCTCATCATAGTAGGGAACTGATATGACCTTTTCAATGTGAAAAATACTCTTGGGAATAATATCATCATAGTCATGCAAAACAATGACCAATATGAAATAAAATGTTTAATTGTTAAATAAATAAAATACTCATGTTGTCAAAGTACAAATAACTGATTCTAGGAAACCAACTATTATATATGGAATATCACATGATCAATGAAGGTGGATGGGATTCATTTTGATTTCCCTATAAAGGGAACATATACCCGACCCCTTCCCATTGTCAGAAGAATTCACTAATAATGAGGGTTTATAAAAATCCCTCATTGCTAGAATATAATTGGTTTTCCAAATACCAATGTCCCTCTGAGAATCTTATCTGACTCTGATTTGCAGATCAAGAAGTTCAATAGTGATTATTCCATAAAAAAGTAGAGATATCCCCCATACATAATTATTTTTGAGGGTTGATGGAAGAATTACTCTATAATAAAACACTAACCCACATCCATCATTCAAAAAATGCTTATGATTTTTCATTAGAAGACACTGTTATGGAATTAGAAGATCCATGTTAGGATAAAACAATCATCACAATCTCCCATCAAAGAATAATATCATATTTTGTTCAAATTAGTATTAATGAGATAAGAATGGTAGACTCTACCACGAAACCAAAAAATTATAAAAATGACGGGATAACACACATCTTGTAATACATTAAGAATGTTACCCTTTTCTCAAACATTCATAGAGAGAGAAAAATCTATAATGACAGGTAGTCAATTTCACTCTCTATAATATCTTGTTCATTAAAGGTTTATTTATAATAAAACATTTGATATATTTTCAATTATATGAATTGCTATATATGATATTATATCCACCATTAATGACATTTATGTTGAAACGTATGGTTCCAATTAGTCCGGAATTGAGCTTTCTCACCAAATGAGGAGGCTTGGGTATTTCTGGCCTTCGATGATGCATGATTGCACACAATTTATTAAAAATATTCATATGGTACAAGTGAATTCAATATTCATACCTCAACCCCAAAGTTTCTAAATTCAGAAAAAATTATCCCCGAAATTCACTAAATGGGGATTGTTTGTTGTAGGGAATTACACTCCAACAATGGTGATGTAGTTCCAATATATCCATAATCCAACTGAATTTTTATTCTACTAATTTGAGGTGATACTTCTCAAGGAATTTGATTCCAAGGGTGTCACCAATCCATAAATTCAAAATTCATTAAAATATTTTGTGTCTCTCACACAAAATAGATGGAAAAAATAGCCACCTTCAGCTCATTCAAATTTAAGTATTTCTACCATGATAAAAAATTTCCATCCCACCATTCATTCCAATTACAAGCATTAAAAAATGGACCAATATATTATTTAAATAAAACATAATAAAATATTCTCTAGAAATGGTTGATAGGTGAAATAAGTCTTTTATTGAGAATCACCTACATGCCTTCTATTCTTACCACACTACAACCCATATAGGTAATTAGAGGACCATGTATTCACTAGTTTATGGAAGTGAGGTAGTTTTACCCACTGAGGTACAATTTACCCCCTACGTATAGCTATCTGTTTAGAACTATCATATAACAAGAAAAAAAGAATTGGTTTGATGAGTTAGAGAAACTCGATATGAAAATGATGCATACCTCACTCCACATAGATGTTCACAAACAATAGATAACATGATCCTTCATTAATAATGTTCGTCTCCATTCATTCCTTTAAGGAGAATTGTTTTTTGTTCTCTAAAATCAACTGATACATGGAAATAAACCTAAAATTTTTTAAAAAATATGTAAATGGCCATACATAAACATAAGATCTATAAAAATAGAGTTTACTCCTTAATCATGATGGATGGGGAATATAGTACATCCCCTACCAATGTAAGGTTTCTTAAGAAATACTACATGTGAAAAACTACATGTTCTTAGTTATAAATAACTAAATTGGAATATATCACGGTCCTATTTGAACAAAATTAAAAGTCACAAAAAATATAAGATTCATAATATGATAAATTGTATTACAACGTCCATGATACATGAAATAAAACTACATGGTTGACTTCCCTATTACATGATGTAAAACCGCATAACACTTTGGTCTTCATATGAGAGGTCACTAATATCTATCTTGGTATCATAATGCACCACCAACACATTTATATATATTAATATGTATGTCTTGGTTGTCTCTTTTACAAGATACATTATGACACCATAGGAATCTAACTTAGGCCCACCCCTGAATACATACCTTTATGAGATCATTTTCTCTAACCTTTCGCCCCTAAAGAATCTAAAAAAATTGGGATTGTCTCTTGTTAGGTGAAATTGACAAATTTGTACCCTCACATCAATGAATGATTTGATACCATAAAAAATAGAAACCCCATTGTTCTATTCTAAGACCCAAAACAATAAGATAATATAGTATGTCATATATGACTATAAATTGCAGAGCGGTCCTAGTCACAAAACCAAAAATTGAAGGATTAGTTCTCCCTAGATGCATGAAACTAAACTGCATAAAACTTCCTCCCCACATGATGTTAAACTTCTTGAAACCTTTCCCATCATCAGAGAGGATGCCTCCCCTATAGTGTCTAATATAAAACACACAAATATTCAGAACTACATAAGGCTTGATTAATATTTTTTTTGGAATATATAGTGAAAATAACTAGTGGGTACAACCATTGGTAATAGAGAAATACCATATTGCATATGGTCAAGACAATGACTGCTGGATTTATGGGGGGACTCTTTAGGACCAAGAATAATTTGGGAATAAGAACCTTGGTAGGGTATCAATTTTATAACAAATACTAGAGGAATACTTTTAGATTATTGAATCAATTTTAATTGTATTTTACATGAATGAACCAAGTGTAGGGTAGCCCATGGTCCATGGGTTTCTAAGAGAATGATATCAATTAAAGGAATTGGTTATTTCAGCGAAGAATTCAATGACATGACAATTCTTTAAGGAAGATGTAATATACATGAAGTGATTGTGAACCCTAAAACTTGTGTCACTACCTAGTAAACATGTTATAATGGTGACTAGATATGAAAAATCATTACTGAACCTTTTTCATAGATCAGGGTGTCAAGAGATATAGTATGGATTTAACTAGATCCTTAATGTGCCCCCAGGATGTTTATTACTTCTATATATATGCTCTAGAATTTTTATAAACTCATGATATAATGTTTGTAGTTAGAAGGGTCTTTATTTTTTCACAGAACTCCCATTGTGGGTTTCCAACTCGACCTATTTCATATCGCTTACATGATAAATTTAGTGTCTTATAATTTGGACAATCAAACTATAATGTTTATGGTATTATAAATTTTATCATAGTGCATACACTTAAAGTTATGATGCACATAAACATGGTATGTTGGGAATGTAACACAATAACCTAATTTGGATTCCTAGGGTCAAGATTAATCTATAATTCTTATTTGATGTTGATCAAAAAGTTTTAAATCATGGATCATGGTTCTCAAGTTATGAGTAATGGAATAATATAATCACGTGATAAATGATCCTGAATCATTCTAAGGGGAAGAGCTCCACTATGATGATTTCAGGGATCATAATGGTCAAAATGGACTTCTTATAGGCCCATAATACCTATAGTTTGTTTTCTAAAGACCTTATGAAAATTCAAATATAAAATAGTCATGTAGAAAGATTTTTCTTTTTTTAAACGGCCTGGAATGGATTATGGAGGCATGAGGTGATCAAGAAAGGAAGTGTGAATTATGGGTTGAGGTTCTAGTAAATATAATTGAATGACTCTAAATAATTGTTAACTAGGGTCAAGATTTTTTTTCATTTTATATGGAATGTAAATGGGTGATGGTCTTCACATTTTAATTCCATGTCGTGGGGAGGTATTTTCCATGTATCTTAATATCTTATTAAATATAAACATTCCATTTAGCTTAATGTCATGTAGTTTGGATATAAAAGCTAACGTAATATTGTGAAATATATTCTTGGGGAAACATTTCATAGGACCTAGGGACTTATATGTGGGAAACACATTTTATCAAAGAACAAACATATTGATCAGTAGCCAGATGTTGGGTCCCTTTTTTTCATAGATTTATCTCTTGTGCAAGAACATCATATACAAATCATAATTGTAAGTAGGTAGAGAAAGTCTGTATGAATTGACTACGGGGACCTATACATAGATCAAACTCATATATAGGGATATTGAATTTTCATACTTCATTATATTATGGAGGTGAACAATTCCCCAAGAGTATATTTTCATGGGTAAGATGGCTCTCTCTAATTTTTTATTCTTACAGGTTAGCCCATATGTCATGTGGTTTATTATCAATAAACTAGGACATTTTCTGGATGATTAATATTAGGAAACTAGGACTTGGTCTTGCGGTTTAATTTCATACAACTACGACCCAATTTCATGTTCATGATAAGCCTTTCTCTTTTCAGTCAAAGTGTGTTATACAGTACCACATGCTCACATAATCTATTAATGGTGTAATAAAAATCATATAATAGTGAAATAGATTAAAATTAATTAGAGTAATATATGTGTAATTTAACACATTGATATTTTGTAAAATATTTTTTCCCAATTAATTTAAATTTTTTGATAATTTTCATGTCATGAAACATGAAACATAGGTTTTCTTATGTGGATGCAGCAAGTAATTTTTTATTTTTATATAACACCATGTCTCTCTTGTGCTTCAAAAAACACATCGAAAATATTATATACAAATAAAATTATGTTTGGTTTGTGTTATAAAAAATGTTGAGCTTCATCTATAGCTTTTGTTCCATACAAGGCAACATTTTACCGAACTATAATATACAATAAATATTATTATTAAATTATGATTATAGTTACAATATATCATTTGGATTTGATATTGCGACTAATATTAAATAAATTTTTAAAAATAAGATTACAATTTATATAAAATTAATATTTTGGTTATCAATTATTTTGAGATGAAATTAAGAACTATTTGAAAATAATGAAATCTCGTTTATAAGAAAACAAATTTCTCAGTACAATCATGGTTTATCTCAATAAAATAAAAAACACCATTTTTGAATATTTTTAATCAAAATTATATATTATTGATTAAATCAACTATTTTTGACACTCATCCGATATATTTTATTGGTATAAGATAAGAATAAATCATATTATATGAATAAAAAAATTTATTCCTATAAAAGGTAATTTTATTTCCATTAAATGGAAAACCTATTTTTTATATAAATTTTGTAACTTTTATATTTTGAAAAAGTAAACATTATTTATGATAGAGTAATTTCAAAATTAACTTAGGGTAATTTTTTAATTTTTCGAAAATATTTCATTTGTTGATGAATATTAAAAAGGAAAGGAATTTTAATTGAAAAAGTTTTCTATCTAATTTATTTTTATTAATAAATTATATTTTAATATTAGTTTAAAGAATAATTATTTCAATTTTACATGAATTAATATTATATAGGTCATTCATACTAATTTCACAATGAAATTTGATATAAGAACAATTAAATATTATTGAACTATTTTACTTAAAAAACATGTTGTCTCATCCAGTTTGCGAGATTAATATTAGATTATTATTTTTACCTTAGTGATAAGAATTTGGAAAAATGGATTCTATATTTGGAATCAATATAATTTATAATTCATAATAAGGTCAATTTTTTTGAACTAAAATATTAGTGAAATTAATTAAAATTAATTATAATGCTTGAGGTAAAATTAACATAATTAATGAGTAAATATTGAATATAAGGGGTAAAAATGTTCATAAACGTGACTGTAAAATATTTTATGGATGTATTTTAACCATTATATCTCTTAGGATATACAGTTTTTAATTTTTAATTCTTTTGGGACAAGTAAAACCAAGGGAGCACTGAAATATTTTTAAGAATACCGAATGTGATATTTTCCACCCTGTTAAAAGGACTAATCTCACCCCTAATACTAACACATATCAAGTCCTTTGATTCATCCAAAACCTACCCAACTCTACTCCCAACTTCCCTCAATTTATCCTATAAGGCTCTCTTTTGGAATATTTCTAACTAAATAATGCATTTGGTGCAAACCAAACAGAGTTACCCAATAAGTGGTAACGTTCTTCAACGTCAATTTCTATATTATTGTATTAGTGTCAAAAAATATTGATTTAATTTATTATATATAAATATTATTAAAAACATTCAAAAATGGGGTTTTTAATGTATTGAAATAAAACACCTTTATAATATTTAAATTTTATTAAATATGGAAAAAAATGAAAACAGAATTATTACTCCCCGTTCATGGATACAAAAGGCCTTGGAAATAGCATTCATGTGCATGTACAACCTATTGTATCCATGAACATTGAATTATATTTTGTATTTATATAATTTATAGATTATTATAAATAATTACATATATATATTATATTTATTTAATTTTATACATTCTGTAAAGAAGGAAATCATTAACTAATTAAGAGGATCAAGAATAAAAACTCAAATCATATGTGAAAAACAAAGCAGCTATTACTCAAAAAAACATTAATATGGAATTGTTAATAAACAAGTAGCATAAATTAATAATAAAATCATATATGGTATTATATATAAGAATATGGTCCAGTGTTAGATGTATAATAATGTTATATCCATTAACTATACTAAATCACACCCCTTCTCTTCCATGTGTGACCACTACGTTTATTCTCATACCATGTCCCTATCATAGTGTTTCCAGATAGACAAATAATTCATTCCCTATGAATCTCCTCTCCTACCATGTCCCTCTACCAATGTCCCTTCATCTCCATAGCATTGGTCGATGGATCAACCTACTCCACCTCAGTCTCCGACTACAGCTCCACCTCACACTCTGAGTTCGCCTTCGACTTCACATCTACCCTCACATCCGCCCCCACCTCCACCTCATTTCCTCCTCTTCCTCCACCTCAGCCTACTCATCTCCTCCCACGACTCATCTCCTCATCCCAACTATGCCTCATATCAGCCCCTCTCGCCTACCCACATCTCAACCACATTCCCTCCTCCGCCTCTCACTCTAAATCCTCATTGATATTTTTGTCACATCCTCTCCCCTCCCCCATCGATTCCCTCACAACCCTAACCCCACCCAATCCACTGCGATTGAGATTATATCATATTTTCCCCTTCCATTGTTTCTTCCCTAGGATTCTATATCATTCTGGTGTTTTCTCTCATTTATTCGGCAAGAAAGTGTCTCTTGATATCTAGCTACCTGGAGTAATCAGATCATCCCCCTTCGTCGAAGCATATATGTCCCACTATTGGAGGTGAATCCACCCTTCCTGGATCTAACTATATTTTACATGTATGAAAACAATAAATTTTTTTTTTTTTCATATTTCATTCTTGTAATTTTGGATTTCCATTTCTGTGTTTTCTATTGAACTGATTTATGAATAAAATGATACATCCTACACTATGTATTTGCACGTAATAATAATATTTGCAGGAAGAACCTTACAATCCTCAGTCTAATATGGTTTTGTGTTTTGGGGTAAACCAAGGTAGAAGAAACAACATACTATTATAGGATAAAACCATAGGTTCAAACTATCGAAAAGAGGCCTCATCTTAGAGGGGTTCTCATTGCTTCAATGAACCAGTATTCTCTACTATCTTCTATTTGATTGATTTTTTCAATTGAGTAAGAGATTTTACCTCCAGGGCTTTCTTAATCTTACTGTCTCCAAAAATTAAGTACAAATATTCATGGAGGATAGCTTAATCTAGCCAAGGATTGATCATGGAGGACCCAGACTCATTTGAGATACAGCAATTGTCATTAGTGAATGATCCAACATAAGGTTAGGATTTTCCTAAAACCCTCCCTTTAGATCCATTTTACTTCTTGGGTTTAACGTTTTATGGCATTACCTAGCTTCTTGCGGTACTCATGAATTAATTTTCATTAAACATCAGTGGAACATATATACTCATAATGATAAGGTTATCTGTGATGAAACTTATGTCTTTTCCTGGCTATTGATGATGATTTTTAAGAAGTGGTGTGACATGGTAGTATGGGATTAATTTTATTCATAATAGTAAACATATATAATCTTTTTGTTATCCATTTATTGTTTAAAGAACAGAATGAGTGTAAGAGGTGGTTCTGTAATTCATTCTCGATCCTTACCTTTCTGGAGCTATGAGTTCTTGATATGTTATCCAACTGAAGGAGTTACCCATTCTGGCATCGAAGTCGACCTTCCATCATCTTAGCCGCCTCTATTACTAAAAAATATATCACAACACCTTCAAATAGACTTGTGATCTCTACCAATGTTCCTTGAATCTCATCAGAAACCCGATTCCTATGAATGATATCAATAAACTCTTAATAACTTTCTTATTATATTTGTAAAGTTACCAGGTTTTTGATTCCACTGTTTTGGGTTTCCTTTTTGTATATTATTTCATCATGATTTTCACTATCAATTATAAAACGATCCCAATTATCTATTTATTGGTTTAAATAAATGTATATATTGATCCATCATCATATGTTCTAGAAAAATCACTTCGACAGTGTCCGCCTTGCAGAGTGGTGTCGTTGGGGTCTCTTAGGAATGGCTTCTTCACAAGGTGGAGACCCAGGGCTGTATGCTATGGTGTAATTCTAATTGGATTAGGGGGAAGTGGATTGTGGAGCCTGTGTAAAGATTTCCATCCAGAGGTACCATCAGTTTGAATTTATAGTTATATCATTCTTACATTACAGGGATTCGTGGACTGTCCGGTTTTATTAAATAAATCTCTAAAATATACATTCACTCCCCTTTTAATGGTAGAACTGATTCCTATATTATGAACAGATGATCAAGCTGCCCTTGGAGATATGACCAGAACCCCGTACCTATCATCATGACATTTATTACTTCAAATATAATTTGATACTATTGATTTTATTTACTTATTTTTGAAATATATCTCCACGATAGGGATCAACCAGTTCCATATTTTCAAGAAATGGTTGATCATTGAATCAAACCTAAAGGAAGAACCTCATGGTACCTATTATCTTCAAAACATGAACCTATATAGACTCAGTCATCTTTTTGATGAATTTGGTGAATGTCGGCAATTTTTATTGTCGTATGACACTTGTGTTAATCTTCATCAAGCTATAGAAAATCCAAAGTAGGGTGATTGATGTATTTTTATGTGTATTAATTTCTCATTTGATTTGTAAAAAGTAAATTAATGAAAGGAAAAACAACTAAAGGAAAATTAAAAATGGTGATTGGTTCAAGATGAAATAAACAAATGTTTAATGTAATTTAAATAAAAAAATTCTCATAAAAATACAATATAATTAATAAAAACTATAATAAAAATATTCCAAATTAATTTTTAAATGTTTTTTTTCATTTCATCTCATAAATGCGAGGGGATATATTTCCTTATGAAAGAGAACATTTATGTTCCAATGAAAACTCTGGTTTCCAACCAAACAATAAATGTGATGGAAAATGGTATTTTTTTTCCTTTCTCCTACAATCGAGGCAACCAAACATGACCTAAAGAGTTTCGTACTTTATTATTGTTCTATCAAGTGTTTTGAAGCTGCAATGGCTAGTTTGGGTATACATCTTAGAAGGCTTGTCATAGATTGCATCAATTATTTTATATTATTTATTGAATAATTATGATTTATCTTTGATTATGTGTCCTTCAGCATTAAAAGGTCTTAGACATGAATTCCATAATGTGTTTCGTGGTTTTGACACAATCCTTCAGGTAATTAGAATCCAAATGGAGTTATTTTAAATTTTTCCCTTTTTTCTTCTGCTCTATTTTCTAATATTGACAAGATATATACATTTCGTGACATAAATTGGTTAGAGTTGAGTTCAATCCAAATAGATGATTCAATCACACATCATTTATCAAATTAGAACATTAAATTTTCTCTTGTTTCTTAATATAAGAATATCAGTGATAAGAGAATTCCAATGATTTGTGAGGTATTTTAAATAACTTTTTTTAATTATATTGTATTTCCATTGCAAATTAGGATGAACATTCAATATTACATGTAAATTCAAATCACATAATATCAAACATAACTTTTTCTTTTATATATTTGAATGTTGAAACAATTGAAATTATTTTTCTGCATAAGGCTATAAAAAAGAATCCCATACATTTTGATACTCCACATTAACTCTTCATTTTCCACATTCTCATAGTCAGGAAATATTCATCTTTTGTAATGATTTTTTGCAGCATCCATTTACACATGGCATATCATTGTTATTAATTTTCAGCACTTTGCATCTTTTGAAATGATTTTTTATAGTATTGATTTGAATAGGTTTTTTTGGAGAGATAAAACATAGTCAACAATAGAAGGTTTTTGGATTCCATAACTAGATTCAATTATACTTTGAGGAAAGAAAGGGAAGGGTGGACAAGTAGTGTTATATTTTTCCAAGAAGGTGTGGGCATGTACCTGACTAAGAAACACAGTTAGTAACGATTCAGATTACACATTTAGTTTCATGTATACCATTATTTTCCTAGTTCAAACAATGAAGCAAAGGAGTATATTTCATAATTTTTTATAGTTTTTATTTCTGTGGTTTTAGATTCATAGGTCTTTTTTTGGACCCTCGATTCATAGTCTCTGGAGTTTTATGTGAGTTTGGGTTAATTTGTTTCGGTATTTTTGCATAATTGATTCTATGGTTTCATATATTTTTGCAGTTGAAGATGTTGATTGCATTGGGAAGTGCATGAAATCAAGGGCAGAATACCACCTACACTGAGCACTACAAGATATTGAATACCATATTAATCAGGGAGGAAATTATGGGGAGCCTGTTGTGGGGTCTCTCACCCCACCATGAGTTCAGTTTTTCTTCTCCTATTTCAATTCAATATTAGAAAGTGTTTCTTGAATGTATCTAACATTCCATAGTGAAGAAGTTATCTCATTTATGGATGAATAGATAAAAATAATTGAAATTTAGTTAAGCAGTTATATCTATGGAGAATTATTATACAGTATATGATTTCACATATACTATTTATATGATTTAACATAAACTATATTTTCTATTAAAATAGTTTATCATTTAAAACAGACTATATTAACATATAATTATAACATATATATATATGGTATTAAAGGTATGTAACAGGGTAAATTAATTCTTTAGTGATTCATTCCTTCATTATTTAAAGTTATGTTTGGCTGCATACACCAAAGCTCTTAGGCTCAAGATTGATCTTATTGAGAAGGGGATCAACATTTATTCCTGTAGGTTTTCTCTGTTGGTTGATTAACTCAATTTGAAAGTGGAGAATACTGAATTGAGTAGAGAGTTTATTGTGTCAAGTGCTGAGGAGATCCTCAATGCTCTATGAGTTCCTTCCAAGTCTTCCCATGTTCTCTATTGGAGGATATATTTTGTTGCTCTTGTGACCTTACTAAAAATCTATTTCAAGTTTTATTATGTAACATATCTTTTTTTATGCATAAGGCTTCACATAAAGGAATAATATTATGAAATATACATGTGTTTAAGGTATTTCACTAATTTATTATGTATTTTTTTATAATACGAGGGATTATGTTTTTTTAGAAATTATGGGGGGTGTTTTCAGATGTTTTGTGAGAGAGATCAGCTATAGAATGAATTATTATCTCTATGGGATTCAAAATAGACATGGATTATACCATGATGGATTTGTTTTAGTACTGTTTGAATGGTGAGTTTAAATTTTTAAAAGATTCATATTTTTTCAACAGGTTCATATTGTTTTTCTCATTTTTCATATTTTTTTCCAAACAGGCCCATATTTTATTCTATACAGGTACAAATATTCTATTGATGATTTCTATCCTATTTCTAACTTCGATGAGTATGTATGGAGTTACTGGAGTCAATAAAGATTTATTATCTTCAGTGCGTATGTGTTTCACGTGATTTTCCCACTATGAAACATACTTTTGAAGCCCTTAATATAGAACATTAATGTGGCTAGATGGAAAAGTGAATTGATGATCGACCCCATGTACGTCTAAGATTTTCCTCCGTGTTCTCCAGGAATAGTTTTTACCCAGGAAAAGTTATTTTCCCAATACTCACCTCATCATAGCAAGTTTTATCTTCTAACTAGCATTCATACATGAGTTCTAAGAGATATTGAAAACTTGATTACTCATAGACGAAATGATGAGAAGCCTATTTCTGGGTCTCTCGGCCTTCCATGATGTTAGTTTTTCTTCTCCTCCACCATCAGTTTCACTATGTTTCTCTGCATGATTATAAAGTGTTTCTTGAATGTCTCTAACATTCTATAGTGAATAAAAAATCTCATATAAAGATAGATAGATTAAATCATTGAAATTTTTTTATGTAGTTATATCTAAGGAACATTGTTATACAATATATGATTTTACATATACTGTTTATATGATTAAACATAAATTATATTTTTTATTTAAATATTTTATGACATTAAATATAAAATTATAATATAATTATAACAAATATATATAATATTACTAGTTTAAATTATTTCATTAATTTGTTATTCCTTCATTCTTTAAAGGTATGTTCGGCTGCATACACCAATGCTCCTAGGTTCAAGCATGATCATATTTAGAAGAGGCTCAACATCCATTCCATATTGTTTGATATATTGGTTGATGACCATAATTTGAAAGTGATGAATATCGAATTAGGTGTAGAGTTCACTATGTTAAGTGTAGAGGATATCCTCAAATCTCTAAGAGTTCCTTCCAGGTCTTCCCCTGCTCTCTATTGGAGCCTATATTTTGTTTTTCCTTAACATATTAACTAGTGACCTTACTGAAACTCTATTTCATGTTTTATTATGGCAGATATCATTTGGTAACACATAAGGATTTACTTATATTATGAAATTAGCATGTGTGTAAGAGAGGGTTTAGATTTTTGTAAGAAATTATGGGGTTTTTTGGATTTTTTTTGTGGGGGAGGTCAGTTGTAGAATGAATTATTATCTCTATGGAATTCAAAACACATGTGGAGTATACCATGATAGAGGTGTTTTAGTACTGTTGGAATGGTGAGTTTGGTTATCACAGTGATTCATATTTTTTCAATAGGTTCATATTATTTTCAAATTTGTTCATATTTTTTTCAAAAAAAAATCCTTCTTTAATTCTATATAGGTACATGGGTTCTTTTCCTGATCAATGTCATATTTCATGCTTTGATGAGTACATACAATGTTATAGTTTTCAATTTAGATTTCTGTTTTTAGTACACATGTGTTTCACATGTAAATCATTGAAACTTACCTTCTAGGCCCTGAATGTAGAACATCAATGTGGCAGGCTGGAAAAGAGAATCGATGACAAGCCCCTTGTATGTCTAATATTTCCATTCATGTTCTCCATGATGTTTTTCACCCTGACAAGGTATTCTTTTCAATCTTCACCTCACTACACTAAGTTTTCACTTCCTACATGTATTCATACATGAGTGATCATGAGAATCGTTACATTTTGAGGTAGGTCATTGAAAAGTGATGAGTTAATCAATAAAGTTGGGGCTAGCCTTCTGGTTTTTTTTGTTGGATTTTTAATGTTTTCCTGAACTGCTGTTGAAAGTGATATTAAACATCTGATTTACTAATAAACTATTTGACCCTATTTTCCAACCTAATTCATGACTCGATGTTTTTATACAGGATGGATGAAGATTTATAATCCAACCCATCAATCCTCGAAGAAATGAATCTCAGGAAGGAATTCACTTCGCAGATGGTGAAAAAATGGATAGAAGCATACATGGATTACACATCCCTCAAAAAATTCTCTAAAATACATCCTTGGTTCGAGGTGGATAATGGTTTCTAATGATCTAGTAGAGGTTGAGTAACTAGTATTTACTAAAATTGGATGATAAAATAATGAAACTCTGACTCATTTCTCATGTTCATTCAAATTTAATGGTTAATACTTATTGTGGAATAACTGGAGAATGCTTATTTCACTTTTTTATGTCCCCGTATCTAATGTTTGGCGAATTCATAATTCACTTTTTCATGTATCCCATCTCTAATTTTTGGTAAATCTATATTGGAGGTTCACAGTTTGATGGAATCAATTAAGTCTAAATGAGAAGGGAAGGAGAAAGGGAGATAGAGCGATGAAGTAATGCTGGAAAAACACATTTAACTAAAAGCTCAATTCTCTGGATGTATTAAAACATGTAATGGTTAATATCACTTTAGATAATTTATTATTTATTTTATATTATACTATTATTCATATGTATATTTGATCACCCTTAATTAAGTATGTCTCAAATCAAAATTTTATATTTATATTTCACACACATACACTAATCTAAATATTAATAATATATATATATATATATATATATATATATATTTCTTTATTTTTCACTTCCTGGAAATCCATTATCTATACTATATGAATTCAAGTGAACTTTTATCCTATACATACAACATACTTGTCCATTATCACTTTCTCTTTCGATATTGAGTTTTTCTAAACATTTTAATAACTCTATATAATACATACTTGTCCATTATCACTTAATCTTTCTATATTGAATTTTATCTAAAGATTTTAAGAACTCCAAATATTTACTATGTGTATGTGAATTTTTAATTAAAATGATTATGCTATGAAAATGCACGGGTTTAATACTAGTTTATTATACACAATGTTAGAATTTGTATGATGAAAGTTACGAATTAATGTTAGGCTTTCCTCATCTCAATTTTATTTTTTTTAGAATTAATCCTTAATCACGATTCATTTATTTTTTTTGGTGTATTTAGAATACCCATTAATGAATTCTATGTTTATTGCACTTAAATTTAAGGGTTTTTACATATTCATTTGATGATATATCTGTCATATATTTTATGGATCAGAAGTTACCAAATCTCTAAAGTAAATTTGTCTCAATTTTCCATCTTTGAGATACATGCCTTGTTATGATCCTATATTCTTCTCTGTGTTGTATATAATGACTTTTGACATGTTATATCTGGAATATTATTTTTTCATGATATTCTCTGATTCTTATAATGTTACTATTTTATGGATATTGTGATCCAAAGTTACCAAAGTGGTTATCGTTTATTACTAAAATCTATTTGTTTATTCGGATTGTTTAAGAATATGATTTTATTGATGAAATATTATAATTTTTCTCTTATGAACACTAATAAATTTTATTCTCCTATAGTAATTTATAATATTCTCATGTAATGATAGAATTTCTCCAATTATTGGTTCTTAAGATAATTAAGAATTTGTTTTTAAGAAATTCATACTTTATCTCTCTCTTCAGTAAAAAAATATATGTTATTTCAAATCCATGTTTTCTAAATAAATGTTTCAAAAAATGTTATAAAATTATTATGTGATTTATAAAAGAAAATTTCACCCATGTTTTCCCTTTTTAACAAAATGGATTTTAAAAAGAAACATCTTGTTGTTTTTGGACCAAGGAACTTTTATAATGTTTTTATGACAAAAACGATATGTTCGACATGTATGAATTTATTTCCAGTCATGACTATAATTTCAATGAAGATTATATTATTAGTTTTCTAGCTTATTTTCAATGAAAATGGTTTTAAATTTTTTTTCTATTTAATAAGTGTTTTATATTATTTTCAAATCTTCATCTATATGTTCTCAAATGATTTATATTCAAATAATAGGATTTCAATGATTTATAAGCTTCTTTTATATGTTTTCAAAGTTATTTTTTATGAAAATGAATATTATAAAGTATTATATTGTGAAAAAGTCTTTTTAAAATATGAAATGATATTTTCCCAAAGAAATGTTTTAAAGTATTCTTAATGCTTAATTTTTATGTATTCAATATTATTTTCAAACTAAAGGATTGTGAAAATATTTTATGATTTTTAAAGTATGGTTATTTCAATTAAGAAATAATACAATTAATTTTTTAAAACCCTCCTCCATCTAAGGTGAAATATTTTAATATGGTTTATGATTTATTGTGGGTGTTATCCAAGGACATCATTCTTATTATTTATTTCATTGGTTTATGTTTATGATGACACAGTTCTTTTGGAACATGTTTCTCATCCATGGGTTATAACATAATAAAACACTTTTGATTCTCACTTCCTTTTTGAGGTTATAATTTGATTAAATGATTTGGAAACCTATCATGTTTCCCTAGGTAATGGTAAGATGAAGTGTTTTTAATTCCAATTTTATATTATTGGTTATGATATTATTAATGATTATGATCTTTTGGAAAACATATGTATAAATTCATTATAAGATTGGTGGTACCTCTATCTCCCACTAATTAATTGGGTAACAATGGATGACTCACGAATATATATGTAATTATAGAACTTGATTACATGTTCATAATGATATGGGAGGACTTTATAACATGTTAAAAATGTTATGAGGGAACCATATTATGTGTTCAAAATGTTGTTGATGAATATGATTAAATGTTCATAATGTTGTGCATGGAATTGGTTTCCTATCCATAAGTTTATTCATGAACATGATAATATTTTCACAATGTTATGCGTGGACCTGGTTACATTTCATTACAGTTATGCATGAACTTTATTAAAATTTCACAATGTTATGTGTGTACCTGGATTCATTTCTATATGTTTATGCATGAACCATATGACATGTTCAAAATATTATTATTGAACTTGATTAATTTCTCACAATGTTTTTTATGAATCTGATTATATGTTCAAAATTTTATGAATGGACTGTGTTGAATTTCCATATTTTTATTCATGAACCCTATTATATGTTCAGAATGTTATGTGTGAACCTAATTAGATGCTTATAAAGTTATTCATGAACCTAATTACATGTTCAAAATGTTATTTGTGGACCGGGATTTATATCAATATGTTTATGTGAGGGGCTTATTTCATGTCCCAAACCTAATTAGTGACCCAATTTCTATTTAAAAAAGTTAAAAATGTTATAAGTTCATGTGTAAGCCACATGTCTATATCTTATGGCCATGTTATGCTCTCATGACTAATTTTCTTTGATTTCATAACGATTAATGTCTTATGAACATCCAATATTTCTTCCATGATTCATGTTTATGATCTTTGATATGAATGGTATAGTTTTATAATGATATAATCATCTTCTCATACCCTTTTTCTCATGTTATGCTTACATATATCCCTTGTTTTCCTTTTATGAATCATATGATATCACCCTTTCTTATGTTCCATTTCCTCATTTTATATAGCATGGTATTAAGATGAAGTACTAAAGGGGAAGGTAATTGTGAGAAACAATTAAAATATTTCACCATGTTAGAATATTTTGGTCCATGTTTCCAAAGACAATAAACTGTTACATTCTTTAGGAATGCACATTTTTAATTTTCGGAGTATTAATCTAAATTGTTATAATATACATGTATTCTATTCCTGGGATTCTATATTTGGTATCAAAGGAAATGTTTTGCCAACTATTGGAAATAAGGATGAGAAAACATTACTCAGATACCTAAGGATATTTCAAAGTATAATTCTTGGGATCTCTCTAAGAATATGGAAATGTTTCTATAAATTTAAAATAAAGTATCATGATTTAGTATTCCTATAAGTAAATTTTCCTAATTATGTGTTTTTATACTATGATAATAGTGGATCACACTATTCCATCTAGACTTATTCAATATCATGAACTAGACGCATCTTGATTAACATTATGTTTCTGAATAGGAAAGTATTGGAATTATGAAAATAAATTTCCTAAGTGGAAATATCATAATGAGAATCAGTAAGGTGGTATGAGTATTGTACACACTACTGAGGATAAAGGGATCACAAATTAAATGTGAGAGTTATAAGATTTTATAACAGTATTTAATACATTAGATGGAATAATCAAGATTAAAATGAGGATGAGGAACCTTATTAAATGATTCATATGTCATATTCTAGGAATGGGGTATTATGGAAGAAAGAGATGAAGCATAATTAATTTTTTAAGAATAAAGTTAGTAAATTGATTTTTATATGTATACTAATTCAATAATTATTTTATATGAATCATGAAGTATATGTTTTCTCATGATGGATTTTCCAAAAATATACTGAATGATTCTAATGACATAGAAACGTGATTTAATGGAAAGGTGATATTTGGACTATGGAAAGGTGACCCTTAATGTATTTTGGATATTTAAGGAGTTGATTTTATCACAGATAAAGAGACGAGTTGGGATAATGTGGGCAAAAATACTGATTAATATAGAAAATATTATTTATTTTTTTTAAAAAAGTGGTATATGTTATTGAGAATGGAGTTTATAGTATTTTTTTCTATAGAACTAATCAAATAAAATATGGAATAAGGAAACATTCATATTTTCAATAAGGATTTTGGTTAATTCAGGTCATTAAAATTTTTCAAGATAATACATTATTAAGGTTTTCACATGTTGGGTATGTGTTAAATAAGAGCTACATTATGTTATTAAAGGGATCAATACTGATTTTTTGGATGAAATTTAGTGACCTTATTTTTATTGTTTTGGAATTTCTTCTTTTGGAAGGGTTATAAGGTTAACTATTTATGAAATACTTTATGTTAAATTTGAATGATGTTTTAGAGGTTAATGCATTATCTCACCATATGAGGGTGTATTCGTATTACATAACTTATTCTAACCTTTTTGTTATGATAAAAACGTATATAATGACCTATCATCATATTTATGGTTCTCGTGATCCACTAATTTAGAAGGATTGAAAAATACACTTCCATTTAATAGAGTAGACGTGAAGTGGAAATTTATCTGAAGCATAACCAAAGGGTGAGATTATGAATATGGAAAAGTGTAAAATAAAAAAAGTGTATTTTCATAGGTTATTTTATAGTAATATCGAAAAAGGACATCAAAAAAGATTTATCCAAATACCTTCGATTATATTGAACAGATGGTCCTACTAGTCATCATATATGTATGGTTTTGTAGCCCTTAACATTCCATTGGTCATTCACTTATTGTCTATGAATGACCCTTATCACTATTTATAGTAAATTATGTTTTCCTTCCATGTCCGATATTCCCTCCCAACCTATGTTCTCTTATGTGGAAACATTTTTATGTGGAAACATTTTTATGTGTTACATTGGGTAAAAAATTATGGTTTTAACTTTCCTTTATAAAGGATGTTTTTGTTTTAGATCTTATGATATGGGATTATATGGAAGAAACATTCAAGTATTAATCCATTGAAAACTGAAATGATTTTTGAGGAGGAAATTAATATTAAGGGGTGTAGAATGTAACACCCTATGATTTTTTGAAATATATATTTTTTAATTATTTCAACCTCTTTAATAATTCTCATTTCACACAATAATAAATACAACTTGAGTTATATAAAATCACCATGTTATTCATCATTTTTATACAAACCCAATTTGATCTTGAGCTAAAACGAACACCAAGAATATATTAAGACACAGAAAACACTATGTTTGGCATGTGTTACACAAAATTATGAGTCCGTTCGATAGCTTATGTTACATGAAAAGTCGATTTTTAGCATAATACTATATACAATTAATATTGCTATTTAAATGTTATTATAGTTACCACCTAGCCATTGGAATGGATGTTACGAATAAGATTAGATAAATTTTCGAAATTTCATTGAAACATATATATATATATATATATATATATATAATGAATTATATGGTTATCAATTAGATATAAATGAAAAAATGATATCAAAATAAGTGTTTTCCTTTTATAAGAAATAAAATTTTCATTGTTCAAACATGATTTATCTAAATAAATAAAAACAAAATTGATGGATTTTAGTAATAAAATTTATATATTATATAGTCAACAATTTTTTTGACACTCATAAAATAGAGTTGATATGTATTAGATATTAATAAATCCAATTTTATGATTTTTTTTTTTGAATTTTTGTAAAAGGTAATTTTACCATGTTTTAACAGAGAACATTTTTAGAATCATAATTTTAGCAATTTTATGTTTTATACATGAAAAAATACACTTTTTTGAAATAATAAGGCCAAAATTATCATATATAAATTTTTATATATTTTTTTGAAATATTTAATTTTTTTATGAATAATAAAAAAATTGAATTTTAATCGAAAAATTCTTTCTCATCAACATTAATTATTTACTAATATAATATTATACTTTTTTAAGTGAAATTGGTTTATATTTATATAAATTAATCCAATACAGTTCATTATAACCAATTTCACATATAAATTGGATATAAAAACTTTTATATATTTTGATCTTTTTTACTATGAAAACATGTCATCTCATCGATAAATGGGATTAATTTTAAATTAATTTCATCAAATTAATTGACATGAGTTTTGAAAAATGGATTCCATAATTTATATCCTCAAAATTTATATTTTTTAATAAGTTCAACCATTTTTTTCCAAAAAAATATAGAATGTAATGAAAATTAATTACAATGATTAAAGTAAAAACAAGATTGATTAGTTAGTAAAATAAAACTACATGGTGTAAAAATTACCATAATCACATATACAAAGTAATTTTTATACATATTTATACATTAAAACCTCTAAGGATCTAAAATGGTTTATTTTAAATTCTTTAGAAACATGTAAAATGTGGATAGAACTCATATCATTTCAAGAATACCCAATATGTCATTTACCCCACTTATAAAATGCCTCTTCTCCACCCCTATCATAACACCTCTCAAGCCCTTTGTCTTAAAAATATTCATAAAAAATATCCTCCCAAATTCCACCCCTTAATTCTAGATTCCCAACTTTTGTTATAAAGGCAATCAATACATCCCTTGGGAGAAAAAGAAAATGTGTTACCCGAAAAATAGGTAACATTCTTCAACATGTATTTATATTTTATTTTTTCCTCCTCACATTCAGTTATTTTTATTCCATGATTAAATAGTTACATCATTATCCTGAATATTATTATATTTGTAGTGTATTAGTTTGACCAAACCCTACACACACTTCCATCAAATGCATAATGAACTTACTGTCTATGTGTATGCTAGACTACCACCTCGGGAAACAATGTCCTTTATTTCTCATTCACCACCACACATGGTTGGAAATTATGATGAAAATAAATTTTTTATATGATATATATAGTATGTTAATTATCTATTTATTCTTATTTAATTATTATATAATACATAATTTAATTATTTTTATATTTTGGGAATACGATAACTTCGTCTGTGGACTTGTAGACTACCGCCAGCTCAAATAGATGTTATTAATTCACAATGTACATGGAATGTATTAAATATTGGTCTTGTAAACATATTTGGTATATACTACATAATAATTCTTCTATAATTATAATATATATACATATATATCAATTAATTTTTTTCTTTTAATACATCAATAAGAAAATAAACAACATTTATGCATATGTACAACCAACCATCTCAAGGAACCATGTATTCCAATTCATATTCATACCTTTTTTATGATATTATAAATCCTTATATAATGAAAATATAATATATTTATATAATTTTATACCTTCTAGATAGAATTAAATCATGATCTATGTAAGGTCATCAAGAATAACAAGTCAAATCATATAAGTAAAACAAAGCGGCTATTACCCAATACATAACATTAGCATGGAATTGTTTTTAAACATGTATCGTAAAGACATAATAAAATCATATATATTATGATATATATGAATATTATTCTGTGTTAGATGTATAAAAACTCTTATTTACTATATAGTAGGTATGAACATGTTTGAAAAATTCAATACATATGGTAAGGGTATTCTCATCTCACATTTTTTTATATGAGACTTATGATTTATTAACAAATTATTTATTTTGTGTGGTCTATATATACTACCCAAGAAAGTATGATATTATTATTATACATATATTTATCGATATGTACATATCCCTTTTATGATATTTCATTCATGGGGTTTATGGTTCAATATTTACCAAATCGGTAAAGTAACTTTTTCTCAATTTTCCTTCATTGAGATACATGGCATGTTATGAACCTATATTCTTCTATGATGTTTATATATTATAGGTTGAAATGTTATATCCGGAATCTAATTTTTTTATGACTTTTTATTATTTATGTTTTGTTATTATTTCATTGTAATTATGATTCAATGTTTCTAATGTGGTAATAGTTTATTTTAACAATCTCATTATTTATCAGGATTATTTATGATTATTATTCCACTTTTATAAACATTTTATGGTGCATAAGGACTGTTCGAATAGAGTGGAATTATCCATCATCAATACCATCATTTCACTGAAGACTTATTTTAAGTATTCGAGGTTATTTTCATATTAAATGGTTTTAAAAAATGATTCATTTTTATGAATTGTTTTAAATTATTTTAAAATATTAAATTATATATTCTCAATGGATTATTTTTATGTAAAAGGATATCATTGATGCCAAATATTCTTTTATACGTTTTCAATTTGTTTTCAAATAAAATTGTTTTCATAATTTATTACATTTAAAAAAGTGTTTTTTTCCAAGAGGAAATGATATTTTCATAATGAAAATTTTGAAAGTATTTTCAAATAATAAATTATATGATTTCAAAATGGTTTTAAATAAATCTATTTTGAAAATATTTTATAAATATTAATGATAGTTTATCCAACTTATGAAACTCTCAATGTGATATTTCAAAATTCTCATATATCTAAGATAAAATCATTTAATATAGTTTTTTCCTTATTGGGGAGATTATCCAAGGAAACCATTATTATTATTTAATTTAATGGTTTATATTTATGAAGAAAAGTTGATTTTGAAACCTGTTTATATCTTCAGTAGTTTATAGCCTAATAATATGATTATGGAACTCCATTACTTTCATGGTTTATTATATAATTAAGTGATTATGAAACCTATATGTTTTACATAGGTAATGATTGTATGATGTGTTTATACTAACCATTTAATTTCATCTATTATGATATTATGATTTTTTATGATATTTTAGAACACATATGTATGATTTCATTATGTAATAGGTAGGACCTATATTAACCTCCATTGCATTGGGTTAAAATTAATGACTCATGAGTATATATGTCATGCATCAACCAGATTAAATATTCACAATGTTATTCAAGGACCTTATTACATTTTTACAATATTATGAGTGAACCTGATTACATATTTAGAATGTTATTTGTGATCCAGATTACATGTTCAAAATTTTATTCATGGACCTATTTGTAGGTCGTATGATTACGTGTGAACCTAATTACTTGTTCATAATGTTGTACATGTACCTAATTTTATGTTCATAAGTTTATGGGATAACCTAATTACATGTTCACATTGTTATCTGGAGTCCTAGTAGCATGTCCTTAAGTTTATGCGTGAACCAAATTACATGTACACAACATTTTTGTGTGGGCATGGTTTCATGCACAAAAGATTATGTGTCATCCTGATTACATGTTCCAAATGTTATGAGATAACATAATTATATGTTCGTAGTTTTATATGTGAACCTAAAAAGATGCCCATAATGTAATGGTGGACCTGGTTGCTTGTCCATAGTTTTATGTGTGAACCTGACTACATGTTCACAATGTTATGCATGAACCCGATTACGTGGTCACAATTTTATGAATATACATGATTACATGTTTTCAATATTAATCATTAATGTGATTGCACGTTCAAAAGCTTATGCGTGGAACTAGGTTCATGTCCATAACTATTTGTGAAAACATAATTTGATTCCATAAACCCAATGAGTGATCCTTTTTCTGTTTACACATGCTGAAAATGTTATAAGTTTATGTGTAAGACACAAGACTATATCTTAGGCCAATATTATTCTCTCATTACTCATGTTATTTGATTTCCTTATGATTCATGTCTTATGAACTACACATACTTATTCCATGATTCATTTTTATTTTATTTGATAAGTATGGTATGGTATTCTAATGATACAATCTTGTTCTCATACTATTATAATCATGTTATGATTACATATATCCCTTGTTTTCCTTTATTGAGCATTTGAGTTCACTTTTACTTATCATTACTTCGCTATGTATATGAAGAATGGTTTTAAGTATAAGTACTAAAGGGGAAGATATTTGTTAGAATCATTGATGATCATTTACAAAGATAGAATATTGTTTTCCATGATTCCAATGACACTAAACAATTATGGCCCTTGGGCATGTACTTTAGTAATGTGATGAATAATCATCTAAATTTATATAATACCCATGTATGTTAATTCTGGGTCACAATAAGGAATATGTCATGGTATTAAAATTTCATTATGGACTATGACTGTTACGTTGATCTGACTGTCATGGTGGGAAATGATCAGGAGTGACAATAACTCATGGTTGGTCCTGGTATAGAGGATCCATGTGTCACTGCATGTCCTGTTATAGTTGGAATTAAGCCATACATATTTATTGATATTTTACTACATATTTATTTCCTATATGTATCTAGGGGGACATTTATCATTTTGTATGATGGATACAGAACCATTATTAGGGGTCTTGGTTTCATTAAATATCCCATGATAGCAGGAATCATACCATATGTAGTTCATGAAAGGTAAACACTCCACATATGTTCAAACCATAAACATAGTGTGGGGGATATTTTTTAAAATTATATAGTGGCTAGACCTAGGATTTCAGTTCTGGGGATCAGTATGTAACTTGTGACATTAGGAGTAAATAAACACATATTTGTTGAAAAATACATATCCATGGAGGTCTAACCCATATGTAGAGGAGAAATATCCCAATTAATTATTGTGGATGGACCTAGGATTGGAGATCGGAGCATCACTATGTATCTTGTAATGTTAGGAATGAAGCCACACAATGTTATTGAATAAGAAACTTCCGGTATAGTTCAAACCCATACACAATGGGGGGGGGATTCTTCCCATTTATTATTGTGTCTTGTTCACGGATTGGAGATTTGGTCGTCACCACATATCAAGTTATTGAAAGAATTTAGCCAAAAAAATTGAATGAAAAACTCTCCACCATGGTCTAATTTATATAGAGAGGGATATTTTACCCTATTTATTATTATGTTTGGACCATGTATTGGTGATTTGGGCATCACTACATCATTTTTTATTTCATGAATCAATCCAAATTATGTTCTTGAATGGGAAACTATCCATGTTGGTCTAACATGTAAGCATTGTGGAGAATTTGACATATTTATTATTGTGGATGGACCCATGATTAGATATTTATGCGTCACTATTTATCCTATTATAAATTGAATCAATATACATGTAGTTAATGAGGAAAATATTCTCGATGTCGATTTTTATCATATAATAGTATTGGAGAAATTTATTTTAATTTCTCAAAGAACAAGCTCATGTGTAGTGATCTATCTATAGTGTGACTTTTGTCATGTAGTTTAACTTCATGTGTTAAAGAGGTATTCAATGTATTTTAACATCATGTGGTATGAAGGAAAGATTCATTTCATTTTATATTTTTACCCCCAAGAAATGATACGCTGAGGGAAGTTATGAAAAGTAATTTTTTGGAAAACAATGCATTAGTGGGGGGGCGTGAAGCATTCCCCATCCATTATGTCCAATGGGGATTCTCCATTGGAATACACATTATATATTATATAAGGACCCTCCCACTTGGGTTCTATTTTTTGAATTTTATTTTTTGGTATCGTTGGGGGTTTTGTTTTAAAATATCAGTTCTCATTGGTGGAATTGGTAAAGGTAAACCATTTTATCGAAGGATTTTGAGATCCAATTATAATGAACATCAAGGTTGTGCGGCGTTTGAAACCAATTTGAAGCAATTCATTCCGTCTAATCCTAATAATTTTTTAATTTCCCATAGTGTAAAAGTTTCCCACAGATAGATATACAGAACAAGGGAAGCTAGAATTTAATGGGAAACACATCTTTGGTTCCAAAAAACTATTAATATGGATTCTATTATGTGGTACTGTGCATGGTGGTACAATAAGCCCATAAATCATGATGGAGATTGTCTGGCTAGGAATTCTTATCCTTTTCCACCATCTTATAGATTATATTTTATAGAGATTTATTAATGGCATCTATTTTCAGTTTTTTGATTTTATAATTGTTAGATGAATTTTTGGATTCTATATTATACTCATAGTAAAATTACTAAAATTTGGTTGAATATAATTTCGTGATTTTATCCATCAATATCGTGTGAGGGAAATCAAATTATTGATGATTTTTTATTCTAATAATTTATTGATATTCTTCATTTAGACTTACTTGAGTGGTATATCCTTATCCCATTTGGAAAATTAATTAGTTTTAGTAGCTACATACATAAACTACTTAGCTATGGATGGGGGATATAGCCTTATAATTTCCATTCCTCATATGGTAAATTCCTAACAACATTAAGCTATATATAGAAACTATAGGTTTTTATGGATTTAGTTTACAATAATCTAGAAAGAATGATATTTCTTGGAAAATTATACATAGTTCAGTATCATTGTTTTCCAGGAGTAATTAAGCCTCATAAATTAGTGGGAGAGTGTAGTCCTAGACTAATGAGTACCACTAGATCTTGCGTGGACTTCCTCCATGGAAGAATGTAATCTCAATTTATTCTATCAATCTGAGGATGATTTCATTGAGACTTCTTTTGTAGAGGTTTTGTTTCATTTCGATCAACCTAATGGGTAAAGTTCACTTCTTTGTGTCGAGTATGATTCCTATGTCCCCAATCTAATGAGAGGGTCCCAATTTAGATGGAATTAATGATGGGATTCATCCACTCAAGGGTGGATATTGGTTCATCATGATCAAGGAGAGTGTTGACCTAGTTTATTTTCTCAATTTAATAGATGACAACTGATGAGACCATCCTTTGGCGCGTAATGTAGAAACCTACATCGTCCTAATTAGGGCTAGCCAAGAATATGGATGAATTAACCAGTGCATCAACCCAAGAATTTTGTGATCGATTTATATGATACAATGTTAGTTCAAAATATAATTCTTCCATTAATCCTCTTATGTAACTAATGATAGGGTCCAATTCTTCCTTCATGATGGCATAATTGATGTTAATTTTTTTGATGTCTATATATGACCCCAATATAATTTTTTGGAAGGCTATATGTAGAGATAGGTATTGTTCTAATACAACAACGAGGACTTGGTATTCTAACTCATTAAAAGTGCTACCTTCGAACAATGATGTGAAATTGGTAATAATTTATTTGTAAAGAGAAATATATACAATCCCTTGACCAACTTGATTAGGAATTAGGTTTTCAATATAATTTCTATTATTAATTCTCTTTGAACTTTAAAAATACACATCCCATGTTTAAGAAGTGTCTTGGGTATAAAAAACATCTTCTTCATGATGTTTGGTGTCCACTTGAATTCCTTCTAATGAAATATGGGTCGTAAATAAATCATAATGAGAAAACTCATTAACTTCATTTTGTGACATGAATTGGATGTCGTATTGGTTTAGAATAACTTCACATCATGCTAGACCCCCAATTAGCATAGAAAGGATGATGATGTATATTAATGGGTAAAAACGAGTGACCAAATAGACTTCATGTTTATTCATTTAATGTACCATATTCTACTTTTAAAAGATATTTTCTTGGTTTTTTTTTCTTGACATCATAATATAGGGTCTCAGTACCTAGAAATATTTAACTGAGGTAGTAAAAAAAATTCATTCCTAGAACCATTTTCTTATGCGAGTAGAGCCCCAAGCAATCATTCCATGGTGGCCACATATAATATATGTGTATTTCCCTCTTTCAGTGGTTTCAATACTGGTGGGAAATTTAAATACTGCATTATATTATCAATGGAATCATGGAAGCCCTCAACCCATCGGTATGAGACTCTATTCTTCATTAACTTTGTAAATGGCTGATATTTCCAATAAATTTTATTTATAATATGTAGTATGTAATCAAGGTATCCTTGGAACCCCTAGTTTATTATGATTATAATGGGGTTATATTTTTAGGATTGCACTAGTATTTCCAATATTGACCTCAATTCCACCATAGAATACTACATTATCATGTAATTACCTGATGATACACTAAAATCACACTTCAGAAGATTTATCTTCAAACTATTTTGTTGCAACTTGGTGATGTAACATGAAGTTATTTGAGGTGATCACATCATTGTTGATAATTTTTTACCAAGTCATCGACTTAACATTATACTATTTTTTTAAAGGGATAAAAGATATGATACTTGGACCATTGTTAAGTAATTTCAATGTTCTTTAATATAAATCGAATGAACTCATAGAAAACTATCCATTTATGAGCTCTGAAGGCAGTTTCGCCCATTTCTATAGGGCCCGTATTTATATAATTATACCATGAATACCCATCTATGAAGGAAATAGCTCGGAATATAGATATCATAATGGTCACAAAAATTTCTATCAGTAATGGGAAATCATCCCTTGGGTAGTGTCTATTAAGGTACTTGAAATCAATGCAGACCCATATCTTTCCATTTTGTTTAATGGCCGGGACGATTTCAGTGATCCATTTCGGTAATACGTATCTCAATAAAAGTTGTATTTGAAAATTTTGACATGCTGTAATTTTAAATTATTTGTTTGACAGAGGTGAATCCTCTTGAATTCCATCATTAAACCTTGATGGTCATCGGTTAGAACTATATGAAGTGTATTTATATCAGGGTGCATCTTCTAAATTTCATTATAATTCAAAGTGAACAAATGTTGATATTCCTTTAGAAATTCATTATACATATCCTGCCTCTTAAGAGGCAATGGGGTACTAACTAATGTTGTATGCAAGTATTTTTATATTCCCAGATTCACCTTCTACAGGTCGTCAATGGTGGTGGAGTCACCTTCCTCAAATATCGGAGGGGTGTCCCTGAGGTCATAATATTCTACACCCTCATATGAGTTCATATAATCAATTGATGTCATCATAGAAAAACATAGGTAATCTCTATAACTGACCGAGTAAGAGAGGCCATGGGTAAAGACATTGACACCCCAAATTTTCATAATCATGTAGAGAGATACCAAATATGATGTTTTTCATTTATCCAATCACAAGGTGTAGGGTATTTGTGATATCCAAAGTTGTAGATAATTTATTGGGGGTATCATCATGTTTTCAGATGATGTGAGGGAATTGTCATATCTTGATAGACCATCAGACTGATCACTTTTTGGATAATTTACATCAACCTATGTGACTTCCATGACATGTAGATGAGCTAATGATGTTTTCAATTCATGATATCTTATTAGGAATAATTTTTATTCCTCAACTAGGTATATTGGAAGCACATGATCACTATCTAGCTTGGTCTATTGATTCACAGGGGGTCCCCAAGCCATTGGGGATGTACCTTGCATATCACATTCACCATTTGTTTTTTCCTCACTTATTAGATAAAACCACATCAATATATATGTATTTACATGACTTGAAGGAGGTACATACACTATGTAGTATGAATGCCTTCACATCGATGGGGGAATTTTGAACATTGATGAAATGTTGAAGGTACCATTACAAGGTCTTCAAACAAGGAAAATAAATGCTATAAATTTTGGATAACCATGAACTCATCCTTAGATGTGAGTTCCCTAAACTGGGACTTTACATTAATCCTCATGGTATTTACATTCCCTCTCCTATCACATACTTGAGTGGTAATATTTTTTGGAGATAAATCCCCCTGATACATCCCAAATTTCTAAGGGCCTGGATTGGAATAAGGTTGATCCCCAAACCATTCCCAACCAGATCCCATCAAATGAAAACATTATTGATATTTCATTAAACATATGTGGGTATGATATTTCCCAAGACAACTTCATCCTTATCATGTTTTATGAATGAGATGGTGACATGAAATTCCATTATAATAGCATCCTCTCAGTAATCCATTTATGCATCGACTTATATCTCAAACTTCTTTAGGCTATGGAGGGCCTCAAAGAGTGACTCTATAAGTTATTTTGAATTATTGAGAGCATCCGTGATTGAGATATTTATTGGAACAACTTCCAAAAATTTCAAAATGTTGTATATTTGTACCAGAGGCACCCACATCCCTTCGCGTGGTTTCTACCTATTCTTTAGATTTTAGTTGTGGTTTCTAAGGTGTCAATAATTGATTATTGTGAATAAATCTAACAAAAATATAATGTATCTGGTGTAGGTCATTCCATCCTTCCCATTTGTCTGGATTAATCAGAAAATTGTACCCCCACGAGTTAGTCTTCGTCGATGACTAGGATTTAATGGATACTAGAGAGATATAATACATCTTTTTTATTATTTTGGTCTTGTAAGAGTGTTATCCCATGGGTCTTATATTCATATTTTTCTTCATGGGGATGTGAGAAAAATATTAGTTATGAGGAAACATGGTTCATCCCCTATATTAGTGGTATCTTCATCCGTATCCTCTAGCTCCCTGGTTAGGTATGGAGAATATGTACATAGATGACTATTCATCATTAGAGAAGTTTTATATATAGAGAAATATGTTAATAGAAAAAATTATCTAAACATATGATAAGGGTTCCATTTGGTGGGATGGTTCATGTTCTCTGGATGTTGATGGAAAGAAGTATGCAAGAGTCAGATCTTGTGCGGGAGATGACTAAGACTACTTCTCCCATGTATTTTCATTTTTTAAATGATTACATTATTCTTTAAGAGGTGTATTAATTGAAATCTACGAAAACATTGGGATTTTCATTGGTTTGAGAATTTAGTCTATCAGGGTGGGATAATCTCGGTCAATTGTATTTCGATTCATCCAGGTATCAAAATTTTGTACATGCCTAGCCAATACCTATTACCCATCAACAACTTCATCTAGTTTGGAAATAGTTATCAAAGTCACCTATTCTAGGTAAATATCTTCTGCCACCTATCTAGAGTAAACCATGATTTAGTTTACATCATTGAATAAAAAGTAGCTATGGATGGTGGGACCCAACCTCCTATGGTAATGGTAGTCGTCAGTGTTATAAGTGTGATTAACCTCTTCAAAATTCTTAGCCTCTGATATTTTTAATATGTTATTCTCCATGGATATATGGAAATAATCTTGGACCTTCTTATTTTGGAATTGATATGAATTATCCATTCATTCCCAAAATCAGACGTTACCATGATCTATTTTTTCTTCTAGAAGAGGGAGATTATTTTTTATACTACCACTCGGTAAGAGGTTTAGATGATTTGAAGACCACATAGGTTCTTCAAAGGTCACTACATTTGGTTTAAGGGTAAAAATAGTGGTTTCATCCTTAGAAATCCATTTTCCTTGTGTTGAGGGTATTGGATGATATTTAGATTGGGTCCAATGAACAGAATAATCATGGTATTGTAAAATTTCAACAAAGTCACAAAATTGACATTGATACATCATCAAATGAAATGGTGTTTTAATCTCATCCATAATATTTACAACATAGAGTTACAATAGTTTTTCTTTCAAGAGAAGGATGCTGAGTGAATAGGTTTAAACATGACATCTGGTGATGAAGTCTGTAACCCTATAATTTTTACATTGTTTTCTGTTTATAAGGTTGAAAATTGTTGTTTTATATAGCATAGTGGTACAATAATAAATTATATAATGATTAAGGTAATCCCATCCCTCAATTTATCATGATGGAAGGATTCTATACCAAATGATTATTGGAACTATAAAATTTTGTTCAAAACAACTCAACTTTTTCAATACTGGCTTATCTCAAAGGCATATTATTAGGATGAATAAATACACAATGTGCATGAGATATTTTTCTCAATCTCCAACACCATATAATGGTGAGAAGATAAGATTTATAAAATCGGTTGTGGGAATATTTTCATCCACACATTTAGAATATATATTTTTTCTGAATATGTGTTCGGCCCTTTAATGGCTTCTATTCGATCATCTAGGGATTCAATGCCATAAAAGAGTTCTTGAGGTACCACAGGCTGGATTTATTCCCATATACAAGGAATATTAGATTCTGTATAAGGATTCCCCTTTTTTATATCCCAATGATTCTTGATCTGTGCTACTACTAAGTAGTCACCCAAAACGGGTAGGGGGTGTCACTGAAAAAGAGTAAAGTGACGATCATCCGTAAAGTCCACATTGTTATAGACTTTGTTCCTTTATCCAAAGAAACGCATACAATCATATGCCACTTTGGTAGGTTGATTAACTTCTCTCTCTTAATGTATGGGATGAGGGGTGATCAATGTTTCTTAAGGATTACACCAAATAATAATGCTTCCCCCATGTAGTTTCACATTGATCTGTTTGATATTCTGTATCTCATATTGTGATAGTTTTTCCCTTACGGAAGAAACTCTAGATATTCTGGGGTGGTGAGTGGGATATAGCCACATATTTCCATTTATATTCGGAATTGTTCCCCAATATAGGTTGAAATTCGTTATTATGAGGTTCCATGTTATGGATACTTATATAATTTCTTGTATGTGCAGCCTTTGTTGGTTCTTCTGGATTGTCGAATTCTCATGAAATGGTTTGTTCATGGAATCCATCTACATTTACATCTCAGAATAAATCATCTATTATGTTGATGGTGATGATGTTCACTAAGGAATATTAGGAAATGGTAGTTATCCCATTGTTATACACATAGTATGGTGATTCTTCACTACTTACTCATCATTTGATGGTTTCATTGAGGTTATTTTTTAGCCCCTATCAATATTTGGAAGTTATGGGTTACCACCATTATTATTTTTTATTATCTTTGTCACAAATTCCTCTTCTGTTGGATATAAATAGTAGACTTAAGTGATTTTTTTTCCATTCTTTCTAAACATGAACCAAATAGAATGTTTGTGCCTCACGTTGGGGGGAATAGATGGGATGCCAACAATTTATATTTAACTATGATCCAAGAGAAGAATTATTTATTTATGGGTGATGAAAATGATAAATATAATCTATCCATGGTCAATGGGATTGATTTTGGGTAGCTATTTTCACTTAATTATTGTATTGGTGAGGATTTTATGATTCGAGTTGAGGATCTGAGGGCTCCAAAGAATGTGATTGAGATCATAATTCCCCCAACTCTGCAACATGGGGTTCATATAAAACATACACTAATTTGCCTAGGAACCACTCATTGTGTGATCAAACTAGTGGTGGAAATTGAGATAAAGATCCCCCTACCCGATTGGTGGGGTTGGTTTGCTGCTATTGACCATATTTCAAGGTTCCTATCAGGGTTTGATTCCCAAGAGGAGGAAGTGATAATAAAAATTCCCCCATTATTGTGGCTTAGGATCACTCCTCAACAACCACTGTATTGGATGCTATTGTAATCCATTTGATTTGGAATAATTGTTTTTGTATGAGCCCATTAATCTGGTTTTCTATGTTTGGAGACATTTTCTACAACAAATGTTAATGTAGTCCATAAACTCATCTTTTGAGTATGAAATGTGTTCCCATTTTTTCATGGGGCCCATCATAAGAGTTTTTTGGAAGATATATCCATTTATTCATTATGTTTTTTGATCTTTAATGTGGGGAGTCTTGTTGTATTGAAAAAATGGATCTTTCATTACCAAGTCCCCTAATTTTTCATATAGAATTGAAATTACATGATTCCATATTCATGGAGTTCACCTATATTGAGATGTATTGAAGTGAAATTCACTATAATATACCCATACTCATATATGGATATCTTAAATGGCATTGATGATCAGTTCCCAAAGAGTTTTGGTGCAATGTTAGAAAGGGTATTATAGATTCTCGTTATGATTTTCCAGTCTTGGGTCCTAATCCATGGAGATAGAATCCATGTCTATCTTAAAAAGCAGTATAAGTATGTTCTAAATGTGACCCATTTATCTTTGTGAGGGGAGTTTTCTAGCCTTTAACAATAGATGAGTTTCACACATGTTTAGATATAAATACGGCATGCCCCACTTATATAGACTTTCTTGGATATCATAGTCAAAAGTGATGATGGTTTAGAAAAAGGTTGGGAGGCTATTTCTAGATATATCCCTCCATATATTCAAGTTAGACTCCTCTTCATCAGAATTATATGATTTACCTTATCAGAAAACATAGGATTTGTCTCTATGTTTCCGGTTGAACTTGGTGATGTCCTGTTGATTTTTGATCGGGGAACTGTATACAATTTACCCTGGTGGTTTGAGAAAACATCGGCACAAAAATGTGTGTGTTTAAATCACCTATATCTACAAATGTGTTTGTTATAGTGTAAGATTTTTATTTTTGGGATATATATCACCGTGGGGGGGTTGACCACAAATGAAATCTGGAGAAAAGTCCCTAGGTTGTATATCTACATTACTGTGAGGAGGAAAATTGTATTAGTGATCACCTTATGCCTTGGTCTAAGAGTCGACTGACACATTAAATATAATAGATATGAATTGGACAACATCAAGGACACTATAGAATAGTAGATAAGGGATGTGTTCCTCTTTTTGTTTCATGGAAATAATATTTTAAATTAGATTCTATGGTGGAGAAGGGGAGATATCATCCCACAGTTGAGAATTTATTAGAGTATGCCAATGTGATTCTATAATATTTGTATAAATATAAACCAAAAAATGGATGGTTTCAAGAATATTTTGGTCTATACTTGATGAATCAGGGGTTTTAAACCATTATAAATATAAAATCCTCTTTGGAGTATACTATTGGGCTTCATTAATGTCAGAAGGGATACAATACTTCTCTTGTATAGACATTGAATGCTCCTAATGAATCCATTCATTAGGGGAAGTATGGATATGATCTCGGCCTATATCAGATGCTGGAATATTCCATGTAGCTTCATTGGATGGGATATGTGGCTACTATAAAGATATTTTCAAATAAAACTAAAATATCTTGGTTGGTGTGGGGATATGAGCCCAATATTATTACTTTTGAGTATTCCACTAGTCGTTTATAATGGAATATGCAACTGTCCTGATAAAATTTCCAATCTACATTGTAATGTTCTACGTGGAATGAGAATATTAGGCCATTCATATGACTTTGGAGTATTCCACTAGTGTTTTTATAGGAATGTTCCAATTTACTAAGGTGAGTGCGAAATTGTGTTGGAGAGCCCCAGTTGGAATGAGAATACGAGCTCGTTCTTATTCCTCATTGTTTACCAAAATTTGTTGATAAAGAACTTGGTCCAGATAAATAATCTGAAAATTCTATAGAGTATCCACATATTTATACTAATCATTGTGATATGCTAGTCTAGAAATAGGGATAGAAATAAGTTCTTATGCCGGTATCTATACCAGTTTCGGAATATGTTGGTAGAGATATTCTTGTGCAACTATAATTAAATGAAAATTGATAAAAGTGTGTGTAGTATTTTAGTCCTATACTTTTTTGTTCTCTATGATATATTGTATGATGTATATTATTGAATTGGGGATATAATCACACCCCTTTCCTCCTTGTTCCATTGGAATATTCCGATGAGATTCCTACGTAGAGGAAGAGATATGTGCCTCCCCTATTCATGCTACAAGAATAGGTGTGTAGGCTTGATATGAGTGAGAAAATATAAGAGAATGTCTTCATGATAACATAGAAATAAGGAAATATGGTTCATTATTGGAACTGGGGATATGATCCCACTATCATTTATCAACAGCTTATTGTGTCTATTGAGACCTCATTAGTACCTATGTTTGATTATCTAGGGTGGTAGGTTTTTTGGTAGTTTTGTTAGTAGGTGACTGATGGGAAATGAATGGATGATACTAGTGACGAAGGGTTACATGATTACTCCTATCTGGAAACTAAAATAATAAGTATCTATAGTTAACACATTAGTCATTGTTACAATTTTATTTAAGGTGTTATTTTTCATACTTCGAGGATAAGATTTTGATTTCATTTTTTGTGGTGAAAAGTTCCATAGAATTCATTAATAATTTACCTAACCAAGATGGAATATATTTATTCATAATTTTAAGAACTCTACAAGAAACCTCGAGTGATGGGATTGTACCATGTCGGTGGTATTCAGAAACACTCACACTCTCCACCGAATGTTGAAGTTTTCCGGTGGGTAGATTGTTTTGCAACCCATAGGGGTTACTGTAATAGATGATGTTTGACAACCTTTTTCTGGATGAACAGATGATCTTGGGTCAAGATGTTTGTTAGAGAAGTTTTTGTAGTCACATTACAACAAGTAACCAGGTCACCAATCTGTGAATCATTAGATGTAAGAAACATGATCAATTATCCATGAATATCTAATACAATGATCCTTTCTTGATATCAGTTTTTCCATTTTTAGCATGTGGGTTTTTCATACGGAGAATGGAATTATTTCATGGGATCCCTATGTAACGGTTTGGAATTACTTCTAGTGGACTATAATTGATACCTATCAGGGCACTCCATGGGTGGGTACACGTCCTGGGTGGGACACACCACCATCCCCTGTGACAGCCATTTCCTCGCAAAGCCCTTGGGTGGAAAGCCATGCTTTGTCCAACACTCACATGTGAGAGTTCCCAAGGATCAGATTCATTCCTACCTCGTCTGCCTCTGATACCAACTATAGAGACCCTAAGCTTGATTTACATTGACATTAAATTACTTTTGCGGAATACTTAGTACATAACAAAAACAGACACACAAGGACAGTAATCGTTTAGTGTCTTTGGAAAATCAGAATAAAATCATCTATTCATGGTTAAAGATCTTCAATGTCTCCCAATAAATATCTTCCCCTTTTTTCATTCCTAAAACCTTTCTTTATATCCTGGGGAAAAGAAAACATAAAAGGGGTGAGCTCAAATGCCCTGTAAGGGTAAACATAGAGAACATAAAACAATCCATAAACATTTGAATGCAAAAACATGAACATAAAATCAAAACATCAAAATCATGAGCAAAGACATGAATCATGGAAGTACGTAAGGAATATATCATAAGGGAACATCAATAATGATAAAATATCATGGGAATAAAACATGTAATTGTGGAAACCATTAAGCACATGATATGATTTCCATAGTAGCCAAGGCATTGCTGCCAAGACCATCTTAGTGGACAAAGTCCCTTTCTGAATCGAGTTCACTCCTCGTTCCAGTCCTGTATTACTAAACCAGATTAACTTACCCTTCCAGAAATGTCTATCTCATGAGATATAAATCTTTACCCAATTCATTAGATATAGATATAGGTCCCACCCATCTCATAATGAAATCATTCTAACTTGTGCCACAAAATAAACATACATTATTCATAATAACCCAACGAATAAAATGGGTTTCACAAACATCATCCCATCATCACATAATCTATATAAAATAATTGGATATTATTTCATAATAAGAAAAGTGAAACTATGTAAACCATAGAGACTTGATACTTGAAACATACACATATGAAATAATGTCATCTTAGATGAAAAATTGTTTTGATAGAACCCTTGAAATGATTTCTTGAGGAAAATATCCTTTCTTCTTCAAAATCATTTTCTTTTTGCAAAATGTCCTGCTTTTTTTAAAGAAAATGATTTTTTTTTAAAAATAGTCATGAAATCTTTTGGAGGAAGCTACATGAAAATAAGGCTTTATAAAACCGTAAAAAAATCTGTTCGTGCCGTATTAGTTAAAAAACATTCTTCTCGTACTTTTACTGGAAAAGTCAAAAAGTACCTCGTAAAATAAAGATTCCATACAAAACATGTAGTTATAGTCAAAAATGGGTAAAAAGGACATTAAACATACATGAAACCATTTTAGGAAAATTTTACATGGATGAGAACAATAACCCCAGTATATACTTACGAATAAACAATCTCATATAAGAACGATATTGGAACCATTATCCATTACCTTAGGTCTGATATGCTTCATACGTTTCTGAAACTCCTGTATAATGATTTAAATAATGTCATTGACTTATTACAGAATCATATTCATTGTTATGATATCATATATGGTTCACTTATGACTTTATATTACTCGTTCTCTTGTAAGTTCCATGTTAATGCAGCGTTTTGGGTTAAATCGTTTTATTTATCATACGTGTTTGGACTTGTTGTTCTTGATATTATTACTTATTTCTTGATTTAATTAATTCCAGAATGTAAAACATGATTTATATATAATATATATTCCTCATATACATATATATATTATAGATCGATAAAAGGAATGAAATACAACATTCATTGAGACGGTAGGTCTTACGTACGCATGAACGCTGTTTTCATTTCCTTATTGAATTGAATGAAACTAAATAGATAAAATACATATATATATATACATTAATCCAGTAGAATTATTATTTCATATATTTCATTATTATTCACTATATAAACTTTATGATCATTCATGTATGGTTAACCGGGAGAATGAATCTCATCGCGTCGTGGAGACGGTAGTCCGTACGTACGTACGAGTGATGATATCATTCCCATAATTATTGAATAGAATTGGAGTGGATGGTATAATATATCAGAATCATTATGATGTTATAATAACCATATATAGTTATTCTTTACACCAATATACCCATCCATGTAAGGTGTTGGTGGAAAAACAGATTTCACCACGGCGTGGAGACGGTATTTCGTACGTACGCACACGTGGTGATTTCGTTTTCCATAGGATGGATAGATGGTGAAATATGTATGTCTCATAAATATAATAACATATCATTATATGAGTTATACTGATATTATTACTTCATAATGAAACAAATAAATAAGAGTAAGTGCAAGAACAAATAAAGATGAAAGAATCGGTAACAGACATTACCTCTTCTTTGAAGCGCCTCTTTGAGACCTCCTCTTAGGGAACTAAAGTTGGTATTTGAAGAATAACAGAACCTCTAGGATGTTTCTATGGAAGTGTATAAGAGAATTTGGCAGGGTTTGGCCAATAATGAAGGCTCAAAGTGGTGTGAGGAAGAGAGGGATGATGTGCCCTTTATAAGGGAGGAGAGGGGCACCTTTGGAAAAACTAAAAATATTATTTTTTAGTCATTTTTGGTTTTTAGTAGCTCCAAATTGAGTTATATCGAAGCTAAGGTGGGGATGGGTCAAAATCCTCTCATAAAATAGAATTTAATCTAGTTTAGGTTTCTATTTTAACCTTATCATTTAGATTCAACCTTAAGTTATATAATTTTACTTTTACCGTGTCTTCTTGTTTTCTTACACTATAAGGTTAATAAACTTACTATATCAAGACAAAAGAACCCAGAGTTGTTTCTTATTAATATATATAACCTTATCTAAGTCATTTGGACTAACCTTAGATTTTTAGGAATAAAAAAATTAATAATATAATATTTCTTTTAAAAACTATTTTATGTCAATTTTGACACTATTTGGTAATTGATTTTTGTGAAATTTATAACAGAATGATTAGTTCAAAAAGAGTTAACTAAATCAATACTAACATGTCATATTAACCTATAAAATAAGTGTAATTCATAAAAAGTCTCAAATTACATTTATTTGGGTATTTATAACATCAATTATGTCAATATTTCATTAATAAGATAATTACTCCATCATCATTGTGTCATAAATAAATTAAATTATTTAATATCTAAAAATTGTAAATAAAAGACAATTATGTAGGAAATATTTTTATCTTTCTAATAAATATTTATAGTCGAATTTATCTTATGCATAACCCTATATTAAAAATTATTTACTTATTAAACATTGATTTTAACTATTTTAACCCTTCTTTAAATAAATTAATAATAAATGTCCTAATATAATCCAAGTGGGCCTAAATGGTCATATTTTATTCCTAAGGTAGGTTTTGGTCGAATTACACTTATCCAATAGAATTAGGACATGTGTTAGGGTAATAATAATATCAATTTTACCCTTATTTGCCCTATGTACTTTTAACCATGGTAAAAAAAAGTAAAAAGTTACTATTCACAAAAAAATTATTTTCATCTAATTGAACCACATTTTAGTACTTGATATTAACCGTGTCTCTCGGATTTTCTAAATTCCACTCACAGAAGTGGTAAAATTAAGTTTTATGTGAATTTTCAAATTCTCCTAGGAGGTGGGTAAAAGACGGTGAAAAGTTCAATAAAATTTTTATATATCTAAAATTATTATAAAATGACTCCAATGACATAAATTGAACTTATATAGGTATTATGTGTCAATTTCGACCTAAAATAAATTTAAATAAAATAAATAATTATTTAAATAAAAAGTCGGTTTTTGAATAGTAATTAAGTGTTTTCACTATTCATTAAAAATTGAATGTTTTCAGAAAAATACCAAAAATTAACCCTAGGATAATTTCGACATTCTGAATCCAAAAATGAAGTCCATTTTGAAAAATAAAATTTATAAAATTTAAAAAAGTTGGTATTACTATTCATATCGGCTAGTTTATATAACATATTGTTGTTTAGCGAAACTCGGTATTGCGTACAACACACGCTATCGTGGAAGGCCGCGCTTGCGTGTAATGCAATCCAAGTCAGGGATTTGTGTTGCACAAGCTCATATTAGTGTAGCATACAACACAGGACATTAATGAAATAAAAGATAATATTTGTCATAAAATCTCGGGGTGTTACATTCTACCCCCCTTAAAATGAATTTCGCCCACGAAATTCGTCGGGGTTATAAATGGTTTACTACTTGAAAGTTTCTTTAATAGTAACCCACATCATAAAAAAAATACTAAAACATGGAAAGAAAAATCTAACCATCAAGTTCTGATGGAGAGTGGTAGAGAATGTGGCTATGAAAAAGCCATCAATCACAAAGCCATAGATTTGTGATGATCTAAGGTACCATCTGATTCATCGGATATAAGGGCACTAGGACAAAATTATTGGTTTTCAAGATCATTTCCCTAAAGTTGAAGAAATTGGAATTAGAAGAAATACTTTCGTGATTTTGGAACAGTCTCACCGTTGGTAGTTCTTTGGACAATTTCCACATTATCACTTAAAGAAATGAAGTTGAATTTGTCATTTGTGAAGTGTTAGCAGATCATGTGATAGAATGATGGGTCATTCCATCTGTCTCAAACAAAAGGTTATAAAAGTTATCAAAAATACATAAGTCCATATATAGTGAGATTAATCATATATGGTTCCTAAAATGGACTTATAATTCATATATCATACTTCTTAATATAATAAAACTAGTTTCTACTAAATAGGGACTTCATGTAGGCCACTGGTAGGCAATAAAGGACAGTCGCACTTCGGTTGTGGGTTCGATTTCCATAGCCTTGCCCGACGCGATGGGCTGTCGCCCATCATATAGGTTGTCCTTTTTCTAAAACTACACTACTATAACATCCCATCAATAATATCGAAAAAACTTCTATCCTTAAAAAATACTAACTTATGTCCAACATAATCCATTCCAATCTTTAGGCTTATCCACAATACTGTTGTCCACTCTCATATTATAGTGAAAACAGTTACCAGAGATTTCATATAACAAGCTTGTTAATACCATCATTGATCCCTATATATCATATGATATGTCTTGTTGGTCACATTCCAAACATTCAAAGTCCTTAATAATGTATTCTCTTGAAAAATGAATACCCATTGAATCTTAGTGAAAACACGAGTGCTATCAAAAGTTAAATCTTTCCACATACCAAAACACCAAAATTCTATATACTCAAACCATTATATAACTATTTCCTTATATCAGTCATGAGCTCATGAATACTATCAAACATTTCATTTTCTCCTTATCCATTCATTTTGCGCATATCATCTCTTTTTCCAAAAATATCTCAATCACTTTTCATGGTTACCGGTACCATAACATTATTGAAAACCACAATAGACCAATACATAAATATTCCAATATTACACAATACTATATAAAACATTATTTTGGAATCCCATTATATAAACACTTAATCATTCCACCACATCGTTGTCATATTCAACATCGCCAATAGTGATCGCATGTGACTTCCCTTTTTTCCTTTGCCTTAAGTGGTTGCTCATGTCGATCTTCACTGACCCTTGGATTAGGGAATTTATTAGCATAATTCCCCATTTACTTGCACTTGAATCATTGAAGTGTTGGTGGTGCGTTCTATGCAGTCTTTTCTTTATTCACATAATTAGCAAACCTTTTTCCATTACTTCGACACTCAGCTACTTGATGACCTTCTTTTCCACACTTAAAACATTTTCTAGTCCCTTTAAGATAATCTCCACCATGCTTGTTTCCAAACTTTGAGCATAAGAAAACATTCATCTTCTTTTCACCATTATTCTGAGATTTCTCCTTGAACTCCTTCTTTCATTTCTTGTCAAAACCATGAGATGGATAAGTAACACCAACTTCCATTTCTACCTTGATAGAACAACGCACAATTTCTTCATAGCTACTGAAGTCTCTTATAGATAATTCCCTTCAAAGATTTGGTTTTAATCCACTGAAGAATCGATTAACTTTACTTTCAGGTTGGATGATAAAGCCAGATGCATACCTTGCAAGCCTTGTAAAATGTTATTCCTATATACCAACAGATTCATCATCCTTCTGCTTTAGTTCAAGAAACTCCTTCTCCATATTTTTTCGAAGAATATGAGGGAAGTACTTATTGAAAAATAAGTTCTTGAACTCATCCCATTCCACGGACTCAAATTCATCTCTTGGCCTCGTATTCTTGATAAGATTCCACCATTGATCAGCTTCACCTTCCAAAGGATATATTGCTAAGATGACTTTATCATGTTTAAAACATTGAAGAACTGAAAATATATTTTCAGTGGTACTGATCCATTGTTCATCAACAAGTGGATCAGAAGACCCACTGAAAGAAGGTGGACGTTGCCTCATAAAGGACTCAATAGAATATTGTTCCCTTCTCTGCTCATTTGGAAGTCCAGAATGATTCATAGCTTGTGTATGTACAGCAATAAGATTTTTCACTCCATCTCCCATAAAATTTTTTTGCTCAGGAGTAAAATCATTGAATTTTCCATTTCAGTGATCAACATGGTTCCTTCGGGTTCCAGCCATCTTCTAAAACCCAAAAAAATAGTGTGAGAGGAAAAAATCATGCTAGGGAAAACAACATAATAAAGGGGGAGTACCTTCAATATCTAACATCTTATGTTTAATTATAAGGTCGTTACCATAATTCTAGGACTATAACCTATACTTATACTTAACCTTAGGGACATCCCTAGACATACCTTAGAAATATCTCTAGGGATCTCACTAAAGTTCTCGCATCCTAGTTTCCAAAGGTTGACTAAACCTTTTGCTCTGATACCAACTGTAACGGTTTGGAATTAATTCCAGTGGACTATAATTGATACTTATCAGGTCACTCCATGGGCAGCTACACCCCTTGGGAGGGACACACCACCATATCCAGTGGCAGCCATTTCCTCACGAAGCCCTTGGGCGGAGATCCATGCTTCGTCCAATGCTCACAAGTGAGAGTTCCCAAGGATCGGATTCATTCCTACCTCCATTTCCACTGATACCTACTGTAGAGACCCGAAGCTTGACATACATTGACATTACATTACATTTTCTGAATACTTAGTACATAAGAAAAACAGACACACAAGGACAGTAATAGTTTAGTGTCTTTGGAAACTCGAAATAAAATCTTATAATCATGGTGAAAGGTCTTGAACATCTCCCAATAAAGATCTTCCCCTTTTTTTCTTTCCTAAAACCGTTCTTTATATCATGGGGAAAAGAAAACATAAAAGGGGTGAGCTCAAATATCTAGTAAGGGTAAACATAGAAAACATAAAACAATCCATAAACATTTGAATGAAAAAACTTGAACATAAAATCTAAACATCAAAATCTTGAGCAAAGACATGAATCTTGGAAGTACGTAAGACATATATCATAAGGGAACATAAATCATGATAAAATAGCATGAGAATGAAACATGTAATTTTGGAAACTATAAATCACATGATATGATTTCCATAGTATCCAAGGCATTGCTGCCAAGACCATCTTATTGGACAAAGTCCCTTTCTGAATCGAGTTCACTCCTCGGTCCAGTCCTGTATTACTGAACCGGATTAACTTACCATTCCATCCATGTCTTTCTCATGAGATATAAATCTATATCCAATGCATTAGAGGGAGATATATGTCCCACCCATCTCATAATGAAATCATTCTTACTTGTGCTACAAAATAAACTTACATTATTCATAATAACCCAACGAATAAAATGGATTTCATAAACATCATCCCATCATCACATAATCTATATAAAGGAAATGGATATCATTTCATAATAAGAAAAGACAAACCATGTAAACCATAGAGACTTGATACTCGAAATATACACATATGAAATAATGTCATCTTAGATGAAAAGTGGTTTTGATAGAACCCTTGAAATGAATTTTTGAGGAAAATATCCTTTCTTCTTCAAAATCATTTTCCTTCACAAAATGTCATGATATTTTTAAAGAAAATGATTTTTTTAAAAATAGTCATGAAATATTTTTGAGTAAGCTTCATGAAAATAAGGATTTATAAAACCGTAAAAAAATCCATTCATGTCCTATAAGTTAAAAAAAACATTCTTCTCGTACTTTTTCTGGAAAATCAAAAAGTACCTCGTAAAAGAACGATTCCATACATACCATGTAGTAAAAGTCAGAATGGGTAAAAAGTACATTAAACATACATGAAACCATTTTTTGGAAACTTTGACATGGATGATAACAGTAACCCCAGTATATACTTACGAATAAACAATCTCGGATAAGAACGAGATTGGAAAAGTTATCCCTTACCTTAGGTCTGATATGCTTCGTACGTTTCCGAACCTCATGTATAATGATTTAAATAATGTCATTGACTTATTACAGATTCATATTCATTTTTATGATATCATATATGGTTCACTTATAACTTTATATTACACGTTCATTTGTAAGTTCCATGTTAAAGCAGTGTTTTGGGTTAAATCGTTTTATTTATCGTACGTGTTTGGACTTGTTGTTTTTGATATTATTACTTATATCCTGATTTACATAATTCCAGAATGTAAAACATTATTTATATATAATATATATTCATCATATACATATATATATTATAGATCGATAAAAGGAATGAAATACACCGTTCATGGAGACGGTAGGCTGTACGTACGCATGAACGATGTTTTCGTTTCCTTATTGAATTGAATGAAACTAAATAGATGAATATATATATATATATACATAAATCCAGTAGAATTATTATTTCATATTTGTCATTATTATTCATTATATAAACATTATGATCATTCATGTACGGTTAACATGGAGAATGAATCTCATCGTGCCGTGGAGACGGTAGTCCGTACGTAAGCACGAGCCATGATATCGTTCCCATAATTATTGAATAGTATTGGAGTGGATGGTATAATATATCAGAATTAGTATGATTTTATAATAACCATATATAGTTATTATTTACACCATTATACCCATCCATGTAAGGTGTTGGTGGAAAAACAGATTTCACCACGGCGTGGAGACAATATTCCGTACGTACGCATGCGTGGTGATTTTGTTTTCCATAGGATGGATTGATGGTGAAATAGGGTTGTTTCATTCTTATAATAAGATATCAGTATATGAGTTATGCTGATGTTATTAATTCATAATGAAACAACTAAAGAAGAAGAAGTGGAATAAGAAATAAAGTTGGAAGAATCGGTAACGGACATTACCTCTTCTTTGTATCGCCTCTTTGAGACCTCCTCTTAGGGAAGTAAAATTGCTCTTTGAAGAAGACCCGAACCTCAAGGATGTTTCTATGGAAGTGTAGAATATAATTTTTCAGGGTTTCTCCGAGCTTGAAGTCTCAAAGTGGTGTGAGGATGAAAGGGAGGAGGTGCCCTTTTATAAGGGATGAGAGGGGCACCTTTGGAAAAACTAACAATATTATTTTATTATAAAGTCATATTCCGTTATTAATAGATCCAAATTGAGTTATTTATAAGCTAAGTTGGGGATGGGTCTAAATCCTCTCATCCAATATAATTTAGGCATGTTTAGGTTTCTATTATAACCTTACAATTTAGATTTAACCTTAAGTTAAATAATTTTACTTTTACCGTGTCTTCTTGTTTTCTTATACTATAAGGTTAATAAACTTACTATAACAAGCCAAAAGAACCCCAAGATGTTTATTATTAATATATATAACATTATCTATGTCATTTTACCAAACCTTATATTTTTAGGAATAAAATACAATTAATAATATAATATTTATTTAAAACAATATTTTATGTAAATTTTGACACTATTTGGTAATTGATATTTGTAAAATTCATAACAGAATGATTAGTTCAAAAAAAGTTACCTAAATAAATACTAACATGTCATATTAACCTATAAAATTATTTTAATTCATAAAAAGTCTGAAATTACATTTATTTGAGTATTTATAACTTCAATTATGTCAATATTTAATTAAAAAGATAATTACTACATCATCATTGTGTCAAAAATAAATTAAATTATTTAGTGTCTAAAAATTATAGATAAAACACCATTATGTATTAAATATTTTTAGATTTATAATGAATATTTATAGTCGAATTTATCTTATGTATAACCCTATATTAAAAATGATTTAGTTATTAAAAATTGATTTTAACTATTTTAACCCTTCTTTAAATAAATTAATAATAAATGTCCTAATATAATCCAAGTGGGCCTAAATGGTCATATTTTATTCCTAAGGTTGTTTTTGGTCGAATTACACTTATCCAATAGAATTAGGACATTTGTTAGGGTAATAATAATATCAATTTTACCCTTAATTACCCTATTTACTTTTAACCGTGGTAAAAAAAGTAAAAAGGTATTATTCACCAAAAATTATTTTCATCCCATTGAACCACATTTTAGTCCTTGATATTAACCGTGTCTCTCGGATTTTCTAAATTCCACTCACATAAGCGGTAAAATTAAGTTAAATGTGAATTTTCAAATTCACATAGGAGTTGGGTAATAGACGGTGAAAAGTTCAAAAAACTTTTTATATATCTAAAATTATTATAAAATGACTACAATGACTTAAATTGTACTTATATAGGTATTATGTATCCATTTTGACCTAAAATAAATTTAAATAAAATAGATAATTATTTAAATAAAAAGTCGGTTTTTGAATAGTAACCCAGTGTTTTCATTATTCATCAAAAATTGAAAGTTTTCCGAAAAATACCAAAAATTCACCATAGGCTAATTTTGATATTCTGAATCCAAAAATGAAGTACATTTTGAAAGATAATATTTATAAAATTTCAAAAAGTGGGTATTACTATTCATAACCGCTAGTTTATATAACATATCGTTGTTTAGCGAAACTCAGTATTGCGTACAACACACGCTATCTTGGAAGGTCGCGCTTGCGTTTAATGCAAGCCAAGTTAGGGATGTGTGTTGTGCAATCTCCTATTGGTGTAGCGTACAACACAAGACATTAATGAAATTAAAAAGAATATTTTTCATAAAATATCATGGTGTTACACCCTAGTTACGAAGGATTTCACATTGTTTATAAAAATTTCATTTTTATAATGGGAAAATTCTCTATTCAAGGTCAACCATTTTTATTATTAGAGGGATTTATGTTTGTATCACCATTTTTATTTACTTCAAAAGATGATTTATGGATCTGAGGATTATGAGACAAGATGCTCATCACCTATAATGATTTAGTCATTCTATCATTATAGGATTCCACATAAGGTTCAAATTTTATTTTATTCATAAAAATCCCAAAATAATCCCACATCCATAACTAATATAGACCTTCCATCGAAATATAGTAGATCGATTGGGGTTTCTAACCCAATTAAACACATGATATCACGTAGGTCGAGAGGATGGGAGGTTAGTCTCAGTGCACCATTTCAAGGGGGAATTATTTCATATTCTATGACCCCCATATAAATTTATGATATGTTATTCAATATATTCTAAATCTTGATAGAGGACCAATTACCCATATAAAATTATTAGGTGTTGAATCCTTCAACACATAAACGGGGTTTTATTAATGAGGCCATATATTTTTTATCCAAAGCATTCCATTATTTTCCTAGTTTTATTTTATAATGAGTTTTTGTTTATATTTTGAATCTTTATAACTACGCACTATAGAGTTTATTAATGTTTAGGGGGGAAATTTTTGTTTCAAATATGGGATTCGACCTCCATAATGTTTCCTCTATATACTATGTAGAACTCGAATTAAAACCTACATATTCTTATATGTCCAATCAATTCAGTTTAGCATCATGTGGGATAGAAATATATTATGGTTCTTAGGAACTACGTATGGATATTGAACAATATGAAGGTTTCATATGTATACTTCATATAATAAGAATCAGACTCATCCTAGTTAGATCTAGACTGGGACTTAAAAATATAGGTATTCCTTCACGTCTTTCACCAAGGTGGATGACCTTGTATGGTGGTAGTCCTATCATTCCATTGAATGGGACTTATGCATTATAGTTTCCCTATATTGGGGAATGTTACAATGTGAGTGATATGATATTTTCTAATACCTATGCCAATGTGATACCTTATCGATGTGAGAAACAAGAGATAACAAGTGACCAGACTCACCACAGATGGATACAAGACTTATGCACTGGGGTGGCCCTTATGAATTTTTTAATAAGGAGCTCAACCCTTATAATTTTATTCTATATATTTTACTAATTGTAGAAATTAGATTCCTCATAGATAAATATATCTTTTCAATATGTTGATGGATGAGGATGAACAATAAACACCAAGGAATATTTGTGTCCCATGGGTTAGAGTGTTTGAGTTATGGATGGATTTTTACTGAGTTTAATTCTTAATTGGGTCTGGGGTCATAGGAAGTAATATTATACATATAGTTTATATTGGAATTTGAGTCTTCATAGTTTAGTTGTATATGAACCAATATGTTTACCGATCGAAGATGAAATTCCCTAGTATGTCAATGTGACATGTACAATGTATCTGTTTTACAAGTCCGTAGTGTATGGATGACATAATTTGAGTGTTTCTCTAAAAATATTGACATATATCATGGTAATTTACATGATCAAATCTGGCATGTCTATATACAATCACATGATCCAATATACTATTCATGGGGAATCCAAATGAACAGTAAGAAATGTACATGGTTAGTCAAAAGATTGAAGCATACATGTCAATGGGCTATCAAATGACTCATGTGACTTGTTCGGTAGACCACTATTTATTCGATGCGGACACGTCCAAGGGTTTCATTTGATAGGGGCTGACATGTTAGAGGGATTCCATGTGATTTATGGGACATGTCTAGAGGACTACCACATTATCTAGAAGACATGTCTAGATGACATCATGTGACTTGGTTGATATGTCCAGTGGACTTAATACATATTTATGTCATGTATGGAGGCCTTATCATGACATTTAGGAAATGTTTGGAGACCTTCGTGTGACTTACGAGACATATCTACAGGCCTTCGTGTGAGTATGATGACATGTATGGATGTTGTCACGTAATTTGGATGGCACATATGAAGGAATTTTAATGACATGGATGACATGTCTGGGGGAATTGTAAGGAATTGTCTGACATATCCAAATGATGTTGGAAAATATAGATGATATGCTTGGTTCTATCGAATGATCAGCCTGACATTTTTTTGGAATTAACACAAGACATGGATAGGTTATGAAAATTTCATGATGACTTCACATTAAAATATGTACATCTTTCTTCTCATAAGAATTATGTATTTTTATAATTTAATTTATAAATGCCTCGATGTTTTTGAAGAATTGGCCCACAAAGACCACACAAGGTCACATCTACATGTAAATACTCCTTCAAGTAATTGAAATGGAACATAAGAATCACAACTCTTAATGAATAGTTTGATCATGTTTTGAGAAGATTCATCCAAAATAATCTATTTAGAAATCTCGACCTACTTGATCATATTTTCCACCTTAATAGTTATCTGGGATGGTTGTCCACTAGACATTAAGAGTTCCCCCATATGCCAAAGGCTTCTGACTAGTAGTGAGTATTTGAGAGGTGATAGTGGGGAGATTATTCCATCTATAAGGTGATACTAATATTGATACATATGTTTATATAGCATTAGAATAAATATTATGAACAATATAAAAAATATCAACACCTCATAAAAAAATATAATTTCATCAATAATAAATAAACAAGAACAATCACAAACTATTTTTAGATAATAAACATTCAATGTCATTCAAGATGGATAATAAGGGATGAATATGGACAACCATATCAGAATATATATATATATATATATAAAGTACTTTAATAACGAAATTAAACTCTTGCTGATGTAGTGGAACTACCATGGTCCACTCAATCGATCCCATGAAAAAGGTATTACTGGATCACTATGGTCCAACTCTAGACCCTGGTACCTTATATAATCTCATAAAAATAAACATTACATGCATACTAATGGTAATTTTATGGTGTGAGAATAATATTAGTAGACTGCCACCAATGCATTCCTTTCATACTTCTATATCTATGATGGTGTATTTGAAATATAAATAAAAATATTTCACATGAACAATTAATAAATTACATGCTTCCATTGTGCTCAGTGGCCACATGGAAGTGATCACCTACTTCGATAATTGAATGTATAAATCAGATAATGTTCCCCCAGATATATATATATATATATAATATGACACATGTCTACCTATATATTGTTTTCATAGAGATAATCCTCGTATGACCACCCATGTAATCTCATAACAAGTATCGTACAATGTGAACCCTCTGTATCTATACATAATCATTTCTCCCACCACCTCATGCCCATCAAAACCCACCTATGTCATCAGCATGTTTATATCACCCCAAATGGGATTCCAAATAAATAATTATAAATACCCTTTGATCTCCACTCAGAATCCCTTGTCGTCTCAATATCCTGATGTCCAAAGGCACAATGAAATCTATCCTATCATAAATAAACACTACAGGAACAACAGATAATATCAAGAGGCATGAAAATATCTATCCTTTCAAAGACCTAGCCTAATGACATCAAGTATAATAGTGAGCCTCAACCCCGACCGATACTATAAATACCATCAAAGAATGGTATATCACCATCAGTGTGGATTTATATGATGAGAACCCCCAATATATTTGATGGTCAACACCATCCCATAAACTATATAATCTACTAGGGTCTGCACCCATAATGAGTGGTTAACACCAAGTCATTTGACTCATATCTATGTTCACATGGCTACAATAGAACACTTACCAGTAACAGTGATTGTAAATCACCAAACAACATAAGACACATCATCTGTGACATCATTCCCTTGTGACCATATCGGTATGTCCCGATTGTCATCACTACCTCAATATAACATGGGTTATAACCTCATCCTAATGACCCCGTATCATTAATCCAGAAACCATTTAACCTCAAATTGGTGATCATCATCACCCCATAGGTCTTGAGACTTGCCCAACCAGATGAACCATGTCACCTCAATCCAAGTGATCATCATCAACTGAATGAAAAATCACAATCTATCACATTCCTATGGAATCATGGAATCAATATAAATAATTTAATTGAATGAAAGTACGTACCCGTACAAAACATCCATGGTTGGCCCGTGATCCTTATTCAGAATAACCAGTTTAGTGAAGCAAGAGAATGCACATAGGTATCTTATATTATTGATTTAAAAATTAAAAAAAATTATTAGGGTCTCACTATTACATCCCATAAAATTTTTTTTAATAAAACATGAAATAATCTTATAAAATAAATGATAATGAAAGGAACTACCTACCATATACTAGTATGTGTTAAATCATCTCGTATCAGTATCTAATTGAAGACAAAATAGATAAATTTGAAACATATAAAAATACCCTAAAAGTAGTGAAAAATCTCGTATAGATTTCGATTTTCATATGTTTATATAATATATAAAAAGAAGATAACATATCTAAGGCCTTACTGAGATGATCCATATCCACCAATAGATCATGGATTAGATCTTTGAAGGAGGAAATCTCTCAACTTCTCTAATGAAGGAAAATGGAGACTATCCTTCTTTTGTGCATTAAGTGATGAATAAATAATGAGGAAAAGAAGATAAAGGGTGGAGTGTAAAATTCATTATTTCTCCCATTTTAATGAACCATATGGTTTGTCCTCATCGTTTGGATAACCATCTGATAACTAGTTGGTGCCATCATCTGACGCACCACAAATGCATAGGCTGGGTGCACAGTTTTCAAACCATGCACACACCATGTTAAATACCTCAGTTAAAAATTGGAAAGGTTTCACATAGTCAGGTTCTACCAAAATAATATATTTCCAAACCAAGTCAAGTGAAACTGGAGGGCGTCACAGGTACTCCTGCGAAGTTTTGTTGTTTGTCCAAACCTTGCGCCTTTGTATTCGCTTTCTTGAAACTATTTTTCCAGATTCAGATATATCCAACACTCATATGATTCTCTTTAGAACATTATGGGCCTTAAAAAACATTTAAAAGGGTATTTTGTTTTTCATAAAATAACTCATTGAATTATGTTCATATGATAAATAGAAGAGTTGGTAAGTCCACCAAACTCAAAAAAATCAAATAGTGTGAGGATTTTTGACGGCTCAAAAACCCCAGATGTTATTGTCTTCCCGCCTTAGAATAGTTCATCCTTGATCTATAAACCCTTACTCAGAGATGGTACCATGCATACCCATATCACATAAATCAACCCATACATCCATAATTATATATTCAAGAGTCAACTCCTCTCAAGGATCTCCCCAACATAGGAGTTACCTACCCAGTCACTTATTAACCCATAAATCAAACATTTTTTTGATGTTCAACTGACCATACATAGAGTCAAAATTCCTCACATGATATGTTGTCATTAATACACCACATCAAACACCCAAATAATACCCATGTCATATCTGACACCCATCATGTAATATACCTCATCAGATTCCCATTCACTCCCACAACACATATATAAATATTTGTTCCCTTCATAATCTTGATACCCATGCTACTCATAGAAAAATCTGCATCACATCGATGCCTATATTTATACACACCTCATTTAAAATTTCATTTTCATTGATAGTAACAAAATGTCTTGGAGCCTACACACTTTATATATATATCCCACATCATTATCGATTCCAACCTACTAACTAGCATATGGTTTGTCCTGATACAATTCACATGAACCTTGTGCATTAAAACTGGTCATTAAAAAATAAAATAAACTTAGTTACACACACAAAAAACCTTTAAAAATCATCATATCCCCTCCTTACTCCGATCCTTGAATCTTGACTATGTTCACCTATCCTGAAGACTAACTACCTAAGGCATGAGCACTTTCACCAACTACCATCCAATGACCCAACTATTGGGTCACTGTTTCATTTCCACAACCTCCACGTGAAACATAATGTCAACTAATTTTTCCTGGTAATGCTCCAAATCATACCTCACACCCTTTAGTTTAACATATTCCTTGGATCCTAGTCGATTGATGACTCCAACTGAACCACTCTTGACGGACCCTCTAGCCACATTCCCAACACACATTTGGATCCCGATCACACTAAGTCTGAATGTACACTAGAAGCATATAGTTGAAGTAAAACTCCATGATAGTATACCTAAATACCTAGCCTCAATACCATTCTGAGACTCTTCATGACCCCACTTCCTTACACTTAATGCATCACCCCATAGCTTACCTAATACCATCACCTGACTAGAATAAGACCGGTTCCTCATGTTTCCCTTGGTTATCAGCACCTAATCGATAGCATCTTAGAATGAGTTTATCATTTAGATATTCACCAGCACCCTAATGGGATTATTTAATACATTTTCAAAGCATTCTACCATAGAAATGTCATTGCCCACCAAAGTTGGTAAAAATCATGACAAGAGTGTGAAATTATCCATAGAATTCATTACATATTTATCCCTCTAGGGAGATTCATGAACTCATGGGATCTATCCTCCCATAAAATATCTAGTAAGAAGTTATAGAATAAACTAGACTAAAAATAAATCCATGAAATTCCGTTATTACATCTAGCACGAACCTCTACAACCCACCAATACATTGGTGGTCCTTTTAGCTTGTATAAGTCTTGATACACCCTCCATTGTGGATGTTTCTATAACTGATCAATGATAATCTGGAAGGACTCTATCCAGTTCTTTACCACATGCATTCCAGACTCATGCTAAAATAATGGCTGGTGATAAGTTTTGTTCTAACATCTAAGTTAATCCATATACACTATAGCTCTTTATGGTCCTTGGTCAACACCTTGAATGACATGAACTAATCTCACTCAATGTTTCTCATCAAGACATGGCCCAAAGTATTCCGTATGCTACAAATTCCCCCCCTGTACTGAAGCTTATACTCAGGGATCATGATCATTCTTACACTATGAGGCCACATGCGGAACATCAACAACGTCATCCCATTCACACTAATATGACACCATATCATGACACTCCTAACGCTCCATCAGAGCCCGTCTAGGTGTCTTCATTATTAATAACATCCACAATTTTCAAACAACTATAACCTATATGGATATATATATTATGTAGAAAATGTCACCAACATTAAACTCCTATATCACACCAGTGTCATAGGACACCAGACCACAAGGCACAATACCTTCCCATATCAAGGTCAAGTGTCAAATATAATTCGGCCTTACATTCCCCTTCATTGCCACATCAGATTCAAGAATCACATATAATTTGGCCTCATGGATCCTTTCCTACCCACATCTGATTAAAGCATCACATATCATGTATATAAATCTCGGGTGGTTGAGTAGAATTCCAGCAAAGAGGCTATATAGGAAAAATCATTTCTTCTTCTTTGTGGGCATTATAAACAACTCACCCACTACCATCATCCCAACTTACCGTAATCAGTTTCAGGACCAAATATCACATGCATATAGAATCACATACATATCTCATTGGAACCGCATGCCTAGGATAACTGAGTAAAATTCCACAAAAGAGGATAATTGGGAAAACATTGTTTAGCTTCTTTTGTTGACACTCTAAACAGCCTAACCCCTCTTAGATAATTATGGGTTCCCATGGAAAATCAAAAGAAAAACAAATCATATAAGGCTAACTGATTATCTTGATTCATGAACAATCCTCCAATTCAATGTCAGTAAAGGGTAACAACCATATAATAGATAACCATCAAACCCAAGTGAACCAATCAAGGAGTAAGTCAAGTGAAATATAAAATAACATTATGGAATATCAATATCCCAACCCTAGAAACATGGTATATCCCCTATACATGGGATTCGGGCACCCATACATGAGATATGTAACCAGTTCCACCTAAATCCTTGTCTCTATTTTACTATAGCCAACATAGTAAGACCAAATAAAGAATATCGAACTCCAATAATATTAATTGTATCACCCAAACCCAATTTTCAACGTAAAAGTTCTCCAGGATGGTTTTCCACTAGGATTTAGGTTCACATCCACGTACACCAAAGGATACCGACTATTAGTGAGGATCGAAGAGGTGGTGGTGGTGAGAATCTTCCCTCTAGTGGTTATAATGTTAATGGTCCGTATATGATAAAATTAGGGGAATAAAGACCAAAATTAGAATAAGATACAATATTATCCTGATTGAATCATATACAATGACAACATCAATAAATAGACATTCCCAAATTCATACCCTTAGTAGATAATAAACTTTTTTGGTCATATGTGATATATAATCAGGTACACATATGGATGACCGTAACAGTACATAAATATATAAGGCATGTTAAACTTAATAGAAAAATCTGACCATTGAAGAGGAACCACCATGTTCCATTACAATCCATCCCATGAAAGAGGTACAACTTGATCACTAAGGATGAGATCAAGAGCCAGATCACATTCCTGATCTCAAAGTCATAAAGTCTACAGACATCATGATGGGATTTTGTACGGTGTGAGAATAATCTCAGATGGCCACCACCAACATGTTTCTATCATAAATACTTAATTATTCAGGTGTACAAAAAAAATATTAATCAAAATTCATCACATTCAGATTTAATTAATAATCCTCTTCCCTTATACTTAATAGCCACAAGAAATAAATAACATTCATTTCCCATCCCTAATATAAGTCTGATCACGTACCCCCCAAATATATATTCCATAAAACACATGTATATATATAAATATGTATATATATATATATATATATTTCATAGGATCCATGGATTTTCTCCCAAGGCATCCTTTTACATGTATCATATTTGGTGATCGCTGAGGTCACACTTATATTCATGTCACCCGAAAACTCCTTCCCATGTGACATGTCATTTGTCATCAAAACATATCTAGAACCCAAACTTTATGCCCAATTGATATATAATGGGTCCCTCAGACCTCCATTCATAATTCCCCATATTCTCAGTAGCCCAATGTCTTAAGGCACAACAATATTTTCCAACAATAAATACAGACCATCGTCTCAAAAGTCGACGTCCCAAGGAATGATTATATCTATCCTCCCAATGTCCTATCCCAATGGCCTGAAGATTAGTGGAAGGCCTGATCCATCGACTTATGGTCCCAACACCATCAACCAATGGTCCATCACCATCCAAATGGATTTATATGGAGAGAACCCCGAACACATCTAATTTTCAACACCATCCCATAAGCAGTATATTATATGGGGGAATGCACCAATAATGGGTGGTCAACACCACATAATCCATGTTTGATCTCTATGGACATGACTCTAATGGAGCAATGACAATCAATGGAATGTGGAAATCAAAAAAAACTTGATCCACATCATTTGGAACCTCATACACCTAAGTCATTTTCGCTATGTCATGTTGGTCATCACTGTGTCAATATCACACAGACCATTACCATTTCCTAGTGACCTCATAACCTCAATCTGATGACCTTGTCACCTGAAACTAGTGATCATCATCGCCACATATGTCCTAATAATCTCCAAACCTGAAAAACCATATTTCCTCAATCTAGGTGATCATCATCACCATAATCCTTGGGAATATCACATCAATCAATGTGATCATCATCACCTCAATCCTTGCTGAATATTCAGTTGGCTTGGCGGGTCATCCTTGGTTATGTGGGATGTGACCCATGAGATCTTGAATCTGGTGGTGTGATTGGGTTTCATTGGAGAATTCCACAATTAGTCTTAGTCTAGGATAAGTAAGATCATGATTAGGAACCAATGAGAATGATCTAAGTGTTTCATTATAACGTTGGAGGAGAGTCAATGAGAGTGAAAAATTTATGTATAATTATTAGCGTTTGGTAGTAGGTGTGCATTGGGTTTGCATGGTGTCAGATGGGTTGTGGGTGAAGGGAAATGCCATGTATGTGTCAATTATAATGGTTCAGATTCTGATGACATTGAGTGGGGATACAAAGGTAGTGTGGTGCTGGTTTCAGTATAGAGTCACTCTATGATTAAGGTGACCATTGAATTAAAAATGATTATGTTAAGCATGGTGGGCCCAATTTGGAATGATAATCTTATGTTTACCTATTAAAAGAGAGGAGATAATGATAATGACTCAGGAACTATATTAATATTGAACTAAGGATGTACATTCACATGGGTTATCAAAAAAGTGTGTTTATGGGACCATATGAGTCAGTGATCATGGAAAAATGTAAGTTAGTCTACAATTGGTGCACCTCACCATTTGATATTGGAGGATGTCATCTGCATTGACAGTGACATGTTTAATCCAAAGTATGTTTTTCATTATTTTTAAGGAATATGTTGTTGTTTCAGTTTTTCATTGATTATTGGGTATGAGAAGGATGACCAAACATATTCATTAGTTATGGTGATGGATGGATCATGCGCCACACAAAATGGTGTTTTGGTGTTTCTAGGAGATAGTTACAATACACTTATAGTGGACACCATCATGTCAATCACGGGTGAAAACCCATTATGAGAGAAGGTGTTTTCTTTGATACTAGCCATAATATGGATGAGGTGATATCATTTGGTTGATGCACTATAGAATCAATGTGATTTAGTTCTCCGATAAATAATTGAATTCCGATTCTGATGTGTATTCATGCATATTCAATCTGTTGGCATCATGTGTGGTATAGCGATCCATACTTTTCATTCAATGATATTACTCCTTATTAGAGGAATATTAATTATACAAAATTTAGATTCATGCCAGAATCATATTGGCTATGTATATTTGAAAACATGGAATCTCAAACTATAATTTGATAATTATATCACCTTACATCCTTTATAACCAATACCCTTCTTAGACCTATGAAAGGTAATAACATTCTTCACAACATAAGAAAAGGAAAAATAAGAAAGGGTAATCTTAGATTCTTTTTAAACATAAAAAGGGATACATCAATTATCACAAGAGTAAAACATGATTATAAAGGTGTGAAAACATGGTCATAAAATTTTAAATTCAAACCCTATAAATCTTGGATCGTAATCTTGAGTGATGGATTAAATCGTGGAAGTTCATAATACATCAATTATATATGAATCAAAAACATATTTTCTTGATATCATAACATTATCCTAATAAATCAGTTTTTGGAATACATACACTTATAAGATTTTGAACATGTATAAATATAAACAAATTAACTCATTATGTTAAGGACATAAATTTATTCCCTCATATAAACTTATGAATATAAAAACCTGTCACGTATAATCTTAGGTACATGAAAGCTACGTCCTTGCATAAACATATAAACAGTAAGACCAGGTCCAAAAGTAATATTATGGACATAAAGTCCATGTACAAACACAAACATTTTGACTTGAAAAACATGTCTATTACAAAAATTGTGAATTTTAAATCAGGTTCACACAAAACATACGAATATCTTGTGTTAACCATCATTACCAAACACATTCGATAAAGATATAGATCATACCTATCACATTAACAAATTCATAAGTTTTCCACAAGATCAGGAAATAATATTCATATTAGAACCCATGAAAATAAATAGGTTTCATAATCATTTATTCATTGTATAACATGTGAAAAAAAGTGTTCATAAAATTTTTAACATTTTATAAAAAGGAAACCTATGGAAAAGGAATGGGTTTCACTAAATTCATGTCATCATAAACATAAACCATAAAGATAAAGCATAAAGATGGAATCACTATATCGCATCTTCATTAAAACATATGTAACATCAAAATATTCAACATAAATAAAAATGCCTTTAAAATATCACTTTGAGACCTTCTTGATGAAAATACCTATTTAACATTGAAATATAATTTTTAAAATATAAGTGTTTTCCAAATATTAAGGAAACTTTTTTCATAATAAACAATATTGTAATATTTTGAAATAATATTCAATTCATTTATTGTTCATGAAGATTAGAAAATTACTTTTATTCCATATACGTTATAATAAATTATTCCTCTCATACATTTGTAAATAGTAAAAAGGTTACTTATTTGCTATAAAACTAGAATATTCCATTTAAACCATTTTATAAAAATTCAAAAATGGAAAAAGTGTCATTAAGTAAAAATTAGAGAATAGTAGAAAAATTATTTTAAATGTGTTTAGAAATAATGGGTATGAAAGTAAAATTTTTTTTATAGAAATGAGTAATAAAATTCATTTTCCTTTAAGGAAATATTTTCATTATCTTAAGCGCAAAAGGTGAGGAAAATTAATATAAACCATGTATTTTAATTAAATATCCATATGAGAAGAAATTTCATGTGTTTCATGAAATTTTTATCACAAAATTTCATCATTGAAAACTTATTCATAAACATCTCTAAAATAATATGAGATTGTGACATAAAACCCTTACCACATTGGTAAAATTTAAATAATAATCCACATGAATGAAAGAAAATTTTATAGATATTTAAATCCTAATAAAAATAATAATAATAACTACAAAAGGATTTATTGAAAAGTATATACACGAGATAAAATTAACTAGTGTTGAAAAGGGCAGGTGTCTAAATGAAATAAAATTGAGATGAAAATCCCTTACTTTAGTTCTAATTTCCTTCCTATGAATTTGAATATACTCTATAATAAATATAGATTTATTTTAAATATTCTATAGAACCATAATATTATATATAATACAACATATGATTTACGTATATCCTTTTAAAATTAGTTCATAAACAATTCTTTATTTAAATTACTATTATTGGTGATATTTGTTTCTTTTTCATGTAAGTTTAGGTTATTTTGTTTTGATAATTATAATTTGATCATGGTTCCATTGACTATATTTTAAATATTTCTATTAATATCATATATATTATTTATATAATTATTTATATTTATTAAAAAAATTATTGACAGAGAAAGAATAATGTTGTTCATAGAGACAGTATATCATTTGTTCTCATGAACGCTGTTTTAATTCTCTGACGGATAGAATGAAAGAAAAGAAAATATTGATTTAACATTTTTTAATCATTACCATATCATAAAAATCACCTATATTTAACAAATCCTTCCATATTTTAATCCATGAAAAATATAAATGAAAAATCAATCACATCATTTCATGGAGTTGGAAGTCCAAACTTATACAACAATGACATTATCATTTCCCAATATAATTGAAGGTAATAATTCATATATTATATTATAATTCCTGAACTATAATTATTCCATAATTATCATATATAAGAATTAAAATTATAATAATACTGTTCTATAAAATAAGGTTATGAGAAATGATTTATATTTCCACACGGATATGGTAAGGAGTGTGTATGTACAAGTGATACATTCACTTCTCATTTGATAGAAATAAGTTGAATAAAAGTAATTTAATTATAATAATAAAGTTATTTATATTTATAATACTAAAGATATAATTTTATGAATAATATGACATATTTAAAGGAGTTAAAGGATTATTATAAAGAAAGTGACCAGTTATGGTGATTACCTGTCATTTGAAAGAACTCGTTTAAATCTCTTCTTAATGATCACATGGTTGTTATTTTGGGTGATAAGATGCTCTACATTTATATGGGGAATTTTATAAGGGATTTTTTTTCATTGGATGTAAGAGATAGAAAAATCAATGTGGTGAAAAGAAGATAAAGGATGGTCTCCCTTTTATAATTGAGGGGAGTGGCTATTTTGGAATTTAAGAAAATATTTATTTAATATAATTTTTTGATGTCTAAATGGTCCCAAATTTTTATTATTTGAAAACAATATGATGAGGAGTCTAAAAAAACACATAAAATAAAATTTGGAGAATTTTGGATCTCATTTTTTCCCTTATCATTTTAACCATTCATAAGTCGTTTTAATAAATATTGTAATATTACATTTTTATACCCCTTTATGATTAATCATGTAACTATAAAATGTAAAAATACAAATAAATGGACAATTTTTTTTATCATCATATAAAAATTTTATGGGATAATATAATATTTTTAGAAATTTCATATCATTTAATTAAATATTATCTATCATAAAATATCATTAATATAACTTTTAACACTATTCATATAATTTGACATTAAATATATCAACACAATGGGGTAATTAGAATATAATGGTTTAAAACATTCCAAATATTTCACATAGATCTGAAAAAGTAGTGCGACACATTAAGATATTTAAATTATATAACTATTCATATTTTTAAAATAATTTATTTTATTTTTTTAAATGAATAAATATTTTCTTAGGATTTTATAATCATTTAAGGTGATTATTTAATCATAAAAATTATAAATAATTTAATATTAATTTTGGTTTCCCAATTTTTCCTCAGTAGCGCTTGTGAAATAAAAAATTTAATTTTTCGTAAAAAGAATTGAGAGTGACATTTTCTATCATTCATTGATTTAAATATTATATATATTATTTTGATGGAAATGTTTCCATTAAAGAAATTAGTTTTTGAACTAAATTGATAATATTCAAATTATCTCCATCCAGTAAGAATTTGGATGAAAAATTATGGCCATATCTATTTGTTTTAACCTAGATTAATCTGGTTTACCCTTTATTGAGTTGATAAATTTTAACATAATTACTATTAGTATTAAAAAAATGATATTTATTGAAAATTTTTGTTCCTTTTAATTCCTCATATGAAATATATTTTACTAAATTCAAATAATAAAATTGGGAAAACTAATTTTAAAAAAAATTTGTAATATGCGATGAAACCTGTTCTTTGTAAATAAAATTTTAGTTATAAAAATGGTTCATTCTTATCCCATGATTTAAAAAAATTTAACTTAATGCGAAAATAATTTATTAAATATAAAATATATAAATTTACAGAAAATAATTCACTAATGGTGATTAATTTAATTTAATAAGTTAAAAATACAATTCAGAAAAAAATAGTTTTTAGAAAAATAATTATATTCCATTAAAATTATTTTTAATTTCATTTATAATCAATGGATATATAATGAACTTATGCTATACATGTGTGAAAAATATTTTTCTCATAATTTATTTTGTTCTTTTAATTTCTACCAATCCAATGGATTGGAGATATCTTTTGGATAATTATATTGTAATATTATTTTGCGGTTCATTTAAACTCACTCTTCCATGTAATGTAAGCTATAAAAGAAATAAAATTCATTTGGAAAATATATTTCACAAAATCACAATGTGTTACACTCTACCACCATTTAAATGATTATCACCCTCAAAATTCATCACTATGATATTAAAATGAAAACATATTAGTTTGAAAACATCCTCAGGTCCCACATAGCTCTATCAAATTTGTGATTTCATGATAGAAAATTCCCCAAGTGAGTAGTCTTCTTCCAGATAAATTTTTCTCGATAATAACATATTTCGACATAGTGTTCTACATAATTAATGTAATTTTATAGTGGTATTAAATTTGAGATTATTTCATTTGATGTATCATGTGTTTACACCATCGAGAGAGAGAGATAAACATCGTGGACTTGAGAGAGGTTTGGAGGAAGCACCAAGTAATATGATACCATCCCTCCTCGATAAATAGTCTATATTGGTATTATATACCTAGGGATCATCATTACCCTTATTTAAAAATTTTAACCCTTCTTACATGGATATATTAACAAACAATTCTTCCCACCAACTTCAAATTCGGATCATGCTAATGATTGTTAATATAACTTTTTTTTCGACTCTAAGCTACCATTAAGTATTGTTGAATGGTTTAACATTCACTTCCATTTAAACATCTAGGATATGTTATGATATCATTCTTTATACAAATTCATCCCACAAATTTGGATTTCTAAAATAACCTTTGTAATGGGATTCATAGGGAACCATTTAAATGTTTGAGTGGAAAATATTATTGAAGGAAAGGTTGATTAGAAGAGGGTGTTGATCCCAACAACCTTTTAAATATATAGATAATGATATCATCATATCCTATATAGTTCTAATTGTTATGACATACTATCCCTATATATGAGGAAGGTAAAACATACTAAAAATAAACTCATTATCCTGATCTTGGTGATTATTTTTCCATACCATCATGGTTAACATTTGATCCTGATAAAATAGAAAAAAATGTGGTACTTGGTGAATCCTTACCAATTCCGTATGTTAAATTATTGAAATACAGTCCATATATAAATAGTCTACAATGGAATTTAAGAGTTATGAATTCATAAGGATATGAAATATAACCCATATATCATAATTTAATTTATATTTTTTGGGGGAGTGTTACTCCCAAATCCATAGTGATTTTTTCAATTTCTATTCTATTGTGGGAAATATGGTAACATCCCCTTTGAATTATATCTATTAGCCATAACTTTCTAACATACCAAGACTTGAGATACATACTCTACCATATCTCCCTTTATTGTATCTACCCTAAAATACTCATTCAGGTATTTATAAATAATTTTACTCTTATGATAAATATAAATTGATGGGTTGTGAGACTCGTCCAACAACTCCTTCAAATATGGCATGAAAAATACCTACATGGTTTTAGAACATCATAATTCCATCACAGTCATGGTTTTGTTCCAACACATTTCTCACTATCTTTTGTAGCTCTATATATTTCTTCTATTCCTCTTTAATATTCACATGGATAGATGGTTGAACACATATTTAAGAAAGATAACATTTCTCCCCTTATTTCATGATTTCAATATATATCATTTTCAAATATAGAATTAATGGATTTTTTTGTTCCTCATCATTGACAAGAAACAATGATGTTTTTACTCAAAGAATCTTCCACCATATTTTCTTTCCCAAGGAAGTAATGTATTAAGGAGTAATAGTAATTAATCATCTCCAACCATCATCTCTAGAGAATATTCAAATCATTAAATAGGAAATTATATTGTAAAATTTTATGATCAATATTTAAATGACACAACACTCTAAAATGATGAATCTTGCATTACTTTAATTCAAAAATCACCACATCTAATTCCAAATCCTTAGATATGATGTTTTTGTAATAAAACCTAAATTGGAAATATTTATATGATTTCACCGCATCATTCTTCTTGATAAAGCATCCCAATCCTTTCATTGACTCACCACTATATATTTAGAACAATCTCCACTATAGGGTAATGTAATAAAAATTCCATTTAATAACCTACTCTTTAGTTCCAATAAATTTTCTTCTCATTCATATGTTAAAATGATGATGTATCCATTATAAGTTAACTTTGTCAGTGTACTAGAACATCTTGAGAAATTTTCCACAATGTTCCCATAGTTTCCCTCCATACTAAGAAAACTACGGATCTCTGTCACAGTGGTTGGTCTTGTCCAATGTTCAAAAACTACTGTCTTTGAAGGATCGACTTATATACCCTCACATGAGATTATTTTACCCTTTCATGAATCTTTATGAATCCAAAAATCACCTTGGGTAAAATTTTAATTTATCTTCTATTTTCTCATGGTCTTTAGCATAATACATAAATGATCTTAATTCTCTTCCCTGATCCTTGAATTTATAATAATATCACCAATAAATTCTACAACAACTAATCAAGGTAATATATAATCACTATATTAATTAAATCCATGAATACTTAATGGAAATTTGTAACACCAAATGGAGTAAATATAAATTCATAGTTTCTATAAATTTTACAAAATGTTGTCTTGGGCTTATCATCACTCTTGAGCAAGAATTGAGGATATCCATAATGAAGGGGAATTGAGAAAAAGTGTTGATCTCGGGGTAATTGATCAAAAAAGTAATAAATATAGTGTAGTGGACACATTTTCTTGATAGTGACCTTGTTAAGTTCTTGATATTTAATATAGAGTGACATTTTTATATCATTTTTGTTAAAAATAATAATTGGGGCACGCCATAGTGATTTCCTTGGATAAATGAATACACTTTCATGATTCTATGAGTTTTTTATTTTATTCCTACATCTCAACTAGGACCATTCTATTTAAAGAACTTGCAATATGTCTAGAACTAGTAATGAGTTATATTGGGAACTCAACATCATGATTTGGTGGCTGATTGGATAATTATCCCAAAAAGATATCAATAAAATTGTAACCACATAGAATTTTAATGATATTTTATTCCTCGTAGAATGTGTGTTTATTATATTCCACACAAAAAACTATATCTATTTATTAATAATTTGAGTATAAATGTAAATTTGACCATTAGTATTTGATCATTATATAACCATTGGTAAATACTACCGTTGAAAACTATACTCTTTATAATAATTTTATCATTATAATTAGTGTTTATAAATAGAAATGACAAAGGATAATTAGACTATAAAGGATATGTAAAAGCCTCAACTAGTAGATTCATGACTTATGAAGGATATTTATCCCAACATGGTAGGGGGTAGTGTTGCTTGGTTCCCCCCTTATCTCAGACCATGTCTATCTTCAATATGAAAATCCTGAATGACAGTTTTATGGCATAAGTTCAAGTTAGTGAAAATTTCAATTTAGTTGATGTTAGCCGAGCCAAACCATGAATCTATCACCATCATACACCTTATCCATAAGTCATACGGGGGAGTTATAAGGGTTTAAATTTCCTAACCATAGATACGTAATGAGTAATTCATTTTTATAATTAAAATTTCTATTCAATAAATCCCATTTTGAGAGTAGTTTTACTCAATAAAATATCGGATTAATTGAGATCGAATTTGACAAATTGACTTTTCAGACCCAAATTTTAATTTTAAAAAAAGAAATAAATATTAATAATATACTAAGGTATTATTAATAATACTTATTTTAATGAAATCATATTATATAAAAAACTTCTAATTAAATTTAAATGTAAAATTAATTTTATTTTGTCCATAAATTTTTTCAAGTGCCAGCAATTTTACTATTCCTTTTCGAACAACATTTTTTGATTAATAAGGATTTTTTACTATTAAAAGTCAATGTTCTCATATTTAGATAATTATTTTGGTGAAATAAACATAATATTTGAAATCATAACATTTAATTTTTGTTACTTTGAGTTTATGATAATTTTCTAAAACACGTTATTTTTCTGCGAATAATAAAAATGCAGTTCGAGGTGTTCGGTTTGTTTAATGACTTCATAATTTTGTTATAAATAATTAATAATTTTTAAAATTAAATATAATAATAATAGTATTTTTTTAATATTTTTTTTAATATATTTCATTCAATTTCCAAACCTATGTGTTACTTTCTAATGTCTCAAATGGTATCTTTATGTATACATTATTTTATGAAAACACTATTTTTTCACAATAATTATTATAATATGATTAATGTTTATTGGTGTCTAAAAAACATAGAATATTTCCCATAATTCCAAAACCATTTTATAAACCATTGATAGACGAATAGTTTTTCAATTTCCACAACCTATATTTCCAAGACCTGTATTTAGAAATTATTAAAGAAATCCTCCACTTTAGCTATAAATAACCACCCATTTGACTGTTTAATTTTGATAATAATCCAATATCTATTATTTTTGTCTAGTTTTACCTCCAATTGAGTCCTACTATGGTTTCCTCAGGCACCTGGGGTTCCTTTCAACAATATCATGGATTACCTCTTCAAGGGAAGGGAAATATCCTTCTTTACTCATCGATTCAATAATATCTTTTTGTATATGTATTAAAATTGTAATTGTTAATATATTTTATTACCATTTTGATAATTTTGATAATTTAATTACATCCAAATTATATTTTATCAATGTTATACCCTTCTCCCTTATCATTTTAACCCTTTTCAAAACCATGTTTTATACCCTTCATTCATCCAAATTTACATCTCAAAATGTCCTTCTTGTCATCAACAAATTCTCTTTTAATATTTTTTTGAATACCCCAGCTTAGTTGTTTTATAAATCTATACACCAATATGTAAAATCTATTTATTTTATTCTACTAGTAACATATATTTATTCCATATGCTCTTTCCATGTTATGATATGGGCATAAATTTCATGTTTTAAGAACTTTTGAAAGACCGTGATTTTGATATAAGGCCTATTTTTTATTTTCGAAAAGTTATTTTTGAAAGATTGACAATGATCCATGTGGATAAAATTAAATAAAAATAGGAATGTTTTCCTCTAATATCACTCCAATGCATTTTTTAATGAATTTAACCTCTAGAGATGACATGTTTTATGATACCTTGGTGAATAGGCATTGTAATTTTCATTTTTGACACCACGGTGATTAACCATGGTTATTTACTTATGAATGTTAAAATTAAATGCCAGAGGAACATATACATGTTATGAATCATTTAATTTTTATTCATATGTGAAATATTTTTTGTTGATCATGCCACACTGATATTCCTCATGTTCTTATTGATATTCATCCTCAATATATATAAAAAGATTCCCTTACCAGGCCATATTTTCACTCATTTCCTTTGATCTATAGATCTAGGTTATGATATAGAGTAATATTTCCTAGGATAAACCCATTAATATTCCATTCAGGTAGATTATAATAATGTTTAATGTTTTGGGTTTTATGCTCCTAATTTTCCAAAAAATTAAAGTTAAAAGATACTCTATTTTTACAATGTAAATGAAAATTTTATTAAAAAAAGGAGGGATTCCACAGTTTGTATCTAAGTAATGATTAGTTATTTGTTGAATTTAATATTTGAAAATTTTAGGAAGATCCTTAGTTATAATTTTAAATATATGAAAACATCAAGGTATGTTAGCTAAGTATTATGTAAGTGGTTTTTTAGAAATAAAGTCCTTGTTTTGATACGAACAAGTGGATGTGGATCCGACACATATGTATATCAAGGTAACAACCAAAAATTACTTTTACCTAGAACTGGATATGAACTAGTACCTCAAAATGGGCCTTGCTGTAGTCAAATTTTTTCCCTCCTAGGGGATATGTTTGGTTAATCACATGATTTTTGTTAACCATTTAGAAGGATTTGTAATAAATGTTTTTTATAACGAGTATCTTATTTGATCTTGATTTTTGAAGAAATAAAATTCCATTAGAATTAAAATATTATTAAAATAAACATGTTTCTCGCTATTTTTTTCATCTTTTATAAATGTGAGTAAATAAATGGATCTGCATAAATGATTATCACAAATGACCGTACTTGATAAACCTCCGATGAAAGATGAAATTAAAAACATTTTGAGAATAATAAATCAACTAACTCGTGTTATGAATAATAACATGAATTTAGTCAAGAGACTGGATTCACTTTAAAGGGAAAAAATTAAATTAATCCCTTCAGGTTTTAAAAACCAACTTTTTTTAGTGGATCAACCGACCCATTGATTACAGAATAACAAATATGATATATATAAAATATCTTTCTTTACTCTACAATTCATATAAATAGAGAGTTACACTGAATATTTACCACATTGAGGTAGAGGATGATTAGTAGTGTTCCTTGATTAAAAACAGGAATCCAAAAATATAAATTAATTCAATGGAGTGGGAATAGTTTAGGGTAATCTATTTCAATTAGTATTTCCCCATTTGATACGATGGAAAATAGATAAGGAATTTCTAGAGCTGAAGAATATAATTAATGAATCCATGGGAATATAAGAGATGAACATTACAAGACTTTCCTATAAAAGCACATGTTTTGTTATGGATCCAAATATAAAGGTTTATGGATTATTCGGTGGAATAAAACCCCATATATGGAGGAATCCTTCCAGTAATGAATATGGCCGAAATGAGTAGATAATTAATAGTGCAAAGAAGGTTGAACTAGATTTTAGAGAGACACTGTTTTCACATAAATCAAATGAAAATAATATATCTCTAGATCCAAACATAAGGTGGAACATTGATCAAAGAAGAGGAGAATAGAAATTGAAACATTTCCCATGTAACAAATTTCATAAGAAGATTTTGTGGAACATCTTGCTCAGAATGTGAAATGGTACAAGTTTGGAAGAGATGGAAATATATCTTGGAACTATCGTAGTGAGGTGAAGCCTCGACTTCTAAACTCAAATGTCCTAGAAAAGATAGTGTAATCCCAAAATGAAGTCCAATTTTATAAGTATTGATATATTTGGAATGTTTCCAATCACTTTCACAATCATAAGATAATGGAGGGGAATCAAATAAACCTCAGCATAAGACATTGTAGAATGGTGGGATATTTATCTCTCATAACAGCTGAAGTAGAGGCCCCAATGCATGTGGTGATAGGTACTCTCAGTTTTCTCTCAAAGGAAAAAAATAATTTGTTTATTCTAGTTCAAATCACTCCTTTATTTCATCCAAAATTGAAAAAAAATATAGATTAAATCCATGAATTTATAGAAACAGGGTTATCATTCAAGACTCTTGGAGGGATTATCCAAACATAAATAGTATATAGTGACTCTAGTATGGAATTTGGTGATAAAAATATCATCATAAATTTAGTATTCATTTCCATGATCGAATTCAATATTATACTAGGGATGGAATGTCCCTCAAAATATTATTCTACAATTATCTTCAGATAAACAGAAATATCAGTATTATTGAGTAGATAACCTATTTTTATTCTCAAATGAGAGATTTCATGATATTATATTTGTCAAGAAGAACCTCACATATCCTTCTGTATGGATACAATCAGTGAAGAGGAAGAAGGAAATGAATGTATAGAAACTATACCAATCATTCATGAATACATTGATGTATTTAATGAGGATTTACCCAGACCATACCTAGAATGAGAGTTATATTTCTCCATTGAAATGATACCTAGATCTAATCTGATATCAATGTCATTGTATGTAATAAAAAATTTGGAGTTAGTGTAATTAAGGAAATAACTTCAATATATTTTGCAGAAGTTGTTTTTCCGACCAAGTGTTTCCCTAGAGGGAGAAAATGCTCTATTTGTGAAGATGATGGATGGACCAATGGGGTTATGAATTGATTATATAGAACATAGTAGGATCACGGTGAGGAATAAGTACCCTATTATAAATATGGTTCATTTATTAGACCATCTTTGTGGGGCTCAATTATTCTCTTGGATTGATCTTTGATCTCGTAATCATCGATAGAGGGTGAATAAAGAAGATATTCCAAAAATTTCCTCTTGATCAAGATATTGGAATTCTGATTTTTTATTATTCCCTTCACCTCGACTAATTCACCTACTATATTTATGGATTTGATGAATAGAGTCTTTATGGTTTAACTCAATAAATTTTTTGTAGTTTTTATTGATGATATTCTGATAAATTACAAAATTTGTAAGGAGATTGAGGATCATCTAAGGGATATATTGAAAAATATAATTTATGATATTCTATTTGGAAAATATAGAAAAACAGAATTTCGGTTACAACTAGTATCTATCATGGAGAACATTCTAACCATTGAAGGAATCAGAGTTGATCCGACCAAGACAACATTTGTGGATGATTATATGCATCCTAAAATATTAACTATGATTCTTAGATTCCTTTGTTTAGAAATATATTATAGAGGGGTTTTGAAAAAATTTCTTTACAATATAATCTAGTAACCATTTTAACTCAAGAAGGGGATAAGTTCTTCTAGTTAAGGGAATGTGAAGAATGTTTCCATGAGATGAGGATGATTTGGGTTATCACACTTGTGTTAACTCTACCCTATATCAGGGATAGATACATTATTTTTGGTGATGTATCTGTAATAGGGTTTGGATGTGACCTCATGAAAATTGACAAGGTGACTATTTATTCATCTTAGTAGTGAAATACTCATGAACACAATTATCCAATGCATGGCTTAGAACTAGTCAGAGTTATTTTTTCTCTAATGATACAATGGTACTCTCTTTTTGGTGATAAATTTGACATATACATAGACCATGAATGTTTCAATTATATCTTCACACAAGTGGAATTGAACATGAGAAAAAGGAGGTGGTTGTAACATTTTAAAGAATATGAATTCCTGAATCATCATATCCCTAGAAGTGAAAAAATAGTCATGGATGATTTTAGTAGGAATGACTCTCTTGTTATAGAAATTATCGGGGTTCATGGAGATCAATTGATTAATAAAATAGTAAGGTTGGACATGAGAATCATGAGGTTAGGGAAATCATCAATCCTATCCAAAATTATTTCTAAAGTAAAATTATATTAGAATATAATGAAATCTAAAATAGAAGATCCTTTATTGAAAAAGAAGGTAGAGGCTATGAAGAATTGGGAGTTTTTAGAGTAAAATAGTTATAAATAAGATGTACTAAAAATTCATATATGGCTCTGTTTTTTATCTATTCATAAAATAAATAAATAAATAAAGGAATAATCTCATATATGAAAATTCTATATACATTCTAGAAGTACTAAAACATATAGGGACCTTACTGATAATTATTGGTGGGATAAAATGATTATGGAGATTCCCAAATACACTACAATGTGCTTTGTGTGTTAATATGATAAGGCATATGAAACAATTCCAATAGGGGTGTTGCAACCACTAACCAAACCAACATGGATTTGAGTCAATATCACAATGGAATTTTTCACTGGTCTCTTGAGAACATGAAAAGGAATCGATGTGATATTGGTTGTAGTGGACTGACTCACCAAGGCTTCCCATTTCATTGCTATTCAGGATGATTTCTCTCTTTAATAACTTTACATGATATATCTAATGGAATTGGTAAGGTTTTATGTAGTTCCACTTTATATAATTTTTTTTATCATGATCTGAGGTTCACATCATGATTCGGGTGAAGTGTTCAACATGATGAGAGTAACAAATTGAATTCATGTATGGCCTATCATCCTGAAACTGATGTTTATTCTAAAAGGACTATTAAAACACTATGTAATTTTGAGAACATGGTCAATGTAATTTAAAGTTGTATTGGATCAACATATCCCATTAGTAGAGTTTTCATAAAACAATAGCTTTCATTTGGGTATTCAAGTGTCACCCTATGAAGGTCTATATGGGAAGTGATGTTGAACTACAACTTTTTGGGGTAAAGTTAGTGACAGAATGATACTTGGGCCTAATATTGTGCAAGATATGATAGAAAATGTTCATTCCATCCAAAAAAAAATAAAGGATTCTCAGAGTTGGAAAAAGGTAAATGCTAACAATTGTCAAATTGATATGAAGTTTTACGTTGGTAATAAAAATTTCCATAAAATATCACCAAAGAAGATAGTCTTGATGAATTGGGAAGAAATTGATGTTTAAACCTAGGTAAAACGACCCCTATGAAGTCATTGATCATATAGGATAAGTGGAATACAATATTTCACTTCCATAAAATCTTGCTCAAGTTCATGATGAATTCTATTAATACCTCTTGAGGATGTACACACCTAATCCCTCACATGTACTATATATAGAGGTGGTATAACTGGAACATGGCCTCTCTTATGAGGATAAACCAATGAATATCTTAGACCATATAGATAATTTTATATGAAACCGTACTATGCACCTCCTCAAACTTTTGTGGAAGAACCATTAATATAAAGAACCAATGTGGGAACTGGAGGAGAAACTCATACAGAAGTACCCATAACCATTCTCAAAAAATAGAACAAGTTGAAATTTTAGGGTCAAAATTTCTTAATGGGGTAATAATTTAACGACCCATACATTTTAATTATTACCTTTTCCTCAGAAAATGTGTTTCATAATATACTATACACAACTAAACAACATATTTTTTATTAATGAAGTGAGTGTAAAGAGAAATATGACCATCAAGACTCATATGGTATATGATAATTGGATAAATATGACCATTGGACTAATATTACCATTTTTCAATATGAACATTAAAAAATATACACTTGATAATAAATTTAATGTTATAATAAGTGTTTTAGAGTAGAATTAAAAATGATAATTAACAAATAATGAAGGACCGATGACCACAACCAATAGAGTCATATCGTAAGAACCCCACTTTTTTTAACATGGGAGGGAGGTATCATTATGTGGAACAACTATAGACCAATACCAAACCAAGTTTTAATAAGTGAATATTGAATATAATATTCTATAGGAGGAGTTCAAGTTAATGGAAATTACAAATCAGTAAATGTTAGGTGAGCCACCCATGAATTTATCACCTTCGAACACTTTACTCATATGTCATATGTGGGAGTTATAAGGGGTTACATATTAATCCTATTATTAGATAAATTGTAATTTATTTTTATAAATAAAGTTTATATTCCATAATTCATGATTTAAGAATAGTTTTTCATAAACAAATATCGGTTTAATTGACATGGAATTTGATAAATTGACTTTTTTGAAATAAATTGTACTTTCTATAAAAGGTAAATTATTATAATAAAATAATATATTAAGAATAATACATACTTGATTCATTTATTATAACAAAAAAACTTTTACTTAATTAGAAATTATAAAAAAAATTGTTTACTTTAAAAAAATTTATGTGTCAGAAATGTAAATTTTATTTTTCATCTTAATATGTTTTAAATAAATAAATTTTATTAGTTAAAATATATAGTTAATATAATTAGATAATTATTATGATAAAATAAACATTATTTTTTATATTAACATGGGAAATTTAGGTTAGGGTGAATTTATGAGAATTTTCTAAAATATTTTATTTTTTCATGAATAAACAAAATAATGTTTGAGGTTTGAAGTATATTTCCCGGCATCATAAATATATCATAATGATAAAATAATTAGTTAAAAAATTATACGACTCAAAATATGTTATTTTATTAATAATTTTTTTTATTATATTTTAATTAATTTACAAACCTATAAGTTACATTCCAAACTATTAAATGGAATTTTTTCTTTAAAAATATTATTTTGTTAAAACATTACTTCTCTATTCCCAAATAATTAATATAATATTATGTTTGGATATTTTTTGTATAATAAACAAAAAATATGTCCCAAATCTACAACACAATGGGAAAAACCATGGTTATTCCCATTATTTTTTATTTTCCACAACCAATATTTCAAAGTCTGATATTTCAAAACTATTAAGAAAATCCTCCAATTTTTCTATAAATTCGCACCCATTTTTCCCATTTATGTTCCATAAAAGTTTATCCTATATTATTTTCTGGTATTTTTACCTCCCTTGGAGTCCATCAAAGGTGTCCACAGGCCCCTAATGATCAATTCCTCATGATCTAGGAGAAACTCTTCAATGTAATGGAATTATCCTTCTTTTCATTCCAATTCAAGAACCTATTTTCATATATGTGTTTCAATTTTATGTTTACTCTCTTTTATTAACATTTTTATAATACCTATAATTCCAAATTTGATTTTATCAATAGTATACCCTGGGCTCCTTCCATTTTACACTTTTTCAAAACCATTTTTTATACCTATTATGTTACAAATTTATTTCTCAAAATTCCACTATTCTCCTCAAGAAATTATATTTTATTTCACTTTTTTGAATTCAAAGGGAAATTTTATTTCCATGATTATTCACTAATATATAAGAATGATGTATTTTATTGTCGGATAAACATTCATTTGAACCGTATTCCTTTTATGTGAAATCAAAATGACATAATGTACATATTATTATGCACATTTGAAATGTCTTGATTTTCATATGAAACAACTTTTTTAGTGTCTATTGGCTATTTATGAAATTTTGTATTATGATATATGTGTATCACATTATATAATACCTATTAATGGTGTTCTATGATAACACTCCAAAGCATTGGATTAAAATATAATCTATAAAGATGACATGTTTTCTGAAACCTTGATGAATAACCATGGTAATTTTCATCTATAACACCTTGGTGAATAACCATGGTGATATGGTTCTAATTCCTAAATTATTGTTTTTGACACATTTCCACATACTTACTAATTATATTTTTTATAACATGGCTTTTTCTATTTCCCATTCATTAATTATATTACGTATGTTCTTATTGATATTCTTCAAGAATATATGAGATATTTTTTTCTTTACTGGTCATTATGCTCACCTCTTTCCAATGATATATATCTTCATTATATGAGTTATAGTAAATGTACATAGAATGAACCCATAAATAATCCATTCCAGTATATTATAATAATGTTTGATGTTTCTTATTTCAAAAAAACTAAACATTAAAATATTCTTTATTTGTACCATGTAAATGAAAAGTTTATGTAATTAAAAGTAAGTATCCCATAAAAATGCTACATAGTATACCTATCTTTTATTTTGAGTTTATAACTAATTCTCTGAGATGAAAATCCCATTTTAACATGATTCAAGACACATAAAATGGATGTAATTTTAATAAATGTTCATATTATTCATTACACTGATATAATATCATAGGTTGATTAGGAATATCAAATGTGACTTCCCTCCCCCAAAAACTGATTTGTGATTTATTTAATGAAATCCAATCCATACATAAAATAACATCAAATTCAACTAGAGGAATATAAATTATATTTTCAAGAAGCACATCCCACAATATTAAACTATTGAATAATTATTGAATTTATATGGTATTATCATACCATTTAAGTTTTTATTCTAAGTAAACATCTATTGTTTTTCATTAACAATGATACCCTACACAAATTCATCTAAAATAAAAGAGTGGGAAGTTACAGACTCAAATATTACATTAAAAATTATATAATTTATGGTGAGTGTGACTTTTAAAACTTTTTTATCATAATCCCCATCACCAATAGTGGCCACAAGTAATTTCCCTTTGTCTCTGGAATTAATTTATTTTCAATATTGATCATCGTCATTAACTTTTTTATTTGATAAATTTTTATCATAATTCCCATACTCAATCTATTTAAAACTCATGAGTTTTGGTGGTGCATTTTTTAGTGATTTCTCTCTATTTACGTCATTATCTAACTTATTGTCGGCTCATTGTAATTTTATTTCCCAATGAACATTCCTTCCATACATAAAACATTTACCAGTTTCCTTAAGATAATTTCCTCTCGTTTCCTTCCATGCATTGAGAATAAATGAAGGCTCATCTTCTTCTCAAAATGGTTTTTAGAGTTTCATTTTAATTCCGTCATTATTTTTCATATACCAGCAATAATATTTATGGGTAACGACAATATATATATATACCAGGAAAGAAATCAAATAATTTCATTATATTTAGTGAAGTCCCTTATGGATTACTCCCTTCAGAGATGTGGTTTTATAACACTGATTAACTGATCAACCATACATTCAAGATGGATGATAACACCAGAAGTGTTCATTCCATGTCTTGTAAAAGTTTTCTCACAACTACCAATTGATTAATTTTCCCTTAGTTTCAGGTCAAGTAATTACATCTAAATTTTTGTATGAATAATATGAGGAATGTTTTTTAAAAAATATTCTCTTAAACTCACACCACTACATAGATTCAGTTTCATCATATTTCATTTGTTCTTGATAAGAGTCCATAATTTATCTGATTCACCTTCCAAAATATAAACAACCAGAATATCATTTTCATTTACCAAAAATTGGAAAATATAAAATATATTTTCATTCATGCTGATTGATTTCTGAATATATAGTTGATCAGTAGACCCAGTAAATTATGGTGTAAATTTCATCATTATGGAATCAATAGAACATTGTTCCCTCTATTTATCATTTGGATAGTCAATTTGAATCATTGATTTGGAAAATTGTTCTACCATAATAACATTATTTTACTTTCCATACCCCATAATATTTTTTTTCACACAAGGATAATAAATTAATTTTATATATAATTTTTCATTAACATGGTTCCTTTAGGTTCTGTACATTGACTAAAATGAAAAATCATAACGTTAGAAATAATAATTATATTGAAACCCATGTAATCAAAAAAATAATTTATTTAATGTCTAAATAAATAAACCTTATTCTATGAAACCTTATATTGAACCTAGTTCATTCATGATCCTTAACAAAACATTTGGATTTTATCTTTTACATAGACTTATCATCAGGGTTCTTACTAAACCAATCTAATCCATGTTTAAAAAGATTAACTAATCCATTCTATGATACCAACTATACATAAACCCATACTATTCATATATAAATATTACATATTATTATATGAATAATCATTAAAAACATTTCGATCCATGTAAGACTCATATATGTCTTATAACATTAGAAACATGGACACACAAACATCTTTTTCGTCAATGACTTCCATTAACATTTCCATAGCTATCACTATTTGTAGACATATAATACTTAATAACATTATTTATAACCAGGTAAATGAAACATAAGAAAGGTTGATCTTGGATTCTTAGTAAGGGTAAAAAATAATGGCATCAATGATCATTTTAGTATAACCTAATCATATGTTTTAGAGAACATGATCATTACATTTGAAATTCATACCCTACATATTATTGATCATAATCTTATTTCACGGAATAACACATGTAAGTACACAAGTCAAGAATCATAAAGGAATCAAAGAACAAGATCCATGATATTATAACATTAGCATAAGACATGATATTGTGGTGTATATAGTCATATCATATTGTGAGAAAGTATAAAAACATGCTCGGTCTTTATGTTAATGACATGATAGAAATTCCTCACATAATCTTATAAAAATTAAACTAGGTTCATGCATAATATTATTATCATGAAATTTAAGACACACATAATCACGTACATATGATATACAGGTCAATGAATAATAATATTAACATTATAGATAGGTCTATTCATAAAATTATGGGTATTAAATCCAGGTCCATGCATAAAATCATGAACATGAAATCAGCTTAATACATAAGATATTTACCTCTTTCACTATCCTTATTTACCCAATCCATTAGAGGGAGATATAGGTCATACAATATACATAATGAATATCATTCATATGTGTGGAAGAAGGTCAAAAAGAGTCATCATATCAAAATGAACTAAAAGAAATGGGGTTTAAAAACGTTTAATAATAACATAACCCATTGAAAAGGAACGTGTTTCATAAATAGTTCCTCATTTCCTGATAGCGTATCCCATAGAAAAGGAAAATTATTCATCATAAAAATAAACATATGTAAAAAGGATAATGTTAGAATAATTTGATAATATACCAAGTAAAACTATTGTAACATCACATGATGTTCATAGATGAAAATGACTTTTATAATATAATTTGTAATATTTCTTGATGAAATTAAAAATATTAATTAAAAATAACTATTTAAGCTACAAAACTTATAAAATATTAAGGAATAAATTTTTTAAAAATATAACTTCTTTAAATTTTAGTGATTACTCAAATCATTGTTTATTTATGACAGATAAAAATTCTATTCATGCAATATAAGTAAAAAAGGAAACATTTCTTTCAGACTTTTGTAAAAATTCGAAAACTTTTCTCATTCGAAAGAATATAATAAAGGTTAATTTTGAACCATTTTAAAAACAATGGGTAATAGTGAATTCAAACAATAATTGGTTAATATTTGAATCCATATTTAAAATATTTTTAGAAATCATGTGAATGGAAGATAATGGTTTTTTGATCGAAGAGGGAATTAATATAGATTTTTTTTTTGAAAATATATTTTCTATATATTGATTACATGTACTGAATAAATTGGAAATAAAAAAATTATTCTCAACAAATAACTAGTGAAGACAATTCAAGATTATATTAAGAGGTAGATCATAATATTTTCTCATCAAAATCTTAATCATAAATAATACTGATAAAATCCAATATTGTGACATTAAACCCTTACTATTTTGGTGACATTTGAATCATTAACCCCATGAAATAAAGAAACATAAATGGATATATAGATCCCCAAAAATTTCATATTTTTCATCATAGAATACATTCCTGGGTATTTTATAATTCATATAAAAGAAACAAGAGGTGAAAATAGTAAGTGACACATAGAAATAAATGTGAGAAGAATGTCCATTAACATAGGTCATATATCCTTTGAATATGTTAGAAAATAATGTGTAATAATCAAAAATACATTTAATTTATATTATTTTACCTTAATCATATATATTTTTCCGTATATGATTTACATATAACCTTATATCAATTGTTTTTATTAAATCATTATGATAATCTATTTTCTGAGTGATATCTATATCGTTTTTCATGAATGTTTTGGATCAGTAGTTTCATTCCTCTTAATATGATCATGGGTCCAACATATATAGAATTTTAATCATGAAATAAATATCATATATATTCGTTATAAACTTCTATATTCATTTGTAAAATTATAGATAGAAAAATTAATTTCACATTTCATAGAGTCGGTAGGTCATACGTATGCATGGATTCCTATCATCATTTTCAATAGTTGGAATGAAATAAGTTAAAATATTAATTAAATTTTAAAAAATAATTATAATATCAGTTAAATAATATATATTAATCAAGTACATCCATATTAACATCCATATAAACTATAAGTAAAAAAGGAAACACATCTCTTCCGAAAGGTGTCAGTCCATAAATACGCATGAGTGACATTATCGTCTCTAAAAAGATTGGAATACAATTAGATTGATTTTATATTATCATTACAGAAGTATAATTACATCAGAATTGTTATATTTAACTATTATACCCATGAAAATTCTTTTCCATAAAATATGGTGATGTGAAATTATTTGTATCACTGTGTGGAGATGGTAAGGTATACATACACATAGGTGATACTCTCACTTTGTATTTGATAGAAAGAGGGTGAATTAATATTGTTTCATAGTAATAATTTCTTTTAAGTACATATATTATAATTTATTTATTATTTTATGAAAAAACATAATATATTTATTGGATGTAAAATAAGAATTGAACATAAATTAATCGATTAAGTTGATCACATCTCAAATATTCTAGTGGATAAATAAGGTTTCTCTAAAGATGTTTTTGATGATATTAAGTCTTCTAGTACTGATATGATGGAATAATTTCACAATATGAAGAGTGGTGTGTTAAGATATTTTTATTTACTCAATAAGTTTCATCCATTTGTGTGTTCTCCCTTATATACTCTATCCCTTTCAGTTTTTCAAAGTGGAGTTAACCAGTTGATGTCAGGTTAATGTTTTATTTCATCCCAAATATAGTTTATTCAATTTTATTTAGTGAAAATAATTTTTTGTAAATACATACATAAATATCTTGTGGGTGACATCCCATACACCTTATAAGCAATAAATTATCTTAGTATAAGGGTAGAAATGTTCATGAATGATTAAGTGTGTACTATTGATGAATATATTGGTCCAGTGGTAAAAAACATTGGATTTGTTGAGAAAACAAGGTATATGGTTTTTTATCCATCAAACCTGCAATGAAAATAATCATTTTTTTAAGAGGTGGAATGAATTCAAAATTAAAGTAATGGATGTAGATTTTGAATCATTATAAGATCAACCATGTTTGTAATTAGATGAAGCTTCAAATGTGGTAGTTCCTATTATAGGAAATGATATTTTTTCTATAGGCCTCTATACATATCCCTTTAATTAAAAATACTATTATGCTAGTCTCCCATGTTATTTTAGAGGAGCCTATACCTATATCAGATTATGATACTACAAGTTATCTAGATCCAAAATCTTCAATCAATTCTATTAAAGAAGTTGTTTATATTTTTTAGAGAAAGTCGTAATTATGAATTGAATGATATGGTATGAAAAATGTATTATGGTTGGTATATAGAGTTTTTAAGAATGAATTATGTATAATATTTTAGTTTAAATTATATCTAGTATGTATATATCATATATATCTCCATTGTTGAGAGGTCCTTCATTTTTTCACCAGGACTGCTCAGATCACCTACCAGAATTATAAAGAATGGTTTATCTACTTTCACTCAAATTCACAAATTATATTCAAATATTACATTTGTATTTTTTATGTCTGATACTATTCTTATAATTGGAATGTGTGTCGAATCCATGTTTGAAATGAAAATAAGAAGGCCCCTTAGTCTTGATGCTCTTAATACCTATACAAAAACTAGATAGAGGATTGATGTTTTTTATGATAAATCCTCATCATATCAATAATAGAAAGTCAATTTTGTTGTAGAAATATATCTTGAGTGATCTATGGAAGGAACATCATTATCATCACCACTAAAAAATTGACTTTTGTGGCCATTAGCACATATAATTTTGATACCACTCATGGTCACCTTGAAAATTTTACTAGTAGTCTTGTTAATCGTCCTCATATAAAATATGTTATTAAATCATCATGTAGATCTATTATATTGATAGGGAAGGGAGTTTTTACTTCTCTTATTCCTACATCAACAACCACATAAACTAATCATACCTTATAACTACCTCCAAAAAATCCACCTTCTCAATTTAACTCCATTTACAATCCTAGGTCTTCTGAATGATGTGTTATATTTGTTTTTAGTGGATGAATATTTGTACAAGATGAAAATTAATAAAGTAAATCCAATTTTATTCACTTTTTATACATTTTATAATGATTGTTTTCATTTGAGTTTATTTATTTATTTTTAATTTTTTAGTGAATGTTTTAAATTATTATTTTAATCCGATTATTTTTTAAATGAAGATCATTTATACCATATTTACATATTTGGTTTTATCACTATACATGACTAGTTTTAACTCTAAAAGTATTATATTAAGTCTGTTTTCAAATAAATACCCTTATATATTAATTATAGAAATTAGAAGAAGCCTTTACCTCTATCAAAAAGTGGGAAAATTATTCCCAAATTTATAGTTTACCTTAACACATAAGGGAAATGTTTTTATGTATAAACCAAAGGGGTGATACTTTTATCATTAATGTATAAGTGCAACATTAATGGGGAGATGTAAAAGAATAGAAACATAACTTTAAAAGCTATATCATCTAATGTTGATAAAAATATTCCATGTGATATATTGTTCGATGATCTTGAACACCCTTTCAGTAAATACTAATGATTTTTTAATTATGTTTAGTAGGTTGTATCTTATTTTTAGATTTTTCGGATGATAAAACCATAAATATGAAATTTTGGGTTTTTCTGAAAGTTTCATATGTCTAAAAAAACATGTATTGTTAGGATTTATGCTATGATGAGAAATGGTTAAGTTGGAAATCAAAATTGTTAATCATATATGCGAGTGATTCTCCAATATAAAACTGATAGACCTCATATTTTCCTATGTGGAAATATCCAACATCGATAGATCAAATGAATGATAAATAATCTATATAGATCAACTACATACATCAATCAGTTAAATTGATTAACCATCTACATAAATCAGATAAGAAGTGAAATTGGGTTTGGGGATCCAAATGGTGATGTGATTCAATTGGGTATGTCATATTCATCAATGTGATTAAAAATTTTAAATTCATCTATGTGGTGATATGGATTCAACTATGTCAAGTTGAAACTTGTATTTATTACCATTTAAGCATTGGAGTGAGCTTTTAATGCTTCTTTACATTCATTAAATGAATAATTACCATTTTTTGGTAAAATATATTATTATAATAGGCATGTACCATGAATTGAAATATGTAAGGGGTTAATTTTATGGATTGTAATATTACCAAGTTATTTCCTAGAAAATGGAATTTTTTTATATTATATTTAGGAGATCACTTGATGTGAAAATGAATGAGAGGTATTACCTGAATTTTTAAATACGTTTTGAGTAGTACCCTTAAAATATTTTGTGAATATATAAGTATACAGATAAATGAAAGCAATTTTAATATCACAAGAACTCACTCTCAATGAACATCTATGCTACTCTGTATTATTTAAAAAGTAAAATAATATTCACGTTCTGAAGCTATGCTATATTTTTAATCTATGCTCACTTTTATATGAATCACCTCAAGATTCATTCTTTTAAAATAATCTTTCCTAGAGATTTATTAGGACTGTAAGTTGTATTTTAAAATAGTGAGATTCACCTATAAAACTCTTTGTTTAGTATCTTTTATTATAAATATTTTTAGTAAAATAACATAAAGATTGTTTTTTATAAAGACTTACTAGATCCTAATTGAAAGATATTATGTTGTTGTAACTAGTAACTTCTATTTTCACCCATGATATAAAATCCATCAAAAAGGATTGGTAGTCCTTGGAAATAGACTTTTCTAGTGAAATCGCTATACTTGTAGAGTAGAGTACTGTTGGAGTGGACTAGGGGACTTCTATTCATAGAACCAATATAATTCTCTACATCTATTTCCTTTCACATGATTTTATCACCCAATGTTTCTTTTGAAAATGAAAGAATAAAAGTAATTATTTTGTTTTATATGGTTGGCTTTTCTAGGAAAAGAAAATTCCAATAACTTAATTCACCACAATTTTTGATTCTTTTTATGCACTATCTCTAATAACATGACCATACTAGAAATCGTGGTTTCTTGGGATGCATGTACATGAGGATACTTTGAGGTAGTAGCGGTCAATACTTAGGGAGATTCCCTACCTTGAGTTTTTGGGTATTCCTTGAGCATTGGTGCAATGGCATTGGATAGATGGAGTGAAGAGTTAGAAATCTAGTGTGGTATAAAAATAGGTTTGGCTATGATCATGGTAACTTGGTTGGCACATGTTGACCCTTGGTGTATGCATTGGGTGGAGACATGGTGTTGAAATTTTTGAATATCACTAAATCATGTAAATTTGGGCGTCTATTGTGGTCTAGTTAGCATATGATGATTTCACACATAGGGATTCGTGGAAACATGGGTATCAAAAAATATCTATGGTACATGCATGATGTTCTTACTTTACTCCTCATACATGCACATATATTTTTTCTTATACTAAGGGTACCTGGTGAGACCCTATAGAGATGTATTTATCACATACAATATGGGAATCTCATTTTTCATATATTCTTTATATCTTCTTCTATGAGTAGAACTTGATTAGCAGTGGATTGTGCTAGTGTAGCTTGATTATATTATAGAATTAGGGGGAATGGGGCATTGGGATGAAAAGAGGTCTTGTGTGTGTATGAGAAATTGTTTTTTATTTTAATTTTTGATCAAACTAGTGGGATACCAGTGATGTATGTATGTATAAGTTCTACACATAATTTTTTATATCATTGGGTTTATATATTTATTTTATACTTTTATAATGATATGTACGTTTTTCTTATTTTTATACTATTGTATGATGTTGATTTAATGATATAATTTTTCCACTGTATAGAATTATCCCATAACACTATTCAACAACTATTGAGTTTGGGGAGGCATGCTTGAGACCATGTGTCATCTCAAGTACATGAACTTGTGAGTTTCACAAGGTTGACAAAATTATAATATTTTACATTTTATTATTTCATGAATTGTTGTTATCCCAACATAAAATATGCTAAAAGATGAGATTAATTAAACACATTTATGGCCTGAATAGGTCGAACACTATTGGATACCATATCAAAACCAACAATATTCTACCTAGATATTTTAAAAATTTTACTCACAAACCTCTACAAAAGTAATATCAATGAAAACCAGTCACAAAGAATATGATATAAAACATGTATTATTAAACCGTAGTTCCTAGGAGTGGGATTTTATTCTATTACCATTATTTTAATAGAACTATGGTAGTTAGATTTTTTATTGGTACAATCAATTGATTTTAAATGTCGATATCTTGATTCAAATCTTATAATAATGCATCGATATAACATAAAGGTTTCCATGGAATTATTAATTCTTATTCACAGAAACATTTTTTTTGAAATCCAATTACCAAAACACCTGATGCTCTAGTGGATCCCTTATATTACCCATTATATGATATTTTCTAACACGACAAAAAGGAAATGGAGATAGAGAACTCAGTGGAATCACCAGAAAACACTACATGAACATGAACTATTCCAACACAATTCCTAGACCACATTTTATCACTATTGACCATACTCCTTGAGTTCCATTCTCTTAGTCATGCATTATTACATATGAATAAATGAAACATTCTATTATAAATAAAATAACTCTCTATATAATATTTTCACTCATGTTATTCATATTTATGATATTATTGATAATAATAACATCTAATGTAAAAAAAATTTAAATGATAAGACTTATCATTCAACTAACTTAGGTAGTTGTATGTTATTAAATTTAACCCGATTTACAATATCCCCTTTCTTAAGGTATATTATATGCTTTATATCCATTCACACATAACACATGAAATGAAAATTATGTTCAACAAGATATTTAGATTTCGGAAGAATTCTATCAAAATTACACTTTTATTCAAAAATAACACCATTATTTATATTTAATAATTTTTTAAAATTTCTTATTTATTTACATAGAGATGAAATTAATCAACTAAACATTACATCGAATATAAATCTTTGAAGTAAAATATCTAATTTTTTTGGATAGGATACTTTAGATGAATTTTCATTATTTTACTTGAATCTTTTCATGGATTTGGATAATAACATGGAGAGGTAATAATGTTGTGCACAAATTTATAATGGTTATTTAATGGTTTATTTATTTGGGTTTTATCTGTTTCAGGATATTTAATTTATTTATTATTTTATATATTATCTTAATTTATTTAACATGATTGTTGTCATTTTTTTGAATAATTTATATTTAAATTATAAACTAGTTTCTTATGTTTATTATTGTCTAAAATGTTAGTTTGAGTATACATTGTTTAAACATGGTTCTTAATCACATAATTGTTAAATGAATCAATATAATTATTCATAATAAAATTAGAATTTTTAGATAATAGTAAAAATTACAATTTGAAATTACTTATTTAGATTCAATTATGGAAATAATATTTTTATTGATTTTAATTTTAATGTGATTATATTTCATTAAACTAATTTTTTAATTCGTAGTGGAATCCATTATTAAAACCCCATTCACCTTATCCTTTTATTATTTACAATATCGATACTCAATATCTTGATTTTTACAATAATTTTATAATTGAATCACATGTATCTGTGGTTCAACCATAAAATAAACAAAAACCCTAACTTTTAAATTAATCATTAGTAAGGCATATTATGATTGTCTAAACATGATTACTCTAAGAATTAATTATCCCACAAAGGTGTCCAAAATTTTTGGAAGTATTTCAAAGAACATATAAAATGAAAAAATTATTATATTTGATAATTAAGATATTTTTATTGATAATTATTTTTATTTTATATGAATTACTGAGTTTCATGATGATGTTTCCTAGATAAAAAATTTAAATGAATGAGTACTCAAACATGGATATTGTCGGTGAGTCTGAAAAGAAAATTTTAGATTATAATACTTATAGTGAGTATATATTTATGAAATAAATGAATGATTAAACAATGGGATGAGTTGATCAATCTCAAAAAGTAGGAAAAATTATAAAATCAAGGTAGTTGAGTTAAATAATGTTAATAAAGTATGGTTTTCCTTAAATTATGGGTATAAAATAACAAAACAAATATAACATCAATTACTATAATTTATTTAAAATAAATATATTGATTATTTAAGTGATATTTATCTTTATATATTTCATTATGCTACCATATATAAATCCAAATAGACACCATTTATGTTCTCTTAATCTTTGTGATCATTTCTAATTCAATGGTTTCTTTAATTATTCTGTAAGGCTATGTTTATTCATATATTATTTAATAGAAAACGAAAAATGAGTTGATTCAAATATTTAAAACAAATTACATTATAACATATGATGATATAGAATAAAACCACTTAATAATATTATTTCCTCACTCTAAAAGAATTAATCTATATTTATGTATTTTATTTCTAAACAATATTAATTATTGTCACTTTATGCTTAATGAGAGTGGATTATTGAATTTTTAAGTAGGTATCACAATAGTGGGTAAGATATGCACCTAATTATTCAAATATTTTTTAATAGTATTATAAATATATATTTCCATTTTAAAACATTAAAAATAATAGTGAAGGTAATATCAATATTAAAATTCCAAAATATTTGGGAATGAAAAATATTATACATAGAAAACAATATGTCTTAATTATTTAAAATATAATATGAGTGTTTCCAAATTTCATTCATGATTCATAATTTATCCACCCAGTAAAACATTCACATTTAATCAAGGATTATATCCTGAAGAAAAAAATAACTCATAATGCCCTTTAAAAAGGGTTATATATCCAAAAATGTTTCGGAATATAATATAAAAAATATTTAATGGATAATCATATATAGTAATAAGAATCATAAATATGAATAATTAATAATTTAAACGTATAAAATTTATGTTTTTGTGTTAGTTAGTTTTTAAGGAAATTTTCATAATTTCACAATTGAGTTGATAAATAATAATTTCGAAGATGTGTATGGTATTAAATTGATTATTCTTTTATTAATCTCAAAAAACAGTGTTTAAATTTTGGTAATATTTTTCTTACAATATAATTATTTTGGTTTTTGAAACATTAATTAATTATTTAATTAATAAAACCTCAATTTTGAAATTTTTGAAATTTTTTAATCAAAATTTTGATATCTCGAACATTTAACCACATTGAAAATATTAATAATTGTATTTCATATGATGTATCATTTCATTTTACTGTTATATAATTTCATGTTAGGTTCTAGAATCAACCTAGAATAAATCCATGTTTTAAATAAATTACTTATTCCACTATCAAAAACCATCATTTTCTTATGAATATTGAGGTAGATAAATTAGAGTATTTGAGATAAAGGAATGGGTGATTACGTTGTGGTGAGAATGAATAAAAAATAAATCCTATTTATAAATCTTAAACTATTAAAATTTAATATAATACATTGTTTATATTTTATGATTTTCATTATAAATGTAAACATTAGTGCCAATATATTTAAAAATATTATGATTTTAATTTAAGGATTAAATCTTACTTATTAGTATTGAATCTTGTCGTTGTTGTTATTAGTTTATATTGTAACCCTAAATACCATAATATTCAGAAATATAATTGAATAAAATTTATTTTTAATAGATTAATATTTATAGAATAAATTTACAAAAATATAACCAATATATAATAAAACACCTGTGAATGAATGCTTACATGGTTGATTTTCTTGTGATGGTGTTCATGATCAATAATAGACATTGGGATTATAGTAACTGTATATGGTGGATGTTAGTTGCGTGAAAATAGTTGGGTGAGAACCTTGTGGTGCCTAGATTTATGAATAAATGAGAATAGAGATTGTGTGGAATTCTTATAGGTGCTTTGTTTAATATTTTATAATTTTAATGACAAAAATGATGACTGGGTTTATGATTGTGTGATGTTCATATGAATGCCAAAATTTATTTAATTAGTATTTCCTAGATTTTGTAGAACAATAATCATCACATTTGTGGGGCTTGTGTAATTTGATGCTTAGTGGGATTTTTCCATGGGTTAATGAAACTCGACCCATGAGACGAGCTTAGTCGATAAGTGGTTGGACATTTCTAGTGTGGTGGGTAATGAATGGGTTACAAAGGCTCAAAAATTTTGAGGAACAAAAATTAGAATATTGATAAACATGATGTGGAAGAATTTAACAGTGATAAGAAAGGGAGGATTGTTGTTTTGGTTATATATGTTTGAAGACGGTGAATGGAATTAGAAAATGATAATTGTCTTGCTGTGTGTGAATCACTATGTCTTAGTCTATAGTAGTGTGATTGTTCAAGTATTGTTAAATATTAAGTAAGCAATATGATTCATGTCAAAGGTTGTCAAAAATTAATTATAAATATGTTTAGGAATTTTGGCTACTGTTTTTTATAACAGATTTGAGTGGTATCAGAATTCTAGCTAGGACAAATCCAAATTGTCCATGAAGAACATATCCTACATAATATCTTCAAAGAATAGTCCTCTACCATTCAATATACTACCATATCTAAACAATATTTATTTATATATATTATTCAATGTGTATAAATTATGTATATAATTATAAAATACAAATTACTAAGAAAAGAAGAAAAATGGTGAATGTTTTGTGACACAGAATATGAGAATATCTCATATTCAGTCAAACTTAGAAAAAATTAGTCATTGATAGCTTGATGTCCAAATTTTAAAAATGAGTAATTGAAACATACATGTTCCCCATAGATCATTATTATCATACATTCACTGTCAACATGGTTTATAAATCATTGTTAGGCATCCTATGTTAAGGTTTCTAGTGGGACGAGATGTTGAAAATTCAAAAGTACCAATTTTGCTTATATATTCAAGTACATAAAAATAATAATCTTTATTGGGTGATTTGAAGATCACCTAATGAAGAAACATCTAAAATAATGTTTTAACATGGTTTTGTGAATGAAAAATTAGGTGAATATTATGAAAATTAGGGCATATGCGGAGACTTAGGTATGACCTACAACTATTGGAAAAATTAGGATAACTCAAATAATTTTTTTAACACAATATGAGGGTACGTTGATATTTTAATCAACAGTCATCATTGATGTACCTTTTGTGAATTCTATGACTTCGAAAATGATTGTGGTAGTTTTTATGATAGATGGGGTTCATATAATCTCTTATTGATTGTTCTTTAATTTTATCATGTTCATGAGAAGGATTTATACATGTCATGAAATTGAAATGGACTAAGAGTTGTATTGATTTGGATATATTCCTATTAATGACACATGATTATTATATGACATGACTTTATATAGGTTTTGAGATTAGATGTTATGCTACAAGTGACTATGAATGTTATGATATCTATTACCAATGTCATTATAAATTTGGGTCAGTGGTGTATATAAAATGTGGTTCTGGGATATGTGAGAAATTATTAAATAGTTTGTTATGTTACAATGATTAGATGATCAATATTTGTTTGACACCAGTTGACATGTCTTTGATCATCTTATTTAGATATAGTTTATTAAACAAATGAGTTTCAATCCACGAGATGTTATTATGAAGATAATATGGATTATATTTCACAAGGACATATGTGGTTCCCACTAGAGGTGTATACCTATGTTTAGGGTAGTATTTTGATGAAATATTTAGATTATCATGTGGATTAGATAAATTATTTCATTATCTCGACACCAAATTGGTAGGAGTATATTTATCATGTAATCATTTAAATTTTTTACATGATGATGGTATTATTATTGGGATGATTAAATTATTGTCATGGATAACTTGTGGATATTGATGGATTCACAAATTTTATGTTGATTTCTTTTGTTAGTTACTCTATTATAGGTATGATATTTTTATGGTTATTCTTTATTATATTTACAATCATTTTACAAAATGGACATATTATAATGACCTGACCTAAATTCCCAATACCCAAGAACCTAGTAAGACCACACATGGAGTTATGTGAATTCTCCCATATCATGTGGCTAACAACTAGCATAGAAGGATATAAAAATTATCATTGGGGAAAATTTCCCCTAAAATTGTAAAAAATTAAAATAAATATAAATAAAAATTTATACTAAAATATAAAATGTTATTTGAAAAAATAATAAAGGAACTATTTAAAACATACAAGTTAGTTAAAAAGTCAATAAGACAATCCACAAAATTACCAAATAAAATGATTGAACATCTGAGATACACCATCTCCCCTATCAACGTACAACCAAACAATGTCACATCCATCCATGAAAATTTACCCATATAATGTATCACCAATGAAAAGGGTATCCTTTAATTTTCTTATAACATGAATTACAACATCCATACTTATATTGATATATGATAGTAGTTGTGAGTATCACTATATTTAGTAATATATTCCAAAACAATTAACATGTATTCCATTGTAAGAAATGGTTCATAAAACGTGACTTAATCCATTTGAAAATAATAATATATATTTTTTTTAACTTTCCATAATTTTTTTTTCAAGCTGGCATACTAAATCCCAAACTTCATAATAAATAAATAAAATTTCCATAATTTATCTCATTTTATGTGTTATCAAAAATATGAAATCATGAATCTATATACCAACAAAACAAAATGTGAACATTGTCCATCTATAGTGAACCATAATCCACTCACACAATCCCTATTGTTTTTTCAATATAGTCTTCTCAATTTTCAACCATACTATTTCCAACCATAGTGTCCCGAATACTAATGTATTTAAACAGGTTTCTAGAAAATAATTTATTTCCAAAATGACTTTCAATCTACAAACAATAAATTGATATACCATAAATTCAAAACAAATTTATGAAAAGAAATCCCATTTTCCTCAAATAAAATCACATGATTTCGAATACCTATCATTTGTTCTTATTATTAAATATATTTATTTTTTATCATAAATGGGATAAAGAGATTTTTTATGAAATAAATATTAATTTTTAATAAAAAAATTAAAACAACAAAATAATGAAACAAATTACTGAATTATAACAATCAAAAGGTGGAATATAGTTATAAATCAAGAAACATATTTATAAATCATCACATGTTTAAGATAAGATGACCTTAATGAAAAAATACACTGAGTCGTGTGATCAAAATTATCAATAATCCATATTATATAATCTAAAACAAATAGATTCGCTATTTTAAAGAATTTAGTTCATAATGGAATATTTAATATAACTTTACACTAAATAGGAATAGAAAATTCCAAAATAGAAATTCCCCACTCATGAATCTCAAGTTGAAAGTATAATTCCAATAGTGAGTGGCATGAACCATGTTCCATTTAAAAAAATCTTATATAACTGAATACCTATAAAATATAAAATATAATTTTTTATTGGGAAACAAATAGGTAGAGACTTTCTGTAACATCCTAGGTAAATAAAGAATAATACTTTTTTATATTTATTAATATTTTCTAATTAAATATTAATTTTAATTTAAAGCGGTTTCCATGTTCGATAGCGTACCCGATACGCAACAAAGAGTTTCATTGAAATCTTACGTTGCACTCTAGTAATAAAATAATATTATTTTAAATGGTAGTTAACACATAGCCGTTGTATTGGTGGTAATGGATATAAATTACTAAAATATGATTATATATGTTTTTTTAAATGTTTTTACATTTATCCAATAAAAGATAAAGGCTTAAAATACGGAAAGAATTCAATTTTAGGTATTTATACACTAATTTTCACTAAAGGTTCGCTTATCGCCTTTTGATGGTGAACCTTCATTAAATATAGTTTTGATAACTCTTATACATTATATTAGACCAAATATAACTCTTCTTTAGAATCGGGACATCAATATTTACTTTGTGTAAATTTTTGGTATCTTTCCGATAAAGTTCATTTTTTAAATGAATAGAGTAAAATGTTGTATTTTATTTCAAAACAAATCTTTAATCTAATTTATTTATATGATTAGATTATCATTTTAATTGGTTTTAAAGTGAAATTAGAAAATATTTTTACCATTAAATCCAATAGTGTTTGTTGGAATTAATTTCACATTGAAATCGGACTTAAACTAGTGTCAATCTTTTGATACTTATTGTTTCATAAAAACACGCTATTTGTCATGACAGCGGGAATTAATTATTAAATTAATTAATGTGACTTATATGTTTTTAATTTTGTAAAATAGAATTCATTTTTGAATTCGGAATATCAAATATAGCTTAGGGTTAATTTTTGGTATTTTTCTAAAAAACTTCAATTTTTGATGAATAGTGAAACCACTAAGTGGTACTTATAAAAACTGAATTTTCGTTTAAATAAAATTTTACCACTTTTGTGTTTTGAATTTCAAAAATCCGACATACATGGTTGTCATTAATAAGTAAAATGTGGTTCAATGAGATTAAAATAATTTTTTGGTGAATAGTAACTATTAAGTTCTTAATCGCGATTAGAGGTAATTAGTGAAATTTAAGGAAAAAATGATTTTATAATAAAATGAAAATACCTAGACACATGTGTTACCCTTATTGGATGTGTCATGGCCAAACAAGACAATCCATGGGTCAACTTGGGGACCCTATGGAGCCACTTTGGTTGGAAAATGACATAAATACCTTTTATTTAATGTTAAAGTAAAAAATGACACAAACATGAAATTTTTTACTAAAACAATTTTTACATGGGGTTATACAAGTCATAATTTTGACTATAAATAGTCATTGGACAGATAAAAAGATTTCATACATCATAGTATTTGTTTTATAATTTTTAGACATTAAATAAATAAAATTATTTATGACATCAATATGATGCAGCGATGACCTCATTATTTAACGATTTAAATAAAATGGAATGATAATTTAAAATCTAAGACCTACACATGTCCAAAACCTATTGGATGGGTGGATTTAGAACCTTTATCACTTTATCCACTAATTATATCAATGTGGGACCTCTTAAATCCGAATACCAGTTTAAAATAAGGTGACCTTTTTTTACCTTCCAAGAGTGCCCCTCCTCTCCTCTTATAAAAGGCCCCCACCTCTACCACCTTACCCACACTTCCAAAGCCTTTGGCTCGTCCAACCCCTGCCCATTTTGTCTCTACACTTCCCTCTCTTACTCTGTGAAGCCTCACTTTGGGCATAAGTCTTCCCGAGGAAGCCTTTGAGCTCAAACCAAAGGGAGTTACCCGATTTTAAGGTAATGTCTTCTTTTGAGTCCTTTTGTTTTATTTTGCTTCTCCAACCCCCTAAACTCTTTTTATTCTTTTCTTTTGTAACAACTACAGTATCCTCAATATACTAGGATTTTGTTATAAGAAATATTCGAGCTACATTTACACACACCTACATCTAATCGTTGAAGAACATACTGTTTCTGTGGATGACGAATTTCTGCCTCCCAAAACGATGATTGTTCAACATTCTTTTAACACCTTAAAAGGTGGCCATTAATATGACACTATATTTATATATGATATATAATATGTTTATGTTTTCTTTAAGATTATTTATTTTTCATTTTGGGAATACCTTTATGGTTTCCATTATGGGTAACGTGATATCTTCATTTAAGGAAGTGTCGACTACCGCCCCCTCAAAGTGATTTGATTCGTTAATGCCATATGTGGGACGTATAAAGGATGGATTTAAAGTTATTATATATGATGTGATACTGGAATTATAATATACCTCTATATAATTATTATTTCTTTCCACTAAAGTATGAGATAGAAATGAAAGTAGCGTTCATGCGTACGTACGGCTTACCGTCTCCATGAACGGTGCATTTCATTTCTTATCCCCAAATGTAATGTACCATTAAAATTACATGTATATAATGGATATATATGATTAATGACACATCTAAATGATTAATATAATTCTGTAATTAAAATATACATACCTCTCATTTATTTTTAATTCCATTAATATGACAAAGAAATGAAAGTAGCGTTCATGCGTACGTATGGCTTACCGTCTCCATGAACGATGCATTTCATTTCTTACCTCTAAATGATTATGTGATATTATAAATACATGTATATTCTAGATATATATGATATATATTCCATCCAAATCAGGAATTTCATTCTGGATATAAAGAACCTTTGACCACAAGAACAACAAGTAATTGTAAGAAGTCCACTTTCGACTTAAGAACCAAATATCGACAAAACAAACATTATTAACTTAAATGGTTACATAATGTTTATAACATGGAAAATAAGTTATATAAAAGGAATAATTAACTTTAAAAAGGTTCTTAATCATGTAGAAATTAACTCAAGTTTATTATTCAGGACGTTAAAGAACGATCGAGTCAAGTCGGACCCGAGGTAAGGGACTTCGTCTCAATCTCCTTTCATTGAGGCATATTTCGTTTTATACACATCTATCTTTTATACGGTGTATAAACCCCTTTGACTTTTACTTTTATACAAAAGGAATCTTTTTCTATGAAGCATTTTACAAAACGACAGAAATGAATGTTTCTTTTAACGTTCGTGGTGACAACGACCTTTTCGGCCACCGCAAGTATTATTTGGTCTTTGGATTCCTCAACAAGCCGTAATGTTTTTAAAATAAAATAAATACCATATACTTTTTTTATGTATTTCGGTATTGAAAATGGTTTTGATAAAGGACTCTATTATGTCAATATATTTAAATGATATATTGTGATTGAAATGTGGAAATGTTATCATTCCTTTATATTGGTTTTATGTTTTATGATTTTATTATGGTACTTGGACATTTAACGGGTGGTTACGTGATAAACCATATGACAGGTGGTTCCGTGAATACCAGGACGGGTGGTTACGTTATAACCTCCAATGAATTGGGTATGGAAGTCGGCCGTATGGATATTCCATTAAGTATGTATGGAAGTTGGCCGTATGGCTATTCCATTAAGTGATATGTGTGGAAGTCGACCGTATGGTTATTCCACTTAAGTATGTTTATGTCCCAAGTTACCTTTATATGTTATGTGATCTTTTTTTTGGGTTTTATGGTAATATTTTGGTTATAAAAGGGTATGTATTGATCTTTTATTCAGTGAATAGTTTTTACTACTTTATAAAGGTGAAAAGTATTACTTTGATAAAGTATTCATGGTTTACTTATTGTTTTGACAAACTAACAGTTTTCATTCTTTGTGTATCCCTTACTGAGATTTTTATGCTCACCCCAAGTTTTTTTTTTGAAATGTATTTCACAGGACTTAATGTGGAATAGGGTCAAGGATGGGATCAAGGGAAAGTCATGCTATATAAAACATGGAACTAGATATGTTTCTCTTTAAGAGTTTTTTTTATTTTATGGAATCTTAGTAGAAGTGTCTACTTTGTAATCTTTTGAGATGTAATAGTTATGTCCTAATTCTCTAAAACTCTAAACCTGAAAATATCCTCAATTTGAATTATTCATTTAATTCAATATTAAGTAATGTTTAAGGCCGGGGCCTTATAGTTGGTATCAAAGGTCGGTTTAGACAACTTTAGGGATTAAGCGTTTTTGTTAGACACATGGTTAGTCCTTATATCTATTATTTCAGTTAAATCCTTATTTTATAACTTTTTTTCAGGAAAGGTAAAGTCGGTTACGAATGGAAGGAGAAGGATCTCAAATGACATTCCTATCTTTTCCTGATGACATGCTTGCAATAATTATTGCAAAGTCATGATTGGATGATTGTGAAACATTTTTTAGCATACAACTCACTTGCAAGCAGTTGTTTGAGATATCAAACACCACCTCTATACCTCGTTATCATCTTGGATCATGGGTTGTTTTTAGAGAAATACTATTTTCACAATATTCTCATATTTTCAATAAAGGTAAATATTATCAAGGTATTTTCAAATATTTTACCTTATCCCAATAATTTGAAGCATATTATGATTTTAAAAATGGTGCTGAAGAAGGAGACCCTTGCACAACCTATTTATATTTTCTTTTAAAATATATTCTCATATCACATACTTATGGTATTTTAAAAGGACTAATAATAGAAAGTTTTAACTCAATTTCGGTCCGACTATTTTATAGAAATCGTGTTTTATCAGATGTTTTGGAATTATATGTCATACATGATTATTTTCCAAAACTGTTTTTCTGTTAACACCCATATGACCAATGTTGTACGAGGTGTATTTGGATGGAGGATGCAAATTATTTTGAAGTATCTCTAAATCATTGTTTTAATGAATGGGACTTCTACCTACGTGAACAAGATGACGATGAAACCGAGTGGACGCCATGATCAAGTTATGCTATTATGAGTTTGTGTAGGAAACCTAGAAAGAGTTGAAAGTCAACATGACAAGTAAGTATGTTTCCTTAAGATCAAAAATAAATTCCTCAATGAAAAGTAACTTAAAAGAAAAATGTTGTCTATTAACTTTTCCTACTGGGCAATCAAATACCGTTTAACCCATCACAAGTTTGTGATTTTCTTGTGGTTAACTTTATCCTAAACATGTTTCTATCACTCTCCCTCAGAACATGACCCTTGGTTTTATCCTCCATGTCCATGTTTTCTTACATGGAATCCTAGTATGGGTTAACTCGGGTGACCTCTATACTCCCCTTTATTTCCTTTAAAGTGATAGTTTAATTTACTCCTTTTCCGATGTGGGGCTTTCAATGAAGTTTCTGAGCCCAATTTTAAAATTGCGAGGACGCAATTCCCAAAAGGGGAGAAGGATGTAACATCCCAAGTAAATAAAGAGTAATACATTTTCATATTTATTAATATTTGCTAATTAAATATTAATTTTACTTTAAAGGGATTTCTATGTTCGATAGCATACCAGATACGCAACAAAGAGTTTCATTGAAATCTTACGTTGCACTCTAGTAATAAAATAATATTATTTTAAATGGTAGTTAACACATAGCCGTTGCATTGGCGGGAATGGATATAAATAACTAAAATATGATTATATTTGTTTTTTTAAATGTTTTTACGTTTATCCAATAATAGATAAAGGCTTAAAATATGGAAAGAATTCCATTTTAGGCATTTATACCCTAATTTTCACTAAAGGTTCACTTATCGCCTTTTGATGGAGAACCGTCATTAAATATAGTTTTGATCACTCTTATACATTCTATTGGACCAAATATAGCTCTTCTTTATAATAGGGACATCAAAATTTACTTTGTGTAAATTTTTGGTATATTTCCGATAAAGTTCATTTTTTAAATGAATAGTGTAAAATGTTGTATTTTAATTCAAAACCTCTTTTTAATATAATTTATTTATATGATTATATTATCATTTAAATTGGTTTTAAAGTGAAATTAGAAAATATTTTTACCATTAAATCCAATAGTGGTCGTTGGAATTAATTTCACATTGAAATCAGACTTAAACTAGTGTCAATCTTTTGAAACTTATTGTTTCATAAAAACACGCTATTTGTCATGACAGCGGGAATTAATTATTAAATTAATTAATGTGACTTATATGTTTTGAATTTTGTAAAATAGACTTCATTTTTTTAATTCAGAATATCAAATATAGCTTAGGGTGATTTTTTGGTATTTTTCTAAAAAACTTCAATTTTTGATGAATAGTGAATCCACTAAGTGGTACTTATAAAAACTGATTTTTCGTTTAAATGAAATTTTACCACTTTTGTGTTTTGAATTTAAAAAATCTGGCATACATGGTTGTCATTAAGAAGTAAAATTTGGTTCAATGAGATTAAAATAATTTTTTGGTGAATAGTAACTCTTAAGTTCTTAATCGCGATTAGAGGTAATTAGTGCAATTTAAGGCAAAAATGATATTATAATAAAATGAAAATACATAGACACATGTCCTACCCTTATTGGATGTGTCATGGCCGACCAAGAAAATCCATGGGTCAACATGGGGACCCCATGGAGCCACTTTGGTTGGAAAATGACATAAATACCTTTTATTTAATGTTAAAGTAAAAAATGACACAAACATGAAATGTTTTACTAAAACTATTTTTACATGGGGTTATACAAGTCATAATTTTGACTATAAATATTCATTGGAAATATAAAAAGATTTCCTACATCATAGTATTATTTTATAATTTTTAGAAATTAAATAAAGTAAATTATTTATGACATCATGATGATGCAGCGATGACCTCATTATTTAACGATTTAAATAAAATGGAATGATAATGTAAACTCTAAGACCTACACATGTCCAAAACATATTGTATGGGTGGATTTAGAACCCATATCACCGTATCTTCGAATTATATCAATGTGGGACCACTTAAATCCAAATACCATTTTAAAATAAAGTGACTTTTCTTTACCTTCCAAGAGTGCCCCTCCTCTCCTCTTATAAAAGGCCCCCACCTCTACCACCTTACCCACACTTCCAAAGCCTTTGGCTCGGCCAAACCCTGCCCATTTTGTCTCTCCACTTTCCTCTAATACTCCTTGAAGCCTCACATTGGGCATAAGTCTTCCCAAGGAATCCTTTGAGCTCAAACCAAAGGGAGTTACCCGATTTTAAGGTAATGTCTTCTTTTGAGTCCTTTTGTTTTATTTTGCTTCTCCAACCCCCTAAACTCTTTTTATTCTTTTATTTTGTAACAACTCCAGTATCCTAAATATACTAGGATGTTTTTATAAGAAGTATTCTAGCTACACTTACACACACCTACATCTAATGGTTAAAGAACATACTGTTTCCGTGGATGGTGAATTTCTGCCTCCCAAAACGATGATTGTTCAACATTCTTTTAACACCTTCAAAGGTGGCCATTAAGATGACACTCTATTTATATATTATATATAATATGTTTATGTTTTCTTTAAGCTTCTGTATTTTTCATTTTGGGCATACCTTTATGGTTTCCTTTATGGTTAAACACGATATCTTCATTTAAGGAAGTCCATACTACCACCCCCTCAAAGTGATTTGATTTGTTAATTCCATATTTGGGACGTATAAAGGATGGATTTAAAGTTATTATATATGATTTTATACTGGAATTATAATATACCTCTATATAATTATTATTTCTTTCTATTAAAGTATGATATAGAAATTAAAGTAGCATTCATGCGTACGTACGGCTTACCGTCTCCATGAACGGTGCATTTCATTTCTTATCCCCAAATGTAATGTACTATTAAAATTATATGTATATAATGGATATATATGATCAATGATACATCTAAATGATTAATATAATTCTGGAATTAAAATATACATACCTATCATTTATTTTTAATTCCATAAATATGACAATGAAATGAAAGTAGCGTTCATGCGTACGTGCAACTTACCGTCTCCATGAATGGTGCATCTCATTTCTTACCTCTAAATTATTATGTGATATTATAAATACATGTATATGATAGATATATATGATATATATGCTATCCAAATCTATAATTTCATTCTGGATATAAAGAACCTTTGACCACATGAACAACATATAATTGTAAGAAGTCCACTTTCGACTTAAGAACCAAATATCGACAAAACAAACATTATTAACTTAAATGGTTATATAATTTTTACAACATGGAAAATAAGTGATATTAAAGGAATAATGAACTTTAAAAAGGTTCTTAATCAAGTAGAAATTAACTCAAGTTTATTATTCAGGACGTTAAAGAACGATCGAGTCAAGTCGGACCCGAGGTAAGGGACTTCGTCTCAATCTCCTTTCATTGAGGCATATTTCGTTTTATACACATCTATCTTTTATATGGTGTATAAAACCCTTTGAATTTTACTTTTATACAAAAGGAATCTTTTTCTATGAAGCGTTTTACAAAATGACAGAAAGTAATGTTTCTTTTAATGTATGCGGTGACAACGACCTTTTCCTCCGTCGCGAGTATTATTTGGTCTTTAGCTTCCGCAATAAGCCGTAATGTTTTTAAAATAAAATAAATACCATATACTTTTTTATGTATTTTGGTATTGAAAATGGTTTTGATAAAGGATTATATTATGTCAATATATTTAAATGATATATTGTGATTGAAATGTGGAAATGTTATCATTCCTTTATATTGGTTTTATGTTTTATGAATTCATTATGGTACTTGGACATTTAACGGGTGGTTACGTGATAAACCATATGACGGGTGGTGCCGTGAATACCAGGATGAGTGGTTACGTTATAAACTCCAATGCATTGGGTATGGAAGTCGGCCGTATGGCTATTCCATTAAGTATGTATGGAAGTTGTCCGTACGGTTATTCCATTAAGTGATATGTGTGGAAGTCGACCGTATGGTTAGTCCACTTAAGTATGTTTATGTCCCAAGTTACCTTTATATGTTATGTGATCTTTTTATGGGTTTTATGGTAATCTTTTGGTTACAAAAGGGTAAGTAATGGTCTTTTATTCAGTGAAGAGTTTTTACTACTTCATAAAGGTTAAAAGTATTACTTTGATAAAGTATACATGGTTTACTTGTTGTTTTGATAAACTAACAGTTTTCATTCTTTGTGTATCACTTACTGAGCTTTTTATGCTCACCCCAAGTTTTTTTTGAAATGTTTTTCACATGACTTAATGTGGAATAGGGTCAAGGAAGGGATCAAGGGAAAGTCATGCTATATAAAACATGGAACTAGACATGTTAGTTTTAAAGAGTTTTTTTTTATTTTATGGAATCTTAGTAGAAGTGTCTAATTTGTAATCTTTTGAGATGTAATAGTTATGTCCTAATTCTCTAAAACTCTAAACCTGAAAAGATCCTCAATGTGAATTATTCATTTAATTCAATATTATGTAAGGTTTAAGGTCGAGGCCTTATACTTTCCACATATTGCAGTCAGTATAAACTCATGAAAATTTTAAAAAATTTCCCAACTCTCACCATTTAGTCAGGGAAATAAGAAAATGAGAATTTCAAGTCATACAGATTAATTATCTCATTATTTAATCATGTTATGACTAACCTAATATCATTTTATACACACATTTGATAATAAAATAATAATATAAACATCCCACCATCCTCTATTCACCCCATTCTATGATATATATAACATTTATAGTCCCCAAGAAAAGAATTTTTTACCACCAATGTAGACATGCTATAAGATATCAAAGGATAGAATATGTCAAAACCCTACTATATTTAATACATTTCTCTATATTCCATTATAAATGCACAATTTATTACTTCTCCTACTAAAATTTTTAATCCCTTTAATTACATCCATTATATTTCATTTCTCCAATTTGTCTCTCCATAATTATTTCCGGGTTCGAAAAAACCATTTATTTAAGGAAAGGTAATATATAATCCTTTAATTTCATAAAATGGGTCCTGATGTAAACATTATCATAAATTCATATATAAATATATAAAAATCATATTCACCCTACTAACCATGCCGAACCAAAATTATAAATCAAATTTCCATGTCACATTAATGAAATTAATTTAATGTTATAAAAAATATTCCCTCTGTTCTCTCCAATATAATTTTTATTAATTTAAAATCCTTCATTTTTAGTAATTTTATATGAATATCCACCAATTATTCTTATACCAACATAATCCATCATTTAATTTTTTTTTCATAGGTATAAATTTTATTTTAATTAGGAAACAACTTTAATAAGTTAACTCAAAATAAAATCTACATTAATAAATTTAAATTTAAGAATAATGGATATTATAAGTATCAACCACTACATGATAGTAGTTTTATTAAGTATGACCCAATACACATTGAGGTAGATAGCTAGGGTTATTGATAAAACATATAAATTGTCTCATCTGTACTTATTAATGTGGTTATTATATAAATATTTCATTAGTATAATCTTTTGGATGAAAGAACAAGGTTTATATACTTTATGATGCATCCAATGATTTATGTGTTCATGAATATGACTATAATGATTAAATATTTAGAAATACACTATTTAATTAATTTTGACTGCTAATGGCGAAAAAATAGACAAATAAATTCAAGAGATTCATGGTTTGGTTCATGTTCTACGGACTATAAATAGTCTCCATGTATATAATTTTTTCATCCAATTAGAAATTAGTGTCTTGGTTCACTGTCACTATATCATGAATAGTGACATCAAAATCACTAAATATGTGCTAAAACATTTATTTCAGACTATAAATTTATATGTATGAGAAGTGTTATTATTATTTTAGTTTTATAGATCTTTAATAGTGAATTTAAGTTTTTCCCTAAGTGAGTTATTGGTATTTTTAAATCGAACAAATGAGTTTTTTATTATCTATGAAGGATTGTATTTATGGTTAATGTTATTTTATTTATACATTTATTGGTTTTTTATTTTTATTTTTATTTTTATTTTTCTTATTTAAATATTAGAGATCTGTGTTGATATTTTGGGCATTATTATTATCATTTTCATTACTATATTTATTTATAACGATTTTTTGGATTTATTGTTTGAGAAATCGTGGAATCAATTGAGTGTTTGAGTCCTGGAAAATGGGGGGGGGGAGAAAACCTTATTCCCTCCCAAATTTATGTTCTTATCCTTTTTAACAATTTTCTATTGAGTACGAAAGAAAATATGTAGCTCCTCTCTTATTTCTTCTTCTTATTATCATGTCTATTTCCCATAATGTAGAATCTTTTCACATTTAGTGATTTTTTTTAATTTCCCCATAGAATTATAGAACCCAAAATTTTTTAGATGTATTTTTTAACTTTATTATTGAGGTGCCCTAATTTTACGACATATACATTGTTTGAGGTAGTAAAATCCTAATTTCAATTCTTAGTGATTATATCATTACTCGAAAAATAAATATTCATTTTTTATTTCAATAAATGATATTATTAATCATTTATGTTTTATTTATAGTATATGATGTAATGTAGGTCTATAATTTGTTTTATCATTTTCTTTACTAATACTAAGAAGTGGGTGGTTCTATACCTATTCAATTACATGATATAACGTTTGAGACTTTCATTTTTATATTTAATACTTTTATTGACATTATGTTCATATATATATATTATTTATAATATAAATAATTGTGTTTTAAATTAAAATACACCATTTTGTAGATACATTGAACCACTATGTATTTTGAAATAATTTTAAAGAAGACTGTTTAAGGTGATATAATTGTATTTTATTAATTTTTATACTCTAAAATAGTTTAAAACTAGAGAAGAAGCATGTTATTGAAATATCAAGACCATGATTGGGAACTATATTCATTTTAATGATTTATATCGATTTGAAAAACATTTTTATCAATGATAGGAAATAATTTTGATAAAATAGGGGAATGTTTGATTCAAAAAATGAGATTGTTTATTGTATTTTACTCATATATATCATCCGTTATAAATTTTAATATATATACATGTTGTTCATAATAATTTTATGTATATAATTAATATTAAAATTTCATTTTTGGTTATTTATATATTAAGGATTTTGGGAGGCATCACATGAGGGTTCTTGATAATAGTACATGTGTAATTTTTGTTAAACAATCGTGAGAGCCTTAGGGTTTCAAAATTGAGTTCTTTGGAATGGTTTTATAATACTTATGGATAAATATAATAAATTATATTATGTATTTTATCATAAAAATTTGAATATTAAATGATTTATCACAACCTATTTTATATGTCTTGAATTATTCTTAGTATAATGGGGCTTTACGATGGATTTGAAGAAGTGAATATGATTTGGAGGGATGAAGGAAGACATCATTCCACAAGAAACAAAATATAGTATTATAATATTCTTTGGGAGTTGATATCTTAACATTCATGAATAATATTTTTGAAGGAGTGTAGTTTAGTAATCCAAAATTTCATCTTGAGAGTAGATTTTATAACCATAAGTATAATATATCATGAAATAATAGAAATAAATTACATCATGATTGTTATATAAAATTGAAAACCCAGAATTCAGGGGAAATGTTATAGTGTGATGAGCTAAGGTATATGAATAATAGGGAAATAATTTAAAAATGATTTTTTATAGTGTGCACATATAGTATTGTTGATAATACATAGAGAAAAGAGATGTAGATGAAAAATGATTACATGATATTAGATGATAATGACATGGAAGTTAAATATGGGGATAATGGATTTTAAATCACAGTTAAAAATATCACTCATTTTTGGGTAATTTTTGTATTTTTTATGTTCTATAAGATATTATATAAGAATTATGAAACATTTCAACAATTATTCATTACTTTAAAGTCTATTAGAGTCTTTTTAAATAGAGGAGGTTGTAAGAACCCAAATCTTCTTTTTCATGTATGTATTTATTTTCTGGTCATTTTTATGAATAATAGGAGTTTCAGGAAATTTTAAAAGTACACACCGTGTACTTTATGAGTACACATCATGTACTCGGTTATCAAGGGCAGCAGTGTGTTGGGCATGTAACAGTCACACACAAGTCCATGTGTGGTGACCTGGAGGCCACCTAAAGCAGAGTACGGAAATGGAAAGTACACGTCCTGTACTTCCAAAGTATACGCCATGTACTTTTTTTCATTAAACCTACCAAGGTTGCATCTAATATCAAGAAATGCCTTCTTCTTGACCGAGTTCATCAGAGAGTGCCTGTATGGCCACACCTTTTCTTCGAGCCCCCTATCAAGCGTCTGTTCTCCACATCAATCACTATAAATTGCGTTGGGACTTCCTCGATATGCTCTTCCTTCTTCTTTTGCTTCGATTACTGATTCCTTCTATTTCTCATGTCATCTCTAGTTGAACGTTTTAGATGTTTTTGTAGATATATGGTGTTCCAAGGTGATTTAAGTTCGGATATTCATGTATATCAATCTCCCAACACTGAGGTAGGTGGTTTGTGATTTTTGTTGAATGTCTTCAAGTTATATTTGAAAAATCGCCAATACCCTTGAATGGGGTATTGTGTTCTTACTGTTTGAGCCCTATTAATTTCCTTATATGCTTGTATTCTAGAGTAGAGGTTAATTGAACATGAATAGGGTTAATTTCTATGCTTTGGAAGTGTTTGCCTATGCATGATTTCTTGTTTTGACCGTTTGATCTAATTGCCTTCTAGGATGCTACATATTATTGGATAGAGTGTTTGTTCTGACTTGCTGTGATGTTGTAGATGGGTTAGCCAAGTGGTTCTTGTGGATTAAATTGGCTGATACATGCTGCTATGCTTTTTTGACATACAGAGGGTTGTGAGAACCTGGTGTTTAGACCATAGGGATAATGGACGTAAGGGCTTCTCCAGTGTGTATTTATATCTTATGAGGTGATACCTCATGGGGAATTAACATTGACTGCTTCCTTAGAGTGTCTTGAGTTCTTCTATGTGGGCCACAGAGGTAATTAACGTTGAGTACTTCCCAATAGCACCATTAGTATCAATACGAGACTATAGGTGAAATTGACGGTGAGTGCATTCCCATAAAGTCTATACTTAAGCTGAACCAGAGGGGTTAGACTGTGCGTGCTTCCCAGAGGGTTTCTTCTGTTCTTAGGTAGGACCATAGGGGATAATATGTGAGTACATCCCAGAGGGTTACCATTTGTGTTACCTGCTTGCTTATTTATGGGTAGGACTAGAGGGGATAGGTTGTGAGTACTTCCCAAAGGGTAACCTATTTTTTATTAGTTGTTCCTTGATATATGAATCTCAATGCTTTGAAACTGTGGATTTTTTACTGTTTAGTACTTACTGGTTTATTGCATTTACTTGCTTATTACCTACCATATACTCACTGACGGTTAGGCATAGATCTCGTGGTGGTTGCCTACTGGGATTTAGTCTCACACCCTGTATTGGCCATGTTTTGCGCCCAAAAAGATTATATTGTTGCTAGTATAGATAAGGGTAGGCACCCTTCTACTTCATGTGGTTGATTTTTTTGTGGATATGAAGGGCATGATACCAAGATGTGGATTGTGATGCAGAGTAGTAGTTATTGATTTTTATTTTGCAATTTTGATTAGTACTGTTTGTGTTCCAACATTGTGATTTTCTTGGATGCTTTCCTTGACATATGTATCATGCATCATTTATATATAAATGTGTGCTCAATTTATTATATTTCAGTCTTCCACTGTTTACTTTTGAATGGATTATTACTACTTTCTCTATTTCCATTTGTTTACTTCCCCTGTGTTACTCTACCAATGAGGGAATAGTTCTCCACTATCACACCCAAGGCTCTCGCTGCCAGTCGACAGGCTCTGGCGTTCGGGGAAATGCGCTTGATGCCATGTGACCAACCGAGTATGGGGCGCCTTTGTGTGGAATCCAGAACTGGGATGTTACAAATTTGAATCAGAGGAATTCTTTTCCATTGACTTAATGTTTGGAGCCTTTAGACAGGGAATGGAAGGAACAGGTACTTGTTAATATGATGTGCTCGAGAGTAGCTAACCCATGTACAGGGAAAATCAAATTTACCTTTTTTATTCCAAGTTTTCTAGTTTTTCAATTTTACAGTTGATATTATTTTCACCATTGGGTGATTCACATATATTATATAGTTATTGTTGATGTTATTGAGGTTCCATTTCTGTTGCAACCTGATGAGATGAGGGTATTCCATCTCATGCATCATATAATCACTTGTTAGAAATCACATTTCATGCATTCTTGTCATGCCATTTAGGTTACATTAGCGACATCATGTTGTTGTGATTGATGTTGTGCTCGATATGCAGGCTGTTGTGATAGATTCCTTGATAGAATACATGTTGTTTGATAGGATATTATATTAGTGTGGTTTATTGGCATGAACACCAAAATTTGGTTCTTCGGGTGTTATGGGCCCTCACAGACCATAATTTGGTGGATAATTGCACCATTATCCTTGTTTATAACATGTATAAGATTCCAAGATTTGATTCGTGGGGGGTATGGGCCCTCACGGATCAGAATTTGTAACTTAATAGACCGTTCCAGTGTTTTTATAGGATCTGGAGTAGTTTTGGAGGCTTACTATCCAGGAAAACATAGAACACATGCCGTGTAGTTTTGAATACACACCATATGTTGTTCTATTTAGGAAGAAAATGTTTTTCTTAAGTATATGACGTGTACCATATGTACATGTCATTTAGTCTCTAACCATGTCATATGTCGTGTGGGCAGAGACACGGGATAGGTATATTCTTGTGGGAACACACCGTGTAATTGATGAACACGCAGTGGGGCTAGACCTTGGGTTCACCCATGTGATTAACGAAAGGTAGGGATAAAAACATAAGTCATACAAGCCGTTTCAATATTGAACACATTATGTAGTGTAATCAGGGATTATGGCTGTGTAACAAACCACGTGGATCAGTGAAATTCTTCAGGTACATGCCGTGTCCTTATAGAACACGCCGTGTAATGTCAGCCGTGTAACCTATCATTTAGCTAACAACATGGGTTGGTGATGTTAGTTTAGTACACGTTGTGTGTGGAACTAACACTCCATGTAGACTCGTTCAGGGGAAAACCGTGTGGCCTAGCCATGTAAGAGAACTCGGACATGGGAAAATAATTCAGGTACATGCCGTGTAGTGGGCATACAGGCCCTGTATCAATGTTTTGTTAAATGTGAATGTTTTCTTTATCATGTTCCCTCTTTATACTTCTAACTTTTATTCCTTGATAATCTTGATCTAAGGTGTGTGTTAGACCTTGAAGAGTCATTCCATTGATATGTCCTCCTATTATACGCCAGTTGCTAGGCAGTGATCAGACATTGGACTTGGTTGATCAAGGAATACCTACGGATCCTCCAGTTTTTCCAGTCTTGGCACCAGCAGTTATACTTAACACAGGTGTCGAGGCACAGTTCAATGATGGAATTAAGAGGATGATGTAGACATTTTGGGGGAACTTACTTCTGCCGCATCAATGGCAGAATTGACATAGGTCTTTCAGCAGAAGCATCCTCCCGCTTTTTCAAGGGATGGAGGACCCCATGCTGGAGATTCATGGATAGAAGACATACTGAAAATCTTTGACCATCTAGAGTTGGCTCTAGAGAGGAGGTTAAATCTTGCTACCTATATGCTATAGGATTATGCTAAAAGATGGTGGGATGTGATCTAATAGGTGGGACATCGACAGGTTATATCTTGGGATGAGTTCCAGCGTATCTTATATGACTAATTATATCTGAAGACCATGAGGTCCAGTCGAGAATGAGATTACATGAGTCTAAAACTAGGTACTCTTTCTGTTATGGAGAATTCTTCTTTCTTCACAGAGCTTCAGTGCTTCACACCCTTACTTGGGGGAGAAGTGGTGTTCCTAGCTAGAAAGTGTGAGGATGGAATCAAACAGAACATCCCCTCATAGGTGAATATATTCAGGTTACCATCTATCACTTCTACAGTAAACTAGGCACTGATCACAGAGCACAAACTAATAGATTCTAGAGCTATTGGCCGGGGTGGTTCAGCATCCACAGTTAGTGCTTCTTCGGCTGACAGCAATAACCGTCGTAGGGAAACTATACGTGGAGACCCGAGAAGATGGGATGCGCCGTCAGGTAGCTAGGTGCTATGCTACCAGAGCTAGAAAAGTGGTATAAGAGGCCACATTTCCCGAGAGACCCAATGGAGTGCCAATTATTCTGCAAGATGGGTCATCTTCAACACTTCTGTCAGTTCTTTCCACCAATAGCTGGTGACATGGGTTCTTCTATGAATCCTCATTCAGGAGTAGAACCACAATTTTCCCACCAGTCTAGGAACTGGAGTTCTTCTGGACGTTCAGGCTGAGGAGGAGGTCATGGACATGGTAGCCAGTCGCCCAGGTTTCTGCTACATCAAGGTGGATTAGCATAGAGTGGTTAGGTAGGGTCACAGGTCTGTGGTATGGGCTATACATTTTCAGTGGAGCAAACCCAGCAAGGGCATGATCCCGGACCATTTATAGTTCGAGGTACGATTTTAGTTTCCTCAGTTTTATCTTTATCTCTTTTCGATAAAGGGGCTTCCCATAGATTTATATCTGTTGCTATTGTGGAGAGCCTTGATCTCTATATCTTTTCTTCTACTGATGTTTTGACATTGGGAACTCTGTTGGGGACAAGAATGGAAATTGTTCAACAATGTATGGAGTTCCCTCTAGAAGTTGTTGGGTGTCACTTCATTTAGGATCTCTATGTCCTATAGATGACATGCTATGATGTCATTCTCGTAATGGACTAGTTAGTTCCCTTATGGGTAGTGGTCGGCTGTTATCACCGTAGGGTGAGTTTCACATCCCCAGAAGGTAGATTGTTTCTTTATAAGGGTGAATGGGATGTCCAGGCAAGCAGATCAGGACCTGAGCATCATGGGTTGGGAGGAGTTCTAGACCAGATTTCTAGTCTATATCTGGATGAACAGGGGACATCACAGATAGACTTTCCTCTAGTGGTGGATCGTTTCAACGATATCTTTCCAAATGACTTTTCAGGTATTCCTCTGGAGCGAGAGGTTGACCTTTCTATTGAGCTCATTCTAGGAGAAACACCGGTGTCCATTCCTCCTTATAGGATGGCTACACCAGAGTTATAGGAGCTCAAGAAGCAGTTGGAGGAGTTGCAGGCCAAGGGTTTCATCTAACCCAATACTTCTCCTTAGGGTTTTTCTGTCTTGTTTGCGAAGAAGCCAGTCAGTACCCTCAAGCATTGTGTGGATTATTAGAAGATGAACCAGTTTACAGTCATGAACCGATATCCCTTACCATGGATTGATGATATCTTTCATCATCTTCGAGGATCCCAAGTGTTCACGAATATTTACTTGAGATCCGGTTATCATCAGTTTTCATTTGACCATCTAATGTACCTCTTATAGCCTTCCTAGAAAGGTATGATCTATACGAGTATATGGTTATGCCATTCGGTCTCACAAACGCACCTTCATTTTTCATGGCACTGATGATCTGAGTGTTCCATCCATACTTGGATTCTTTCATGGTGGTTTTTTTGGACGATATCTTAGTGTACTCTCACACTCGACACGACCATTCTACCCATCTTGAGATAGTTCTGAGTACACTGAGAGAGCATCAGTTATATGCTAATCTCTCAAAATTCCACTTTTGGATAGACAAGATTCACTTCTTGGGTCATGTAATCTTGGAGACAGGTGTATCTGTCTACCCAAAGAAAGTGAGAGAAATAGTTTCTTGATAGTAGCCATTGAACGTCTTTGATGTACGGAGTTTTCTATGGCTGGCAAGATAATACAAGCATTTCATTCAAGACTCTTCACACTTAGCATCATAGCTTTCAGGATTGACTAAGAAGGGTGAAAAGTTCTTGTGGTCATATTTTTGCGAGTAAGCCTTTTAGGAGCTAAAAGGGAGGTTGACTTTAGCACTAATACTAGTCTTTACAGATCCGGGAAAGAGCTACATTGTTAACTGTGAGGCTTTAGGTATCGGGCTAGAAGTAGTGCTTATCCAGGGAGAAGGAGTCGTTGTGTATGGGTCTTGGCAGTTGAGGGAAAATGAGAGGAATTACCTGACACACGATCTCAAGTTCGATGCCATTGTTCATGCTTTACGTTGTTAGAGACATTATCTTATAGAATATATTTTTTTTGGTTTTCACTGATCAAAAAGGTCTCAAGTATATATTCACTCAGCGTGACATGAATTTGAGACAGTCAAGGTGGGTTGAGTACCTTCAGTCTTTTGAATTTAAGCTTTCCTATACACCTACGAAAGGAAACACAGTGGCTGATGCGCTGAGTATGAGGAATCAGATACGTGCTATTTAGGAGGCCAGTAGTGAGTGGTAGCATATGGCTCTGTTCTCTAAGATGAATTTAGAGGTGCACGACAGACAAGAGAAGATGTTTCTTTCTTCGGTAGGTTTTACATCTACACTTCTTGATCAAGTTCGAATGAGGAAGCTATCAGATTTAGAAGGCCCAGTCCTACGGGAGAGAATGTCAGGAGAGGACCCTATTCCTAGATAGACCATAAGCGAGGATGAGATATTGCGTTTTCATGGGTGAGTATGGGTTCCAGCAGACATACGCGAGGAGCTGATGTAGGAGTTTCATTCCTCAGTCTGGGAAGTTCATCCTGGTGTCACCAAAATGTATCGTAATCTACACTGGTAGTATTGGTGGCCAGGTATGAAGAAAGTTGTTGATGTTTACGTCATGAAGTGTTCCACTTATCAGCAAGTGAAGGCAGAGCATCAGTGACCAGCAGGGCTTTTGCAGTAGTTACCCATTCATGAGTGGAAGTGAAATGATGTCGTGATGGATTTCCTGACAGGTTTAACAAGGTCACCTCAAGGGAATGATGTAGTTTGCATTTTCATTGACATACTCACAAAGGTTTCTCACTTTTTCTGTTCAAGGAGACCTTCATTTTTGATGAGATGGGACTGTTGTACATCTGGGAGATTGTACGTCTACATGGGGTTCCACACTCCATTGTTTTAGACTAGGATGCACGTTTTACTTCTTGGGTCTAGCAGGGGATACATAAAATGTTGGGTACACAGGTACTTTTGAGTACTACATACCACCCCCAGATAGATGTCCAGTTCAAGCATATGATTATTGTGCTTGAGGACATGATTCAAGCATGCATCCTGGATTTTAGAGGTTCTTGGGAGAATCACATACCTCCTGTGGAGTTTTCCTACATTAATAGTTTTCATGAAACTATTAAGATGGAACCTAATGAGGCTTTGTATGGTAGGCCATGCCAATCACCTTTATGTTGGCTGGAGGAAGGAGAGTCAGCTAGTCTAGGACGTCATCTTATTCAGGAGACCAGAAAGTAGATAGAGTTCATTTGGAAGAGGATGGCTACTGCACAGTATAGACATAACTCTTATGCTGATCAGAAGAGACGACCTCTGGAGTATGAGGTCGGGGATCAAGTTTTCCTACGTGTCAAACCGAGTTTGGGACACAGAAGTATTAAGAGATAGGGTAAGCTCCCACCGAGGTATGTCGGGTCATTTGAGGTATTGGAGAGAGTTGGTCCGGTTGCCTATCAGTGGTAGTTACCTCAAAGGTATCGGGCTATGCATGACGTCTTCCATGTTTCTCAGCTTTTATATTACTTCTCAGGCCCATCTCATGTCTTCCAACCTGATGAGGTTGAGTTGGAAGTGGATGCATCTTTTAATGACCATCCTATCCTGATTTTTGATCGTAGTACAAAGGTTCTCTTTTGTCGGTCAGTTCCACTAGTACAAGTACTATGGCAGCATGGGTGAGTATAAGATGACAGTTGGGAAAGGGAGTCTAATGTACGATCACAGTGGCTAGAGCTGTTTGGGGATTCTACTTCTACGCTACCCTGCTAGGGAAATTTGTGGAAAATTTCATTAAGGGGGGAAGTTTTTAAGAACTCGAATATTTTTTTTCAAGTTCATTTTTCTTTTCTGGTCATTTTTGAGAATAACAAGAGTTTCTAAAAAAAAATTTAGTACACGCAGCGTACTTTATGAGTACATGATGTGTACTTCGGTACTGCGGGAAGCCATGTGTTTGATGTGTAACGACCATACACACGGCCTTGTGTGTTGACCTAGAGGCCGCCTAAAGTGGAGTAAGAAAATGGAAAGTACACACCGTGTACTTCCAAACTACACGCCATGTACTTTATTTTTTTCATTAAACATACTAGGGTCACGTCTAATAGCTAGAAACTCCTTCTTGACATAGTTCATCCGATAGACCATGTACAACTGTGCTTCTTCTCTGATCCCACGATCGAGCATCTGTTCTCCGAATCGATCGCAGTCGATTGAGTTGGGAACCCCTCGGTAATCTCTTCCTTCTTCTTGAGCTTCATTTACTGATTCCTTCTCATTCTCAATGTATATCTAGTTGAAAATTTTAGACATTTTTTTAGATCATCAGTTCTATAAGGAGATTCAAGCCCTGAGATCAATTATATCGATCTCCCAATGTTGAGGTAGGTGGTTTTTTCCTTTCTGTGGAAAGTCATCATGTTACACGTGAAAAATCGCCAATATCCATGAACAGGGTATAGCGTGTTTAATATTTTAGAACTATTGTTTTCCTGCTTTTTTTGTATGCTTGAGTAGAGGTTAATTGAACATTAATAGGGTTAATTTCTATTCTTTGGATGGGTTTGCCTATGCATGATTTCTTGTTTTGACCATTTGGTCTAGTTTCCTGTTAGGTTGTTGTTTACTTCCCATGGACCATATTATAGGATGGAGTGTTTGTTCTGACTTGTTAGGATACTATAGACTAGTAATCCAAGTATTTCTTGAGGTTTACATTGGCTGATACATGCTTCTATGCTTTCTTTTCATACACAGGGCTATGAGAACTTGGTGTATAAACCATATAGAGAATGGTCATAAGTGCTTATCTAGAGTGTCTTTATAACTTACGACATGAGACCATAGGGGGAATTGATGTGGAGTGCTTCTTCAGAGTGTCTATAGTTCCTCGACATGGGCCATATGGGGAATTGACATTGAGTTCTTCGCCAGGGTGCCTTTAGTACCGATACGAGACTATATAGGAAATTGACAGTGAGTGCTTTCCCATAAATTCTATACTTAAGCTGAACTAGAGGTGTTGGATTGTTTGTGATTCCTAGAGGGTTCCTTATGTTGCTATGTAGGACTAGAGGGGATAGGCTGTGAGTACATCCCAGAGGGGCACCAGTTGTGTTACCAGCTTTCTTATTTCTAGATAGGACAAGAGGGGATAGGTTGTGAGTACTTACCAGAGGGTTACCAATTTTTGATTAGATGTTTCATGATAGATGAAACTAAATGATTTGAAACTGTGTATTGTTTACTGCTGATTACTTCCTTGTTTACTTTACTTACATTCTTATTACCTTCCATATACTCACTAACTGTTAGGCACAAATCTCATGGTGGTTTATTACTAGGATTTAGTCTCACACCATGTTTGGGGCATGTTTTGGGCCCAAATAGAATATATTATTGTAGGTATAGATATGGGAAATCTCCCTTCTACTTCAGGTGCCTTATTTTCTGTGGAGGTGGAGAGAATGAGACCAAGCTGAGGCTTGTGATGCTGAGGAGCTATTATTGCTTTTTTCTTTTTCACTTTGTCTTAGTATTGCTAGTGTTCCATGTAACGCCCTGACCCCAACTACCCAGAGTCGGTGCATTATTACATAACATTGGCATGATCACAAGAAAGATCAAATCCCGAAAGACCGATTGGTTTAGTAGCCTTGGAAACACTAGATATAATCATAAAGTTTTACATTACATTTCAAAGTGAAAAACTACTACAACAACAAAGTCTTCATATCCACACTATTAACCCCTCATAATATCCCTGCAAATCATTCATAATTTACTTCTTCACTACCTGGGAAAAATAAAACATAGAAAAGGGGTGAGCTCAAATGCCCAGTAAGGATAACAATATAGCAGAACATTCAAAATAAGCATAAACATTTAAGGCAATGAATTACTAAAACAAAAGTCTTTTAAAATTGAACTTCAACATAGTATGGCAAAAGTAAAATGAAATAATGCCATTTACTTATTCACATGGATATTCTTCTAATCGAATAATCACATGCAAAAATCAATAACCATTTTCATAATGTTGGAATGCATAATGCCAGACTGTCATAACCACATAGTCAAGGCCTCGTGCCAAGACTACAAATAATATTTTGTCAAGGCCTTGTGCCAAGACACTAGTTTGTCTCATGAGACCTACCGATGCATCGAGGAGCTATAGCGGGCTCCACCCGTCACTTATTAAGTCCAATGCATTCCCATATGAAAGGGTTTAAACATAACATAAACATTCATATTAGAACTAGCATACGAAATGTCAATAATTTCACCATAAACTATGAATGGTATAAAAATAGCACATCCACAGTCAAACATATCACAAAACCTTCAATACAATATAGAAGTTTTGTATCATAATAAATCAACTTCAAATAATCTTAAAATCCATCAAAGGATGTTGACATAGATGAAATCAAAATTCTTTTTAAAGAAGTATCTCCTTTTATTTTGAAATCATTTAAGATCCATATAAAATAAAACATTTTCTTTGAAAATATTCTTATAATCTTGTATGGGAAGCTTCGACGATTTTATAACGGCGGAAAATAACCGCACCCGCCGTATAAGTTAAAAAAACATTCTTACCTCAATTCTGTCGAAAAGGTTAAAAAGGACCTTTTTTTGAAAACGACGGAAAGATTCCTATATAAACCTCTTATAAAAAGTCAAACAAGGGTATAAATGACTTTAACCCATATTCTTGTAAATAGTAAAAATGTTTTGAAATACATTTCGAAGAAACATGGATGTGGATGATAAAGAGATCCCAGTAGATTATTACGTATAATACAACCTCGGATAATGAAGAGATTGTGAAATAACCCTTACCTTGTACTTTTCCTTGGTTGGGGTAGGTTAACCTCCTGTATAATAGTGAAATAATTGTTACTAAATTATACAAGAATCATATACATTAATATGATATCATATATGATCTTTTAATACTGATTTGATAATAATATCTTAAAATTATCGTCGTTTCGGGTGTTAACTTACTCATTTTCTTTTATATGTTTTGTTACATAAGCCATGTTTGTAAAGGATAAGTTGTATATTATTCAAATCCAGAATGGTATCAAGTCTTTAAACATCATTTTTAAATCATCAAATGATAATTATACTTGAATGGATACGATGGAAAATGAATCTCATCGCGTTCGTGGAGACGGTAGTCCGTACGTACGCACGAACGCTACTTCCATTTAATTTTTATTTTAAAAGAATCGAATACCAATGATGAATAGGTATATTAATATTCCAGTATAATATAATATTTTATACATGTTACTTAAGTTCATTAACACCATCCTTTATACGTTCCATGTGTGGTATGAACGAGTCATATCATTTTAAGGGGGCGGTAGTCCGCACTTCCTCAAATGAAATTATCGTATGTATATACAACATGAAACGAATAATGGTATGAAATAAAATGGAATTACAGAAGCTTATATATAAAATATATATCATTAATATCCTATTTAATTACAGTGCCATCATAATGGCCACCATGAGAGGCGGTAAGATGTATTTGAACAATCATCGTTTCGTGAGGCGTTAGTTTGCCATCCACAGAAACATTATGTTCATCATCCATTAGATGGAGTTGTGTGTATGTGTAGTTTGAATCCATATTATAACAACATCCTAGTATATTGAGGATACTGGTGTTGTTACAAAAGAAAGGAAATAAAAAGAGTTTGGGGGTTGGAGAAGCAAAATAAATGAAAATAATTTAAGAGAAATCGTTACCTTTAATTTAGGTAACTCAAGTTGGTTAGAACCAAAGGACTTGTTGAAATGCTTTCTGCCTAAGGGGAAGCTTCAAGGAGGAGGAGAGGGATGTGGGGAGCTTAGTTGGGCAGAGTTTTGACGAGCCAAGTGGCTTGAGAGGTGTGATGAATGAGTAGAAGTGGTCTCCTTTTATAAGGGAGAGGAGGGGCTCTTTAGGAAAGAGTGAAAGTATTACTTTATAATATAATTATATTCGGTTTATAATGGTCCAAAAATCATTGAGGTCGAAGATAAGATGACTCATATTCTAAATAACATCAACCAATAATAATTGGACAGGTTTTAGATAATATTTTAATCATTATAATATTATTTATTTCAATGATTTATTAATGAGGTAAACATTGCATCATTATTGTGTCATTAATAATTTAACTTATTTGATGTCTAAAAATTATAAATAAAATATCATCATGTAGGAAATCGTTTTAGCTTTCTAATGAATATTTATAATCGAAAATCCAACATGTATAACCCTATGTAAAAATTGTTCTTCTAAAAGATGTAAGCTTATGCCATTTTTATTTTTATTTTAACTTTATTAATATAATGTGTCCCTACCACATACAAGTGGCTACAAGGGTCCCCAAATTGACCCAAGGATGGCCATGGTCGGGTATGTGTCCACCAATAAGGTTAGGACACGTTTTAGGGTAATTTTGTATTATTATAATATTATTTTTTAACCCTTATTTACCGGATTTACCCTTTAACCATGGTAAATAAAATATTTACCACAGTAACTATTCAAAATGTCTAAAAATAAAAGTTACCTATTTACACAATTTGAACATCCTGATTCCAAATATGGAATCCATTTTCATAAATTCAAAACACATAAGTGGCAGAAATTAATTTAAAATTAATTCCCGCTGTCAAAACAAAAAGCGTGTTTTTAAGAGATAATAACTATAAAAAGAATGACACTTGTTTATGTTCGGTTTAATTGTAAAATTATGTCCAATGACCAACATTATATTAAATGGTAAAAATATATTCTAAATATACTTTAAAACCACTCAAATTCACAATTTATCACTATTAATTATTTTGATTAAAAAATTTGTTTTTAATTAAAATTTAGTAATTTTCACTATTCATCAAAATATAAAAGTTATCCGAAAAGTACCAAAATTTCACCCTAGGCTAATTTCAATATTCCGAATCCAAAAATGAAGTCCATTTTGAAATATAAAATATATATGATTTCAAAAAGTAGGTATTACTATTCACAATGGCTAGTTTAATTAGTTGTGGTGTGTGTTAGAACTCGAGGTTGCGTACAACACACGCTATCGATTATTCGAAGGGAAACGTACCGTGGAAGTTTGGGGTGTTACATTCTCCCCTCCTTCAAATAATTGCGTCCTCGCAATTTCTAGGGTATTACTGCATAAAAAGACTCGGGTGGTTCTTCATCATAAGTTCCTCGGGTTCCCACGTTGCCTCTTCCATCTTATGATTTCTCCACAAAACTTTTACCAGACGCGTCGTCCGGTTTCTCAGTACTTATTCTCTTGTATCAAGAATCTTGACGGGCTCTTCACAATAAGACAGATCGGGTTCCAGTACTAATTCCTCATAGGTGAGTACATGCGTTGGGTCAGGCATGTATTTTTTCAACAGAGATACGTGGAACACATCGGGAACTTTGGAGAGACTTGGCGGCATTGCCAATCGGTAAGCTACAGCCCCAATTCGTTCTAGAATTTCGAAAGGTCCGATGTACCTGGGACTCAATTTACCTTTCTTTCCAAAACGTATGACTCCCTTCCATGGAGATACCTTTAGGAAAACAAGATTACCGACTTGAAATTCCAAATCCTTCCTTCGATTATCGGCATAGCTCTTCTGCCTACTTTGAGCTGCTTTGATGTGATTTTGGATTACTTTCACCTTTTCCACCGTTTCCTCCACCAGCTCTGGGCCTACAAGTTTTCTTTCACCAACGTCATCCCAACAGGTTGGTGTACGACATCTCTTTCCGTATAACGCTTCATATGGTGCCATCTGTATACTCGAATGGAAGCTATTGTTATAGGAAAATTCTACCAGTGGTAAATATTGATCCCACATACCCTGAAAGTCAAGTGAGCAAGATCTCAACATGTCTTCTAAGGTTTGAATAGTCCGTTCTGATTGTCCGTCTGTCTGAGGGTGGTAAGCAGTGCTCAAATGAAGTTCAGTATCTAGGGATTTCTGAAGACTTTTCCAAAATCTTGAAGTAAAACGGGGATCACGATCAGAAACAATCGATAGGGGTACTCCATGAAGTCTCACAACTTCATTAATGTATAGTCTTGCTAGACGTTCCAGGGGTAGATCTTCTCTTATAGCAAGAAAATGTGCTGACTTGGTAAGACGATCAACAATAACCCATATTGCATCGTTCCTTCTAGGAGTCTTTGGTAGCCCCATGACAAAGTCCATCGTAATATTGTCCCATTTCCACTCCGGTATGGGAAAAGGTTGCATGACTCCTCCAGGCTGTTGCCTTCCAGCTTTCACTTGTTGACAAACCATACATCTTGACACAAAATCAGAAATCTCCCTCTTCATGTTGTCCCACCAAAAATGTTCCTTCAAATCTCTATACATTTTGGTGCTCCCAGGGTGTATAGAGAAATTGGAACTATGAGCATCATCCAGCAATTCCCTTTTTAGATCAGGTAAATCGGGAACACAAAGTCTCTTCCCGAATTTCAAAATTCCATCTTCATACACAAAGTCTCTCAATCTCCCATCATTCACAGCTTTAATCTTCTTCTGAAATTCTTCATCATTGGTCTGAGAACTCTTAATCCTTTCTAGTAAAGATGGTTTGGCAACCATTTGAAAAAGCATTGATGTTTCACCTTCCCTGGTTATTCCCATGTCCATCTTCACTAGATCCATGAAAATTGGATCCCTTTCAATTCTCATATTGTTCAAAACTCCATGGTCTTTTCTACTCAAAGCATCTGCCACCTTGTTTGCCTTCCCCGGGTGGTAGTGTATCGTACAATCATAGTCCTTGAGTAATTCAAGCCATCTCCTTTGCCTCATGTTGAGTTCTTTTTGTGAGAAAATATACTTCAAACTCTTGTGATCAGTATAAATCTCACATTTTTCACCATAGAGGTAGTGCCTCCATATCTTCAAAGCAAAGATCACAGCTGCTAACTCAAGATCATGAGTAGGATAGTTTTGTTCATGAATTTTCAACTGTCGTGATGCATAGGCAATAACTCTATCATTCTGCATAAGGACACAGCCAAGTCCTTTCTTCGATGCATCACTATAAATAACGAACCCATCATTCCCCGATGGTAGAGTCAATATAGGAGCATTGACTAATCTTCTCTTCAGTTCTTCGAAACATTCTTCACACTCTTTTGTCCAAACAAATTTAACCCCTTTACGTGTGAGCTTCGTTAATGGGTTAGCCAATCGGGCAAAATTCTGAACGAAACGTCGATAATAACCTGCCAAACCAATAAAACTGTGTACCTCAGTTATACTCGTAGGTGCTGGCCATTCTTGGATTGCATTGGTATTAGAAGGATCAACAGAGATTCCATCTTTTGAGACAATATGGACAAGAAAAGAAATCTCCTGAAGCCAGAATTCACACTTGCTAAACTTCCCATATAATTCATGCCTCCTCAGAGTTTTCAAGATAATGCGCAAGTGATTTTCATGATCGTCATAGGTTTTGGAGTATACCAAGATATCATCAATAAATACCACCACAAATTCATCTAGATACTCCTTGAAAACTCTATTCATCAGATCCATGAATACAGAGGGTGCATTAGTCAATCCAAACGGCATTACAGTAAACTCGTAATGCCCGTACCTGGTTCGAAATGCTGTCTTCGGAATGTCTTCCTTCTTTACACACAACTGATGGTATCCAGATCGAAGGTCAATCTTTGAAAAGTATTGAGCTCCATGCAGTTGGTCAAATAAATCATCAATACGAGGTAGGGGATACTTGTTCTTTATCGTTATAGCATTGATCTCCCTGTAGTCAATACATAACCACATAGATCCATCTTTCTTTTTAACAAAAAGAACAGGGGCTCCCCATGGAGAAACACTAGGGCGAATAAATCCCTTATTACTCAATTCCTCTAGTTGTTTCTTTAGTTCGACTAACTCTACAGTGGCCATTCTATAAGGGGTCTTTGATATAGGCCTTGATCCAGGAATCAAATCAATGGAAAACTCAACTTCTCGTTCTGGAGGATGTCCAGGTAAATCTTCTGGAAATACATCTACAAATTCTTTCACAATAGGTACATCCTCTATTTGAACATTCCTTTCCTCACCCGCAGTTATTTCATTCTCTTCCTCCCCAATAATTGAATTAAGTTGAGCTACTGGGGGTGGATCTAAATAAGAATTAGGTGGTGACGATTCTGCTCTAAAAATAAGGTGCTCCTTATCATTATCATCAAGAATCGTAACCTCTTTCTTCTTACAATAAATCTTCACATCATAGTCCGAAATCCCGTCCATACCGAGGATTATATCAAACTCAATCATAGGTATGACGATGAAATCAGCAGATAAAGAAAATTTATGTGCTCTAATGGGGACTGAATCACAAAACTTTGTTGCAACGATACTTCCCTTAGGAGTTTTAACTGACAACTCCCTTATTAAATCAAATTGGAAATATCTAATTTTCTTAGCAAACTGGGAAGATATGAAACAATGCGATGATCCAGAATCAAATAATGCATTTGCTAAACTTGAGGAAACCATTAAATTACCTGCCACCACGTCTTTCAGAGCTTCTACCTCAGCAGTAGTGATAGCATAAGCCTGGCCTTGATCCCTTGGCCTTTTCTGAGGTAAGTTCTCCTGACGCTTAGGACATGCATTTGCATAATTCCCCATCTCCCTGCAATTGTAGCACTGAACGTTGGTAGCTTCCTTCTTTCCCTTGCAATCATGAGCTTGGTGGCCTTTTTCACCACACTTGTAACAGACTCCCATTCCCTTCAAGCAAGTACCGGGGTGTTTTTTCCCGCATTTACCACAAGATGGATATTCAACCTTTCCTTTCTTCCCCTTATTTCCATTCCCAGATTGATCAGCAAGTCTCTTCTTCTCTTGCTTTGCTTTAAAGTCATAAGACTTAGAGAATTCCTTTTCGGTCTTGATAGCACATGAGAGAATGTCTTCGTACGATGAAAAGGATTGTGAGACTAATGCTCGATGGAGAAATGGTTTTAACCCATCAAAGAAACGATCAATCTTACTTCTTGGGTTGCGAATATAATCTCCAGCATACCTCGCTAACCTTGTAAAGTTAGCCTCATACTTTGTGACATTCTCATCCTCCTTTTGTCTCAGACTCAGAAATTGCCTTTCCATATCCGCTCGATGGTCGCGAGGGAAGTATTTTTCTAAAAACAGATCTTTGAACTCCCTCCATTCCATATTTGATACTTCATCATCTTCCTTCGTATTTTCAATCAATGACCACCATTGATCAGCATCTCCAGTGAGGCGGTAAACTGCCATGATAACTTTTTCCCTTTCACTTCTCCCCAAAGCCTGAAATATTTTCTCTAGGGAAAATATCCATTGCTCAACTACTAAGGGATTTGTATTTCCATTGAACGTTGGTGGTTGTTGCCTCATGAATCGATCTAACATTGATCCTCCACGCTGCGGATCAGGGTGCTCCATACGGGTAAGGTTATTATTGATAACCTGAGTAAGTTGTCCCAGTATGGTGATTAGCTGATCAGCACCAGTTGCATCACCAGCCCCACTATAATTATCTTGAGCAGGAGGGCAATCCCTACATGGAGTGCGTGCATTGATACGGTTTCCATTTCTTCCACTAGGCGCCATTTCTAAACAATGGCATAAACTAGATCAGTTTATGAATCAAAATACATAATCCCATACTTATAAAACACTTAACATAAATTGAACTATTTAAGGATATAATCCATAATCATAAAAATGTTTTCTTTGAGGAAGTATATACTCATAAACCCTTCATAATGATTTGTAAAGAAAATGAGAGTTATCCTAAGCATATCCCCCGGGAGTGTCGTAACCAAGAGTGGAGCAAGGCCCGTTGTCGTGCACCAGTTCCCGTTCGAGTCTAGCTCAAAGCGGTGTTTTCGGGTTTTACCCCTAGGTAAATCTGTTCCAGAGCCGCCTCTACCTGCTCGTATCCAGACAGGGATGTATTTCTCGGAAAACTCACAAAATCTCTACAATACCAAAATTCTAGGAAGTTCTTCTATACTAATCCTCAAAGTTCATCTTAGGTCTACGTGCTCTAATCAGAGTTTATCTAAATCTAGTTTCCAAGGTTTGTACTAAACTTCCTCTGATACCAACTGTAACGCCCCGACCCCAACTACCCAGAGTCGGTGCATTATTACATAACATTGGCATGATCACAAGAAAGATCAAATCCCGAAAGACCGATTGGTTTAGTAGCCTTGGAAACACTAGATATAATCATAAAGTTTTACATTACATTTCAAAGTGAAAAACTACTACAACAACAAAGTCTTCATATCCACACTATTAACCCCTCATAATATCCCTGCAAATCATTCATAATTTACTTCTTCACTACCTGGGAAAAATAAAACATAGAAAAGGGGTGAGCTCAAATGCCCAGTAAGGATAACAATATAGCGGAACATTCAAAATAAGCATAAACATTTAAGGCAATGAATTACTAAAACAAAAGCCTTTTAAAATTGAACTTCAACATAGTATGGCAAAAGTAAAATGAAATAATGCGATTTACTTATTCACATGGATATTCTTCTAATCGAATAATCACATGCAAAAATCAATAACCATTTTCATAATGTTGGAATGCATAATGCCAGACTGTCATAACCACATAGTCAAGGCCTCGTGCCAAGACTACAAATAAGATTTTGTCAAGGCCTTGTGCCAAGACACTAGTTTGTCTCATGAGACCTACCGATGCATCGAGGAGCTATAGCGGGCTCCACCCGTCACTTATTAAGTCCAATGCATTCCCATATGAAAAGGTTTAAACATAACATAAACATTCGTATTAGAACTAGCATACTAAATGTCAATAATTTCACCATAAACTATGAATGGTATAAAAATAGCACATCCACATTCAAACATATCACAAAACCTTCAATACAATATAGAAGTTTTGTATCATAATAAATCAACTTCAAATAATCTTAAAATCCATCAAAGGATGTTGACATAGATGAAATCAAAATTCTTTTTAAAGAAGTATCTCCTTTTATTTTGAAATCATTTAAGATCCATATAAAATAAAACATTTTCTTTGAAAATATTCTTATAAGCTTGTATGGGAAGCTTCGACGATTTTATAACGGCGGAAAATAACCGCACCCGCCGTATAAGTTAAAAAAAAACATTCTTACCTCAATTCTGTCGAAAAGGTTAAAAAGGACCTTGTTTTGAAAACGACGGAAAGATTCCTTTATAAACCTCTTATAAAAAGTCAAACAAGGGTATAAATGACTTTAACCCATATTCTTGTAAATATTAAAAATGTTTTGAAATACATTTCGAAGAAACATGGATGTGGATGATAAAGAGATCCCAGTAGATTATTATGTATAATACAACCTCGGATAATGAAGAGATTGTGAAATAACCCTTACCTTGTACTTTTCCTTGGTTGGGGTAGGTTAACCTCCTGTATAATAGTGAAATAATTGTTACTAAATTATACAAGAATCATATACATTAATATGATATCATATATGATCTTTTAATACTGATTTGATAATAATATCTTAAAATTATCGTCGTTTCGGGTGTTAACTTACTCATTTTCTTTTATATGTTTTGTTACATAAGCCATGTTTGTAAAGGATAAGTTGTATATTATTCAAATCCAGAATGGTATCAAGTCTTTAAACATCATTTTTAAATCATCAAATGATAATTATACTTGAATGGATACGATGGAAAATGAATCTCATCGCGTTCGTGGAGACGGTAGTCCGTACGTACGCACGAACGCTACTTCCATTTAATTTTTATTTTAAAAGAATCGAATACCAATGATACATAGGTATATTAATATTCCAGTATAATATAATATTTTATACATGTTACTTAAGTTCATTAACACCATCCTTTATACGTTCCATGTGTGGTATGAACGAGTCATATCATTTTAAGGGGGCGGTAGTCCGCACTTCCTCAAATGAAATTATCGTATGTATATACAACATGAAACGAATAATGGTATGAAATAAAATGGAATTACAGAAGCTTATATATAAAATATATATCATTAATATCATATTTAATTACAGTGCCATCATAATGGCCACCATGAGAGGCGGTAAGATGTATTTGAACAATCATCGTTTCGTGAGGCGTTAGTTTGCCATCCACAGAAACATTATGTTCATCATCCATTAGATGGAGTTGTGTGTATGTGTAGTTTGAATCCATATTATAACAACATCCTAGTATATTGAGGATACTGGTGTTGTTACAAAAGAAAGGAAATAAAAAGATTTTGGGGGTTGGAGAAGCAAAATAAATGAAAATAATTTAAGAGAAATCGTTACCTTTAATTTAGGTAACTCACTTTGGTTAGAACCAAAGGACTTGTTGAAATGCTTTCTGCCTAAGGGGAAGCTTCAAGGAGGAGGAGAGGGATGTGGGGAGCTTAGTTGGGCAGAGTTTGGACGAGCCAAGTGGCTTGAGAGGTGTGAGGAATGAGTAGAAGTGGTCTCCTTTTATAAGGGAGAGGAGGGGCTCTTTAGGAAAGAGTGAAAGTATTACTTTATAATATAATTATATTCGGTTTATAATGGTCCAAAAATCATTGAGGTCGAAGATAAGATGACTCATATTCTAAATAACATCAACCAATAAGAATTGGACAGGTTTTAGATAATATTGTAATCATTATAATATTATTTATTTCAATGATTTATTAATGAGGTAAACATTGCATCATTATTGTGTCATTAATAATTTAACTTATTTGACGTCTAAAAATTATAAATAAAATATCATCATGTAGGAAATATTTTTATCTTTCTAATGAATATTTATAATAGAAAATCCAACATGTATAACCCTATGTAAAAATTGTTCTTCTAAAAGATGTAAGCTTATGCCATTTTTATTTTTATTTTAACTTTATTAATATAATGTGTCCCTACCACATACAAGTGGCTCCAAGGGTCCCCAAATTGACCCAAGGATGCCCATGGTCGGGTATGTGTCCACCAATAAGGTTAGGACACGTTTTAGGGTAATTTTGTATTATTATAATATTATTTTTTAACCCTTATTTACCGGATTTACCCTTTAACCATGGTAAATAAAATATTTACCACAGTAACTATTCAAAATGTCTAAAAATAAAAGTTACCTATTTACACAATTTGAACATCCTGATTCCAAATATGGAATCCATTTTCCTAAATTCAAAATACAGAAGTGGCAGAAATTAATTTAAAATTAATTCCCGCTGTCAAAACAAAAAGCGTGTTTTTAAGAGATAATAACTATAAAAAGATTGACACTTGTTTATGTTCGGTTTAATTGTAAAATTATGTCCAATGACCAACATTATATTAAATGGTAAAAATATATTCTAAATATACTTTAAAACCACTCAAATTCACAATTTATCACTATTAATTATTTTGATTAAAAAAGTTGTTTTTAATTAAAATTTAGTAATTTTCACTATTCATCAAAATATAAAAGTTATCTGAAAAGTACCAAAATTTCACCCTAGGCTAATTTCAATATTCCGAATCCAAAAATGAAGTCCATTTTGAAATATAAAATATATATGATTTCAAAAAGTAGGTATTACTATTCACAATGGCTAGTTTAATTAGTTGTGGTGTGTGTTAGAACTCGAGGTTGCGTACAACACACGCTATCGATTATTCGAAGGGAAACGTACTGTGGAAGTTTGGGGTGTTACATTCCAGGGTTGTGATTTTTTTGTTACTTTCCTAGAAATATTTATCATGCATCATTTATATATATAGGTGTGCTCTAGTTTATTATATTTCAATCTTCTTCTATTTACTTTTTTTGGTTTATTACTTATTCCACTATTTCCATTTGTTTAGATCTACGGTGTTACTCTGCCAATGAGGGAATATTTCCCCACTATCACACCCAAGTCCCTCACTACTAGTCGGCAGTCTTTAGCGTTAAGGGAAATGCACTTGAGGCCATGTGACCTACCAGGTACGGGGAGCCTTTAGGTGGCTTCCGGAATTGGGATGTTAGAGAGGTCGCTACATGTAGACTGCATCAATCAACTAAAATGGATATTATATTGAACAGTTAAATGGAAATTACTCTCTAATTATATATATTTAAGATAAATTAGATGTTTATTCTATGTTCAACATGGACCTTTTCATGCATCCATATAAAAACCTAGATGCGAAATTACATTTTCCTAAGAATTTTGATTAATGGTGATTGAATAGTATATTAATTTTGTTCTTGATGATGGTTTTCATTAAATTCGTAAAGACATTAATTCCTCCATATTTTTCCTTTATTTAACTAGTATTATCATTATTAATTGTTAGAGGAAATTATATTTAATGTATGAATTATTTTCATGAATTTTCTCAAAAACATGGAATGAGTATGAGTATACTATTTTTAAACCTAGTTTTGATTCACATAATCATTAAATAAATCATTATAAATGAACATAAAAATAGAGTATAATTATTAGAGAACAAAAATCATGACCATTTATTTTGTAAAATATTACTCTAAACATAAATATTATTCTTTAAAATATTATAATATTTACCATTAAATGACCCAAAATTTATAATTGTCATTGATGTTTCATTATTATAAGTTCGTTATATTAGATATTGTTTTATGTAAAAAATTAAAATTGGATATTTTAATATTTAAATCTTCTCTCTAATCTATTTATAATTGATATTTTTAGAATATATTAGAAGCTTATTACATATTTTTCCTTCATAGTTATTAAATATTATGTGATATCATAAAATATAAGGTGGATTCCAAGGAGAAATATCATCTCCACACTAGTTTTCAAAAAACAATTATCTTTTCAAGAGAATTATAAATATATAATAACATTATATTGGTTATATTTTTGAATTAATTTTCAATTATATTTCAATTTTTAGTTATTTTATCTTTAGTGTGTTCAATTTAATGATTCCATGTTAGACACTAAGTTTGAGTGACTACACAACTAATGATAAGGTCGAAGAATATTAAAAGAATCCATTTTGAGTATGATCTTCATATTGATATGATTTTGAGGAATCAAAATAAATAAGAAAATATGGACAGATTTTATGAGTTCATGAAGAAGAAATACTTATTAAAATAGGGTTTCAAAGGAAAATAATTTCAATGTAGTTTTTTTACCGTTAGTTAAGGGGTAATAACAAATCGTCCATTTTCCATTAGTTACTAAGAAAAACATTTAAATAAATTCAATAATTAATTACATGATCTATAATTAAATTGAATTCATTAAACTTCCACTTGATGATGCAAATAGAAACTTTTCAATTTTTGTAGAACATCGTAGTTTTTGTAGAACCTTGTGATTTATCCAAATGTAATTAGTTCTTTGATGATGTTTTAGTCCTACATATATAAATTTTATTTCAAAAAATATATCAAAAATGGAATTCAAATAATGAAAAACATTATACAGTAACTAAGGATGAAATGGTAATATTCTTCTAAATATTATTTTTACTCCCACCAAATATATAACTCTCAATTTATATATTTTTACTTTTATACATTTTAAATCAAATTAACAATATATAACACAGTATAATTTTATGTAATTGTTATTGAATTGTCTCATTTATGGATTGGATATGGGATTAATCATATCTATTTTTTATATGATAGGTCTTAACATAATAATTCTATATTTGATATTACAATTTTGGGTTAGTTAAATAACATGTTATTCAGAATAATATATGAAGAATTGGATGATTTATCTAACCAGAATTTTCAACAAGTGAATTATGTTTTATATATAAAATAATTCACATGGTATGTTATATTGGATCATATAATGGACATAAAAATATTGTTTTTAAATAAATTTCATCTATGTTATAAAAATATTGTATGTCTATAATTTTGTTTGATAATATTTATTTTAATTTGAAATGTAATTTTTAGAGATATAGGTAATAATACAATAATGGATTTAAATAAATAGGAGTTATTAGGTTTCCAAATCTATATGAAATAATAGTTTAAAAAAAAATAAGATCATTATCAGAAACTATGGTAATGTTCATAATGAGTACCCATGATTTTATCAAGGAACTATAAGATTATTGAAACAGTATGAAGAAAATATAATATTAAATCCATAATTTGAAGATTGTTAAATAGAAAATCTGCATAATAAAAATTCATGAAGATTGATAATTAGTGAGATAATTATTAATCCACATGATGGACTAAAGTATATAACCATATGAAGTGTAAACCCATTGAGGAAAGTACCAAATATTAAAGGGAAAAATAAGAAAAAAACTAGAAAAATGGATGAATGTGGAGGAATAAAGGAAGGGGAAAGAAAATTAATCTAAAAATAATAACAATTACACCTCCTTATATATCGCTAATAACTACTTGAAAGGATGGATCAATATATGATTAAGGTTCAAATAATGATGTGTCTAGAAACATTTATGAAACATCATATTAATATTCCATTTTTAAAATAATTGGTGAATATTCCTATATAAGAAATCATTAATAATTGGATGCTTTCATAATATATAAATCTTGAACTTGTGGGTAAAATTCCACTCATGGAAATTTTTTTAGCTGTGGTGTTAAGGATTTTTTCAAATAAAAAATTATCTAGATATTATTTTTATTTCTTATTTTTATTATATATTATGTTTTTGTAAAACATTAAGTAACCTATCTGCGAAGCTAAAAATAATTACATAATAAAAAATAGAATAATTTATATTCTAAGGAATGAATAACATAAAGTTTAATCTTAATTTTATAGATATAAAAATGATATATCTATGAGGTATAATTGGGATGTTTTGGTTAAAGTGGATATATTTTATTTTCTAGTATATTTATTTGTGCTTGAGATAGTGAAATATAAAAATAAAACATATACTTTGAATTTTTGTTTTATAAATATAGAGGGCCTCAATTGATGTTAAAATTTGTGGGAAACCATGAATATTATATTAGTATGTAAAATTAGATATTAATTCCATATTGAAAAATTTTATTGAAGAATAATGGATTTACATTGAGAAAAATAGGTTGGATACTGGATATATTGTTTATGTTACTTAATGTAAGGAAGGTGATTTTAAGGAAAATAATAAAAATAGAGATATAAAGGAAAAGTAGAAAATATGGATTATTAAGAGGATTTATTGTGTTTGAAATTTTTTATTGAAATTAAAAATAACAGAAGTTATTTTTTTATTCCAATAAATAACCTTAAATTTGTATGATTAACTATAATTTTCTAATTTGGTACAATATAATTACATATTGTATTACCTAATGGAAGAGTAACATATATTTCAAATAAATTATAGTGATCCATAATTCTATAGGAGACTCAACATAGTACATTCATTTATTTGGATTGGGTAACTTGAGTTCTTATTTTATTGTTAGTAATAATATATTAGGATATATTATATGATTTTTATTGTTGTATATATGAATTCGTGAATAATTTTTAACTTTGATGAAGTAGACCATTCACATTTACATGTGTATTATTATTTTATAGTTCCTGAGAATTAAGGAAGGAAAAATAAAATTAGGAAGGAATAATGATGTTTTTTAATGGATATTTGAGTGTTGTTTTAATTTTCATATATTAATATTCTCTACATTTTAACTAACTTATAATTCTTAGTACTAGAGAATCACATTCTAGATATAATTTTCTTCTATATTTGTTTATCTATGATATAAAATATTATCTTAGGAATATCGTGTTATATTTTTTTAAAATATATTTGTGATTAAGATGAATTTGTATGATTTTTGGTGAAAATTTAATGATGATAATTTGAATATTGACTAAATAATGTAAATAATAGTTTCCTAAATTTTAGCTTAAAATAATTTTGATATGTTAATTTCTTGGAGTATTTTAAATAAGATATATATATATTTTAATTTTAATTTATTCTTGGGCTTACGGTTTTGGAAGAAAATCATAATATGGGGTTGAAATAAATTTAAATATCTTGAATTTACCAATATTTGTAACCTTTACCCAAACTTATGTTGACTTCTACAATTATTTTTATATGAAATTCGTGGTGTTGTTTTAGATTTTGAATTGTTTTAACATTCAAATAATCTTTTGAACTTTGATGAAAATTAAATTCAACCTATAGTCATATTATAAATATTATAATTAGTGTTATTAGAATATCAAAAAATGTATTATTCATAGATGTGAAACATTTCTCATGCTTCAATTCTATTGAATAAATTTTAAAAAAAAACTAGTGTTTGTTAGGTGCTCATCTATGAGTTGGAAATGGAATCAAAAGTTATTCATTCCCAAATAGAGAATAAAAATTTGATTATCAAAATATTTTTAAGTTGAAATTTTCTGTAATAATAAAAAACACGGTTTGTCGGTTCACTTAAAATGCGGGGAGTTTAAAAAGTTGTTTTTAGGTTTTCATGGGATTTTAATATAAATTATAATTAGTTTCCCTTGTTGATAAAGATTTTTAGTTATTTTTTAGGATTAATGTCCATGCCATAGGTTTTCGTTACATCTAATGGATGAAAAAATATATAAAATTTAATACACAAGAAAAAAACTAAAAATACTATATAGTATATGATATCAAGACCTATGTATTATTCCCAAACCCACAATCCCACAATATAGTACTTAAAATAAGATCTTTAAACTTTTTCCATTAATACTAATAATGGGACCCAATATTTACAATCCAAAACTTATAACATAAAATGGTTAATATTGAATCACTTACAGACATAAGGACCTTTTAGGTGTATAGTATTAGAGAACTATGAACCTATCTTACATGATAATACCACTGTCATCAGGTGATAATTTTTTCTACTATATAGATCATTTCTTATTCCATAACAAGACTTCAACATCACTTGAAAACAATTTCACACATGAAGTATTTATAGCGAAATATATTTTAACATCATTATACCTAACCTAGTGAATGGAAACAAAGAAATGATGAGATCAAATTCTTGGTAAGGGTAAACATAGGAATTAACAATTTGATTTCATCAAGGAACATAATATTAATATAGTGGTATTATGATATAATAAATTATCTTTATAATAACATAATAAAATTTATTTCTATAATGACATGGATAGAAAATCATAAAATATGGCATAAATATTTAATATAAAACATCGGTTATATAATTCAACAATTATAATCCATGTTAAGATAATCCTTCAAAAACGAATGTATTAGAACTTGATTCATGGATAATTAATGAATTTTGGTATCATGAAACATAATTTTCATATCTCTATTTAAAACACTCTAACAAATGGATTATCCTACCCAGAAAATTCCAATAATCTCTTTTTATAAACCTATAACTGGTTATGGAAGTCCCTTTACCCAAACAATTTGAGATATATATCAGGTTCCCCATTCTACATGAGCTATATTGGACTCACTTTATATCTTAAATAACCATTAATTACTATATCATAAATAACATGTAACGACCCAGAACTGAGAAACCTCCCAAACAGTGCTAAACAGGTCAGGTGTTACTACCTTAGGTGCACCCCCTTAAACGCCAAAGGCTACCGACTCGCAGCGAGGGTCCTATAGTTATAGTGGGGACGCCATAACCTCTCATAGGATAATAATGGTACTTATACAAGTATAATAATAAAGATTCAGTGGAATAAACGACTCAGCAGACTTGAACTAGACCCGCATATCAGAAGCACAAACAATAGAAAAATGCAGTATAAGTAATAAATAAAAACAACAGCAACGGAAAGTAAACACAACAGCTTGTACATAATTGTAACTACTAATGAACAGTAAAACATGCATCCAAATCAGGTCATACATATCCATATATAAAGTCACCAATGGCTAACCAATTATAGCTACAAAATAAGGAAGCATGTTGATTCAGGAAAGGAAGAAAAACAAAGAAAACTTTAGCTAGGAAAGACATCAAGGTCTTTACCATCTCCATGAAACAACTAATCATGTCTTGATCTTGAAGCTAAAATCTTTCTTGCATGTAAATCCATAAAGTTTGCATGCGTCCCAATGGGCCCATTCATGGTGTGAGACGAATCTCAGTAGGATATCACCCAATGGTGAGTACCTAATATAACTGTTTAAGATGTTATGAATGTATAAAGAAAACAGTAAAAAACCCAAATGTACAAATAAACACAATATCCACTGGTGCTCAGCAGCCACCATGGAGTGTCACCATCTTCAGCCAATGCCGGAAACTTAGTCATATAACCTGACACCATGTTCCCCCTAACACTGCGTGCCTCAAGTACTGATGTCCCGAAGGCACACCCAACAGTAGTATCTAGAGGGACAACGATGCTTATCCTCAAATAAGTATCTTGAGGGACAACAATGTCTGCCCTCAAAATAATGTATCTGGAGGGACAGTGATGTCTTCCCTCAATTAACGGTGAGCCTCTTCCCCCAACCCGACAGCCTCAACGCTATCCCCTGAAGTCTCCTCACCTTCCATGTGGCATCCTACGACAAGCACCCCAAAAAAATGTACCTAAACTGAAACTAACGGAGGCTTCTACAAACACGAGTGTTAAAAAACACCTCATCACATAGTCTCTCTGTGAGCACACTACTCAAATTTATGGGTGAGCGGTAATCACCAAAATAGCACCCATGAAAAAAAAATTCTAACACCTCGTGTCCCTGTGACCATGCTGCTCAAGTCCAATGGCCTCACAATCCAAGTATCTCGGGCCCTACCAAACCTGACAGTCACCCTGCCTCAAGAAGACATATGTGATGCCCAATCCCATGGTAAGAACCACACAATATAACCCAGTCCAAGCCCAACCTATGATTATCATCACTCAAAAATATTTGGGTCATACCCACACAACCCAAAGGATCCAACATATGTAATTTAGAAATTACATATATAACACATTTAAACAGAACTCATAAACGTGAAAAACAATCTAAACAGTTGAATTTCAATAGACAAGTAGTTATCAAACTACAACCCTGATGACTTAAATTCCTCTAAAAATTCATATCATGGTTTAATAAACTAAACTCAACAGTTCAAAACAATATTGTTCAATTAATACCCTTTTTTGAATCCCCTAAAAAATGCCCAGATGAGCAACGACCACTCACCCGGCCCCTCTCAAGCAAAATAGGTAACATGGCATACCCAAAGGTATCCCATAGGTCAGATAATAATTTAACAATAAATAACATCCAATATAGGGACACACTCAAAATACCTGAAAATGTGCCACAGGCCGCACCAACCAAAAGACTGCGAAAACAAAAAAAATATGTATGCACTACCTACCTGATTCTCATAGACATAGCCAAATCTGATATCGAGATCAAATTCGATGTTGATCTTTTTAGATCTATGTTTCCGTAAAACCCCAACAACTCTGATTGGATTGAATTTGTGGTGTGCGAGGCAAGGAATCAGGAACAGAAAAGGGTGTGCGGGGTTAGCCTCGCTGTTGCGATACTGCAAACACTGATGGATCTAAGAACAGATGATGAATAAAGAAACTTGGTCTAGGTATGTTCTTCGGGTTTTTTGAACGGCGAGGTTCCAATTTTGTGGAAGAATAAGAACTTTTATGAAATAAGACGTGATGAATATTCACTTAAATGAATAAAAAATTGTACATGGTGAGTAATTAAAACTACACGCCGTGTAGTGGCATATTCCATACTCTGACTAAACTAGGGTAGTCGTACAGCTTGGATTGTCTACACGTGTTGACACACTGCTTGAACGCAGATGGTGCACAGAAGAGAAGATACATGGCATGTTGAGTAACACTACACGCCTTGTAGTAGGAAATTTCTACACAGTCATCACACGACCTGTACTCAGCAAGCACACGACTGGTACTCGCCTAACCCATACACATCGTGTACTTTAAATTACACAGAAAGTAGTCTGGAAATTTCCAGAATATCCTAGATTTTCCTAGTTTTCTCAAGATAAAGTCACAAAGTCAAAGAGGGTCTGGATTTTGACATGTTCTAAAACCTAGGATTCTTACAATCTGCCCACCATAACATAGCTCGTCCCTGAGATATCAAACGAATCCCAAAGATGGAAGCGAACATGTCACCCCGATCAAAGTAACCCGGACTCCCCTTATCTCAATAGTTATGACTAAATTTTTCAAGGGGCCCCCAACATTGGAATTTCCTAACTCAGTCACAACCCAAAAAAACCAAAACTAGTAAGGATTCATTGACCTTTGTTCCAGACGCATGGTCCTCCCATAACGCATCGTCACTCCTACACCTCATTGGTGCTCTCATGTCGTTTCCGACACCCAAACGTATCCTAAACCGCATCGGTGTCTACTTTTATGTGGTCTGGCATCCATTGGATGGTCAAAATAAATCCTCATGCCATGAACCTCAATTAACATTAATCCTCGATGCCCTGATGCCCACAACACCTCAAATAAGCCGCATCCTTGATGCCCCTCATGATACGCATCTCATACATATAAAATAAAATATATAATGAACCTAATATGGTGACAATCACACTGACCAACATCTAGTCAGTCCAAAATAATCCCGTGCACCTCATACGCTCAAAACGGACATGCCTCAGTAGGTCATACCAAAAGAAAACAAGAAAGTCATGGCCGCACTCATGGTGTATCTCTAACCGTCGACGACTCACTAGATTGCTTAACCTCTGACAGCTCCACGGTGTGCACCTTTCCTGAAGTACATCTATCTGATGCATGACCACCCTGAGGTGCTTCTCCAGTCACTAGCCACTGACCCCTCAGCTAGATCCAACTGTCTATGTCACGTCCATCACATGCAGCTGAACCTCGGCTACCCTCTCCTAGAATCGAACATGAACCAACTCCAGAGGGCACCATGTATCATGGTCCCTACTTGCTTGTAGAGACCCGAACCTTGATGTACATTGACATTACATTACATTTGTGGAATACTTAGTACATAATAAAAACACACACACAAGGATCGTAATAGTTTAGTGTCTTTGGAAACTCGGAATATAATCTTCTAATCCTGGTGAAAGATCTTCAACATCTCCCATAAAGATCTTCCTTTTTTTATACCTAAAACCTTTCTTTATATCCTGGGAAAAAGTAAACATAAAAGGGTGAGCTCAAATGCTCAGTAAGGGTAAACAAAAGAAATATCAATCACATCTTATACACAAGCACATAACTTTTGGAAATCTTAACCTGCAAAAGAGATCATAATTTCATAACATGGGATAAATCATGGCAGTAAAATGTAATCACAATAATCATAACTTAAAACATGAAACTTTGTGGAATACACACATAATCATGGAGAATCATTTCTTGTTAGTCAAGACTCATTTCCAAGACTATCTTAGTGGACAAAGTCCATTTCTGAACCGAGTCACCCTCGTTTCAGTCCTGTTTCACTGAACCGGTATAACCTACCATTCCAGCCATGTCTATATCATGACATATAAAATCTTTACCCAATTCATTGGAGGGAGATATAGGTCTCACCCATCTCTTAATGATACCATTCTTATGTGTGCCACAAAATCATAAATCATACATCATTGCATAACCCATGTAATAAAAATGGGAATCTTTAAACATCGTGACACCATAAAACAATTCATATAAGATAAAATATTTCATTAAAATATTTCCATCACAACATAATAAAATCCATGTAATAATAGGGATAGAAACAGAACCCTTTATTATCTTATATGGAAAATAATTTAGATAAAACACTTGAACTTCATTCTTGAGGAAAATATCCTTTCTACTTCAAAAACACTTTTCCTTTCTTAACATGTCATAAAATTTTAAACTTAAAGAAGTTGATTAAAAATAAACTTGAAAATTTTAAAAGGAATATTCTTGGAAATAATGTTTTAAAAATACATTCATTCTGTATAAGTTAGAAAAAACATTCTTCTCGTACTTTTGTCAGAAAAGTCAAAAAGTACCTCGTATAAAAAACGACCAAAGATTCCTTTCATATCCTTTTTAAAAAAAATCACCGAAGGGTAAAAATGGATTTAAGCAATTTTAGGTGGATGGAAATAATATTACATATTTATGAAACATGGATGTGGATGATAAAATACACCCCAGTAAATACTTACGAATAAACAATCTCAGATAAAAATGAGATTGTGATATTTCCCATAACTTAGGTCCGATTTTCTTCGTAAGTGTCTGAACCTCCTGTATAATGATTTAAATAATGTCATTTACTTATTACAGAATCATATGATATCATATATGGTTCACTTATGACTTTATATTACCCGTTCTTTTGTAAATTCCATGTTAAAGAGCGTTTTGGGTAAAATTGTTTCATTTTTCGTCCGTGTTTTGACTTGTAATTATTTATATGATTACTTAGATCATGATTACTTAATTCCAGAATATAAAACATGATTTATTTATATATATATATATATTCATAATATACATATATATAATAAATCAGTAAATGGAAATAAATACACCGTTCATGGAGACGGTAGGCCGTACGTACGCATGAACGCTGTTTTCGTTTCCCTATTGAGTTGAGCAGAATTAAGTGGATGACATACATATATATACACATAAATACAGTATCATTATTATGTCATATATTTCATGATTACTTATTATATATACTTTATAATCATTCATGAATGGTTAAAGTGGAGAATGAATCTCATCGCGTCGTGGAGACGGTAGTCCGTACGTATGCACGAGCGATGATATCGTTCTCATGATCGTTGGACTGTATTGGAGTGTATGTATACTATTTCAGAATCAATATCACATTAAAATAATAATATATAGTTATTATTTACACCATTATACCCATCCAAGTAAGGTGGTGGTGGAAAATAGATTTCACCACGGCGTGGAGACGGTATTCCGTACGTACGCACGCACGGTGATTTCGTTTTCCGTAGGATGGATAGATGGTGAAATAGGATTGTTTCCTACTTATAATAACATATCAGTTTATGAGTGATACTGATGTTATTACTTCATAATGAAACAACCTAATAAGAAGAAGTGGAAGAAGAAATAAAGGTGAAATAATTGGTAACAGAAATTACCTCTTCTTTGAAGCGCCTCTTTGAGACCTCCTCTTAGGGCACTAAAATTGGTCTTTGAGGAAGGCCATAACCTCTAGGATGTTTCTAGGGAAGTGGAGAATAGAATTTGGCAGGGGTTGGCCGAGCTTGAAGGATCAATGTTGTGTGAGGAAGAGAGGGAGGAGGTGCCCTTTTATAAGGGAGGATAGGGGAACCTTTGGAATAACTAAAAATATTATTTTATTATAAAGTCAAGTTCGGTTTTAAATAGATCCAAATTGATTTATTTAAAGGATAAGGTGGGGATGGGTCCAAATCCTCTCATCCAATAGGATTTAGACAAGTTTAGGTTATTATTTTAACCTTATCAATTAGATTTAACTCTAAGTTAAATAATTTAACTTTTACGGTGTCATTTTGTTTTCTTACACTATATGGTTAATAAACTTACTATATCAATTCAAAATAACCCCTAGTTGTTTATTATTAATATATATAATCTTATCTAAGTCATTTGGCCGAACCTTAGATTTTTAGGAATAAACTAACAATTAATAATATAATATTTGTTTTAAAAACTATTTTATGTCAATTTTGACACTATTTGGTACATGATTATTATGAAATTCATAACAGAATGATACGTTCGAACCAAGTTACTTAAATCAACAAAAACATGTCATATTAACCTAGAAAATTAGTGTAAGTCATAAAAAGTCTCAAATTACATTTATTTGGGCATTTATAACATCAATTATGTCAATATTTCATTAATAAGACAATTATTGCATCATCTTTGTGTCATAATAAATGATAATTATTTAATCCCTAAAAATTCTAAATAAATTTCTATGATGTCGATAATTGTATTAGCTTACTGTAGACTATTCATGTTCGAAGTTTCATGAAGTTTATCACTAGATTAAAATTATTATACTTATAAGATTTAAGAAAGTGACATGTTGTCACATTCTTTGGTTTTAATAATAATTAAATTATTTTCGTTGAAAAAATTTAATTAAATGAATCTAATCCGACCCTTAGGTGATATGGGTCTATTTTTAGTCAACCAATAGTATTTTGACATTTTATAGGGTAATTTTAAAATATTATATTTACCCTTAACTACCCGATTTACCTTTAACTATGGTAAATAAAATTTACCGTAGTTACTATTCATAATTCCCAAAAATAAAAAGTAGCCGATTAACATAATTTGGACCCACTGATTCCAAATATGGAATCCATTTTTTAAAATTCAATACATAGAAGTTTCAGAAATTAAATTAAAAATAATCCCGTTGTCAAATAAAAATGGGGTTTTGTTTAAAACATTGCAAAAGATTGAGTTGATTTAACCTACGAATTCAAGGTAAAATCAATGATAATGACATAAATTATATTAAATGGTAAATATATATTCTATTTATACTTTAAAACCATTCAATATTATAATTTAACCACATAAGATATTACGATGAAAAAAGTTGTTTTTAATAAAAAATATAGCGTGTTTTTACTATTCATTAAAATGTGAAAGTTACCAGAATAATATGAAAAATCTATCCAAAGTAAATTTTTATTTCTTAATTCCAAAGAAGAATTTTATTTTTTAAAATTGAACTTATAAACATGTCAAAAACTAGATTTAAAGTGGGTGCGCCATCAAAAGGCGGCAAAACTGCATTTTTTGAAAAATATTTATTTTACCCGAAAAATTTATTTTGTTCTTATACCTTGTTCTAGAAATGTGTAAGATGAATAATAATGTTATAAAATTCAAAATTTAGTTAATACTATTCATAACGGATAGTTCATGACAATATTATAATAATATATCATTGTTTATTAAAACCCGGTATTGCTTACAACACACGCTATCGAGGAAGGTCGCGATTGCGTGTAATGCAAGCCATGTCAGGGTTTCGTGTTGTGAAAGAATCCTTCGTTGTTTCGTATAACAGAATCCAACCATATTTCATTTATACATTGAATATATATATATACTCAATGTTGCGTAGAATAACTATTATCAAAATTGTGTGTAACACGGTCCAAGAATAGTGTTGCGTATACTGCAAGCTAATACGGTGTTGCTTATAGCACATGGTAATCTTGCTGTAGAATAAAACACAAGACATTAATGAAATTAAAATAATATTTTTCATAAAATCTCGGGGTGTTACATTCTACCCCCATTAAAATGAATTTCGCCCTCGAAATTCGTCGGGGTTATAAATGGTTTACTACTCGAAAATTTGTTTAATTGAAACCCACATCATAAAAAGGAATACCAAAACCAATCTTTAAAAACAAAAGTATGAAACGTAACGGTTACCCAAATAAACTAATCATTGGGTCTCCACATAGGTGAAAATATGGATATGGAAGAAAAATCTAACCATCATGTTCTGATGGAGAGTGGTATAGAACATTGCTATGGAAAAGCCAACAATCACAAATCCATAAATTTGTGACGATCTAAGGTACCATCTGATTAATCAGATATAAGAGCACTAGGACAACATTTTTGGTTTTTAAGATCGTTTCCGTAAAGTTGAAGAATTTGAATTAGAATAAATACATACTTTATTTTGGTACAATCTCACTGTTGTTCGTGCCTTGAACAATTTCCACTTCATCTCTTAAATAAATGAGGTTGAATTTGTTATTCATGAAGTGTTAACAGATCATGTGATAGAATGACGGGTCATTCCATCTGTCTCAAACAAAAGGTTAGCAAAAGTTATTAAATATACATAAGTCATTCTATAGTGAGATTAATCATATATGGTTCTTAAAATGGACTTATACTTCATATATCATACTGATTAATATAATAAAACTAGTTTCTACTAAACAGGGACTTCCTGTAGGCCAGTGGTAGGCGATAAAGTCCAGTCGCACTTCGGTTGTGGGTTCGATTCCCATAGCCTTGTCTGACGCGATGGGTTGTCACCCGTCCTGAAGGTTGTCCTTTTTCTAAAGCTATATTACTATAACATCCCAACAATAATATCGAAAAACGTTTTATCCTAACTTATGTCCAACATAATCCGTTCTAATCTTTAGGCTTATCTAAAATACTTCGGTCCAAGCTCATAGTATAAAGAAAATGATTATTTGAAATGTCACAGAACAATCACGTGAATGCCATCATTTATCCCCCATATATCATAAGATATATCTTGCTGGTCAAATTACAAACATGTGAATACCTTAATCATGTATTCTCTTGAAGAATGAATACCCATTGAACCTTAGTGAAAACATGAATGCAGTTAAAAGTTAACACTTTCCATATACCAAAATCCTCAAAATTCTATATACTCAAACCATGATATCACTTAGTCCTTATATCAATCATAAGCTCATGAATACTGTTAAACATTTCATTTTCTCGTTTTTCCTTCATTATGCGCATATCATCTTATTTCCAAAAATATCTCAATCACTTTGAATACCACATTAGACCAATACATAAATATTCCAATACTCCATGATACAACATTATTTTGGAATCCCATTACATAAACACTTAATCATTCCACCACATCGTTTTCATATTAAACATCACCAATAGTGATCGCATGTGACTTCCCTTTGTCCTTTGCCTTAAGCGGTTCCTCATATCGATCATCACTAACCCTTGGATTTGGGCATTTATTATCATAATGCCCCATTTCCTTGAACTTGAAGCATTGAAGTGTTGGTGGTGCGTTCTCTGCAGTGTTTTCTTTATTCACATCATTAGAAACCCTTTTTCCATTACTTCGACACTCAGCTGCTCGATGACCTTCTTTTCCACACTTAAAATATTTTCTAGTCCCTTTAAGACAATCTCTACCATGCTTCTTTCAACACTTTGTGCATAAGGAAACATTCATCTTCTTTTCACCATTATTCTGAGATTTCTCCTTGAATTCCATCTTTCGTTTCTTTTCAAAACCATGAGATGGATATGTAACGCCAACTTCCATTTCTACCTTGATAGCACAACGCACAATTTCTTCACAGCTACTGAAGTCTGTTATAGCTAATGCCCTTTGAAGACTTGGTTTTAAGCCACTAAAAAATCGATCATCTTTACTTTCAGGTTGGATGATAATGCCAGATGCATATCTTGCAAGTCTTGTAAAATTATCTTCGTATATACCAACAGATTCATCATCCTTCTGCTTCAGCTCAAGAAACTCCTTTTCCATCTTTGTTCGAAGAATACAAGGGAAGTACTTACTGAAAAACTAGTTCTTGAACTCGTCCCATTCCATGGACTCAATTTCATCTCTTGGCCTCGTATTTTTGATAAGATTCCACCATTGATCAGCTTCACCTTCCAACCGATATACTGCTAAGATGACTTTATCATGTTTAGAACATTGAAGAACTGAAAATATCTTTTCAGTGGTACTGATCCATTTTTCAACAACAAGTGGATCAGAAGTCCCACTGAAAGAAGGTGGACATTGCCTCATGAAGGACTCAATAGAATATTGTTCCCTTCTCTGCTCATTTGGAAGTCCAGAATGATTCATAGCTTGTGTAATTATAGAAATAATATTTTTCACTCCATCTCCCATAACATTTGTTTGTTCATGAGGACAATCATTGCATTGTCCATTGCATTGATCAACACGGTTCCTTCGGGTTCCAGCCATCATCTAAAACCCAAAAAGAATAGTGTGAGAGGCAAAAATTATGCTAGGGAAAACAAAATTATAAAGGGGGAGTATCCTCAATATCTAACTTCTTAGGATAAATTCTATGATCGTTACCGTAGTTCTAGGACTGTATCTTATACGTATAATTATCCTTAGGGACATCCCTAGACATACCTTAGAAATATCTCTAGGGATCTTACAAACGCTTTCACATCTTATTTTCCAAAGGTTGACTAAACCTTTCCTATGATACCAACTGTAGAGACCCGAAGATTGACGTACATTGACATTACATTACATTTGCGGAATACTTGGTACATAACAAAAACACACACACAGGGATCTTAATAGTTTAGTGTCTTTGGAAACTCGGAATATAATCTTCTAATCCTGGTGAAAGATCTTCAACATCTCCCATAAAGATCTTCATTTTTTTTATACCTAAAACCTTTCTTTATATCCTGGGGAAAATTAAACATAAAAGGGTGATCTCAAATGCTCAGTAAGGGTAAACAAAAGAAATATCAATCACATCGTATACACAAGCACATAACTTTTGGAAATCTTAACCTGCAAAAGAGATCATAATTTCATAACATGGGATAAATCATGGCAGTGAAATGTAATCACAATAATCATAACTTAAAACATGAAACTTTGTGGCATACACACATAATCATAGAGAATCATTTCCTGTTAGTCAAGACTCATTGCCAAGACTATCTTAGTGGACAAAGTCCCTTTATGAACCGAGTCACCCCCGTTTCAGTCCTGTTTCACTGAACCGGTATAACCTACCATTCCATCCATGTCTATCTCATGAGATATAAAATCTTTACCCAATACATTGGAGGGATATATAGGTCCCACCCATCTCATAATGATACCATTCTTATGTGTGCCACAAAATCATAAATCATACATCATTGCATAACCCATGTAATAAAAATGGGAATCTTTAAACCTCGTGACATCATAAAACAATTCATATAAGATAAAAGATTTCATAAAAATATTTCCATCACAACATAATCAAATCAATGTAATAATAGGGATAGAAACAGAACCCTTTATTATCTTATATGGAAAATAATTTTGATAAAACACTTGAACTTCATTCGTGAGGAAAATATCCTTTCTACTTCAAAAACACTTTTCCTTTCTTAACATGTCATAAAATTTTAAACTAAAAGAAGTTGATTAAAAATAAACTTGAAAACTTTAAAAGGAAGCTTCTTGAAAATAATGTTTTAAAAATCCATTCATTCCGTATAAGTTAGAAAAAACATTCCTCTCGTACTTTTGTCGGAAAAGTCAAAAAGTACCTCGTATGAAAAATGACAAAAGATTCCTTTCATATCCTTTTTTTTAAATCACCGAAGGGTAAAAATGGATTTAAAAAATTGTAGGTGGATGGAAATAATATTACATATTTATGAAACATGGATGTGGATGATAAACTACACCCTAGTAAATACTTACGAATAAACAATCTCGGATAAAAATGAGATTGTGATATTTCCCTTACCTTAGGTCCGATTTGATTCGTAAGTGTCTGAACCTCTTGTATAATAGTTAAAATAATGTCATTTACTTATTACATAATCATATGATATCATATATGGTTCACTTATGACTTTATATTACCCGTTCTTTTGTAAATTCCATGTTAAAGAGCGTTTTGGGTAAAATTGTTTCATTTGTCATCCGTGTTTTGACTTGTAATTATTCATATGATTACTTAGATCATGATTACTTAATTCTAGAATATAAAACATGATTTATATATATATATATTCAGAATATACATATATATAATAAATCAGTAAATGGAACGAAATACACCGTTCATGGAGACGGTAGGCCGTACGTACGCATGAATGCTGTTTTCGTTTCCTTATTGAGTTGAGCGGAATTAAGTGGATGACATACATATATATACACATAAATACAGTATCATTATTATGTCATATATTTAATTATTACTTATTATATATACTTTATAATCATTCATGAATGGTTAAAGTGGATAATGAATCTCATCGCGTCGTGGAGACGGTAGTCCGTACGTACGCACGAGCGATGATATCATTCTCATGATCGTGGGACTGTATTGGAGTGTATGTATACTATTTCAGAATCAATATCACTTTAAAATAAAAATATATAGTTATTATTTACACCATTATACCCATCCAAGTAAGGTGGTGGTGGAAAATAGATTTCACCACGGCGTGGAGACTGTATTCCGTACGTACGCATGTGCGGTGATTTCGTTTTCCGTAGGATGGATAGATGGTGAAATAGGATTGGTTCATACTTATAATAACATATCAGTATATGAGTGATTCTGATGTTATTACTTCATAATGAAACAACCTTAGAAGAAGAAGTGGAAGAAGAAATAAAGGTGAAAGAATTGGTAACGGAAATAACCTCTTCTTTGAAGCGCCTCTTTGAGACCTCCTCTTAGGAAACTAAAATTGGTCTTTGAGTAAGACCAGAACCTATAGGATTTTTCTAGGGAAGTGGAGAAGAGAATTTGGTAGGGTTTTTCCAAGCTTGAATGCTCAAAGTTGTGTGAGGAAGAGAGGGAGGAGGTGCCCTTTTATAAGGGAGGAGAGGGGCACCTTTGGAATAACTAAAAATATTATTTTATTATAAAGTCAAGTTCGGTTTTAAATAGATCCAAATTGATTTATTTAGAGGATAAGGTGGGGATGGGTCGAAATCCTCTCATCCTATAGGATTCATACAAGTTTAGGTTATAATTTTAACCTTATCAATTAGATTTAACTCTAAGTTAAATAATATAACTTTTACGGTGTCTTTTTGTTTTCTTACACTATATGGTTAATAAACATACTATATCAAACCAAAAGAACCCCAAGTTGTTTATTATTAATATATATAATCTTATCTAAGTCATTTGGCCGATCCTTAGATTTTTAGGAATAAAATAACAATTAATAATATAATATTTTTTTTTAAACTATTTTATGTCAATTTTGACACTATTTGGTACATGATTTTTATGAAATTCATAACAGAATGATACGTTCGAACCAAGTTACATAAATCAACAATAACATGTCATATTAACCTATAAAATTAGTGTAAGTCATAAAAAGTCTCAAATTACATTTATTTGGTCATTTATAACATCAATTATGTCAATATTTCATTAATAATACAATTATTGCATCATCTTTGTGTCATAATAAATGATAATTATTTAATCCCTAAAAATTCTAAATAAATTCTTATGATGTAGATAATTGTATTATCTTTCTGGAGACTATTTATGTTCGACGTTCCATGAAGTTTATCACTAGATTAAAATTATTATACTTATAAAATTTAAGAAAGTGACATGTTGTCACATTCTTTCGTTTTAATAATAATTAAATTATTTTCATTGAAAAAATTTAATTAAATGAATCTAATCCGACCCTTAGGTGATATGGGTCGATGTTTAGTCATCCAATAGGATTTTGACATTTGTTAGGGTAATTTTAAAATATTATATTTACCCTTAATTACCAGATTTACCTTTAACTATGGTAAATAAAATTTACCGTAGTTACTATTCATAATTCCCAAAAATAAAAAGTAGCCTATTGACATAATTTGGACCCACTGATTCCAAATATGGAATCCATTTTTTAAAATTCAATACACAGAAGTTGTAGAAATTAAATTAAAATTTATCTCGTTGTCGAATAAAAACGGGGTTTTGTTTAAAACATTGCAAAAGATTGAATTGATTTAACCTACGAATTCAAGGTAAAATCAATGCTAATGACATACATTACATTAAATGGTAAAAATATATTCTATTTATACTTTAAAACCGTTCAATATTATAATTTAACCACATAAGATATTATGATGAAAAAAGTTGTTTTTAATTAAAATATAGCGTGTTTTTACTATTCATTAAAATGTGAAAGTTACCAGAATAATATGAAAAATTTATCCAAAGTAAATTTTTATTTCTTGATTCCAAAGAAGAATTTTATTTTGTCAAATTGAACTTATAAACATGTCAAAAACTATATTTAAAGTGGGTGCGCCATCAAAAGGCGGTAAAACTGCATTTTTTGAAAAATACTTATTTTACCCGAAAAATTTATTTTGTTCTAATACCATGTTCTAGAAATGTGTAAGATGAATAATAATGTTATAAAATTCAAAATTTAGTTAATACTATTCATAACGGCTAGTTCATAACGATATTATTATAATATATCATTGTTTATTAAAACCCGGTATTGCGTACAACACACGCTATCGAGGAAGGTCGTGATTGCGTGTAATGCAAGCCAAGTCAAGATTGTCTGTTGTGAAAGAATCCTTCGTTGTTTCGTATAACATAATCCAACCATATTTCATTTATACCTTGAATATATATATATATATATACTCAATGTTACGTAGAATAACTATTATCAAAATTGTGTGTAACACGGTCCAAGAATAGTGTTATGTATACTGCAAGCTAATACGGTGTTGCATATAGCGCATGGTAATCTTGGTGTAGAATACAACACAAGACATTAATGAAATTAAAATAATATTTTTCATAAAATCTCGGGGTGTTACATTCTACCCCCCTTAAAATGAATTTCGCCCTCGAAATTCGTCGGGGTTTTAAATGGTTTACTACCCGAAAGTTTGTTTAATAGAAACTCACATCATAAAAAGGAATACCAAAACCAATCTTTAAAAAACAAAAGTATGAAACGTAATGGTTACCCAAATAAACTAATCATTGGGTCTCCACATAGTTGAAAATATGGATATGGAAGAAAAATCTAACCATCATGTTCTGATGGAGAGTGGTAGAGAACATTGCTATGGAAAAGCCAACAATCACAAATCCATAAATTTGTGACGATCTAAGGTACCATCTGATTAATCAGATATAAGAGCACTAGGACAACATTTTTGGTTTTTAAGATAGTTTCCCTAAAGTTGAAGAATTTGAATTAGAATAAATACTTACTTTATTTTGGTACAATCTCACTGTTGTTCATGCTTTGAACAATTTCCACTTCATCTCTTAAATAAATGAAGTTGAATTTGTTATTCGTGAAGTGTTAGCAGATCATGTGATAGAATGACGGGTCATTCCATCTGTCTCAAACAAAAGGTTAGCAAAAGTTATTAAATATACATAAGTCATTCTATAGTGAGATTAATCATATATGGTTCCTAAAATGGACTTATACATCATATATCATACTGATTAATATAATAAAACTAGTTTCTACTAAACAGGGACTTCCTATAGGCCAGTGGTAGGTGATAAAGGCCAGTCGCACTTCGGTTGTGGTTTCGATTCCCACAGCCTTGTCCGACGCGATGTGATGTCGCCCGTCCTGCAGGTTGTCCTTTTTATAAAGCTATATTACTATAACATCCCATCAATAATATCGAAAAACTTTTTATCCTAACTTATGTCCAACATAATCCATTCTAATCTTTAGGCTTATCCAAAATACTTCGGTCCAAGCTCATAGTATAAAGAAAATGATTACTTGAAATGTCACAGAACAATCATGTGAATGCCATCATTTATCCCCCATATATCATAAGATATATCTTGCTGGTCAAATTACAAACATGTGAATACCTTAATCATGTATTCTCTTGAAGAATGAATACCCATTGAACCTTAGTGAAAACATGAATGCAGTTAAAAGTTAACACTTTCCACATACCAAAATCTACAAATTCTATATACTCAAACCATGATATCACTTAGTCCTTATATCAATCATGAGCTCATGAATACTGTTAAACATTTCATTTTCTCGTTTTCCCTTCATTATGAACATATCATCTTATTTCCAAAAATATCTCAATCACTTTGAATACCACATTAGACCAATACATAAATATTCCAATACTCCATGATACAACATTATTTTGGAATCCCATTACATAAACACTTAATCATTCCACCACATCGTTGTCATATTCAACATCACCAATAGTGATCGCATGTGACTTCCCTTTGTCCTTTGCCTTAAGTGGTTGCTCATGTCGATCATCACTAACCCTTGGATTAGGGCATTTATTAGCATAATGCCCCATTTCCTTGCACTTGAAGCATTGAAGTGTTGGTGGTGCGTTCTCTGCAGTGTTTTCTTTATTCACATCATTAGAAACCCTTTTTCCATTACTTCGACACTCAGCTACTCAATGACCTTCTTTTCCACACTTAAAATATTTTCTAGTCCCTTTAAGACAATCTCCACCATGCTTCTTTCCACACTTTTTTCATAAGGAAACATTCATATTCTTTTCACCATTATTCTGAGATTTCTCCTTGAACTCCATCTTTCGTTTCTTGTCAAAACCATGAGATGGATATGTAACACCAACTTCCATTTCTACCTTGATAGCACAATGCACAATTTCTTCATTGCTACTGAAGTCTCTTATAGCTAATGCCCTTCAAAGACTTGGTTTTAAGCCACTAAAAAATCTATCAACTTTACTTTCAGGTTGGATGATAATGCCAGATGCATACCTTGCAAGTCTTGTAAAATTCGCTTCGTATATACCAACAGATTCATCATCCTTCTTCTTCAGCTCAAGAAACTCCTTTTCCATCTTTGTTCGAAGAATACGAGGGAAGTACTTACTGAAAAACAAGTTCTTGAACTCGTCCCATTCCATGGACTCAATTTCATCTCTTGGCCTCGTATTCTTGATAATATTCCACCATTGATCAGCTTCACCTTCCAACCAATATACTGCTAAGATTACTTTATCATGTTCAGAACATTGAATAATTGAAAGTATCTTTTCATTGGTACTGTTCCACTGTTCAGCAACAAGTGGATTGGAAGTCCCACTGAAAGAAGGTGGACGTTGCCTCATGAAGGACTCAATAGAATATTGTTCCCTTCTCTGCTCATTTGGAAGTCCAGAATGATTCATAGCTTGTGTAAGTATAGAAATAAGATTTTGCACTCCATCTCCCATAACATTTGTTTGTTTAGGAGGACAATCATTACATTGTCCATTGCATTGATCAACACGGTTCCTTCGGGTTCCAGCCATCGTCTAAAACCCAAAAAGAATAGTGTGAGAGGCAAAAATCATGCTAGGGAAAACAACATTATAAAGGGGGAGTATCCTCAATATCTAACTTCTTAGGTTAAATTCTATGATCGTTACCGTAGTTCTAGGATTGTATCTTATACGTATAATTATCCTTAGGGACATCCCTAGACATACCTTAGAAATATCTCTAGGGATCTCACTAACGCTTTCGCATCCTAGTTTCCAAAGGTTGACTAAACCTTTCCTCCGATACCAACTGTAGAGACCCGAAGCTTGACGTACATTGACATTACATTACATTTGAGGAATACTTAGTACATAACAAAAACACACACACAAGGATCGTAATAGTTTAGTTTCTTTGGAAACTCGGAATATAATCTTCTAATCCTGGTGAAAGATCTTCAACATCTCCCATAAAGATCTTCCTTTTTTTATACCTAAAACCTTTCTTTATATCCTGGGGAAAAGTAAACATAAAAGGGTGATCTCAAATGCTCAGTAAGGGTAAACAAAAGAAATATCAATCACATCGTATACACAAGCACATAACTTTTGGAAATCTTAACCTGCAAAAGAGATCATAATTTCATAACATGGGATAAATCATGGCAGTGAAATGTAATCACAATAATCATAACTTAAAACATGAAACTTTGTGGCATACACACATAATCATAGAGAATCATTTCTTGTTAGTCAAGACTCATTTCCAATAATATCTTAGTGTACAAAGTCCCTTTCTGAACCGAGTCACCCTCGTTTCAGTCCTGTTTCACTGAACCGGTATAACCTACCATTCCAGCCATGTCTATCTCATGAGATATAAAATCTTACCCAATGAATTGGAGGGAGATATAGGTCCCACCCATCTCATAATGATACCATTCTTATGTGTGCCACAAAATCCTAAATCATACATCATTGCATAACCCATGTAATAAAAATGGGAATCTTTAAACATCGTGACATCATAAAACAATTCATATAAGATAAAATATTTCATAAAAATATTTCCATCACAACATAATCAAATCCATGTAATAATAGGGATAGAAACAGAACCCTTTATTATCATACATGGAAAATAATTTTGATAAAACACTTGAACTTCATTCTTGAGGAAAATATCCTTTCTACTTCAAAAACACTTTTCCTTTCTTAAAATGTCATAAAATTTTAAACTAAAAGAAGTTGATTAAAAATAAACTTGAAAACTATAAAAGGAAGCTTCTTGGAAATAATGTTTTAAAAATCCATTCATTCCGTATAAGTTAGAAAAAACATTATTCTCTTACTTTTGTCGGAAAAGTCAAAAAGTACCTTGTTTGAAAAACGACAAAAGATTCCTTTCATATCCTTTTTTTTAAAAATAACCGAAGGGAAAAATGGATTTAAACAATTGTAGGTGGATGGAAATAATATTACATATTTATGAAACATGGATGTGGATGATAAAATACACCCCAGTAAATACTTACGAATAAACAATCTCGGATAAAAATGAGATTGTGATATTTCCCTTACCTTATGTCTGATTTGCTTCGTAAGTGTCTGAACATCCTGTATAATGATTTAAATAATGTCATTTACTTATTACAGAATCATATGATATCATATATGGTTCACTTATGACTTTATATTACCCGTTCTTTTGTAAATTCCATGTTAAAGAGCGTTTTGGGTAAAATTGTTTCATTTGTCGTCCGTGTTTTGACTTGTAATTATTCATATGATTACATAGATCATGATTACTTAATTCTAGAATATAAAACATGATTTATATATATATATATTCAGAATATACATATATATAATAAATCAGTAAATGGAAATAAATACACCGTTCATGGAGACGGTAGGTCGTACGTACGCATGAACGCTGTTTTCGTTTCCTTATTGAGTTGACCGGAATTAAGTGGATGACATACATATATATACACATAAATCCAGTATCATTATTATGTCATATATGTCATGATTACTTATTATATATACTTTATAATCGTTAATTAATGGTTAAAGTGGAGAATGAATCTCATCGCGTCGTGGAGACGGTAGTCCGTACATACGCACGAGCGATGATATCATTCTCATGATCGTGGGACTGTATTGGAGTGTATGTATACTATTTCAGAATCAATATCACTTTAAAATAATAATATATAGTTATTATTTACACCATTATACCCATCCAAGTAAAGTGGTGGTGGAAAATAGATTTCACCACGGCGTGGAGACGGTATTCCGTACGTACGCACGCGCGGTGATTTCGTTTTCCGTAGGATGGATAGATGGTGAAATAGGATTGTTTCATAATTATAATAACATATCAGTATATTAGTTATAATGATGTTATTACTTCATAATGAAACAACCTAAGAAGAAGAAGTGGAAGAAGAAATAAAGGTGAAAGAATTGGTAACAGAAATTACCTCTTCTTTGAAGCGCCTCTTTGAGACCTCCTCTTAGGGAACTAAAATTGGTCTTTGAGGAAGACCAGAACCTCTAGGATGTTTCTAGGGAAGTGGAGAAGAGAATTTTTCAGGGTTTGGCTGAGCGTGAAGGCTCAAAGTTGTGTGAGGAAGAGAGGGAGGAGGTGCCCTTTTATAAGGGAGGAGAGGGGCACCTTTGGAATAACTACAAATATTATTTTATTATAAAGTCATGTTCGGTTTTAAATAGATCCAAATTGATTAATTTAGAGGATAAGGTGGGGATGGGTCGAAATACTCTCATCCAATAGGATTTAGACAAGTTTAGGTTGTTATTTTAACCTTATCAATTATATTTAACTCTAAGTTAAATAATTTAACTTTTACGGTGTCTTTTTGTTTTCTTACACTATATGGTAAATAAACATACTATATCAAGCCAAAAGAACCCCAAGTTGTTTATTATTAATATATATAATCTTATCTATGTCATTTGGCCGAACCTTATATTTTTAGGAATAAAATAACAATTAATAATATAATATTTGTTTTAAAAACTATTTTATGTCAATTTTGACACTATTTGGTACATGATTTTTATGAAATTTATAACAGAATGATAAGTTAGAAACAAGTTACTTAAATCAACAATAACATGTCATATTAACCTAGAAAATTAGTGTAAGTCATAAAAAGTCCTAAATTACATTTATTTGGGCATTTATAACATCAATTATGTCAATATTTCATTAATAAGACAATTACTGCATCATCTTTGGGTCATAATAAATGATAATTATTTAATCCCTAAAAATTATAAATAAATTCCTATGATGTAGATAATTGTATTATATTTTTGGGGACTATTCATTTTCGATGTTTCATGAAGTTTATCACTAGATTAAAATTATTATACTTATAAGATTTAAGAAAGTGACATGTTGTCACATTCTTTGGTTTTAATAATAATTAAATTATTTTCATTGAAAAAATTTAATTAAACGAATCTCATCCGACCCTTAGGTGATATGGGTCGATTTGGAGTCATCCAATAGGATTTTGACATTTGTTAGGGTAATTTTAAAATATTATATTTACCCTTAATTACCCGATTTACCTTTAACTATGGTAAATAAAATTTACCGTAGTTACTATTCATAATTCCCAAAAATACAAAGTAGGCTATTAACATAATTTAGACCAACTGATTCCAAATATGGAATCCATTTTTTAAAATTCAATACACAGAAGTTGCAGAAATTAAATTAAAATTAATCCCATTGTCGAATAAAAATGGGTTTTTGTTTAAAACTTTGCAAAAGATTTAATTGATTTAACCTACGAATTCAAGGTAAAATCAATGCTAATGACATACATTATATAAAATGGTAAAAATATATTCTATTTATACTTTAAAACCATTCAATATTATAATTTAACCACATAAGATATTAAGATGAAAAAAGTTGTTTTTAATTAAAATATAGCGTGTTTTTACTATTCATTAAAATGTGAAAGTTACAAGAATAATATGAAAAATTTATCCAAAGTAAAATTTTATTTCTTGATTCCAAAGAAGAATTTTATTTTGTCAAATTGAACTTATTAACATGTCAAAAACTAGATTTAATGTGGGTGCGCCATCAAAAGGAGGCAAAACTGCATTTTTTGAAAAATACTTATTTTACCCGAAAAATTTATTTTGTTCTTATACAATGTTCTAGAAATGTGTAAGATGAATAATAATGTTATAAAATTCAATATTTAGTTAATAATATTTATAACGGATAGTTCATGACAATATTATAATAATATATCATTGTTTATTAAAACCCGGTATTGCGTACAACACATGCTATCAAGGAAGGTCGTGATTGCGTGTAATGTAAGCCAAGTCAGGGTTGCGTGTTGTGAAAGAATCCTTCATTGTTTCGTATAACAGAATCCATCCATATTTCATTTATACATTGAATATATATATATATATATATATATACTCAATGTTGCGTAGAATAACTATTATCAAAATTGTGTGTAACACGGTCCAAGAATAGTGTTCCGTATACTGCAAGCTAATACGGTGTTGCGTATAGCGCAGGGTAATATTGGTGTAGAATACAACCCAAGACATTAATGAAATTAAAATAATATTTTTCATAAAATCTCGGGGTGTTACATTGCTGGTTGTCTAAGAAGGCTTCCTACATAACCTCTCCAGGTGACCGACCTGTCCACATGCCTGACACTCCTTTAGAGGCCTATCACACTAAGTCTAAACATGTCAAGGCTTCCCACACCAAAAGAAAACCATTGAAGAACTACTACGAGGTGGTCAAGCTGATTCCTTCGCCTGACTGTCATCATTGAACTCATCCCTTCCTCACTTCTTGTTATCCTAAACATCACTTGAAACCACTCCCAGGCCAACCTGGGGCCTATCCTTCTGGTTTCCAATTACTATGAGCTTCTGATTCACTACCTCTGAGAATGAACCCAGCCTGAAGATATTCACCTAGATCCAAACGACGTGTCGTAAGCGATCCACGAAGTGTCTCACCCTTTCCGAATCATCGCTTACCATACCAGGTGTAAAGCGAGACATCTCAGTGAAAGTAGCTTTATAGTCCATGATGGACATGTCACCCTGCTAAAGGCTTAAGAAATACCGAGCTCTCCCGACCCTCAATGTCTCTGGGTAAAAGTGCTCAAAGAACATGTCCTCAAAGTCCTTTTATGCTAGTCCTTCATACCTACAAGCCTGAGCCCGCACATCCCACCAACGCTTCGCCGATACTCTAAGCATGTATGTCTCCAGCTTGACCCTCTGCCCTGGAGGCATCTTGAGCTCCTCGATGATCATCTACGTGCTCTCTGACTAGTTATTAGCCGTATATGGACCACCCTCGCCCTAAAAAAGTGGAGGGTTATGCGACTTGAACTCCCGCATCATATATGACATAAATGGCTCTATACCCTGTGCATTTTTTTCAATCCCCTACAAAAAACGTACCATGCTAGCTCGAAGATACTTATCAAGCCATGGTCCAAATACTTCCATACATGGCTGTTGTCCTGCCTACAATAGATCCTGAACCTGATCATATCCTTGAGCCTATACTTACGGCTCATGCTTTTCCAGCACCAGATCCTAAACATGATTGTACCCTGGCGGCACTGTATCATCACCCACCTGATGATCCATCAAGATGTATAAGAGGAACCCACTGAATACCATAAATGGTCAGACAACCCATATATATATGTAACAATATATATTCAACACTGATAAAGAATGTAGTAAAAGGTAGTGCATAACTACTTCCCTTACTCTACCCCACTTTAATCCATGCCTATGGCATCCTGGCCTCATGGCCTCCTTACCCTACCTTAACAGAGCCAAGTATCCAAAGTACATCGGTCCATACCCATCACGAAAACCAAGGTTGCGTCAAACTGATGATGTAGTCGCCCAATTCTGGTGATCAAAATCACCTCAACCATAGTACATTCCATCTACATGCAATTCTATAAAAAATTATAATAATCATGCCGTAACACATTGCAATAAACATGTAATTTTATCAGGAATTTCACCTATTCACATTTCAAAAGAATACACAGCATGAAAATTTCCATTTTTCACATGGTATTATCACATCACAAAGCATACGTGTAGTTATGAAATTTAAATACCCTAATAATGTTCCTATCAAAATCCAGGAAAAAGGCCTTTCCAGACCAGGCCATGATCAAATTCTCCATTATCGCACCAGGTCAAGGGTTATATATCACAATTAATAAAATCACACACCAAGTGAGCCACCATGGTGGAAATCATATAAACTGTAATCTGATCAAAAATAAGAGAGAAATTCCAACCCATGAAAACTTGGTATGTCCCTCGTACAGAGGGCTTCAAGCACCCAAGAACCAGCTTGAAACCTAGTTCCAGTAACAACTTATCTCTAGTCTACCATAACACAAATAGAAAAACCCGTAGAAATAAAAATAGAAGTCTCAATATCATTACATGCTACTAAAACAATGCTACTAAATCCTTGTCAAGAACTCATCTGATACAACTTTTTAAGGACCTAGACCTATGCAGCCACCTGAGCAGTGCTAAAGATGTTGGGTGTTACTACCTTAGGCTCACCTCCCTGAATGCCCAAGGTTGTCGACTAGAAGAAAGGGACTTATAGGTATAGTGGTAAGGATATACCCTGTGGGAGGATAATAATGGTACTGATCTGAGTATAATAATAAAGATGTACTGGAATAACGACTCAACACACTTGAACCAGACATGTACAACGAAAGCACAAATAATAAAAATAATTAGCAGAAGAAACACATATAAAAAATACCATTAGAAAGTAAACACAGCAGCATGAAGATCACTTGTAACTACTACTTAACAACAAAACATGCATCCAAAGAAGGTCATACATATCCATATATAAATTTTTCATTGGATAACAAACTATAGATACAAAATAATAAAGAATTTTGATACATGAAAAAAAGAAAAACAAACAAAAATCCATCTAGGAAAGACCTCAAGGTCTCTACCATCTTCATAAAACAGATAATACAGTCCAGCACCTGAAGATGACCTCTTTCCTACATGTAAATACATAAAGTCTTCACGCGTCCCAAAGGCCCCGTGTACGGTGTGAGATGAATCTCAGTAGGATACCACCCAATGTTGCATACCTAATATAAGTGTTTAAGAAAGCATTCATGTATAAAAAAAATATTAAACAACACAATGAAAAAATAAACACAAACTACACTAGTGCAAAGCAGCCACCATGGTGTGTCACCTGCTTTTGACAATGCTGGAATCTCTATCATGTAACCTGACATAATGTGACCCCTAACATCGTGTGAATCAAGTACAAATGTCCTAAAGGCATTCCCAACAGTAGTATCCAGAGGAATAGTGATACTTGCCCTCAAATAAATATCTGTAGGGACAATGATTTCTTCCCTCAAATTAAAGAATCCGAAGGGATAACGATGTCTACCCTCAAATTAAAGTATCCGGAGGGACACTGATGTCTGTCCTCAAATAATGGTGAGCCTCTTCCCCAAATTAAAAAATCACAATGTTATCTCTTGAAGTCTCCTCACCTTCCACATGGCATCCTAAGACAAGCACCCCCAGACCCAAAGTATCTAAACATAACTAATTTGGGCCTCTATCCACATGAGTGGTCAAAACCACCTCATCACAGACTCTCTCTGTGTGAAAACTACTCAATGTCCTGGGTAAGCAGTAATCACCAAAATAGTACCCAAGCCATAACACTTCTAACACCTCATGTCCCTACGACCATGCCACTCAAGTCTGGTTGCCTCACCATCTATGTATCCTAGACCATGCCCAACCTGACAGTCACCCTTCCTCAAGCCGACATTCGTGATGCCCAATCACGTGGTTAGAACCAACCAATGTGACCTGGGTCAAGCCCAAACTGTGATCAGAATTACTCAAGAATATCTGGGCCCTGCCCACACAACCTAAAGGTTCCAGCATATGCAATTAAGCAATTACATATATAACACATTTTAACAGAACACATAAATAGGAGAAACAATCTAAATTTTTGAATTGCACTAGCCCAATAGTTATCAAAAAACAACACTGAGGTCTGGAATTCCCCTAAAAATTAATATCAAGGTTTAATAAACTAAAGTCAATAGTTTAAAACCATATGATTCAATTAATACACTTTTTGGAATCCCCGACCAAAATGCCCCGAGGAGCAATGCCCAGTCACCCGGCCCCGCTCAAGATAAACAGGTAACAGGTCATACCCAAAGGGATCCCATAAGCCAAATAATAATTTATCAAGTAATAACATGACATATAGGGTCACACTCAAAATATCCAAACATGCACCATAGGTCGCACCACCCAAATGTCTGTGAAAACAAAAAAAGAGGTATGCACCACCTACCCGAGACACGTAGATGTAGGCACATCCACTATTGAGCCCCAATTGGACGATGATCTTTGTATATCTATGTTTCTGTAAAAACATGGAAACTCTTCTTAGATGGAAATTGCGGTGTGTGAGGAAATGAATCATGAACAAAAAAGGGTGTGCGGGATTAGCCTCGTTGTTGCGATCCCATAGCCATTGATAGATTTTATAATGCATGACGAATGAAGAATCTAGGGCTAGGTATGTTCTTCGAGTTTTCAGAATGGAGTGGTTCTAAATTTAGGGAAGAAGAATACCTTTTATGAAATAAGTTTCGAACTCATTTCACTTAATCAAAAAAAGTACACGGTGTGTATTAAATAACTACATGTCATGTAGTGGACTTTTCCATACTCCGACTTCAGCGAAGTAGACACATGGCTTAGACCCTCCACACGGGTTGACACACAGATTGAACCCAGTTGGTACACAGAAGATAACATACATGACATGTTGAGTAAAACTGCACACCGTGTAGTAGAAAATTTCTCCACAGTCATCACAGAACAAGTAATCGGTGATCACATGGCTGGTACTCGCCTAACCCATGCACGGCGTGTACTTTAATGTACACGACGTGTAGTCTGGAAATTTCTATAACGTCATAGATTTTCTGAGTTTTCTCAGGATCATGTCAAGAATTCAAACATGGTCATGATTTTGACCAATTCTAAAATCCTAGATTCATACATAACACATTTAAAATCATGTACTTTTCGTTTTAACATCCTTGAAGATAACAATAGTTTCATTATAACATGGTTAACTAGTGGAAAAGTAATAAGTACCATGATGATCATTTTAAAAAAATCATAATCCATCTTTAAAACTAATAGGTATGGTGTCAATATAAAACCTATCCATTGAATCATAAGTACCATCGATGACTATTATTTTTTATGAAGAGAAATACAATTAAAATATCATCAAAAAATCATATTGAAAATACCATTTCCACATTGAAAATCACTTTGAAAAACATTAAATTAAAAAAACAATAGGAAACAAATTTCTCTAAAAAAGACCAAGTAATCATTTAATATATGATTCAATGAATTTTGTGGTAATAATGATAGGAAATTACTTTTATGATGTATTCGATAATACAAATATTCCATTTATATATTCGGTAAAAAGTACCTTGTTCAGAAAACAACAATAAGATTCTATTTAAATCTTTTTATTAAAGTTCAACAAGGGTAAAAGTGAAAATAAATAATTATTAATGAATACTACAAAACATTCATGAAATTGTTTTAGAAAACATGGATATGGATTAAAAAATCTCATTGAATGTGGAAGAATATGTTTGGTTATTCGTAAAAACAGTTTATGAACCATTTTATTTACCAAGGAAAGAAGAATGGTACTGAAAATTAAAATAATTTAAATATAAATAAGATATTAACAATTAATACAAAGATTATCATATAATTTAACAAATATAAATTAAAAAAATACTGATTAAAATGAGATTGAATCATAAACCCCTCAAAAAATGTGAAGCATTAGAATAATAAAATTAATAAAAGAATAAATTCAAATTAATCATTAAATATCATTAAAATAAGTATATTTATGATATAAAATGTAAATGGAAAAGTAAATACACCTTATAAAGTAATAAAAGTCCATTATATAAATTTATTCCCTAATGAATGAAAGGTGAGATGAATAACCATCACAAAGATCATATCATTGAATTATGAAATAATCAATGGAATTATTATGAGTGAAAATTTTAAATCCAAAAAACTAAAAATAAAAAATAAATGAAAATGTTCCATTTCACACATAATCCTAACATAATATAATCAACTAATAATCTATATAACCTAATGAATGGAAATGTAGTTAGGAATCCCTTTACCACATGCTATGATTAAATTAAAATAACATCATATAATTCTTTTTAAATTTTAACATAAAATAAAAAGATGTATGAAGGATTTATGATGTAATATTTAATGTGGTATGTATACAATATATATAAAAAATAGTTTCATCATTTTAAAACAGACCTCAGTGAAGGAAAATTGAGTGGAAATCCGTTACAATGACTCGAGACATTCTATGTGTGTACTTTAACATATGTATAGTTTTAATATATTAATTATTTAATTGTTTAATAAAAATTTAATGGTATATTAATTTATCATTAAAAAATTTAGATCATTTATTTTAAATACATATTTAATTAGTTAATCGGTTATATCCATGTCAAGTGTTTTGAGGATGTAAGTTCATTATTTTAAGATAACTTTGTTATGTTGACCATAAGGAATGTGGTAACTATGAATGTATTAATATAATATTAATCAAATAATAATTATCAGATTAATAAAATTATTATAGTTTTATAACCAATGGTGAATGTTTTTTATAAAAAATGAAATACATTACAATTAAGGAGACAGTTGGTTTTATGAATGCATCAGTAAGATTTATATTTTCTAACAAAAAAGTCAGAAAAAAGGTAAGTATTTATCTATCAATATATATATTTTATTATGTAAAATTTATTTTATTATCACATTAAATAAAATTATTCATATTATAAATGTGATGTGGTGATGAAAAATGAATCACATCACTTTGTGGGGATGGTAATCCTCACCTACGAATGAAAAACACTATCATTTTCTATATATGGGATGGTATGTAAATATATTATATATTATATTTATAGAATTAATATTATCTAATAAATATCATATATATATATATATATTTGTATATATTACATCTACCAATATAAACAACTGTTAGAGGTGGTGAGGGAAAATGAATTACATCAGTTCGTAATGTGGTGGTCTGCCGTACACACAAATGATGACTTTATTTCTCATTTTATGTACGAAGAAGATAGAATAAGGTTAATTAGTATAAATAATAAAATATAAGTATATGTTATATATTTATTCTATTATATATTATTTCTTTTAAGACTTCGGATTGTGGTAGAGGAATAAATAAAACAAAATTATTTGTCTAAAAGCTATACTACTTATTTGGAAAACACCATTTTCATTATAATGTAACCCCAATAAGGATCGTATTATTCCCAAAATAATACATCTATGGTGTGTATAGGGTTTCTTATACGTGATTTAGTTATGTGATTACTAATATAGCGTGTTCAAAATATGTGAGTAAGAGATGATAATTTGTTGTCAATTATAAGTGAGGGGAGGGGCACGCTTGTAATTTTCAAAACATTAAAATATTATAATGAAAAAATCATGGATAATTGGTTCAAATTGGATTAATATAGAATTAAATATGATATAGTATTAAAACAAACACATCTAATAGCTATTTTAAAAAACAATTCAAATGGAATCTCTTTTGTTTAACCCTCTATTATCCTTCATCACCCCTGACCACAATAATGTATTTTTCAATCATGAAGTGTGGTAAATTTACATATATGGAACAAATTGGGTTTTAAATGGTCCATGTATGAAATACTATACCAGTTTCAATTATAATTAAAATATTTCTAAAAATATATTAATTTAGAATGAGTTAATAATATATTTTGGAATATAAAATACAATTAATATCATTTTAAAAACTACTCACATATTTGGACCTAAAAAACATCAAAACATGTATTTAATATAAATATAAACACATTAAAAAAATTATGCATTATTATTAAGCATAAAATCCATGTTCGATAGTATTGAATAAAAAATTACTTTTTATGTTTCTAAAATGACTTCCATTTATTTTTGCAATGATTTCACAAGAACTGTGTCATCGTTGTAAAAGAATTTTAGGTAATTATATAATCACTAAAAATAATAAATAAATTACCATCCTGAAAATAAAATAATTCTTCTCAAGATAACCATTAATATCCATTATTATCACATCATTATCACTATGTGAACATATAATATAAAATCAAAATTAGCAGAGATACATTTTGTATTGTTATTTAATTAAAATAATATAAATTTCACAATCAAAGATGAAAAGAAAATAAAAGGTCATATTTTAGAAATATGAAGGATTATGTATGAAATATACACAACAAATTAAATAAAATCATATCTTTTAATGAATATGAATCCTTTTCTCATAATGTTGAACCCTAATTTACCCATTTTACCTTTACCATGACAAACAAAAATTATTATGGTTACTCTTCGTATTGACAAAAAATAAAAGGGTTATATTAATGAATTTTTTACCACATCACTGAAAATAGTCAATAAATTATATTAAATATAATTCCTATATTTATAATAATTAATTTTAAAATTAATACCACAAAATGTGAAGAATAATTATTTGGCATAAAAATGTATTTTTATGAATAAAAACGTTCTTATATCAATAATATTTATATTATTGATTCAAATGACATGAAATAGATTATTTTTAATTAAATGTAAATATTTATTTTTTAACTCTATCAAATGAAAAAAGGGATTTTTAATTACTTAAAATGAAAAGATAGGTTTTAAAAAAATATTCATTTTTCATTATTCTTTAAAAACACTATGTTTTCGTAACAAAATGAAAATTTCACCCTATGATAAAATTTTATAGTTTATTTGAAGGATAAATTGTATTTTTTGAAATGAATTTTATAAAAGTGTATAAATTAATTATAATATTCCCTCAAAATTGATAATAAGAACCATTTTCTGAAAAAATATATTTTTTAAGAATAAAATGACATTAATAAAAATTGATTGATTATTTTATATTATTTTATCAATACATATTTATTGGGTAGGAATAATACTTATATATATATAATTATTTAGTAAATTCTACTCACATCCACCAATTTAATGGTTAGGTTATAATGACCATATGATATATAAATGGTTTTTATGCTATATGTTGTGTGTCATATACACTAATAAACATTGTTTTCTTTTAAATTTTAGTGGTGTTACATTCCACACCATTTAATAAATGTCTTATGTGAAATTTTATCTTGAGATTTTTAATCAAGGGATTCACATATAAAAATAATTTTTGAAAACCCAGATCATAAAAAGGGTAAATAAAACTACTTTTTAAGAAGAGGGAAAGTGAAAAATTATGTTCATTTGGAATAACATGTAGATGGGTTTCCAAATAGCTGAAAATTAGTGGGAAGTAAAAATATAAATTTTAAGGGAAGAAATAATGTCAAAAATAATGGTAAAGAGTGAAAGGAAATATTTATAACATGAAATTGAATGATCATAAGAATGTTAATGGAAAAAAACCATAAACAAATGAAGTGTGAAAAGGCCATAAATTTATCAAAAAAGGGTAAAATGATATCTTTTTTTATGTCCTTTTCGTAGAGTTGAAAAAATCATTTACCATCTATAATAAGAACATAATGAAAAATTATTACATTATTTTCATAAAATATATAAATGAAATTTCATCATTTGGTTTTATGTTTCTATCGGTTTACACGTTTTTATTATATTTTACTCCAAATTATGAGTACAAATATTTAATTATAGAATCACGAAAATTAATTTCTTATTTTCAATAATTATACAGAAGGATGGAAAACTATTATTCCATTATTCTAAACAACAAAATTAGATATAAAATGATTAGATAATACCCAAAATTAATAAACCATAATATAAATAAATAATATATCTATCTAAAAAATTTCCATTATAGCACCAAAGAGTCAACATTGATCACTACATATATAAATGACCCTATATCCCAATTAACCTAAATAACCTAAACAATAATTAATTTTTTAACCTAATTTATTTTCTCATGACCATAGGGTTGCATCTAAATAAATGTAATAGAATTCCTACCAAATAATATTTAATGGTATATCACATGATACACCCTAGGGGTAAATATACCACACTTGAATGGAACACCTCCTAAAATATCAAAAATTACATTAAAATTCAATTACTGAAAACATGAAAAGGGGTATCTATGAATTCAAATATATTACCGACCATCAACTTATAAACAAATTATTTTATAAAAAATAATATATTAAAATTACATGAAAATATCATACTCTTCAATTTTATCTAACTGTAGCTCAAATACCAAATATAACTGTATAAAACCATTACTACCTAAATTTGGTGACTGAAACACAATCCATATATTTATGGATTCAAAACTAGTAAATGTGAAAAATATTAAAACCATGCATAACATACATCATCCTTAGGGTAATATGGGATCACTTTCACACATGATAACCATTTAGTATTAAAGTTTCAGAGTTTTAGAAAAATATTAAACTTGAAAATACCCACGACATCAAGTGAACATTTTTTATAATAAACCCAAATATTATTATTTAGCAATACGTATTCAAAATAATCAATAAAATCCCAAATAATATAAAACATTATAGATAGAAAGAATTTAACATCAATATTCATAACATAAGGAAAAAAACATAAGAAGGGTGAGACCATACTCTTGATAAGGGTGAATAAAAGTGGTAACAATAAAATTTAATTTGTTATTATAATATGAGAAAAATATTATGATTAAATAATACAACTTCATAAGAAATTTTTTTTAATTTATACCCATCAAAACATGGATCATAAATCATCAATCATGGAATACATTTTTAACATTATACAAGAATAATATTAGTCAAAAATAATAATCCATGTGAAAAAATAATTTTAAAAATGGTATATTATAACCTAATATAGAAATAAAAAAATTCTGTTGGAAAATTGGATTATCATATTCATATAAATCTTAAAATCACATTTTTATATGGTATAATCTACCTAGTAAATCCCAATAATATTTTAGGGGAAATGTATACCATTTGACACCGCTCATTTACCCAATGCATTGGAGAACTATATTTTGATCACCTATTGTATTGAGAAATATATAAATCAGATATAATCATTAATAATATCTATGTAATATTTTATGAATAAAAAATTTATATCCTTTCTCTTTTCAAAATGACACCCTTTAAATCAAGAATTATTCCTTTATAGCATGGTTAAAAAATGAAAAATAAATAGTTTCCATGAAAATATCTTTGAAATAAGCATAATCGATCCATATAAATAATAATTTTATTATCATTATAACATATCCCCAAACGAGTATAAATAACATCAAGGGCTGATGTTGTTGGTGAGTATAAATTTAATTAAATGATCATTAAAAACATTCTTGATGAAAAGTCACATTCCACATTAAAAATCTATTTTAAAAAATAAAACTTTTAAGAAAAATATGGAAAATAATTTTTTTCAAAAAGAACCATTGAAAATTTTAAATTATGCTTCAAATCATTTAGAGGTCTTGACAAGAATAAATTTTGTATATTCCATAATCTATAAAACAAAAATTCCTTTCACAATTTCTGTATTACATACCTTGTTTAGAAAATGATAAAAAATTATATTTAAAACATTTTCAAAAAATTAAAACATGGGTCAAAATTAATTTATAAAATCATTTAATAATATAAAAAACACATATGTAAACATTTAGAGTACATTAAAATAGAATTAAAATATATTTTTATTGAATGTGGATAAATAAGGTCGAATTTTGATATAAAACATTTCTAAATCATTTTGAGTTCTAAAGCAAAAAAAAAAATAAATTAATCATAAAATACGCTAAAATTACAATAGTATAATAAAAATGAATTTTTTTTTAAAATAAAGAACATATAATTTATCAATGTATATTCAATCATAAAAATCTTGATTAAATGGTGATTGAAACCTATACCCCTTACTAATATGGTATATTTTAAATCTTAAGGACCTTGAAAATTAACATCAATCAAAACAAAAAATATCATTAAAATAATTATATTCAGGTCATAATATGTCAAAGGGGAAGTGTATATACATCATAAATTAATACATGTTCATAAACCTGATTTATGTCCTAAAGAAATAAAATTTTATTCAAATAATCATTTCAAATATCATATAATTTAATAGAGAATTAATCGGTAGAGATATTTTTTGTACAAATTTAAATACACACAAATAATCGTAAATACAAAATAAACAAAAAATTCCAATTATATCATAATAATGACACAATATAACCAATAAAGAAGTGATATATCCCAATAAATGGAACTTGAGTTAATAAGCACCTTACCCAAGGGATAATTTCAAGAAAAATACCCATGGATAAAGGCATTTTAATTGAATTTTAAAATAAAATGTATTATTATGGATTCGTGACTGAATGTTTAAAAAATAAATATATCCCCCAAATAAAATAAAATATGATAATAATATTAAAACATGCCTCAATAAATTGGAATTGAGACGAAATCCCTTACATTGAATTTATAATTAATATGTATATCCTTTAACACATGTATAATAAACTTATATAAATTATTTAACAGTTTAATAACCTTTAACATGACTAATAATCGATCATTAAGCAATTATTTGGGGTGGTACATGAGTGGTAAACCCTTTATTCTTTCATCCAAAGTATCGGGGTTGATTTAAAAAAACCTTAGGGGATTTACATTACAGGTGGTGTAAAAGGCAAGAGACATGAAGTTGGTGATGTAGGCATGGCATAGACCTGTTGAGGTAGGAAGTATGATGTTGGAATGATGTTTCATTGGGCCTTCATTCAATGTGCATGGGATACATAGCTTTAGGCATACATACTATACAATTGGTATCCATCTACAAAGATAGAATGAGATATTTCATTTTATAATAAAAAGATATATTTAGACCCATTTTTTTAAAATAAAAATTGTCATTAAACCATTCATATCATTTATTTAATGAAATATTTAATTACTTAATTGTTTGTGTTCATATCAGTTTTTTTGAGGACATTCCACTCAAAATATCAAAAAGACTTCGATGTGTTGAACTTGGGGAAATAGGTAATTATTTCATAATATCATTATGAAAAATAATTAAATAATAATAATTTTTATGTGGTAATAAATCATTTAAAACCAACCATGAATGATGGTTATGAAAAATGAACCATGTTACCATCATGGAGACAGTAAGTCGTACCTATGCATGGGTGACATTACCATTTCATAACAAACATCAATGAATTAAGTCATATCTTATTTTAACATTAAATTATAATTATTAAATAGTAAATATCATATTATATCTTTAAATACAATTATATATACAATCCATGTGATGTGGTGATGAAAAATGAATCTCAACACTTCTAGGAGGTGGCAATACACACATATTCATGAATTATTTATTCATTTATAAATGGATGGAAAGTTAAAAATATATATGATACATTGTCTTTAAATAATGATAACTATTTAATCAGAAACATATATATAATTTATTTCAACCATCCAAACCAACCAAGATAGGTAGTAATGGAGAACAAATAACATATGTTCCAGTTCCGATAGTCCATCTTGCACACAAATGATGGTTTCATTTCCCATTTGACGGAAGAAGCAGATGTATTTTGTTGAAGAAATATATATAATTAAATCCTATAATATTTGATATAACTATTATATTTTATTAAAATGGTTGTCATTGCCTTGATGGAGGTATATAAATAATTGAAGCTAAAACATTTGGTTAAAATCCATTCCACTTATTTGGAAAATTTACTTTTCTTTTCACCTTAATCAATGTAAGGTTGATATTTTATCAAAAATAAGACCTATATGATGTGGAAAGGGAGGTATATAAGAAATTTATTTATGGATTTTTTGTGGTTGAGTTCTCATAAAGTGTAAATAAGATAAAATATAAGGTTTTATGTAATAATGAAGGGGAAGGTCACTCTTGTCATTTTATAAAAAATAATATATTATAAAGTCCCACTCAAAACCATTTGGTTCTAAATTAGATTTATTTTTAACTCATGATGTTGTGAGATATAAATATACTAATTTAATTGGGGTTTTAAAAGTATTTATGTCATTTAAAACCTTATATTTTTTGTTCAACCCCCGTTAACCCAATTCATACTAAACTATGGTAACAATTTTTTCAATAATAAAACGTTGTTAATTTATATATAATCAGTAACTTTTCTCATTATTGGAACATTAATGAAATATTCAACCATTTCCCATTCCAAATGTTATAATGAACTATTTTTTAAGTTTCAATCATTTAATAAAATGTTATATGAAATAATATATCATTAATGCCATTTTGAGAACTATGCACATATTTTTAATTTAATGAAAATTAATATAAGAAATTAATTCTAATATATAATTTTTTACAATAAAATATACAATATGTTTGAATATAAAAGTTATGTGACACCATAAGGTGACCAAAAAATAATATGTTTTATGTTTTAACATTATTTACTTTGATTTCATCATTGTGTTCAAAGTCACTGTATCAGCATCGTATAATCAATTAAATTAAATATATAAAAACTGAAAATTATAAATAATTACCATAAAAAATAGTTTAAGTATGCTCTAAATTTAATTTATGATTCATCCATATATAATTTTTCAATTTATGTTATCATTTTAGTGAAATTTAAAACAAATAGGCTTACATATTAAATTTTAATTTATTAAAAAAAATATAATTAATAGAATCAAAGATTAAAGGAAACAAATGGTCATATTTTCTATGTTTTAATTCATATCATATATATTTCATAACAAATTAACTCATTTTACATTTATAATGGTAACACATATTTACTAAATTTATTTTCCATATTGACAAAAAAGGACATATTTAAAAACTTTGAACATCCAGATTCCAAATAATGAATCCATTTTATCAAATTTAATCTCTATGAGTTTCAAAAAAAAATTTAAAATTAATTCCAAAAAATGTGAGGACAATTGGTTTTCTAGGAAAAAATCATTTACTGTATACTTTTTTTATATCATAATTTCGCATAATATTGATTCCAACAAATTTAATAGGATCCTATTTTATCAAATTTAAACTTAAATCTCAAAACATATTAAAAACAAAATGGGAATATATAAGGAGACAAAATTAAATTATAGTTTTCCAAAAAATTCATATTTTCACTATTCACTGAATAATTAATCTATAAAAAAATTCAATAATTTTACCCTTAGATAATTTCAAAATGATGGTTTAAAAATTGAATTGATTTTTTTCAAATAAGTCTTCTTAGATTTGATGATATTAATTATAATATTCACTCACAAAAAGTAATAAAATCAATTTTTGATGAAAAAATATCTTTTAAAGATTAAGATGACATTACTAAAAATTGAGTTCTTATATTCATAAAATTAATCAATATATTTTTCTTAGGTAAGAAATTTATAGTATTATATTATAATTTAGTTAATCATATTCATATCCACAAATTGAATTGACAGGTTATATGGAGATCCTGACTCCTTTAACATATAACTAATGTTTTTTAATTACAATGGCATAATTAAAATGGGTAAAATACCAAAGAGAAAATCAGTTCAATATTTTTATAGAATCAAATACATACAATATACATATTTTGTATTGAGAAAATAAAATAAAACAAAATACCTAACAAAATAAAATGAAATGAATCTGTAAAATCTAATTCTAAAAATTTATATTTATATCCTAGGGAATGGAAAATAATAAGGTTGAGCTTAAATACTCATTGAGGGTTATGTATATTGTAATATTTCAAGAATAAATTATAATTATGAACATGTAAATGTAAAGAACTAAAAATAATTCCATTTAAATAACACAACTATCATGATTAGATAAAGTATAATCAATATGGAAAAGTAATAACTAAAAACACACACAATTTAACTAATAAAATGAGAATAAATTTATGCCAGAGATAATATCATTGTGATAAATCATGTATAATATTAATTGAATTATTATTAAAGGAAACACATAATTATGGTATTTTATGATCTCAAACATCATGATACCTCTAACATCAAGACATTTCATAAAATGGATTAAAATTACATGTAAAACTCCATTTAATTTTGCTAACTAATTTGTATCATGATACCTTTCAATGCATCATCTATCTATATAATTATTGGCCCCACCCATTAATATATTTCTAAATCATTCTTAATATATTTAATAATTGATTTAATTTATAAAAAATGTGACTTATCATCAAATATACAGATTGAGAAAAAAATACAGAGTAATTTATATTTTCATAAAAAAAAATTCAATGTAGAAAATCATATGTTGAAATGATATATGGTTTAATAAACAAACATATCCATGATTAATAATATGTATATATATGGGGAAAATAAATTTTCAATAATCATAATAAGTGAATGATTCATTGGAAATTCAATGATAGTAAAACTGAACAAAGGAAGTAAATTTTATAAATATTCTCGGACAAAATTATCATGAATCGTTCAACTAAAGAATAAGGATGGTACTTAAACAACATATACCTAGAAGAGTTTATGTAAAATAATGGTTTATTATCATTGATGGATATAAATACCATAAAATATCCTTAAAAACCTTTTTGAGGATCATGACCTTTCTATTTTAAAAGTAACCATTTAAATAAAAATGTTTAATAAATATATTGAAAATAATTTTCCTTGAAAATAACCAATGAAAAAAATAACATATGTTTTAAAACATTGATTTTTCATTATGGCTAGAAATTTATGACATGATGATTATGTTAAAACAATGATCCAAAACATGTTTTTGCTAAAAATCAAAACATGATTTTTTTAAATGACATGAATATTATTTTAAAATAATTAATTAAAAGTAAAAATATGTAAAATATTACTTAATATATTATTTTGAAAATGGATAAAATCATTTCTATGAAACATGTTTTTGGAAGAAAAATTATTTCTGACTAAAAAGATAATTGAAGTCTGATTTAATTAAAAATCATCTCAATCCTTTTAAGTACCAATGAGTGAAAAAATGGTAATATTAAATAAAAAAGTTCAAGATTAAACATTGTTGAATAAAATTAAATGTTTATTAATCAGCTATTATTTAATTTCATTTAATTTAAATTAAAGTATAAACAATCCATATTAAAATGGGATTGTGAAATAAACCCTTTTAATGAAAAAATATTTAAGTGAAAATTAATCAGTGAATTGATTATTTATATCAAATGAAAATCCATATGAACACGTGGAAATAAAACATAATATAATTAGAAGTAATTACACATATAATCTTATAATATCAAATACAACAAATAACTTATATAATCAAATTAAAATAAATAGAGTCATGGAATTTTTTATGACTTGGTAAATTTTAATTCGAATACAATTAGACAAAATAAATAAAATATAATGTAAATAAACAGTAAAATTTTATTTTATTTGGATATTACATGTCCAAAGGGAACTATATAAACCATATAAAATATATTAGGTTCATAATATTACAATATGTCTCAATGAAGGGTAATTTAGATGATGTTTGTTACCTCACGTTTCCTTTTGGTTGAATCTGATTTAACCTAATGTATAGTGGATTTATGTTAGTTATTAACATATATAATAACCCTATTAATATTTATAGTATCATATAATAACCTTTTAAAACATTTTTTCAATTGTTTGAAAATATTCATTGATTAATTTAATTCTTTTAAGTGTTAATTACTTTAACTTCTCATTTGTCCTTCGTCGTGAATGTTCTGGTTATTATGCAAATTATATAGTTCCATCATACCTAGAATAATAATAATGAAAAATTATAATCTTTATACATAAGTTATAATTTTATTACCAATCGAGAAATATATTTTTGAAAAATGATGTATGTTGTGATCATGGAGACGGTATGTCAAATGTAAACATGGGTAATGCTTCCATTTTTTATTTATCATTATGGAATGAAAGTCAGTGATATTTTTACTTTAAATATTGATCATAATACCATAAATATAATATTATAACTTTAAAAATACTTATATATATATATATCATCCATGTGTTGTGGTAATGATAAGAGAGTAAGATCACTTTGTGATGGTTGTAGTCACCATGTACAAAAAAATGTTATCATCATTATGTGACAGAAACGGTAAGAATAAAAAAGATATATTATAATTAATGAAAAATAAATCTCTTATTAATATCATATTGATATCATGTACATCACATATATTTATTAACTATATCCTAATTACCTTTCACATAAAGAGTTATTGTTAAAATAATCACATCGCTTTGCAATGTGATAGTCCACTGTACAAATGAGCGGCATTATACTATCTCCTACAAAATTGAATTTAAAATGTATATATATTATATAATAACTCCATTGGTATAATTAATTTATAAATATCATATGTATACTTTACATAATTCACCATTCCATACCATGATAGGTGGTAATGGAAAGAAGAATGACAGTAGTTCACGAGTCGGTAGTGTGCCGTACACATGAATGATTATTTCTTAACAGTCTTGATAGATGCAGGGATAGTTGTAGGTAATTTAATTAATATAAAACTATATATCAATATGTGTAACTTATTTTGGATATTATACAACATGCTTTAATAATAATTTATGGTGGTGTATGAAGAATTAAAATCAAAATGTTGGTTGAGGAACCATACATATTGATTGAGTAACCTCCTTAGTTTTTCACCAAAATACATCATAGGATGGATTGTTTTCCAATATAAGGATTCATGGATGGGGGAATGTGTGTTTGAATGTTAAATTATAAGGTACTGGTTGATCAAAAATGGTTTTAAGGTGCGATGATGAGAGGATTCGTGGTGACCTTTTATTAGTGAGGTGAGTTGTAGACTTGTATGTTTTTGTAATAAAATGGTGTAACAATGTTTTTTACATGTAAAGCGGGCCTAAAATAGATTATTCAGGATACATAAAAATTTTCTGGTCGAAATATGGTTAGAAAATAGATTTTATAGAACATATTTGGTCATTTTTACCCTCATCTTTTTGATTTTACAATAAGTAAACCTACTTTAACATTAACGACAATAAATAGTTTTTCAAAAAATTTACGATTCATTATTGTAAAAAATTAATATTGAATTTTCAAAAAATAGAAATTATTCTTAATCAAAAAAGTAATACTTTATCCAAATTACATTCATTAAAGTGGGAAATTTTATTATAAAATTAATATTGTATTCCTGATGAGAATGCATGTTTTCAAAGATAAAATTCTCAAAATTATACCATTTTTTATAGAAAAATTTAACATGAATGTGATTCGAGAGACAAAAATTTGTTTTATAGAGAGATAATGGAAGTAATTTTACTTTATATTCAATTTGAAATATAATTTAACATAATATATATTTTAAACAAAAATGAAGTTTTCTATTAAAATTTAGTATTGTTCATGTTCATAAAAAATGTAAACCTTTTAGAAAAATTACAAAACATCATCCTAAGATAATATTGGTATGATGATTTAAAATAAGAACCTAATTTTATCAAATAATGTTTCTATAAGTGGAAAAAACTAATTTTAAATTAAGTGTGTGGAGCGTGACAAATATTCTATTTTTAAAAAATATGGGTTTTTTAAAAAATCCATTTCCATTAAATGATTATTATTTTATTTCTAATTAATATATAACTATATTTTTCATGATTTGGATAGTATTATTCATACCATCCAACTTAATAGGTATGTTATAATGGTCATGCTTAAATAATATATTATGGAATTTCTTTTACACCCACTGTTGTGTGGATTATAAGCTCTCAAATAAATTAAATTTTTTCCAACAAATTATATATTATAATGTCTTGGGGTGATACATTGTTCCCTCCAAAAAATATTATTCCTCAAAATTTCCCGGATATTTCCTTCTAACTGGATGAGGGTGTTTATTCTTCATAATTTCATTTAGTTTATACATCTCTTCCTCTTTTTATGATATATCCAAAGTATCATTACCTGTTGATTTTTCCGATTCCTCAACACTTTCTATATAATATCAATAATCTGGGTTTGTTCTTCATAGTATTATAGATCAGGTTCATATTCTATTTCGTCATAGGTGAGAGATGAATTGTTTCTGGCATGCACTCCTTTAATAATGACATATGGAACACATCATGTCCATTTGAAAGATTTTGCAGAATTAAAAAATGACAAGTAGCCAATCATATTCATTATAAAATTTCATAGGGCCCAAAATACCATAGATTTTGTCTCCCTTTTTTACTGAACCTTATAACTCCCTTCTGTTGATATACATTAATGGAAATAGATCTATAACTTTCACTTCCAAATCATTCCTCCAATTATCGTCAATACCCTTTTTCCTACTTTGACCATATTTGATGTGATCATGAATACCATTATTGTTCTATCTTTAAAAAAAATTTGGCCCATGAGTCACATTTCACAAACTTCATTCCAACAAGTTAGATTATGAAATCACTTGATATAAAATTCTTAAAAATTAATCCATCTGAATATTTTAATGGAACTATTATTAATAAGAAAACCATAACAAAGGTAAATAATGATCCAACATATCATGGATGTCAAGTGAGAATAACCACAACAAGTATTCCATTGTCCAAATAGTCCTTTTAAAATATCAATCAGTTTGATAATGGTTGAAATTTTTAAAATTAATATTATTATGAAGAGACATCGAAAGAATATTTTAGAATCTCGATATAAAAAGTAGATCATGATCCAGAAAAATTGAAATTGTTGCACCATAAAGTCTAAAAACATACTTAATATTGATCATTTTAGGTCACTATAGTGTAAAGTCTTTTATTAATCTTATTAAATGTGAAGGGATGTTTAGGCGATCAACAAGAACCAATATTCCATCATTCCTTCAAGGAGTATCTATTAATACAATAAAAAACTACATAGTAATGTCATCCCATTTACACATAAGAAAAATAATATGTTGTGTTACTCATCTAGGATGATGTATCATAGATATCCCTAGTTCAAAAACCTAACTTTCGGAAAAATTATCGTCAATTTCTCAGATAATTTTATCTCCCCAAATATAATCCCTCAAATACCTATAAATATTTATGCTACCAGGTTGTATAGAGAAGATTAAGCTATAATTTGCATCCAATAATTCCCTTTTTAGATAAAATATATATGGAATAACTAATCCCTTTATAAACAATAGAAAAACATCATCAGTAATGAAGTATACTAATTTCCAATCATTCACAACGTTAATTTTTTTAAATGTTCTCAGAATCTAATTTAGAACATTTTATCATTTCAAATAAAGATCGTCTTATAATAATTTGGGAAACAAGTGATGTATACCCTTACATTATTATTCAAATATACATCATTACTAGATCCATGATCATATGATCTACCTCAATCCCATTTTTTTGTTATAATTTCGTGATCTATAACACTTAATGTATATGCTATTGTAAGATCCTTACCTATTTAGGAGATGTATCAAAAAAAATTAGGTAATATTTTTCCATGGTTTAATTATCCCTTATTTGAGTTTTCCCTTTAATTCATTTGGGTTAAAATTGGATTATTTTAAAATGGATTTTTGCAGTGCATAGTTAGTGAATGTTTTTCCCAAGCCGAGCACCTTTCCCCCAAAAACATTGAAAACCCTAAAATTGAGGGATATCATGGCTGCCACACTATTTTTCATAACTATACACACACATAATAAAAACAATTCCTCCTATAATACCTACACTATTAAGGGGTATGGTTTGGAAAACCATGCACCCCTCCTCCGAAAACCGTGCACATGGATTTAATTATCCAAAAAATTAGAATTTCAAATCTCAAACCCCCTCAGACAACTCCCAATTTCGACCCAACTCATCCCAAACCTAAACCATTTATTTTTGGAGGTTTTTAATAGATTTATATGTCTCCTTACATTTGTTATTCGTGATTTGAATCTCAGATTGAATATCTGATCCCCTCCGGTTATGAGAATCATATCATGTGTGGTCTTCTCCAACGTTCTTGATTTTCTACCACCCTTTGAAGGGATGGTTTCCCTTGTTGTTATTGGATCAAAATATAGGGTTGATTGATCATTGTCCAATTAATCTTGTTTCTATGAAGTGATTCAGTATCCCGTTCTAATTGAATGGTTTCATCGTTCCTCTTAAATTGGGGGGTTTTCTTCTGATCATTTATCTTATTTCTTTTGGTTGGTGGTGTATTATTCATTTTCCAATGCATTGATTTGAAATATATGTATGTAATAATATAATTTTTATTTAGCTTTTAGACATTGAATACCCTAAATTTAATACGTTAATTGTGTAAAATAATTTATTAATGTATTGTGAATTGGATTAATTAATTGTTGAATTAATTAATGGGAATATTGTGATTGTGTAATAGATTGAATTTGATTAATTAATAGTTTAATTAATTAATATTGTTGTTGTTTTTTATGAAATTGAATGAATTATATTAATTAATTGAATAATTAACTAATTATATTGTTTTAATTATGTAATTGATTGAATTGGATTAATTAATTACTGAATCAATTAATGTTATAATTGTGATTTTTAAATTGGTTGAATTGGATTATCAAATTGTTGAATTAATAAGTGTTATTGTTGTGTTTATGCAATTTATTGAATTCTATTAAATAATTTTTTAATTAATTAATGGATTGTTTTGATAGTGAAATCTGATAACAGGATTAATGTTGATTTACCCTGATTGATGTGATATTTTGTTACATGAGACATTATGATACATGTGTTTTTGTGATATCAATGTGTCAGAGATATTCATTTTCCTCAAAATTCCATAGTGATAAACTGATATTTGAGAATGGGACATGGTCTACTACATCAAATGCCCATACTGAGAAATTGATATTTGAGTGTGGGATAAGTTATACTATATTAAAACCCCACAGTGATAAATTGATATATTTATGTTGGACATGAATTACAACATCAAAATCACATAGTTATAAAATGATATATGAGTGTGGGAAATGTACTACAACTTTAATTTCCCATAGGGGTCCTAGGTATGGTGATCTAGGCCCTAAGTGTTGGCATTGGACCATGGTTCCGAATTGGGTGTAATTTGAATTGAGATGTAATTGAAAATGAAATTATATGTCTTATAATTAATTGTGACCTTAATATTTGTTATGGTTTAGAAACGGCATGGGTCGAAGCATGTATTGAGAGTTTGGGTGTAATGCCCTATAAATCTAGTGTAAGAATATTTTATTCAATAGCATACAAGACATGTAACACCAATCATGTAAGGAAATATAATACACCAAGAATTTATAATATTTTCACTATTTAAAATATATTCAATCTATTATATCACATGAAATTCACATGATATTGAGTTAGTATTTTTCGTATGCAACAACGAATTTATTCAATGGATAGGATTACATGCAACACTAAGTTTTATTAAACAATAATATATTAGAAAAATATTTCTATTTAAAATAATAGTGATTAACAAAATAAATTAAGATGGAGTTTATTAATAGTATTAAATAACATATGAAAATATAAAGTTACACAAATATAAAATTATCTAATAGGCTACCAGTTAATTAGAAATGAAAATATAAACCAATTGAATAGAATAATAGTAATATTATTTTTAAGCTCAATAAGGAATTTTGTATTAACCAATTAAATTCCCTACAATTAGTGAATGATATCAATGAAATATATCTATTATATTTTTAATAAAATATTTTTTATAATAATCTAATAGATTTTATTGACATAAGATATGATTAATGTCAATAATACACAATAAAACTCTTTCTTATTAAGAAATGTTTACAACCTTTTAATGGAGAACACAATTTAAATCCTATTTGACCCTCTTATAAATATTATATTTCAATATAAACTTATTCATGAATGTGAAAGATAAAAATTACATTATCGTGAATTATTGGCATTTTTGTGAAGTTTCATTTTTTATAGAATAGTGAAAACTTCTGAAATTTAATTCAGATATACTTTTTAAAATATTTTATTTATACGGATAAATTATACATTTAATCTGTTTTAAATTTTAAATAGAAGATATTTTGATCAATTAATCCAATTAAGTTCATTTTAATCAATTTCAATATGAAAATGACTATAAAAACATAGAAATCTTTAAGATGTTTTTAATTTAAAAAGTTGTGTTGTCATCCAAATTGTGGGATTAATTTTAATATAATTTTTTCCAATTATGTGATCTGAATTTTGAAATATGGATTCAAAATTTGGAATAAGAATAATTTATATTGTATAATAAGGTAATTTTAATTTTTGATCAATAGGATTAGTGAATTTAATTAAAATAAATTAAAATGATTATGGTTAAATTAAGCTTTATAAGGGACTAAACCGTAACCTCATATCCCAAAATGACCTATAAATTTTTCTAAAATCCATTATATTGAGAGAGTTATAAATTACCATCCCTTGTATCTAAATTGAACCATTACTTTTCCACTTTCAATAAAAAAACATGGGTGGGGTTCCTTTCATCTAAAATTTTACTAGAGTGGTACTCCTCCAAGATTATAAAAGGCCTCATTTACAATCACTTTCTCACACCTCTCAAGCCACATATGTTTGGTCAAGATATTCCTAATTAACTACCAAAAATCCATCCCTTTAACATTTTGGAAACCATTTGGGCCTAAATAAATCCAAGGAAGTATTTTTGTGCCGACCAAAATGAGTTACCTGATTAAGAGCTAACATCTTTCCTAAAGCTCTGTAATATTAATTCATCTCCCCACTCTTTAAACTCTTATTATTAATGTTTATATAGAAAATTGAGTATCCCAAATTTACTAGAAATTTTATACTAAATTTTCCACCTACACTTACATGTGCCTCCATCTATTGGGTAACGAACATATTGTTTATATGTACGATGAACTACCTCATCATGAAACAATGATTATTCATTTTTTTCTTTACCACACCTAAAAGTGGAAATTATGATGGAATATATATTTATATATTTAATGTATCATATTTATTATGTCTTTATGATTATTTAATTATTTTACAACACATATCTCGATACTATAAATTTCTCATAAAAATGACATTATCATTTTGGAAGTGAGGACTACCACCCCCTGAAAACAGTGTGATTCATTAACACTATACATGGAATGTATATGGATTTATTTTAATTAAAAATATGTGACATATATAAAATATATATGATATTAATGAAATAATTAAATTCAAAAAATATAATATATATCATTTTCCTTATTTCCCTTTCACACATTTAAAAAGTGATAATGTTATTAGTGGAAGTGTGGACAACCACCTCCCCGATATGATGCGTTTCATTTTAAAAAACAATAATCATATATATCAATATTAATGATTAATAAAAATAGTATTTATGATATAACTATAATTCTAGAAATATTTATGTTACATACCTTTATTGCTAAAGGATTGTTGAAGTATGGGAACATTACTCATGTGCACGTACGACCTACAATCTCCATGATTGTAGCATTGATTTTTTTTCATAACCATATTTAATGATTTGTTATAACATAATAATTTATTTATAAATAAGATAATCATGATATGATTATTATTCTAGAGATGTTATATAATGACCCATTTGACCATATTTGACCCACTAAATTTGTTTTTGATATATAAAATGAAATTAGACAAAACACATGATGTAAACATATTGTATTTAGTAGTTGAATAAAACATGATAATAAGTGAAATAACATATTTTATAAACCGGAAAAATGGATCTCAGGAAATTAAATAATTGACATAGGTTTTTTATTCAATAGTATAATGACACATGAGATAAATCATATACAAGGTAAGGTATTTTCATCTCACTTTTTACTTATCTGAGATAAATGTCATGTGTACATTTACTACTTTTATACAGTATATCCACTACACATTTTCATATATTATACTAGGAATTATTTTATCTTCATGGTTTTCAATCTTTATTTCATTGTTATTCCTTCATGAGGCTTATTATTTACAGTGTTTCCAAGTGGTATAAGACACTTTGGTATAATAAAATATTTTTTTCTTCAAGACTAATAATAATGATATTTAAATGGTAATTCTGTTTGAAGAAATTATATGAACATTTTTCAATAAACTATCTCAATATACTCTAGTTATTCCAGACCATTTTTGAGCATTCATAACATTTTCAACTCTTTGGTACTCAATGTGTTTTAGAAAATGATTTTAAGAAAACCGGAATTTATTTCTCACTTTATTCAGAGAAAATATTTTCTTCTATGAAATCATGTTTTATTAAAATGTTTTGAAAATTATTTGGTAAATAAAATTTTCCCTTTATTACTTTTACCCATGTTTTCGAAAGAATCATCTTATCTCTTTCCCAACAAGGAATTTTTCTAACCTTTTTACCATGAAAAGGAATGTTCTTTTACCTCGTAAAAAAAATAAGGATTTACTAACCATAATTTATTATAAGATTACATATCATGTTTAAAAGGATTCATTTTGTAGTAAATGTTTTCAAAATTTAATTTCATAGAGATTGTTTTTTCAAAACAAAGGGACATTTTCCACAAGAATATTTTTAAACAATATTTTTATAGTATTTTTATAAATCAACAACAATAACCCATTATTTTTAATCCACTTGGGATTTTTGGTAATGATACCATCCTTATTATTCCTCTAAATGGTTTATTATTTATTTGGCCAATGATAATATTCAATTTTACTTCCTTTATTTAGTTATAGTCTTCTTGAAATATTCAATATCCTATGATGATTGAACATTGAATTTCCCCTAAATTATCCATTTCATTTATCATGGATATTTCAATTTCTTAAATTGTATACCATTTTATATACTGTGTCTACTTTGATAGTTATTTGATTATTGTGGAGAAATATTTATAAATATAAATAACTCATTTAGTATATTTATCTGATAGGGAATATTTTTTATTTGATATTAGGAATGCCTTAGACATGCAATACATGGGTAGGGGACTGGTTAATGAAATCCCCTCGATGCATCAATAGTCTCATGGGATAAATTAGTTGGGAAAAATATAATATGAAACTGTATGTGGATGGTAATTTTTCCATGTACCTAAGAAACATATAATTTAATAATTATTCATTTCCCATTATTTAGTTTCAGTTATTATTTATCCATGAGATTCTGTGTTGACAAATCTATGAAAATATGTCATCTTAGTTCATATATTGAATGAAATTTGTTTCAATGTCATACCTTTTCATATTTATTTTATCTTATTTAGTTATTTAAAAGGAATGTATTCCCAGTTATTACCTTTCCATATTGTCTATTCAGTCCCTTCATAGTTTTTTTGATTTCCTGGAATGTGTTTTTAGTAATTTATCATGCCATTAGTGTTACTCCCATTGATTCATTTTTTATTCCACTATATTTTTCATTTATTGATCATTTAAACTCACCATTATTATGTTTCATTCCCTAAGAATCCATGAATAATATAATGAAATATATGTCAGGATTTACTAGATGGAATAAGGTTATCCTCTAAGTTATTTATTTGAAGAAAAAATTATGTTGTAAATAGATTATTAAATTTGTAATACAAGAATAATTTATATATCTGTTTTACAAAAAATACTAAAGTTTTCAGTCCTTTTGGATTTTATTCCTTAGAATCATACCAATGTAATTGATACCAGACATGGACTTTAGGCTATATGGGGTCAGCTCACTACAAATGGTATCAAATGAAGTTTATTATTAACCTTGAGAAGTAGATTAATGGAAACATATGTTAGATAACATAACCCTAAGGTAGATTTTAGGATAAGTATAGATAAAAACTCTATAATATTGTTAAAGTATAGATTATGATGGAATTTCTAGAAATACATCCCAATATGAATACTAAAAGTGGACATAGTTCTAGTATAGATGTACCAGAGAGTAAAAAATATAACACGGTGTTCCGAGCCTGACTCAGGCTAATCAGGTACATGACAATAGGAATTACTTTACACCTTTTTTGACTATCCTATAGGATATTCATTGTATAATCCATTTTTTCTTTACAAACCATTATGAAGAGTTTGAATGGATAATATCAATGACTGATCAATGTTAAACATAAGGTGTATTAAATTTAAAAATATGGTGTCATGATTTAGATATCTCATAAATGGTAATTTACATTTCTCACTTTGACTATTGTTCCTCACACTATTCTTTCTAGTTTTAGTCAATGGATGAAACCTAAAGGATTCGAGTTAACAATGAACAAGAAGGACCTAGTGGTGAAAACGAGAAGCCAAATAAGCTGTTGAAAGGATTAAAGGATATCATATTCATGAAAAATTAGTTCAACTAAAATATTATATACAATATATATCATTACCAACTTCTGATCAAACCAAACAAGGGAAGGTTGGATGATTCTAAGAGCTCGAGTGGTGGAGATCGTAAAGAAAATAAATCTTTTTTTCTAACATGTGAGAGTTGTGGAAGAAGATATCCAGGATAGTGTATCAATGGAATAAGTAAATTAATCTTGTGTGGGAAGAAATAATTAATAAAATGGATTTCCAGTGAAAAATTAGGAGTAAGATAGAAGGAAATGAAACTAATTTTAAGGATCCACTTGTGGTTTCATTCCTTAAATGCGGGGAACCTGGGAATTTTCTAAGTCAATTACCACTCATAAATGATAATACCTAGATTAGGGAAGGATGTATGTAGTAAATAAATGGATGAAATAGTTTATTATTGAGAATGTTTTGAAAACCAGTGTGGAGAGGTTATTTAATGATTAAATTTTTAGGATGTCCATTATATTCATTTTATAAGTTATATTAATATGGTTTTAGAAAAAGATAAAATGTATGCCTAGTGATAACCAATAATGTCATGACCCATCCTCGGGGCCTGTGCCATGACTACCCCAAGCCCGCCTTCCATAGGCTAGGGGCTGGCGACTAGCACCAAAGGCATAAGTCCCAATAACTAGGAAGGCATTGCCTTTATAAAAGTAACAAAACACCACAGAGTACAAGAGGAAGTAAAACACTAAGTACAAAGAAAGTGCTGAAAAATAAATGGGCTAGAATACAAACCCAATTGGAAATATAGCTACAACTGAACAAAGACAACAACTGGAAGAATGGAAACAGCTCCTGGGTCATCCTCCTCAGATCCTACCTGAAGGGTAGGTAGAGATAGCGCATCTCCTCAATGATCTCGCCTGTCAACCTCCTCCGTGTGTCGTCTCGTCGTGAAGTCCACCTCTGGATACTGACTCGTCGTGTGGTCCACCTCCGGGTACTGACTCATCGTGTGGTCCACCTCCGGGTACTGACTCGTCGTGTGGTCCACCTCCAGGTACTGACTCGTCCTGTGGTCCACCTCCGGGTACTGTCTCATCCTATGGTCCACCTCCGGGTACTGTCTCGTCATGTGGTCCACCTCTGGGTACCGTCCAGTCCTCGAACACTCGGCCTTCGTCAGCACTGCCCATCGTCTGCAACCAACACAATGAGGTGCGGGCATAGCCCGTGCAGAGGTGACTATAAGGATACTCAGTAGGGACCCCAAGACACTCAAGGTCTCGCTAAAACCAACAAGGTTAACCACAAAGAAGATCTCAACAGATAACCTCTACTTAGGTATATGCCTATACATATACCCAAGTTATCAAGTAACCCATCTCAATCTTGAGGAAAACACAAAGGTCATAGACTCAGCTCAAACTAGGATTTTCATTATCGAAACTGTAACTGCTGAAGATCTCCGTCTCTGGGAGTATAGTGATCTTGTCACATCTCCGAGGTACTGCTCACCAACCTATGACTGCTGAGGTACTCCTCCTGTTGAGTACCGCAGGTCTGCCACCTCACACAGTAGTGCTCCTCTGCCATGGGTCTTCCACCTCACACAGTAGTTCTCCCCCTCATATCCTACATAGGTACTCCTCTTGTCGAGCACCGCGGGTCTGCCACCTCACACAGTAGTGCTCCTCCGCCATGGGTCTGCCACCTCACAAATTAGTGCTCCCCATTGGGCTATGCTAGTCACTCTGAATCGAATCGGACAAGCAGTCATCAGGTCACAGCCAGCTACACGGTCTTCGTACTCCATACGCTCATCTTTGGGAGGGTCTTCTCTACGAGATACTAGTAGATTCTACAAGTATCTCAAAGTCCCACGAAGAAGTATCTCAATGAACCGCCTCGTCATAGGGGTCTCAACGCGACAGACGGCGTGTCAATCGGACGCCCAGTCTGTGAGTTACTAGCCTTTTTATCCCTGGGGCCCGGTTGGTTTCGTGTGTGAACCAACACGACCGTATCTCAACTGTACCCCAAACTCTCATAGGGTAAACTCAATGGGACCGTTTCTCCATGTGATCACCAACGCCGCTGACGGTTCGTCAAACAGACGTCCGGTCTGAAAGATAACAGCTTTTCCGTTCCGGGGGCCCGGTTGGATTTCGGATGCAATCCAACCTGGCCACTATCCAACTGCATCCAAAACTCAAGAGAAGTATGCCAAAAGTTTTGTCTTATCAAGAGGAAATCAACGAGACAGACGGCGCGTCAATCGGACGTCCGATCTGTGAGTTATTGGCTTTTTCGTTCCAGGGGCCCGGTTGGTTTTGTGAGCGAACCAACTCGACTGCACTATGACGGCATCCAAACCTCGATCGGAGTAAGCCAAAAGTTCCGCCTCATCATGAGGTATCCATCAAAGTAAACAGCACGTCAATCAGACGTCCGAAGCTCAAGTTACGAGTGTTTCCGCTCCGAGGGCCCGGTTGGTTTCGTGTACAAACCAACACGGCCGAACCCCAAGTATTCTGAAACCTTGAGTGCGATAGGTCAATACGACCGTCTCGGTCCAAGGATCGCATCGCCACTGACGGTGCGTCGATCGGAGGTTCATAGCCCAGGATATGGGCAAAATACCGAAAAGGTCCGAAAACGGGGGGTCTGGGCCCGTACCGACCCGGCCCAACCCCCCTGGGTCTGCCCGAACCGGGTCAACCCGACTGGGTGCGACCTGGCCCGACCATCGCGGCCCGGCCCTGTCTGGGCGTGACCCGGCCCGGTCTGCCCAAGCCGGCCCGGCTCGGCCGGGTGGCTCGCTGGCTCGGCCAGCGAGCCGGTGCTCCACGGACGTGGCGCACACCGCATCCCCCCTGGATCTCGCGCGGCCGCGGGATCAGCCAGCTCGCCGCTGTGGCTTCAGCCGTGGTGGTTTATCCAGGCGGCGCGCCGGGACGCCGCCGCCTCCGGCCGCCGGTGGTGTCCACGGGCCACCGGAGTTGCTCCGGTGGTCCGTTTTCAATTCCGCCTGCGCCGATGCTCATCCCGGGTCCCGTTCTTCACTGCGGAAACATCAAATCTTCTCTGCGGCCCGTTCCGTGAATGCCCGACGATCCGCACGTCAAAAGAAACAACTGCGGAGTCTTCCGGTCACCTTCGCGGCCCCGACTAAGACCACAATTTTTTTCGGACTTGACGGCGCCACGCATCCTTGCCGCATCATTCTAGGTTCCCGTGCGGTACCGTCGCACCGTGCCACCATCTTTCGAACCGCCACATAATCAACAACAAGGGGGAGGAGGGTCGGCCGTGTTTGTGCGGTCCGACCTCCTCTCGTTATAATGATAGCAAGCGGCCATCAAATAGAAGTTGACATATGGAAAATAAATATTTCATGGAAAAATCAATAAACCTCAACATTAACCTGCATGAACGAACGATCCGCGGATCAACCTAGAAATGGTTGGTCCACGCTCGTCGTTCTTTTCTCAAAAGATAAGAGAACACCAAATAAATTTCCCTACCTCGAAATTGACGTCGCAGGTCGTCGAGTCGCGGAAGTCGAACATCGCGGTAGTCAAACGTCGGGGTAGTCGGGTGTCGCGGAAGAAAGGTATTGCATCAGTCAACATCGGAAGAAGAAGGAGAACATTGTTGTTGGCGTCGGTCTCCATGGTCAGCATCTCCTTCCTTGTCGCGGCAGAGGAAGAAAAACGATTGGAGAAAACGTAGAGCATTCTTCGCCGAGTCGGAAGGTCGTTCTTCGTTTGGAGATGATGTTCTTCAGAAGAGGGAAGAGCTCTCTCCCAAATTCTCTCACACAACAAAACTCACAAAAATAAAATAAGGCCTCTCCTTATTATATTATTTTTCCTTGCATTCAAACTTTTTTAAAAATTCAAACACTTAGTTAAATTAATTTAAGAGGTTTAATCAATTAATTTAAGATGTGTTTTGGCCAAATTAAAGAGGAGAGAGGGAAGAGTTACACAAGTTAAAGTGGAGTTACAGAATTTAAGAGGGAAGTGAGTTATAGGAGGTCAAGGGGGTTATGGGAAGATCAAGGGGGTTGGGGTCTCGTGTGGGCCCCACCTCCCACATATCCACACATGGGAAGTTGGGTGGTTGTGGGTCCCACCAACAACTTCCCATGGTAGAATTTAACTCCCTTGGTTAACAAAAATAAAATTGTTCACAATTTTATTTATTTCTTCCTTAAACCCCAAAATTCAACTTCTCCTCCCCAGAAAACATACCTACGATAAAAGTCCTCCCAAGAAAATACCGGCGATGTGAGTTCATCGGTGTCCTCGTATTTCAATTCCGAGTACCGGATCAAAAGATAGAAAAACATGCTCGTTCGTTCACTGAACGTACCCGAGCTAAACTTCGGAAATTGATTCCGGGCACACTAGGCCTCAGAATCAGGCACCGTTAGAAACTACGTTCTTGTAAAATTACAATGAAAATTAAGAAAAAATTTCCCTTGAATTTTACAGGTCTTTACATTACTCCCACCTCAGGGCTTTACATCCTTGTAAAACTTTAACACAAACTAGGGATACAAAAGTGGTACTGAGCACACATTTGAGCCTCCCGCTCTCATGTGATCACCTGGATGTTCCCGTACTTCCAGAGCAAACGCATACGAGGAAACTTCCATCCTCGTAAGATCCGATCCTATCAATCCTCGATCCCCACTGGAACCTCTGCATATGTCGCCATGTCATCGACATCCAACTCCCTGAGGTCGATGATATGTGAAAGATCACGCACGTATCTCCTCAGTTGAGATACGTGGAAGTAGTTGTGCACCAGGTGCAACTGAGGTAGATGCGTCAAGCGGTAAACCACTTCACCTACCAAGCTGAGGACCTAAGAAGGTCCACTAAACCTCGGAGATAACTTTCCGCCTTGTCCACATCTCCGTAAACCTCGTCGAGGTGAAACCCGTATAAGGATGTGATCGTCATCCTCGAACACTAGAGGTCACCAATTCCTGTCAGCATAAGGCTTCTGTCGGCCCTGTGCTGTCCTCATCTACTCTTGGATAACCTGGACCTTCTCTAGTCTCACAAGAGATGCTATGATTTCTTCTTTTCCGATAAGAGAAATCTGGTCTCATCCCCTGGATGAACCACATTCGTTGCCTAATACAGTCAATCTAGACATAAATGATGTATTCATGCCATGGACGACGTCGTAAGGGCTCGACGTTACTACCAAGAGATCCAACTATCACTCTTGCCTCCAAGGGTAGACTCACATAGTCGGCATCAGTGTGAGGTCATTGGGTCTCTTCCAGTAGAAATCTCTAAAGTGAGGTTCAAGTCAACAGTCTGAATCGGGACCACTCAGTACCAACCAAACAAAAGGACAGGAAAGAAAACTTTAAAAAGGTATGTGTCTTTATATTATTGCAGCTCATGGTACAAAGACACAAATGTAACAACAACAACATGGAACTAGATATACACCACTAGTTCTGCTCCTGTCCACTCGCTTCTAGAGCTCCGTAGTCGTAAGCTTCTGCTGCCTGAAGCTGAGCTCTCTCATGTCCACCTGTTCCCTGTGGTCAGGGTGGATCTCCTGGTGGTGGTGGTGGCAACACCTCGAAGTGTCGTCCACCTCCAGCTACACAGCCAGCTCCCCTCCCTCGTCCTTCAGCTCCTAGCGGTCTACCTTGATCGAACCTCTGCCTATGCCTGGGAGGTCCTTCTTTTAACTACCGGTCATCTGCATGGTGGGTCGGACAGTCACGTTCCATGTGTCCAATCTCGCCACAGGAGTAACACTGCATGGCAGGTCTGGCTCTGTCATTCCCCTTGGTGCCTTGCACTACCGACCCTGAGTCACGCGGTCGACCACCTATAGGGCTGGTCCTCTTGGACCTCTGCGTCATCTGTCTACTGCCTACTACAGAAGACTCTGCCACATGTCGGCTAGTGGTGGGTCCTGCTACTGGAGACTACTCAGCAAGGAAACTCTCCACTAAGAGGGCTCGCTCCAACACACATGTCTGCATCGGAATGCTGTGAGAAACAAAAGAAGCTCTAATCTCTCACCTGAGCCCCTGCTCGAAGGTTCGGGCCCTGAAGAACGGGTCCCGTATCATATCTGTGGAGTAGCGCAAGAGGTCTATGAACCTCGCTGAATACTGTGCCACTGTCATGCTACCCTGCCGCAGTTGAAGTAGCTCATGTATACGCACAGCTCGAAGGGTGTCTGGTACAAACTCTTCCCAGAACAGGCCCTCGAAGTCTACCCATAGAAGTGTCACCTAGTCATGCATCTGGAGCATCAGGCTCCACCACCTGCCTGCTGCTGCCTGAAGTAGGCTGGCAGCAAGGATCACCATGAAATCTGCTGGCGTCCCCACTAGCCTGAAGACTCTCACCACAGCCTCCAGCCAATCTTCAGCCGCCTGCGGGTCCGTCTCTCCCCTGAACCTGGGTAGCCTCTGGTGCTGGAACTCGTGAAGTGAACTCAAGCGATGTGCACCCTCTGCTGCTGGGGCTGGTGGCATCGATGGCCCAACGGGTAGTAGTACTGTTGGTGCCTCCACTGGTGCCTCAACTGGGATAGGGCCCTGTACTGAGGCCACGTCGCTCGGTGGGCTGTCAGTACGAACAACTCTCGGGGCTCTAGCTGGTCGTTCGTGGGGAGGCATCCTAAAAGAAACAAACATGACACGGTCAAATGATTTATACCTGGTGAGCTGACCTGTTTTGATCTGACGTTTAAAACCTTCTGGAAACACACACGCAATCAGTGTTTTCGTGCACAAAGTCGGAAATCAGTTGTCAGGGTCCTGGTGTATGGATACGTCGGCCACCCGCACCAACACTGGACTCCCTGAACTGAAGACCACACTCAGTACCCTTAACACTATTGCTTCACAGAAAGAAAATACCAGAGTTATAAGTTCTGCGGTAGAACCGACTCCTTTGATATTGATTTGTCACGACCCGTCCTCGGGGCCCGTGTTGTGACTACCCCAAGCCCGCCTTCCATAGGGCAGGGGCTGGAGACTAGCACAAAAGGCGTAAATCCCTATAACTGGGAAGGCATTGCCTTTATAAAAGTAACAAAACACCACAGAGTACAAGAGGAAGTAAAACACTAAGTAAAAAGAAAGCGATGAAAAGTAAATGGGCCAGAATACAAACCCAACTGGAAATATAGCTACAACTGAACAAAGACAACAGCTGGAAGAAAGGAAGTAGCTCCTGGGTCATCCTCCTCGGATCCTACCTTAAGGTTAGGTACAGATAGCGCAGCTCCTCAATGCTCTCTCCCGTCAACCTCCTCCGTGTGTCGTCTCGTCGGGAAGTCCACCTCTGGATACTGACTCGTCATGTTGTCCACCTACGGGTACTGACTCTTCGTGTGGTCCACCTCCGGGTACTGACTCGTCGTGTGGTCCACCTCCGGGTAGTGTCTCATCATGTGGTCCACCTCCGGGTACTGTCTCGTCGTGTGGTCCATCTCTGGGTACCGTCCAGTCCTCGAACACTCAGCCTCCTTCAGCACTGCCTGTCGTCTGCAACCAACACAACGAGGTGCGGGCATAGCCTGTGCAGGGGTGAGTATAAGGATACTCAGTAGGGACCTCGAGACCCTCAAGGTCTCACTAAAACCAAAAAGGATAACCACAAAGAAGATCTCAACAGATAACCTCTACTTAGGTATATGCCCATATATATACCCAAGTTATCAAGTAACCCATCTCAATCTTGAGGTAAACACAAAGGTCATAGACTCTGCTCAAACCAGGATTTTCATTATCTAAACCATAACTGCTGAAAAGCTCCGTCTCTGGGAGTACAGTGATCCTGTCACTTCTCCGAGGTACTGCTCACCAACCTATGACTACTGAGGTACTCTGCCTGTCGAGTACCGCGAGTCTGCCACCTCACACAATAGTGCTCCTCCACCATGGGTCATCCACCTCACACAGTAGTGCTCCCCCTCATAGCCTACAGAGGAACTACTCCTGTCGAGTACCGCGGGTCTGCCACCTCACCCAGTAGTGCTCCTCCGCCGTGGGTCTGCCACCTCACAATTTAGTGCTCCCCACTGGGCTATGCTAGTCACTTTGAATCGAATCAGACAAGTAGTCATCAGGTCACAGCCAGCTACACGGTCTCTGTACTCTGTACGCTCGTCTCCGGGAGGGTCCTCTCCACGAGCTACTAGTAGATACTACAAGTATCTCAAATTCTCCCAAAGAAGTATCTTAATGAACCGCCTCCTCATAGGGGTCTCAACGTGATAGAAGACGTGTAAATCGGACGCCCAGTCTGTGAGTTACTAGCCTTTTCGTCCCCGGGGCCCGGTTGGTTTCGTGTGCGAACCAACACGGCCGTATCTCAACTGTACCCCGAACTCTCATAGGGTGTACTTAAAGGGACCGTTTCTCCACGTGATCACCAACGTCGTTGACGGTTCTCCAAATGGACGTCCGGTCTGAAAGATATCAGCTTTTCCATTCCGGGGGCTCGGTTGGATTTCGGGTGCAATCCAACCCGGCCACTATCCAACTGCATCCAAAACTCAAGCTAAGTATTCCAAAAGATCCGTCTCATCAAGAAAAGATCAACGAGACAGACGGCGCGTCAATCGGACGTCTGGTCTGTGAGTTATTGGCTTTTTCGTTCTAGGGGACCGGTTGGTTTCGTGAGCGAACCAACCCGACCGCACTCCGACGGCATCCAAAACTTGATCGTAGTAAGCCAAAGGTTTTGTCTCATCAATAGGAATCCAACAAAGTCGACGGCACGTCAATCAGACGTCCGGAGCTCAAGTTACAGGCGTTTCCGCTTCGAGGGCCTGATTGGTTTCGTGTACGAACCAACACTGCCGAACCCCATGTATTCCGAAACCTTGAGTGCGATAATTCAAAATGACCGACTCGGTCCAAGGATCGCATCGCCCCTGACGGTGCGTCGATCGGAGGTTTGTAGCCAAGGATATAGGCAAATTACCGAAAAGGTCCGAAAACGGGGGGTATGGGCCTATACCGACCCGGCCCAACCCCCCTGGGTCGGCCCGAACCATGGCGGCCCGACTGGGCACGACCCGGCCTGGTCTGCCCAAGCCGGCCCAGCTCGGCCAGGTGGCTCGCTGGCTCGGCCAGCGAGACGGTGCTCCGCAGACGCGGCGCGCGCCGCGTCCCCTCCCCTGGATCCCGCGCGGCTGCAAGATCCGCCAACTCACCGCCACGGCTTCAGCCGTGGAGGTTTCTCTAGGCGGCGAGCCGGTGCGCTGTCGTGCCGCCCGTGGTGTCCTCGGGCCACCGGAGTTGCTCCGGTTTTCTGTTTTCAATTCCGCCTGCGCCGATTCTCATCCCGGGTCCCGTTCTTCACTGCGGAAACATCAAATCGTCTCTGTGGCCCATTCCGTCAATGCCCGACGATCCGCACATCAAAAGAAACAACTGCAGAGTCTTCTGTTTGCCTTCACGGCCTCGACTATGACCACACTTTTGTTCGGCCTTGATGGCGCGGCAGCGACGGCGCCACGCATCCTTGCCGCATCACTCCAGGTTCTCGTGCGGTGTCGTCGCACCGTGCCGCCATCTTCCGAACCGCCACATAATCAACAATAAGGGGGAGGAGGGTCGGACGTGTTTGTGTGGTCCGAGCTCCTCCCATTATAATGATAGCAAGCGGCCATCAAATAGAAGTCGACGTAAGGCAAAGAAATATTTCACGACAAAATCAATAAACCTTAACATCAACCTGCATGAACGAACGATCCGCAGATCAACCTGGAAATGGTTGGTCCGCGCTCGTCGTTCTTTTCTCAAAATATAAGAGAACACCAAATAAATTTCCCTACCTAGAAATTGATGTCGCACGTCATCGACTCGCGGAGGTCAAACGTCGCAGTAGTCGAACGTCGGGGTAGTCGGGTGTCACAGAAGAAAGGTATTGCATCCGTCAACGTCGGAAGAAGAAGGAGAACGTTGTGGTTGGCATCAGTCTCCATGGTCGGCATCTCCTTCCTTGTCACGGAAGAGGAAGAAAAAGGATTGGAGAAAACGTAGAGCATTCTTCGTCGAGTCAGAAGGTCGTTCTTCGTTTGGAGATGATGTTCTTCAGAAGAGGGAAGAGCTCTCTCCCAAATTCTCTCACACAACAAAACTCACAAAAACAAAATAAGGCCTCTCGTTATTATATTATTTTTCTATGCATTCAAACTTTTTTAAAAATTCAAACACTTAGTTAAATTAGCTACTCTATGACCATAGGATACATATGTAGGTAAAGTTAGAACCCATTTATGATGGACCATTTGAGGTTTTGGAGAGAATTAATATAGGGGCATAATGATTGGTTATATCATAGAGGTACAGTTCTTTGCATGATGTTTTTTCGGTTTCACAGCTTCATAGGTATCACCCACATAATATCATGTAATTAATGTGGATTATGTTCATCTTTATACAGATGTTAACTTTTAGGAACATATAATATATTTGATAGATAAAAATAATAAAGAGTTTTTGGTGAAGATCATGCCAATAGTTTTTGTTTTTTAGAAACATGGTTGTGTTCATGAGGAAACATGGTAGAGAGAAGATGATATATGGGATCAATGGAAACTTATTTTTTAAGTCAGAATCTTATAGAGGATTGGGAGTATAGCTTGAGTATGATCTATTATGAGTTGGTGAGTTTTTATGATCCAAACCATTTCTAGAGACTTCTCGAGATTATTTTCAGGTTCTTTTTTTCATATTTTTTAGTATACATTTCATTAATAATACCATGGGTGTATTGGTGTAAAAATTATAATTTTTTGGAAGAAATTTGGGTAGTGCACAGTTGGCGAATGGTTTTCCCAAACCATGCACCCTACTAAAAAAATCATTCAACCCATGACAAATATGGATTTCATGTCCAGTACACGGTTTGTAAAACCATATGCAATCTTAAAAGAAACTATGGACTCCCCTCCCCCTAGAAGATGCTCATAGTTAAGGAACACATTTTTGAAAACTATATACACCTACCTTGGAAACTGTGCAAATGTTTTCACTTATCTCAAAAATTATATTTTAATATCCCAAACCCCCCAAAAAGTCACCCCAATTCGACCCAACCCAACCCCTACCAATTCTTCTAATTTTGGAAGTTCCCAGATGGATTCATTTATCTCTCGACCTCTGTTATTCATGATTTGAATCTCATATCATTGATTTTCACCCCTCTATGTGAGTAAATTAAATCCCCTATAATTTCCTCCCTATTTCTCGTTAATCTCCCATAATTTGAAGGGATGGTTTCCCCTATTGGTATTTGATATAGATCATGGTTTGAGGGATCATGATCCTTTCTTATATTTGATTCAGAATCTCATTCTTCTTCGCGGGTTTAATTGTTCCGTCTGAATTTGGGTTTTCTATTGGGTGATCATTCATCAATGTGATTGAGGTAGGTAATATATTACTAAAATGAAAAAGTCTGGAATTCAATAAGGTGTACGTAATTTTATATTTTTTATTCAGCATTTAGTAATTGAGTACCTTAAATTTAATTAATTAATTTTAGAGTGTCTTGGAAACCCGGAACATAATACATGACGACATAAAAAATTCATATTAAACACGTAAAAGGATTCTTCATTTTTCATCCTAAGTTCATTACAACATCTCAAAACATGGGAGCATACATAAATGAAAAGGGTGAGTAGAAGGCCTAGTAAGGGAAACAAGAGAAACATTTTACATGTGAACTTGAGATACATCAATAAAATCATGATAAATAACATGAAGGCCTGAGAAAGAGATCATGAGTCATATCATAACAAAAATAACGTGTTTCATAACATGAAGGTGTGGATACAACATTTAACTTAGACAATCATTTCTGTATCACCAAGGTCCATCCCCAAGGTGTCATTAAAAAAACTACCAAGGTTATTCACCAATGTATCGTTAAAATGGTCATCTCTAGAGATTAAGTCTTTACCCAATGCAATAGAGTGATATCAGGGTGCACCATTAATTTTTATTTATTATCACGTAATCCACATATATCATCATGAATAATTTCATAAATAACCCATATAGAATAAAAGAAATGGGTTTCATTTCATAGTCATAACATTTAAAAAACTGCATTAAAGACGAGATCTTTATGTCACTTTAAGCCCATGGAAAAGGAAAGTAGGTCTCATGTATGTAAATACCAGGATTTAAAATAGAAAATTTTGATATATATGTGAATACCACTGTAGAATAAAGAGTTTTGAGTATTCACTTAACAATATAATAGAATTTTAGAAAAAGATAGAGACTTTTTTAGACAAAAATTTGGCAGCATAACGACTATGTTGTAGGGTTTTAGAAAATATTGAAAAGAGAGGGGAAATGGGTCGGCCACTCATAAAGATCCATAAAATAGTAGAGGTAAAAAATATAAAGGATATAAGGACATGGTAATGAAATTTTAAGGAAAACCATATGAAATGAAAAACATGAAAGGAAGTCAAAATAAGATTTCTCTTATGAAAAATCCGGCAGCCTAACAACGTCACTTAAAACTTCAAAATAATGAATTGATGATATTAAATAGGGTATCTCATAATTTGAAAATAAAAGGAATGTATGATGAATATATATATCATACCCCAACATGGAAAAAAGGAACTTGAAAGACTTGACATGAAAGTAGAACATTGAAAATCGGAAGACTGAAAGAATCCCTTAACTTAAAACGTATGTCCTAAAACACAATGGTAAGGACCTTAGAGGCTTGAGGGAACCTTGGGAGGACTCTTTGGGAGGTAAAGAGACAAGAACATCATTGAGGTGGATTTTGGAATGTAAAGGATGAGATAATGGCTTGGTATTTATAGGGGAATTGAGGGGACAAGACATTAATGGCCAAGGGACACCTCATTGGTGGTACCGAAAAAACAAAGGGCTTGACCATAGTATTTGCCCATGATATTTCCCAATTGGGACACCTCATGCCTTATATTACTATTAATAAGTCTACCAGAATTATTACATAATTATTACATCCTTAATGATGTCATTAAAAACCCGAAACTCCAAACTGAAAATTCAATATTCACCAAAAATTCAACTTTTTCAAGAAAAATCCCAAAAATAAACCTAAGAATAATATCGATGTTTTGAATTTAAAAATGAACTCCATTTAAAAAAATATTTTTATAAATATTTTTAGTTTAATTTTTAAATAAAAAACACTATTCACCTGAAAAAACTAATACTTAACTAATAATTTCTGAAATAGTTATTTACATATTTTATTGAGTCACATTACTTAATCAAGGTGCCTAAATTATATTAATACTTTCTATAAGTGAGATTAAAAATCCATTTGGTCACATTACTAATCCTAAGCATAAAATCACTATTTATAAGTTACTATTCACCAAAAATTAAGTAGATCTTATTAGAATCTAAATTTCTTACTGAAATTATTTGCATAAGACCATTTTTTGAAAATCATTACACATCATTATTTATTTAAGGTTTACATAAATATTTTAAGATATAGTTTTTTCAAAATTCATCCATAAGATACATCATATTTTGATCCGGTCATCTGAAAATTCCCAAACATCACTATAAGAAGAAATCAAAATTTGATTTATCTCAAAGGATTACACAAAGTTGTTACGGTCTCGTTACATAGCCCCTAATTACACCAGCATATGACCTAAGTGTAAGGTGTGCTAAGGTGATAGAATCTGAGGGAGTCTAGGACAACATTGCCCGAGTAGTGATTTCTATAAGCTTGAACTTCTCTTGAAGGATATTCCATTCCAACTTCACACTATGAAGTTCAGCTTGGGTTTTGTCTAGAGAAAAACCCAGTAGTGCTACCTCCTTCCCCAATTCCGTTAGATGGGCTTCAATCGGCCTAGGACTATTGGATGAGGCCATCGTATATTCATTTTCTATTAATTAACCAAGGTCACTTGGTTTTTTATAGAAAAAAATGCAACATTAATAGTTTAGTTTCCAATGGTCATATAACAGTCAAAACCCAACAGTCTCATTTTATTTATACTCATTTCCTTAAATTAAATAGTTTCGTCGAGTATAAAATAAAATAACACACAAACAAAGGAAACATAAATTATTAAAAGTTTGGGTCGTTACACAAATTTTTCCTTCGGAATCAGAAAGGCTACATTTCATGATGTGATAGCACAAGGCGTGTTGGCCACGTACACAACTTGTACCCAGCATATAGATTTCCTTCAACCTCCCCCCTTCATTCCCAAAAACAACCCAAACAGACCACAACTCAGCTAAGGGACCAAGCCAAAATATAATGTAAACAACATCTAACCTGAATAGATAGATCCATACCTCAATAAATACCCAAGATCTTATAGTAGACCAAGCCATGGTTGGGGTAGTGTTTCCCTAGGAGCCACATACAAGTTTTACGGAGGTGCGAATATTCCTTGGGTTCACATGCTATTATAGAAGATTCATTTATGATTTCACTAGGATATCATAACCCATGAAAAATTTGGCTCAAAAGGGGAGTCCATTCATGTAGATATTTAAGTGGCAGTAATATTTTTAATTTTTGAGGCAGAGAATGATGAGTGCTCCAATCCTATGATTACCGATGGAAGGTGTCGAGTACGTAGTGTTCTTTGATGCATTAGAAACTGGGCTTGGTTGAATTCTAATTAAATGGAAAGAGGTGATTGCCTACGGTTCACACTATTTAAGAACACATGAGAAAAACAATTTGACCCACGGTCTTGAGTTAGTAGAGGTAGTATTCATTTGGATGATCTGGTGAAACTACTTGATGGGAGAGCGGTTTATCGGGTACTCTGATCATATGATTATACTGTATATATTCTCTTGGAAGGATATCAATATGAGATAGAGGTGTTGGATAGAGTTCCTCCATGATTTCAACTTATATTTTTTATACACCTGGGATGGGAATCATGTAGCAAATTCTCTCATTAGGAGATATTTTTATTAGTAGTTATATGAGGTGTTAGAGTAGTTGGCCTCATTGCTGTTATCCTTTGTGGATGGAGTTGGGGAATCTTACCTCACATGTATGGTTATTACCTCGCCACAAATGTAGTGAGTCATGGATTCATATATTGGTGATACTAACTATGAGACTCTACACACTCTAATATCTAAAGGTCATGTTGCTAAGTGATTTTATAATGGTAGGGACCATGTAGTTTTTTTAAAAGACACACGATGGTACCTGTGGGGTTGCAGGGGTAGGTTTGGAGAGTGTTTCATACATACCCATAGCGGTACATCCATGGGAGGAAAAGTTGAACCAGGACATCCAATGTCAGTTTTGGTTGACACAGATGATAAAAGAAGTTACAGAGATTGCATCTTGATTCCCCTACTTGTCAGCAAGTGAAGGCCTATAACATTTTTCCAGTGGGTTTTCCTCACCTCCTTATTATTCTAAAAAGGAAGTGGGATCGGATATCTATGGACATCATTATTATCTTATAAAATATGTCCAAGGTAAACAATGTAATCTCAGTGATCTTAGACCAACATAAAATGTTTTCTCATTTCCTAGCTATTGAATTGTATAGTTTAGTAGATATATTGGGATACCACTACATATATGAGATATTATGACTCCAGGGATTTCCATTAATGACCGATATAGATCATGATGGTCACTTTAAATCCCAGTTGTGGAAGGGATTACCAGATGTGTTTGGGACTCTATTCTTCTTACGCACATCATTTCACCCAAAAACTGACGACCAGACTAAATGGACCATTCAGGTTCTAGAAGACATGCTCTGAGAATGTATTTTGTACTTTGTTCATATTTGGTAGGATCACCTACCACTGGGGGAGTTTGAATACAAAAATTTATACCATTCTACCATTGGTTAGGATCCATTCGAGGATTTGTATGAAAGAACCTACCAGTCAGCAATTTGTTGGACTGACATAGGAGATTTAGCACTCATGGTCCGGGATTTGGTGAAATCTATAATAGAGAAGGTGAAGATTATGTAGGAGTGGATGAAGAATATACATATCTATAAAAAGTCGAAGTCTGATAGGAAATGTAATCCTTTGGAGTTAATGGAATGAGACCATTTTTTCTTGTAGGTTTCACCTCGATGTGGATTATGGAGTTTGTGTGGGTGGTAAGAAATCTATGAGGTTCATCATCCCTCTACATATATTGGGTATGGTTGGCGAGGTGGTGTACCACGTAGCTCTACCACTATAGTTAGATATGGTGCATGATGTCTTTCACGTGTCACGACTAATGAGGTATGTGCATGATGCATCAAACATTATGAAATGGGGTGAGATGGAAATAGAAGATGGAGAAACATTCAATGAGTACTCAATTGAGATCAAGGATTGGACGATGATAATCCTTTGTGGGTGATCAATTAAATTATTGAGTGTCTGATGTTAGCATGAAAATATTTCAGAGAGAAAATGGGAGTAGGAGGCTAATATTCGTGATCAGTACTGAAATTCTTTTTTTTGAGTATCCCTTGTTTTAACATTTTGGAAATGTAAATCCCTCTGTTGTAGAGAATTTAATGTCTTCAATTTTCCATGTACTATTTTTTGATATTATAAGTATTATTTTCAAAACCAAGAATAAAGACGCCTTGTGAGTCTGAGGTCCGGTGTGCCCAGAATAAATATTTGAAATATATTAAATAAATCAAATACTATGTGAAAACAGTTTTCCTAAAAAAGAATAATTACTTTTAAACACTTTCATGGATCAAAAATTTGAGGACACCATTCAGTTCGGAATGTGTGGATCACCCTAGGTATTACTTAGCATTATCCATCACATGTAATTTCGAGAAAAGTCATTACAAGAACCAAAATGAATAAAATAATTGAATAAAATAAAATTATTTTCTTTGATTGATGCAGAAACCTTTTAGTCTTAGAAATGCTATTATGATAAAATCCAAGGGTTAGCTAAAAAAGTATGGAGAGTCCATAAAACTATTGGAGAGAGATTTTTGGATTCCCTCTCTAATGAACGATGATAGGATCCTGAATCGAGGATCGACACACCTCATATTCGATGGATCATTCCAATTACTATGAAGACATATCGTTATTCATTAGAGATCAAAAAAATGAGGTAGGGTATGTTTTTTATTCTATTTCCAATATTCTTGATTTCTACGATGAACATGGACCAATCAACAAAAAAATTGATCTACGGTTTTACTCCCATACAGGATGGGATTATTGGGGAGGGGGGTTGATGATAGATTAACCAATGTGATTTTTTATTAGATTTCCATTCTAACAAAAATGAATCGATATCGACATGACCATCAATAAAGGTTCATTACTCTTGATTTGGTTTGTTCCTTTTCCCCCTATTCATCATTCATCACGAGCATTCTTTATTTTTCCCATGACTCCACTAATTGTGGTCAATTGATCATTGTGCACATTTTTCTTGGTGGAATGAGCAGATATTGTAGAACTAGGATTGGATGACTTGATAATGGTGCAACCATAGTGATAGAATGATTCATATGATGAAGGATTACCAAATTATCATTATTCTATATTCTCTGGGGTGGAATGAAGAACAAATATTTCATTCAATTTGCCAGTATATATGATGTCGAAATTCATTGTTTGACAATGGAAATCCTATATGAGATTGGATCGTCAGTTTCATTGTCAGTCGACCACCATATCAAAGGCTAGAGGCACTATATGGATTAGGAAGTATATATTGGAATTTGGAAAATCTCGATCCACACAGCATGTAATCAAAGATTACACAACGTATGGGGCTCCCCTGTGTGGCGAACAAGGTATTAGGGGATGTTAAGTATTACATGGTGTTTGATCCCAGCCACATATAATATGAACCATCTTGGGTCAACATGGAATGTAATTGTGATGTACATGGACATGTGGTAGAGTACATGGGTTTCCTACATAGCATGTACTTACCCATAGGGACACGAGTTAGAACAAGTATATGGGATAATCCCCATACTAGCACATAAACATGGGTACACAAGATGGAGCCATGTGTTAGTGCACATGTAGAGTTCAACGACTACGTACACTGAATGTACTACTATACAGACATGGTTTGTTTACATGGGCCAGACCTGGGGTCAATGGAAATGGTGTGTAACCCATCAACATGTTTTGTAATTTTTTCTACATGGCTTGAATATCTTTTCCTTAGTGACATGGGAATTTTTCATTATGGGTTTTCCCGAAATCCTTTCCTCGATGGTTGGTACAGTATCATCTCTAACACCTATGAAAATTATACGTTTAAAATTACTTATTGGATATAGTCATTGGAATCCCTACAATATTCTCAAAGTGAGTTACTCTATTTATTTTCATTCCCATGGTGGAGTTCATGGTATCTATGTGACAAAAAATATGTGGTCATCGAACCACTACTTAATGGGTTAATCCAAATTGATTTGTTCATATCACCCCATGTATCTAGTAGAAATCCTCATCTGTGTATCATGTTCTCTCCATAAATTAGTGTGTTCTTTATCATGATGATACCTGATATTAGTACCTCTATGACAGACATCATAATTACTATCTAACTTAGGTGTGTATTCTCCCAGATGCATGATTTGTGGAATTTTAAGACTAGTATACTATGTTTGTGTGTTACCACAATACTATGTGTCCTTATTGAGTATATATAAATATTATTGTTATATGTGTTGTAGAAATATACTTGTGTAGAGCTAACTTTGTTTCCATTGTTGTATTCTTTGTGGTTTCGGGGTGTCCTACTGAGTATTGAAATACACACCCTAGCATGGGCTTTTCCCACATGATTATTGTATTGTGCGTAATATAGACCTTTTAATAGAGTCCTAGGCAGACTAGGACCAAATATGATTAGTGAGACTGAGCATTCTGAGGTGTGTTCCTATAGTTTCAGATAGTTGTACCTTTACTTTCAGGTTGAACTTGTGTTCCAGACTATTTGTGGTGGGATTTTATTTTCCCATATTTAATTCCATTATATCTTGTTTTAGTCTAATTATGGTATTGAGTTGTATTCATTTATGGTTTTTTAGTGGTTTTAGTATTTAAAAAAATTTATAGTCTTGGTGATGTGTGTTTGTATAGGTACTTACCCAAAATCCTCCCATGTCAGTGTTATGCCTTCTTGACACTAGTTTCCAGCCCTCAGCCTATTGAATTCGTGCTTGGGGAGTCTTAGTATGATCCCCACTAGGACAGGTCATGAAATTTTTTATGAGGAGGATATGAAGTAATGAAACATTACATTTGATCTTTTTTTTATTGATAAATTTCCATAACATAGTGGTATACTTCATATTCTAATTTGATATAATAAAATGTGGTACACTGGGAAATTTAACCACTTTTTAAATCTATAACCTTAAAAGATGATCTTGATGGAAATATTCTCTGAAAGAAATGATGTGTGTTTAATTAATAAGGTGATTAAATAAAACCAAAATAGCATTGTTCCCTTTAGATGTTTTAGCGAGTGTAGTGAAAAAATCCAAATCAATTTTTTCCAATTTATATTCATGTATGGGTAATGTCTATAACATCAACTTAAATTTTTTCGCTCATCATTTAATTTCTAACATACAAGGAATCAAGATAAATAATATTAAATATACCTCTTCATGTTGACCTACGAAGAAAATTCTTTGAGATCCGTATACATATTTGAACTTCCATGAAAAATAGAGAATGAAGAATAGTTCACTTCATCTAACTTTTCCTTCTTAAATTATGGTATGGAGGGGAGAAAAAATCTATTTTTAAAACATTTAATTCCATCATTGTCATGGTTAAAATGAGTAACACTCTTCACTTTCTTCTATAGTTATACATATTCAATCTATACCATTCTTTTATTCCCATGGGTAGATGGTTGAGCTTTCATCTGAGAAATATAGGATCTATCCCCTTTACTAAGGATTTTACTATCCATATTCTATAAATCCATGAATACTATATCTCATTTAATCATCATCATAGACAAACAAGAAGGGTCTTTACAACATAGAGAATCAACTACCTTCTTCACCTTTCTAGAGTGGTAATGAATTAAACTATCACAATATTTACACTACTATTGAAATATCCTCTATATTTTATTCAACTCATTCAAATTGAATTTATACTTCATTTTTTATGATAGATATATATACCACACTTTTATTCATGAAGAAAATTCCACCATATCTTTGTTGAAAAAAATGATACACCTAACTCCAAATCATGAAAGGGGTAATTTTTATCATGTATTTTCAACTTGTATGAGGCATATTCTATCAACACATAATTTAGATGAGGAAAAATTCTTTCCCCTTATTTTATGCATCACTATCGATCATAAAATCTTCTCCACTACATGGTAGTGTGATCATAGCTGCACTGACCAAATATCAATTTAGTTCTTCAAATGTATATTCACATTCATCAATATACAAGAACATAATATTTTCCACGCCAACTTGGTTATAGGGCTAGATAGTCCTGGTAATCTTGAAAAAACATAAGAAATATCCATCCATCCTAAGAAAACTATGGATTTTGGTTATCGAGGCTAGTCTCATTCATTTCTCAATAACTACCATATTTGAAGTAAATAATATTATACTGTCCATTGAGATTATCTGACCCAAGAATGAATCATCTTGATGACAAAATTAAATCATTGGAAAAAGTTTCAATGAAATTCTATTTACAAAGGGAATTTAGTACAGTTCAAATATTTCATTAATTCTCTTTGAATATATTAAAATACTATCTTTAAAGACTGCCAAAAATGGATAAACGTATCCAATAAATACTATATTTGTTAAATTCATGTAGGAATGTTTGAAATTATTATGTCCAAAATTCGTCAATATAAATTCATTATTCTGGTATTACGTATTGAATGATTTCTTGGATATATAATCCTTCATAAAAGTGAGTTGATGATATCAAAAATAAAGGTAAATAATAGAAAAATATTGATCCCCATGTAATTTTTCAATAAAATCACAGACAAGGGAGGACGATACATTTTCTTTACAGTCATCCATTTATGTTCCCAATAATCAAGGAAATGTCACATTGACAGATCTTTTATCTTTAAAAAATGAACAAGTTCACCTGATGGTGATATACTAGGGTTTATAAATCCATTTTGAAGATTCTCATAGTGTTTATTAGTTATTTCTTTCTACTTTATTGGGTACATTCTATAAGTAGTATTTGAAATATATGAATTGCTAGGTTTTAATTATACTGAACACCTAACTGCATAATTGAGTGGAATTCTAGGTAGTTTTTCATCAAAAGACATCATCATACTCTTGTAAAATAGGGGTATCCTAAATGTTGAGTTTCTACCCAACCATATGGGATAAATAACATTCACAGATAGGAATTAAAACCCCTAATATTGAATTAATTTATATTGGGAGTTTATATTCATCCTTTTATGGATTAATGATCATAGATTCATTTGGAATATGAAATCTAACTTCCCTTCCATGAAACATTATATGGGATCCATATAATGAATTATAATAAATTCATAGAATCGTGTCAAATTAAACTATTAAAAGAATAACAATATTTTTAGGAAGCACCTTCCAAACAACATCAATCGGAGGGGAATTAAAAACATGATATGTAACCATCAAACCGCTATGAGTTCTCACTGCAATCTAAACATACAAATATTCGTAGAGAATATTCAGGACATAAATGAATTATAGGACTAATATCATATAAGATATATCAATATATGAGTGTGATTATCACCTCCCCGACTTCTTCTTTCACAAATTAATCCCTCATTAAAACCAAAGTGGTTTTCCCATCCCTTAAACATAATTAATTAAATTGATCGATTATGTAATCATGAAAAATCATTTATAGAATCAATAAAGCATGATACCTTCTTTAAAATTGTTATTAGTGTAGGATTAAATAATGTTATCCATTGTCCGTACCAAAACATTCAAATGTTATCCCATACATATAATTTTCCTTATTGTTTTCACCAAACTTTTCCCACCATAATTTCAATATATTATCTAAAAACCACTCTAATAGCAACTACATTAGCCAAAAAAATTATAGATAAATATTACATCATTTTTTATTAATATTCAATATATAACATTATGGTCCATGCAATTATAGAAAATATTTATTTTCTTTATAGATAAGATACATGAACATATTACTTAGGTACACTCTTAATATTCATTCATAATGTTCTTCCCACATTTTACACTTCAGTACGTACCTTAAATATAAATATTCATTAAAAAATAGGGAATGGAAATGTAAGAATGATTGAGTTTAGATGATCAATGATTATAAGAATGAGAGATATAAGTCTATGATCATATGATGAACTACGATATGGATAAGTGTTTTTGATATTGAAAATAACTTACAAGGTACATACCCTATATTTCAAAAATAATAGATATTATTCAGGGAATAAAAATATACCATATAAAAATATATGATTCATAAGAGTCATATAACATCATAATAACTGATTTATCATATGTACATATCAGGAGTATAAGAATATGTTACAAGAGTGTGTCATAATAAATGTATAAAAACTATTTTATATGTCAAGGTTAACTATGGAGACCTTAAAATAATAGTGTATCTAACATCAACCTCTATTCCCTAAATCATAATGGAATGAACATCATTACCGTTTTCCAACTGTGGATCAAGAGCATTGATATTTTTCCTATATTTTATCAGGAACAACGAATTGTTTCCAACCTGTTCCCCATTTCTTCATCATGATATATAAGATTTTACCAAATTCATTAGAGGGATATATAATTTTTGGACCACCCGTTATATAATGAAAACCATACATATCTGTTCCAAAATATCATAAAAATTAATAATATCATCATAATGTAACCCATGGAATAAAATGGATTTTATAAATAATTTTTCATTTCATCATAAAATAAGATATATATAATATACTATTTTAACAAAAAATCTAACCATCATAATCAAAAAACATATTAGAAAAGAATAAGGATCGTACCATTGGATCATATTTCCAGTAAATCATAATTAACATTGATTAGTTTATCATATATGAAAATTCAATTAAAATATCATTGTAATATTTATGTTTGAAAATATTTTTTCCTTTTGAAATGACCTCATTAAAAACATAAAATTTATAAAATATTATGGAAAATGTTATACTTTAAAATAAAAATATAAACCGTAGAGAATTCAATACATTTAGTGGTAATGATAGTTGAAGATTCTTTTCATTCCATATACCCAAAAATAAATAATCCATTAATATTTTGGTAAAATTTCAAAAGTATATCGTTTTGAAATGTCTAATAACATTCCATGGAATTTCATATATTTAAATTTAAATAATGAAAATAATGGATTTAAACATTAATATGGGAATAATAAAACATTAATGAAATCATTTAAAAAACATTTACCTAGATGAAAAAGATTATCGATCGAATATTAATATATAGTCGGTTTTCCATAAAAAAAATTCAATCTATTAAAGTGTTGAAAATGAAATAGAAATATATCCCCAAAAATAACTAGAGGATGTTAACAATTAAATGGATTTCTCATATAAGGATCATATATTTTTCTCAATGGAAATTTGAGTAAAAATAATCTCAAATAAAATAGGATTGAGACATAAATCCATTAATAATTTGGTAATCGCAATATCATAACATCATGAAAGATAGAACCATAAGAAATATTTCTAAATATAGACAATTTTAATGATGATAATCCTAAAATGGATTCATGGGAATGATATACACTACCTAGAAGAAATAATTGGTCAATATGACACATGTCTCATAGAAATAAAAGTGAGATTAATATCCTTTACTACAAGTCTTTTCTTATATCATATGCATTTACAAATCTTATATAATAAATATAAATTTTTTGAACATTTATTACTGAACTATACTCATATATATCATTCCACAAATAATGTACTTATATATTATTATCACTGATTTATTAACAATGTTATATTAAAATTGAGGTTTTGGGTGAAAAATGAATCATTTCTCATGTATGGTTCCATCTATAATTCATAATACTAAAAATTTGATCATTTTCCATTCATATCTAAAATTATTATATTATTATATAATATTTTATAGAAATTCATATGATGTTTGAGGAAGAGGGGAGAGGAGGCGTCCCTTTTAAAAGTGAGGAGATGGGACCTCATGAATTTACATAATGCATGAAATAAATATAAATTACCTTTAACGGTAAAATGGAACTAAATTTATATAATTACTATATAAGATTATTATTAGTCTAAATTTTCTAATTCAATTAAATTTTTAAATGTTTAGGTGATGTTTTCATCCTCATATATTTTTTTATCCCATGGTTTCCCATTGTGAAAATTTCCACACTTTCATTGTTTATTAATCATTAATGGACATGAATGATATAATAAAAATACACATGGCCCATAAATAGACCATGGGTTGTATTTTAAAACACATATATTTAAATTGACTAAATTTAGGATTTATATGAATTTTAAATCATTTAAAAAATAATTTTTATTATAAAATATCATTAATGTCACTTTTGGAACTATTCATTTACATTATAATTAATATTATTAATATAGTTATATAATTCAATTTTAAACCATTAACAAATCTCTAATATTTTATATATTTTTTTAAAAACATTTGTCTTATTAATTAACCCAAATTGTAATTCTTTTAATATTTTAATATTAATTTATTTTATATTTCTATTAATGGAATAAATACATTGTTGGTGTTGCGTAAGAATATATGTACAATATTAAATCCGTAAAAATAAAAAAAATATTAATATAAAAAAAAATTATTCATTTTTATGATAAATTTTTATAACCATTCTTATTATATGAAAAAAAATTATATACATTAAATTCCTAAGAGTTTTAATTTCAATTTTTTTTATTTCATAAACTAATATAAAGTTTATAATGAAATAAAACAGACCCCAATTAGAAATATATCCAATACATGGATGTAAATTTAATTAATACAAAAATATGATTAAATAAAAAAATTAGATAAATTTTAATGCCTTATCCAAATGTTTCAACCTGGATTTATCCATTTTACCCTTACAGAGATTAAAACTATTAAGCAAGGATACTATTCATAAATACCAAAAATAAAATTAGGATAATTATAAAATTATAACCTTTTAATTAAATATGTGGAAGAAAATTTTCAACATTAAATTCATATTAGTGGCACAAATTTAATTAAATAAAAAACTACAAACCCAAACAAGGAAGAAATTTTTATAAAAAACCCTTTTTTATATATTTAAATGTTTTTATTTCAAATTCATCTCAATGATCGACTCAAATTAAATTAATTTGATTATTTATAATATTATATAACTAATGATAGTTTTGAAAAACCTTAAAATAATATTTTACTTTTAAAGTTCATGAATAAAAAATATAGTTATAGTAAATATTAGTATTTTTCTTTATTTAATGGAAAATAAATACATTCAGAAAATTGAAAAAAATTTAATGAAATTTTAATATAATTAGTTAAAAAATTAATTCCATTATATAATATTTTTTAAAAAATTTAGATAAATTAAATATAATATTATCTCAAAAATAGAAATAAGAACCAATTTTTTATAAATATGTATTTTCAAAGAATATAATGACACTACTAAAAATAAATTTTCTTTCTCTAAAAAAAATATTTTTTAAAAAAAAAAATTTTATATTAATTATTTTAATTTATTGCCTAGGTTATAATGGTTTAATATATTAAGTTTCATTTAGTCTTTTGGTTTTTTGTATCACAAGTTGTGAAGAAATAAAATGTTTAATATTTTATAAAATATAAGGCTGTTAAAACCACAAATATAAAGACTCACCAAAGAAAGTTCATGTTGCAAAATTAAATTTTCTATATAATATATGACCTCCATAGTCCTCATTTGAGTATATTTTATGAATAATTATATTAACAGAAGGATTAAATAAATGAAGTTCTAAATTTCATTTTGGGTGACATCGAATACTTTTTACTACTTTTTATTGTGATTACATTGGATTTTAATAAATTCATTCACATTAGATATTGAAAAAATTATTGAATTTTTAATTTCCATAAGGTATATTAAATTTATAATCATTATTCTATAAACTTTTTGATCAACTGATTTTACATATTCATTATGATCAAGTTAGATAGAAGTTTTTATAAGATTACTTATACATAATGTATTTTAAAAAATGTTTATAAAAATATATAACCTATTTATGTTGAGTTAATATTTCTCCTTCTATATTTTAATATATTTTATAACCAATTAAAATGTTGAGTTCACCAATCATGGTCATTTCAAACTCATTTTTATAAGTTCTACAAAAATCAATGAAAGTTATTTCGGTGTTAAAAAAATATTATCATCAAAATAAACATAATCAATGTTTATGAGTTGAAAAAACATTTCTATAAAAATTGTTTGTGTGAATGTTTCCATTAAAAAATTGGTCTTCAATTAAATATATTGTAATACAGTCCTAAAATGATCATAGAGATTCATTATCTCTATAGAGTTCCCTAGTATGTAAAGAAAATTTATGAAAATTTTAAAATCTTTAAAACAATGGGGGATTCAAGTAAAAAAATCATTCGGAAGATATACCTTAACTACAAAACTTTTAACAGGCATTTGGCATACAGTAATATTAAGATTTTTTACAAGGCCTAGTAAGATCCAAATTGATTCTAGACTAGGTGTTAGTTTAAAATTATCAGTATAGCGGATGTGTTCCTCGTGATAATAATTCTTAGTAACAAAACATTACTTTTATTAAATGTAATTGTATTTTTATTACATTTGTTTCTAAATATTCAAAATACAAAAATAAAATAAATATTTAGTTTATTCAACTATGGTAGATACCTATACCCATTAATATTTTTAAACTCTTCTTTTCTGGACCATATCAAAATTTCTTCACCCAGGACACAAATTACTATATCATATTCAATTTTTTCAAAATCAAAAATATTATCACACTAATTAATTAATGGGAATCTTGTTTTTACTAGTTTATTTATATCACTATTAATATTATCAGTGGGAATATTTCTTGTGGCCATTTTGTTTATAGGTTGTAACATATGAATACCATCTTTTAGGTAAATTTTAATCCACTTTTGTTCCACCTATGTTTGGATATTTCTCCATGTCATTAAATATTTGTGGTAAAATTTGCAGTATTTTTTTTCTATGAACTATTGGTGCATGGTTCTGGAAAACATTGCATTTTAGACCAAATTTCATGTTACTTATTTAGTTTTTTAGGAAGGGTCGTGTAGTTGGTGCATAATTAGTCCATACCGTATAGCCTCCCCTCCAAACTATGTCTTAATGGATAGAGGGGAAGAGAAAATTCTCACACCACTTTTTAACAATACTATCAAACCATGAACCATTTCCATAAGCCTATCGAGGGTTCACAATCAGGTACACTTTTTTACTAATTGTGTGGCCTAACCTTATCAAATGTGAAAATTATTTTTAATGATTAAAAATCTTAATTAAATTTCCAAATAACTATTTCTAATCTTAAATCAATCATTGTGAACCCTAATCTAATCCATTGGATTTCAGATACTCTCAATAGGAATATTTCCTCATACATCATACCTTCTTCACAGATAGAATCGTTTGTGGATGTGTTTGACCACTCTATAGTAAATATTTTTCTTTTGGACATGGGATTTGTATTTATTCCAACATATACACCTTTTAAATTGATTAATACTATTCTGTTTTTTGGTTTTTCAATATTGATTTGAGGAATTTTAATAGTAAAGATTCTACTTTTATATTTATCATTATAGTTTCTTCAATGGTGTTTCCTATTTCAGTTGATTGTTCATTTGATTGTTTGATAAAATCATAGGTTGTTCAGTAATCCTTATCCATTAATTTATCACCTTGATTTTATATCATTATTTCAAATGAAATTTCAATTTATTTCCATGAAACAGAGTAAATTTTATATTTTATTTAAAAATTAATATATTTGGAAATGAAAACAATTTTCCATGGTTTTGATAAAAAATTTTAATTTGGAGAAATATTTCTAGAAAAGAGTATTGATTTGATGAAATTACATGATATTTATTATTTATAATAAATAAATTAAATGATTAATAATTTTGAAATTCATGATCGCGATGAGGACCTATGATTTAGTTTTTAAGATGAATAGTCATTCTGAAACATGAATTGAACATTTACATAGTGAATTGATTTGAAATGAATGAATTTACCATAATTAATTTGTTGATTGATTGAAAGAACATTTTATCATGGGTAGTTATTGGATGATTTAGAAAATCATTTTGTGACGCTAATGTTATAAAAAACTTATTGATGATGAAGACTATACGAAACCAAATTCAACAAGATTTATCTAATAGAGTGATGATGCATTATCCACATGGACTAAGCCTTAGGTACATTCACACACACATTTATTTGTGATGATTAAATGAGTAATGTGACGATAATATATCAATAAATAAAATATTCTCATGGATTTTGAACATGTTTCTTTGGTTTTAACTTCATTATTACATGAATTTGATTATAAAACTATTTTATTCATGCTCTTCTATTTTATATAAAATATCTATTTATGCCTAATTTGATATCCCTACCAACTTCATGATTTGAAATCATATTTTTACTGATAAATATAAGTTTTTTTTCTAGGACTATTTATTAAAATTTAAACCCATAATGGTTACGTTTTAGTGAAATTTCTTATGGAACACTTAGTTAGAGCCTACTATAGTGTTTAGATAACACATCACATTTTCCATCCAGAATTTTAAGTTAATGTAATGCCAATTCCAAAAAAAGGGAATGCACTAATTAAAGGATATATATGTTATAGAGTAGGGGAACTAGGGAATTATAAGTGACCATTGGTTCTTTTATCCATATATTATACTCAGATTATATGTTTCATCTTGATGGATTTTAGTGTTGTCTTTTGGTTGATGTTTTATGTTGGAATGATATCAGTCTTCATGTGGATCCTTTCACCATGGAGAGTTTCTAGAATACCAAATTATTATTTTTTTTTATTCTTTTTGGTTTTCTATTATGTAGTTTTTATTGTAAAAAATGTCTCCCTTTTGATCTTTAAAATTATGCCCTATTCTAGTCACCAAAATATGGGAATTGGGAATGCCCGTCAAGCTATTTTAGGACCATCTTGGGTAACAGTGTACCAAGGTATTCATAATGGTTCATGAAAAAATGATATCAATGGTGGTTTGAATATATTTACATGATTTTATAATAATATCTGGAATATCCATGTTGAAAATATGTAGGCTTCTCAAGACATTAAGGGGTTCTACGATTGCGTTGTTGTCCAATACTCATCATAGAAAGCCCTAAGTCACCACAAGTGTTAGGGAAAACCATAATTATGGAATAATTAATAAGAATCTAGTATATTTGAAAAAATAATATAATATTTTTGGAATTAGATAATGAAAGATTTCAATTTTATGGAATTTATATTCCTATATCTCTTGATTGATCTGATCAACTATGTATCCTTTTTAATGTTTTTCTATTTATTATTAATGTTATCTAGATTCATTCCCCAAAGGAGATGCTTGAACAGACCTCATAAAGTAGTGACTAATGAACCACAATAAGTGACCCTCAATTTCATCTAAACCTCATTGAGATAGTGTTGATTGTTTTCCGTGATCTAGGTTAGGTATGCATATCCATTCCCATTCAAGAGTGGGCAGTGGAACCTCAATTGGATGAAACAATATATCCTTTTGAATAATTTCATCTCCAAATTCCACCATCATCGTAAATCTCAAATGATCCTAAAGATGAGTAGGATTGATTGAAAAATATTAACATAATTTTTTAGTTATTTTAACTTCCCATTTCTATAAAGGTATAGTGTTCAACCTTCATTCTTGAAAGGTATAGAAAGAGGTGGTGTGATCAGACAGTTACAATGAGGAATCCTAAAAAATTATAGTGGAAATACATTACTAATATTCTAATAGAATAGTTATATCCATGTTTTATGGTATTATAAATGTCAATGGAGTTTCATACCCTTGAACAAGGTGATATGACCATTTCTAATTTTGTGAACCTCTTCATTGAACAAGATCATTTCTCTCCTAAGGTAATGAAAAATGTGAAATCAAATGCCCAATTATTTGATTGGGGTATTAGATATAGTATTATAAATCAAGACATCATGATGAATCTCATATATTATGTGGACATGAGGAATATTTCTTTAATTGCTGACCATGAATTGGTTGGTATGTTGGGGTTTATGGTAGTTACTATTACTCTAAATTGTAGTTTTATTGGTTAAATTATGGTAAATAAGAAACATGATGAGTCTTATTGTGTATCATGAAATTAGGAATAATCCATATAGTATAAATTTCTTGAATAATCCCTTTGAAATTCAATTAGTTTTTTATGTTTGGTAATTCAAAATGTTATTTCACTACTACACCAGTGATTTATAGTTCGTGTTGTAGGTCAAGCCACCTATAGATGTTCAGTCATTTATTTTACACATTTTTTAGTCAAATATAATCATCCTAACATATAGGAACAATTTAATAATCATTTTATTTAATAATTAATGGGTTTCGACCTCTAGAATCCTAATAATTTTTCTTGACATAGTGTATGAGTCTCTAGAGAAAGATGATGTAGGTCCAGTTACATTGAGAGGAACCATCAGTATAAATTCATTTTTAGTAAAAACATTTTTTGATGCCGAGGCATTATATTCCTTATTTTTGAATTATATTGGGAATTTTATTAATGTTCATATGGATATTTTTCCTTATGTGATTGATATTTCTAAATCACTTAGATTAAATAGGGACAAGGGTCTTTGATTTCCTTCTTGGGTCTTCTATTTGTCTAAAATCGATCTTACTTAGAACTTCTTTGGTCCTTCACATGAAACCTTTATATATCATTATCAGGATTGATTGGAAGACTCATCATAAATCCCATATTCACTATTATATTTATCACGTCTCTATTGTTACCCCTCATGGGGTGTGCCATGTATTTTTGGGGAAAATGAGACTTATAGTCATTGAGAGGTGAAAAAAATGGTTTATAGTTTGTTAGGGTGATATTATTGTTTGTTTTTTTTCATGAGAATATATGAGGGTTGATATTCATTCAGTGGTCTCTGATTTTTTTAGGACATGTGTTTTTTCATACTAAAAATTTGTACTAAAATTTGATTTTTTTTCTTTTAGATTTTTCTAAGGAGTAAAATAGTTATATTCCCTTAAAATATTACATCCAATAATTTTTCTTGCCACATATTTTATCCTATAATAGAGTGATTACCAAATTATTGGAGTTTTCTTCCATGACATTCAAATCTATGTGAAATAATTACTATATAATATATATTTAATTAATTATTAATTTATTTGTTTACAATCGTTCATCTATATATTATGAATGGAGTGTTGGATTTAAGTTCTTCTTTCACCATTGATTAAAGTATGGGCATTGTTTCCTGGGTTGAGCATAAACTCATTTCGGGTGTTTGGGACAGGCCCGAGACCAATTATAATTTTCTTTTCTTTTTCACGATTTTCATTTTCATTGTGTATTTTATTATCCTCCCCTTGATTCTCTTGTACACCATATGGATTTCCCATTAAATTTAATGAAAGGGAAAATGGGAGAGTGATAGAGAGATAAAGATGTAGAGTATGTGAGGCACCACCACAGATCTCAAGAGGGTCCAGATCAACGTAGAATAACTACATACCTTGGATACAAGAAATATATATGGAGATTATTTTCAAAGGTATTCCCTTTTTATGTTTTTTCTAAAATAATTATATATTTACCATTTTAAAATTTTGTATCCCTTTTTAAACTTCATATGACACCTTGGGTGTCAATATATATCTTTTGGTGGGAAACAATGATTCTGGTTTATTTGAGGGGTTTCCAGTTTGTAAATCCCAAACACATGGTGTGTAATTCAGGAAAAGATTCCATATGTTCTTACCATTTCTAAAATATGACGATTTTATAAGTAAACACATTGTATTGGGAGTAAATTCTATATACTGGAACATAGATGTGTAGATGAGTACCTAGCCAAATAGTCAGTCTGGGGGCTCATGGACATGTAGCTTACAAGGAAAGACCCCATGTGAGTAACTTGTTGTGTGGAGGTACATATCCTCTATAAGTTTATGGTAGACCATGTGAGGTATACAAAAGATCACCCCTTGTTGGGTATACACTATTTACCTAATTTATATATATTTTACTAGTGTTTTAAATACGAATTACTATAGAATTACATGCCTTTGTGGTGCTTCAAGGGTACCTGTAGTGTATCGGGGTATATACGCTATGTACTCCTCCCATGAATACATTTTGAGGGTTTTATATCTTCAAACCTCATAGTCCTAATTGGAATCATTATTCGTCAATTTATGTTATCATTCCACATATACCATTATGGTGAATCCCTTGACGTTATTTTGGGACTCCTCAGAAATGTTTCTAGATTTCTACTAAATAGAGATTTTTTTATAGTAATAAATTCTAGATACCTAATGATGTAAGACCCTTGATTTGAGGTGGGATATGATCCATTTCTATAGTATGATATTCAATGAAATTATAATATAGTCAAAGGGGACTTCTCATCTTTTTACCCATAGGATTCAACATGGTATACCTCTACCTAAATTTTGTTTTCGAGGGTCCCATGTCGAATTCCTTCACATAAATTCTTATATAGGATATAACTTGAAGGATCCCTTAAAACTATTTTCCCAATATAGGAATACCATGTAGTATTCTTCTTCCTCTGTATACAAATTTTAGGATCCTATGTAGGATTCATATGCCTTCAAACATTATTATTATGGGTACCCTTTATGATTCCTCTTCACACATAACATATATGAGGATCATGGGTATGACTCCAAATCTGTGTCATCAAGTAGAGTACCGAGAGGATACACAAACATTTGACCATCCCTGAGTTTCTACGTTAGGGGTTTCTACTAATATTGTATCGTATAATGACCCAATATTAATATACATAGAAACTATATCACTTATTCTGTATAAAAAAATCATAATACAAAATAATCGGCCAAATAATGCATTTGTCTAGTTCCTTTGGAAACATGGAAATATAACCACTAGCACATTAATGAGGTACATCTTCTCCTACTAGGATATTCTTAAGTAAGAACCTTCATAGACACATCAAACATAACACATATCTTCCAAACATGGGGTATATAAACATAAAAATGGATGAGTTATGATTCTTAGTATGGTTAAATAGGGGAGATAAATAATTATAATCATGAGAATAAGGGTATCAGAACATGATCATTAAAATAGAAGATCATACCCTACATATCAAAGATCATAGACATAAATCCGGGAATAACGAATGGAATTTCATAAGACATGAATTGTAAGGAAATAAAGAACATAAGACATGAAAGAATAGAATAAAAATAAATCATTGAATTGGGGAAGAAACATAATCATATATAATGATTCCAATATTATTAAAGAGATTTAATAAAAGGCCATGATTTTTGAAAAATTCTTGTTATGAATGGGGTTCACTCTTTTTTGGAGTCTTGTATTAATTAACTGAGTTCACTCATCATTCCAGACCTATAAAACTATACTAATTTCATTTCTCATTCCATTCAAGAAATATTGTACTGAGTTCATTTCTCATTCCATCCATTCTTATCTCATGAGATATAAATATTCACAGAATGCATTGGATGGGTATATAGGATCCACCCCTATAATAATTAAATCATCTATACATGTCGAAAAATATCATAAACATTAATATAATAACCCATGAAATAAAATGGGTATTATAAACATGTATAATATCATAAACTATGTAAAATGAAAAGTTTCATACACATTTATTCCAAAACATAACCCATAAAAAGAAGCGGGTTTGAAAATAATATAAAATATAAAAGAGAAACAGGATTAATAAACATCATTTAATCGAAACAAGATCCATTCATAGAAATAATATGATAGGAAAAATTTAATCATTTCACTAAAAAGGCATAAGTGAAACCAATGGGAGTCATCTTAGATTGTAAATAATTATGAAGGTCAGTTTAATAACAGTTTTTAAGGAAAATATCATATCTTCTTCTGAAAATTATTTTTATGAAATAAATATTTTTTAATATAATTTTCATGAAATAAACATGAAATTTTATAAATAAATATTGAAATTATTTTTAAAACAATTTTCCTTAAATAATTATAAAATAAGAATAAATTGTTTTTGAAAACTATTTATTTGAATATACATTAAAGAATTAAAATTAATTCTTGAAAACGTTTTGAAAATCATTTATTTTAAATAAATTTAAATTATATAAATTAAATTTGTAAATATTTTGAAAACCATTTCATTGAAAATACATTTACAATATATAAATAAAACATGAAATTATACTGAAACCCATTTCATTGAATGTACATTGAAAAAATATAAATAAAACAAGAAAACCATTGAACCAAATTTCATTGGAAATTATTTTGTAATTTTTTTAAAAAAATTATCCTTTTAATCATGAAAAATCATTCAAGGAAGAAACAGTGGGTAAATCCATACATTTTGTAAAGGGTAAGAAAACCTTACCTTTTCACGGTAAAAAAAGTAATAAAAAAGATTTGTTAGAAAAGAAACAAGAATATTATTTTAAAGAAATTAATAATAGAAAAAAATGGTAAAAAATAAATTTAAATATTTTAAGAGAATATTAGAATATTCTTGGAAACCCTTTTTATAACATATGGTTTTGAAAGAACATAGATTTCCAACATAAGAGTGGGTAAATTTGCGTTTTCTTAAATACACTTTCTTAACTATATTATGTATAAAAGAGTTAAAAATAGTACGAATACATGAATATTTCATGAATTACTGGAGGAAAATAATATTCATGAGTGTTCTTAAGATATGGATCATAATATTTTATCAGAGGAAGAAAAAACATAAACAATATTGAAAATATATGAGATTATTTCAATAAAATATCACCACTTGTAACTTTGAACCGCACTCCCTATGTAATATAATAAAATTATATGAAACTTTAAATATCCTGAAAATAATGATATTTTTGATATAAAATTTTAAATGGAAGTATGTAAACCATGAAAAGGAATGTAGGTGCAAAATAAAATTTTTGTCCCAAGGAAGGAATATTGAGACAAAACTATCTTATTAACTTGGTAGCTTTTGAAAATTTAACCCCATAAAATAAAAATCATATAAGGTATACGTAAATACTAAATAATTTATTTATATTAATATTTTATTACAACCATGTTCTGTATACACACCACGCAAACAGAATGGGTGGTAAATAAAGCATGTATCTTATGGAAAATAAAATGTGAGATGAAATTCTCTTCCCTTGTTTCTTGAATCTACATGTACTCGTACATTCATCATGTATAATAAATTTATTTCTTTTATAAATATTTATATTATCATATTATTATATATAATACCATAAATTATTTTATTATGACCTTATTATACCCTCTTGTTAACAATTCTATCGTAAGGTTTCACTATGGGTAATATCCATTTTTTTATCTTGTTCATTAATATGTTATATCATTAGTCCTTATAAATATACAATGATTTAATGAATATAAAACATGATATAAATATAATTTATATTTATTATATTATATTATAATAATATATATAATACATAACTCTTAAACTTGAATTCACCATTCATGGGGACAGTAAGTCGTACTTACGCATGAACATTTTTCAATTTTGTTTTTCATATTAAATTAATGAATGAAAACAAAATAATTGTATATTTTTATATAATATAACTAAAGTATAATTATAATGTTATATATATCATGTAATTTCAAAAAATACATCCTTAATACATTTTATGTATTGTGTGAACAAACCAAATCACTTTGATGGGGTGGTAGTTCACACTTCCCCCAATGAAATTATCGTATTTACATCAAATGTAAAGTATAAATATGTGTGTTGTAAAAAGGATTAAATACTTTTAATGGAATAATAAATATAACATATAACATATATAAACATAATTATAATCATAATTTCCACCATGAGATGCGGTAATGGAAGAACGAATAATAATCATTATATGAGGCAGTAGTTTGCTATACACATAAACAATATGTTTGTTACCCATTGCATGGATGTGTGTCTAATTGTAGTCTGATAATTTATAAGAAACAAATATTAGTATATTGAAGTTGACATTTTTTTGTATAATCAATGAATAAGAATAATGGAGGGGTGGATAATGAAAATAAAAGAATGGAGTTTGAGAGAAGACTTTACCTCTTACTTGGGTAACTCCTTCTTGTTTTACCAAAAGGATTCCTTGTATTTCATTATTCCACAAAGAAGGATTAAAATAGTATTATAGAATAGTTAAGATCTATTATTTCATATTTTGCTTTATCCATGTTGTCTTGAGAGTTGTGTGGAATTAGGAGGAAAATAGGCCATTTATAATTGAGGAGGAGTGGCACTCTTGTAATATGTTGAAAAAGGGTAACCCTAAAGACATTTTGTATTTGGAATTTGTTCCAATAATGGTCCAAGGTAAACCAAAGGGAGTATAGGGTTGAAATAGTTTCCATACAATGGATCTGGGACAAGTTTATAGGTCACTTCGTGTATTAAATTTAAGGTTCAGTAGTTTGTTAACCTAATGTTTCCCTAAATCGCTGTAATTAATTTTAATCACTTTAACTAATATTTATTCTAAAAAACTAAGTTTACCTTATTAAAAATTATTTCTTACACTTATTATAAATATGGAACCTATTTTTCTAAATTCCAATCAAATAAGTGCCGTAAATTAATTTAATTATATTATAAAGATGGGGAAACACTATTAGTTTTTAAATTTAAAACATCTAAAAGTTTACTATGTTTTTATTCATTTTCAAAATGACATTGATTAAAATGAGATAAAATGGATATATTGATAAAAAATGATCTAATTATTTTTTATAAAAATTTAAAATGTAAGTTATCATTATAAATAAATTATAAGAAAAATAAATATTCACCTAAAATTCATTATTTTTCAGTATTCATAAAAAACGATTCTTTACGGGAAAATAACAATCATATACCCAAACCTAATTAATATTTTCCACTAAAAATATGGCATTTATTTTAACATATTAAATATATAAAATTTCAAAAAATTATATTTTAAATTGGTTCACCATTAAAAGGTAGTAAAAATGACTTAATAAATATATAGGGGTTTAAGAATAAAATTAGATTTGTTCATATCTTAGGTCTATAAAATCTATTGGATGAATATAAAAGAAAAATTATTGATAATATAAGATATATATTACATTAATATCACTTACTATTATTAATTAATTTAAATTTATTGTGGTAAAATATCTTTGTGAAGATAATAATATTTTCGTTTATATGAAATCAGTTTTCATATTCATTTATATTTTATAGGTATCTTGTGACTTCATCTTATATTTTTGTAAACCACATACCTTCATAAGTTAGGTAATGATATTCATACCCATCAACTTAATGTTTAGGTAATATCTCATTGTATTATATAATATATCATTATTCAGTATAACATAGTGTTGTGTGATAGAGAAGATATTGAGGAATGTCATTATTGTGTGTAATGAAGTCTAACATCGATGTTCAATGTAGAGAAATATAATTTTTTTGTTGTTTTTATTATATGATTAACTTTGTTTTCTATATAAATAAATCCAAAAAATTTAATTTAATATAAAATTATCTATTTTTTGTGTTGTGTGAAATGACAAATATCAAATATATTAAGTTAATTAAATAAAATTTTTCACAAAATATCTGGGTGTTACATTCTACGTGCATTAAAACAATTTTTTCCAAGAAATTCATTTGGATTATAAACATTATAATACTTGAATGTTTCATTTATAGAAACCCAAATCATAAAAATTAATAAAAAAACGTCCCTCAATAATGCAATTTTAGAACCATAACGGGTATCCAATGTATCTTATAACTAGGATTCCACAAAGGAGATATTATGAGGAATGTGAAAACATGGACATGGAAGAGAAATCTAACTATAAAGTTCTAATGGAGTGTGGTATATAACAATGTTAGGAAAAATTAAACAACCACAAGTCCATAAATCTATAATGATTGAAAGGGGAAATTGATTAATTGGAAATGATGGTACTAGGATTACATTTTTTTCAAGATCATATTTCTTAATAATGAAAATTTTTCATAAAAAGAAATACGATCATGTTTTAAGGACAACAACACCATTTTTTATACCTAGATACACTTCACCTCATTCTCTAAAAAGGAATATGAATTTTTTATTCTAGAAGTGCTAACCAATAATTAGATCTATGACATGCCTTCCAATCTCTCATCAGTTATCATCAACACCAATTATTTATAACAGGTTATAAAACATGCACAAATCATCATGTGGTGAGATTATACTCTAATCTAAAAAACATCATCCCATGTTTAAGTTAAACATACCATAAATGGTTAACTTTATAACCCTTATCAATGATGAAAATAAAACACTTTAGAATGAATGTAACGAAATTTCCTTTACATTGATCTCCCATATATAACAAATTGTCACTTTTTTCACATTCCAAACATGTGAATACACTCATCTTATTTTCCCTACGATCTTGGTAATAACCTGAACTATTGTCAATAGTTTTTTAAAACAAGCATGATTCCTTATTCCAAAAGATACTGGATAAATTCCATAAATGGAGGATTTTGTAAACATCATCCATGATATCATAAAAAAATATTCGTCCAATCAATAATTATATCCACGGTAATAAATGCTTTCTAATTTATTTTATCCAAATCAATCATCTCTTTATCAGAGTGAAACGCAATTTTCTAAACATCTTAATCATATTAAGGGTTATATTCCCTTATTAAAATATCAATTTTCTAAGTCATCATCACCATTAAACATATCCATTTAAATAATTATTTAAAACATAAACTGAAAAATACATATATTTTTCATGATTAATATGACACAATCCTTGAATTCTAATTCAAAAGTACTTATTTCTTCCAAATTTATTCTTAAAACAATACTCACACATAATAAAATTATTCATTAATACCTTTTTATTATAATATTAAATATGAATCGGTTATTAAGGTTCATAAACCTCAATCTAATCAGGCTTCTTATGATTAATGTAAACAATACAGGAGGAACATCAAATATCGTTCATGCATCATTTTTAGTCTCTTTATCTCTAGAAGTATAACCAGCACTCATACAACCTTCCTTATATTATTTATTAGATTTCCACTTGTAAAAACAATTTTCATAATTTCTATACATTCCCACTTCTAAAAACTTCAATGTTAACCATGTTCCATCTAGTTATCTCCATTGAATAAAACTATAAATCACAGAGTGAGAAACAAATATCATATAATAAACCTATCTAATCTGGAAACATTGCCTATAAGATGTCTAAATCATGATACCAAAATTTTAATCAATGGCCCCATTGTTCTATCCTTGGTTATTCATATTCAACTTCTATTAAAATACATCATAATGGTTCATGAAGAGTTTAGTAATTTTTCGAGAATATCCCCCGGGAGTGTCATATCAGGTCTACAGTAAGGCCCATTTTCATGTACTAGATCACCCTGCGTCGGGCATGTAATATATTTTTAGATTTGTTACCCATAGGTACATTTATTCAAGATCGACATCGACTTGTAGTATCCATACAGATATGTATTTATATAAACTTATTAATTTATCCTTTTCTAAAATTTCAGGACATTTTCATAAACAATAAATCATTCTTATACTAATCCTTATAAACATCCGTAGATATATCCATATAAATATACCTAGGGATATCAGTAATGTTTTCTCAGACTTGTTTCCAAAGGTTAACTAAAACATCACTTTTAAATAAACTATATGAACAAATATTTATGTACATAGACATTACGTATCTTTTGGAGAATACATAATAAATAATACAAATAGGCACCCAATGACCGTACTATTATAGTTACTTTGAAAAAATGAAAGCATAAACATCGATACACTATTTAGCTATATCATCACCAACTAGGTTCTTCTTGACTTTTATCCTTCTTACAAACATCAAACATAATAGATATCTTCATAACCTGGGGAAAGGAATGATAAAAAGGGGTGAGCCAAAATGTTCATTAAGGGTAACCAATTGAGATAAATAAGTATAATAAAGACCATAAGTGTATGAGAACATGGTCATGAAAATTGAAGATCATACACTTAATATCAAAGATCATAGACATAATCCATATAATAAATATTTTTAGATCATAAGGCATGAATCATAATTAAATAAATTATATAATCCCTAAAATCATAATATAGGATTAAAATATCTAATTCACTAAGAATCATAAAAATATATAATGATTTCCATAATAGATTAGACATTGATTCAAATGCCATCTTAGTAAAAAATTTCATGTACTGAACATATATTACCCCACATTCTAGCCATGAATTAATGAACCTAATTCACTCCACATTCTAGCCCAGTAATACTAAGCTGAGCTCATATTTCATTCCATCCATGTAATACTATATCTAGACAATTTATCGTTCCTTCCATGTCTATCTCATGAGAAATAAATCATTACCCAAATAAATTTAGGGAGATATAGGTCATATTACATCTCATAACTAAATCATTCATTCATGTGTAACAAAATAATATAAGTTCATAACATAACCCATTAAAATATATGAGGATTATAAACATGTAATCATTTCATAACTTTTGTAAAATGATAGTTTTCATAATCATTTCTGCATAAAAATAACCTATGAAGAAAATGGGTTTGAATAAAAGATAAATTTTGAAATAGAAATGGGTTACATAAATATAATTCCACCAAACCAAGATCCATTCATAGAGAAAATATGAATGAAAACATTGAATCATTTTTAAATAAAGGCATGAGTAACACAAACAGATATAATCTTAGATGGGAAATAATTTTGAAAGAACTTTTAGAAATAGTTCTTCAGGAATGTATCCATACATCTAAGGAATATTATTTCTAAAAAATAAAACATTTTTAAAACCATTTTCATGGAAATAAACATGAAAAAATTTAAAATATTCTTAAAAACCTTTTTTAAAATCATTTCCTTAAAAACATATAAAATAAGATTGTAATCCTTTTGAACACCATTTATTTAAAAATACTTTCAAAAATAATAAATAATACATGAAAATGTTTTGAAAACCATTTATTTTAAAATAATTTGAAAACTAATAAATAAAACATAAAAACATTTTGAAAACCATTTTATTTAAAATAATTTTAAAATTTATAAATCAAACATTAAAATGTTTTGAAAACGATATAATTGAAAATAATTTGAAAACATATAAATAAAACAAGATAACACTTTGAAATGAATTTCCTTGAAAATAGATTTTAAAGACAGTTTCATCAAATATATCCTTCTAAACAGGTAATTTAATATTAAAATATATGACTGTGTGTAAATCTATACATGTCAAATGAGGTAAATATGAAATTCTTTTTTCATGTAGAAAAAGGTAAGAAAAATGTGTTGCTCAGAAAGCAACAAGAAATCTAAATTGAAGACATTGGTAAAAAGAAATAGGTAAAAATGTATTATAAATATGTTATTATAATATTTCAATATTCTTGTAAATCCTTTTTAGAAAACATAGTTTTTATGGATCAAAAATTTCCTACTGAAGAGAGGGTAAAGTCGAGCATTCTTAAAAAACAATTCTTTATCATTTTCTGTTCCAAATAGTGTAAAAACGATAACAATACATTAATATATCATGAATACCAAGATTAAAATAAAAATCATGAGTTTTCATAAGATATGTATAAAATTATGTCATCAAAGGAAGCATAAACATAAAGAATCTCGAAATATGAAGAGATTGTTTTAATAAACTATTACTACATGGTAACTTTGAAACATAATCACCATATAATAAATTGAAAATAAATTAAGATTTAGATATTATTGAAAGAATAATATTCAATATAAAACATTTGAAATGTATGTATATACAGTTCGAAAAAGCATTTTGCTGCATAATGAAACATGTGCCTCAAAAAAGGCAGATTGTGACAAAATTGGCTAACCAGCTTTTGAAAAATTAAATTTATAAAATAAATATCATAGAGTGGATATGTAAATTCTCAAATATTTAATTATATAAATAATTTATTACATTCATGGGAAGTATAGAAACTACATAATAGGAATGGGTGGTGAATGAAACATGTATCTCACAGAAATAAAATGTGAGATGTAATTCCCCTACCTTCTGTCTAGACTCTCATTATACACATACAAGATTCCTATATAATAAATTATGTTTATTATGAATATTTTATTGAATCATATTCTTATATTTAATACCATAGATGTTTTTTATGACCTTATATTACCCTCTTGTTAACAATTTTATGTTAAGGTTTCACTTTTGGTAATATCCACTTTGTTTTTCGCATGTGTCTAAATGTGTCATATATATGGTCCCTATACTTGTATCATAATTTCCTGAATTTCAAACATGATATTAGTATAAATTATATTAATTATATTTTTATTATAATTTTATATATAATAAAGATGTATGAAATGGAATACATCGTTCGTGGAGATAGTAAGTCGTACATACGCATGAACGATGTTTCTTTTTTTATTGTCATATTGAAAGAAATACAGAAAAATAAATATTTGTATATATTCATATAATATCATTAAATTAGATTTAATGTTTTATATATATCATATAATTTTAATAAATATAACCTTTATAAAATCTATGTAGTGTGTGAATGAATCACATCAATTTGAGTGGAGGGTAGTCCACACTTCCATAATCGAAATTATCGTATTTACATAAAATTGAAAGTATAAAGTTGTGTGTTGTAAAAATGATTAAACAAGCTTAAATACATAATAAATATAATATATTAAAAATAAAAACATATTTTATTTGATAATTCCAAACATGAGAGGCTGTAAATGTATAATGAATAATCATCATTTTGCGAGGTTGTAGATGTCCGTACACATAAACAGTATATTTTTTACAAATTATATGGATTTGTGTGTACGTTTTGTTAAAAAAATTAGAATAAAAAACATCTCCATATATATTTTATAGTTTTTTTTGTTTTATAATCATGGAATGAGGAGAGTGGATGTGTGGATAAATAAAATCAAATAAAGGATCTTGAGAAAAGACATTACCTCATAATCGGTCAACCCCTTCGGGTTTGTGAAAATAGGCTTCCATGTAATTATTTATAACAAAATATAGACATAATATAGGGAGGGAGGTATTTTTAGGAGCTATGATGATATATTATAGTCTATCCAATGTGTCTTGAGTGATGTGTGGAAGTGGGAGGGTAAGAGGCCTTTCATAATTGAGGAGGAGTGGCACTCTTATAATATTATTGAAATGAGAAACTCTACCTATTGATTTAATTGAAAGTGGATCCAATAAGGATTAAATGTATATAAAATGGATATTTGTTACTAAATAAGGATGTACAATGTATCTTGGAAAAGTTTCTAGGTTATTTGGGGTCTTAAAATTAAGGTTTAATACTTTGATAACCTTCTTTTCCCTTTATCCGTTGTTATTAATTTTAATAACTTTCACTATTATTTAAAATTAATTGAACCTATTTGAAATTATATATTATTCTTATTCTAAATATGGAATCCATTTTTCAAATTTCCAATCATTGGACTTGAAAAAACTAATTTAAATTTAATCACACTGATGGGACGACACTGTGTGGTTTTAATGTAAAAACAGCGAACATTTTGAAATGTTTTTTACTTTCAAATTCAAAGTTAAATTGATTAAAATGAACTAAATTGGTTATATCGCTAAAAATATAAAATGATTAATATTTTAACCTGATTTAAAATGTAATTTATCCTTATAAATAAATTATTGGAAAACCCAGTTTTGTATTAAAATTTAGTAATTTTCACAATTCATTAAAAAAATGAGAATTCACAGAAAAATACCTAAAAATTACCCTAACCTACAACATATGTTACTTTTTAAAATATTAAGTTTATTTTGTAATATTAAATCTATAAATGTTCCAATAAATAGATTTAAAAAGGGTTATCTATTATCAGGCGGTAAATATTTAGTAATAAAAATATAGGTCTTCAAACATATAACTGGTTTTTTTATTATCTTATTTCTAACAAATATATTGGATGAATATCAAAAATATTTCATAATATATAACATATATATTAACTAAATATCACCCACTAATTTTAATTAATTTAATTTTATTTGGGTAAAATAAATTTGTGAAAATAATAATATTTTTTTATATTCAATCATTTTTAATATTAATTTATAATTAATTTGTAACACATAAATTCATCTTATATTTTTTGTAAACCACATATTTTCTTATGTTTTTTTCTAAAATTCATAACTGTCTACATAATGGCTAGGTTATTTCTCATTATATTAAATAATATATCGTTATTCTATAAAACTCAGTCTTGCATGTTATAAAATCCATTGAGGAAAGTCATTCTAGAGTGTAACTAAAGCTAAACATTGGGTGCTATGTATAAAATACTAAAATATATGTTGCATGTAGTGAAAAATTCACTTGTGTTTTCATATAACACAAGCCAAACATTGTTCTTTAATATAAAATATACTATTTTTTAATGTTGTTTGAAATTAAAAATATCAAATAGAATAAACAAATTGGAAAAACTATTTCACAAAAATATTAGGGTGTTACATATAGAGTGTCAACATAGAACCTATAACAAACATGTATTCCCACAAGGATAAGAATGTAGTTTTGGGATTAGGAATTCAACCACCCTCTATCTTTTATTCAAGAATACACAACTTTACTATTACTGGAACGATGATTACCAAAGGTGCTTCCTAGATTGTTGCTAATGAGCAAGAATTTGTGAGACATTTCTTACTCAGATACCCAGAAGTGTTTCCTTGGACCCATATTCTTATCCTCTATTTTTTTATTATAGGGATTCAAAAAAATATTTCATGGGATCTTATATATAATCCCTTTCATTTTTTTCTTTGGGATACCTAGAGGTACTTCCAAAGATTTAGGTTTTTAGCACTTTTGATGTTTACCTTCAGGCATGGAATCCCTATAATAATAATACTCATCCATGATATCCCTGTGATTATGATGTTTGAGTGTTTGGTCCCAATTTATTTTGATACTCTAATAATGGGGATGATTATTCTCAACCTAATCAATTACTTTATCATAGTGTTAGACATAACGCTCCTCGTTATTAATAATATATATACATAATGGATGATTATAATCTCATTGAGTGACGCCGAGGATTCTCCTTATTTTAAACAGGATACATTATATTTTATAACATAAATATAATAACTAGGGATGGGGTTTTTTAGTCATTTATATGAATATATTTCAATCATATACTTGGATCTAGAGAGCATTCCACGGATAAAACGCCTAATGGTCAACCCCATAGGGATTATCTGAGTTGCAAGGTAATGATTTCGTATAGTCCATGACGTTTTACTAAGACATCAGAATGGATTCACATGCAATGTGTTCTATAGAATCCATCTCAGTTATCATTTACAATATTATTTATCAGTAATTGAAATACATCATTATAGTGATGGGAGTCTAGTATCACTTATCCTTAGGATAGGACATGTATCCAATTATGGGTATATGGCTTTCTAAATGACATTTACGACAATAGTTGAAGTTTGTATTATTGAATGATATTATATACCCATGGATAATGTAATTATACATGGCCTATGTGGTATGAAATCCAGATCAATTTTCTTTTTATAATATTTCTATACATTCTGATTATAGATCCATGGATCAACTACAATTTATTTATGTTATTTTTGAACTTTATTATGAACATTGACCTATGGATGGACTATGGTTTCTCTTGGTATATTTGATTTATCATTTCTAGTTTATTCTTGTCTAGGTTGATAATATTTAATGAGCATGCACTTATAACAATATATTTATAGGTTCATTTTTGGGGTGGCCTACTAGGATTATTTCTCACCACTATACATACATATTACTTTGTGTGTAGACATTATGTTTTCTTTTTTAGGATGACCACATTTCCATGACGGATAAGGATGAGTCTTAGGGTTGCATGATTAAGTAGATCCACTCATGCAGATTATTTTGATTACGATGGAGCATCTTGAAAATCTCATAGACACCAAGTATGTGTCATATCTTGAAGTTAGTAGTTGTGAGGTGTACATTTATTTGATTTTTCTTCATATACATCTCCTTGTATGGTCATTATAATGGGTGAAAATTGTTTTATGTACAACAAGGTTGTTCAGGATTTTATAGATTTCCATTTATTAATACACCATGATTCTATTTTTTTTCTCCTTCTACACTTTGTTATTTATTTCATGGTTAATATAAGTTTATTTCACCTATTTGATAATCTGATAAGATGAAATAGTCTCCCCACTCTGACACCATTGGCCCTTACTACTATTCAGTAACCCCCTGAGTATAAGTAGGAGTGCTTAAGGCCTTATGGAAAATTGGATTGGGGCACCAGTTTACTGGAATCCAGGATGATATTTTAAAATTTAGTATCAAGGGTGTTAACATCCTATTGTGGTACTATTTATGATATAATAGATGAGAGTGTTAGGAATGTTTCGTAACCTATGTTGTTTATTGTACTAGTGCATCAATAACACTTCCTTCAGTAACAATTCTTAGTTTTTAAGGATATGATATTTTTTTGATATGTGATGTTATAGTTGTATATGAATTTTTATTTGATCAAAGCACATTTTGTATAGATGTGATGACTTATTACAGATTTAAGGATCTCAACCCATTGTATGGAATCCATTGATTGATTTTAAATCCTGAAAAACAAAGGAAAGAGGCATCACATGCATCATATTTAGAATATATGATTGACTTGTTATATACCGACTAATGTGTGTTTTTACTAATGTTAGAGGATAATTATTTAATATTTCAACACAATCCTAAATGTTTTTTTCCAGTTTAGATTATTGGTGGAATTCTACTCAATTTGTGTATCTTTTATATATATTTCCTTCTAATGGAAGGCTATGTGCCTCTTTGGTGAGGCATTTGATAGTGAGTTTGATGACTTAATCCACATTAATAGGAGTATTAGTAACCCTAGTTGGTTAATATGGCATTTATTTTATAGTTATTATACCTCTTAAAGGGTTTTGTTATATATTTTGGGATATATATAATGTCAATAACAATCCATATAGTGTTATATTAAATACATTGAGATGAAATTATTTCAAACCAAACTATGATAGTAATCTACAAAAAATCATTGAGATGAGTCCATGCACATACTCTTGCCCCTTGCAGTTCAACCTTGGTAGTTGATGCCTTTAGTTATTTTTATCTAATCGGATCACTATTTCAGATACCGATGTGTATCGGGACATTTTTAGTGAACTAGAACATGAGTAGTTATTACCATAATCGGCTTCCCATTTATTATTAGTTTAGTATCTATTATATGTTTGTATCAGGACCTCTAAGGATTAGTTCTATATGGGGATGGTAAGATATGATCATACCCTTGTAGTCTGTGATGATAGTTTTGACCCTCATAGGTCGTTGTTATCCTTACATCCCTTAAAAAAATATTTATATCATTAAAATTGTTGATATACCATTAGACAATGATTTGAGAATTGATTAGTATGGATAGGTGGGATACCTAGATAACAATAGTTTTGACTCAAAATCATGGGGGTGGATGTCCAGTTTGATCAGGGGAACCTGTGAGTAGTGTTCTTCCTGGCTTATAGATTAATTTTTTGGAAAAGATATATGTTATATACATATTTGAGCCACATTACTGATAAGTGATTATATTTTAATATATGCGCATTATAATACCTATGGTTCTTCATAAATAACCAAGGGTTCATGTGTTTTGAGAATGAGTTTGATGGGTACAACTTTTCAGGTTCATGGCCTATTTCACTAGTGTTTTTTCTATTGCTAATATAGTCATGGTGTTGGTTGATGCTCATGACTGTTATGAATCTAGGTTATGGGTGTTCATGGAATAAATCATGTCATGGCTAAGGTTCATGTAGTTGAATAGGGCTTCCAATGGAGATTTCAAATTAATGAGACTGACATTCCGTTTAGCATGATAATCATAGCCATTTGATGGATGACTCATGGGAGTGTGAGTCGGGGGATGATTCTATGTGGGGTACTATTAAATTATTAAATTGATGGGAGGTCGTGTGCCAGATGAAGATTGATAGTTTATTGAAATACTAATTGAATGTTTTTAGGGTTTTTTTGTAAAAGAATTAATCTGGAATTGTGGAAGAGGAAAAATCAAGGATAAATTGGGAGTTATGAGATTGTTGACCCATGGTTATACATGGACCCTCATTGTAAAGATGTTGTTTTAGTGGTTGGTTAAAATATAGTTTATCTTGTTTTATATATCCATGGATCCAAAATAAAAATATATACCTATCAACCAAATACTAGTGTACACTTATTTAGTGACGATCATTATCTTTCTTGACGTCACCCTATGTATAATAAGAGAGGGTCGTCTCTATGCTAAGATTCATTTATTTTAAAAAAATCCTTTTTAGTTTTCATAGGAATCCATTTGAAGTTATTCTTATGTAGAGATATAAGGTAATACATATTATGGGGAGTCATCCATTGGTAATTTGAGGGTGAATACCCTCAATTGTTAGTTGAAATATACTATCATCCAGGGAAAACATTCATAGGAAGTGGGAATGGTAATTTTTTTAAGTGATGATATGGAAACTTATATAGTGGGAAGTATCAGAGCACACATGGTAAATGCCTTTCTTGATGGAAGAGTTGTTAATACTATGAAAATAGTCATTAGATTATTATGATTTTGTAGTTGTGTATATTCTCAAGATGAGATCATGGTTGTGTTTGACATCCAAATTATTTCAGGAAGGAGAATGTTTATGGTGGGGAGGCTATAAAGACATGTGTTTTTATGAACTGAAAATATGAGCATAAATTTTATTTAATTTTCAACAGATTCTAGTAAGTGGTAAAATAGTTTTTCACAAGAATATAACCTCATATTACTTTTTTGACCACTCCTTTAATCTCAGTATATGGTTTTTACCATAGGAAATGATATTGGTAGAATTTTAAGCCATTAAAAATTATGTGTAATAATTAATAATTAATATATTTTTAATTAAATATTCCATTATTATCACACATTTTTGCCCCAAAATATTTTTTTGGAAGGGTATACAGATATTTATTCTCATCCACTATGTTTGGAATGGTGATTTTTCCTATGTGGGGTATAAACACATGTAAGGGATTGAGGTCTATCCTAGGCCCCTGAAAATTTTCCTTTTCTATTCCTTTTCTTTTCCTTCTTTTTATTTTCTTTTCCACCATATGTATTCCATTATATGAATAGTGGGATTCCCCTTCATGTTATTGGGAGATAATAAGTATATTGAGATAGATAGAGAGAGATAGAGGGAGAGGAAGGGATTTACATCCACAAATCATGGGAGGATCCAAATCATAGTGAGGTTGTCATGGACCTTGGATACGGGTATGGATTTATCAGATTCTTCCTAAAGGTGGATCATTTTTATTTTTTCCAGTAAATCTATGTTGATTAAATAAATTCATGTTTTAGAGACCTGTCATCATATATTAAGACCCCCTGAGGGATTATCCATAGCTTTTGGGTAGATTCATGGGGATCCAAGATAAATTTTTTGGCTTCCCATTTAGAAACCTAGATCATAAGAAAGGTAGTTTTAGATTAAAAACATTGTGTTATTACCATTCATGTAATATAACCTTTTTAGAAATCCCCTTTGAGTATGGGGTATACCCACTATGTATTGGTACATAGTCATGTAGCCGAGTACCCAACTAGAAATCCCATGAATGAACCCAAGTCCATGTATTGTACAAGACTATATCTTATGTACATCACACTACATGTGGAGGTACATTTCTAGAAGAATTGCGCAGACATGCCTTGTGAGTTGCATGTGTCGATACCCCATGTAATTTACAATCTGTATACCTGAATTACACACAATGAAATTGGATTTTACATTCCATGTCTGACTGAAGTACACAGCAAGGTAGATATTTTAGGGTATATGTGTGTTTACCATTGTATACCCATCATGTACACCTCCCTTTACACCCTTTTTAGGGTTTTCTGTTTTACCATGCCCTTGACTCGGAATTGGACATATGAGTAGTCTGTTTTGTATATAATTTCATATAAATTATGATGGTGAAATACATGAGGTGATGTGAGGAATCCTAAGAGGAGTTTCGAGAATTTTATTAAATTGAGGGGTTCTTCCTCTGAATATTGAATAAAGCTATTTCTAGAGGGTGATTCTCTCAATATGAAGTGGGATTAGATCTATTTCTCCAATATGATGTTGATTCTATTTTCCTTTTACCCCAAAAGGAAATATCATCTTTTGACCTAAAGGATTACATTTTGGATGAATATAACATATTACTATTTCCAAGGCTCCCATTTGGGATTCCTTCCTATACATTCTGTGATAGGGAATTCTTTGTAGGATATGTTTCACATTTTTACTCTTTTCTAGAAACCAATGATGGTTTCCTCTTCCAATGTGTACCATTTTGAGGATTCATGTTGGTTGTATCTACCTATAAACACTATTATTTTGGGTCCCATGTTGGATTCCCATTCCTATATATCATCTATAAGGATCCCAAGTAGGATTCCACTTCTGTTTCTTAACATAGGGGACCCAAAGGGTACCTCAACATTTCACAGACCCTGAGCTACTGAATTTGTGATTTCGGTAGATAGGGTAGTAGGTGACAGTTAAGAACCCAAATTGAACATGTAATTCTATGAGTCTAAGGGTCTGGAGGTGAGTTTAGACTGAATACCAACATCACTCTTTTATTTATGCATTCACTTGTTTACTACAGATGCATCGATGATTACGAGAACCTCTTACAATTTTTTGTACAATGGGTCGAACGTGGAGTAAAATTATATAATGGGATTCCTAGATGTATTTCATGGGAACCATCTTTTTATATTCTTTTGGATTTTTATATTATTTTGATTCCTAGATATATTTCTGAGGATCTGACTTGTGATGCATTTTATTTATTTCTTTTTCATTCCCAAAGGAACTCCCTAGGATTCATATTTTTAACACAATTAATTATGATATTTGGGTATGTAATTCCTATGATTATGATACTCATGAATGGAATTTCTATAATTTTCCTTTGTTCTTTTAATCCATTAGGTTGTGATACTTATGTGATGGGGATGATTACATTATCCCTAATAAATTACAAATCACAGTGTTGGAAATTACACTCCTCACCATTGATGTGGTGTATACTTGATGGTTAATTAATCTCTTCTTGAGTTATGGCTATGATTCTCCCATGGAATAGGTGGATGAACCATTACTACATCGCCCATATATACTTTGTTGGGATGAGGATGTTGAGCTGTTTATTTGAATGGTTTCTGAGCATTTACTTGAATTCAGAGAGAATTCCTTTCACATATCACCAAAGGGTATGGACCATTAAGAATATAAAAGTTACACCATAATTATATCATATAGTATGGGATCTAGGTTTTAGACATCGGACTGGATTCAAATTTCTCTACTGGTATGGAATCCATCATAGTAACCAATTATATGATTTTCTATCAGTATACAAAATCATTGATAATATTTATTGGAGGTGGTTATCGGTAATCCTGGGGATATAACAAGTATTTCAGTAAAGTGATGTATCATTCTCAGAGATATTTCTTATCCTAGCTAGAAAAGGTATTTTCTATCATGATTACGGACCAAAGGATTGAATAATTCTTCAAGGCATGAGTGATACAACTTCCATATTAATTATCTTTTCAAATGATATCGAAAAAATTCAGATTATGGATCCAAGGATCGACAGCTGTTAATTTATGTAATTTTTCACATTAGTGATGTTTATAGTTATTAATGTGTTAATATATTTATTGGAATATTTATACACACAGACACACATATATATAAAAGATATAAACCTTTACCTATTGACTAGGATCATAGGCCTGGAGATAAACTATGGTTTCACTAGATATATTTCATTTATCATTTATGGTTGTCACTCAATAAGGATAACCATATTGCATGATCATGAAATTATGATATTATATTTATAAATTCATAATTGGGGTGGTCTACTGACATTATTTCTCACCTGTATTCTTGAATCTCAGTGTTCCTGAAGACCATATGTCTTATTTCATGGTTAAGAACATATACATGAGAGATAAGAATACTGCCCATGGTTTTAAGATCTAGTAGATCCTCTCATATGAATTATTTTTATTGGGTTAGAGAAGCTCGATAATTTCATGGATACAATTTATGTGGTCTATATTGGGGTTAGTAATAGAGCATTGTACTTATATTTATGTTTCTTTAATCTACCATTTCATGTATGGTCATCCTAGTGGGTTACCATTGTCTAATTTATGCCAATTTTTTTTAGTATTTACTATATTTTATTTATTTTTATAGTATGATTTTATTTTAGTTAATTTTATTTTTCAACACTTTATTATTTACTTCTTGAATGAAATCTATTTATTTTCACTTTTTTTTACTCTAATATGAGAGTGTGGTCTCCCCACATTCACAACCTAGGCCATTGCTTCTAGTTGAAAGCCTATGTTGTATGGGGAGGAACACATGAGGAATCTAATATAAGTCATTATATTTCATCATGTGATTTCACCTAACCTTTCTAGAATACCACTGGTGGGATAGGTAGAGTTATCCTTTGACCTCGTACTAGGTACCCATCATATGTCTATTACCTCTTATAATATGGAACGAGATGAACTAAAGGTGATAATGACTCGGTTTTTTGATTATTTTGATAAATAATTAATATACATGATTATAGAAACGTTATATGGGACTACTCTCTTTTTCAATGATGGATGATGAGAAACATTGTCTTATTATTGAGTTCAAAAAATTTAAATGAGCCATGGTTAAGAAAAAGTATCTATTACCTCAGATTAAAGATTTGTTTATCCAATTTAAATGGATGATATTGTTTTCAATGACTAATATTTGGTCGGGTTACCAATTATTGAGGATCAAAAAATATGATATCAAAAATACCACATTCAAAATTAGGTATGTTCATTAGAAGTATCTTTTTATACCTTTAGATCTAACAGATACTCTTGTAGTATATATGTATTTGATGAATAGGATATTCCATGAGTATATCTATTTTTTCATGGTGGTGTTTATAGATGAAATCAATGTTGAATATATCATTGAGGAGGTCCATGTGTTTCATATGATATATGTTATAGAAATTTTGAGAGATCAATGACTTTATTATAAGATATTGAAATGTAATTTATGGATTTGGGAATTCATTTTCTTGAGACATGTGGAATTAGAAAATTTTATATTATTTCCTCTTGAAATGTATAAGGATGTTATGAAATGTGAAAAACTAAAATGATTTTGATTTCATAGATTCATGGGTTTAATAGGGTATTAAAATTGGTTCTTCACAGACTTTATAATGATATCTTCGACAATGATGGCTAACAAATGAAAAGTGTTGATGTTTGTGTGGGATGTGAAATTTCAAAATTATTTGTATGATTTGAAATACTATTTGAATTTTATTCTATTTTGGTATCTTCTAGATGTTGAGTAGGGATAGGTGGTCTTCTATGATGAATCTTGTTTCAATGTGGGGTACATTTTCATGTAAGGTGAGTATATAGTGGACTGTGGATCTCAACATCTTAGGCCACCTGATAAGAATTACTCTACACAAGATTGAAAACATTATGCTTTGATGAATTCAAATATGAGTTACAGATACTTCATTTTTAGATAAAGGTTCCCAATTTTATCTAATAAAAAAATAATGTGATATATATTATTATAGAAATATTTGAATCTCCATCAGAGGAGAAGGTGGGAGTACCTATAATCATTTGATTTTGACATTGAATATACCCTCTTTAAAGGGCATGTCATTACTATTCAGTTGAGAAGGATTCCTTCAGCCAAATATATGAAATAATCATTATAATAGTGGAATTTGATGTCTCTCATTTACCATAATCAATTCATATTATGGGAGGATGAGATCGATTTTTTCCTGGAAATAATTAATTTGATCAATTATATTAAAAGGATGATTCTTCAAGAGAAATAACTAAATGATGTGTTTGCATTAAGGAATCTCTTTGTGATGGGGAGACCATCAATATTTGGTCATTATCAATTGAGGGTTCCCTAGGTTTTTGGAAATGGTATGTTGTACCATTTCCCATGAGAAAATTAGTGATTAGGAACATCTAGAATTCCCAAAGGGTGGTTCACCCTGGTAACATTAACATGTTCTATGAAATGAAACAATATTTCCTGTGGCCAAGTATATTATCAGAAATTTCAATTTTTTTTATTTAGTATACATGTTATTAGACCATTTTCAAGAACCATAAATCTTTGGGTTAACATAAAACCCATCCTATGTTAGCTTTGAAGTGGGATGAGATATTGATGTATTTCATTATTGTGTTTCATAATACCCCACATGGTAAGAAGACGACATAGGTTTTGATAGATCAAATAACAAAATCATCTCACTTAATCCCCGTTCATGTTAAAACAATGTTTATGTCATAGGAAATTACTATGTGAAAATTATTATCAGATTTCAGGGAGTTTCAACAACTATGTTTTCTAAAAGAAATTCATATTTCACTTATTATTTTTCAGAGGGTACTATAGGATGCAATGAGATCCTAGGTTATTTTGTTCATGAGATATCATCAATAGATGGAGAAATAGAGAGAAGGGTCTATTATAATTCATCAATACATTATTCTTTCTTAGGGTCTTGAATTTTGTGGATCTTGGGATATCTATTTGGGGATACTTGAGTTTAACTATAACAAATTTTAACAGTTATCCATCACGATGGAACCCTTTGGGTCCTTGAATGGATGTCCATGAAAATTTCAGTGTTGTTGGATTAATATTTTTGAGACATCCTAGGATGGATCTGGTTTGGTTCAAGAGATGATGACTAAGATTGAGTTAATTCATCAGATAATGGTGAAAACTTAGAGAAATTATAGATTATATACTAATCAATATAGACACACTATGGTTTTTTTGGTAGGCGAATTGGTACTTTTTAGCGTATCACCCCATTTTGGCCACTGAAGGCTTGGAAATTATGGAAAACATTCTATAAGACTTTTGGGACTGTTTTATGTTCTCGAGAAGATTGGTAAGGTATTATATCATCTAGTTTTTTCCACCTCCCTTGATGTCGATTCATAATGTGGTTCATTTTTCACAACATAGAAAGTATCTATCTAACCAATATCATATTATGAGCTATGAGGGCCTTTATGTGGAACATTATTTTTCCATTACTAAGTATGTAGTGTGAATTTCTTATTCAAAATGAAGGCTTCTTATGGAATGTTCATTACCTTGTTTTGGGTGATATGGTAGTGTGGTTTTGATTTTCATGATACTCAAGAGTATGAGGAAATTTTGTGAGATAATTGGCCTTATATCTTTATGATGAAATATTTTAGATAGGATTTATATGGAAAGAAAGAGTTTATAGTGGTGAGATAGTAACATTATGTCACACCCTTTCAGGTAATTGTTTACCCTTAGTTTGATTATCTGTTGTTCGGATCATGTTATGAGTCATTTCTGGAGATATCTTGAAAATTCAAGATGTTTTTGGGGCTATTCATAGTTGAAATCGATGTAGTGAATGATATATTGTTTGGTCCATTAAATTTCATGCACTATTTTGAAATTTTTGAGGGTGGAGAATGTTTGGTCCATTATTAGTTCATACCATGTGGCCTCCCCTCCAAACAACATGGAAATGGATATAGGGGGAAACAAATTTAGCACAGAGTTTGTTATACCATGTAGTGAAACCACATGACCTTCTCTAATGGCCCTAGTGAGACCATATGGTTGGTGCATAATATCTTTAACCATGTGGCCAAACTATACATGACATCCAAAATCTCTATGGGGCCGCATGGTTAGCACATAATTAGTAGTAACCATGTAGCCAAAAATAAAAAACTGTGAATAAAGAATTGTAATGTCCAAAAAATTCTAATTGACACACCAAACCCCCTGTTATTAATCATAAATCACTCCCATTTGATTGTAATCAGATATTTTTTATTTTTCAGGCTCTTAATATGAGAATTGTCCCTTAAAACCTATTTGATTCTCTCATAAATGTGTTGTAGGATTCATTTGTATATCCTCACATTTCTTTCCCATTTGTGTTTCCAATTTTTAGTGATTTTTCATTTGATCATGTGATTAAAGTGTAGGTGATTCCATAAGAATTTTATAAAATTTTGAAACCTTGATTTTCATTATTTATTTGATATTAAAATTAAATTTATTTAACTTAAATGGAATAAATTTTATATTTTATTTATCATGAAGTGGATTGTGAAATAACACCTTTTCAATGGTTTTGATAGACTATCTGAATTATGTGAAAGGTGGATTTCAATGATGTTTTATTTGATGAAATTAATTGTTATTGGTTTTATGATAAAATGCATTAAATGAGTAATGATTTTGAAATGAATGAGATTTACAAGAATATATTATTAGTTATGAAAATAAATATTCATTTCAAAACTTGAATTGGGAATTTTAAATATTAATTTATTTAAAATGAATGAATTTCTTCTTTTTGATTGATTTATTTCCATAAACTATGATCAAGAGTAGTTAGTGAGAGATACAGACAAGAATGTTAGGAATCTAACTCCGTATAATTTTTTTTATGATGAAAACTCTAATTATACCGTATTTGACATGATTTCTTGAGTTTGGTGTGGATTGATTATATTGATATTATGAGCCTTTTTTGCGTGCACACAAACACACAAACACCGAGCTGTCATAATTGATAGAATACTGTGAGGGTCCCATAGCTAGAAACTATCTTTTCTCTTTTACATAAAACATGATTATTGGTTTTAACTTAATTATTACATCGTGTGATTGTTGAACTATTTTATTCACACTCTTATATCATATATAAAATGGTCATTTAAGCATCTTTTGTTATTCCTTCCATCTTCAACATTTGAAACAATGTTCTAAATGATAAATTAAAAATTGAGTTTCCAATACTTTTAAAATTAAAATTAAATAATAGATTGTTTATTTATATTCGAATTTATTATAGAACACGTATTACAATCCTACATGGCTATTTAATAAAAACCACCCATTTCCTTCTCCTGTTTGTAGATTATATTATTCTAGGACTAGAAACAATGAATGCACCACCTAGTTGTGTAAGATGTTCTTTCAAATGAGACCTAGGGTAATATAAGTAACTGGGGGAGTTATGATCCATCTGTTACATATAGATTCTTATTTTTGTCTTGATGTATATATGTGTCATAATTTTGATGATATATTACTTTTGGATGTTACCTGACTACTTGTGGTACTTTTCTCATTTTGGACTGTTGACATAACAACTATTTATTGTTTTATCTTATATTATTGTTTAATTGGTGTATTTTTATGTGGAAAACCCATTCACACCTAATAATTAAAATTATTCTACGTGGTAGTATCCAATGTATGGGGATCCAAAAATCCCTTCGGGCCATGTCCTGACTAGCTCAGGTACCAGTTTACTAGGCTATTTGGGATACATCATGATAAAATGGTATCAATGGTTGTGTCACTGTATTTCTATAATTTTAGTAATCAACATTGGATATCCTAGTAGACAAGTAGTTGGAATGTGAGGATACTATTGGTATTCATGACTGAGATCCTAGAGAGACCTCATTGTACGAAGCCTTATGTCCCCATGGGTGTTTTTTAAAATCACCCATGATAAATAATTAAGATTACTGTAGTGTTTTAAAAAATTTGATTTGAGTATTTGGAAATCCTAGAAATATTGAATTCTATTTTATGTAATTCATGTTATTATTTCTCATAATTGAGTTTCTGATTTGAGAATTGTTTTTGATGTTTTTGTGTTACCGTTGATGTTTTGTAGCACCATTCCCCCATGAATAAGTTTGAATAGACATTAGGATGGTGATGTAGAGGAAACATGTAAAGTGAACCTTCTAGATGATCTGAACAACATTTTGATAGCTATGTGTGCTATCAAAGATATAAGACATATATCCATAACCATTCCCCTTCATGATCCAATAGTTGAACCTCAAATGGATAAATTAAGAGACCATGATCATAAGTTTCATCTATATATGACACTATAATTCTTCAGATTGAATAGTCATCAAAAGTTTGAGGATATTTTGAAAATGATTGTGGATTTCTTTAGTTCTTATAAATTCCATATTTGATAATTTTAATGTGTGATACCTTTAAGATTTAAGGGCCTAGAAAGAGGCAATGATATTAGATAGTTAATGTGATGAAAGAGGGAGTCTTGGAGTATAAATAAATTAGAAATAATTTGTTATGATAATAATATCTAGATTTTATGGTTTTTGAAATCTCTATATACTTTCTTATCCTCCAGTAAGGTGACAGAAATTTGTCTAAGAATACAAGCCTTTTTGCTGAACATGTTCAGTTTTCTTCTGAGGTTGTGTTGAATTAGAATCTAGAAGACAATTATTCATGATGTGTCTTCAATATAATATATGATATCATGAATCCAGGATTAAGCTATCTTCTTATATGGATGTGATGTATAAGGATTTAAATTATGGTCCTGATCTAGAAACTATGGTAGTGTTGAAGGGAGTTCCTATTTCATTTACTTGATATTCTATTAGATCCTTTAAGGGAAATAATAAAAGTGTTGAAACTCATGGGGGATCATGATAGTAGGAATCCCCCATACTTTTTTGGTGTCTGGAAGTGCCCCATGACATTATTTTATTGTGTAAATTTTGAGAGTTACAAATGAGTTTCTACTAAGGTAAACAAATATCTATAATTTGTATGGTCACTCAAGAAACTTGTAGATGATCGGTCATATATTCTATGCACAATATATGAGAAAATACTCATCAAATCATATGAGAAATTCATTTCAATTAGATTCTCTATGAACAACAGGGTTCCAACCAGAGGCATTCAAAAAGTTTTTTGTCACATGGTGGTAGATTCTATAGAGTTAGCTGATGTGTTTCCAATGATAGTGAGAGGTGCGACCACTTTAGTTTCATCCTTAGTGACTTATTTATTTGATACTAGATTCTCATATGTTAATATTGAATCATATTATAAATTTTATAAACCTTTTTGTGGAGTATATGTATTATGTGCTTGAAATTTCTATTCCCGTTAGAATACTGATGGGGAAAGGTCTCTAATTCTCTTCTTCTATCTTCTATTTTTTATAGATCAATTACAAAAGAAATTTTTTGGTACTTATTATGAAACCTATTGATAAAATTCATTTGATGAATTGGATGATTTCTCCTAAATCCAAGAGTAACTGTTATGTTTTATATACCTCCTTTACTCTATCAAATGGGGTGTTTCGTGTCTTCTGGGGAGAATGGGGTTTGTGGTTAAGAAGATCCATACCACCTATTATGGAGTTGGGTATAGTGATATCTTTTTTTCATTAGATATTGAGTGAGAATCATTGAGTGGTGATTTTCCACTAGTGGTAACATATTTTCTCAACATGTTAATGTCTATCTTTTCTTCTTGTCGTATATGAGAGAGGTAGATATCTGTATTGAATTGGCAATAGGTTCCCATCATATATCTATTCCCATTAACATATGTAACCAACTGAACTGAATGATTTAAATAATTAGTTGGTTGATTAGTTTTATAAAGGCATTATTAACCAAATTCAGTCACATTGGGTTATTTATATTATTTCTTTAATAAATGCTGATAGGACACATCACCTTTGTGTTGACTACAAAAAAATAAATCAAGTCATGGTAAATATAAATTTTCTTTTCCCTCAAATTGATTATTTGTTTTAACAATTGAAAAGGTTGAAGTGGTTCTCAAGTATAAAAATTTAGTCTGCTTACCACCATTTGAGAATCAAATAATCTATAATCATGAATACAAAATTCAGAAGAAAGTATAACCATAATGAATATTATGGTCTGCATTTTGGTAAAAAAAATACTTCAATTATTTTTATGGTGTTGATAAAGAAATTATTTCCTGAGTAACTATGTTTATTCATGGTGTTATTTATTGAATAAATTTTGGATTTTTCTAAAAAAAGAAGAGCATTGTGCGTTATTTACATGTAGTTGTAGAAATTTGGAGATATCACTAAAATTATTCAAATCTATTAAAATGTAATTTATTGATTCAAATTTTAATGTTATTAGGACATCTGGTCTCAAATCCCGTTATCTCATGTGATCTTGAATAGGTGATGGTTTTATTTCATGGGATCAACCAGGGAATATTTTTGTGATTCTATGATTTTTTTTCTTTACTAGGGTATTACATCTAGTTAGTCTCAGACTTCTCGATGTTATCTTCTCTTATGCATTATCTCACTTGGAAAGGGTTAAAATTCTTATAAGATGTAAAATAATTGATTTATTTTAATAAGATGAATTTAATTTTGAATTAGGTTTCATTTGATACACATCTAGATTCTATGTTAGGATATGTGGTCTTTTTTAACACATCATGTTCTGGTTTGGGTTTCATCCTCATGAATGGTGATCACGTAGTGGAATATATTTTCATAAAATGAAGGCCACCCAATAATATGTGTTCTATACATGATATCTATTGTATATCTACGATGCATGAACATAAAATTAATGAACATTATTCTTTCGACAATGGTTAACTTGTAAGGACCCATGATCTAATAACCCATAGTCGGTGGTTAATTTATTACATTGGCACTAGATACATGGAATCAAATCCCAAAGGACTGGATATTTTTGTATTCCTATGTCAAAATATATGTGCATTAATTTCACATAATAATTGATAAAATTAAATACCACATAGTATTTTCATTTATTAAACCAATATTCGTACTATTATATCCCTATATATCAATCATAATATATAACATAGAATCCACATGGAAGGGAATGTATGAAAGGTGTGATATGTAATACTCATCAACGGTATGTGTACAATAGAATATATGATGAATAAACATGTTATATTTGATATGGAAAGGTAAATAACCAAAAACAAAATCCATTTAATCAATAGAATTAAACATGATAAATAATATGGATGGAATAAATGATGAGAAAAAATCCCATATAAATAATTTCATGATCCTGAAATGTATCCATGGATATTCAAAATAAAAATATTATCACCTAACCATTAATAAATATTTTCATAATCATGAAATGAATAATTATAGACATCATAAACATACCATCGAGGCCTTATTCAGATGAATATTTTTTAAGCGGGTAAGGCATCGGGTAATACACAAGAGAGTTTGTTTCATAAGACCTACCAATGAACTGAGGGCCTATAAAGAGCCCCTCCTACCACTTACATAGTCCAATGTATCCCTCACATGAACGACATGAAAAAAAATCTACATAACAATTCGTATTGAATCTATAAGATGAAATTTTATAATTTCTATAAACAAGAAATATATTTATAAACAATACTGTGTAATATTGTGAATGGTATAAAAATAGTATATAATCAATTAAAATAACCATAAACCATCCATAGAAATAATTTGGATAGTTTAATTATAGTTTATTATCAATATAATATCTTTAAAAAATATTTCTATCAATGATGAAAATTATATAAAGATATAATTCGGATATTTCATGAGGAAAACACCCTTTTAACATGGAAAATGTTTTTTAAAAGCTAATAAATACATTCATAATAATAAAATATTTTTACTTATAAATAAAATTGATAAAATGTGAAGGATGATTATAATCAATGAGATATTATGATAGTTGGAAATTTATTTCATGTCGTATAAGTTAAAAAACATTTCATTCATAGGTTTGTAAGAAAATTTAAGAAAGACCTTATTTGGAAAATTATTGAATGATTCATTTTAAAAAAAAATTATAAAAATATAAAAATTGTTAAAGTGAATAAAAATATCCTTGAAGAGTTTTAAAAAATTTAATTTTTTTATGAAAACCTTGAATTGAATGAGAAATATTTCTCAGCTGTTACATAAAAATCAAAAATCTCGAATAATGATGATGTTTTGAAATAATCCATCATGACTTCGGTTTCTATTGAACCATAATCCCTATGAAAGAAATATAAGAAGATAAAACACTAAATAACATTTAAGTAAAATGAATTTAAGATATACTATCTTAACGGGGTAGTATATCCATGATGCAAAAGAAATAAGTGGGAAATATGGAAAATATCTCAGAGACGTAAATACGAGACCAGAAATCCCTAAAATATGACCAACATTCTCGGTAAGTGATTTTATCACCATATATAATTAAAATAGATTTATTATAAATATATTAAAGAAAAATACTCATATATTTAATAACATATATTATTTATATATAATATTTCATCACTCATTTATTAATATTTCATTATTAATATCATTATTTTGAGTGGTAACTAATTCATTCTTCATGTATGTTTTTAATATGTAGTTCTAGTCCATATACTTTTTACATGGTTCAATAATATCAATAATATTATTCCTCATCCAAATATAATATATATTCAATATATATAAATATATTCATTCATAAAATATAAATATAGAAAAATGAAGTACACAATTTAGGGAGATAGTAGGTCGTACATACGCATGAATGATGTTTTAATTTTTTGATGGATGGAATGAATGAAAGATAAACAAGAATTAATAATTGTTAATTTTTTTATTATATCATATCTTTCATATATATTAATTTTTTTTATATTTATAATAATGAAATTAAATAATTAGTGAAAAAATAATTACACTGGTACGTGGAGATGGTAATCCGTAAGTATGAATGGGTGATCTTTCTACTTTTCATAGGTTGAAAAAAAAAATATTTAATGTGGTTGTCACATAATCATAATTAAAAATATGTATAATTATTATACATGAATTATTATTTTATGATTTTTTCAATACATTATGAGGAATTAAATGAAGATATAATCTTCAAGGATTTGGTAAATATTACTACATTTTCTATGACAGACATCCTTTAGATATCATTGAAAGGGATCTATATCTATCCTTTTGTAAGTGAACCCCCATATAATTTGAATAAGGAATTTTATTAGAGAAATCAGATGTTTTAGGTTGAATTATATGGCTATAGGTGTTGTAATGAATTGATGGATTTCATGCCCTTTTACAATTGAGTTGAGAGAAACTTTTTGAATCTCTTAAAATATTAAATTTAATATTCCGGCATAAGAGCCTCAGCCCAGTTGGTGAGGACTCTGTAAAGACCCGTAAAATTCAAGGGAAATTTTTTCTTAATTTTCTTTAGAATTTTACAAGAGCGCGGTTTCAGACGGCACCTGATTCCGAGGCCCGGAGTGCCCGGAATCAATTTCTGAAGTTTGGCTCGGGTACGTTCAGTGAACGAACGATCGGGAATTCCTAACTTTTGATCCGGTGCTCGGAATTGAAATCCGAGGGCACCGATGAACTCGCAGCACCGAAATTCGCTAAAAGAGACCTTTTCGGAAGTTGCGTTTGTTGCGGGTTGAAAGTTAGTTTTGGGGTTTTTAGTTTGAGTTAAATAAAATTTTGTGAAGAACAAATTTTATTATAACTTGATAAAACCTACCAAAGGGGGTTGGAAGTGGGACCCACACCCACTTAACCTCCCTTGGGAGGATTAAGTGTGGTGGGACCCACACGAACCCCTAAACCTTTCATATTCTCTCAACTCCCTTAACGCCTCATTAAATGACTTGAGTTACTTATTTAATTATGGGAGTTAATCCTTTTGAATTTCAAACATTTGAAATTCTAGTGAGTTATGTGATAATAAAATAAGATGTTGTCTTATTTTATTTTGGTTAATTGTTTGTCTTCTTGAGAGGTGGAGAGATTTTTCTTCTTCTTCTTCATCTCTAACGAAGATCACGAAGAACGCTCAACTTGACGAAGAACGCTCAAGTCCCGACAAATAAAGCCGCTCCGCTCTTCTTCGTCTTCCGTGTCAACGAAAGGGGACGCCACTTCTTCTTCGGACAACCTTTGTCGGCGTACAAGTATTCTCCAATGACGTGTCTCTTCGGACGCACCCCCTTCGTCATCGGATTTGACGAACGGCTACCGCGACGCCCGACCTCCGCGACGTCGACTTCCGCGGAACGTTGACAATCGTCGAACCTTATACCAAGGTAGGGGTTGTTATTTTATTCTTTAATTATTCCATTTCTTGATCGTGGATCTCGCATGTCAAACATGAGGCTTTTGAATGTTTAAGTTGAGTTATTTATTTAACGTGAGGGGGCCGGACCGCATGAACACGGCCGAACCCCCCCTCCATCGTTCTTGTTGGTTATTCTTGCGGGTGGAAGCAAAGTGGTGTGGTGCCGTCGCACCACGCGGATAATCGTGCAATTATTTTACGCGGTGCCGTCGCGTCACGCCGAGGAAGAATCTTCAAGAACGCGACGCCGTCGCGCCGCGTTGAAAGGAATCAAGGCACGGCGAAAGGGCGCGGTGTCGTCGCACCGCGCCGGACGACGACCACCGCGGCCGGTTCCGGGCCGCGGCGGGACGAGGAGACCGCGGCCGGTTCCGGGCCGTGGCGGGATGAGAAGACCGGCGGCCGGGCCGCCGGCGTCGGAAGCCGAAGAGGGGACCGGAATTTCCGGTCCCGTTGGAGAAAACCGGCCGGCCAGCTGGCCGGCCGGATGACGTTAAACCGGGGAAAATTAATTCCCCGGCCAACGTTCAAAACCCCCCTCATTATGAGGGGGTGGTTACATGAAGGGAGGGGGGCAGCAGCCCCCCGGTTTTATTTCCAGCCGGCCCCCACGTGCGGGGGCCGTTTTCTTGCAAAGGGTGCGGCACAAAGGCCGCGCCGCCATCCCAGGAAGCGGGGGCTTAGCCCCCGCGTGCAGCCACCTCGCGGCGCCAAGCCGCCGCGGCCACCCCGCGCCGCCGCGCCGCCGCGGCCCCCCGCGCCGCCGCACCGCCGCCGCGCCGGGTCACCCAGGGGGAGGGGGGGTCGGGCCGGGTCGGCCCGGACCCGGACCCCCCCGTTTCGAATCTTTTTCGGTCTTTTGGCCATAACTTGAGCCTCGGACCTCCGATTGACGAACCGTCTGCGGCAACGCGATCCTTGGATCAAGACGGTCGTTTCGGTATATCGCACTCAAGGTTTCGGATTACTTTGAGTTCGGCCGGGTTGGTTCGTTCACAAAACCAACCGGGCCTTCGGAGCGGAAACGCTCATATCTTGAGCTACGAACGTCCGATTGACGCGCCGTCAGTCGCGTTGTGTTCCTCTTAGTGAGACGGATCTTTTGGCATACTCCGCCCGAGGTTTGGACGCAGGTGGAGTACGGTCGGGTTGGTTTTGCCTTAAAAACCAACCGGGCCCCGGAGACGAAAATGCCAATAACTCTCAGACCGGGCGTCTGATCGACGCGCCGTCTGTTGCGTTGAGTTCCTGTTGACGTTACGGAACTTTTGGATACATCAACTCAGGACTTTGTGACAGTTGATGTATCAGCCTCTCGGCTCATGGAGCGGACCCTCCGAACGAGCTTGCTGTGTGCGGGAACCCTAGTGCTGGCTGCGACTGTTACTGCGACTGTTCTACTGCTACTACTGCTACTGTGACTGCGACGACGACAGTACAGAGATCCTGTGTGGATTCGACGACGACGACTTTAGCACTCAGCGATCCTACGTGTATCAGTGCTACAGGTCCTGTGTGGGCCCGATCATGTGTGGGTCCGATCCTGTGTGGATCCGCGCTCAGCGGTTCTGTGTGAGCCAGCGCCTACAGGTCCTGTGTGGGCCCGATCCTGTGTGGTCTTTGCGGGGGTTAGTTACCTATCGATCCTTCGTGGGTCCGACGACTTAGATGGATCAGTGATCATCTTTATCGTCCTTTGAAGAAGTATACCTGTGTGAGCTGAATCCTATTGCTTTCCTGTGTGGATTGTGTTGTGCAATCCTGTGTGGATTACGTTTTGCTTTCCTGTGTGGAATACGTTTACTTTCCTGTGTGGACTGAGTTGTACTTGGGCTCGGAGGTTAGAGCGTATTTGAATTGATGACTTAGGTATATGTATGGGCATATACCTAAGCAGTGTCGGTTGTTACTTCGTGATTGTACCTTTCTTCGTGGTTTATCCTTTGTGGATTTTGAGAGACCTTCAGGGGTCTCGGGGTCCCTACTGGGTAGCTTATACTCACCCCTGCACGGTCTTTGCCCGCACTACGTTGTGTTGGTTGCAGACGACGGACAGCATTGACCTTAGCTGAGGCTTGCAGAGCGGGACGGTACCCGGAGGTGGACCACTGGGCGGGACGTGCTCGGAGCGGACGGCGGGACCCGTGGAGTAGAGGAGCTATCTGTACCCACCCATCAGGTGGGATTTCCTGTGGACAGCTCGGAGTAGCGGCTTTTACTTTTCAGTTGTTGTTTTCCCTTTCGAGTTGTACTTTACTTCAGTTTGGGTTTGTATTCTGGCCCTTTTTCTTTTCCCGCACTTTCAGTTGTACTCTGCTTTTGTTTAGTGTTTACTTTCTGCTTGTTTACTCTGTGGTATTTGTTTACCTTACAAAGGCAATTCCTTCCCTTTTTATCGGGATTTACGCCTTGGTGCTAGTCGCCAGCCCCTGGCCTATGGAAGGCGGGCTTGGGGTAGTCACGGCACGGACCCCGAAGGCGGGTCGTGACAGACTCGCTAGGTGCATCCAAGAGACCCGGGATCAAATCCTGGTGGAGGCATATTTCTGGGTACTGTAGCATGCACTGTAGCAGGAACTGTAGCAGTACTGTAGCAGGCAATGTAGCAGGCACTGTAGCAGGCACTGTTCGGTACTGTAGTAGTTGGAACTATTCATCCATCTGGGCCTTCGAGCCACTGGTTTGGTTCTCGGGTCCTGGAAGGCTTTCGGGCCACCCAAGGCCTTCAGGCCAGTTGATTCTCAAGGCCTTCGGGCCACCTTAAGGCCTTAGGGCCACCCCAAGGCCTTCGAGCCACATGAATGCAGGCCCAGACACACTACAAAAAAGGAGCAGCCCCAGAAGAGGATTCGGAGCAGGTGCACTCACCAGAGCAGAGCCAAATGGATTGTCAGAATGAGAGGGTATGGCTATGCCATCGGTACCAGCCGGTCCTTGCACGAGAAGCCTAGCCAGACGGTCTTGCAAAGGTGGAGAGCTACTATCAAGATGCAGACGCTGGGGAGGGGCAGTTCCTTGTAGATAGTCTGGTTGAATTCCCCTAAGACCATCGGGTCATGTAATATCTTAAGCCTACGGGCCATGTAATCTCTAAGCCTACGGGCCTTGTTAGGGTTCCCTCTCATCCCTTGAAAGAGGGGTTATCAAAAATCAATAAAAAATGAAGGACTTCGGGCCATTCAGGCAAATATAATATTCTAGATCAAAAGGCCAAAAAATTCCAATAACTTCCAATGTGGTGAAATTTTATACCATATATTATACAATTTTTTATTATTTAATGTTTTTTATGATTACTATATAATTTAAAAAGATATTCATACCATAAAATATTTGTATTGTCAATTTTGATATTATTCATTACATTGACTTTTAAAACGTCAAGAAAATTTTTAATATTAGAACCAGACAATTAATTTTATCATATACATTTCATTTTCAAATGTTGAATTTATTTATCACATTATTTTTCTAAAATTATTTTACTTTTAATATTTTAAATATAATTTATTTCATTATTATATTTATTTAATAATTACTGTATGAACATTATTTATGAATTTAGGTTAATTATTTATTCAATAAAATTTTAAAATAAAATTCCATGATAAATATAGTTTTTTATATATAAAAATAATATTTATATCAAACATATCATTTTTATTACACCATTATAAAAATAGTACACTTATTAAATCCAAGAGTGTCACATGATTGACTTTTCATTAAATAAAATACTATAAAGGTCATAATCTCATAAATTTGGTCCAAAAGGAAAAACATTAAACCCTTGTATGATTATGGTTAAGATAAAATCATACAATGCGATTTAGGTAATTGTTTTTTTCATTTTATGGTTCTTATAAAATTAGTTTTTATCCTAAATTACCAGATCTAACCTTATCATGGTAATAAAATTACTATGTTTACAATTCATTTGGATCAAAAATAAAGGGGACCTATTTATGAAATTTCAAAACACTAATTCCAACTATGGGATAAATTTTATAAAATTCAAAACACTGATGTTGAAAATTTTAATTTAAAATTAAATTATAAAATTATAAAAAATTAGTTTTCTTTAAAAATGTTCATTTATGCCAAAAGAAGTATTTATACCAAAATTATATATAAGGATGATAAAATTTAATTAATACTATTATATAAATCTTAAGAGTGATTAATTTACTTTCAGGTCCAATTAAAATAATAAAGGTACTATTCAATATTAATAAAATGGTAGTTTTATAAAAATATATATTTTCACTATTCTTTAAAAAGTATTTTTTTCCCAAGAAAAATAAAAAAAATTATCCTTTGATAATTTAAATATTATTATTTAAGAAATGATATTATTTTTCAAATTTATAGAATATATTGAAATGTAATATAATATTCCATCATAAAAACCAATAAAACCATTCAATGAGAAAACATATTTTTTAAGAATAAAAGGAATTTAATAAAAATAAAGTTCTTATTCACAAAGCGTTATTTATACATTAATAATGAGTATAAAAATAATATATTTCATAATTTGGTCCATAATATTCATTCCCAACAATTTTAAGGTGGGTTTATGATGAGCAAAAAATAAAATTTCATATTTTTTAAAGTAGAGTGTGGTTTATCATGTATGCTATTGAACAAAGTGTTATTTTAAAATAACACAATGGTATATTCCCCCCTCCATCAACAAATTTCATTATCAAAATTTGATCTTTTCATTTTTATTCAATTTTTTTATATTTGAGAATTATTTTTTTAAATACCACATCATTAAAAGTGCTAATAAAACCACCTATTAAAAATAGGGAAAGCGAAATGTAAAGGTCGCAACCATAGTATGTTTTAGAATCAGAGTACTTTTTTAGGAAGTTGAGATATAGAAATTGAAGGCAAAACTAACACCTAAAGATTAATAGAAAATGATATATATCATGTTCAAGAGAATGGTAACCACTAAAAATCCGAAATATGTTATGGGATAAAAAGTCTATTAATTTATTGGTAAGAAAAGAAAATATAAAAAATTTTAATTTGAATGTACATTTCCTTAATTCAAGGGATTATTTTAATATTATAATAAATTAATCGATAATATGATATTAAATTATTTATTTTTATTTTATCATAAAAATCCCATCCTTTGGATATGCCTTCATATATTTCCACATTATTTCTTACTCTTAAATATGTGTATTTGTGATAAAGATTTCATGTCTCGAGCACTTCGAGTGAATAATACGATCCGTAAGTAATTCCTTCAGCCTCTAAATATTTACTAAAATCAACATGGTAAAAAAAATATCCAATATTATATATCATATTGTAACCTCAAACAATAATGACCAATTTTCACCTTATTCCATTCCATATGTATTTGACCATTATAATTTTTCTAAATAATTTAGAACATATTCAAAATCCATGATTTTTATCAAACATTTATCCCACAATACCTTAATCATATATTATCCTAAACCATGGAAATAACTTGAATCAACATAATGCATTAATTAAAACGTGCATTCTTTCAAGAATTAAGACTATCATTATTCCTTAAATAAAATCTCTTATTATCAAATTTCATTCATAAATATTAAAAATGTAGTAAACTCAACTAGGAATTAAAATTTCATCAAATCACAATCCATATTCATGGTCACTAATACTATCCCATAAACATGATTTTTTCTTTCTTATATCAACAGATAGCACATGTTTTGGGTCATCATCGCCAAATTAGGTGTTTCCAATAGATCAAACTTCCACATAATCACTTCTCTTGGTTCCTAGTATTATTCACTACATCCATCCGAATCATTAATGAATAGTACTATAGTACAATACTTATGAACTTCATAATTCTTATAACTAGAATTTCATTGATGAAAAACTATTACATTAGAATTCTGGAATCCAAATATACAAGAACATTAATCATTCCACTTCATTTGTAGACTATTAACTACACATTATCATCTAATTCCTCAATACATCCTTCATTTCATATATAAATTTTAGAATCTTTATAGTTAGAAATATAACCATTACTAATACAACCCTTAAATTTATATTTTCGATATTTCCCTTAAGGAAATCATTTTACGTAATTCAGATAATTCCCACAATAAAAATTTTTAACCATCAATAATCCCTTCTAGAGACCATTATTCTTATCAACTACATTAATAAAATGTTTAATTTTTCCTCAGAAATTATATGATTTGTGTCCTTCTATCTAAACATAAATCATTTATCTACTCCATTGAGACACTCTCACTGGTTTCCCTTTCAATATTTATAACATCATTGAAATCAACCCTTCATTCCTCAGTGGTTTCTACTAAACAATTATGTAGTGGGATCCATAATTCTCCTCTTTAATGAGAGAAAGAGCCGATTATGGTATAGGTTGTTAATCATATATCATGATAACTGATTATGAATAATCATAATATCATTCAAACCCATTATCCTTAAATTTGATATATTAGGATCAACCCTTTTTCAATAAAATCTGATGTGAATATGGTTCCTTCAAGTTCAATCCATTAACTAACACAAAAAAGAAATGTATAAGCATTAAATTATAATAATCATATTGAGATATAAAATAATCAGGAATTATTATTCAATTTATGTCTAAACCCAGACACATTCATCTCAATTTCTGAGTCCTTATGTTTTTTAAGGTTATCTCTGGTCAATAAGACGATTTCCTATACATATAATTATTCTCAAGGTTAGTTATAATGTTATATTCCCTAGAATATGTCTTTCTGAATCTTTTTCCAAAATTTTCTAATGAACATTCTCTAATACCAACTATAATTACCATAAATCTAGAATCTCATAGTTAGTGGAAATATTATTAAATTTTAACTAGATACAAGGAATCAAATCCTAAAGTACTGAATTGTTTAGTAGTATTGGTAAACAATATAGATAGTGAATTTAATATTAAAATTGAAAACATAAAATACAAAATATTATTTTATCTAAGTACACCATTTTTTCCTATATAATTTCCCTTTATATAAATTATAATAGACTACCTAGAACCCTAGAGAATGGAAACATACGAAAGGAGTGAGATATAATTTTCATCAAATGAATGAGTAAAATAGAAGCTATAATTAATAAATTTGGAATAATTAATATAAAAAGGTATATAAATAAAAACATATTATATTTAGTAAATACTATTAAATAGGGAGAATAATATGGATGGAATGAATGATGATCATATAAATACATATAAATAATCACATTAGCATGAAACATATCCTAGTATATTTTAACTTGTCAAATAGTCATGTGGGCATCAATAACTAAATGAATAATTGTGGAATTCATAATTCCATACATTATAAAAATATCATCATGGAATCATTCCTAGTTATCATACATAAATGGTTAAGGCCTTAGACAATAATCATGGTAGATTGTCTCATGATACATACTGATGCATATAGTGGCTATAGTGGGCCCTGGCCATCACATACTAATTCCAATGCATTACTCAAATGAAATTGGTAAAACATAATCAATATAATCATTCATAATTAGTGTATAGATATAATGTTTATAATTTCCCCAATCTATAACCATAATCATAAACCATCCAAAGTACTATGGTGAATAATGTCAAAATAGTTCATCCATAATCAAACATATCATAAAACATCCATAGAAATAAGTTGGATGGTATCAATATAATATATTCTCATCATAATATTCATAAAAGGATTTTTAAATAAATATTAAAAACTTAAAAGGATTTCTGAAATATTTACTAATGAAAATAACCCTTTTCATTTTGAAAATATTTTTAAAATCAAAAAACCGCACGTCTAATCAAGATATAATTATATATAAATATTCTTTTTAGACATATAAATTAATATTCAAGACATTAATATGGCATGATGAAGGTAAATTTCTTTCATTCTATTTAAATTATAAAACAATCCTATCATACGTTTTATAAGAAAAGTCCAAAAATAACATGTTCGGAATATTACAAATAGATACATTTATAACAACACTAAAAATGTAAAATATAGGTAAAATAGAAATTAAAAAACTTCCTGTATAAAATTAAAAACATTTTTATTTTTCTTAGGAAACATGGAAATTGAATAGAAATATATATTATATAATACTTAAAAATAAATAATCTCAAACAATAATGAGATTGTGAAATAAACACTTACCACTTGGGGTTCAACTGAAATGTAATCTATATGAAAGAAATATAGTCAAATGAAACATTAAATTAAATTAAGACAAATAAATTCAGGATATAATATATAAAATGAGGTGTATGTTCACCACAAAATACCAATATGTTGTGAATATTGAATATATCTCACAAAATTAAAAGTGATATGGGAAACCCTTAACACATGACCAACATTCCTCATAAGTTCTTCTTTCCTCCTGTATAATAAATGAATATTTATTAAAAATATGTGAAATTAACACACACAGATATATTATCATATATATATTTATTATAATATCTTGTCACCATTTTCTAATGAATTCATTGTTTAAGTCACTATTTGGGGTAGTAAAGGTTACTTTTTTCATGTGTGCCCAGATTCTACTGTTCTAGAACTTATAGTTTTATAATGGTTACCTCATGTACAGAATATTATTAATGGTGTTGGTAGAATTAATAATAAAGACATAGTTAATTCTAATTGTCCATTAAATATAGAGATATAAAAATTAATTCCACCATTCACGGAGATGATAGGTTGTACGTACACATTAACACTATTTTAATTTTTCCATGAATGGAAGGAAATAAAATAAAAGAATATATAACCATTATTAAATCATTATTATTCCATATATATCATACATATTTTCTAGATCGATATATATATACATAAAATTAATGTGGTGATGAAAATCTAATTGCACCTCTATGTGGAGATGGTAAGCCATGCATATGCACGATCAATTTTATCGATTCAAAAAGGATGAAAACAGGATGGAATATGCTTTTACCATAGTCATAATAAAATATCATTGCATTAATGATACTATATTTATTATTTTATGATGGGTAAAAAATAGTAGGTAGAAGTGGAAGAAGAAATAAACATGAAGGAGTCACTAAAGATAATTGCCTCATCTTCAGAATACTTCCTTTATATATATTTTTAATAGATCTAGGGTTGGTGTTTTAGAAGGAATAAAAACTCTAGAAAATAGATAAGGATTTTAGGAAGATAAATGGTTTTTTTTTGTCAAGATAGATAGATCAATGTTCTTTAATGAAGTGAAATAATATGTTCTCTTTTATAATTGATGGAAATGTCACTTTTTGGAATTTCTCAAAAAAATAAATTATTATATGACTATTCTTGATAGAAATGCTTCCAAATTAACTATAAATGTATAGGGGATGATGTTTTAGACCATATATAATCCAAAATTTTATTATTTATAAATTTTATGATTCATAAATAATTTAATAAAATATTAATTCCACCAAATATAATTATTTTCAACTTCGATACTATTCATTAATCTACCATTAAAAACCATAAGAAAAAAACTCAAACTCTAACCAATAATTTGGTTATTTATTAATAATTTCATGATGATATTGTTAACTATTGGATAACCTTAAATATCTAAATTTTTTTACATTTAATATTTTTAATTTCATTTATTTGATTATTCCAGTAATTAAATAATTACTACATCAACGTTGTTTAATATTTTAAGTTAAAAATTTCTTCAATAAAAATAAAAATAAATAATTTTTCATGATTATAATAAATTTTTTATCTTTCAAAATAAATTTTGTAGTTAATAAAACCATTTTTGTGGAACTATATTAAAAATATTACACTACTTAAAAACCAATTTCTGACATGTTTGTTTTTTCATTAAAAGAAATACTATATAGTTCATGATCATATCAAAATAGAAAAAATTGTCATATATTATACCCATGGATGATTATAATTGAGATATATGTTTGATTGGATTATAACAAATATACACAAGAGTGGGGGGTGGTGAATTGTGTCTTTTCAAAAATCATTTCGAGATTGTGTTCTTCCCTTAAAAATTAATCAGATGAATTGATGTAGTGGAAATTTAAATAGCAGAGGCAAAAGATGTATAGTGGTTCAGGGAACAAAAGGCCCCTAGTGCACTCCACCAAGGCTCTACTCCATGAGCCTGGTGATTTTCACTATCTTTTCCTCGTTTCAATAGAACTTTCAACAACTGAGTATAGACAGTGGACACCTTTACAATCTAAGGAAAATCAAAGTCTTCTAGTTCACTCACAGAACTTACACAGCTTACAACAAGAAGCTGGTCACTCATGAATAGAAAAGAAATATTTCTATATTCATAAAATTCTTTCTATATGTTCTTCACAATTGCAACAACGTGTAATTCAAAGTAGATGGATCGTTGCATTCAGAGATAATGATTTTTCACAAAAGATTCATTCTGAGTCTATCCCATTGCAGTAGATATAGAAATATAACTCACAACGTCAGTAGTAGTAGATTCACAAATGATCTTCGATGTAAAACGAATGAATCTCCAATTGTGGTTCTTCTTCTTCAATAAACAGAGCTTTATCGATCTCTTGAATCAGCAGATCTGTATTTTTGATAGTCTCTATTTTTTTTCTTCCCTTTTCTCAGAATGATCGAGAGATCACATAAGATCTCATGTTACTATTTGGAAAAACTCATATATAAAAACAATTATAATCACCTCTTAAAAAAAATTTAGATCCACAAAAGTCATCTTTTGACTCGCGATATTCAAATATTTGTATTTACAGAGTAGTCAAAACTGCCGTGAAGACTCAACACAAAAAGTTAATTTTAATTCGATCATAAACCATTGATAAAACAACTTTGAATCATTCAAAGACGCACTTTAAAATCAGATTTAAATCCGTCTTGAAATCTGCATAATAATCAGCTTGCTGACCGTTGCATAAAAATGTCGACAATAAATTCTCCTACGTCAAACGTAATGTTGATTTGTACAGTATTCGTCCTCTGAATGTAATGTAGATCATAAATTTAAGGTTCATGACTTAGGGTGGGAAATGTATGGTTGGTCGCAAACTTAAGTTTCATGTCAATATCTTCAAACGTAAGGTTGATCATAAACGTATGGTTTGTCATCCATACTTTTCTCTTCAACTTTCAAACATCTGATAAAAGATCCATAATTTTACTTGATCCATACTTTTCCAAGAAAGTATTGTTGTTTACAAAAGTAAGGTTGATGGACCAAACTTTTGAGAAACAAATGTAACCTTTAACACTTACATACGGTTCTCCTTCCATACTTTTCTAATATCCCAAACATAGGGTTTCTTCCTAACATAGGGTTATTTTTCAAGCATTGCCTATAACATATGGTTGATTAACCATACTTTTCACTTATCTCATAAATTATATGCTAAATTTCATCCTTATGCTACATTTCTCCATGTAGGGTATGAACTGTGTTTCTAGAACACGCTAAAGAAGATCCCCAATATGTATAGCATGAAAAGTGTTTCCAAAACACGCTAAATGCGAATACCTTAGAAATTAATTCTACTTATTCACGAACATTAAGATTTCATCCAAAAATAAAAAATATAATGAATAATAAATTCCTGTAAAATACTTAACAAATAAAATCATTAGAAAATAATAAAGGGTAATTGGGAGGCATCAAAATTGTCATAAAGAGATAGAGTATGTTTCTCAACATACCTTCCCCCCCTTTAAATAAAACATTATGTATTGTTTAAAACAACACATTCTCAACAATCACCCCCTTTTTTATGACAAAAAACCCACAAAATAATTAATTAAATTAACATAAACCAAAATTAATTAATTACATATAGATTTGAATTTTAAAAACACAATTTCTCCCGTTAATTTATCCATTTTAATTTCTCTATTTTAATCTCCCCCAATAAAATGAAACAACAATAAAATTTTGTGTTTATAAAAATTTCTCCCCCTTTTTTTGATGTAAAAAAGAATGAAAAAATATGGAATATAACACAGTTTAATGTAGCATTGAACATAAGTACATTCTATAATTAACTGTTTGTCAATAATTAAATCTGGATTACTGGCATATCGAAACAAAGACAGTAAAACAAAATAAATATAATGAAATAGGTTTTCATTAAAAGTACAAATATGGAAGATATAGGAATCAGGGTTTGGTCAGGGTTCTGGTAGGGTCTATCTCCTCTGAACTGTAGTGTTGATTTCTTTCAACTGCTCCATGACCCTTTTCATCATCCCATCACCAAGCCTAATAATGAGATCCCTGGATTCTTGAGTCTTATGAATATCTTCATGGATATTGACTCTGAAAAACTCTTGAAGTCTTTCTTCCTTCTCTATAAACAAAGACAGCTTCTCTATGAATTTATTTAAGGAATATCTTATTCCTGGTTCACTTGAGGTCAATTGATCAAACAAAAATTTTTGATTGTCTAACAAGAATGATAAAGGAGAACTGTTCCATTGAAGATCATGCAATATGTCACTCATATTTCTCATGGAAGCTATGATGGCCTAAAACATTCTGAGTAAATAAGGTGATGTACCTGATCCACTAACAACACTAGTTCCGATAGATGAAAATTGTGTCTCCATAAATAATTTGTGATCTGATAAATCTGACATCATAACCATTTCAGACATTAATTTTGAAACAACATTCAGAATATCCTTCTTTAAAATTTCAACTTTTTTCCTTCAAAATGTACTATCCTTAAATATCTGAAATTTCAACTGCTCAATTTCTAAGGCTCTCCTCAGAGTAACCTTTTCATATTCCAATTGAGACAACTTTCTGTACATCTCTAAAACTGTTTTATTCCTTATATCAAAAGCACTATGTGCTTGATTTTCATTCTCAGTTCCAGTGTGATGCAGTAGCACTAATGGAAGACAATCTGCATCAAAATTGTTTGTTTCCATTTCCCGAGCAAGTTGATCCACAAGTTTTTCCTCAGAGTCTTTTCAAGACTCTTCCATAGAAAATCCTCATGAATTACTTCTGTTTGAGCTTCAAAAACAATCTCATCACAAACCTCAGCAACTTGTTCTTCTAATGGATTTTCTAAGATAATATCTTCACCATTTTCTTGAGTTATGTCCACTTCCTCACCAGGCTATGCCTCCTTTTCTTGTTTAATTGTAACTTATACATCAGATAAAACATGTTCCTGAGTCTCTCCTTCAACTTCTTCCTGAATTCTATATTGAATCTGAGGTCTTTCCACTAGTTATGACCTCTCAATAATAGCTTCCATTGGTTTTTCAGTAGCAGCTTCTCTTACAAAACTGTAAGAGAGTAAATATCTTGTTGTCAGTACAGGAGAAGCAAGTTCCTCATTAACAGTTATTTTTCCCTGAATCTGAAGTCCCTTTTGACTTTATTCTTCCTCATTACCTTCCATTTCAAATCTTATCCTCCTTGTAACAGTGCTTACTCTTGATTCAGCCTGTCCCTCTTTGTACTGAGAATATTGAACTTGATCACTCTATGGTTCTTCCTCAACTCCTACTAGAAAATGTTTTCATTTTATATTGCACCAGAAATAGCCAATCATTCTTCAAGATCCAGCACTAAAAACATTATTGTGATGACATCTTACTCTGTCATCCACTAGTCTCACCATATCCATTTTGAACAACAGTTTGGAAATGAATCTACCAAAAGGGTAGAAGTTCATTCTGGCTTCACTATGACAGCAGTATCTCAGGTACCTCACCATGTGTCTTGCAAAATTTAATCTTATATCAATGAGTAGAAGATTCATTATGTACATGTCAGGATAAAATATCTTTTCCATCTCAAACATCCTTGGTGAAATCCCTGTTTGAACAGATTTTAAAAAAATATTCTGATCGGGCTCCAGGTCCTTTATGAGCATCTTCTTTATGGAATTAAAACCAAAACGAAAAGACATAATGTCCTAATATTTATTCATAGATTCTCTTATATTTTTCAAATCAAAATGAAAGACTCCCTCATGAGGGAAGTTCAAAATTTGTCCAATTTCAACTAAAGAGATCGAAAAATCCCTATCCTTTATCTTTTCCAGCATAGTGACATCATTGTCTCCCAGACTAAACTGTACAGACATGAAGTAATATCTAAGTTCTAGATCATGAAAAAATTATGTATTTTCAATGTTGAAAGTTTTTTTGAGATTTTTAAACGACAATTCTTGTTTTAGCAAGAGATTCGTCTTAAATAGCCATTCGAGATCAATTACCTTATCCTGTAATAGTTTCCTCGCTTCTGAGCGATGTTTCTTGGAATTACTGGTCTCGACCTCATCATCTCTCTTAGTCTTTGACATTCCTTCTAGAATATCTGAAGGATTGAAGGTTATAGTTTCAGAGGATCAAAAATAAGGGTTTGACAAGCAGTGGTGTAGTTTTGCGGGTTTGAAGAGGTTTCAGTAGAAAAGAAACAGTTTAGAAGTCGAAAGGTTTCTAAAAGCCTTGATTCTCGTGTTTTTATTAATCATTACACCGATTTTAAATATAAATAAAATTTATTACTTGGGGAAAAGAAACTTATTCTGTTTGATAAACAAATAACCAAATTATTTTAAACAGTATTAAAATAAAGAAACAACATAGTAAAATAAAACATTATTTAAAATTAAATAAACCTTTCACCACATTAATAAACTCAAACCTTGCAGTGGTAATTAGTTTAGTAAAAATATTATCTAATTTAATTTCAGTACTTACAAATTCCAATGATATATCCTTTTTAAGAACATGATCTCCTAGAAAATGATGTCTGATATCAATATTATTAGTTCTAAAATGATTAATAGGATTTTTAGAAATATTTATAGCACTAGTATTATCACTTAAAATAGGCATATTATTAAAATTTAGTCTGAATTCCAATTGTGTGTTTTTCATCCACAACACTTGTGCACATCAACTACCTGCATAAACATATTTTTCCTCAGCTGTTGATAGGGAAACTGAATGTTGTTTCTTACTTGACCATGACACTAAGGATTTCCGTAAAATTTGGCAAGTTCCTGAAGTACTTTTCCTATCTAATCTAAAACTCTAAAATCCTACATCGGAATATGAAATTAAATTAAAATTAGATGTTTGGGATAAATAAGAGATTGAAAAACAGTTCCTTTTATGTATCTAAGAATTATTTTAACAGTAGTTAAATGAGATTATTTAGGATTTGATTGAAATCTTGCACAAAACATACTGAATACATTATATCTGTCTTGATAGTTTTAAGATATAATAAACTAAAAATCATACCTCTATATAACTTGTTGTCAACTGATTTTCTAGTTTCATCCAAATCAAATTTTATATTAGTACACATAGGAGTTGTATATGTTTTTCTATTTTCAAGTCCAATTTTTTTTAATAAATCAGTAATGTATTTTCTTTGATTCAAAACATTTCCAAAATCTTTTTGATAAATTTGAAGACCTAAAAATAAATTTAATTCTACCATCATGCTAATTTCATATTATTTTTTCATTTATTTTGAAATATCATGACAAAGGGATTTATTAGTTGATCCAAAAATTACATCATCAATATAAATTTGAACCAATAAAATATTAGAATTTACAGTTTTCTTCAAAAAGTGTTGGATATTCCATTCCAACAGTAAAATCATTTTTTAATAGAAAATAACTTAATCTTTCTTACCATGCTCTGGGTGCTCGTTTAAGTCCATAAAGAGCTTTAGTAAGTTTAAAAACAGAATCTGGTTTTTGAGAATTTTCAAAATCAGGAGGTTGCTCAACATAAACTTCTTCCATTACATAACCATTTAAAACGGACGACTTTATAACGACCCATACTTTACATACACTGTTATTACTTTAGAATGGAATCACACTTATTACAATATATAACAAAACCAGGAATGGACCATATAGTTATGTTGTCTTTAGAAACTGGGAAACATAAACAAGTGGTTCATAAATCATCTACACTATCTCCCTTTTATTTTATCATATCTAGAGTCCCTTTTGGCATATCTTACTTAATATCCTTCTTGCTGACCTGGGGAAAAGAAAACATACAAAATGGTGAGATCAAATGCTCAGTAAGGGTAAACAAAAGAAATATCAATCACATCATATTCATAAGAACATATCATTTTGGAAATCATAACCTCCAAAAGAGATCATAATTTCATAACATGGAATAAATCATAGTAGTGAAATGTAATCCCAATAATCATAACATAAAATATGAAAATTTGTTGCATACACACATAATCATAGAGAATAATTTCTTAGTAGTCAAGACTCATTTCCAAGACTATCTTAACGGAAACAGTCCATTTCTGAACCGAGTTCACTCCTCATTTCAGTCTTGTTTCACTGAACTGGTTTAACATGTTGTTCCAGCCATGTCTATCTCATTAGATATAAATCTTTACCCAATGCATTGTAGGGAGATATATGTCCCACCCATCTCATAATGAAACCATTCTTATTTGTGCCACAAAATCATAAATCATATATCATAGCATAACCCATGTAATAAAAATGGGAATCTTAAACATCATTCCATCATAACATATTTCATATAAGATAAAAGGACATCATAAAAATAATTCCATCATAACATAATCAAATAAATGTAAAAATATGTATAGAAAAAGAACCCTATATTATCTTAGATGGAAAATAATTTTGATAAAACACTTGAACTCCATTCTTGAGAAAAATATCCTTTCTACTTCAAAAACATTTTCCTTTATTAACATGTCATATAATTTTGAACTAAAACAAGTTGATTAAAAATAAACTTGAAAACTTGTAAAGGATGATTCGTGTAAATAATGTTCTAAAAATCCATTCATTCCGTATAAGTTAAAAAAACATTCTTCTCATACATTGGCCGGAAAAGTCAAAAAGTACCTCATACGAAAAACGACAAACGATTCCTTTCAAATATTTTACTAAAAACTCACTGAAGGGTAAAATTGTATTTAAAGAATTATAGGAGGATAAAAATAATATTACATATTCAGGAAACATGGATGTGGATGATAAATATTCCCTAGTAAATTCTGAAGTATAAAAAATCTCGGATAAAAATTGAGATTGCGAGATTTTCCCTTACCTTAGATCTGATTTGTTTCGTACATGTCCGAACCTCCAATATAGTTATTTAAATAATGTTATTGACTTATTCCAGAATAGTACTCATTGTTATGATATCATATATGGTAATATTATTATCTTTGTATTAGTAATATTTCATTTCTACTTGTTATTCGGGTGTTTTATTGATTTTGGTTCTTATGCTTGTTTTGTCGAATAAATTCTTATTCTTATTTTTAGGTTATAGATACCTCATGTTCATAATGTTATTAGTGTAATATATATCATATTTATTCATTAAATTCATTTATATAATCATTATGCAAATGAATATCATGTATAATGAGTCGCATCACATCGTGGATACGGTTGGCCGTACGTACGCACGAGCGATGATATCATTCCCATGATCGTAGAATTTTATTGAAGTGTATGTATACTATTTCAGAATCAATATCACTTTACCATAATCATATATATTTATTCTTTACACCATTATACCCATCCAAGTAAGGTGGTGGTGGAAAATATATTACACCACGGCGTGGAGACGGTATTCCGTACGTACACACGCACTGTGATTTCGTTTTCCATAGGATGGATAGAAGGTGAAATAGGTTTGTTTCATACTTATAATAACATATCAGTATATTAGTGATATTGATGTTATTACTTCATAATGAAACAACTAAAGATGAATAATAAGTATAAGAAGAAATAAATTTGAACGAATCGGTAACAGACAATACCTCTTCTTTGAATTGCTTCTTCTTAACCTTCTCTTAGGTCACTAGTGATGGTCTTTGAAGAATTGAAGGACCTCTAGGATGCTTCTAGGGAAGTGGAGAAGAGAAATTGGTAGGGTTTGGCCATGCTTGAATGCTCAGTGTGGTGTGAGTAAGAGAGGGAGGAGGTTCCCTTTTATAAGGGAGGAGAGGGGAACCATTGGAAAAACTAAAAATATTATTTTATTATAAATTCATATTTGGTTTTTAATAGCTCCAAATTGATTTATTTAGAAGCTAAGGTGGGTTTGGGTCCAAATATTCTCATCCAATAGAATTTAAACAATATTATGTTTCTATTTTAACCTTATCATTTAGATTTAACTTTATGTTAAATAATTTTACTTTTACCGTGTCTTCTTGTTTTCTTACACTATAAGGTTAATAAATTTACTATAACAAGATAAAAGAACCCCAACTGGTTTATTATTAATATTTATAACCTTATCTAAGTCATTTTCAGAACCTTAGTTTTTTATTAATAAAATAACAACTAATAATATAATATTTTAAAAAAAACTATTTTATGTCAATTTTGACACTATTTGGTAATTGATTTTTTTAAAAATCATAATAGCATTCTTAGTTCAAACAAAGTTAATTAAATCAATAATAACATAACATATCGACCTAGAAAATTATTTTAATTCATAAAAAGTCTCAAATAACATTTATTTGGGTATTTATAACATCAATTATGTTAATATTTCATTAATAAGATAATTACTGCATCATCATTGTGTCATAAATAAATTCAATAATTTAATGTCTAAAAATTATAAATAAAATATAATTAAGTAGGAAAACGTTTTAGATTTCTAATGAATATTTATAGATGAATTTATCTTATGTATATCCCTATATTAAAAATCATTTAGTTATTAAGCTTTGATTTTAACTATTTTAACCCTTCTTTAAATAAATTAATAATAAATGTCCTAATCTACTCCACGTGGATCTAAATGGTAATATGTTATTCCTAAGGTTGTTTGTGGTCGAATTAAACTTATCCAATAGAATTATGACATGTTTTAGGGTAATAATAAAATCATTTTTACCCTTAATTACCCTATTTACTTTTAACCATGGTAAAAAAAGTAAAAAGTTACTATTAAACAAATATTATTTTCATCTCATTGAACCACATTTCAGTCCTTGATATTAACCGTGTCTCTTGGATTTCCAAAATTCTACTCATAGAATCAGTAAAATAATGTTTTATGTAATTTTTCAAAAATCTCCTAGGAGGTAGGTAAAAGACGGTGAAAAGTTCAATAAAATTTCTATATATCGAAATTTATTATAAAATGACTCCAATAAATTACATTGAACTTATATAGGTATTATGTCTCAATTTCAGATAAATATATTTAAATAAAATAAATAATTATTTAAAAAAATTTGGTTTTTAAATATTAACCCAGTGTTTTCACTATTCGTCAAAAATTGAATGTTTTCAGAAAAATACCAAAACATCAACCTAGGCTAATTTCTATATTTCGAATCCAAAAATTAAGTCCATTTTGAATGATAAAATTTAAAAAAAATTCAAAAAATGGGTATTACTATTCAAAACGGCTAGTTTAATCATATTTTAATAGTATATCGTTGTTTAGTGAAACTCGGTATTGCGTGCAATCTATCGAGGAAGGTTGCGATTGCGTGTCTAGAAAGCCAAGCTAGTGTTGTGTGTAGTGAAAGATTCCTTTGATGATGTATATTACAACAAATCATTTCTCATAAAAATCTCGGATGTTACATTCTACCCCCTTAAAATGAATTTCGCCCTTGAAATTTGTCACTTTGTAACAAACAGATGAGGATACCTCTCCCTCATCATATCCTAAAGCTCCCATGTAGCTTCTTCTAATTGGTGGTTCCTTCATAAAACATTCACAAAGCGAGTGGTCTTGTTCCGTAGGACTTTTTCGGTATGATCCAGAATCTCTATCAGCTGTTCTTCATAAGAAAGATCTTGCTCCAACGGTACAACTTCTGAGCTGAGTACATGTAAAGGATCGGGTATGTAATTTCATAAGAGAGATACATGGAACACATCGTGAACTTGAGATAGATTCGGTGGAAGCGCCAATCGGTAAGCTACCTTCCCAATACGATCCAGTATTTCGAACGGACCAATATACCTAGGGCTCAGCTTTCCCTTCTTTCCAAATATCATTACTCTCTTCCAAGGAGATATTCGTAAGGACACTTTATCACCCACTTTAAACTCTTGGTCTTTTCATCGGTTATCGGCATAACTTTGTTGTCGACTCTGAGCTGCTCTTATGTGTTGTTGAATAGATCGGACCTTTTCTGATATCTCATCAACAAGATCAGGTCCTAATTTCTTTCTTTCCCCAACTTCATCCCAACAAGTTGGAGTTCAGCATTTCTTTCCATAGAGATCTTCATAAAGAGCTATCTGAATACTGAAGTGAAAGCTATTATTATAAGAAAATTCCACCAATGGTAGGTGTTGATACCAACCTCCTTTGAAATCTACAGAGCAAGCCCTCAACATATCTTCTAGAGTTTGAATTGTTCTCTCAGACTAACCATCTGTCTGAGGATGATAAGTTGTGCTGAAACTTAACTCTGTATCCAGAGTATGCTGAAGACTTCACCAGAACTTCGAGGTAAACCTCGGATCCCGATCAGATATAATGGAAAGTGGTACTCCTTGCAATCTTACCACTTCCTTCACATATATCCTGGCTAGCTGATCGAGAGATAAATATTCTATAATAGAAATGATGTGTGTCGACTTTGTAAGATGATCAACTATGACCCAGATAGCATTATTGACTTTGGATGTTTTAGGAAGTCCAGTGACAAAGTCCATAGTGAAGTTTTCCCATTTCCATTCAGGTATGGGAAATGGTTGTAAGATCCCCTTAGACTTTTGTCTCTCAGCTTTAACTTGCTGACAAACCAAGCATCGAGAGACATATTCAGCAGCATCTCTTTTCATACCATCCCACCTGAAGTACTCTTTCAGGTCTCTATACATCATCATGATTCATGGATGAATAGAGAATGAAGAACTATGAGCCTCATCCAGAATCTCCTTCTTTAATTCGGGGATGGGAGGAACACAAACCCAATTCCTGATCTTTATTATGCCATCACAATCAAGGTTGAATTCAGGAACATTTCTCACCTTCTTTTGTAACTCTACATCTTTATTTCGTGACTCTTTAATCTTCACATGAATAGATGGTTGAACATTCATTTGATAATGAAACGATTTTTCCCCTTCCATTAGAATTCCAAGATCCATCCTTTTTAAATCCATAAATATTGGATCTTTTGTGATCCTCATCATGGATAAGCTAGCATGGTATTGTCAAAAAAATGCATCTCCCACCTTGTTTACTTTCCTTGGGTGGTAATGAATTGAGCAGTCGTAATCCTTAATCAACTCCAACCATCTTCATTGGTGCATATTCAGCTCCTTTTGTGTGAAAATATACTTTAAACATTTATGATCAGTATAAAAATCACACCTTTCACCATAAAGATAATGCTGCCAAATCATTAATGAAACGATTACCGAAGCTAAATCCAAATCATTAGTTGGGTAATTTTTCTCATGGATTTTCAACTGTCGTGAGGCATAAGCTATCACCATATCATTTTTCATGAGAACACACCCCAATCCCTTCTTGGATGCATCACTGTAGATCAAAAACCATTCTCCACTACAAGGAAATGTGATCACAAGTGCACTTGACAACCTTATTTTTAACTCCTTGAAATTCTCTTCACATTCCTCTGTCCAAACAAACTTAACTTCATTCCGAGTCAACCTGGTGAGTGGATTAGATAATTGTGAAAAATATTTCACAAAATGTCAATAATATCCTGCCAAACCAAGAAAACTTCAGATCTCAGTTACTATTGTTGGTCTCGACCATCTTTCGATAATCACTGTTTTTGCTAGATCCACATATGTCCCTTCTTTTGAGGTTATGTGACGCAAAAATGCATCTTTTTGAAGCCAAAATTCACACTTGGTAAATTTGGCATAAAGCTTCTCCTTTCTCAGGGTCTTCAATACAATTATCAAGTGATCTTCATGTTCTTCCTTGATCTTTGAATAGACAAGAATATCTTATATAAATACTACCACAAACTGATCATGATAGTCTCTAAAAACCCTATTCATTAGATACATGAAGATAGCAGGGGCATTAGTAAGACGAAATGGCATCACTATAGATTCATAGTGTCCATAACTTGTACGGAAAGTTGTCTTTGGTATATCCTTCCTTTTGACCCTTTATTGATGATACCCTGAATAAAGATCAATCTTTAAAAAGTATTGAGCTTTACGTAGTTGTTCAAATAAGTCATCAATGTGCAGGAGAGGATATTTGTTCTTGATAGTGATCTTGTTAAGTTCTCGGTAATCAATGCAGAGTCTCATTGATCCATCTTTTTTCATAAAAAACAGAACATGTGCTCCCCAAGGTGACACACTAGGGATTATGAATCCCTTATCAAGATTCTCTTGGAGTTGCTTCTTCAATTCCTGCAACTCAATTGGGGCCATTATATAAGGTGTCTTTGAAATAGGCAAAGCACCCGGTACGAGTTCTATTGAAAACTCAACTTCATGATTTGGTGAAAGGCCCGACAATTCCTCCAGAAATACATCATCAAACTCCCGTACAATGGGAATATTCTTAATCGTGAGTTTCTCAACAACCATTTGAGACAAATAACCTTCATTTAGTGTAATCAAGACACATAAGATGGAAGAAATTTCCACTGGAAGGTTATCTTCATCCTTGCATTGATAGACGATCATAGATTGATCTGGAATATGGAATGTGACTTCCCTTCTTTGGAAATTTATATGAACTCCATATAAATAATCCCAATCCATGCTAAGAATCACATCAAATTCCACTATATGAAGGATCACAAGATTTTCAGGAAGCACTTTCCCACAAACTTCAATCGGAGAAGAATTATAAACTTTTGATGCGACTATTGTGCCATTAGGGGTTGTCACAGCTAACTCAACATATAATTGTTGAGGTAATGCGGTGATACCCATAGATAATTCTTCAGAAATAAAAGAGTGGGTGGATCTAGAATCAAATAAAACATTTTCTACTTTAGAGTGGATGGTAAGTGTACCTTTCACCACTTCGTTATCGTACTCCACATCGCTGATAGAAATTGCATGTGACTTTACTTTGTCTTTAGACCTAAGAGTTTGTTGGCGTCAATAATTATAAACAACCCTTGGATTTGGGCATTTATTGGCATAATGCCCCGTTTCCTTGCACTTGTAACATTGAAGTGTAGGAGGTGCACTCTGTGTAGCCTTTTCTTTGTTCGCATCACTATACATCTTCTTCCCATCATTGCAGCATTCAAATGCCCAATGACCTTCTTTTCCACATTTGAAACATTTACTTGTCCCTTTAAGACAAATCCATGTATGTTTCTTTTCACACTTTGAGAATAAGGGAAAATCATCTTCATTTCAGTGTGATCTTTATATTTTCCTTTGAATTCCATTTTCCTCTTCTTATCAAACGCATATGACTGATGGGTTACACCAATCTCTATCTCAACCTTGAGAGCACATCGAAAAATTTCTTTGTAACTATTAATGTCCCTTATGGCTAACGCCCTTTGAAGAATTGGTTTTGAGCCACTAAAGAATCGATCGATCTTACTCTTAGGTTGGATAATAATACCAGAAGCGTACCTTGCATGTCTTGTAAAATTTTCACCGTAGGTACCAATAGATTCATCATCCTTTTGATTTAGTTCAAGAAACTTCTTCTCCATCTTTGATCGAAGAATACGAGGGAAGTAATTGTTGAAAATTTAGTTCTTGAACTCGTCCCATTCCATGGACTCAATTTCGCCTCTTTACCTCATATTCTTGATAAGATTCCACCATTGATCAGCATCACCTTCCAAATGATACATGGATAAGATGACATTATCATGTTCAGAACATTGAGGAACTAAAAATATCTTTTCAGTGGTATTGATCCATTGTTCGGCCACTAATGGATCAGAAGACCTGCTGAATGAGGGTGGACGCTGCCTCGTGAAGGATTCAACAGAATATTGCTCCTTCCTTTGCTCGTTTGAAATTCCTGCATGATTCATAGCTTGAGAATGTTCTGTGATAATGGCTACATGATTTTTCATTCCATCTCTCATAACGTTTGGCTTCTCAGGGGGACAATCATTTCATTGCCCGTCACATTCTTCATTAACACGGTTCCTTCGGGTTCCAGCCATTTACTAAAACAAAGAAGAATAGTGTGAGAAACACTAGTTATAATAGAAAAAACACATAATCACGAATAAAATTTCACACTTAATGTCTTATCTTAGGTTATTTATGGCCATTTCTAAAACACTAAGATTGTGTTATATGCTTAGACTTATCCTTAGGGTTCTTACTAAGGCTTTCACATCCTAGTTTCCAAAGGTTGACTATACATTTCCCATCATACCAACAATAACGACCCATACTTTACATACATTGTTATTACTTCAGAATTGAAGCACACTTATTACAACATATAATAAAACAAGGAAAGGACCGTATAGGTATAGTGTCTTTAGAAACTAGGAAACATAAACAACTGGTTCATAAATCATCTACACTGTCTCCATTTTATTTTATCATATCTAGAGTCCCTTTTGGAATATCTTACGTAATATCCTTCTTCCTAACCTAGGGAAAAAAAATACAAAAGGGTGAGCTCAAATGCTCAGTAAGGGTAAACAAAAGAAATATCAATCACATCATATTCATAAGAACATATCATTTTGGAAATCTTAACCTGCAAAAGAGATCATAATTTCATAACATGGAATAAATCATAGTAGTGAAATGCAATCCCAATAATCATAACTCAAAACCTGAAACATTGTTTCATACACACAAAATCATAGAGAATCATTTCTTAGTAGTCAAGACTCATTTCCAAGACTATCTTAGCGGACAAAGTCCATTTCTGAACCGAGTTCACTCCTCGTTTCAGTCCTGTATCACTGAACCGGTTTAACCTGCCGTTCCATCCATGTCTATCTCACGAGATATAAATCTTTACCCAATGCATTGGAGGGAGATATAGTTCCCACCCATCTCATAATGAAACCATTCTTATGTGTTCCACAAAATAATAAATCATACATCATAGAATAACCCATGTAATTAAAATGGGAATCTTAAACATCATGCCATCATAACATATTTCATATAAGATAAAAGGACATCATAAAAATAATTCCATCATAATATAATCAAATCAATGTAAAAATAGGTATAGAAATAGAACACTATATTATCTTAGATGGAAAATAATTTTGATAAAACACTTGAACTCCATTCTTAATGATAATATCCTTTCTACTTCAAAAACATTTTCCTTTCTTAACATGTCATATAATTCTGAACTAAAAGAAGTTGATTAAAAATAAACTTGAAAACATGTAAATGAATCATCATGGAAATAATTTTTTAAAAATCCATTCATGCCGTATAAGTTAAAAAAATATTCTTCTCGTACTTTGGCCGGAAAAGTCAAAAAGTACCTCGTACAAAAAACGACAAAAGATTCCTTTCATATATTTTACTAAAAACTCACCGAAGGGTAAAATTGTATTTAAAATTTTGTAGGAGGATATAAATAATATTATATATTTAGGAATCATGGATGTGGATGATAAATATTCCCCAGTAAATTCTGAAGTATAAACAATCTCAGATAAAAATTGAGATTGTGAGATTTTCACATACCTTAGATCTGATTTGCTTCGTACATGTCCAAACCTCCTGTATAATGATTTAAATAATGTTATTGACTTATTCCATAATCTTACTCAATTTTATGATATCATATATGGTAATATTATTAGCTTCGTATTAGTAATATTTCATTGCTACTTGTTATTCGGGTGTTTTATTAATTTTTGTTCTTATGCTTGTTTTGTCGAATAAATTCTTATTCTTATTTTTAGGTTATAGATACCTCATGTCCAGAATGTTTTTAGTGTAATATATATCATATTCATTCCTTCAATTCATTTATATAATCATTATGCTAATGAAGATCATGTAGAACGAGTCGCATTACATCATGGAGATGGTAGGTCGTACGTACGAACGAGCGATGATATCGTTCCCATGATCGTGGAATTTTATTGAAGTGTATGTATACTATTTAAGAATAAATATCACTTTAAAATAATCATATATAGTTATTCTTTACACCATTATACCCATCCAAGTAAGGTGGTGGTGGAAAATAGATTACACCGCGGCGTGGAGACGGTATTCCGTACGTACGCACACACTGTGATTTCATTTTCCGTAGGATGGATAGCAAGTGAAATAGGTTTGTTTCATACTTATAATAACATATTATTATATGAGTGATACTGATGTTATTCCTTCATAATGAAACAACAAAATAAGGAGAAGTAGAAGAAGAAATAAAGTTGAAAGAATCGGTAACAGACAATAACTCTTCTTTGAAGTGCTTCTTCTTAACCTTCTCTTAGGTCACTAAAGATGGTCTTTGAAGAAGACCAGGACCTTTAGGATGATTCTAGGGAACTGTAGAAGGGAACTTGGAAGGGTTTGTCCGAGCTTGAAGGCTCAATGTGGTGTGAGGAAGAGAGGGAGGAGGTGCCCTTTTATAATGGATGAGAGGGAAACCTTTGGAAAAACAAAAAATATTATTTTATTATAAATTCATATTTGGTTTTTAATATCTCCAAATTGATTTATTTCGAATATAAGGTGGGGATGGGTCGAAATATTCTCATCCAATATAATTTATACAAGATTAGGTTTCTATTTTAACCTTATCATTTAGATTTAACTTGAAGTTAAATAATTTTACTTCTACCGTGTCTTCTTGTTTTCTTACACTATAAGGTTAATAAATTTACTTTAACAAGCTAAAATAACCCAAAGATGTTTATTATTAATATATATAACTTTATCTAGGTCATTTGGAAGAACTTTAGTTTTTTATGAAAAAAATAACAACTAATAATATAATATTCTTTTAAAACGTATTTTATGTCAATTTTGACACTATTTGGAAATTGATTTTTTTTAAAAATCATAACAGCATGATTAGTTCAAACACAGTTAATTAAATCAATACTAACATGTCATATGGACCTAGAAAATTATTGTAATTCATAAAAAGTCTTAAATTACATTTATTTGGGTATTTATTACATCAATTATGTTAATATTTCATTAATAAGATATTTACTGCATCATCATTGTGTCATAAATAAATTATTTTATTTAATTTCTAAAAATTATAAATAAAATACCATTATGTAGGAAATTTTTTAGCTTTCTAATTAATTTTTATAGTTGAATTTATCTTATGTATAACCCTATATTAAAAATTATTTATTTATTAAACTTTGATTTTAACTATTTTAACCCTTCATTAAATAAATTAATAATAAATGTCCAAATCTACTCCAAGTGGACCTAAATGGTCATATTTTATTACTAAGGTTGTTTTTGGTCGAATTAAACTTATTCAATAGAATTAGGACATGTGTTCGGATAATAATAATATCATTTTTACCCTTAATTACCCTATTTACTTTTAACCGTGATAAAAATAAGTAAAAATATACTATTTACCAAAAATTATTTTCATCTCATTGAACCAAATTTTAGTCCTTGATATTAACCGTGTCTCTAGGATTTTCAAAATTCCACTCCTAGAAGTGGTAAAATTGTGTTTTATGTAAGTTTGAAAAAAGCTCCTGGGAGGTAGGTAAAAGACAGTGAAAAGTTCAATAACATTTTTATATATCGAAAATTATTATAAAATGACTCCAACGAATTAAATTTAACTTATATAGGTATTTTGTATCAATTTTAACATAAAATATATTTAAATAAAAAAATAATTATTTAAATAAAAAGTCGGTTTTTAAATAGTAACCTTGTGTTTTCACTATTCATCAAAAATTGAATGTTTTCAGAAAAAAACCAAAATTTCACCCTAGGCTAATTTAGATATTCCGAATCCAAAAATGAAGTCCATTTTGAATGATAAAATTTAAAAAATTTCAAAAAGTGGGTATTAGTATTGATAACGAGTAGTTTTAATAATATTTTAGTAGTATATCGTTGTTTACTGAAACTCGGTATTGCGTACGATGCAAGCTATCGAGGAAAGTCTTGATTGCGTGTAATGAAAGCCAAGATAGTGTTGTGTGTAGTGAAATATTCCTTTGATGATGTATATAACAACAAAACATTTTTCATAAAAATATCGGATGCTACAGACTTGACATCCATCTGAAATAATTTAATGTTCATATGAGATGCACAAGCTAAAAGGATTCTAATGGCTTCTAATCTAGATACAGGTGCAAAGGTCTCATCATAATCTATAAATTCTTCTTGATTATATCTTTTATCTAGAAGTATAGCTTTATTTCTAGTTATTATTCCTTGATCATCTTTCTTACTTCTAAAGACCCATTTGGATCCTATCACTGGATAGTTCTGTGGTCTTTCAACTAATTCCCAAACTTCATTTCTTTTGAACTGGTTTAATTCTTCTTGAATTTCTATAATCCAACTTTCATTATCTAAATCTTCTTCTATATACTTGGGTTTTAATTGGGATATAAAGGAAAATAATTCTACAAGATTCCCTATATTGTTTCTAGTTTTTATTCATCTGTCTAAGTCACCTATTATAGTATCTAAAGGGTGATTCCTTTGGGTTCTAGTCTATCTAGGCAGTACAATTATAGGTTATTCAGTATCATGTTCTTTTGAACTTGACTGAATTACATTTATATCTTTTTCAAAATCAATTTTCAGGTTCTCAAGTCTCATGTTATCATTAGAGTCAGATTCATCCATCTGATCTGTCCTTTTCTCAAAGGGATTAGATTCATAAAATTTCACCTGAACTGTTTTTTCAACAATCCTTGACTTTTTATTATAGACTCTATAATATTTGGAGGTATCTGAATATCCTAAGAAAATTCCTTCATCATATTTTTTATCGAACTTACCAAGATTTTCCTTGGTGTTCAATATGTAATCCTTGAATCCAGAAACATTAAAGTAATTTACTTTAGGTTTTCTTTTATTCCAATGCTCATAGGGTATTCTTTTCAAAATAGGTCTAATTAAAACTCTATTGATTATATAGAAGGATATGCTTACAGATTCTACCCAAAAATAGGTAGGATGACTGTATTCATTTAGCATAGTTCTAGCCATTTCCGGAATAGTCCTATTTCTTATTTCAAAAATTTCATTTTGTTGAGGCGTTCTCGGTGCAGAGAAGGTGTGTTTAATGTCCATATTTGAGCAGATGGAATTAAATTCCTGATTCTTAAATTCTCCACCATGATCAAATCTTAATGAAATTATTTTAAAACCTTTTTCATTTTGAAAAGCTTTACAAAAACATTCAAATAAAGAAAAAGAATCATTTTTAAATTTTAAAAATAAAATCCAAATAAATATAAAAAAGTAATCTGCTAAAACATATACATATAATTTACCAGCCAAGCATGCTACTCTTGAAGGTCCAAACAAGTCTATATGGATATGTTCTAGAGGTTTAGATGTAGAAATTTTTTAACAGATTTGATGGATGATTTGTGTTGCTTTCCAAGTTGACATGCATCATAGAATCTGTCACTTTCAAATCTGAGACCAGGGAAATCATAAAATAATTTTTTCTTAGATAATTTATGTAAAACATATACAATATAATTTCCATGTCTCTTATGCCAGATCCAAGATTAATTTATGTTAGAAGTTATGTAGTATACTAGTTGTTTACACAAGGAATTTAAATCCAGGGTATACACATTGTCAATTCTAGGTGCTCTAAATTTAAGTAATTTATTTTTGAAAACATAAGAACAATTGTTAGAAAAATCAACAGCATAACCATCATCTTATAGTTGAGAGATACTTATCATATTGTGTTTCAATCCTTATACATAAAGTAATTTGTTGATTGATACAACTTCTGGATCTCCAACTATTCCAATACCAATGATTTTCCCTTTGGCATTGTCACCAAAAGTGACAAGTCCACCATCTTTTTGAGTGAGTGTAGAGAAACTCAATGTGTTTCCACTCATATTTCTTGAGAAGCCACCTTCCAAATACCATATGTCCTTTTGGCTTTTGTGACCTGCTCCCTGCAAAGGTATTTACACAATTTTCTTTGGTACCCATATCATGTTGGGTCCAGCGGTGTTAGCTAGCAAGGATCTGGGAATCCAAACTTGTTAGTTTTTCAAATTTCACATGAGTCAAATAAATCATTTCATACAAAGGCCTTCTTAATACCACTTATTTTGGGTTGTCTTAATAATCAGTTTTTAGAAAAATTTCCCCATGTTCCATAGTAATTACAATTTTGTCTTTTTTCACTTGGAATAAAATAATTCATGTATAGCTTGGGTTTTTCACCTTTACTATGAATTCCAAATCATTTATTTTTAATGAAATTTTTCCCAAGAATTTCATTTAATGTATTTTCTCCTTTACTAAAAACAAGGGCTTCATTTTCATAAGTTTCCACTTCAGTTTTTAGTGATTTTATCATTGATTCATAATCTGTGTTGTTAGTGTTAATTGAGTCAAACTTTTATGTTAACTCGTTATATTGTTTCAGCATTGTATCTATTTCATCAGAAACAAACTTATGAATATTATTTAAAGACATATGCTTCTTAAATAGAGAATCATATTTTTTTCAAGAATATTACAATAGGCTGCATGTTTTTCATTAGAGTAGCTAGATTCAGAACTGGATGCAGAAGAGTAGTAAGATTGTTCCTCATCTGTTTCTACCATAAAACACATGTTGGATTTCAAATTTTATCCTTCCTTATCTGAGTCTGATTCAGATGTGCTATTGGAGTCTTTAGAAACACTCCATATTGATTTAATAGCTTTCTTGTCTTTATGCTCATAATCATTTCTTTTGATAAATTTATTTCTCTTGTCTTCTTTTAGGTGAGGACTGGCTGGTCTGATATGCCCCATTTTCTTGCATTAAAAACATCTATCATTCTTGAAATCCTTTTTGAAGGATTTTTTGAAGCCCTTCTTCTTTCTATAGAATTTAACGAATCTTATAGCTAGCTGATCCAGTTCCACATCAGAATTTGATAAATCAGAACTTTCTGATTTCTCTTTCAAACTTTTCTTCATCTTTCTATTTTTTTCTCTATGATGATACTTTCAAGGAATTTTCATCTCTTTTGATAAGAACTTTATGTTCATTTGCTTCATATTCTATCTCAGCTTCATACATAATTAGTGTTCCAATCAGTTCTCTCATGGTTATATCTTTGATAGGTGTGGACCATCTGATTGCAGCCGAGATTCCATTCCATTTTGTAGGCAGTACTCTTAGTAATTTAAAATCATGATCAGCTTGTTTAATGGGATCTCCCAAAGTGGTAATGTTATTGAAAATCTCTGTCAATATTCCATTCATTTGAGTAATATTGTCACCTACAGCCATTCTGAAAGTATCAAATTTAAGCTTAGCAGTTTTATATCTAATTTCCCTGATATTGTTAGTTCCTTCATAAGCAACATCAATAGTTTTCCACATTTCATATGTTGTCGGGCATTGAGATACACTGTTAAATTCATCAGGTCCTAGAACACATATAATTGCATTCATTTCCATTGAGTTCACATCATAATCTTCTCTAGTAGATGCACTAAATGTTATAGGTTTTTCTGGTATTTCATATGGAGTCAGAATCATAGAATATACTCTCTATCCATGGTTTTTCAGATAGATATTAATTCATGACTTCCAGCATTCATATTTTTCTCCATTGAAGTATGGTGATGAGACCATAGACATTCCCTCTCTTATATCAGTCATTTTTCTCTATGTATAATCACTTTCAGCTTGTTAAGGCTTTATCAGAAATTTCAACCTCTGATACCAATTGTTGGATTAGATTATACCAAATATACACAAGAGGGGATGAATTGGGTCTTTTCAAAAATCTTTGTGAGATTGTGTTATGTCCTCTAACTTTAATCAGATGAATTGATGAATAGAAAATTTAAATAGAAGAGTCACAATATGTATAGTAGTTCGGGGAACAGAAGGCCCCTAGTCCACTCCACCAATGCTATACTCCACGAGCATGGTTATTTTCACTATTAGGTCCTCGTTTCAACAGACCATTCAATAACTGAGTACAGGAAGTTTACACCTTTACATTATAAGGAAAAACAAAGCCTTCTAGTTCACTCACAGAACCTACACAGCTTAGTACGAGAAGTTGGTCACTCAAGAATAGAAAAGAAATATTTCTGTATTCTGAAGATGCTTTCCAGATGTTCATTAAAATTGAAACAACATGAAATTGATAGTAGATGGATCACTGCCTTCAGAAATAATGATATTCACAAAAGAGTAATTCTGAGTTGATCTCATTGAAATAGATATAGAAATATATCCCACAACCTCACCAGTAGCAGATTCACAAATGATATTCGATGTAAAATGAATGAATCTTCCATCGTGATTCTTCTTCTTCAATAAACAGAGCTTTGTCGTTCTCTTGAATCAGCAGATCTGTATTTCTGATAGTCTATTTTTTTCTTCACTTTTCTCAGAAATATTGATAGATCACATAAGATCTCATGTTTCTGTTCGGAAAAACTCATATATAAAAAACATGATAAGCACTTCTTTTGAAAATTTTAGATCCACAAAAGTCGCCTTTTGACTCGTGATATTCAAATATTTGAATTTACATAGTAGTCATAAATTCCCTGAATACTTTCCACAAAAAGATTATTTTAATTTGATCCTTAAACCATTGATAAAACATCTTTGAATCAGTCAAAGATACACTTTAAAATTGGCTTTAAATCTGGCTTGAAATCAGCCTAATAATCAGCTTGTTGTCCGTTGCATAATAATATCGACTTTAAATACTCCAAAGTCAAACGTAAGTTTGAGTTGTATAGTATGCATCCTCTTAATGTAATGTAGATCATAAATGTAAGATTTATGACGTAGGGTTGGAAACTTATGGTTGATCACCTAGGTAAAGTTCATGCCACTTTCTTTAAATGTAATGTTGATCATAAATGTAGGGTTGGTCATCCATAATTTTCTCTTCATCTTTCAAACATACAATAAAAGATCCATACTGTCACATGATCCATACTTTTCCAAGAAAATATGGTTGTTTACCAATGTAAGTTTGATGAACCATAATTTTGAGAAACAAACGTAACGTTTAACACTTACGTACTATTCTCCTTCCATACTTTTCTAATATCCAAAACATAGGGTTCCTTCCTAATGTAGGGTTATTTTTCAAAAAATTTCGATAATGTATGGTTGATTAACCATACTTTTCACTTATCTCAAAAACTATACAATGCATTTCATTCTTACACTATGTTTCTCCACCTAGGGTATGAACTGTGTTTCCAAAACGCGCTAAAGCATATCCCGAATATGTAGAGCATGAAGAGTGTTTCCAGAACATGCTAAATGCGAATACCATACAAATTAATTCTCATTATTCAAGAACTTAAATATTTCTTCCAAGAATAAAAATATAATGAATAATAAATTCCTGCAGAATACTTAACAAATAAAATCATTATAAAATTATTAGGGGTATTCGTGAGGCATCAAAATTGTCAAAAAGAGATAGATTATTGTACTCAACATACTCCCCCTTTAAATAAAACATTATGTATTGTTGAAAACAATACTTTCTCAACAATATACTCCTAAAATAAGATTTAGGAATGTGTTTAGGTCATTTTATTATTCTTATAATCTTATTTGTTAACATAAATTATGAAATATACCCGTTGTCGTGATATTAAAATTACTAAGTTTTCTATTCATATTGACCAAAAATAAAAGGAAACTATTTATAAAATTTGGACCCACTATTTACAACGATTGTATATATTTTTTAAAATTAAAAATATATATGCTTCAAGAGTAAATTTAAAATTAAATAAATAAAATGAAATAAAAATAATAATTTTCTTGAATTTGCCTTTTAAAGAAAAAAGGGTAGTTATATATCAAAATTAGATATGAGGATAAATATAATGTAATTAATTATATTAAATCTTTAAAAAATGTAATTAAGTCACTCTTAGATAAAATTCAAATTAAAAATTTAATTTTTAATATAAATAAATTGATAGTTTTATAAAAAACATCATTTCTCACTATTCTCTAGAAAATCAGTCTTTTCAAAAAAAATCTGGGAAATTCACCCTCATAAATATTTAATATGATTATTTAAATAATGGTATTATTTTTTTAATTTATATATATTATAAAAAATTATTATAATAGTAATTTCTAAAATGTAACAAAATATTTTTTGACCAAAACATATTTTTGAAGAATAAAATTACATTCCAAAAAAACTAGTGGTTTTTCAAAATGTGTTAACAAATACATTAAAAATTAGTAACAAAATTATAAATTTCAAAATATGGTAAATAAAATTCATTCATAAAAATTTAATATCTAGGTTATAATTATCACATAACAGTATTTCATTGTTCAATAAAGATGTTCTTTGTTTATATTGTGCATTATCAAACATAGTGTTCTTTAAAAACATTAGTATGTTACATTGATGTTTATTCTGATCAAAAAATAATGCATTATATATTCCCTCATAAATACATGAATCTACATTCGAGGCATTACATAGAGTATCTATATTATTTTGATTTGGAAATTTCTTGCACCCTCCGTAAGGGGAATAGTGTTGCTAATTCTTTGATAAGGAAACATCCGAACAAGGCCATAAAAAATAATTTGAAGAGTTGAATTTGATGGATCTATTTGATTTTATGAATTTTGGTGTTTGGGAGGATGCGATCAAGATTTTCATCAAAATAATTCACTTTACCTCTTCACTTATCAAGATTATTTTTCAAGTGTAACATATCTATGTTGAGTTATATGTCATTAGGGACACAATTTATAGCGAGGATACCTTCGGAAAAAATTTATTCTAATTTGAGGGTATCATATGTTTTCATAAAATGTACATTATACATTTTCTTGTGAGAAATTTAGTGATTGGGTACTTCCATGTTTCCATGTGGGTGGTGCACCATGGTATAATGAATAGGTTTTATGGCATGAAGTGATGATTATCATGTCCAGTTTTGTGAAAATTCATAGGTTATTTTTATTTCTCATTATTATAAATGTCATCATTTCTAAGATGAGAAACAGAAACCAATGGTTTTGGATAAAATCCTTCCCATGATTACCATGATTTGGGATGATATATTTTTGTATTCTATGTTTTGGTTCCCTCACACACCATCGGGGAAGAATGTAACATGGGTTTTGATTGATTGGGTAACAAAACAAGATCGCTTCAATCCAATTCATGACACATCCAAGGATGAGGAATTGGGAAATCTATTTTTGTAAAATATTAACATATTTTATAGAGTTTTATATTTTTTTCATATATTGATCCACATTCCACTTCTCTTTTTTAGAGTTTTCTCTAGGAGGAAAATGGATCCCAATTTAGTTTAAACACAACATACCATTCGTAGATGGATGGAAACATATAATGAACAATTAAGATTAACTAATACACGATTCATGATTGGATTCTTGATTTTATGGTTCTTGGTATAGCCATTTTGGAGATGTTGAGTTACCTATAATAATTATTATGAGTTTTATATTTGGATGAAACCCTTTGTGGCCTTATATGGAGATCCATAAAAATCTATGTTTTGTTGGACTGAGATAGGTGAGACTTCATTGGTTGGATGTAGTTTGGTTCAAGGGTCATGAAATATGATTTGGTTGATTCACCATATAATTATGATGACTCAGTGTTGATATAAATTCTATGATAATTTACATAGACACACTTCATAGTTGTTGGTTTGTGACATGTTTATTTAGATTCTCACCTTTGTTGGGTCATTGATGACATGGAAAATAGGGGAAACATGTTGTATGATATGTGAGAATTTTTTTTATTAAATTATAATTTATGTTTACAATTTATATTTTACACCTCAATTCACATCAATTCATAATGTGTTTCATGTGTCACAGATCAGAATGTATCTCTTTGAACCATCTCATTTCACGAGCTAGGATGACCATTGATTTGAACATGATTTAACATTGATTGATTAGTAGGTATTATTTTTTGATTTTGAGATGAAGTATCATCATATAATTTCAATACCATTGGTTTGTGTAATATGGGAGCAAGAGGCATTGATGATGGAGTAGTGTCCTCATCCCATTGACATAGAGTCTTCTTAAAATGCTTTTTTGGGGTGGAGAGTTTATATAGTGGGGATATTTTAACATTATATTACCCAATTTTAGGAATTTTTTAACCTTTTTTACAATTATGGGTTAGGATATTGGTCCGCGAAATTTTTAGGGACACTTTTTTAAAAAATAGAAGCCTTTGGGGTTGTTCATGGTTGGTGGTAAATTATATAAATTTTTGTGGTTTATCCTGAACAAGAATCCAACATATTTATTGGTTCTAGAGGATGACATGTGGTTAGTGCATAGTTAGTCTACACTATATAGTCTCACATCTATTTTCAGTGTATGTGGATATATGGGAACACAAAATTGGTAGAGGGTGTGTTAAACCATGTTCCCTAACCATGTACCCTTATCTAATGGAATATGATAGAGCACATGATGGGGAACTATTTTTTTAATTGTGTGCAAAACTGTGAAAGCATTCCATAATCCTCGTGAGGTTGTATGGTTAGGAACATAGTCACTACTAACCATGCATCTTAAGTAATAAAACCATGTTAATTGGGGGTTAATACACCAAAACATTAAAATTAAATGGCTAAATCCCCTATATTAAATCATAAATCAATTAAATTTGATCCTAATCTTGTCATTTTTCTTATAGAGGCTCTATATAGGTGAATTTGATCCTCAACCTCTCTTTTTCTTAGATAACAACATCAGTGGATGATTTTTCCTATCTCTAATAAGTAATTTCTCATTGATTTAGAATTTCCCTTTCCACCCTTCTTTCCATATTTGAGAGTGATGCATCCTAATTTTTATGAGGCATTGGATCATTTATTTGAAGCATTGTGATTCTCAGGATTACTGATTGATATTCTTATGCTTAATTTTTTATGTTTTCTATTTAATGGTATTTTATTATCATGTGATAATGGGTAGGTGGTTCATAAGTATTTCCGTTTTATTTGAATCCATGATTGGCCTGCTTGATTTGAAAATCAATTTCGAATTATTTCTTCAACATTGAGGGAATTTTTATTTAATTATTAAAATGATTGATTGTGAAATAAAATTTATTTTCAATGATTTTGATTGACTGGTTGAGTTTTTAGAATTTTGGGTTGAAATGAGGTTTGACTCTTGGGAATGAATTGATGTATGTTTTTTAGAAACATTATTTAAATAAATGATAATTTTGAAACCCTTCCACTTGATGAGATCATATGACTTTTTTGAAATTTTATTGACTTGTTGAAACATAAATTTATTTTTTGAGATATGAAATGATTTTAAATGGTTAAATTTAAAATTAATGGATGATTTTTTGAAAGAACCATTGAAACTAAGAAGTTAGTGGGTGATTGGGACATGAACAATAGGTCTCTAACCCCTTGGAAAATTCATTGATGATGACAAATCCAAATAAAAAAAACTTAGCATAAATTTCCCATAGTGGTATAGATTGATTGTCCTAAAGGCTCAAGTCGTAGTGACACACACAAACATACAATTATATGTGATGATTGAATCTATTGTGTGAGGATCCTATAACTATAAATTAACTTATCTCATTGATTGTGAACATGTTTATTTGTTTTTACAAGATTACTATATGTTGGGGATTTAAAAATCATTTTATTCATGCCATTTTATTTAATATAAAATGTTTATTTAATTATGTTTTGATATGTTATCCACATTCTTGATTTGAAGTAATTTTTTTTCTAATAAATATGAAAGTGAATTTTCATTAAATTTATTAAAGTGATGTAAAAGTGGTTTATTTTTATTAGAATTTATTATGGAACACTTGATGAAAACATAAAGGGTAGATTATCTTACACAATAATTTTAACTTGTAATATTTTTAGATTATGTAATTCTTGGTTGATAGAAATAGGAATCATTTGTTACAGGATGAGGATTCAATTTTTCATTTGACCATCGGTGATGGTATTAATCAGTGGATATGAGATCCACCCATTACATGAATTTTTTGTGTTTTTCGTGATAAATTTTAGTGTTTAGTTTTTATTATATTTTACTTTGTGATTTTATATGAAATCATGTGGTACTTTTAACCCTGAGGATTATTTCAAATACTAAATGTTTCTTGGTTCACCTTCCATTGTTTTCTATTTTGGGTTTATTCTGTAGGATAAACCATTTCCAGATGATCTTTGAAATTGTTCTAGGTGAAAATCACCAACCCATGGGGATTATTAATACTCTTATAGTATATATTAGTATTGGATAGGGTACCTCTATAACTTCATTTTTGGGCTGTTTTGTGACATAGGTAAAATGGGATTTCGATCCTTAACTAATGCTTGTTAATAATAAATTGACGTAACTTAAGAATATTGAAAAACCATTGATGTTACTTGTAGATAATTTACTACTAGGGTAAAAAAATTATGTTTCATTTATTTGGATACATATTATCTTATATATTTTGGTTTATTATTGGGTTTATAATTATAAAATGTTGTCTAACTATGAATTTATTAATTATTTTTTTATTCTCAATCATATTTAGATATCTCTAAATACCATGTAAAATTAATTATTTTAAAAAATTTGTTAAGCCAATTATTCTTAACTGATTTTCCATTTTTTTTAATAACAATTTCTTCTTAGATATTTCATTTTTTGTTTCATTAAACATTTACTTTAATTATTATGGTTTTAATATAGTAAATATATTTTAAATGGTTTTCCCCATAACCAAATATACTTTTTTGGGAGTTATGTAGTTGAATTTATCTTGAAATAAATGAATTTAAAATAATCCAAATTGCTACACAACAAGATTCATAGAACCAATGTTTATATTTAACCAAATTGATAGATATGAACTACCACATACTAAAACTACAAAATACCATTTTAACCAAATATATGACTAAGGGGGTTGATAACAATACAAAGATTCCTACATAGTTGAATACTTAATGTACATGATTTCCCATGTAATGACTTAGACAATCAATCTCGTTTCATTGTGGGAGAATTTAGTGGTTGAAATGACTAGGGAATGGCCAGAGGTATTGGAGAAGGAATAGAGAAGTTTTCTTAAATTTTCATGGAAAATGGAAGTTTTATGGGATGAAGGAATATTATCACAATAGGTCATTTCTGGCTGTGGTTCATTCTAACGGTAGGTCATTTCTAGAGATATATTATTATGGTAGTTGGTCATTTCAAGTGGTGGGTCATTTTTCTGGAAGTTATTTTTTATCGGTGGGTTATTCTAGTAGTATGTAATTTTTCACATTAGGTCATTCTTGAAGTATTCCATTTCTAGTGGTAGGCCATCTTCCAGTGGTAGTGAACAGTGTTTCTAGTTTTTTAAAAATTTACAGATTATCAATTTTGATGACTTTTATGATGAAAAATGTTTTCAATGGATTAAATTATTGTTTTTATTCCATTTAAATGGTGACTAATCATATCATAAATTTTTAAAAAGTACAAAGACTTATTAAATGCTTACAATTTTTGGTTCTTATGTTATCCACCTTTAATCGCAAATCTAAACTATATCTAATCTCACAGTTCTTGGATTTAATCTTTCAAAAGTGAAGAACATTCCTTCATTCTTTTGTTTTTTATTTATCCCGAGATGGGTGGATCCAAATTCGTATTCCATTTGTGTCATGGATCCATATTGATGTAATTGGATCAAGTGTCCCTAAATAGTTTCCTTTTGTATACACGCCTAATATTGGTGTTGAACAAGTTTAGGAAAATCTTCTTCATGTACATAGAAATTCATTCATTACCCTTTATATGCATCATACTAGATTTTCTAATTATTTTTATCTAGAATGAATATGGTTTGATTATTCTTAAGATGTGTAAATGAGCTTGTTTAAATTAAATTAAAAGGGTAAAGGGAATGTGAAGAATGATAATATTGATTTATTTGTATTGTTCTTATATTATGCATTTAATGGGCTTAATGATAGTGTAAAATAAATGTTTTTTGGGGTAGTTGGTTGTGTTCTTATGATCTGAATTGTGGAATCCATGTTGTGTGATTTTTGAAAATAGTTAAACCAAAATTGGATAATCTCTTATGGACAGATGATGACCTGAACTTCCCAGGAGCAAATGGCATGTGTGATAACAACAATAATTAAATTAGTGGAACTGAATCAGAGCCGAAATTATAAATTTGTAAAATTCTATTTTTGTGATATAATATTATTTTTTATTGTGTTGTTTATTGTAGATTGTATATGAATATGTGGGGTTTGGTGGTTTCTATATTTCAGTAGGTGTTGTAGTAGTGAATTTGACAAGTAGTTTTTCTATGATTGTAGTGGTTATGAGGTTGCGTTGTAGGGGTACGGTCGTAGTGGTGGTGTGGTTGTGTCACGAGGTTGTTCTGGTGGTTATAAATTTTAGTTTACTAGGATGTAATGTAATTAAATTCATGATAATTAAATGTAATGGGATGATAATGAATATTGAATACATAAATTAAAGGTAATTTCCTCAATTAAATGGGTTTTTATGGAATATATGGTATAATGGATTAATGACAATTAAAAATTGAAATATGAATTGTGGCTTGTGTTTTTCTATGGGGGTAGTTTTAGTAGTGGAAGTGGAGGTTCATGTGAGATTTTTTGGGCTTGTGTGTATCCTTATGATGGGGGAATTTTTTTAACTCCATATTTATATAGCTTGTATGTTGTTATAATTTCTATGAAAACCCCTCCCTCATCAAGCGTCGTGATTCAATGGCACATGTGTATATAGGAAGGAAGTGATGTGATGTGATGTTATGTTATTTTGAAGAGGTGGGAGTTCCATGAAATAAGATTTTGGGGCATGAGTGTAAACAGTACATGGGAAAATGATGGAGATACCCTTCATATATTATCATCATATTATATTATTATACTTGGATTCATCATTTGGTGAGATAGATGTGGTGAGGATGGGGTTTTGGTTAGTAAACATGTATAGGTGCTATTTGGTTCTGATTTTTTTATCACTATGGAATTTGTATACTCTATTCACGTGAGAATAAGAGAAATTCGTATTACAACTGAGTATACATTTATTCTCACCATATATACATAAAACTATTTTTATGTTTCCAGGGCATCACGGTGACTTGTGTTGGACGTTAATACCTTAGAAATCTTCATATTTGTTGTTTCACTACTCTAGATTTGTTTCATTGGTATTTACTTTAGGGAATTTTATATCTATTAGTTTTTTTAAATGCATTGTGGGATAGTTTTGGTTCACTTTATATAATGTATTGATGTTTATTATCAATGAGTCATCTTATTTTCTGATATTACATTATTATAAAGGGTAAGGCCTCCCATACCTGATTTTTTTACCCTTGATGCTAGTCTCCATCCTAGAGCCTACTAGAGAAAGGACTCATGTGTAATTATATCTCTCCCTTCAATGCAGTATCATTAGAGCTAGGGGTAATGAATAAGTGGTATCATAGGATAATGGATGAGATACATGATGGAGTTTGGAGTTAGGAATGGTGATAATTGCATTGTTTGGTATTGAAACAATGCCATTTGTCCGTTGGTGCATGAAATTGGTTGGGGATACCATTTAGGATATGTTACTTTAATCCCCCCTATAATCCAGTGTATAAAATATGATTTTTTTGAATTTCCAAGTGATGTGTACATGTTTTTATCGTAGAGACCAATGAGAGGTACATGAATCATGATAACCTAGTTTCATATTTTAATTGGGTTATTTTTGAAATGTTATAATGAATAATTTGAATTAAAATGACTCCTAATAAAATTTTGCTCTACAAGAGTTAGGAAATCCTTGTTTTATATTAGATATGGCTCCTTTTCATCACCCATGTGTGGCTAATGAAATGGAGTTTTAAAATCTAGACCAAGATAATCACCATTGGGTTGATCCAGCTAAGAATGATGATCACTGGTTGATGATGTTACGATCTATTTACTATTAGTCATTGGGGATGTATCAGGATGTAATTTCAAATGTTTTGAAATATGGATCTTTACAGAATCCAGAGATCCCTTTCGGTTATATCTAGTCCACTATGGAGTTTTGGGTCCCATTTCTAGCTATTCAGATGGGAGGAGATTCATGTTAGTGATAGATATTGTATCTTGGTGAGAGGAAGGAGGATGATGTTTGATGGGATGACTTTAAGAAGAAGTCCCATTTAGAGTTCATTTCATCGTCCTTGAAGGACGTGAGGAGGCATAATCTACTAACCATTCATTATAGTAGTATGTCAATGTAGAATATTGGGATCAATTTCAAGGTCCTTCAAATATTTCCCCCAGATCTTTTCCTAGATGAGGTGTCCAGAGTGAGGCATATCGAGGAGGAACAACATCCTCAAAGACTGTATGTAGTTACTCATTTTACATTCAAAATATATCCAGTTTTTCAAAAAATGGTAGAGGTGATTTGGCGGGTTCCCTCACATGGAGAATTACCATGAGAGTGGGACTATTTGTGTTCCTTGAGGAGTAGAGTTTTTGGTAGCAGTCTTAGGCACTAGGGCCTTTGAGGTTTCAACCAGTAGGGAGTCTACCTCAACAGCTTCCCTTCCGACCATATGGTTCTATTGGTTTCCATAATATTTCTGGTGACTTTATATCATTATTTTTATATGTGGGGTTTTTGGTCCTCATCCAGAGCATTCCTAAATGGATTCTTGACATCATTTTGGTAGATGTTGATTGGTTTAATGATAGCCTTATTAGTCAGCTAGTCTATTCCAGTAGTAGAGGAAATATGATTATAATATTAGAAGATCAGTTGTGGTAGGAGGATTTTGACCTTATGATTTACCTCTCCATCATTAATCTCAACCGAATCATGGTCTTTTAGGTGGCTATTAGCAAAGAGGAAGATGAGTTGGGAGTGGTCAGTATCATGGAGTGGAGTCATTTTCACTAGAGGGGAAAACGATCATTCGAGGTATGGTTAGTTTATCATGTAAAATTGTTTATTTATTATTTAATTTTGGAGTTTCACATGCCTTTGTTACACACTATCTATTTTGTGGTATGTGACTATACATGTAGAGGCTTTTCATGCACCCAGTGTTTACTACACTAGTCGAAGGCCAGACCGGCTTGTTTGATTTGTCAGGGTCATGTGCACTGATTATGGGGAAACATTAGTCATGGGTGAATATTTTTTACATTATATGAAACCATAATATGTCATCCATGACATCGATTTATTATATTCATTATGTGATGTTATCATATTGTCCATTTCGACGTCTTTTTCTCATATGTAAATGGTCAACATGGGGTTTTTTGGTCACAAGAGGGTTTACTAGGTGGGTTGTGACAGTTTGAAGCACATTCATTCATTATTTCATGAGTTGTCTATGGAATTAATATAATTATAGAAATAGGTGGATCCAATGGTTTTTAGGGAGTTCCTGGATGTTTTCCCCAAGGAGATTTTTACACTACCCCTCGACATGATGTTGAGTTTGGTATACACTTTTAGTCTGGTGTTTCTCTAATTTAGATGGATCCCTATCGAATGAAAACTTCTTTGTTTCAATATTTTTAGTATATATATAGGTTTTCTGATACATAGGGGTTACATCTGACCTAGTGTACCACTATGGGGTGGTCCATTGTTACATGTTAAGAAGGTGGATACTAGTCTATAGTTGGGCATTGACCACCGATGTTTGATGTAGTTGATGATAAAGAATCTATACACTCATTGGATGATCAATTATATTTTTTGACTAGTTGAGGGGGTGTAGTTAGTTATCCATGATTGATATGTGGTATGTATATCTGTAGTTAAGGGTGAACCATAGAGATATCTTGAATACTTACATCAGATGCAGATATAGTGGCATTGATTTCAAGTTCATGCTTTTATATGTTACGAACACTCCAGTTAAGTACATGTGGATTTTGAACTCTTTTTTCTATGAGTTATAGGAATAGTTCTTTTTAATATTCATCTACTATATCATGATCTAATTAAGTTTGTATGTGTATAATTCTGAGAAAAACAGACATATATTAGAGGTTCCCCATAACCACCAACTCTATGGAATGTTTTCCAGGTTTATTTTTTGGACATTAGAGTTTCATTTCCAAGGGCATGTGTTATCTCAAAAAAGTGCAGTAGTGGAAGCTTCCTTTTACTATGCAGTTGTTTCTTGGAATCAACCAATAATGTTTTTTAGGTTCATATATTCATTGGAATTGTAGGCAATTATTGGAGGTTTGTGCCTGAAATATCACAATTTACATCCCCATTAAATAAAATAATGTGGAAGGGTCAAGAATGTTTTTTTTAAACTGATCAAAGCCAACCATCATTTGATTCCTTAAGGGGATGTTTGTTAATTCTCTAGTGCTTTAGTTTCCTAAGGATGGCATGTTATTATAGGTTTCTGGTGATGCATCCCATCTATGATAGGGATGCCTCATGATGTAATAGATTATAGTGACCTCTTATGGGTCTAGGTCATTACACCCTCAAAAGAATAACTATTACACCCATGATCTAGTGCTACTAGTAGTTGTGTTTTCACTGATGTTGTGGATGCATTACATAATTGAGGGGTTCTTTGGGTTCTATACGGATCACAATATTTTGAGTTATATATTTTATTAGTGTGATATTTATCTATGAAAACATAGGTGTATGGGATTTCATTAGGACTCTGATTTTGAGATCTCATAAACGTCAACAAAGGGTAATGTTGTTGACATTTATTTGGGAAGAATTTTCTAGAAGGAATTTTTTAGGATTCTCCATATTCGTGAAGTTAAATATTGGAGTTCGAATCCATAAAAATAGATGCGAGGATGGATAATTGAATAGCCTATTTAATTTTAGATGGAAGTGAAGTATTCTCTAATGTATTAGGTGGATGAATTTTAGTGGGGAGACTCGTAGGTATAGGTGATGCACAATCTTGATGGACATAGTGATTCTTTGTAGGGATGGTCAGAGGATGGATTAAATCAGATGTAATTTTACTGAAGCTTTTTTTCAATTAGTGACTCGTAAGGGGTACTTTGTGATATTAATAGCTCCCCATTATCAATACACGTAGTGGTTTTCAAGATGTACCATTGATTGAGGATATAGTTTTGGTGGGCTAGGATGAAATTGAATGGTGAAAATTTGTGGCTCCATTCTGGTTTTCCAGCAGGTAAAGGCATAGCAACAAGCTGGTAGATGTTTTTTGAAACTGTTGGATATTCCAAAGAAGAAATTGGATGAAATCACAATGGACCATGTAAATGGGTTACCCCAAGATCATGGAGTTTATGAAGATATCATATTAATAGGGGATCCATTGACAATATTAGCTAACGTTCTAGAAATCATGTTGTGATGAAAAGTAGATGGTTTGAGGAAAATGTATGTGGATGATGTGGTGTAGTTTCACAGATTACCGTGTTCAATTGTCTCAGACCGATAAACAAGTTTTAACTCACAATTATAGAGGATATTGTATCATGATTTTGGAAATTAGTTATCCCTCAACATCACTTTGCACCAACATATGGATGGGTAGACCCAACATTCTATCCATACATTGGAGGATATATTTCCAACATTCATCTTGGATATTGGAAGATCATGGGAATGAAAACTACCATTGGTGGAATTTTCTTATAATAACTGTTATCAATCATCCACGAGTGTGGCCCTATTTGAGGCTTTTTATGGGTGTCCATGTCGATCTCCATTATGTTGGGATGAGGTTTGTAATTCAGTTGTTCTTGGTCCCATGTGGGGAATAGCTCAACAGATATTGATTGGTTGGGGAAAGAGATAATGAAAGATGCACAAGACTAGAAAATTCCATAAGATAATCGCATGTTGATGTCTTTAGATTTTTAGGTATATGACCACATTTTCTTGATGGTTTACCATTGGTATAGTTAATAAAGGATTGATAAAGGGAGCATGAACTCACCCTAGTTTGATAGGCCCTTAGAGGTGTTGGTCCACATTATCAAGGTGGATTACTGGTTGTCATTTTCGTCACAATAGAACCATATCTTGGATTTCGTACAGTCCTATTAGCTTCACCGGTATCATCATCATTACTCCCATGTCAATGACTGAAGAGAGTTAGATATTGAGGATTATGTGAAATTTTTGGAGCATACAGCGGAGGTCCAAGACCATTGAAATATGTTTTTGTGATGATGAAACATTATAATGGTTCAAGTGTTGTAGGGTATTTTTTCTCTAGTGGAGAGTACATGGGAGTGTGAGGAATCGATGTGTGCCTAGTACCCGATGCTTTTTATGTTTTTCCTTGATCATTTTTTCTTTGTGATGTGTTTTTTGGGACTTGGGGTTTTATGAGAGATATTTTTTACCCTTCTTGTGATGTGTGATGTTTGATGTCTAATAAAATCCCTAAATGTGAAAAAGGAAGACCTCACTCTTAATAAAGACAGATTATACTAAGATGAAATTTAACCTGTTCTTGTGAGTTATTGCTTCCTAGAGTGGATACACACTTGGCATGGAGAATTTATATCCCTCATTACTATGTTCAGGGTAGTACAATTTTGTTTATATATTTTTGGAGTTTTTTTAGAATATTAGGTTAGTGTAAGAATTATATATGTAATGAGATCCCTATGTTGTAGATCGAGGGACTGATTTTTGGACCCTTTCTCTCCTTCCTTCTCAGTTGGTTATGAATTTTTGAGGGAAATAATAGTTTGAGAGTTATATAATTTAATGGTCATGGAATTATTTTCTATTACATTTGTGGGAAATTTTTTTTGGATATGTCCGAGGAAACTAAAGAGTTCTTGGGAGATGTAAGGGAGGGGTTTTCAGGTGATTTCAAAGAAATAGCGGAGTTATAAAAAATGACCAAAACATTTTGTAGGTAGGTCATTTCTTATGATGGTTCATTTTAGTGATAAATCATTTTTTGATATATTTCATTCTGATGGTAGTCTATTTCTCAAGGTGGTTCATTCTAGTGGTAGGTAATTTCTAATATTCGATCATTCTGGTGGTAGGTCATTTCTTTTGGTGGGTAATTTTTGTTGTAGGTAATTTCTAGAAGATTTTCATTCTTACGATAGGTAATTCTGGTTGTATACCATTTATAGTGGTATTTAATTATAGTTAATTGTCATTATAGTGATAAGTCCTTTCTAGTGGTAATTCAATCAGTCAGTGTGTCATTTTTTGTGCTAGGTCACCCTGGTGGTTTTAGTGAACAGTTTTTCATGTTTTTTCATAGTTTATAAATTTTCTATTTTAATGTCTTTTATGATGAAAAATTGGTATAATTCATTAAATAATATTTTTTAATGAAATTTTAATTTTTTTGGATTATATATTAAATTTTCCAAAGGTTTGGATACTGTTTAAAAGTTTAAATCATGTTCTATTAATGAGATCTTCCTTTAAGGGCCAATATAAATTGTTTCCAATCCCACAGGTCTCAAATCATATATTTCAAAAGAGGATATATTTACTTTATTCTATAATTATTTATTTCAATTGATATGGGTTGTTAAAATTCATTATTCCACTGTATTCATGGATCCATATTAATTTTGTTGAATTGTGCGTCCTCAATGATCTTTCATCTTGTATCAACACCATCTGTTTTGGTGAAGAAATATTGGGAAAATATTATTCTTATCGATAGGAGTTCCATCATTTTTATTTATGCGTATTATACAGGATGACTTATTTTTTTTACCACATGTGTAGACGTTTTCATCCAGATTAAGAAAGGAAAATGAACCGGTTTAACTAAAATGAAAAGGTACAGCGGACTGTGAAATATGATCTTAAAACATTGTTGTTGTTGTTTTGATATTTTAAATTGTATGGGATTAATGATAGATGAAATTTTTAGCTGTTGGGGGTCCTTTATTTCACTATTATAATATAAATTGTTGAATAAATGTTGTGTGATTATTGAAAAAACATAAACTGTAATTGTCTAATCACGTAAAGTCAGGTGATTAATTAGATTCCCCATGATCATATGCCCTATTTCATAAAAAACATAATTAATTAAGTTTAATTGTGTCAAATGCCATATTCTTAATCTAGAAAATGAAATGTGTGTGTGAGAATATGATAACAGATGGTGTTGAGTGTTGTGGACTTGCTATAAAGATGTTGTTCATGGGTGGTGACTATATTGTGATGGGTGTGGTAGAAATGGATGTGATAGGTACTGGGGATAAGATGGTAGTGGTGGTGAGGTTGTGCAGTCGGGTTGTGATGGTAGTGGTGGTACAACTACGTAGTTAAGTGGTGACTGTGTGTGGTTACATTTGTCTCCTGGGTAGTAATGGATTTCAAATCATGATAATAATAATAAATGGTATTCTAAATTATGTTGAATAAATAAATAATGTTGTCTATCTAAGAAAAATGATTTGGTAAAGGAAATTATTTAAAAATAGATTAAAAATAATTAAAAATTTAATTATAAATGTTTTTTTATTGTTTGTTCTTGGTTGTGATTTTAGTTTCTATAGTGGATGTACAATATCTATTGGGATGTTTTTGACATTTTGAACCCTTGGTATGGGACTTTTGTGTTTTAAATCTATATATGTATACCATATATATTCTTATGATCTTTATTCTCACCCCACCATCATTAAGCACTGTGTGTCGACACCCACATAGTTTTGTAAGGAGTGTTTTTTCACAGATACCGATGGGAGGATCGATGGATGGATACCCACTCTTACCCAAACTATATTCCAAAATATGAGAAGGTCATGCCTGGGTTTTGATGGCTATAAGTCAAAAGATCCACTTTCTAGTATAGTTGTGATTACCCATATGTCAATAATAGGGATTCCATGTGGTGGGATACAATGTTATAGAGAAGAGGTGGGAGAATCGAGATGTATGAATTTGGGGTGAGAGAGAGGAAAATTAGTGGGAAATATATGTGGGGTACCCGTCATCTATATTATGTATATTATATTATTATACATTTATTCTTTATTTGGTGAAAGTACCATGGTGAGGTTGGGGTTTTTTTAGTATACAACTATAGGTGTTGTTTGGTTCTATTGTTTTTATATGGCTATATTAGTATTCACTTTTCACATGTTCAAATTACAATTTGGGTTTCCTTGTATGTATAACTATATTCTCACCCATTGTATATAATATTAATTTCAGGTTTCTTGGAGGACATCGTGAATTGTGATATACCTTACTAGCTCAGTTCTTTAGGCAGTGGTTTTGGCCCTATACTAGCTTTTTTCGTTTGGTGTTTACATTGGATAATATTTTTGTATCAGTTTTATTTATACATGCATTTTGGGATGGTTTGTATTAGTTTTACACTATTCCATGATGTTTATTGTGGATGATTAATCATATCTCACAATCATAAAATATTATGTAGGGCAATCCCTCCCATACATGAGATTGTTATACCCTCAGTTATAGTTTCCAACTTGGGGCCTATTGTATGTGGGACTTAGGGTGTCTTATATCCCTCTCACCTTTGTGGAATCTTTTGAGGAAGGGGATCATGGGGGATCATGAAAGCCAATGAATGAAAATGTTCACCCATCCCATAACCACATATGAGAATTTTCATGAGCATAAACTGTTTTAAATTATAAAAATATGAGTTTTCTTTTATTCATGAATATGAAATAAGTTTACATGGAATAACATCCAAAAAACAAATAATTCAAAAAGTTATGCAATTCAGTTAAAAATCATAAGTTTTCATTTCAAATTCATGTGTGCATATTATTCAAATAGTTTGGAAAATTTAGAGAAGATGAAGAATATCCATTACAATCCTTATTACTTTTTTATACATTCTATGGTAATATGTTACTCACTATTGAGTATACAAATTTTAGAGTAAATGAATTCTGTTATGAGTAATTAGTTTATGTCACTAATGAGAAAGACTGTATACAGTTAAAGTAACATTTGGAATATGAGGATATGATCTTATAGCTATGATTATGGGGGGAAAAGAAGAGGGGGTGGGAGTATCAAATTTCAATAGTTGTTAGAAAAAAAGAAGAGATTAATATAATTGATAGAATTTAACAATCTCTCTTTGTTCCATTTTATTTCCACTATGTTGTTTTCCTTTTTATAACGAAACCAATGAGGTTTTGGGTTGAATATAACATTAACTTTCGCTAAATGCTTATGGGTAAGGATATTTTGTTGTTAATAAATATTAATTTATTCATGTTAATTATATTTATTGAAGCTACTAGAGTCCAAATATATTAGATAGTTTTCATCTACAAACATCATGAATTAATCAGGTAAAATTTTGTTTAATGTATTTTCATTGCTATCTAGTCATATAATAATCCATAAAAAATTGTATTTTCTGATAGCTGGAAGTACATCATGATAAAAGTATATGTTTTTTATGTTTTATATCTAATTTCATTATTATTTGGATGTATGTATACTAAAATGACGAACTATAAGATATATTCACTCACAAAATAACTATAAAAAATAATAACCCAACCACACTCTGCTCCATTATTTTTCATGAATCTCATGATTTACGTAAAATTTATTTGAATCCAAAAAATCAATTTCCCCAAACTCAATTTGTGATTATTACTTTTTCTATATGATCTATTGTTTTTATTCTTCTTTTCTCACAGGTTTCATCACTAGTCCCCACTTTCATTATAGCTATTTCATTACATCCATCCCCATTATTTTGATATTTTGTTGGTTTTTGTTTTTATCATCATTAGTCACACTTGAACACACATGAAAGAGTCATTCCCATTTTATCGATACCTACTTACATATAAATTGGACCTATTTAGTGTTATAAATAATTAATTTTTTCATTATTAATGAAAATATTGTAAACGGTTATCACTATTTATGTTGATGGGAAAGTGAGACTAATAAAAAAGTGTAAACATTTAAATAATTTAAAAAAATAAAAACTAAAAAATAGTTATGTTTTACTTTTTTTATTTAAAAATACTGGTTGTATGTCTACAATATTTCAGCTCGAAATCTAGTGCCATCATACCAGAAATTTTTATTTAATTACATTCTCTTAGGGGGAACAATTAAATAAATAAAAAATTAAGAGGATAATGAGAATTTGAAAAAACACCATCCCATAAATGTTAACCAAAATCAACCTATAAATGATATAATGAATTGGGTTTAAATGAAGATGCAAACCCCATTTTCCCAATATTGGTAGTTTCTTTATTAAAATGTAATATTATACATGGAATAACATACCGAAGGACAACATAGATTTTTATATTTGGAAAACAAGATGCATACATGAAACATGAATTGAAATTCAATTTAAAAAATACAATATAATGATTCCATTAAGAATACCATTATTCTCCAATATTATCACTACATGTCAATCAAAATATACATCTTGGAATATAGTGAAAAAATAAATGACTGAGATTTTATTCTTTGAAATGGAAAGAATATAATAGAATCTATCATTAGTAAATAAGAATAAACATTAAGGCATGGTGAATAACTAAAACACAAGACATTTAAAAATAATCTTGAGCATAATATTGAATAAAATAAATGATAACAAAATAATTACATATAACTAATCACATGGATATTCTTCTAGTATAATAGTCACATAGAATATCTATAATTAATCTCATATTGAAGGAATTTATAATGTGTGACATCATAAACACACATTCAAGGATTCGGCCAAGACACCATACATAAATGAGAAATGCCTTGGCTAAAACAAAATTACATTGTCTCGTGAGACCTATCAATTCATCAAGATGATATAATAATCCCCTCTTATAAATTACTAATTCCAATTTGTTCCTCTTATGAACGGGATGAAACATAAAAAAAATAAGATTCATTTTGAAAGTCTAGTAAAGAAATCATGAATACTTTATCCATGAACCATGAATTGTATCAAAATATAACATTCACATTCACACTAATCATAAGACATCAAATAAACCATGGTATATTTGTATCATAAGTGATAAAACTAATTTGAGTTAATTATTAAACAAATTTTTTTGACATAGGTTTAAAGACTCTAATAAAATCATTGAGAAATATTGGAGATAAATTTTCTTTTTACTATAAAATAATTTATTTAAAAATAATCATCATAATAAAATAAAAACATTCATTGAAATGAAACTTGTAGTTTTGTAAATGAATATTAAAATAATAAAATCATTATGAAGGTGAAAAAATAAACTCATAACACATTAATTATGAAACAATTCCTTCCATATATGTTTTTTTAAAAGTAATACATTAACTCATTTGAAAAATGAAAAAATGACTCCATGTAATCCATTATATAATGATTAAAACATGGGTGAAAATACACTAAACATTCATAAGATAATTGTAAAAATGGTTTTGATAATTTTTTTATAAAACATGGACATGGATGAAAAATATTCCCTTATATGCAGTTACACATTAGAAATCTTGAATAATAATGAGTTTGTTAAATGAATCGTTACATAGGGAATTAAATTTGTTGAATGTGATTAAAACAATTAAATAATGGTTTATAATATTTTATTAATTAATAAAAGAACCATATATATATTTATGTTGTCATATATGATCCTCTTATATTATTTTTTAATAATATTTCTATATTTTTCTTATTTCGGGTGTTAACGACTTAATTTTTCACTGCATGTTTTTCATGAATATTCTACTTCTTATTCATAGTATATATTTTTTCCATCTATAGAAATATATTATGATCTTAAATATGATATTTATTCATTATTTATAGTTTTATAATCATTCATGAATGGTCAACATGCAAAATGAATCACATCACGTCTTGGAGATGGTAGGTTGTACGTACACATGAGAGACGAAACCATTCTATTCATGGTGAAAGAGTAAGTAATTGGATGTTATATTAATTATAAAGAATCAATATAATGTCATAAGTAGTATATATATACATTATTTCCATCATTATACCCATCCATGTAATGTGGTGATGAAAAATAAATTACACCATAGTGTGGAGATTGTAAGATGTATGTACGCACGCACAGTGCTTTCATTTTTAATGGGATGGATATTTAATTGAATATGGTTTTAGCATAATATTAATAACATATCATCATATATTATATACAGTATTTATTAATTTATCATGAAAAGTACACATGAAGTGAAATTAGAAGTATAAATGAATTTTGATGAGTGGGTAAAAATGATTGCCTCTTCTTCGACATACTTCCTTTAGATATATTAATAATTGATCTAGGTTAGGAATTTTGGAAATACCGGGATCGTAATATCCTTTATAATGATGCTATTAAGAGTAATGGGTAGGCTTTGGTCAAGCTAGAATGCTCAAAGTGGTTTTAATAAGATTGATAGGAGTTTCCCTTTTATAATTTAGACGAGGTCCCCTTTTGGAAACACTCAAAATATTAAAATAATCGAAATGGATTTTCAAATCCAATGGATGAACAGTGAGTCATTTATAAGATAAAATAATAATTTATTTTCGTTTATCATATAGTAATTTATATACATGATTAGGCTACATTCTTACACTTATCTTTTGGTATTAACCCTTCATTAATCCTTTTAACTCTTACCATGGCAACATGAAGTTTTACTCGTTGAGGGTTAATATAGTAACTGTAAAAATCCAAAAGAACCCTAAATGGGACATTTATTAAATAAAATCTTTATCCAAATCAGTTTTAAAATTTTTATATTTTTTTTAATCTTATACGATTTAATAAAATATTATTAATTTTAAAATATCATTGATTTCAATTTTGATATTATCCATTACATGTCATTTTTATAATACCATAACAACATGATATATTAAAAAAACCTTAAATAAATCCTTCAAATGTCTCAATAATCTACAAAATTCAAGTATTACATATATATTTCAAAATATATTCATTTTAATAATTTTAATAACATTTAGTCGATATTTCCATTAATTAAACAATTACTGCATCATCATTGCACAATCCATAAATTTAATTAATCTTTCCCAGAGTATTAAAAATAAAAAATAATGATGAATATATATATTTTTTATTTAAAATTTCAATTTATAATGTCATATATATTTTGAATTAACTCATCTTAAAAATTTAATACTTATTAAGAAACATTAGTATGACATATTTGAAATTCCTTAAAATAAAATACAATTAACGGATTAAAGTCATCCAAGAGGCTCTAAAAGATCACAATAATATACCATGGATGATTTAGGTGCGACATAAATCATCAAATAAAATTATAACAAGTATTGATGTAATTCTCTAATATTTATAATATTATTCTAACCCTTAATTACCAATTTTACCCTTAACTGTGGAAATTAAATATTTTACTAAAGTTACTATTTGAACATTAAAAAATTAAAAGGGGGCTATTTAATAAAATTGGAGCTTGTTATTATGAATATGGAATCAATTTTCATATTAAAAACACATAATTAGATTAAATTAATTTACAATTAATCCAATAGAAGGGTGTGAATGTAGGTTTATAAAGTGAAAATGTTCAATAGTTTGAAATGATTTTGTATCTAAAATCATTTTAATATTGATTAAAATGAACTAAATTAGATGAAATGTTGTTTAATTCATCATATTATGCTTTAAAACCTATAAAAATATAATCTATGAGTATAAATTACTAAGTTGAAAATTTTGTTTCTAATTAAAATCTTGTGTTTCCAATGTTCATCAAAACCTGATGCATATCTGAAAAATATAAAAATACCATAAAATAAATTTTTTTATTATAATTTCAAATAATATATTTAATTTGAAATATATAATTTATAAAAGTTCCATTAACTAAATTTAAAACATGTTCACCATAAAAAATATGTAAGACTACCTTTAGAAAAATACAGACTATTATTGTGTGAAATTGGATTTATTTTTCTATCGTAATTAGAAAACACATAGTATTAATGTTAATTATTATAGTGAATATATTATATATAAATTTCTTTAGTATCATTCACTGATAGTAATTAATTTGATTTGATAGGATTAAATACCTTTTTCACATAACAATAGTTTATTTATAAAAATAATTTTGTTACTTTCATTTTCTTTTTATATTTATATATATTTAATTGGTAACCAATTAATTAAATAATATACTTTAACTAGTTATCTAATCCTATTCACAACCAACATTTTAATTTTTTGGAGATTATTTTCATTTTATATAATAATAATAGTGTATCATGTTTTGTTTAAGCACTGTGTTGCATGCACCATAAGCTATCAAAAAAGATAAATTTAAAAATAATAATTCCTCAAAATAATTGGGTGTTACATTATCCCCTCGATAAATAAATTTGTTCCTACTCATTTGAACTCGGGATAAAAAAATAGGTTGTTGACTTTTCAATGTATCTTTGTTTAAATCCCACATCATAAAATGGATTAATGAATTCTCCACTTTAAAATAAGGTTATGGAAGTTAAGGGGACACCATAGATAACATATATTAAGGTTCCTTTTAGGAAAACATGGACATAATACATAAAATTAACTATCATGTTATAATTATGTGTGATTAAGAACATGGTCATGATAAAGTTAACAATGAAAAAAACCATAAAACTAGTGACTGATTAAAAGACCACTGATTTCTTAGTAAAATATTATAAATATATCATTTTTATTACAGATTAATTTCACTAGGGCCGAGGGATTAGTTTACTATCTCGATAAGAACTTGAGAAAAAATAATATTACCTAATCTTAGTCCATTTCATTATCATAATCACAAAAATTAGTTGTTCTTTGATCTATTTCCACATCATCTCCTATACATGGAAATAGATATTCATGGTAAATTTTTATGCCCAATGAACATCCAATAAATCATAAGATCCACAAGACATTTATCCAGTCTTTAAATTTTTACTTAAACCAAAATGGTTAACATATTATATCCAATAAAATAAATCACACTTTAACCTCAAATAATAATATCTAATATTCATCTTAGTCTATTATATAAGTAGATTCATTAAGATTCAACCAAAATACATCTGTCCAAATTCACATTCCAAAGAGGTCTCAAAATTTCTTAAATCAATCTTAACATTATTTTATCAAAAAGAATTGTTCTTATTTTTACATTCCAAATATATGAATACCTTTATCACCTTTAAACCCTAATAAAAAGAATACATGTATCCAAAACTCTAAATAATAAGTATTGTATTATAATCCTTATTTATTCCATAATTCTTATGACTAGTAGATCATATTAAAATGGAAAAAATCCATTAATCCTAGAATAGTCACATTAATAATCTCTCTTAATCTGCGGTAAGATCATAATATTTACCATGATCCATTATATTCTTTTGGGTTATATTCCATTGAGACTCGGGGAATTCTCTTTCTTAGATCGTCATATCCTTATAGATGAAGAATTGAATAGTGTAAAAGTTATTCAATCCCCTACAATATTGATCATGGTGGATTTTTTATCTATATACAAAGAAATATTATCTTCCTCTTATGCATATTCACTGGTGTTTCCTTCCAAAATTATCATTTGTTTGAATATTTTTCATTCTATTCTCCCCTTTATCTATATTTTTTTTGTTATTTTACTCTTCTTCTCTTGATTTTATTTGAGCTATAAAACTTGAATAATACTTTTTTTTGTTTTTAGAACATGATATTATGTACTCATAAGATGATAATGTTTCAGAGACTACTTCAATTTTAAATATTGTCTTTCTCCCATAAATGGTGGCATCATTGTTACAATTTATATCACATTCATTGGTGGGGATAAAATTCATTATAATAGGCTCTATTTATAAATAATGACTTATAAAATATTAGAACATATTAATGTGAAACCTAATGTATAATCCCAAAATGGTTTTAATAGTTAAGATAAATTGAAATATTTTTTATTATCTAATATCATATTCAAAATGATGGTTTCTATGGGATGTTTATCTATATTTATCCTCATAGTATATCATTTCTTTATGTTCTATATTCTATGTTTCATTAATTCTTATGTCCAAGGACTATAATAAACATGATCGGATACCAATTGTAATGACACTGATCTCGGTTTCACTAAGTAACCCGTTAATTTACTACATTTTCATACGATACATAGTGTCACATACCAAAGGACCAAATAGTTTAATAGTTTTGGAAAACTGGATATATAATTGAAATAATAATTACAATTGAAATTATAAAATATAGCTCAATAATTCCATTAAGAACACCATTATTCTCCAAGATTATCCCTACATGTCAATCATAATATAAATCTACACATCATAGGAAAAATAAAAAATAAAAAATTGTTTAGCTCAGATGATTAGTAAGGGTAAGCATACAATAGAATCTATCATGACTAATTAGAATAAACATTAATGAATGGTGAATAACAAAAACACAAGCTATTTGAAAATAATATTGATCATAACATAGAAAGAATAAATGATAATCAATTAATTATATATAAATAATCACATGAATGTTTTACTAATAGAATATTCATATATGATAATAATAAATAATCTTATTATGATGTAATCAATGATTCATGACATCATAAACACACCGTTAAGGATTTTTCAAACAAACCATACATAATCTGGTTTGGCTTTGGCCAATACCAAAACTAGTTTGTCACATGAGACTTACTGATTCATCTAGGTGATATAGTAGGCCTCCCCCATCATTTACTAAGTACAATGAATTATTCATATGAAAGAGGTGAATCATAAACAACATAAACATTATAATTAGAAAACTAGCATACGAAATGTGAATACTTTAACAATAAACAATTAAAGTCATCAAAATCACACATCCATAGCGAAACTAATCATAAACCATTTAAAAAAAATATTTTTTATGGTATCATAAGAGATGAATCAAAATTAAGAGAAATACTCAACAAAGTTGTTTGACATATGTGAAAATACTCTCATACAATCATCGAAATTATTTTAAGAGAAATGCCCTTTTTTACTTTGATATAATTTATTTAAAAATAAAAATAATTATAATATAAAACATTTTCATTGAAAATATATTTTAAAGATGGTATAATATTCTTCAAAAAAATTAATTTGTAATAAAGGGGAAAATCCTATAATTTGAGTTAAGTGAAAAAAACTTTCCTACCATATTTTTTTGACGACAAATTTATAAAGTAACACATTTGGAAAAATAAAAAATGATTCATTTAAAAAAAAATTATAAAACGTAAAATTTCAGTATAATGAATTTAAACATTCATAACAATGTAGTAAAAATATTTTGTAAAAAATTATTTAAAAAATGGACATGAATGAAAAATATTCCCCATTGTAGAATTAAATATAAACAATTCTGAATAATAATGATATTGTAAAATAAACCCTTATCTTGAACATTTATTTGGTTTAAAGTTATTTATCCTCCATTATGATGGTGTAAATAATTATATTAATTTATATCAGAACCATATCCATATTTATGATAAAATATATGAACCTCTTATATCATTATATTAATAAAATTTCATTATTACCCTTGTTTTGCGTGTGAACAACATCATTTTCCTATGCATGTTTTGTCATTTAAGTCATTTTTTTGAATATGATATAAATAGTTCATATATATGAAGATATTAAGTTAATAGATGTCATATTTATCCATTGTATAAATTTTATAAACATTCTTCAATGGTGAACATGTAAAATGAATCACATCTTACTGTGGAGATGGAAGGCCGTATATACACATGAGTGACGGTATCATTTCCTTAATGGTGAAAGGGGGAGGAATTGGATGGGATATTAATTATATAAAATAAACATCATGTAATAAGTACTACATATTTTCATAACTTCCATAATTATACCCATACATGAAATGTGGTGATGAAAAACAAATTAAACCATGGCGCGGAGACGGTAATCCATATATATGCATGTGCAGTGATTTCATCTTTCAAAGGATGGATAAATCATGGAATAAGGTTCTCCCATAATAATAATAAAATCTCAGAATATATATGATACACAAGTTATAAATTTATCATGAAATCAACACATGACGAAAAAGTAGAAGAAGAAATGAACGAAGATGAGTCGGTAAAAATGATTATCTCTTCTTCAAAGGACTTCGTTTAGATATATTCTTAATGGATATAGGGTTGGACTTTTATTGAACACCTATATATATGGAACTTGTACAAGGATATTTTAAGGATATATGGTCTTGTTTTTGTCCATCTATAAGGCTCAAATTTTTGTGAAGAAGCGAGGGAGGAGGTTCCCTTTTATAATTGAGGAGAGAAAAACTTTTGAATACTCGAAAAGTATTCAATTATTTGAAATTAATTTTAATTAATAAATGAAAAAACGGAGTTATTTATATCATAAAAATATTATGGGCCCAAATAATCTCAACCAATAATTTTTAGACACATTTAGTTTATATTATTACAATTATGTTTTAGAATTAACCCTTATTTAATCCCTTTAACTCTTACCTTGACAACATGGAGTTTTACTCTTTGATGGTAAATATAGTTACTAGATAATGATTAAAGAATCATAAATAGACCACTAATGGAATTATAAACCTTATCCCAATAATTTTTCATTATATAATATTTTTATTTGTTTTATATCGTTTAATAAAATATTATTTATTTAAAAATATGATTAATTTCCATTTTGATACTATTTATTACCTGACATTTTTAAAATATCATAACTACATGATATATTCTAAAAAATCATTAATATATCCTTAATATATCTAGGTTGTCTAAGATGTTCTTTTATGACATTAATTATTTTAAAATACTTTTATTTGGATTTTTTATTACATTTATTTGATATGTCGACTAATTAAACAGTTACTACATCATCACTGTGAAAGACATTAATTTAATTATTTCTTCCCTAAAAAATAAAAAAAAAATTATTGCGATGAAGATAAAAAAAAATTATTTTAAATTCCCTTTTTTTAATATTTCTTGTGAATAACTTCATATTAAAAATGTAATACTTATTAAAAACATGACAATGACATTTTTTACATTCCTTAAATTAAAATACTATAGACTGGTTAATGTCATCCTAGTGGCTCCACGAGATCTTAAAATCAGGAATAAGATGATTTTGGATGCAAATCACTCATACAAACAAATTAGGACAAGTTTTAGTGTAATTTATTAATATTTATAATATTATTTTACCCCTAATTACCCAATTTACACTAAACTGTGATAATTAAAAAATTTACTAATGTTACTATTCTGAATAGAAAAAAATAAATGGTATATATTTACATAATCTGGACCTCACTATTTCAAATATAGAATCTATTTTTTCATATTTAAAACGCATAAAAGGGTAAAATATGTAAAAATTAATGTCATACAAGTTGCGTGAAAGCATGTTTTTAAAGTGAAAACGTTCAAAAGATTAAAATGATTTTATATCAAAATTCAATTTGATGTTGACTACAATGACCTAAATTGGATTAACTAATATTAAATTCATCTAATTATTCTTAAATAAATCAAAAATATAATTGAATAATTTAGACTATTTAGAGTAAAAATATGTTTTCAATAAAATTTCAGTATTTATAACTATTAATCAAACCTTGAAAATTACCAGAAAAATAACAGTAATTCAAAAAAATTATGTTTTGATATTTCTATTTAAAATCAAAAGTTTATTTTTTTCAAATATAATTTATAAAAGTGTCAAAAAATAGATTTAAAATCATTGATTCACCAAAAGTCTGTAAAACTTCATTGAGAATAATATATCCATTAATGTGTAAAATTTTATTTATTCTTCTATAATATTATTTAAACACATAGGATGAATGTTAAACATTTGGTTAAATATATTACATATAAATATCATTATTATCATTCAATAACATTAATTTATTATGATAAAAAACATTTGGAGCATAATAATAATTTTTTATAAACAAATTCCTTTAATAATTAATTATTTTTTATATTTACTTATAATTAATAGGTAATAAAAGAATTCAATCATATATTTCCATAAGTAAGTTAATCCAATTCATAAAAACGAATTTTATTCCAGTAGATAGTTATAATTTTAAATAATAATAGTATGTAGTGGTTTGTTTTAACTCAGTGTTCCATGAAACGTAAGATATTTAAGAATTGAAATTAAAAACGATATATATTGTAACATTTTGGGGTGTTATAAAATCTGCAATCTCTTTCAAGTGATTAATATTTCAAAAAACCCCATATTAACTTAGCAAAACCCCTATGTCCCGAAATTATAAAATCCAAAAATCATAATTTACCAGGTTTATATTATTCAGAAGAATTCAAAATGAAATTTTTTTATACATCATTAGGGACTTAAATTATGTGGTGTAGCAGTTTCCACTAAGCGGGTTGAGTAACGATGACCTAAAACCTAGATTACATCCCTTTTTTTTGAATTGAAATTCTAAAAAAAGTTGTTTCATTAATGTGATGAATAGGTTTTATATATGGAATCAACAATATAATGATTTTATAAAAATTACTTTCCTAGGAGAATGATCAATTAATTTCTGGATAATAAAAATAGATTTATTAAATATGAGGATGAACCTTTTCACAAATAAGGGGATAACTTCAAGGGTTTACTTAGGTTGTGTATGATCCATCAATGCACACTATAATTTATGATCGTTAAATATTATAATATCTTTAAACCATACCTAAAATAATTAATTGATAAGTTCAATAGAGGAGATTTGAGTTACAAGACAACTTGATAATGGACAAATATATATAAAACATTGGAAAAAAATTCAAAAAAATATGCGTTTATAAGAATAAAATGAGTGAGAAAAATAAACGTGTACATTTCCAAAAGATGTTCTCTAATATACTTTCCCTCACATTGAGAATCACTAAGACATGAATTGGGAGAAATTTCACTACTATTGCATGTTTCCACATTCTCAATACTACTGTTTAGACATCTATATGATAACATAAGTAAATTAAAATGTGTATTTTTTTGTTATAATACTTGGATGAAACCTAAGTATTCCCGATTCATAAATACTTATAATATAGACTATAATATTTACCCATATATTTCATAAATGGAGAAATTATTTCTTAGAACTGTTGCTCCCTCTGGTTTTTAGCAATAACCAATACAGAAATTCAATCCCTGGACTAAGGATGTGTCTTCCAAGTCACAAGAAAATATGTAATGCCTTTTTTATCATGTGAGTGTTAAATGGATTCTCTGGAGTCCCAACAAAAAACATACATAGAGTTACAAAATAACATATTAATGAATTAAATGAAGAATTTAAAAATGAAAATCATCCACATGGTCATGGAGTTAAAAGTAAGAGAAAAATGTAAGTTACAAAATACCTTTAAATGTAATACAAGTGTGAAATAATTGGTTTTAATGACTAGGAGTGGTTTTAAAAACAACTTGGATTCTATTAAAGAAAAAAACCAAATCAATAAAAAAATATAGATTAAAATTAAACACTAAATCTAGAAAACTAAGATTCTAAAAATAATGACAACCCCATTAGAGGTACACTAAAATTTGTTATACCTGATAAAAATCACAAGGGATAATAACAAATAATGAAAGATGATAGTGTAAAAATATAGGAGAATAAATTTAGGTAATTAAAAAAAATTAATTTTTTTTCGTAACCATTATTTTAACTAATAGATTTAGAAGGAAGTATCATGAAAAAGAACATCTTTAATTTATATAAATTGTTATTAATCCATTAATCCCCATAACATATATTTAATATATAATTCAAATTAAATCCAATATGAAATCACTAAGGAAAATATATTTCAAAAAAATAACATTGAAATAATTTGATACTTACAATCACAAAAAGAATGGTTATTTTGTCTAGAAAAATATGATTTCTCCTAAGCTCCAAATACCATAAATATTTTTCAATACATTCACACTATGGTAGACTGATGTGATAAACTATTTTTCTAACCTCAAAAGGATTTTAAATGTGTTTTCCTTGGATTTTTTTTGATAATTGAGGTTATGAGAGAAAAAACCCAAAATCATTCCCTAAATTTATCTGATCGGACTATTTATCACCCAATGGACTGATCGGACTATTAATCATTCCATGTAATGTTTTTAATTATATGGAATTATTACGAGTCTGTGAAAATTGTCGGCGCGTGATTCCGAGGCCTGAAGTGCCTGGAATAAATTTCTGAACTTTTTTTCTAGTACGTTCAGTAAATGTGTGTTCGATGTTTTATACATTTGGAACCGTTTCTCGGATTACAAATCCGATGGCACCGTTGAATCCACAGCACAAGGATTCCCTTAAGGGAGGATTTACTTTACCATAGTTGGTCCGGAGAAAAAGTTATGTTGTGTGACTTTTTAACAGAAATGTAATAATATAAATTTGTAATTTTATTCCATATCCTCCAATGGACAAGGAAAGGGGGTGGGTCTAGCGATGTGTCTTGCCAATAAATGGATTGACCTGCCAACCCTAAGTAAATATGTCTTTGTGGAATTAGGAAGATTCCTAATTAATTAGCACCATCTTTTTACAATGTCATTACTTACCCTCCCTCTCTCTTAAATTTATGGGGCTTGGGGAGGGGTATCGGTATAGATTCTCCAAGAAACGAAGTGATGAAGGAGCACCACAACATCGTACCCTTATAAAACAGAGCCAACCCAGCGGGAGGTGACAGACAACAATGAACCACGAACCGAAGACCAATGTACGAGTGATGTTGTTAGAAGCTAGTTGCAGAGGACAGAGATACCGACCCGATTCCATAAACGTGCGACCAACATTTTTATTCAAGGTAGGGGGTTTTTATTTATTCTTTTTAAATGATTTTCCTTTTACCCATTCTTGTATAATATGACGAACATGGATCAAATGACTATGGGGTTGACCCACGATTCATTTGTCATTGTGGGAGGTTGTTGCAGGGTATCTTTTGGGGTTTATCTTGCTGTTAGTTTGAATGTTTACTAAACCCTTAACTCCTTCATATTTACGAGCTAACGCATAGGGCGTGGGCCTAACAAAATCATCCAGAAGTCTCCACTATCTTTTCTACATCCTTGTGCCTCCATGGAAGGCCTACAATGCGACGACACTGACCGGCTTTGTGGTGGATAGCGCGTCGACGAATGCCCCTGAGGAGGCTGCGGCACAAAGCCGCAGCGGTCATTGGAGCGGATGGTACCGGCCAACCACGGAGGAGGTTCGGTGCACCATCACATGCTATTGTTGAATAAGGAGGGTTGTGGCTCGTCAGCTGTGGTGACCAGAGGATGATGGCTCGCACACCGGTCTGCCACGAGTGGCGAAGCAGCACGCAATCGCACGCCGATAGAGGAGTAGGCCGACCATGACAGAACTGGGAGGACCTACCCATGCAGGTCTTACGGGCCACTTGGCAAAGCCATGTGGCACCACTGCTGCGATAAAAACAAACAGCCCTCATACATTTAAGAAAACCGGGGGGGTCGCTCCCTCGGTGGTGGCTAGGGCACACCCCTTGCGGGTTGCGCCTCGTGAGGCCCGGCCGCCGCACCCTTTGCGGGCCTCCCCTTCTCATGCCGCACTCTTGCGGGCTGCCCCTTTGATGGACAAGACTCTCTTACGGGCCACCCCTTCATGTGGACTAGACTAGACCTTGACCCGGCGGGCTGAGTCCGCTGCGGCCCAGGCCAGACCGAGTCAGGCCGACCGGGTCGGACCGGTCGCAGGCCCAACCGGGCCCAAAAACACATAAAGGGCCTTATCTTGAGAACCAAATGTCTGTCTAAAGAATCTTTTGTGGCATTGGGATATTTAGAGTGAGATTGTCCTTTTGACATACTCCATGAGTGTTTTGGAGAAACTTGGATTACATCCGGGTTGGATCACAAAATAATCCAATCGGGCCATCGGCAATGAAATGATAATAACGCATAGACCGGGCATCTGATTGACACGCCGTCTATTGAGTTGGAACACTTATAACAAGTTTTATCATCATGTTAATTATTTTTTAGACATTGTTCCATATGTAATACGACCAATGGTTTGATTAGAGGTTCCCCCAAGCGCACTACGTACAGAACCCTATGACTGGATGAGACCTCACGACTTCTGACCTTTTCGACTAAGAGTGACTCGATGGACCAGTGGGGAGCGCCTCTTTGTCACGCAGTAGACCCACAAGGGGGGGGAGAACCTTTGTGAAATGCGACAGGCCTATGGTACACGATGGGGAGGAGTACCTTAACAGGCCATTGTGGGGAGCAGCTCTGTGTGACTTAGCAGACCCACTGTATGCAAATGGGAGGAGCACGTCATTAGTTAATGGTTAATGGGATGTGCCTCTGTGTGACAGGGAAGGCCCATTGTACTCGATAGAGGAGGATTTCTCCAGCATCCAAGGTGTTCTACATTGTGATTGGGAATGTTACTTGTTACTAGGTCTAGAGAATCTGTGGCTAGCTATTAGCTTTCGTAGCAATCCTGTGTGGGTTAGCATCCTAATCTTGTTTCTTTGAGATGTATACCTATTTTTAGCTGAGACTCTAATTTAGCAGTGTCTATTTCATTGTGATTTGTGATTGAGATCATACTTTGTGTCTTTACTTGTGGAATTGTGAAATCCCTTCGGGGGTCTTGGGGTCCCTACTGAGTATCGTTATACTCACACCTGCACGGGTTGTGACCGCACCTTTTTGTGTCTTGTGAAGACAATAATTAGCTAGTCTGAGGCTGGAGGGAGCCAAGACAAGGTGGTATGAAGAGGACACAAGCATACGCGGTGTGCTGAGGAGGTGATTTGTACCTACCCTTCAGGTATGATCCTACGAGGATGAATCAATAGTTGTTTTATCTTTTTTAGTTGTATATTTATTTCAGTTGTAATTTTACATTTACAGTTGGTCTTGTATTCTATCCCCTTTACATTCAGCGCTCTTTTACTACAGCAGTTTAATTCATAGTTGATCGGGTTTTGTTCTCAAACCGTGTGTTTTTATATTGTTAAAGGCAATGCCTTCTCGTTTTAGAGTATATGCTTTTCGGTGCTACTCTCCATCCCCAGGCCTATGGAAGGAGGGCTTGGGGTAGTCTTGACATGGGCCCCAGTGGATGGGTTATGACAGAGTGGTATCGGAGGAGTTCGGTTCTACCGAAGAAGTAGGACACTAATCTTTTTTGTTTTTCAATAGTATTGAGTGTGGTTTTCAGTTTGGGGAATCCAGGTTTGGTGGAGCTGCTGACGTATCCATAATCCAGGACTTTGAATTCTGAATTCCGACTCAGCGCACGAAAACATTAATTGCGTGTACTTTGAAAAGTTTTCTTTTTTGTCTCTTAAGTCAGCTCACCAGGTATAACTTTTTTTGCCATGGTACACCTGTCTTTTTTAGGATGCCGCCATGTAGGCATCTAGCCAGGATTCTTGAGAGAGTACATGATTACGGACCATCGAGAGATGAGGACTCGGTGCAGGGGCGTCTTATGGCGTTAGCACCTTTGGGTGGTGTACCAGCAGCACCACTACCCGTTGGACAACCTTTTCCACCATCCCCACCAATAGAGGATACATGTTGACTGAGCGCATTGTATGAGTTACCGTGGAAGAGGCCTTCAAGGTTTTGAGGGGAGACGGACCCGCATGCTGCTGAGGACTGGCTGGAGGCTATGGCCCGAGTTATTCGCTAGTTGGGACACCCGCTAATTTTATGATGATCCTAGCTGCCAACCTTTTACAGGAAGTAGCAAGGCGATGGTGGAGCCTGATGCTCGAAATACACGATGAGGTGAACCTCATCTCGGTAGATGTCGAGGGCCTTTTCTGGGCAGAGACCATCTTAGTGACCTTCCACTATGTGTGTATACAGAAGATGATGCACTTATTGCAGGGAAGCATGATAGTGGCCCAATACTCAACGAGGTTATGTTATCTCTTCCGCTACTCCACTGACATGGTACGAGACCCTTTAATTAGGACCCAGACCTTTGATCATGGTCTCCAATGGGAGATCATAGCATCAATGGTATCGAGCAGCATACTGACTCAGGCTGGGGTGCTAGGGAGATTTCTATTGGTGGATAGCTTCCTTGTTGAGCAGGCACCCATAGCGAGAGCCACCAATGGACATCAGGTAGTAGAGTATTCTATAGTATGCAGCAGGAAAATGACACTGAGGTTCAAGAGGACCACACCTTCTAGTGGACAACCCTAGGATAGAGTGTCATAGGTGTGAGGCTCGCAATTCTTGGGCAGACAGGTGAGGGACATGTAGTGTTACACATGCGGCGGGGCAGGGTCATATGGCTCGCCACTTCTCGACCTGTCATACGGATGACCCGAAGGCTGTTGAGGTTCTACCAAGGAAAAGGTAGAGGTTCAAGTGAGGAGGTCCCCAGTATGGAAAATGTGGCAGAGGATCTGGTCTCACAGTTGGTGGTGTGTGGCGTTTCGAGTTTCTACCACCACCACCGCCAGGTGGTACACCCCGGCCACAGGGAGTAGGAGGATAGGGACGGGCTTAGCTCCATGCAGTTGGGGTTGTGACCACTGTGCTCTAGAGATGATTAGAGATGTGATATGTTTCTACTCCACCATATATGTAGTACTTATAGACACATGTGTCAGTCACTCTTTTTTTTCCACTTCCCTCATTCGAAGCATGAAGATTCTGGTGGAGCCGTTGGCTCAATCCTTACTGATAGATAGACCTACAGGAGCGTATTCGATGATTACACACTCGTTCTAGTAGTGTAAGCTTACTGAAGGAGGTGAGATATTCAGCTGGGATCTACTAGTAGCATCATTGAGGCCTTATGACGTTATCTTGGGTATGGGCTGGTTATCCAGATTACATGCTCAAATTGGCAGTATTAGGCAAAAAGTGTGGTGTGTCTGCATGGATGGGACTAGTTTTTCCTTCAATGGTGATAAGGGAACCTTTTCATCAGAGGATGGTCTTCCCTAGATGAGGGTGCATCCGATTACTCATCAGTTGGCTAGCATTACCCTCGGAGCTACTGATTTTTAGAGTCCAAGCAATCCAATTGTGGAGGACTAGTATGCCGATGTCTTTCCTGATAATCTCCCGGGACAACCTCCACATAGAGAGGTAGACATTTACATCGAACTATACCATGGGACGACACTGATATATACACCATAATATTGTATGGCTCCTCTAGAGCATCGTGAGTTATGGGTACAGTTGGAGGACTTTCATGGAGAAGGGTTCATAAGGCCCAGTGTTTCTCCATGGGCAGCCTTGATTTTGCTTTCCAAGAAGGCATACTGGAGTTTTAGACTCTGTGTGGACTATCGGTGCCTAAACCAGATGACCGTTAAGAACAAGTATCCACTTTTGATGATTGATAATCTTTTCGATCAGCTAAAGAAACCTCATTGGTTTTCGAAGATAGGCCTCAGATTAGGCTATTATGATCTCCGGATACGAGATGAGGATGTTCAGAAGATGGCCTTCCGATGTCGGTATGGCCATTATGAGTTCTTGGTTATTCCTTTAGACATGACCAACACCCCAGAATTGTTAATGGTACTCATGAATAGGATCTTTCATCCATACCTTGATTGTTACATGCTGGTGTTCATCGATGACATCTTAGTGTACTCGGCAATAGAGTAGAAACATTCCTATCTTCCGCAGAAAGTTCTGGATACACTCCGAGAGTAAAATATTTATGGTAAACTCTCAAAATTTTAGTTCTAGATATGAGAGTTCCACTTTCTAGGACACCTTATCTTAGAGGCTGGAGTTACAGTGGATCCAGGGATGATAGAGGCTGTGCTTTCATGGGAGCCACCCAGGAGTGTGAAAGAGGTGCAGAGTTTCGCCGGGTTGGCTGGATCCTAACAGAGGTTCATTCTTGAATTTTCTATAGTTTCACCACCCTTGTCAGTATTGAAGAAGAAGGGTATCCCATCGTATGGATGGAGAGATTCCAATAGAGTTTCTAGGAGCTGATGCAGAGACTGACGAGTGCCCCCATCTTGAGGCTACTAGAAGAGGGTGTTGGGTATGTAGTCTATTGTGAAACATCAGGGACTGAACATGGGTGTGTTCTGATGCAGGAGAGAGTAATGATTTCTTATAGATCATTATAGCAAAAACTGCATGAGCAGAACTACACTACCCATGACCTAGAGTTAGCATCAGTGGTCTTCACCGGGAAGATACGGGAACATTACTTGTTGGGCTAACTTTTTAAATTCTACTATGACCACAAAAGTTGTAGGTATACATTCTCTCAGAATGACCTAAACCAAAGACAATGACGATGGGAAGAGTTCCTCCAGGACTATGACATTGAGATAGTCTATACTTCTAGGAAGGGTAATGTGGTAGCAGATTCACTCAGCAGGTGATCTGGTCTACAGTTTATGTGTGAGTCATTAGAGCAGTTTGCCACGTTGTAGATATCCTTTGTGGATAAAGATGGGGCATCATACCTCTAGTCTATGATAGTCACTCCCCCACATCTTCAGGGAGTCAGGGAGGTGTAGCTTGGGGACAATGACCATGAGGCTCGACATGCTCAGAAACCCTCACGGTAGGCACCTGATGGATTTTCTGAAAGTGGGGAGCATGTCATTTATTTCAGAGGATTTACCATGGTAATGTTGGTGCTACGGGAGGTGGTGTTGATAGAGGTCCATATATCCTCTTTGTTGGTACATCCTGGTGTGGTGAAGATGTATCAGGACCTCGAGCATTAGAACTGGTTGCCCGGGATGAAGGAGGTTGTAGCAGAGTTTGTTTCACAATTCCTCACTTATCAGCAAGTGAAGGATGAGCATCAGGTCCCAACAGGCTTAGCACAACCACTTCAGGTTCCAGAGTAGAAGTAGGATGGAATATCAATGGACATTGTGATAGCAATCCCACTTCCATCTAGGGGACATCATTTCATTCGGTTGATCACTGACCGGCTCACCAAGTCATCCCACTTCTTACCTATCCGAGAGCAGGATCAGTATAGGTCATGGGACGCCTCAACGTGCAGGAGATTGTGAAACTTCATGGGGTTCCATTGATGATCATCTCTAACTGTGACACACATTTCACATCCTAGTTATGGAAGGTATTGCAGGAGTCTTTCGACACTCACCTATGTCTGAGCACCACCTTTCATCCTCAGACAGATGGTTAGAGGGAACAGACCATTTAGACAATGGATAACATGCTTCGTGCATGCGTCCTAGACTTCGACCGTAGTTGGGAGGATCACTTACCCCTGGTGGAGTTCGCATATAACATCAGTTATCACTCCATCATTAGTATGGAACAATTAGAAGACTTACACAGTCGACCTTCCAGATTAACTCTAAGCTAGGCAGACCGTGGGTAGTCAACACTTATAGGTCTGGAGTTGGTACAAGAAACCACTGAGATTGTTCAGACTATCTAGGAGTAGTTGAAGACTCCACAGAGGAGATATAAGTCTTATGTTGATAGGAGACAGAGAGCCTTGAAGTTCTAGGTGGGGGACCACATTTTCTTGCGAGTCTCTCCTTGACAGAGACAATGATGATTTGGACAATGCAAAAAAGTTATCAGCAATGTTTATCAAACCTTTTTATCCTTCTGAGGACAGGTGAGGTAGAATACCGCTTGGAACTTCCACCGTAGTTGGAGAGGGTGCACGACGTCTTCCTTGTATCCCAACTGAGGAGATACATTCACGAACCATCCCACATCATAGACCATGGTGAGCTAGACTTAGATGATGAGGCAACACTTACAAAGGATCCAGTAAATATTGAGGATCGATAGAAGCAGGTACTTCATGGGCAATCGATACCTCTGGTGCATGTTCACTGGCAGCATAGGAAACTCAAGGAGAGACCATGAGAATGGTAGGCTCATATTTGTGCTCAGTACCCCCCAATTGTTTTCTTAGTCTATGTTGTGGCTTTCGGTGATGAAAATACATAAGGTGGGGAGAATGTAAAGACCCAAATTTTCCATGTAATTTTATTTAATTATATAGAATTATTACGAGTCTGAGAAAATTGATGGTGCATGATTTTGAGGCCCGAAGTGCCCGGAATGAATTTCTGAACATTATTTTGGGTATGTTCAATGAACGTGTGAGTTTTGTTTTCTATCTTTTGAACTGTTGCTCGGATTAAAAAGCTTGAGGGAACCGTTGAATCCCTTGTGCTGGGATTCAGTTAAGGGAGGGTTTACATTGACCGTAGTAGGTCCAGAGAAAATGTTATGTTTTCCAATATTTTAAAATAAATTAAATGAAATAATTTGGTTATTTTATTTCATATCCTCTAATGGACAAGTAAATGGGGTGGGGGAAACGATGTTTCAAGCTAATAATGGCATGACCTGAAAACCCATGTAACAACATCGTTGGGGAATTAGGAAACTTCCTAATTAATGATCCTAATTTAATTTCAATGTTGTTAATTAACCTACCCATTTCCTATATATGTGGATCTTGGGGAGGGTTATCAGCACAACTTTACCAAGAAACAAAGTGTTGATGGAGTGCCATGACGTCAGACCCATAGAAGACAGAGCAGACCCAGTAGGAGGTGACAGAAGACACCAAACCACAAATAGAAGAACAATGTACGATTGATTCCATTAAAAGCTTGTTGTGGATGATGGTGACACTGACCTGATTCCACAAATAAGCGCCCACCATCTTTCCTTGAGGTAGGGTTTTTTTTGTTTATGCTTTTTAAATGATTTTCATCTTCCTTGTTCTGGAATAATACGAAGAACGCAGGTCAACCGACTAATGGGTTGACCTGTGATTCATTCATCTTTGAAGGAGGTTGTTGTGGGGTATCTTGTGGGTTTTATCTTGTTGTTAGTTCAATTGTTTATTAAACCCTTAACCCCTCAAATTTTTATAAGCTAAAGCAGATGGCGCGGGCCTAACGAACCCGGACCGAACTCTCCACTAACTTTATTTCATCCTTGTGCCTCCATGGAATACCAATAGCGCAATGAAACGGACCGAATACATGGTGGATTTCACGTTGGCGCACGCCGCAAGAGGAGCCCATGGAACAAAGCTGAGGTGGTCATCAGAGCAGCTAGCACCGTTCGGCTTCGGAGAAGGTGTGGCACACCTTCGTTCACAGCCAATGAACAAGGAGGGCCACGGATCATTAGCCGCAATGACCAGAGGAAGGTAGCTGGAATGCCAGCCAGCAATGGGTGGCAGAGCAGTGACCCGTCACGCACCGCTAGAGGAGTCGGCCGGCTCGCCGGCCAGCCGTGAAGAAACTGGCTGGACCCACCCTCGCGGGTCATGCATGCCACCCGGCGGTATCATGTGGCACCACACCTACAAGAATATTTAATGACTCTCAACTGTTCAGGAGAACTGGGGGGAGGGTGGTATCTCCCTCGGTGGTGGCTAGAGCACACCCCTTCCGGTCACGCCAGATGGGGTCGGGCCGCCGCCCTCCTGGGCTGCCGCCCTTCTGGGCCTCCCCTTTGTGGGCCGCCCCCTTGCGGTCTGCACCACCCTTGTAGGCCTCCCCTTTCTAGGCTGAGTCCCAAGCAGCCCAAATCAGACCGGGTCGGGCCGGGTCAGTCTAAATGGGTTGGACCAGACCCGGGCGCCCCCGGGCCCAAAAAAACTTAAAGGACCTTATCTTGAGAACAGGACACCCATTTGAAAAATCATCTGTGGAGTTGGGATCCATATAGAGCGACCGTCATTTTGACTTAATACATTAGAGTTTTGGTGAAACTTAGAGTATGACCGGGTTGGATCGCAGCCGAATCCAACAGGTCCCTCGGCACTGAAATAACAATAACGCACAGACCAGGTGTCCGATTGACATGTCATCTATTGCATTGGAACCCTTATAACATGGAAGATCATTTGGTTAATTATTTTTTATAATTTGTGCTAGATGTAATAAATCCAATGGTTTGAGGAGTAGTTCTCCCAAGCATGATACGTACAGAAACCTACGACCGGCTGAGAGCTGAAGACTGCTAACCTTTTTGACTCAGTGTAACTCGACGGCCCAGGGGGTAGTGCCTCTTTGTGACGTGGCAGACCCAATATGGGGAGCGCCTCTATGTGATGTGGAATACCCAGGGTACGCGACTGGGAGGAGTACCTTAGCAGGCTACAGTGGGGAGAGGCTCTATGTGACCAAGTAGACCCACAGTATGTGATGGGGAGAAGTAACTCAGCAGTTCAATGTTAGTGGGAAGCGCCTCTTTGTGACGTGGCAGGTCCAATATACTTGATAGATGAGAAGTTCACTAGCATTTGACGTTTTTGACATTGTTACTGGGAATGTTACTTGTTCCTAGGCCTAGATAATTTGTGTCTGGCTATCAGCTTTCATAGTGATCCTGTGTGGGTCAACATCATAATCTTATTTCTATGAGATGCATACTTGGTTTGAGCTATGACTATAATTGATCTCTGTCTATTACTTTTTTGCTTTGTGATTGAGATAATGTGTTTTGGTTTTCCTAGTTGAATTCTGAGAGGCCATCAGGGGTCTTCGGGTCCCTACTGAGTATCGTTATACTCACCTCTGCACAGGCTACACCGTCACCTTGTTGTGTCTTCTGCATACGATGAGTAGCTCGGCTGAGACTGGAGGGATCCATGACTAGGCAGTACTCCGAGGAGATAGAAAGGTGTGAAGTTCTAAGGAGGCGATATGTACCTACCCTTCGAGTAGGAACCTTGGAGGACGAATCAGTAGCAGCTTTCTCTTTTTCAATTGTATTATTCTTTTAGTTGTACTTGTACTTTTTCAGTTTGTCTTGCATTTTGGCCCCTTTTACTTTCAACACTCTTTTACAGGAGCAGTTTACTTCACAATTGCTCATGCTGTGTTCTAGGACTGTTTTTTTGTACAAGTTTAAAGGCAATGCCTTCCCGTTTTCGGGAATACGCCTTTTGGTTCTAGTCGCCAAACAATGGCCTATAGAAGGAGAACATGGGGTAGTTATGGCACAGGCCCCGGGGGACAGGTCGTGACATTAACAGATAAGATTCTTGATATGTTGGATTGTATTGAACTACTTAATTGATAGGTAATTCAATATCAACTAGATTGTAATAGCCAGTGAAGAATTAGATAAGGGAACACCATCATGTCCATTTAGTACATTTCCATATAGTGAATGCCATTTGAATTCTGTGGATATCCAAACAATATTTTTAGGTTTATGATGGTCATTTTTTTAATATTATTTATTTATAATATATGTTTTCTATATATTCTTTCTTGATAGTTTGATGTGATTTTGAAAACTAACTACAAAATTTCTAAAAATTTATTAATTGATTTCAGGAAAAAGATATTATTTGAAACATTAAAGCGTGTCAATTCATGGCCACAATGGGAATTATTTTAGGACACAATGTAAATAAGAGGGTTATTGATGCTGATAAATCTAAAATGGAAGTTAAGGTAAATCGTTTATAACCTGGGACTATGAATTTAATTTGAATAATTTTATACCATGTTAGTTTCACTGAAGATTCATCAATGAATTTTCTAAAATCACTAGGACCCTTTGATTATTATTAGTTAAGGTTTCACATTTTCAGTTTCATGAACATACATGTAATCATTTAATCATATCAAGGAGAAACTAACAACTTCTCATATTAAAACTACTCAATATAAGTGGTTACCATCTAAAGTAATGGGTTATTATAGTGATGTGGTAGTTGGTGTTAGTTTAGTATAGAGGATGGATAAAAGGGATTCATTTTTTATTATGTGAGAAAAAATATGGATGATCCCAAATATATTAGAATATTACATAAAAATGGATGTTTTCTATCATGTTATCTCTATAAAATTTCATGCAATACATGATTATGTCTGATGTCATAATTTTCATGGATCATTATACTCTTAAATACATGATGTAAAATAAAGGTTAAAAACCCATATTTATAATATGTTCCCTTCAATTATAATAGTATGATTAGGAAATTAAAGAAGGGAAACAAGATGAAAACATGGTCTCTCACCACATATATTGGATACAAAATACCCAAGTTCTAGAAATGTGAGAAATGAAAACATTATTTCTTATTGAATAGCTATTATTTCTTATTTAATTAATCATCTTGGTTTTTAGATATTAAAAACATTATTTATATTAGTTTCTTTCCATAAGACAATTCATGGAATTATAGAAATTAATTAATTTTTGAATTGATGTAATATTTTTGGGATGATCATATACTATTTAAAAGATTTTCTAACATAATTCTAAGTATAGGAGTGGATGAGGAAGATATGGTTTCCATTCATGAGATCACTCACTCATCGGCTAGATGTGGATTTAATGGGGGATATATAACTTCCCAAAAAGTTTTTCATTATTTTTTATATTATCCCACATTGTTCTAGAACTCTTAGTTTCTTATGGTAAGATGTGATAAATTTTAAATGTAGGGAAATGTTTGTTGGAGATATGAGTTTCCACATAAGTGGATCCTATAGTTTAAATTTTTGATGTCAGGGGATTCCAATTTATAAAACTATTTAGATATTCTAATATGATTGTTTATATTCTTGTACCTATGGACTATTTTTTTATGTGGGTTTAGTATTCCTCTCTTCCAAACAATAATAATGATTGTGAAATAAAATTAATTATGAAAAATATATTTTCAATTTTTAGAGTACCTAAGGAACTCTCAAATAAAAATAGAAAACATTTCAAGAATTACAATTACAATTATTTTATTGAAAGTTATAAGCATTTCAACTGAACTAGAACCACCTATCAACAATAGTTTTGTTTCAATGATATGATTTCAAGGAGGGAGATTAAATATATTTTAGAAGAAAATATAATGCTTATTTATTGGAGGATTGATTAGTCAAATTGGATGTTGTTTAATGGGAATACCTAAATGCTTATGAGATTCATATTCAAATTTTCCAATATATGATACTCTTTGTTAGGAAATTTCATCTACCTATAGAGTTATAAAATTTGTCTTATTGTGTAAGGAATTCATTGAAATTTTATTTCAAATACTCTGGTGAGACACGGTTGCTAGAATTTAGAGAGATTAAGGAAATTTGAATGGAGTTTTATGAATATTCTATTATTTATAAATGGAATAAATAATATTTTCATGAATCAATCTTTGAGAGTTGATGCATCGTGTTCAAATAGAGAGTCATTATATTTAGTCTCAAGATGAATAGTTTTCTAGGGAAATCAATAACCAATTGTTTGGACCCTTTAATATTCTTATAGTGTTGATAAAAAGAGTTATAGAGTTTTTTGTAGTGTAAAAAACTCCATTTATAGTCAATGTCCAGACATATAATCATTATATTTAAGGGAATCCAAGGGTTTGGATAACATTATATTACTAAAAAGATGATATTACAGGGAGTATAACTAAGGATGTTATATTTAGTGTTACCCATGATGAAACCCATGATTAATTTTTTCCTTTTGATTTCACTTAATTTCATTTATTTTACATGAATAAATCCTTCTACTAATCTCATTTACCTTACTATTTATTTCATCCTATGAAGATATAGGATCTAACCTCCCCTTGAAATTTGAAGCATCCTTTACTCTCAAAGGGGATGTATGGTTGAGCATTCTAGAAAAAATTCTCCCTAAATGAGCTTTTATCTCTATCACATTAAATTCTATTCTTCTACACAATAACATTGAGATGTATTAATCTTATAAGAATGAGATAAACTTTTCAGGGAAAATTAAATATTATTTTAACTAACATTAAATTGTTAAATCTTCTTTAAATCGAAGAGGTGTTCTAATTTTTAATTTTTAGTATTTCAGATATACTTTCAATTACTTTTAATGGTAGTGGATACTCAATATTATAGATAAATTACCTATATAGATGAAAACATTTTTTTGAGTCTTATTGCTCTTATTATTAGTTTAAACATTATTGTTGAAATCATATTCTTTCCTACTTATTACTACATTGATGTAAAAATATTTTATGAAATTGTTTATGAAAATAATATAATTTTGTTTCTATACTATTATTTCTATTTAGTATGAAATATAAAAATACACAGACATTTTTATAATTTCTAATTTAATGAGATATTTGCAAAATTGTTTCAAAACTATCTGAAAAAAACTTCACCATGATCATTATATAATGAATTGGAAATCTAATTTTATAAAAAAAATATTTTCTATGTTCTTGCATCGTAAAATGAAACATTATGGACAATTATGGGTTTTTTGTTGGGGAGAGGGGTAAAAAAATGTTCCCCACTATGCTTCATGTTATACACATCAAATACCCCAAAATGATTCATAATAAAATTGAATCCCTTTTAGGTTTATGATCTGATCATTGTATATAAATTAATTCACTGCATTTATGTGCTTTTTGGGTAGACAAATAAAAATTCAATGTGTGATGCCATATTGAAAAATCTCATTACAGTTTTTTGGAATTTTATTGATTCTTAAATTTCAATACTTACATTATTTCTGAGTGACATTCCCATAGTTATTATGTAAATTCTATTAATAAATTAAAAGAAGGATTGTGATAGGGATAATTATTTTGGAAATAATGGTATAGATTTAGGGATCTGTGTATTAGATATTGTATCTAGTAACATTTATTTTTAAAAAGGGACAACTATAGTGATTTAAATTAGTTGGGTTTTATATATTCCAATAGGAAGTATAGTAAAATATTTAATTGATAAACCAATATCAATTTCTAAGACATTAGGTATTAATTTTTTGTTTTTGAATAATAATATATTTATAAAATATTTATGTTCCTTTCATAGTGATGTATCCATTATTTTATATAAAAAATTCAAATAAAGTTTCAAAAAATAAAAAACAGATTCTTATAGGTGAGAGGGACATATTTAATAAAAATTAGGATAGAAAAAATGACTTATAATAAATTATTTTCATTAGTAATAATGATGTGGAATGTGGTTCTTTGGTTGAGAAACTAAGGAAAGAAAAAACTAAATAAAACTATTTTAATGTATTGATTAATCTTAAATTTTACAGGGTTGTATTCCAAAAACTAGAGCACAGAATATAAATTATGTTAGGGAATGTGTGATAAACACATTGGAATAATGATCTTTTTAACTAGTGTATATTTTGTGATTTTATCTAATTATTGGTTATGAATTTTCCAATTGGATGAATAATGAATTTTGGGTATGTGTCCTTTCCAAATAAATAAAATTAATTTCATTTCCTAAGAGTGCAATAATTTAAGTGAGGGGAAATTTTATGTGTCATTTATTTTGATATAATTTTTCACATATGTTTTAGTTCATTAGTGTGTTTGGAATGAGAAAATATGTTTTAATTGTGATATTGTGGAGTATTAATTAATTTGGTATAAGTTCATCAGGTCTCTACATTCCATGTAATAAGAAATTTTTCCATATATAATTTGGCCAAAAAAAATTTATGCGCTTTTCTATTTATAAAAAATAAAAATTTCATCTATGATCTTTCATTATTGATATCATTCATATTTTAATTTCTTTATGAAGGTTCTAATTAAGTTGAATTTATACTAATGGGATGGATATGTAACTGAATTTCTATTCTGAAAGATAAATGCATATATGTTTAGCATGATTTGGGAAAATTTACATATAGATGAATTTCAATATAAAACAATTCACGAAGCTTAAGTTTCTATGAAACCAAATCCATGTTACTGAACTACCATGTCACCAAATTTACACATTCATAATTCATAACATATTTAACTATGGTGGTTGATCTTATAGACAACCATTATATATAATTAATTTCTCAATGCACCAAATATGGCAGACATGAAAAATCTCACCTTACTTAGAACCATGGGTGGTGATTTTCATGAAGAAGGGGCATGGGTAAAAATAAACAAAGGGTTTATTTTCACATATACAGATGAAAAAAATTTATATTAAATATGTTCATAGATACCATAAGAAATTAGAAAGTGGGGAATATCATTTCTCAGTTGGATTTTCTCATTTAAAAGTCATATGTGATTCCCATTATTATGTGTTGACCTAAACGGGGAAAAAGAAGATCTATGGAAATCACCATCCATGTGGTGTCCATCTAGAGATAAGATCATGGTCGTTTTTAAGTACATACTTATAAGAGTAAACACACTTGATTATGTACGGAAAATTTGTTTATCTAATGAGGATGAATATATATATATATTGACTATTCCCTGTGGAGGATAAAGAGATGATCTTATGGATTTGTTAATGGGAAAAAGGGAAGTGGGTGAGAACATCTTAGTGAAAAAAATGTTGTAAAAGGAGAAGGGTTAAATGTATTCAGTGGATGGATTTAATTTCTATATCGTTCCTTCCATTTTGACACTATTTCTTATTATGTTTTTATTGTAGGTTTTGAGTTTTTTTGGGAATCAACATGATCTGTGGCTAAATTAATATATAGAATATTATTATTTTGTTAATCCATTTTACCTAATTCATATGCATTCTCTTTCTAGATTATACCCTCATATTAATCTCTTAAATTTTTTTCATCTGTATACATAAATAATATATGATATTTGATATTGGTTAATGTTATTTCATAGTTATATAATAATATAAAAATCCATTTGAAAGGGGTTTTTATCATTGAGTCTATTATATTAGGATCACTTGATAAGTAAATCTTGATACACATATATTTTAATCATTTCATGGTTTTGTGCATATTGATGTTATGAACCATAAGATCCATTCACTAAAAATGTGACTGTTTGAAAGAATAGAGAATCAACCTTCAACTCACGTATTTTTTATAGGATTATATTAATAAAATAAAATTTATTTTAATCATACAAATTTGGTTTCCTAACCTCATATAATTATTGTTGCTTCCTTCCCTATGATTATTGTTTTCTTTATTCACTTCCAATATAATTATAACTTTTTAGCACTTGAAATATAAAAATTTTATCACCTCCATCAAATTAATAGTATTTTTTCATTATTAGTTATTTTATCCCCTTTGGTCAAGCTAACTCATACTCGAAATATTCCTTCCATATGGATCAACTTATTCTTTCCACTACACTGGTCCATCACATGTTTATAAATAATTTATTTATCAAAAAATTAACTACAATGATGGTAACAATCCTCTTCTAGAAATCTAATATAATAATTTTCAAAAATATAATTTGGAGGATTCCATTGAAATGTTTTTACATAAAATGATTGTTTTAATAAAATTTTAAATGAACTTCATCATTAACAACAAATTTTGTTTTAAAAATTATATACACATTACTATTTGTAGAATGACCACAAAATGATTATTCATCAACCATATGATTATATCTAAGAAGTTGATAATCTATATTACAGATGAAAACAATTAATCCAACTAAAATGTAGTAAGAATTTTTGGGAATTATTTGTATTCATAGTACATAATTATTATTATGAATAAAAAACATGTTGAATTATATTTGTAAAATAATATAACTCAGTAGAAATACTTTTTTATACCGAGGGAATAATATGGATATTACCATAAATATATTATTTTAAAGAGACTAATGCATTGATGTTTCCTTCTATACATTTTTAGATAAGTCAGGGTAGAATGGTTTCACTGAAAAAACTATCATTTAATAGAGATAATTAGAAAGAGGATTTCTATAATGAGGATTCATTAGTAAAAAAGATTCCTTAGATATAGTTCCCCCAAGTGGTGTTCATTAGAGATATAAATCAATTAAAATTCAATAAGAATGTTTACCAACTATTAGCAGTTTCATTAGACGGTTCAATAATAAATCAAACTTTTCTGGGCTCAATGGTTGGTTAACCATGAATCTTGGATTTCAATACAACTAGTTGACCAGAAATAGACCCCTATATATATATATATTAGTGATGGCCCAAATATGAGGGTTAATACAAATTATTTATAATTTCTTATGTTGAATGGTAAGAGTATATACATTACTTCTATGAGGCATTGTAATGTGTTGTGGGTGTAAACAAGTGTTTTATATTCACTTGCATTCTCTAAAACGAGTTTTATTAATGCTATAAAATTTATTTATGTAATTATTCAAAACAACATTTTTTTCACTTTGTATGCTATTTTTGTATAAACTTTTTCTGAAATGTTTGTGTAGTTATTAGGAAATCTGACATCTTAGTTCAAATTAATAATCTCAAATGATGTGTTTTTTGGAAAAATATGTGTACGTTAACATTTTGAAGCTTCCATCAAGGAAACAGAGTGTGATCAAATGAATATATGTCTAGTGCATGTGTTTCATCATAGGTTCTTTATGTTGAAGTGATAGATTAATTCTTGTGGTTTCCTAAATTCCACAAAAATTGTGATCTGACGGCTAGTTCTACTTTAAGTTAATTCTTCAGATTGGTCATCAATACAGTGAATATAAAAAAGTAACCAGCTAACATTCACTTATAATTCATTATTTATTCAGTAGATAAACAAACAACAATTAATTAATTTATTTATTGATTAATTGTTTTGTCTTAATGACCATTAAAATTCAATTAGAGATACCCAACATTGATTGAATTCATGTAAAATAAAAAAACATAACCATTATTCAATGTAGTGTTATAATTAAATAACTGAGCATTTAAAATTATTTAATATAATTATTAAAAATTCAAACACACCAGGTATGCCAAAGAATAAAATATGGTTTTAATACTAAAATTTTCAACACAAAGTAATTTAATTATACCATTTAATGTTAGACTACACAACATGTTCTTACAGACTATTAGTCATGTACCTTGGTTGTGGTGTACCTAGGATACATGCGTGGGTATTTGGTCTTGTAGCTCAATGGGACTACACAAAATGTATAATCCAGCTACATGATCTATATCTAGAATGTAATTTCTTTGTGATACCCACCAAATTATTCATTATGTTCATATTATGTGGGAATACACAAAATGTATATACCAGCTACACGACATGTATCTTTCATGTCATGTGTCTGCATAACTTGCGGAATAGCTCAGCATGTATTTCCAATGAGGGAAATGATGAAAATTACATTGTATACAGTGCATAAACATAATAAATATCATCAATTATATAGGATATCTTTATCAAATGGTTGGAAAATGTATAATAACTACAATATTTGAGTTAATTGAATATTTAAATAATATATAATACGATGTGTACGATTGCTACACACCATGTATTCTGAAAACTCATGGGCTATAATGTCCTGATCTATACATAGCGTACGAAAAATTTACCATGTGTAGTTATTGTTTGGAATTACATGTATCCTAAATAATGTCTAGATACATTGTATCTATATAAATTGATAAATGAGTGTTTATCGACCACCTATGGATGACATCATGTATTAATTATTTTTTACTGAAAAATGTTTGGACTAGTTAAAAGAATCAAGATGCCTCCATTCTTCCATGGAGGCTATCAAATGGGTGATATAAATATGATGGGTTGTATGGATAAGGTTTGTGATTCAATCGGAAGTGATTCAATTGGAATGCATCCAATGAAAATTATTTTTTATATATCTAAAATTTTTCTAGTAGGGTGTCACAATAGTTTAAATCATTGTAAGAAAAGACAATGGTAGAAGGTTGTGTGACCAGTTATATGACTTTAGTGGAAAAATGGCATGAATTTTCTTGTAGGCCCCAATAAATTCAGAGTTATATAGGCCCAAGAATTATGGGGAATGTTCAGTATTAATTTATATTTTGGAATATAAATTCATGAAATTTTTTTCAAAATAGTAATGGTCAAGGAAGTTGTGTCATTGTTTGTCAATACAGTGACAAACTAGGCCTTCTCAAAAGGTTAGTAAGTGGGAGTGAAATTGACATCTGTCCACAAAAAAATAATTGTTCATGGGAATCCTATCTTGTAGAGAACTCTCTCAAGAATTCCCTTTTACCAGTAAATATATTTTTATTTCAAAATAATATATGTACATTGATATTATTTCATTAATATATATTATATATAAAATATATTTTATTTTATTTATATATATTGGTCTAATATAAATTTTATTAATATATATATAAATAATATAAAAATATAATAATATTTATATTTATATTTAATTATAATAGAGGTTTTATTAATATGAGTATCATAAAATTTGACCTTTTTATAACATAGTATTATAGAATGGAAAACATACTATTAAAAAAAGTTAGATATTTTCATCTAAACATATAAACTAAAAAAATCACCATTGGACATTAACCATTTTCCTCAAATATCATGATGGAATTATTTTCTATATAATTAAATATCTTTATATGATTATTTTTGGAATTCTAAAACATTTAATACCTTGATTTTTGGTGAACTATCTCACAAAAAAATACATAAAGTTCATATTTGGCTTATTTTTCTAATTCAATTGTAACAATTCTCTCTGTTCGGTAATTTGAAGATCCAATAATGATAAAATTTCAAAAATAGGGTTTGAATGTTAATATTCATGTAGACAATCTTATGAATATTATAATTACCATGAAATATGTGTAGACTCTAGCTGGATCCATGACCATTATTATAATTATGATTACTCATATCGATCAATTCTTATGATTAAAATGAATATTTGTCAGTATTATTCCTGATAATTGTTATTAATGGACCTTTCATGAATATTATAAGTTGTAAAATGATTGATATAGGTTTTATTATGGGTGAGGTGATTAAACATTCCCATTAATGTTGTTTCCCTCCAAATGATGATGGTATAGACCCTTAGGGAAATGATTGGGTCAAGTAACTATGATGAATTGGATCTAGTCATATTAATGTTACATGATTATTATAAGATATGTCATGGCATGGATTTGAGTTATAATGTCATGTAATATACTGTGGAAATGAATACTTTGATATCCATTCCCTTTACAATTATTTATTACTGTTGGGTAGTGTATATGGTGAGAAAGTCTTATATATCTATAAATTTATCCAATGGTTTTCTATGTAACTATGATTTTCTGATCAACTTATGATTAACACTTGTTCAATATGTCATTTTATATCAGGTATAATCATAGAGTATTTAAGAAGAGATTTTTACTCCATGATATATCATTGTGCTGATGATATAGACTCTGTAAAAAGATGGAGTGTAAGTGGTTCTCCATATAGGTGTCTATATAGGTATAGGGAAGTGTTGTGTTTGGATGTTTGGATAGTTATGTTTACTAGTGGACCTATATTGAGGTCCTATTATGAATTATTTTATTAGGTATATGATTACTATTTTTTGATAAATATGTACTGGATAATAGGATGATGAATATGTTAGAATATATAACATTTTGATGATGATAGATCAAACATAGTTATGATGACAGGTTAGATAAGTGAATAAATTATGGATACAATAATTGTGGGATTATTCATCATTGTATTTATAATTATTTAATGCATTTAATAATCGATCACTATACAACCACTATACTTGGACGGTTTTCTCAAATATAACCTGATACACACTAACTCAGTGGCCTATTGTGATATCCAACTAGTAGACACAGTATACAACCCATATATTAGTGTGATTATAGTGGAATTATGTTATTGAGATTATCATGATGAATTTAGAATGAGGGTTATATCATTTATAATGGAATCATTTGGATAATGTGGTAATGATGGAGGTATATGGTGGTTTATTTTTTTAATTACATGAGTTTTTAGGGCAACAATTGATTGGATTGGTGGGAGTTGGTTTTTTACAAACACTCTAAATTTCAATAGAATATATTATACTATGTTAAAATTTTTATTTATGGAGTCATATCTTTGGGTGATGTTGGAAATAGAATAATACAATTAGTTATACATATAATTTGTGACATGCATATTTTTGTAACATAATATTATTATGATATTTAATTAATTTGGTTTGGAAGAAGATATAGTTTACTTGTTGATGTTTTGACTACATTAACCGAGGTAGTTTTTATTTTCAGGATTGTTACTATGTAGTCTGATTTTTTTAATTTTTTTCCGTGCATGATTGATTTTAACTAGGGGTTTAATCCTTATAGGGTGACCTAATTCATTTGTGAAAATATTAATATATAATTTTACATATAGGTTCACGAGATAGATATTTCCATTATAGGGTGAATTATGTAAACCGAAGATTGAGTTATGAGGGTTATTAGTCACGTAATTTCAATAAATACCATAAAATATGTTTACAAAAACACTCATAATGATTGTAATACATGGAATGTGAATGTAAAAACTGAATTTATGAGGAAATAAGATGAAATTAAAATAAACGAAAAAAGATATTCATGGTCCTAAAGTAAATGAACGTTTCTAACTTAATTATCACATTATAAATTTAAAAAATTTAATTTGTTAAACCATTATTTATATATTAGTAAGACACATGAGATAGAATAATTTAATAAATTGACTTTTTTCCACACTCGTTCTCATTTTTATAGAATTTCGTTTTTGAATGGGTTTTTTTAATGTTATAAGAAACACCAAACGAATCTCATATCTATGACTGCTCACGGGAATTCTTACCAAATCTAGGTATTCATTGGGGAACTTGGACAATGACACTTAAAAACTCATATTGGTTGAGAGGATATGAGTACATGATCATCACACCCATTGTGGGGGATTGACTGCCTACTCTAAGACTCTCTTTAAAATTTTAGACATATTTGTGAATCCTTTTTCAATAAAAAATATAGAATAAGTCACCACTATTTGTTAACAATCAATTATAAAAATGTGTTGGTGGGAGACTATCTATATGTATATAAGATTTTTTTGATGGAACTATCGAGGTGATGTTTGTTGTGTTGTGATATTATTTTTAATCTACATAATTAGTAACTCTAGAATTTATAGTCATCTTTGGATATGGGAGTTGATTCGAAGTTTGGATAAGTCCCATGATAAGGGATTCATGTGTATCCCCTTGACAATAATCATTACCCATGTAGATTGATGCCACTTAAAAGGACACATCATACATTTTAAAGTCATGTTACAATGAAAGGACCATGTTGTTGAATTTCATATAGAAATGACATCTAGTTTGATGATTCATAGTCAAGGATAGTGTCAGACTTATATTGTAGATTCCCTTTATGGTTTTTATAATAGATAATATGAACTTCTAGCAGTGTTTATCATTTCATAATTTGGATGTATTCAGAAGATATGTAGAGACCTCGAAGGGTAACATCCTCTCATGTGAGGGCATGACCCTACTGGGAATATGGACAAGAAAAACAAAGGGTGAGTTTGGGGTGTTAGGATTGAACCTCAAGGAGTATTTCTACTTTTCATGCTTGGAAAATAATCAAATCCCACAGATTTCATAATGATTGGGGCATAAACTAACAGAGGAGGACCAAGTGGTTTTTTTATTTATAATATGACATTTTGATGAATTGTCTCACTGGGAATTTGGCACTTTTAGGAGAGATGATAACATTTTTTGATCCATTACTATTTAGGAGTCCCTATAGTGATAAGATTATGTTGACGACATTATTTACACTAACCTCTAATCCAATGTGAGTCACTCTTAGTGTGAGAAACAAGATAAAGTGGATGATCAATGAATCAACATTATCTCTTTCATTTAATGGTTATTGAGGTGGATGGTGTGAAAAGTGGGAGATATCTAACAATAATGACAATTTTATTACTATGAGATGGATTCCCAAGTGGTTTTATAGAGGTGTATGGAACGATATAACACCACCCAACATCGAGGGAAAAGGAATGTAGTTTCCCTTACTGTATGAAATGGGGAGGTCCTAGAAATTATCTCTAAGGTCAGGGTCTTAATTTCCAAGGGTATTAAAAATTGTGAACACATGAAAGAACATACCTATTCTATAGGATAATTCCTAGAACTATATTACTTATAGAATAGAAAATCAAATAGGGTACACACTTTTCTACACTAATCATTGATTTCATAATTCTGGAGCGCTCAGTGGAGTATTTGATATGGTATCCCTCTCGTGGGAGTCCTATGGGGAGGAAATTTCATTCAATGATTACTTATGAGAGGGATCAGAGGGTATAGTTTCCTTGGTAAGGCTTAGTGAATCTAAAGAGTGATCTGCCATTATGGTACTTGGTGATGATAAATGAAACATGTTCCATGCATGACATGGGTGAGTGGAAGGGTGCCTCTCCCAAGTTGAACTTGGGTGAGATGCAGGTTCCTCCACTATATAGGACCTAGGGGATATAGAGGTTCCTTTCCCTTGTCAAAATTGGGAGAGAGAATGGTTCCTATTGGGTAATGGAAAACCTTGCTAACAATGCTTAGATGATACCTTACTCACAGCCTCATGGGTTTCCTCATGCGCCTTTGGATGACTACCATTCATGTTTTGAGCTATGAGAATGCCCTTTTCCCTTAGGTTTTTTAATAGGGGTATATTTCCTCACATGGTACCTCATATGTTTTACAATATAGAACCCAAATCCACTAACCATTATTAATTTCCTATTTATTTATTTCCCTATGATGCCATATGTGGGTTTTCATGATTTGGGAGGGAAGATCATCATTTGGTATCTGCATCGTCTAATAATTTTAAATGGGGTATCCCAATGGTCATATATATTGGAAAATATGGGATCCTCGGGAAAATATGTTCCATGTTAAATCCCATCAGGTAGGTTAATCGTGTTATTCCTCCACTAAAGTGGAATGTTTATAGGTGTGACAATTGTGATAGAATTATTTGTCCCTAGGCATCCATGCATGTGGATCATGCTTCCTAGACCTACATGAAATCCTCAACAGCGCAGGTGGCTCACATTTCCCTATATGGGTGACCTGGAGCATTTTATTCCATCACTTTCATTGCATTCATTAGGAAATTTCCATTTATTCTTATAATCTTTTCATAAAAATGGTTCTGTCAAAAGATTCCCAACCCCTTAGGACTAGACCCGAGTGAAAGAGGGGGGGGGTTTAATCTTGATGTTGTAAGAAACATGGGAATTAGTTGATTATTCACTTATTATTATTCATGTATTTTAGTATCTCTATGTTTTTATTTAGTGAACAACACCTATTTATCCTCATACAAAATGGGATTAGGTAGAAGGATCAAAAAATTCTATGCGTATAGGTCAAATGCAGAGGTCATCAACATCGGTCATCCATATTGGTCGACCGCACAGGTCATCATTACAAATTTACCACAAAAATTATCTCCATAGGTCAAACATGTCTCTAAATAGGGACCTCCATTTCATCTATTTTTACATCACTTCATTGTTTTCTCACTCTCTCTTCACAAGTGATTCACAGTGGTCATTTATTATACTCATAAAAGAAGTTTTTTCATGTTGTTTTTTAGAATACCCATGGAATGCACTATTTTAGTAGATGGGTGGGAGACCAATGTGATGTAACTTGGGTTACTAAATCATAGGAGGTCACTCAGTCAAGTGACCCATGTGAGTTCACATGGGTGAGTGGCCTGCGCAAGATCAATCCTTTGAAAAAGATTCAATTTTTTTAGTTTAAACATTTATGTTCAATGAAATCCTAGGTGATTACATGTAGGACACCAAATGGTATCTCAAATAGACCCAGTTTCCAATGGATAAGTTTTTTCATGCATCGATAAGATTCTAGACATCATCAAGATAGAATTCCATACAATATATGACCCCATACCTCTGAACATGGAAATGAATTTGATGAAGCACTATATATAATACCCTGATAGATACTAGATACCGATGTATGGTTTTAAACTTCTAAGGTACAAGCTCATCCTAAGGATAGTAGGCTTCATTGTAAGTAACTGGTTCTAGAAATATTGGAATGTCACTAATGCCATTGTTTCTAGATATAGTTTTCTACATTAGTAATGGAATGATTCCCTCACTGTTTCTTATGCACAAAAATTTTAATACGCCATATTTGCAGAATTACACTCTCGAATCAAGACCTCGCTATTATGAATCCTTTTTTCATGAATCACTAACTGATCATAAAATGTGACGGAAGGAAGAATTGTACTTCTATTGTGGAGAAGGGGTCAAGACTGAATGGATGTTGGTTTTTTGGGTTAAAAAAATTATGTAAAAATTATAATTTATCATCAATGAAATGGAATTTATGAGGTCATTTGGATGGTACATACATAAATGTACAAGCCTGATGATACATTATTAGATATTTTAATATCACAGATCCCATAGACTAATAAATTCTATCTAACACATGGAGAAGTTGGAATTAGTTTTTTTATGTTTACAAAATCTTAAGGGTGATTAATCTTATGTAATTGTATGATGACTTCATCCCAGCAAAGAAGAAATGGGTTGATCTATAATGAAATCATCTAATAACTCATGAGTTATTGAGAGTGGCTAATGATATCAGGAATGAATTCCCTCACCTGAGATGCAACATCAATCCTAAGGCATGGATTACCATTTTCTTAGGGAATAAGGGGGAGAAAAACCATAATAATTTCCCATTATATTTCTTGAAATTGATAAGAATTTGAATATTGGAAAATAATTTCCTAATATAGATCAAGGAGAGTATACCAAATGAGGGTATTCCATCAAGCCTTCAATATACTCAAAGACCCGAGTCATCATATTTTTTCCATCTGGCTAAGTACATTAATTCTATTATTCCATGAAATCAACTAGTCTATGGCTAGTGACATTTTTCATTATGACTATATTGGTGGTTAGTAATCATATAATTTTGTAATTCCACACTAAAATATTGACTCATACGATTTTTCTGCACATGTACACAAGGAAGGCCTCATACTATATTTTAGGCCATTTACTTTTATTTAGTGTATGGTCGCATGTCAACTCATTTGATGTAATTAATGGGGTTTTTATATTGGATTATTTATTTTAGCCCTTTTATATGTTTTCTTTAGAATTATACCTATATCCCTGAAATAGAAGGAGGCCACAAATACATTAAGAAAATATAATATCCTTAACATATTCAAATATGGTGACCCTCATGTTGGGAACATTACGGATAACTACCACAACACTTATGTTCTCAGATTATATATGATGGAAATCACATATTGTGGATGGTTGATATAAATCTATGGAGAAATTGTTTTTGAATCTTATGACACCTACATATTTTAACAATAGTTTAAATTCCTAAAAAATCAATTGCCTCCACTACTATAGAAGATCTATTAGGGAAACATCCAATGGTGTCGAGGAAGCTATGGGTGATCATATTCATAGAATTATCTAAGACTGTTATCAAATGTCCTCCCTTAAACAAACCTATTGGGATGACTCATAAAATTCCTACCATGAAAAAACCTATTGGGATGACTCCAAAATATTCCCACTCCTTGATACCCTCATTCCCCAAGGGGTAATTTGTGAAAGGTCTCCCTAGAGATCATGATACACTAACCACTCCCAAAAAATAACACAATGGAAAACAGTATCACCCTAAAAGTGATTGTGGTGAGGATTCACCATTTCCCCAGTTCAAGGTCACCTATAAAGATAAAAATAGAAATATTGCCTAAGTTAGAACTGATCAAAGGAAATACATTCATCATCATTGGAAGAGAATTTGGGATCAGGTATCCAACACAATGTTGAGGCATTGGGATCAATAAAGTTTCCAATGTTACAAGTTTCAAATTCCTCATTAGAGTCAGCTGCGAAAACATCTGATACATGCATCCTGATGTGGTCCAATTATAGAATGATAAACCGTTACATCAATGATTTATGGATATTAATTCAATATTAAATAAATATCCCAAAAATGGGGATATTCAATAATGTATTGATCTTCTATTTGACACCAATCCTACCGAGGTGGGGCAATACATCTATGAGTTGGAGATGCTAATTTATGCCATAGATGATCAGATTCCTTCCACAAATGCGATGTTGTATGATAGATCATGATTATTCTTAGGGTGTGGTTGATATATATGATTATTAATAGGGTAAATTTATTTATACTGTTGATGTAAGACTCCTTCGCATTTCATTGTACCCATCCTAATTTTTAATATTTGAGGAGCATCCATTACCACTTTGATTTGTAGAAGGATGGGGTGTCACCATAACTAGCTTCTCTGATATGTACATCAATGAGAATCATGATGGGGGTTGATGGGTATATCCCTAAACCTATGGGGTTATCTCTCGGTCAGATATTACTAGAAAAAATTATAGTGGTGCACCCTTTCCACATCTAGTTGATATTATTAAGAAGATCGACACATGCCCCAAGGCATATCTAGTAATGAAAATAAAGAGAGAATAATATTTTTCTAGGAATATGAACTACAATAACTCTTAACCATTTCATTTATTCTTATATCTTTCCTTACATAATTATATGATTTTACCTTCCCTATGTAGTATCTTCTTCAAATTCCTCCCTCGAGGGTTCTAGCGTTGATATCTTGAGATTCGAAGAACACACTACATATAGGGAATGATAATTTAATGAGAAATCTATACCATTGATTGAATAAGTGTTAGTGGACAAGAAATAATATATTTCTATCACAAAATAAAAACATGATCATCCTAGTAAGGTCATTTATGCATACCATGAAATCAATCAGAAACTCCTGACTCTCATCATCATGATACTTGATATCTTCCACAGACACTGAGGGACCTTATAGTAACCATTGATGGCCCAATAATTATCTTAAAAGGAGATAATCATAAGCATCATACATATAAAGATGGTGGTGAGGGATTTTTTGAATTCAATGTGCCCAAAGAGGTGTTTTTAGTTGAAGCAATAGTGGCTAGAGCTATTGACAGATCCAATTTGGGTCCAGAATAGAATGTATCTTATATCCTTACTCTTGAGGATGCAATGTGTCTTGGGGAATTAATTCAGGAAATGAGAACTCATGGTATAAATATTTATGTAATTCATGCACATATTAATATCCAATTCACTCATGAGGATTTTAAGGATTTAAATAAATATTTTAACAAGCATGAGTTCTTATTTTTGAATAAAATTGATACTTCTTATTTTATGTTTTAATCATGACATCTCAATTTACAAAACATTATACAAGGATAATATTTCAAAATCCATTGCTATGTGCAGTGAGAAAATTAATCATCATTCTTAAGTGAAAGATGTTCCAGTATTAGCACTGGATGTGGAGATATCATTATTGTATTCAATGTTAGGATCTGAGAAAACATAAATAAGTGTCGTTTATCTTGATAGCCTTTCATAGGCTTCTGAAACTATGGGTTCATTTGGAACCTTTTATCTACAAGTTGACCCACAAATAGGTCAATGCTATTTATTATTTTTATTTTCACACATTCCAATCAATTTATTATCCTACACTTTTAATGATGGGTTATATCTTCCTTTTAGCACCACTGAACTTGGGTGAAGGTTTAGAGGGAGAGTCCTCCCAATTTGTTCAAAAAAGGACTCAATGTGAGGTTTTTATTACTTCAAGGAGGATAAAACAAGATTACTATTGATTTAAATAATTCTATATTACATATCTTGTTCAGAAATTTCATCCATGATATACTTGAATTAATATGATTCCTTCCACTGATCATGTCATTTTGTTTGGTGAGATTTTTGGAGGTTAATTTAAGGGACACCTATTGATGATCTATCTTCATGGATCCATTGTATCTCATACATGTTTTAAAATTTGGGGTATCGTGTATTTGACTATCACATGGTCCATTACCCTATGCAGTTAACTATCCAACACTTGGAAGAGTAAAAAAATTGATAGTCCAAGTAAAAGCTACATCACAAATTTGGGAATCATAGAGTCATCATATCCCCTGATGTGAGTAACCATTTCAAGGAGGTGGAATGGAATCATTACCACATTGGTTAGAAATAAAATTATAGTGTACATCTTCAAGAGTAATTGGATGTTATCAGGGGAAATATTTTCCAACTCTAAAAATATTTGATGGGGGCATTGGCCCATGCAAGGAATCTTGTTTCTATAGAGAATATGAACATTTTTTTAGCAGATGTTTCCTCTAGAACACATTTCACTAGCCTTCATAATGTTATATATAAAGTTTAATCTAAACGTCAACCAATCAAAAGCCTCATTTCTTTGTTTCTATAAAAATTTTGTAGATAGAAACCAGCATTTATAATCTCCTATTAATTTTTTTTACCAATATATGAAGAGAATTTTTTTCAATATAGTTTAATTTAGTTTCTTTAGCCTCACTATAATTATAAACTAATTTAGAAGATTTCACATTTGGTTGAATGCCATTGTCTCATTATTTTATGATCAGAATTATAGGAATATGAGGATCCTCTAATGATTCCCTAGGTCATTGGTCCTAGAGAGTGTTGTTATACTAATACTAGAAACACATAATGAATCCTATGATCCTATGTGTCGTTTTATCCATAAGAATTTTTTTTACTTAGTTTGATATGAATAATAAATAGAGAGTGATTTTCACCTTTTCTATAGACCACCCTTTGTTGACTTTCAATGTAAAATTTTTTATGACCCAGTTTTAAATTTCTCATATTTTCCAAAACCATATGTTGTCCATGTCTAGCAATTTGAGACTTGGATTTTTTTCACGGGGTTCTCTTCATGTGTTTTTATCCCGATGACCATTAGTATCTTTCCACTTACAGATTTGGATCTTTCATGAAACACCAATGAATCTATTGTTTTAGGTCAAACAACATTGATTATATGGATATGTGTCCATGAATGATACTATATTTCCAAAATATGAGGGAAATTTTAAATCATGATCATGGGATTTTCCTATCATATTGGACTGTATGAGTCAAACATGAAAGGAATGATCATGAAGCATGCTTAACAAGAAATTTTCATTACAATTTCATTAGATCATATAGAGATACATGTACAATAACCATAGTATGAACATGACTCTGAGTAGAAAGAAATATTTGGTGGTGTATTATGAAAAGTTGGGATTGAGGTGTATTATGCTAATCCATGTATGAGTTGAACAATGTATAGACATTAAAATGTTTCCTACAGAGTTAGATTTAATTTTTAACAATAGTCATAAGAGGTTTATAATGATCCAAATTTCTACAAAATATGATACTTGTTTTTCATAGGAATATGTCTAGGGATGAAGAAAAATATAATATTGGGATTGGCCATGGATGGGAATTTTCTTGAATAAATCTTATCCTTATGTATGAAAAGGGGATTTATTCCCAATCACGAGTTCCTAAATTAAGGAACTACTGCTAGGATTACCTACATGGGTTAATAAAATTTGTAAGAGATATTTTATTAGTGGTATGTACTATAATAATGGATATATTTGTTACTATGTATCATATTTGAATGAGAATCAAGATACACATATTTCATAAGTAGAGGTCCATATACAAATCTGACCCATATACTAAGAAATTTTATTCCTAGAAGGCCACTCTGAATGGATTATGTTCATGTACGATTGACCAAACATATAGTGTATCATTATCCAGTAGACTATTTTGTTTTGGGGGAACCACCATATATTTCCAAGTGGAATTAAGACATGATATATTTAAGGGAAGTTATAAATTTAGACCTTAGAGTTATGAAATCCAATGGCGTGATATGGGATGAGCATTTATGGAACTAACCACAGACAATGCTTGAAAATTAGTTTCCATTATGATGTCATCGGAGCATAGAAAGCTAAGAGGGGTTTCCTCTTGTGGAAAAACATGAATCCTATTGTGAATCTATATGTGGAGGAGTATTAAAAAAATACATGTTTGAGGTGTTTTATGTATCATTAAAACAAAAGTGTCTCTCAGAGTTGCAAAATAATAATATATATATCTTAATAAACTTTTTGGGTATTTGAATCATCTAGGACATGATGTGTTGTTTTTCAAGGGGATGTGTATAAATTATATTGGAGGCATTTTGAACAATGATATAAATAATAGAGTTTAAAATGTTTTAAATAGATATTTCTCAAAAGTATGGTAGTATGATTGGTATTGTATTTGTAGTTAGGCCTTTTGAAGCATCAGTACATATCTCAATAAGATGAGAATCGAGACACCCATAGTTCCAGAGAATGTTCTCTACATAGGTCTGTTTGGTATAGAAGGAGGGTTATTCTTTGAATATGGTTTCATGAATGAAATGAGGAACCACAGAAGACCCTCCCATGGGGATATATCTCATATATAAGAGAGTGGGGACATTATTTTTCTATGAATATTTCGTGTTTAATGAATCCGCGTGTCACTACATGTCTCTTCAAACTGAGAATCAATACTTATATAGTTCTATGATGGAAAATTCCCAGAACATTTCTAACCCATACCTAGGGAAGGGGATGTTTTTATATTGAAATTGGATCAGGGATTTGAGGTTTTAGTATCAAAACATATCCTATGGTAATACGAATCTATCCATACATAGTTCTGAATAAAGCTACCCTCAATGATCCAGTTCTTATTCATGGAGGAGGTATTTTTTTATATTGTTACTGGTCTAAGATATTGGATCTGTAAATAAATATGTATCCTATGGTAACATGAATCAATCCACACATAGTTATGTGATGGGTGCGGTAAAGGACAAAACATATTAATGGAGTTTCACTTAGGAGAGGTCCATATCAATGGAAAATTTAACACCATATTAAATGGTATTCAACCATGTAGTCTAATTTCATGTGGTAAGGATGTAGGCCACACTATGTGAAGAGGTTGTATGAAGTCTTATATTTCACAAAAACCTATGGAATGAAGTACACGAAGTATAAGTTCATGATGCTTGGACCATGATGTAACATGGCCAGGTGAGGAGGCCACTAACTAAGATCCCTATGTCCCCAAGAGCTATGTGTAGTGTGACAAACATGGAATATTGAGTTTTTCCTTTATCATGGGTATGAAATTCAAGGATATCTAGTCATTTGACATGCTAGAACCCATGGGTAAGGAAGGATGTGAACTGAATTAATGACATGGAGACAAACACAAGAAAAGTAAATCATTTATAATTCTAGAATTTTTTGTTTTTCTAAGACATAATGTCTATGAATTTATACATATATCATTATTATGAGAATAAAACCACATGTGATCCCAGGAGAATATTTTCTTACACTGATCTGGATAGTGTAAAGGGAATGGGGATGATTTTTTTCTATATAAGGATGTCTTATCTGGGAATCACATTGTATGTCATAAAAACAAGAATCATTTCACACATAGTTCTCATAATATGATGCAATTTAATATCATTCAGTATTGGAAAATGTACTATTTATGGATTATAATAAAGGGTTGTGGGGATAATGCAACAAACTATACCAGGATATTCAGGAAATAATCTCAAGAGTGGGATCATGTATTTGTCGTATTAGGATTCCCAGACCTCCTTCATAGGGAATCATAATCATGGTTCATAATATAATACTAAACATTAAAATCAGGTTATTAGGAAACCATACAATTTAATGTCATTTTACTATGATGCTATAGGTTATGAATTTTAGGATCTAATGAAAAAGACCACTTCATGCAGTTTATCATCATATGATAAGGATGAATAGTGTCTTGTAGTGTTATGTCATACAACTGATACTAGATGTCATTAATCATAATAGAAATTTTAAGAGAATTATTACATTTATATGGGGTTTAGTATTCTTTCCATCCATGGTGATCAATGAATATTCTCCATTGGAATAGTCCATATAAATAAAAAATGATCCTTCATATTTTAGATCATGATTTGGTGGATTCATCCAGAGGATCATTGGGGTTCGGTGCATGAAAATCAGTGTCCCTTTTATGAATGAGTGAGGGTGAAATTTAATTTTTAATTCTCATTTGATCACATTTTGTTGAAATTATAAATAATCCATGTTTTTTATTCTCTTCTCACCGAGTCATTCCAATTTTTCCAAACGTTTTCTGGATTTCTCATCTTTATAAAAATGATCATAAATGGAAATATTTTGTGATTGTAATAGATCATAGATAGTAAAAACAATATTTTCCCATATACTAATAAATATGGGGTCACCTGTGCGGAAGCATGAATTGTATTAAGAAAGGCCCACAAGTGATAAAGAATCTTATCGAGCCATGATTTTTTATTTTTGTCAATAATCATCTTGAGTGTGTTTGATATGGTTCTATTAGAAGAATATATCTACAAATTTTAAACAATATGATATGGGGATGAATGGGTATACTAAATGTTATATTCATGATAAAAAATTTCAATTTAGAAGAAAAGTGTTTTTTCTTGTTATCTTTCAATATTGTATGAGGAAAAAAATATGGTAATATTGCAGGACATCACAAAACTAATGATTGTTTTTTCCAAACAACTCTATGGGGTATTTATTCATCCCTTTTGGAGAAGAAGTCAGTATTAGTGAGGATATATTTGAACTTCTTTACTATGGTTGGAGGGAAATTCCCCACAATATCCATTCCACTATGGAGAATGGATATGATTATTTGGTGGTGGTGAATAATTCTACGGGTTGATGGATGTAATTATAATAAACATGGAAGGGTTGATAATTTCTAGTTAATTGTGTAAAATCCTACATCATAGAAGGTAAGAAATATTTGTTCCTTTTTATTTTTTGTGAAATATTATTTCATGAATAACGGGAAGAACATGCAGTAGAATGGATGTTAGGAACCATATCAATAGTATCCTCCCCATCAATCCATATACGGGTGATCTAGACAAAGCCTCAATTATAGAGGAACTTCTAGTGGCTTGGGAGGATATAGAGGGTAAAATTAATAACCTTTCATTAGATGTTCTCTATTATAGATTTTTACAATACTATAGATCCACTTTGTGGATATTATAAAATGGGCATCATCCATTCATTCATTGTAATATCTTTTTAGGGGTAAAACAAAACTCATTGATCAGTTCCCTGAAACACTAAAAAATGTTGATACCACTGTGTGATGTGAAATGTAGATAATAGTTTCATCCCTATCCAAATCTACCAAAAGTATTGATATATTTTCCGATGCATCTACATGATAATTATTTTAGGATGGGATATTAGTCAACAATGGATCTGAGGAAGAATCTTCCATAAATCCTCATACATAGTCAATCAATGGGATTAGTTTTTCTTTTATGATAACATAATATCTATTGACTAATTTTGTAACTAACACTGATTCAAATGTTATGTTCTGATAGGTCATTAGAATCTTCAGTTTTAGTTATAATCAAACTATATGGGATTGGTATATTGCCTCCTAATTAGATCATCGCCTCACTATATGATGTAATATGAAAAGCCTTCTTTTTTTCTAAAGAAATAATAATAACTCCCAACCAGACATTATTGATTTTGTGGCCTCTCATACTTTTACCTATAGGGCCTTTTCATGCATCATTATAGTATATTTCTCATGTTGTGGCTGGTATTGGACCAAGAAGATTCCATCCACCATAAATTTAGTACTCATAGGTGTTTCTTTTAAAGATTTATACATTATGGGTAAATCTATCGAATCATTCCACTTTATCACCTTCTATAGTATGAAAATCATTTCAAATTGTAGTAGAATTACTACAAAGTATGGTAAAGGTACCTTCAACATATGTTTCTTAAGTATTCACATTATTTGGTCAATTAGAGACAGTAAATGGACCTCAATATATTAAAATTAGTTCATCAAATTATGAACCACAAATAATACCACCAAAAAATCGTCTCTATATTTGAATAATGAGTGTCATTATTGAACATGATCTAATTGAGATAATAGAGACTATTTTTGTTTATTACAACATTATTTTGTGTATTGAATGTATGCAATGATCATTATAAAGATATCACATATAGGATAATATTATATCCTTCAAGAAGAGGAATAATAATTAATAGAATCAAATGGTGTTTATTGAGACTATATAACACTTCACTAATTTAATCATCCCATTGATATATAACGACCTATTTTTCGACTTGATGAAAGGAAAAATATTTCCTTCCAAATTTTTTATAGAGATTTAAATTTAGGAATGTCATCCTAGTAGTCCAATATAACGTTTGGGTTTTTTTTTGATTTACCGTGATTCTATAAAGGATGACTATGAAGCTGAGAAACATACTAAAGGTTACAACGAAATCATATTTCATGGAGTTCATTTTCAGTCTATCTGGTAATAGTTTATTGAAAAAAAATAATTCTCAACAACATGGTCATAGTTTTTCCATGATTTCATTAGAATATCAATGATATATATATCTCTATATAATTTTCTAGAATGTTTTTAATTGTGTTGTGCATGGTGATTTGGTATATTTCACCATCATTATTCATGACAATGGGAATCAGCTAATAAAAATATAATCCTTTGGTGACCTAAATGAAGTGGTTTATTCATCATCAGGGACTATTTATATTTTGATATATGATTACTATACTTCCTAGAATTATGTGATTTTGTAACAAAAAAATCCATTAATTAGAATTTTTATAATTAGAATTGAAAACTCATCTTTCAGAAAGTTGCATTTTACCTATATGAAATAGCCACACACTATGATTTTCCCATTATAATTTTTAAACATGACTATATCAGAAAGAAATTTAGTGTTTTGAACTTTCATAACTAATTTAACTATGATGATATTTTCATCTATGAATTCTACTCTAGAATATTGGTTTGGTTGTGTTGTTATGGCTTCCTTCTTTTAACCATTATTTTTATTTGGATAACCCAGGTTGGGATGGCCACATTGGGATTGTGGCTTATAATTTTTGTGTAATTCAAAGGATAAACTCACAATGGGACATTAAAAAATAGGTATATAAATCTTTTTCTTAAATGGGAATATCCACACTGATCATATCGGGTCAAGGATCCTCTTCTCTTCCTTGATTTACTAATCTAAGTTCATCGAATATGGAAAAGGCACCATCCAAATATACTCTATGATAATCCTTAAGGTCATATTCCATATCATCTTACTCTTTCTATTCTTCCTCCTCTTCCACGATTACTACATTAGGATGGGTAGGTGGTGGAGTAAAATCTTCATCATTTGTAGAAGAATAAATATTTTGAGATCGAGAGGTATAAATATCTTCATTCTTCAATGGGTATTAAACAATTTATTTGTAGTCTATTTATGATGTATGAACCAATTTAATTACAATTGATAGTGGTAGGTAATCCCAACTTTAGGGTTAACCATGAAAAAGAGGAATATAATCCTTTGTTATAATTCCTAGTTCATATTGAATAATAGATACTATAAGGAATGATGAGTACATGTCTTCATTTGAGCTAATACATTTGATCTGGCTAATTTGTAGTATATATTCATTTCCATTTTCCTTGAATAGATTTTTTTGGTGACATACAGGTCGTTTAGGGTGATAACTAGAGAAAAAAACATTATTTATGTCTTGTTTTCCATTTCTTTTATAATACCATGTATCAATATATTGTGATTTACAGGATTCAAATTGAGATATATCACATTATAGTGTTCTACTATACCATTTGATGCAGTTCTTGAGACACTGATGCTATGATGATGGGGATAAAACATGTTTCAAAAAAAATTCATTCCTAATTGTACATTAATGGTTATATCTATATAGACAACAATGAAATCAGATTTATATATTGCGTCCCAAATATGAGTTCGATGACTACCCAATTTTAGAGGTTTTAGTTTCCTCTTGCAATACCCTTAGAGTTTCATATTAAAAAGGGAGAAATCATCTTCATTGTATACCATTCGATGGAGTGTTATGACTATAATGAGTTTAAATCCATATACATTATCATTTTACAATCAATAGATGTCAATTTCATCTAGTTTTTCAGATACATACATTGGACAAGTGTGCCCATTTATCACAACATCCATGTCCTATTCTATAAAATAAATTACTACATGACATTATATACAATAGATTTTATCATGATATTCCTTATCATGGTGACCTCAGCTTCATACTCATGAGGAATCTAGAGGACCTCTTCTAGTTCTTCCTAGAGATACTTTGATATGTTAAGAGGATTTATAATTGACATTTCTTATGGGGGTCATTCAATTTCTTTAAGATGTTAAATTTTTATGTCATAGGTGTGAGTCTCATTCTGGGGATTTTTTCCGTAATATATTCTGTATGGATTATTTCACTAATTTTAGTTTAGCTATGTAGTTCCACATTTGTTAAGGTAACCCTTCATGTGGCTAGATTAGTCCATTTTTCCCTACCTTCATGGGATGATGAGATTTATGAACTCCGTCTAGTCATTCATCCATGTTTATTGGGTTTATCTCACACTTGGATAGTTATGATCTGCCTCCTTACATCATCTAGTCTTCTTGAAGTTATTTTCCAAGATTACATCATTGTGTATAACTTCATTATATTTTTGTCCTACGAAAAGAGCTCAACCAATATTGTGAACTCCCCTATATCCTTGTATTCTATAGCTTTATCTCGTGGTTCCCTTATTTTTCATTGCGAACTCAGTTTCTTATTTATTCTCATAATTAGATAATAGATCCATCAATTGAATGATTTTAATGGAACTAATGATCAATTTGTGATTCGATGAGGAATCTCCAGGGTTGTACAACTCGTGTGGTACCATTTGGTGGGATGGTTCCAGTGCTCTAAGAGATTGACTCATTAAATCTAAATGATTTTGGACTAACATAGATATATATAAAATATCCGCATCACATGCTTGTTTTGTTTTCATTTAATCAATATGCTTCTTGTAAGACCATATTTTTTCAGACTATAGGGCCAACAAAGTTTATTGTGTAATGAGAAAGGTAATTTTAGATATAGTTCTTTAATTTGACTATTCCCTGAGGATATAATGAGTTCCATTTATCCAATTTTTGGCCATCTAATCATTGATATTTATTATTCCCCATATCATAAATTATTTTCACTCACCATATACTTTAGAGGTGGTGAAAACAAATGCTACATGCATTGGATTATTTCCAAGATTCACTTTCCTGGATTCAACCATCTTTTATAGGATGTATTTAAACAATAGTCTATAATGGTGTGGAAAAATGTATGGTTAAAGGGGATATAATATGGGAAACCATTGGGACCAAAATTACTTGGCCCCTTGAGATCTAGAGGTAGGTTATTTTCTATAGATACTATAATATAGATTTGGACGTTCTCATTTCAGAATGAATGGACTTTATTCATATGACCTTCTAATTTAAAATGTTTTGGTTCCATTTACTCATCTTTAAATGTTTATTTTTACTAAGGATGATATCCCATAGGTGGTCTCACATGAGAATGTGTGGAATTTTGAGATGGAGCTAGCATAGAGGCTGGTTCTAAGGGGACTATTTTAGTTTCTACTCTACCCATCCTCTTTCCTTGAGATGATAACATAGGATAACAGTAATACTTGGTTCATATAATTGAATCTTACAACATTTAAAAAATTATGATAAGATATAGAAACTCTCGTATAAGAATAATTTTTTGTTAAAAACATATTTTTGTTCCTCTTGAGGATGACGTAGGATCATAGATTAGGTCAAAATCATCCATATGGAAATAAAATCTAAGAACCTATCATTTTATCATTATATAAATTCAGAGAGACCAAGGATGGTTGTATTATACATAGTAGATATGAATAGATAGAGGCACTTTCAATGAATATAATCCCACCCTATAATTGTGTTGTCTAGTATACTGGTACACTAGGTAATGGCATGTCCATCCAATGTATCCAAAAAACACCTGAAATTAGTTTCCACTTAATGCACAAGGTTTTTCATTTTGAGATTACACTAAGACATAAAGTGTTCCAAATTATATTGTGTGTCCATAAAGCCACATAATGTTGTGAGTATAATATTAGAAATGTTTAGTAGGGGAATATTAACATCTACTAATAGGTAGTATGGATTATTTTTTGTTTTTACCATTACACATCATTCTTCTATTTCATTAAATTAAGATTACAGTGACCAATAGCGTCTATGAGATGTGGCGGAATATCCAATTGTCTATGAACCTGAATAGTGGAACAATAGGTTGGTGTTAGGTCCACAAGGCTGAATACCCTGAGAGGGGGGGGTGAATCAGGGTATGACTAATTAAAAAATAAAGCCCATTCTGATCTTGTTTTTTCATTAAAAAAACACTCTTCTCTCACTTTCCTGTTTCAAAATATAAATAGAATGTAAATCAAGCACATGACACAACAATTTTTACTTGGTCCACCCTCACTGGGCTACGTCCAAGGAGCATACGCCGAAAAGTTGACGGTCGTACCAAAATCACTAAAAGGGCACTGTTGTTACAAAGTTCAGGATATATCACTTCTACTCCCAGGCTCACTACCAATACCAAATTTAGGGTCAGCTCATTGCGTTCCCAAGGGCCACTCCCTGATTCTCTCTCCCTGGCTCACTACCGGTGGAGAGGATCACCTTCTTCCTCTTCCTTTGCTCACTGCTCCGGAAAGGATCCACTCACAGTTTATAGACATGTAGGTCTCTTCATTATCATTAATGAATGCATATTTATCTGTTTGTAGATGCTTTATTGAGGTCCATCTTTCACCTGTACATGAATCTCACTTTGTACCAAAGGTATCAACAAATCATGCAGCCTAGAAACACTGTTGTGAAACAACCTTACTTGGTTCCCAAGTCTAACCGGACGCGCAAGTATCAGCGCGCAGTTCACAACTAGCGCACAGGTCCACCTCAACCACCTGCACGACACAACCTTCTTCAACTCCAAACATGTGCGACTCACTTCCTTTTATGCCCAAACCAATATTGGTGCACAACAAACAATAATCGCCCTAATTCAAATCTGGAGCGCAAGTCCCACTTGCACGACACACCACCACCTGCGCGACCACCACACCTGCGCAATGGGAGATCTGATTTTTCAAAGTGTTGAACTTCGTTGAAAATGAGGAGGAGTGGTCCAGTATTTATAGGCAATTTGACCACCCTGCGTGATGGCGCGCAAGTATCCCTTCGGCGCGCAGGTCTCAGCACTGAGGTCTCTGCCCCTACAAGTCACTTGCACAACCCAATTCTAAACTTTATTGAACCTCTTTCCTTTTCCATATTATTAAGTTCTGATCTTGAAAAACAATAGTCGCGCAAGTTTCTAATCCTCTTAGGCACCGGAATGCAAGTTGTAACGCCCCGACCCCAGCTACCAAGAGTCGGTGCATTACTTCGTAACATTGGCATGATCACAAAAGATCAAGTCTCGAAAGACCGATTAGTTTAGTATCCTTGGAAACACTAGATACATTCATAAGCCTTTCATTACATCAAAAAGTAAACAAACTACAATAACATGGTCTTCATAGTCCACACTCATATCCCTTTCTGACTATCCCTGCAGGTCATTCATAAAATACTTCTTCACATCCTGGAAAAATATTAAAACATTGAAAGGGGTGAGCTCAGATGCTCAGTATGGATAACAATATTGCGGAAGCTTTTATAAATAAACATAAAAATTTATGGCAATGTATAACTAAAACAAAAGCCTTTTAAACTTGAACATCAACATAATATGGAAAATGTAAAATGAGATAATGCCATTCACTTCTTCACATGGATATTCTACTGGTCGAATAATCACATGCAATATCAATAACCACTTTCATAACGAGGGAATGTATAATGCCAGACATTCTGAAACATTTTGTCAAGGCCTCGGCCAAGACGTCTAAAATGATTAAGGCCTCGGCCAAAACCATAAATCAAATTGGGAAAGGGCCTCGGCCAATTCCACGTCTAGTTGTCTCATGAGACCTATCGATGCATCGAGGAGCTATAGCGGGCTCCACCCGTCACTTATTAAGTCCAATACATTCCTCATATGAATAGTTTTAAACATATCATAAACCATAACATAATCGTATCACATAAAACATGCATAAAGGAAACATAACATTTCCACATTTCAATCATAAGATATCAATACAACACATTGATATAATAAAAACGCTTTCAAAACCATTTTCAATACCAAAATAAAAAAAAGTTAAAACGTTGTATTTATTTTTCATTAAAAAAATGTATGGCTTGTAGAGGAAGCCGAAACTCAAATAATGGTCACGGCGGCGGAGAAGTCGTTGTCGCCGCATACGTACGACAAAAACATTCCCTTTTGTCGTTTAGTAAATTATTCGTATAAAAAGATTCCTTTTCAATAAACGTAAAAGTCAAAGGGGTTTATACACCGTATAAAAGAAAGTTGTGTATAAAACCAAATATGCCTCAATGAAAGGGGATTGAGACGAAGTCCTTAAAAATATCATTTTTTTAAATAAAGTACATCTATAATGTGTATTCACTATAAGTACACATAAATAATGTAAAAATACAAGATAGGACATAATAATATCATGACAGAATTTGAAAGTAGGAGATTAACCCAAAGAATAGAAATTGGGTTAAGAAGTTCCCTTACCTCATGTCTGACTTGAATCAACCGTTCTTTAACCTCCTGAATAATAAACTAGAGTTAATATATACCTTATTAAGAACCATTTTCAATTTCATTATCCTTTTTATATCAGTTATTACAATTATATGAACATTATGTAATTATTTAAGTTAATAACGGCCGTTTTGTCGATCTTTGGTACTTGAGTCAATAATAAACTTCTTATAATTAGAAGTTGTTTATGTGGTAGAATATCCATTATCTCCATAATTATATTCATGATTTAGATGTAATATATATCATATATATCCAGTATATACATTCATTTATAATATTATGTAACATTTAGAGGTAAGAAATGAAATGCACCGTTCATGGAGACGGTAAGTCGTACGTACGCATGAATGATACTTTCATTTCTATTTCGTATTTAATGGAATGAAATCATAATGATATAAATGTATAATATAATTCCAGTATAATATAGTGTATAATACCATTTACTCCATCCTTTATACATACCACATATGGCATTAACGATTCAAATCACTTTGAGGGGGCGGTAGTCCGCACTTCCTAAAATGAAATTATCGCGTTTACCCATAATGGAAATCATAAAGTATGCCATAAATGAGAAATACAGAAGCATAAGTAAAACATAAACATATTATATATCATATATAAATATATTTACATCTTAATGTCCACCTTTGAAGTTGTTACATGAGTGTTGAACAATCATCGTTTCGTGAGGCAGAAATTCGCCATCCACAGAAACCGTATGTTCTTTAACTATTAGATGTAGGTGTGTGTATGTGTATCTCGAATCCTTCTTATAACAACATCCTAGTATATTGAGGATACTGGTGTTGTTATGAAAGAAATGAATAAAAAGATTTTAGGGGGTTGGAGAAGAACAATAAAACAAAACAACATTAGAGAAGGAATTACCTCAAAATCGGGTAACTCTTTTTGATTTGAGCCAAAGGCTTCCTTGGGAAGAGTTCTGCCCAAAGTGAGGCTTCTAGGAGTAAGGGAGGGAAGTTGGGAGGGTATTTGGGCAGAGGTTGGCTGAGTCAAATGGATTGAAAGTGTGAATGAGGTGGTAGAGGTGAGGGCCTTTTATAAGAGGAGAGGAGGGGCACTCTTGGAAAGTAAGGAAATTGTACAATATTATAGAATGCTTTTCGGATTATAAAGGTCCCACACTTATATAATTCGTGTATAAGGTGATAAGGGTTCGAAATATACCCATCAAATAGTATTTGGACAAGTGTAAGCCTTGTATTGTACATTATCTTTTCATTTTATTAAAATCGTTAAATAATGAGGTCATCGCTGCATCATAATGATGTCATAAATAATTTAATTTATTTAATGTCTAAAAATTATAAAAAAACTACTATGATGTAGGAAATCTTTTTATATTTCCAATGACTATTTATAGTCAAAAATATGACTTTTATAACCCCATGTAAAAATTGTTTTAGTAAAACATTTCATCTTTGTGTCATTTTTTACATTAACATTAAATAAAAGGTATTTATGCCATTTTCCAACTAAAGTGGCTCCATGGGGTCCCCAAGTTGACACATGGATTGTCTTTGTCGGCCATGGCACATCCAATGAGGGTAGGACATGTGTCAAGCTCATCTCATATTATTAAAACATTATTTTTACCTTAAACTACACTAATTACCTCTAATCGCGATTAAGAACTTAAAAGTTACTATTCACCAAAAATTATTTTAATCTCATTGAACCACATTTTACTTCTTAATTAAAACCATGTATGTCGGATTTTTGAAATTCAAATTACATAGGTAGTAATGTTTCATTTTAAAGAAAAATTAGTTTTTTAACAACCACTTAGTGGTTTCACTATTCATCAAAAATTGAAGTTTTTCAGAATAATGCCAAAATTTCACCCTAAGATATAATTGATATTCTGAATTAAAAAATGATGTTTATTTTACGAAATTCCAAACATATAAGTTGAATTATTTAATTTTATAATTAATTCCCGCTGTCACAACAAATAGCGTGTTTTTAAGAAACAATTTATATCAAAAGATTGACAATTGTTCATACCTGATTTCAATGTTAAATTAATTCTAATGACCACCATTGAATAAAATGTTAAAAATATATTCTAATTATACTTTAAAACCACTAAATATTATAATTTATCAAAATGAATTATTTTTATTAAAAAAGTTGTTTTAAGTATTTTTCACTATTCATAAAAATTTGGAAGTTCTCGGAAAATTACAAAAAATTCAACATAGGATAATTTCAATATTAAGAATACAAAAATGAAGTCCATTTTGAAATATAAAATTTCTATAAATTTAAAAAGTGATTATTACTATTCATAATGGCTACTTTGATTAGTTGCGGTGTGTTAGAACTCGAAGTTGCGTACAATGCAAGCTATTGCATTATTGAATGAGAAGCATATCATGGAAGATCGGGGTGTTACATTCTCCCCTCATTCAATAAATTGCATCCTCACAATTTGAAGTTTTTCTTTGAAAATAAAAGGTTGAAAATAGAAAATACCTTTGTGGAAAACCCACATCGGAAATAAGGTTAATAAAATTTAACTTTAAAAGAACGAAAGATAAGTACAAAGGTCACCCGAGATAGCCCATTCTAGGATTCTATGAAAATATGGATATGGAGGAGAAAAAAACCATCAAGGTCTGAAGGAGAGTTATAGAAAACAGGATTAGGAGAAAGTTTAACTACAAGAAAATCACAAACTTGTGATTGGTTAAACGATCATTGATTCCCCAGTAGGAAAAGTTAACCGACAACATTTTTGTTTTGAGTTAACTTTTATAAAGTTGAGGAATTTATTTAGGAGATTTACTAATAACGTAAGGGAATATACATACTTGTCATGTATACTTTCATTCTTTAATAAATGTTTACCACAAACCCATCTTTCACTCTAAAAGGTAATACAACTCAAAAATATTTTATTTATCCTAATTGTATAAGGTTCCAAATATTAACACATGCCATTTAGATTAGTAAAATTATTTTTTAATAACCAGGGACTTCCTGTAGGCTAGTGGTAGGAAATAAAGGCCTGTCGCACTATGATTGTGGGTTCGATTCCTGCAGCTTTGTCCGACGCGACGGGTTATGCCCCACCCTGCAGGTTGTCCTTTTCCTAAAACTATAGTATTATAATATTCCAAAAATAATCTTCATAAATTTTTTAACCATAAAAAATACTATCCAAAGATCAACTTAATCCACTCCAACCTTTATAGTTATCCAAAATACCTCTGTCCAGACTTTCTCTAAAAGGTCTCTTAATTCCAAAATCAATTTATCAGATTCCCCAAACAAATTAAAGTTTCTCTTATTGTCACATAATAAAAATATAATTAACTTCATCATATTAAATCCTTACTGAAATCAACAAGTACTGCAGTAAAATCCTTATATATATATATATCACATTATTCTAATAACCAGAATATAGTCCATGAGTCCAAAAGCACCAATACATTAATTATTCCGCTTCAACTGTAGTCACAGCATAAGATTGTCCTTGATCCCTTGGCCTTTTCTGAGGTAAGTTTCCCTGACGCTTAGGACATTCATTTGCATAATGCCCCATTTCTCTACAATTGTAGCATTCAACATTGATAGCCTCTTTCTTTCCCTTGCAATCATGCGCCTGGTGACCTTTTTCTCCACATTTATAACAAACTCCCATTCCTTTTAGGCAAGTACCAGGGTGATTCTTCCCACAATTATCGCATAATGGAAAATCATTCTTTCCCTTTTTCCCTTTATCTATCTCTTGTTCCACCGTTCTCTTCTTCTCTTTCTTTACTTTGTTGTCATAAGACTTAGAGAATTCCTTTTCTGTCTTGATAGCACATGAGACAATATCTTCGTATGTTGAGAACGATTGTGATACTAAATCTCGATGGAGAAATGGTTTTAACCCATCAAAGAAATGATCAATCTTACCTCTTGGGTTACGTATATAATCTGCAGCATACCTCGCTAACCTTGTAAAGTTGGCTTCATACTTTGCGACATTCTCATCCTCATTTTGTTTCAGACTCAGAAATTGCCTTTCCATATATGCTCGATGGTCATGAGGAGAGTATTTTTCTAAGAAAAGCTCTTTGAACTCTCTCCATTCCATACTTGATACTTCTTCATCTTCCTTTGTATTTTGAATCAATGACCACCATTGATCAGCATCTCCAGTGAGGCAGTAAACTGCCATGATAACCTTCTCCCTTTCGCTACTCCCCAAGGCGTGAAATATTTTCTCTAAGGAGTTTATCCATTACTCAGCTACTAACGGATTTGTACCCCCATTAAATGTTGGTGGTTGTTTCCTCATGAAGCGGTCTAACATCGATCATCCACGTTGCGGATCAGGGTGCTCCATACGAGTAAGGTTATTATTCATAACCTGAGTGAGTTGTCCTGGTATGGTAATAAGTTGATCAGCACCAGTTGTATCTCCAGATCCACAATAATTATCTTGAGTTGGAGGGCAATCCCTACACGGAGTGCGTGCATTGATACGGTTTCCATTCCTTCCACTAGGCGCCATTTCTAAACAATGGCATAAACTAGATTAGTTTATGAATCAAAATACATAATTCCGTACTTGTAAAACACTTAACACTAATTGAACTAATTTATGGATATAATCCATAATCATAAAAAAATGTTTTCTTTGAGGAAGTATATACTCATAACCCTTCATAGTGGTTTGTAATGAAATTAGAATTATCCTAAGCATATCCCCCAGGAGTGTCGTAACCAAGAGTGCAGCAAGGCCCGTTGTCGTGCACCAGTTCCCGTTCGAGTCTAGCTCAAAGAGGTGTTTTCGGGTTTTACCCCTAGGTACATGTGTGCCAGAGCCGCCTCTACCTGCTCATATCCAGAAAAGGATGTACCGCTCGGAAAACTCACAAAATCTCTACAATAACAAAATTCTAGGAAGTTCTTCTATACTAATCCTCAAAGTCTATCTTTGGGCTACGTGCTCTAATCAGAGTTTATCTAAATCTAGCTTCCAAGGTTAGTACTAAACTGCCTCTAATACCAACTGTAACGCCCCGACCCCAGCTACCCAGAGTCAGTGCATTACTTCGTAACATTGGAATGATCACAAAAGATCAAGTCTCGAAAGACCAATTAGTTTAGTAGCCTTGGAAACACTAGATACATTCATAAGTCTTTCATTACATCAAAAAGTAAACAAACTACAATAACATGGTATTCATAGTCGACACTCATATCCCTTTCTGACTATCCCTACAGTTCATTCATAAAATACTTCTTCACATCCTAGAAAAATATTAAAACATTGAAAGGGGTGAGCTCAGATGCTCAGTAAGGATAACAATATTGCGGAAGCTTTCAAAAATAAACATAAAAATTTAAGGCAATGTATAACTAAAACAAAAGCCTTTTAAACTTGAACATCAACATAATATGTCAAAAGTAAAATGAGATAATGCCATTCACTTCTTCACATGGATATTCTACTGGTCGAATAATCACATGCAATATCAATAACCACTTTCATAATGAGGGAATGTATAATGCCAGACATTCTGAAACATTTTTCCAAGGCATCGGCCAAGACGTCTAAAATGATTAAGGCCTCGGCCAAAACCATAAATCAAATTGGGAATGGGCCTCGGCCAATTCCACGTCTAGTTGTCTCATGAGACCTACCGATGCATCGAGGAGCTATAGGGGGCTCCACCCGTCACTTATTAAGTCCAATACATTCCTCATATGAATAGGTTTAAACATATCATAAACCATAACATAATCGTATCACATAAAACATGCATAAAGGAAACATAACATTTCCACATTTCAATCACAAGATATCAATACAACACATTGATATAATAAAAACGCTTTCAAAACCATTTTCAATACCAAAATAAAAGAAAGTTAAAAGTTTGTATTTATTTTTCATTAAACAAAAAATGTATGGCTTGTAGAGGAAGCCGAAACTCAAATAATGGTCACGGCGGTGGAGAAGTCGTTGTCGCCGCATACGTACGACAAAAACATTCCCTTTTTTCGTTTAGTAAATTCTTCAAATAAAAAGATTCCTTTTGAATAAACGTAAAATTCAAAGGGGTTTATACACCGTATAAAAGAAAGTTGTTAATAAAACCAAATATGCCTCAATGAAAGGGGATTGAGACGAAGTCCTTAAAAAGATAATATTTTAAATAAAGTACATATATAATGTGTATTCACTATAAGTACACATAAATAATGTAAAAATACAAGATAGGACATAATAATATCATGACATAATTTGAAAGTAGGAGATTAACCCAAAGAATAGAAATTGGGTTAAGAAGTTCCCTTACCTCGTCTCTGACTTGACTCAACCGTTCTTTAACCTCCTGAATAATAAACTAGAGTTAATATATACCTTATTAAGAACCATTTTTAATTTCATTATCCTTTTTATATCACTTATTACAATGATATGAACATTATGTAATTATTTAACTTAATAACGGTCGTTTTGTCGATCTTTGGTACTTGAGTCAACAATAAACTTCTTATAATTACAAGTTGTTTATGTGGTAGAATATCCATTATCTCCATAATTATATTCATTATTTAGATGTCATATATATCATATATATCCAGTATATACATTCATTTATAATATTACGTAACATTTAGAGGTAAGAAATGAAATGCACCGTTCATGGAGACGGTAAGCCGTACGTACGCATGAACGGTACTTTCATTTCTATTTCGTATTTAATGGAATGAAATCATAATGATATAATTATATAATATAATTCCAGTATAATATAGTGTATAATACCATTTACGCCATCCTTTATACATCCCACATATGGCATTAACGATTCAAATCACTTTGAGGGGGCGGTAGTCCGCACTTCCTAAAATGAAATTATCGCGTTTACCCATAATGGAAATCATAAAGTATTCCATAAATGAGAAATACAGAAGCATAAGTAAAACATAAACATATCATATATCATATATAAATATAGTTACATCTTAATGTCCACCTTTTAAGGTGTTATATGAGTGTTGAACAATCATCGTTTCGTGAGGCAGAAATTCGCCATCCACAGAAACCGTATGTTCTTTAACCATTAGATGTAGGTGTGTTTAAGTGTAGATCTAATCCTTCTTATAAAAACATCCTAGTATATTTAGGATACTGATGTTGTTACAAAAGAAATGATTAAAAAGAGTTTATGGGGTTGGAGAAGAAAAATAAATCAAAACAACATTTGAGAAGACATTACCTCAAAATCGGGTAACTCTTTTTGATTTGAGCCAAAGGCTTCCTTGGGAAGCGTTCTTCCCAAAGTGAGGCTTCTAGGAGTAAGGTAGGGAAGTTGGGAGGGTATTTGGGCAGAGGTTGGCCGAGCCAAATGGCTTGAAAGTGTGAATGAGGTGGTAGAGGTGGGGGCCTTTTATAAGAGGAGAGGAGGGGCACTCTTGGAAAGTAAGGAAATTTTACATTATTATAGAATGATTTTCGGATTCTAAAGGTCCCAAACTTGTATACTTCGTGTCTAAGATGATAGGGGTCTCCATCTACCCATCCAATAGTCTTTGGACAAGTGTAGGCCTTGGATTGTACATTATCTTTTCATTTTATTAAAATCGTTAAATAATGAGGTCATCACTACATCATAATGATGTCATAAATAATTTAATTTATTTAATGTCTAAAAATTATAAAAAAATACTATGATGTAGGAAATCTTTTTATCTTTCCAATGACTATTTATAGTCAGAAATATGACTTGTATAACCCCATGTAAAAATTGTTTTAGTAAAACATTTCATGTTTGTGTCATTTTTTACATTAACATTAAATAAAAGGTATTTATGTCATTTTCCAACTAAAGTGGCTCCATGGGGTCCCCAAGTTGACCCATGGATTTTCTTGGTCGGCCATGGCACATCCAATGAGGGTAGGACATGTGTCAAGCTCATCTCATATTATTAAAACATTATTTTTACCTTAAACTACACTAATTACCTCTAATCGCGATTAAAAACTTAAAAGTTACTATTCACCAAAAATTATTTTAATCTCATTGAACCACATTTTACTTCTTAATGACAACCGTGTATTTCGGATTTTTGAAATTCAAATCACAGAGGTGGTAATGTTTCATTTTAAAGAAAAATCAGTTTTTTAACAACCACTTAGTGGTTTCACTATTCATCAAAAATTGAAGTTTTTCAGAATAATGCCAAAATTTCACCCTAAGCTATAATTTATATTCTGAATTAAAAAATGATGTTTATTTTACAAAATTCCAAACATATAAGTTGCATTAATTAATTTTATAATTAATTCCCACTGTCACAACAAATAGCGTTTTTTTAAGAAACAATTTATATCAAAAGATTGACAATTGTTCATGCCCGATTTCAATGTTAAATTAATTCTAATGACCACCATTGGATAAAATGGTAAAAATATATTCTAATTATACTTTAAAACCACTAAATAGTATAATTTATCACAATGAATTATTTTTATTAAAAAATTTGTTTTAAGTATTTTTCACTATTCATAAAAATTTGGAAGTTCTTAGAAAATTACAAAAAATTCAACATAGGCTAATTTCAATATTAGGAATACAAAAATGAAGTCCATTTTGAAATATAAAATTTCTATAAATTTAAAAAGTAGTTATTACTATTCATAACGGCTACTTTGATTAGTTGCGGTGTGTTAGAACTCGAAGTTGCGTACAATGCAAGCTATTGCATTATTGAATGAGAAGTGTATCATGGAAGCGCGGGGTGTTACATTCTCCCCTCCTTCAATAAATTGTTTCCTCGCAATTTGAAATTTTTCTTTGAAAATAAAAGGTTGAAAATAGAAAATACCTTTGTGGAAAACTCACATCGGAAATAAGGTTAATAAAATTTAACTTTAAAAGAACGAAAGACAAGTACAAAGGTCACCCGAGATAGCCCATTCTAGGATTCTATGAAAATATGGATATGGAGGAGAAACAAACCATCAAGTCTTGATGGAGAAAACAGGATTAGGAGAAAGTTTAACTACAAGAAAATCACAAACTTGTGATTGGTTAAACGATCATTGATTCCCCAGTAGAAAAATTTAACCGACAACATTTTTGTTTTGAGTTAACTTTTAAAAATTTGAGGAATTTATTTAGGATATTTACTAATAATATAAGGGAATATACATACTTTTCATTTAGACTTTCATTCTTTAATAAATATTTACCACAAACCCATCTTTCACTCTAAAAGTTAATACAACTCAAAAATATTCTATTTATCCTAATTGTATAAGGTTCCAAATATTAACACATACCATTTAGATTAGTAAAATTATTTTGTAATAACCAGGGACTTCCTGTAGGCTAGTGGTAGAAAATAAAGGCCTGTCGCACTATGATTGTGGGTTCGATTCCTGCAGCTTTGTCCGACGTGACGGGTTATTCCCCACCCTGCAGGTTGTCCTTTTCCTAAAACTATAGTATAATAATATTCCAAAAATAATCTTCATAATTTTTTTAACCTTAAACAATACTATCCAAATATCAACTTAATCCACTCCAACCCTTATAGTTATCCAAAATACCTCTGTCCAGACTTTCTCTAAAAGGTCTCTTAATTCCAAAATCAATTTATCAGATTCCCCAAACAAAGTAATGTTTCTCTTATTGTCACATACTAAAAATATAATTACCTTCATCATATTAAATCCTTACTGAAATCAACAAGTACTGTAGTAAAATCCTTATATATATATATATCACATTATTCTAATAACCAGAATATAGTCCATGAGTCCAAAAGCACCAATACATTAATTATTCCGCTTCAACTGTAGTCACAGCATAAGATTGTCCTTGATCCCTTGGCCTTTTCTGAGGTAAGTTTCCCTGACGCTTAGGACATTCATTTGCGTAATTCCCCATTTCTCTAAAATTGTAGCATTCAACATTGATAGCCTCTTTCTTTCCCTTGCAATCACGCGCCTGGTGACCTTTTTCTCCACATTTATAACAAACTCCCATTCCTTTTAGGCAAGTACCAGGGTGATTCTTCCCACAATTATCGCATAATGGAAAATCCTTCTTTCCCTTTTTCCCTTTATCTATCTCTTGATCCACCGTTCTCTTCTTCTCTTGCTTTACTTTGTTGTCATAAGACTTAGAGAATTCCTTTTCTGTCTTGATAGCACATGAGACAATATCTTCGTATGTTGATAACGATTGTGATACTAAATCTTGACAGAGAAATGGTTTTAACCCATCAAAGAAATGATCAATATTACCTCTTGGGTTACGTATATAGTCTACAGCATACCTCGCTAACCTTGTAATGTTGGCCTCATACTTTGCGACATTCTCATCCTCCTTTTGTTTCAGACTCAGAAATTACCTTTCCATATCTGCTCGATGGTCATGAGGATAGTATTTTTCTAGGAAAAGCTCTTTGAACTCTCTCCATTCCATACTTGATACTTCTTCATCTTCCTTTTTATTTTGAATCAATGACCACCATTGATCATCATCTCCAGTGAGGCGGTAAACTGCCATGATAACCTTCTCCCTTTCGCTACTCCCCAAGGCGTGAAATATTTTCTCTAAGGAGTTTATCCATTGCTCAGCTACTAACAGATTTGTACCCCCCATTAAATGTTGGTGGTTGTTGCCTCATGAAGCAGTCTAACATTGATCCTCCATATTGTGGATCAGGGTGCTCCATACGAGTAAGGTTATTATTCATAACCTGAGTGAGTTGTCCCAGTATGGTAATAAGTTGTTCAGCACCAGTTGTATCTCCAGATCCACAATAATTATCTTGAGCAGGAGGGAATTCCCTACACGGAGTGCGTGCATTGATACGGTTTCAATTCCTTCCACTAGGCACCATTTCTAAACAATGGCATAAACTAGATTAGTTTATGAATCAAAATACATAATTCCGTACTTGTAAAACACTTAACACTAATTGAACTATTTTATGGATATAATCCATAATCATAAAAAAAAGTTTTCTTTGAGGAAGTATATACTCATAACCATTCATAGTGGTTTGTAAAGAAATGAGAATTATCCTAAGTATATCCCCCAGGAGTGTCGTAACCAAGAGTATATCAAGGCTCGTTGTCGTGCACCAGTTCCCGTTCGAGTCTAGCTCAAAGCGGTGTTTTCAGGTTTTACCCCTAGGTACATCTGTGCCAGAGCCGCCTCTACCTGCTCGTATCCATACAGGGATGTACCGCTCGGAAAACTCACAAAATCTCTACAACAACAAAATTCTAGGAAGTTCTTCTATACTAATCCTCAAAGTCTATCTTTGGGCTATGTGCTCTAATCAGAGTTTATCTAAATCTAGCTTCCAATGTTAGTACTAAACTGCCTCTGATACCAACTGTAACACCCCGACCCCAGCTACCCAGATTCGGTGCATTACTTCGTAACATTAGCATGATCACAAAAGATCAAGTCTCGAAAGACCGATTAGTTTAGTAGCCTTGGAAACACTAGATACATTCATAAGTCTTTCATTAAATCAAAAAGTAAACAAACTACAATAACATGGTCTTCATAGTCCACACTCATATCCCTTTATGTCTATCCCTGCAGTTCATTCATAAAATACTTCTTCACATCCTGGAAAAATATTAAAACATTGAAAGGTGTGAGCTCAGATGCTCAGTAAGGATAACAATATTGCAAAAGCTTTCAAAAATAAACATAAAAATTTAAGGCAATGTATAACTAAAACAAAAGCCTTTTAAACTTGAACATCAACATAATATGGCAAAAGTAAAATGAGATAATTCCATTCACTTCTTCACATGGATATTCTACTGGTCGAATAATCACATGCAATATCAATAACCACTTTCATAATGAGGGAATGTATAATGCCAGACATTCTGAAACATTTTGTCAAGGCCTCAGCCAAGACGTCTAAAATGATTAAGGCCTCGGCCAAAACCATAAATCAAATTGGGAAAGGGCCTCGGCCAATTCCACGTCTAGTTGTCTCATGAGACCTACCGATGCATCGAGGAGCTATAGCGGGCTCCACCCATCACTTATTAAGTCCAATACATTCCTCATATGAATAGGTTTAAACGTATCATAAACCATAACATAATCAGGTCACATAAAACATGCATAAAGGAAACATAAATTTCCACATTTCAATCACAAGATATCAATACAACACATTCATATAATAAAAACTCTTTCAAAACCATTTTCAATACCAAAATAAAAGAAAGTTAAAACTTTGTATTTATTTTTCATTAAACAAAAAATGTATGGCTTGTAGAGGAAGTCGAAACTCAAATAATGGTCACGGCGGCGGAGAAGTCGTTGTCGCCGCATACGTACGATAAATACATTCCCTTTTGTAGTTTAGTAAATTATTCATATAAAAATATTCCTTTTGAATAAACGTAAAAGTCAAAGGGGTTTATACACCGTATAAAAGAAAGTTGTGTATAAAACCAAATATGCCTCAATGAAAGGGGATTGAGACGAAGTCCTTAAAAAGATCATTTTTTTAAATAAAGTACATCTATAATGTGTATTCACTATAAGTACACTTAAATAATGTAAAAATACAAGATAGGACATAATAATATCATGACATAATTTGAAATTAGGAGATTAACCCAAAGAATAGAAATTGGGTTAAGAAGTTCCCTTACCTCGTGTCTGACTTGACTCAACCGTTCTTTAACCTCCTGAATAATAAACTAGAGTAAATATATACCTTATTAAGAACCATTTTAATTTTCATTATCCTTTTTATATCACTTATTACAATGATATGAACATTATGTAATTATTTAAGTTAATAACGGTCGTTTTGTCGATCTTTGGTACTTGAGTCAACAATAAACTTCTTATAATTACATGTTGTTTATGTGGTAGAATATCCATTATCTCCAGAATTATATTCATGATTTAGATGTCATATATATCATATATATCCAGTATATACATTCATTTATAATATTACGTAACATTTAGAGGTAAGAAATGAAATGCACCGTTCATGGAGACGGTAAGCCGTACGTACGCATGAACGCTACTTTCATTTCTATTTCGTATTTAATGGAATGAAATCATAATGATATAAATGTATAATATAATTTCAGTATAATATAGTGTATAATACCATTACTCCATCCTTTATACATCCCACATATGGCATTAACGATTCAAATCACTTTGAGGGGGCAGTAGTCCGCACTTCCTAAAATGAAATTATGGCGTTTACCCATAATGGAAATCATAAAGTATGCCATAAATGAGAAATAAATAATCATAAGTAAAACCTAAACATTTTATATATCATATATAAATATAGTTACATCTTAATGTCCACCTTTTAAGGTGTTATATGAGTGTTGAACAATCATCGCTTCGTGAGGCAGAAATTCGCCATCCATAGAAACCTTATGTTCTTTAACCATTAGATGTAGGTGTGTGTAAGTGTAGCTCGAATCCTTCTTATAAAAACATCCTAGTATATTTAGTATACTGGTGTTGTTATAAAATAAATTATTAAAAATAGTTTAGGGGGTTGGAGAAGAAAAATAAAACAAAACAACATTAGAGAAGACATTACCTCAAAATCGGGTAACTCTTTTTGATTTGAGCCAAAGGCTTCCTTGGGAAGAGTTCTGCCCAAAGTTAGGCTTCTAGGAGTAAGGGAGGGAAGTTGGGAGGGTATTTGGGCAGATTTTGGCCGAGAAAAATGGCTTGAATGTGTGAACGAGGTGGTAGAGGTGGGGGCCTTTTATAAGAGGAGAGGAGGGGCACTCTTGGAAAGTAAGGAAATTTTACATTATTATAGAATGCTTTTCGGATTCTAAAGTTCCCAAACTTATATAATTCGTGTATAAGATGATAATGGTTCTAAATCTACCCATACAATAGTCTTTGGACAAGTGTAATCCTTGGATTGTACATTATCTTTTCATTTTATTAAAATCATTAAATAATGAGGTCATCACTGCATCATAATGATGTCATACATAATTTAATTTATTTAATGTCTAAAAATTATAAAAAAAAATACTATGATGTAGGAAATCTTTTTAGATTTCCAATGACTATTTATAGTCAAAAATATGACTTGTATAACCCCGTGTAAAAATTGTTTTAGTAAACCATTTCATGTTTGTGTCATTTTTTACATTAACATTAAATAAAAGGTATTTATGTCATTTTCCAACTAAAGTGGATCCATGGGGTCCCCAAGTTGACCCATGGATTGTCTTGGTCAGCCATGGCACATCCAATGAGGGTAGGAAATGTTTCAAGCTCATTTCATATTATTAAAACATTATTTTTACCTTAAACTACACTAATTACCTCTAATCGCGATTAAGAACTTAAAAGTTACTATTCACCAAAAATTATTTAAATCTCATTGAACCACATTTTACTTATTAATGACAACCATGTATGTCGGATTTTTGAAATTCAAATCACAGAGGTGGTAATGTTTCATTTAAAAGAAAAATCAGTTTTTTAACAACCACTTAGTGGTTTCACTATTCAACAAAAATTGATGTTTTTCAGAATAATGCCAAAATTTCACCCTAAGCTATAATTGATATTCTGAATTGAAAAATGATGTTTATTTTACAAAATTCCAAAAATATAAGTTGCATTAATTAATTTTATAATTAATTCCCGCTGTCACAACAAATAGCGTGTTTTTAAGAAACAATTTATATCAAAAGATTGGCAATTGTTCATGCCCGATTTCAATGTTAAATTAATTCTAATGACCACCATTGGATAAAATGGTAAAAATATATTCTAATTATACTTTAAAACCAGTAAATAGTATAATTTATCACAATGAATTATTTTGATTAAAAAAGTTGTTTTAAGTATTTTTCACTATTCATAAAAATTTGGAAGTTCTCAGAAAATTACAAAAAATTCAACATAGGCTAATTTCAATATTAGGAATACAAAAATGAAGTCCATTTTGAAATATAAAATTTCTATAAATTTAAAAAGTGGTTATTACTATTCATAATGGCTACTTTGATTAGTTGCGGTGTGTTAGAACTCAAAGTTGCGTACAATGCAAGCTATTGCATTATTGAATGAGAAGCGTATCATGGAAGCTCGGGGTGTTACACAAGGCCTTTCTCAGGGCGCGCAGGTCACCTGTGTGACCAACTCAATACTTGCATGACCCTTATCCCTTTTCCATATTTGGATAATCTGATCTTGAAAAACATATATCATGAAATTTTCCAAGCCATCAAGTATACAACACGCAAGTCCGTTTTCCAAAAACCACATTTCTTCATTTGTCGATTTTCAGGCCCAAAAATTTGGAAAACACTAGAAAACAGTGCCACCTTGTGTCTGTTCTTTTTGTACCACCTCCAGATCATCCATTACATTGTCGACATTCTTGAATCAAACAAGGATCGTTGACCACATCCCTTGAAATTGAAATTCCACCATGACATCCCCTTTTTCAACAAATTTGTATGTCATTGTTTTGGTTTATCAACAATCACATCACATTTTTACACTTTGTCAATAAACACAATCACCTCAAAAATGATTCAATGATGCCTTGAGGTATTTTTTCCCAACAATATCCCCCTTTGGGTTTGTTGAAAACTCTTCCATAAAAAAATACAACGTTAATTATTCATCCACCATTCACCTCTTTGATTCTGATAGTGATCAAGAATTACTCAACACATACTCTAAGCCCACATCAGCAATGCTTGGCCTGAGAAACAAGAGTAAATGAAAAGTTCATCAATGAATCACTTCATCTCTGACACTCACTGTTGACACTAAATTGATACCAATTTTTACCAAAGTGATACCAATTGTTGGAAATATTATTACCACATTCCAACATCACTCCTCTGCTTTCATCACGATCCTCAGCTGTCGTGATATCTATTCTTTGATAGATCACTTCTAGAGTCGTCAGATTTAATACTCTCCCCTTTCTTCTCACAGCTTTTCAAAACTCCTTTAGAACTATTGCATGTGTTGTCCAAGCTAAGCTCTGGCTAAGCACGTTAAAAAACCTTGAACTCCCCCTATCCAGCTGTACCACCTATCGGATTCTCCCCAAATCATGCATGATTTATAAAATAGCCACACTGTCTCCCCCTTGAACAATCACTATTTTCTCCCCCTTTGTCAACAAACCCAAAGTTCACTCCTTTGTTGTCTCTAACAGAGTAGAGATCACATATCAACACATTAGGGAAAGACACATCATACCTCGGGGAGAGGGGGATTGGTTCCACATCTACACTCCTTTAAGTGTGGGGAGTCGAATGAACTCCTAGAGCTAGTCGATGCCTCTCAAAAGATTCTTTGGGTAAGGCCTCTATTAGAATGTCTGCAACCTATAGCTCTATAGGCACATACTCCAACTTCACGATTCCCTGCTCAACTTTCTCCTTGATAAAATGATACTTTATCTCAATGTGCTTTGTCCTTGAGTGATGGATGGGATTTTTTCTATGATTTATTGCACTTGGGTTATCACACTAGACTCTGATCGGAGACTTCACTTCAACTCCCATATCATCAAGTTGCTGCTTCATCCACAATAACTGTGTGCATGCTTGAGTGGCCAAAATATACTCAGCTTTTGTAGTGCTCAATGAAATTCAATCTTGTTTCTTGCTGAGCCAAGAAATACACAATACAACAAGATAGAATGCACCTCCTGATGTTGATTTTCTGTCATCTGCTGATCCAGCCAAATCTGCATCTGTGTAACCCAATAGCACTGATTGAGATTATTCATTATACATCAGACCGAAAACCACAGTGCCTTTGATATACCGAAGTATTATTTTCACTATGAGCATGTGCCTTTCCTTGGGATCACTCTGATATCTCGTTGCTTGGAATGTGTAGAAAACAATGTTAAGCCTTGTTGCGGTCAAGTATAGAAAACATTCAATAATTTTCTTGTATTCTGTGATATTAACTACCTTGCCATCCTCATCTTTTGATAATTTCATCCCAGTAGCAACTGAAGTCATCATCTCCTTGGAATTATCCATTACAAACCATCTTAGTACCTCATTGGAATATTTGTATTGAGAAATGAAAGTGTCATTACTTCTTTGTGTCACTTGTAAACCAAGGAAAAATTTTAGCTCTCCAATCAATGACATTTCAAACTCATTTTTCATGAATTCAGAGAACTATCTGCACTGAGCTTTATCTGATACGCCAAATATTATGTCATCGACATAAACCAACACCATAATCCTTTGATTTCTGTCATTGCTAAAATAGAGATTGTAATCAACTCCCCCACGCTAGAAACCAAGATTTTTCAAGTACTGATCAAGCCTTGAGTACCATGATCTTGGTGCTTGTTTTAGCCCATACAACGCCTTCTTCAGCCTGAAAACTTTGTTCTCATACTCATGAATGTGAAAAGAATCTAACTGCTCAATATACACCTCTTCTTCTAGAACTCCATTCAAGAATGCAGATTTCACATCCATCTGGAACACTTTGAACTTTCTTTGCACTACTATGGCCCAAAATAATCTTATTGTCTCCAGCCTTGCAACTGGTGCAAATGTCTCATCAACATATATTCCCTCTATCTAGGAGTATCACTTTCACACTAGTTGGGCTTTTTTCCGAATCACTGTGCCATATTCATTCATCTTGTTGTGATAGACCCATTTAGTCCTGATTACATTCTTATCTGTTGGCCTCGAAAAAATCTCCCATGTCCGGTTCTTCTCAATCTGATCAAGCTCTTCATTTATAGCCTGAACCTAGTTTTTATCTTCAGCTGCATTGGAAAAATATTTCAGCTCCACCTGAGACAAAAAAGATGTTTTCTATAATGATTTCATTCTTCGAGTCTGAACTGGAGCTGTCTAATCACCAATGATATTTTTCCTATCAATTTCAGCTTGACTCTTTGGGTTTCATGCAGACACATACTTGACACATTGTTGTTCATCATTATTATCTTCTTCTTAGTCAGCATCTACCACTTCTACTCCCCCTGTGTTGCTTACCTCATCATCACATTCATCAAGAAATTGTTCACTAGGTCATTGAGCATTCTGTTCATTTTCAACTATAGTGACATCATTTCTCTCAACAATTTTTTCCAGCCTTTTGTTGAAGCATTTATATTCTTTGGTTTTCTCTGAGTAGGCAAAGAATATCCCCTCATCTCCTCGTGACTCAAGCTTCCTATGATTTTCATTTTTTGATTATAAAACACTTACTTCCTATGATTCGAATGTATTTCAATTTTTTCTTATTTCCAAAACACATTTCATATGGATTCTTCCCTTCCTTCAGACACAACAGAGACTTGTTCGAAATATAGACTGATTTCAAAACTGCTTCCTTCCGAAATTTCTCTGGTAGGTCATTTTGAATAACCATCGTTCTGGCCATGTTGTTGATTATCCGATTTATCCTCTCAACCACTCCATTATATTGGGGAGTTTCCACTAATGAAACATGATGCCTTATTCTATGTTTCTTGAGATAGTCTTCCACTTGACTGTTTTTGAATTCTGTACCGTTATCAGTACGAAACATCTGAATTTTCTGTCCAAGCATTTTTTCTGATTCCCTCCTAAACTGCTTTACTCAACTAAACACCTCTGTCTTATGGGTAATGAAAAATACCCAGGTCATTCTACTATAATAATCAATTAAAATAACATAGTACCTTTTCCTATTAATAACTCGTGGTGAGATAGGTCCACATACATCATCATACACCAATTCAAGCACTCTAGTTGATTTCTGTTCCTTTGGCCTGTATGTCTTTTTGATGATCTTCCCTTGTTGGCAAGTATCACATGTATGAGTGCGATCACATGATAGTTTGGCAAGTTCTCTAGCAGCATCACACTTTACCAGATCTTCCATAAATGGTTGGAATAGGTGACAAAGTCTCTTATGCCACAACTGATTTTCTTCCTCTCTAGATAAATGGCACGTATCACCTTCGCTACCTACAAGGTAAATATTTTACTTTTTCCTTTTTCCTTGTAGAACAACATCTCAATATTTTCCTTTCACAACACACATCTTCTTAGTAAATCGGATAGAATGCCCAGAGTCACATAGTTGACTAACACTGAGAAAGTTATGACTAAGACCCTCTAATACCAAGACATCAGCATGCCTCATTTCTTTTCCCCCAACCATGGATTTTCCTAAGCCAAAAATCTTCAAGCCTTCATCGTTTCCAAACATGATAATTCCTTCTTTGTCATATTTTATGCCTGTAACCAGATCCTTATTACCCATTATGTGATATGTGCAACCACTATCAAGGATCCACACACCAGAGAGATATGATGCTTTAAGGGAAATCTCTGCCACCACAACCTTCTCATTTATCTTCTTATTGGTCCAAATGTTTTCATTCACACTCGGCATTGATTGAGACTTTTGTTCTTCCTCAGAGTATGATAGACCAGCTTCATCTTGCAAAGCCAAAAATCTATTCTGCATTTTTAACTCACCTATCGGTTTATTGATCTGCTGCTTTCGAACGTTTTGATTTTGCTTTGGCACATTTTTCTTAATAGTCGAAGTGTAGTACCTAGCCATGTACCCAAATCATCCACACCAAAAATAGTGTCCATTGAAATATGTTCTAGAAAACTGTTCTCTATTGGGGAGCCACCTCTATTCTTGTTCCCTTAGATATCTCTTGGATAAAGAACACACATACTGTGAGTGTCCCATCTTCCCACAACAATAACACCTGGTATAAGGTTCATTCCTTCGTGTTACTTCAGAACTATGAGTTTACCCTTGGTATCTCTGAATATTTTGATTCTTCTTTGTTCCCAAATCAACCTTCAATTTCGGGACGGGTGCTTGCAGTATGACTTCAATTACCACATATTTTTGCTTCTTATCAAGCCCTGAATCAGCCTTAACATCTGAGCTCAATTGCTTTATAAGGCCCCAGACTTAAACTTTACTTAATATTTAATTAAATGAATAATTCATATTGAGGATCTTTTCAGTTTTAGTGTTTTAGAGAATTAGGACATAACTATTACATCTGAAAAGTTTACAAAGTATTCACTTCTACTAAATTTACATAAAATAAAAACTTTTAAAAAGAAACATGTCTAGTTCCATGTTTTAGATAGCATGGCTTCACCTTGATCCCATACTTGACCCTCTTCCTCATTATGTCCTGTGAAAAATATTTCAAAAAAACTTGGGGTGAGCATAAAAAGCTCAGTAAGGGATACACAATGAATAAAAACTATTAGTTTTTCAAAACAACAAGTAAACCATGTATACTTTATCAAATTAATACCTTTCACCTTTAGGAAGTAGTAAAAAAACTCTTCAATGAATAAAAGATCATTACTTACCCTTTTGTAACCAAAAGATTACCATAAAACCCATATAAAGAACACATAACATAAAAAAGGTAACATGGGACATAAACATACTTAAATGGAATAACCATACGGTCGACTTCCACACATACTTAATGGAATAGCCATACGGCAGACTTCCACACATACTTAATGGAATATCCATTCGGCTGACTTCCATACCCAATGCATTGGAGGTTATAACATAACCACCCGTCCTGGTATTCACGGCACCACCTGTCATAATGTCCAAGTACCATTATAAAATCATAACACATTAAACAAATATAATGGAAAGAAATCATTTCCACATTTCTATCACAATATATCACTTAAATATATCGACATAACAAATCCTTTATAAAAACCATTTTCAATACCAACATATATAGAAGAGTATGTGGTAAAACCAAATATGCCTCAATTAAAGGAGATTGAGATGAAGTCCCTTACAAAGTCGGTATCCTTAGATTAAGGATAAATCAATTACATGATTATGTGTGAAAAATAAGAATACACAAAATATAAGTGGATATTAAGTGTAAAACAATCAGAGGCCATTCAAACATAATCATGGAAAAACAAAACCAATGACATAGATATTTAACTCAATGAAATGAGATTGAGTTATGATTTCTGATACAAGTCCATCTAAATGACATAAGAATTTATCAATTAGATGATTATGTGTAGAAATAGTATATCCACACAAAGGTTTGTGTAAACTACAACATATAGATTCCACACATAATCTTGGAATAATAAAATCAATAATTAGAGGTTTAACCCAAAGAATTGAAAGTGGGTTAAGAAGTTCCCTTACAGAAATTCGACAGCCTAACGGCGTCACTTCAAAACTCATAAAAAGAGTTGATGAGAGATAAAAAGGGTATCTCATCACTTGGACATAAAATTTACATTAATAAGGATATATAAGAACATATCCTTACATAATAGTATGTGAATTAAAAGACATAACAAAATAAGGCTTTTAAAAAGTGGAGGGTGGAAGGTTCCCTTACCGACATGGGTAACTTTCGAAACGTACACCCCATTGAAGAAGGGTCATACAATGAATATGTAAGTACCCATAAATGAAATCATATTACACAAAGAGTATAATAATGGGAATTATATACACCACTCAAAGGAAATTGTGGAAAATGTAGCATAAATCTCACGGGAATAAAAGTGAGATGAAAAATCCCTTATGAAAACTCGGCAGCCTAACGGCGCCACTTAAAACTTCCAAAAATGGATTGATGAGATCAAATAGAGTATCTCATAATATTACAATAAAATTTACATCAAGAGGAATATAAAAGAACATCCCCCATCATAACAAAGATAATCTTAAAAGAAGTGACATAAATGAGAGTACTTAAAAAAGAGAGAGGTTAGATCTCTTAAGAAAATTCGGCAGCCTAACTGCGCCACTCAAAACATCCAAAATGGATTGATGAGAGAAAATAGGGTCTCTAACCATATGAACATAAACATTACAGTATTATTAATATAAAAGAACATCCCAATCATAATAAAGAAGATCTTAAAAGGAATGACATAAAAGAGTGTACTTAAAAAGAAAGAGAGGAGTAGGATCCCTTACCTCGTGTCCGACATGACTCGATCGTTCTTTAATATCCTGAATAATAAAATTTGTTCAATTTATAATTTCTTAAGGAACTCCTTTAAATATTATTATTCAGTTAATATCACATATTATAATGTTATAATAATTGGTTAATTAAGTGAGTTTATATCAGATGTTTTTGTCGATGTTCAGTACATGAGTAAAAATTGAACTTGTTGGAAAAGAATTTTTCATGTAGTTATAGGCACATCATCTCCAGAATAGTATTTATGTTTTAAATATCATATATATCCATTATATATTCATTTTAAACTATTCCATAGAATATGGAGATAAAAAATTAAAAACACCGTTCATGGAGACGGTAGGTCGTACGTACGCATTAACGCTACTTTCATTTTTTTGCCATATTAATGGAACTAAAACAAAATGAGATATATATATATATTATAATTCCAGAATGATACCCATAATTTAGATGTAATATATTACATATATATCCATTATATATATGTACATATAATAGTACATAACATTTAGAGATAAGAAATGAAATGTACCGGTCATAGAGACGGTAAGCCGTACGTACGCATGAACGCTACTTTCATTTCTTTTCTTTTTTTTATTAAATGGAATGAAATAATAAATATATAAAGGTATATTATAATTCCATTAGGATAACATATTTAATAACATTAATTCCATCCTTTATACGTCCCACAAATGGCATTAACGAATCAAATCACTTTGAGGGGGCGGTAGTCCACACTTCCTAAAATGAAGATATCACGTTTACCCATAATGGAAACCATAAAGGTATGCCATAAATTACAAATACTGAATATTAAAAAAAAAATAAAAATATTATATATCATATATAAATATAGTGACATCTTAATGGCCACCTTTGAAGGTGTTAAAAGAATATTGAACAATCATCGTTTTGTGAGGCAGTAATTCGCCATCCACAGAAACAGTATGTTCTTTAACCATTAGAAGAAGGTGTGTGTAAGTGTAGCTCGAATCCTTCACATAAAAACATTCTAGTATATTTAGGATACTTGTGTTGTTAAAAATGAAATGAATAAAAAGGTTTTAGGGGGTTGGATAAGCAAAATAAAACAAAAGAACACAAGATAAGACATTACCTTTAAATCGGGTAACTTCCTTTGATTTGAACTCAAAGGCTTCCTTGGAAAGGATTATTCCCAATGTGAGGCTTGAATGATGAATATAGGGATGTGGAGAGATGAAATGGTCAGGGGTTGTATGAGCCAATGTCTTTAGAGGTGTGTGTAAGGTGGTAGAGGTGGGGGCCTTTTATAAGAGGAGAGGAGGGGCACTCTTGGAAAGTTTCAAAATGTTACTTTATTTTCAAATGATTCTCGGATTTTAAAGGTCCCACATTGATGTATTTCAAGGATAAGGTGATAATGTTTCTAAATCCACCCATCCAATAGGTTTTTGATAAGTTTAGGTCTTAGAGTTTACATTATATTTTCATTTTATTTAAATCGTTAAATGATGAGGTAATCGCTGCATCATCATGGTGTCAGAAATAATTCAATTTATTTAGTGTCTAAAAATTATAAAAAAAACATCATGATGTTGGAAATATTTTTAGATTTATAATTAATATTTATAGTCAGAAATATGACTTGTATAACTCCATATAAAAATTGTTTTAGTAAAATAACACATGTTTGTGACATTTTAATTTTAACATTAAATAAAAAGGTATTAATGTCATTTTCCAACCAAAGTGGCTCCATGGGGTCCCCATGCTGACCCATGGATTGTATTGGTCGGCCATGACACATCCAATGAGGGAAGGACATGTGTCTAGGTAATTTCATATTATTAAAACATTATTTTTACCTTAAATTACACTAATTACCTCTAGTCGCGATTAATAAACTTAAAAGTTACTATTCACAAAAAAATTATTTTAATCCCATTGAATCACATTTTAATTATTAATGACAACCATGTTTGTTGGATTTTTGAAATTCAAATCACAGAAGTGGTAAAGTTTCATTTAAATGAAAAATCAGTTTCTTTAACTTTCACTTAGTGGTTTCACTATTCATCAAAAATTGAAGTTTTTTAGAAAATTACCAAAAATTCACCCTAGGATATATTTGATATTCCGAATTCAAAAATGATGACTATTTTAAAAAATTCAAAACATATAAGTTAAATTAATTAATTTAATAATTAATTCCTGCTTTCAGAGAAAATAGAGTGTTTTTATGAAACAATAAGTATCAAAAGATTGACACTATTTTAAGTCCAATTTCAAGATGAAATTAATTCCAATGACCACTATTGGATTAAATGGTAAAAATATATTCTAATTTCACTTTAAAACCAATTCAAAAGATAATCTAATCATATAAATAAATTTGATTAAAAAGGCGTTTTGAATTAAAATACAACATTTTTCACTATTCATTAAAAAATGAACTTTATCTGAAAAATACGACAAATTTACACAAAGTAAATTTTGATGTCCCGATTCTAAAGAAGAATTTTATTTTGTCAAATATAACACATAAAATTGTTAAAAAGTGGATTTAAGAGAGGTTCTCCATCAAAAGGCGGTTAATCGACCTTTTAAAGTTAGAATGTTTACGCTTAAAATTGGATTCATTTGCATTTTTAATCCTCTAACATTTATTGTAAAAAGTAAAAATATTTGACAAACATATATAATCATTTTGTAGTTAGTTCTGTTCATTACCACCATTACAACGGCTAGGCATTAACTACCATTTAAAATAATATTATTTTATTTTTAGAGTGCAACGTAATATTTCAAAGGAACTTGTTGTTGTGTATTGGGTAAGCCATCGAGCATAGTGTTCCCTTTAAATTAATATTGACATTTTATTTACAAATAGGGATAATTATAAAAATTTCATATTCTTTATTTACCTGTGGTGTTACATTCTTCCCCCCTTTTGGGAATTGTGTCCTCGCAATTTCAAAATTGGGCTCAGAAACATCCTTGAAAGTCCCACATTGGAACAAGAGTCGGTAAAACATTCACTTTAAAAATTTGGAGAGAAGTACAAATGTCACCCGAGTTAACCCATAATAGGATTCCAAGTATGAAAATATGGATATGGAGGAGAAAAAAAAGGGTCTTGTTCTGATGGAGAGTGATAGTAAACATGTCTAGGAGAAAGTTAACCACAAGAAAATCACAAACTTGTGATGGGTTAAACGGTATTCGATTACCCAGTATGAAAACTTAACAGAAAACATTTTTGTTTTAAGTTACTCTTCATTGAGGAATTTATTTTTTGAGCTTAAATAAATCATAATGAAACATACTTACTTGTCACATAGACATTCAACTTTAACTACATTCCTTAATCAAACTCATATTTTCTCCAAAACACGAGTTTTTAGGAAGACTTGTTCGCATTAAGAGTACTATAATCAACTTCCTGAGAATAACCTAATCCACAAAAGAGAACTATATATTTCCCATGTCTTTAGACAAAATCCAAAACCAAAATTGTTAGTATAAGATCAGATAACCCACAAAAGTATAATCCTTTATAAAAAGAAAATCCTTTCTTAATCTCCAAAATTTGTCCAAAAAACCCAAAGTTCAACGAAGACCATTCAATAAACAATTGTCCATAAAATTATTCAAAGTAAACCAAACTAAGATTGAAACCCAATTATTTAAGGGATTTAATCACATAGTCTTCCAAGGTACAAATTAACTTTTATCTCTAAATAACATCAGTTGCTCTTAAATTCTCATATTGAAAAGTAATTAACCTAATCACATATCTTCCATGATAGGTTAATCATTTCCATAGATAACCCAAAATAAACTTACTCTTGATTCCTAAAATCATCTAACTAAAAATAATTAGTCAAACTAACCAGGGACTTCACGTAGTCCAGTGGTAGGCGATAAATACCAGTCGCACATTGGTTGTGGGTTCGATTCCCGCAGCTTTGTCCGACGCGACGGGTTATCACACGGTCTGCATGTTGTCCTTTTTCAAAAACTATAAAATTCCTAAATCATTCCCTAAAACGAGATAAAATCTTCAAAAATAATCATAACATATTTTAACCTCAATTTTATCTCATGCCTTTCATTTTCCAACATAATATATAACAACCCATAATTACCTCAAAAGTAAGGATCATATAAACCCTAATGTTTACCTTTATAATTATTACCTGAACTTCCACATCGATTGGTCATCTCATACATGATGCATTACAGAACATACCAAGGTAAAAGTGGTTGATCATGACTCCTTGATAGTTGGATTAGAACAACCACGAGTTTCCTCATTGAATCCCCCATTTCATCCAGTCTCTTAATCAGAGAACCACCACAGTTTCCTTCAAAACTATTGTCACTTTGGTGCCTGCTAGATCCATCCATTCACTAAAAACAAAAATGTCAGTGTGAGTATATCAACAAAACCATCATGTACTAATGAGTAAGATAAACACTAAGATATACTTACTCGTTCACTTTATCTAAAACTAGGACTCTTTCTGAAATTATAAACATTATGGTAATGTCACTTATGCTTAAAGAATACCCTAACCTCTAAAGTTATCTAAACCGACCTCTGATACAAACTATAAGGCCCCGGACTTAAACCTTACTTAATATTGAATTAAATGAATAATTCACATTGAGGATCTTTTTAGGTTTAGAGTTTTAGAGAATTAGGAAATGACTATTACATATCAAATGATTATAAAGTAGTCAGTTCTACTAAATTTCCATAAAATAAAAACTTTTAAAAAGAAACATGTCTAGTTCCATGTTTTAGATGGCATGACTTTACCTTAATCCCATCCTTGACCCTATTCCACATTATTTCCTATGAGAAATATTTCAAAAAACTTGCGGTGAGCATAAAAAGCTCAGTAAGGGATACACAATGAATGAAAACTGTTAGTTTTTCAAAACTACAAGTAAACCTTGTATACTTTATCAAAGTAATACCTTTCACCTTTAGGAAGTAGTAAAAAAACTCTTCAATGAATAAAAGATCATTACTTACCCTTTTGTAACCAAAATATTACCATAAAACCCATATAAAGAACACATAACATAAAAAGGTAACTTGGGACATAAACATACTTAAATGGAATAACCATACGGTCGACTTCTACACATACTTAATGAAATAGCCATATGGCCGACTTCCACACATATTTAATTGAATAGCCATACGGCCGACTTCCATACCCAATGTATTGGAGGTTATAACGTAACCACCCATCCTGGTATTCACGACACCACCCGTCATAATGTCCAAGTACCATTACAAAATCATAATACATTAAACAAATATAATGGAAGGAAAACATTTCCACATTTCGATCACAATATATCACTTAAATATATCGACATAACAAATCCTCTATAAAAACTATTTTAAATACCAACATAAATAAAAGAGTATATGGTATTTATTTCATTTTTAAAAACATTACGGCTTGTTGAGGAAGCCAAAGACCAAATAATACTCGCGGCGGTGGAAAAGGTCATTGTCACCGTGTACGTTAAAAGAAACATTACTTTTTTTCGTTTAGTAAAACGCTTCGTATAAAAATATTCCTTTTGAATAAAATTAAAATTCAAAGTGGTTTATACACCGTATAAAATAAAGTTGTGTGTAAAACCAAATATGCCTCAATGAAAGGAGATTGAGATGAAGTCCCTTACAAAGTTGGTATCCTTAGATTAAGGATAAATCAATTACATGATTATGTGTGAAAAATATGAATACACAAAATATAAGTGGATATTAAGTGTAAAACAATCAGAGGTCATTCAAAAATAATCATGGAAAAACAAAACCAATGACATATATATTTAACTCAATGAAATGAGATTGAGTTATGATTTCCGATACAAGTCCGTCTAAATGACATAAGAATTTATCAATGAGATGATTATGTGTAGAAATAGTATATCCACACAACGGTTTGTGGAAACTACAACATATAGATTCCACACGTAATCTTGGCATAATAAAATTAAGAATTAGAGGTTTAACCCAAAGAATTGAAAGTGGGTTAAGAAGTTCCCTTACAGAAATTCGATAGCCTAACAGCGTCACTTCAAAACTCATAAAATGAGTTGATGAGAGATAAAAAGGGTATCTCATCACTTGGACATAAAATTTACATTAATAAGGATATATAAGAACATATCTCAACATAATAGTGTCTGAATTAAAATACATAACAAAATAATTCTTTTAAAAAGAGGAGGGTGAAAGGTTCCTTTACCGACTTGGGTGACATTCGAAATGTACACCCCATTGAAGAAGGGTCATACAATGAATATGTAAATACCCATAAATGAAATTATATTACACAAAGAATATAATAATGGGAAGTACATAAACCAATAAATGTAAATGGTGGAAAATGTAGCATAAATCTCACGGGAATAAAAGTGAGATGAAAAATCCCTTACGAAAACTCGGCAGCCTAACGGCGCCACTTAAAACTTCCAAAAATGGATTAATGAGATCAAATAGAGTATCTCATAATATTAAAATAAAATGTACATAAAGATTAATATAAAAGAAAATCCCCCATCATAACAAGGAGGAGCTTAAATTAAGTGACATAAATTAGAGTACTTAAAAAAAGAGAGAGGTTAGATCTCTTACGAAAATTCGGCAGCCTAACGCTGCCACTCAAAACTTCCAAAATGGATTGATGAGAGAAAATAGGTTCTCTCACCATATGAAAATAAAAAGTACAGTAGGATTAATATAAAATAACATCCCATTCATAATAAATATTATCTTAAAAGGAATTACATAAAAGAGTGTACTTAAAAAGAAAGAGAGGAGTAGGATCCCTTACCCTGTGTCCGACATGACTCGATCGTTCTTTAATCTCCTGAATAATAAAATTTGGTCAATTTATAATTGCTTAAGGACCTACTTTAAATATTATTTTTCAGTTCATATCACATATTATAATCTTATAATAATTGGTTAATAAAGTGAGTTCATATCAGACATTTTTGTCAGTGTTCAGTACATGAGTAAAAATTGAACTTGTTGGAAAACACTTTTTCATGTAGTTATAGGTACATCATCTCCAGAATAGTATTTATGTTTTAAATATCATATATATCCAGTATATATTCTTTTTATACTATTCCATAGCATTTGGAGATATAAAATTAAAAGCACCGTTCATGGAGACGGCAGGCCGTACGTACGCATGAATGCTACTTTCATTTTTTTTCCATATTAATGAAATTAAAACAAAATGAAAGATATATATATTATAATTAAAGAATTATACCCATAATTTATATGAAATATATTACATATATATCCATTATATATATGTACTTATAATAGTACATAACATTTGGAGATAAGATATGAAATGTACCGTTCATGGAGACGGTAAGTCGTACGTACGCATGAACGCTACTTTCATTTATTTATTTTTTGTATTCAATGGAATTAAATAATAAAGATATAAAGGTATATTATAATTATAGTAGGATAACATATTTAATACCATTAATTCCACCCTTTATACATACCACATATGGCATTAACGAATCAAATCACTTTGAGGGGGCGGTAGTCCGCACTTCCTAAAATGAAGATATCGGGTTTACCCATAATGAAAACCATAAAGGTATCCCATAATTGAAAAATACAGAATATTAAGGAAAAAATAAACATATTATATATCATATATAAATATAGTGACATCTCAATGGCCAACTTTGAAGGTGTTATGAGAATATTGAACAATCATCGTTTTGTGAGGCAGTAATTCGCCATCCACAGAAACAGTATGTTCTTTAACCATTAGACAATGGTGTGTGTAAGTGTAGCTCGAATACTTCACATAACAAAATCCTAGTATATTTAGGATACTTTTTTTGTTACAAAAGAAAGGAATAAAGATGGTTTAGGGGTTGGATAAGAAAAATAAAACAAAAGAACACAAGGGAAGACATTACCTTTAAATCGGGTAACTTCCTTTGATTTGAGCTCAAAGGCTTCCTTGGAAAGGATTATGCCCAAAGTGAGGCTTCAATGATTAATAGAGGGATTTAGAGAGATTAAATGGGCAGGGGTTGGCCAAGCCAAAGGCTTGAGAGGTGTGTGTAAGGTGGTAGAGGTGGGGGCCTTTTATAAGAGGAGAGGAGGGGCACTCTTGGAAAGTTACGAAATGTTACATTATTTTCAAATGATTTTCGGATTTTAAAGGTACCACATTGATATATTTCGAGGATAAGGTGATACGGTTTCGAAATCCACCCATACAATTAGTTTTTGACAAGTTTAGGTCTTAGATTATACATTATCTTTCTATTTTATTTAAATCATTAAATAATGAGGTAATCGCTGCATCATCATGGTGTCATAAATAAATTTATTTATTTAGTGTCTAAAAATTATAAAAAAATATCAAGATGTAGGAAATATTTTTATCTTTCTAATGAATATTTATAGTCAAAAATATGACTTGTATAACCCCATTTAAAATTTTTTTAGTGAAATAACACATGTTTGTGACATTTTAATTTAAACTTTAAATAAAAAGGTATTAATATCATTTTCCAACCAAAGTGGCTCCATGGGGTCTCCAAGTTGACCCATGGATTTTCTTGGTCGGACATGACACATCCAATGAGGGTAGTACATGTGTCTAGGTCATTTCATATTATTAAAACATTATTTTTACCGTAAATTACACTAATTACCTCTAATCGCCATTAATAAACTTAAAAGTTACTATTCACCAAAAAATTATTTTAATCCCATTGAACCACATTTTACTTCTTAATGAAACCCATTTATGTTGGATTTTTTAAATTCAAATCACATAAGTGGTAAAGTTTCATTTAAACGAAAAATCAGTTTCTTTAACTACCACTTAGTGGTTTCACAATTCATCAAAAATTGAAGTTTTTCAGAAAATTACCAAAAATTCACCCTAGGCTATAATTGACATTCCGAATTCAAAAATGATTCCTATTTTAAAAAATTAAAAACATATAAGTTACATTAATTAATTTAATAATTAATTCCCGCTGTCAGAGCAAATAGCGTGTTTTTACGAAACAATAAGTATCAAAAGATTGACACTAGTTTAAGTCCAATTTCTAGATGAAATTAATTCCAACGACCAATATTGGATTAAATAGTAAAAATATATTCTAATTTCACTTTAAAACCAATTAAAAAGATAATATTATCATAAAAATAAATTAGATTAAAAAGGGGTTTTGAATTAAAATACAACATTTTTCACTATTCATTAAAAAATGAACGTTATCGGAAAAATACCAAAAAGTTACACAAAGTAAATTTTGATGTCCTGGTTCTAAAGCAGAATTTTATTTTGTCAAATATAACACATAAAATTGTCAAAAAGTGGATTTAAAAGAGGTTCACCATCAAAAGGCGGTTAATCGACCTTTTAAAGAATATTAGAATGTTTACGCTTAAAATTGGATTCATTCGCATTTTTAATCCTCTAAAATTTATTTTAAAAAGTAAAAATATTTGAAAAACATATATAATCATTTTGTAGTTAGATATCTTCATTCCCGCCATTACAACGGCTAGGCGTTAACTACCATTTAAAATAATATTATTTTATTATTAGAGTGCAACGTAAGATTTCAAAGGAACTCGTTGTTGTGTATTGGGTAAACCATCGAGCATAGCGTTCCCTTTAAATTAATATTGAAATTTTATTCAAAAATAGGGATAAATATAAAAATGTCATATTCTTTATTTACCTGGGGTGTTACATGCTGCTTCTTTCCTGCGGAACAAATAGGTTGCTCTTTCACATTTTCAGTCTTTGGAATGACCTGCTTTCCTGACATCACATTGGAGGTCAAGATTTTTTCTTGATCCTTTATTTTTCATCGCAGTCTGATATCATCTTCTTCATGCTCTTTGATACGTCTAACCAGCTCCCTTCCTATGTTAGTTAAACAATCAATTTCCTTATTTTGTTCCTCAATTTTAAGCTTATGCATAACAAAATTTTATGAGCTCTTTGGAATTGAGGATTTTAGTCTTTCAATTTATTCCAACAGCTCATACTTTTCTTCATCTTGTTGTTGCATATAGAGTTTGGCTTCACGAACCACTTTATTGGCTTTCTTCGTTTTGGATTTCCAAAAATCTATCTCTTCAAGAGTTGTTTCCAACTCAGCTTCCATATCAACTCTTCCTTCAACTTCTTCTTCTTCTTCCCCAGCGTCAGTTTCTTCCTTTTTCTGAGAACTACCAACGACCGCCACCATATAAGTTTCTCCTCAATATTTGCAGTTCCTTATTTCCTCAACCTCTTGAACCTCAGACTCATCTGAACTATCTATTTCTTGTGAAATAAGATTTGTCTTCTTGAAGAAATTTCTCTTGAACTGCTTCTACCCTTTCACATAGGCTGAAGATTTCTTTTTCGGAATTTCAACATCATCTTCATCATTTACTTCTTGAAACTTTTTGGGGAATCTTGCTGCGAGATGTCAAACCTTTACACATCTAAAGCATGCAAGAGGTAGTTTCCCTTTGAACATTCCTTCTCATCTTTGAAGATTTGAGTAGAAGAATGATATTACCTCATCTATCTCTTCTTCTTCCTGAGAGTATTCAATAGGGATAATGTGGTTGATGAGTTTGTCATTTTTATTCTACAATTAAAAATAAAAGATCATTAGTACTTTCTTGATTGCATTTTATAAGAAATAATAAATTTTATTAAGTCTCACACTATTTTATCATGTCCCAATATCCCTCACCATTGTACTCTCCAGTTTCCATGACATTCTAGTGGCAAGGATCCATGTTCCCCTTTGAATAACCCCAACAAGGGTTGGTCAAGATATTAGAAGGTTTTTAGGTAGGTAGGTCTTTGGAAAACGTGGGATGGTAGCTCATTGATAAGTTGAGTGAACTCCCCAATGTTGAAATCATGACTTTGGATTTCTTCAACTCATGCCACCAAAATTACACCAAGTCTAGCAAGGGATACTCCTCTTGATCTAATATGGTAAAATCAGCCTAAAACCATTCATAAGGGCTTCCTGTATAAAAGTAAGTTTCCCAACAAGGGTTGGTCAAAAAAATAGTTTTATTATGTTTTTTCCTTAATCATGTAACGAAAGGCTTGTTCTGACTTAATAATTTATTTGAGGGATTTTTATCCCTTATGCGTGAATTTATTATTATCTTTGTCACAAAATTGTTAATATTAAGTGGAAATTAATTAAGTGATTAACAATGTATTGATAATATTTACACATAAGTCTGGTTTATTTTAGTTCCATCTTGCATTCTTGTTTAATCATTAATTATGTGATCGTGACGTCACATCCATGTTGATAAACCATGAAACTGACATAAATAAAATAACGTAAATGCCAGGATTAAGTTATTTTCTAATGGTTAGTTTTTTTTAGTGGATGACAAACTAACCATGACTTAGGGAGAAACACCTTGAACCTTTTGGGTTCGTGTTTACTACATCCACCTATCCACATCTGTATCTCATGGGATTGGGTTCATCTCTGCTCCAGCTTGAACCACCTCCACTATCATAGGAATTGCATCCATTACATATTCCTTTTTAAATTACATGTAGGTGAAGGGTAAGAATGTTTTTTACATAAATGAAACTTTGGGCATTCAAGCCCTTCATATTAATGAGGAGAAGGCTCACGGGCTAACAAATTTAATTTAAATAAATAAATTAAAAGAAAAAACCAACAAACAAAGTTCTTGGTCTAGCTAATGATCATCCATATATGCAATGATATTTACACATCAATAAACATGTCAATAAATTCATTAATCCTTATTGTTTAAGGTAAATCACACTCGAATAAATTAATTATCATATTTAATTAATCAATCCTTATATCTTAAACCCTTTTCTGAATTTCCATGAGATTCTCATCCATCATAATTTTAAACAAATAAATTCATTTAAAATTATCTTTGTACGTAACTTCTACCTTGGAGGAAACCTGGTGAGTTCCTATTCATAACTACCCAATGAGTAGAAATTGACATTACACAGATGTTAAATTCAACAAATACATATAAAACTCCTATCATGTGTTTCTCCTCAGCTTTATTCCTTGATAATGGTACATATCTCCAGGGTATGTATAATATAATAATAAATTTTGATAAATTTGGGTAATTTGGATGAGTACAAGATGTGTAGTTCTAACTACACGGTTTGTATTAATTTTCACCATCTATACGAAGTACATTCCTGGGGTAACAAAGTCTGAGTATACTTTGGAAATCTTCTAATTACACGGTGTGTCTAATGGCCTACACGTAATGTAGTTTCTCCTTACACGGTCTCTAGTTGGGAAAGCTTCGTTCGGGGTACATGGACTAAACCAAACCCAAAGGGACTACACACCATGCCCAATGGGCCACAAGACTTCTATTCTGGAAATCTTGTGCCACATGTTCCTGGTCAACACACTGATTCATTTAAGACATGAAAGACTCCAACACACGGCTTGGTTTGGAAAACCGATCAGATTTATTGAATCTTCACTACAATGTGTGTACTATTGAATACACACCATGTGTTCTTGTGTTTTACGGCCAGGAATCTTTGGCACCTCCGGATGAGATCCTCTATTTTATTATAATCAAAATTAAATGAAAACATAATTTCAGAAAGGAGAACGAGAAATGAAAGATGAGGAATAGATCTCAAGATTCATATTTGTCGAATGATTAACTTGAAACAACAAAATTATTAAATGTGTAATTCATCAATGAAATATTTAAATAATTATAAACTATGATGTAACTGCTCTGATTCCACTAGAAGGTTTCGGGTGCAGCGGAAGTGTTGTTGGGACGACACCCAACTTTGATTTCTACCGTGATCAATTATTATTCCGGGATCAATATGATGATGAACACCAGTCTCCATGGAATTTAATAAAATATTTAGATAAAGACAAAAGTGTCCTGAAAACATAGAAAGGATCTTGCACATCATGTTTATAATTAATTTAATTAATTTCATAATGAAAAATAATACCTGTCTTTGGTATATTTATTCTATAAATATGTTGATCATCTATATTGAACCTTCTAAATTATCTTGTTGCACTTGTATGGATCCAAACTAGAATCCCTCTTGCGGTGATCCATATGTGCTCTGATTGCCTCTGATCGACATCACTCATTCTCCGGGTGCTAGTGCAGTGAAGCGAGTGTCTTGTGTCGGTCATTCTTGATCACTTGTTCTTCAGCCATGAACAACGTCTCATGTTCTTGAGAGTTGATAGAAGACGATTCGAGAGAGAAATTGTTTGGATCAACAATTCTCAATTCACCAGGGGTGTGGTGTGGTCCCTAACACAATAGGTGTACTTGTCTATTAATATAAATTAAATTTCAGTTACAATATTAAATTTAATATCAACAATTTAATAAATTCATGAACTTATAAAAAACCCAGGCATTTAATAATAATACCGAGTCATTATTTATGGTGTTCTAACTTTCGCAAAACGGAATGATAAATTCCAAGTCACAAAATAATAGCAGCATTATTTTAATTGGTTCCAACTAGTTAAATAATTATTTACCATCTTGAAAATAATTATTTTACTACCGGACAAAACTTGGTCCGCTCAAACTCTACTTCCATTTATTGAGAAATCGAATAAAAAAATAAATAATTTATTGTCATAAATAAATATTTTATTTACAAACTAGTAAATAAATATTTATTAAATGTTTAATAAAATAGATAAATATATTTTATTTAATTTATGCGATAATTTTAACTTGAATAGAATTATTCCATAGTATTTGGAATAAAATTACGTTCATTAATTAAATTCAAATAGAATTTAATCAAGACCACCAAAATCACATAGTGTGTGACCCCCTTGGATTCATTGTTGTTGGAATTATGTGGGCTTTACTAATGTCCAAGAGTACCATATCAAAACGGGTCAAGGCACCCAATAGAATGAACATAAAGTCGCAACAATGACATCCACATATGAATGCTCGCTATGTAATATAATCCCTTTGTCACAATATCTCATCAAGCAGTTTTCACGACTATGTCATCAACTATTATGCTTGATTATTTGTTCTTTGACTACCTGAAATAAACTCGTTGTTACACCATGGGCATGGAATTTCATGTGACTATTCTATTTTAATCAAATTTTTGAGATATCAACTTCCATAAATGTAAGGGAAAAATAATTCCTCTACTAATCCATTAATAACATGCCACTCATGACGCATCGAACGTACCCTACTACCCACCAACTTTCTGCGTGAAGATTTTCTTCAGTAAATAGATGTGCGTAAGTTGTGACACATATCATTGATAATAATAAATTCTAAGGATCATTACACATGCTCGCAGATAGAAATATCCAATGACACCAAAACTTGCAGAATTATTATCATTGGGTCTATTATCATAGTCTCTTATATTGTAGATTTCCAACTGTGAACTTAATGAGAGGAAGTCCCATCTGCTTACGAGTACTCGCACCTGACAGTCTGCATGCTATGTGTCCCATAATATCATGTCATCCAACTATAGAATTATATTTAAGAATATTTTTATAACATTTCAAGGTTCCCATCATAGCGGGGAACGGCCATGACCTTATCAATGCAACAAATACTCTAGCACATTATGATAACATAGTCTTGCAGAACAATGAATAATATGTAATAATACATTAAATTTCCACGTAATAATTGTAAGACCAGTTGGTTCTATGACACAAACTCTTACAGATTATATATATAACTCTTTTTCACCCCATTCCCTCGGTTGTTCATTCTCTTCTCAAGCCTATAGCAAGCTTCCTCGAGCCTTTCCTGAGCCTATACTCCTCCTAAAACAAGGTAAGGGATTTATTTTCCTCACTTGTTGAGTTGAAAGTATATACATTTATATGTAAGTATACTCTTATATATAAATATATCCTTGAGGTTTGGATAAAAACAATCTTATACTCAATTCCTAGACTTCGGGATTTTGGGTTTATGTAGTATTATTTGTAAAACTGGAAGGATTATTTTTCTCATGAAAAACTTGTTTATATACCATGTATATTTGGTTATATATGTAAATATATATGTAACCATACTATTTTAAATAAACCACTTTTATGTCTATTTTTTATATTTCTAAACATTGAGTTTAAAAGTTTAAGAAGAATTTTAAAACGTATGGAATTGTATTCTATATAAAACTTATATATATATATATAGTATACACGATCATATATAATTATATAGTTTATATAAATCACTTTCTAGACCAGTTTTTAGATTTTCAACATTGAACTTCAATGATAAATTTAGGTTTTTGATAAACATGTCAGTGACAATTAATTTTGGTGTAAGACCCTTATGTATAATTGGTTATACATGTAAGTTATATATATTTACATAAACACATATATATATAATTTTGTTTAATAACTAAACCTTTTAAATTTTACATTATGATTTAAAATTTAGGGGCTCATGTTAGTTTATGTGACCAATATATCAAAATCGTATTGGTGTCAATAGACTTTTGGTTTAAACCATTTAATACATAATGTATATTCGGTTATGTGAATATATGTGTGTACATATAAACATTGATCTGCTATTTTATGTAAAATTTTCCAAGGATTTCGATGAAATAGTAAAAATATGTTGTTTTCAAAATATTAATGTTCTATTTTAAAATACTACGCTTTATATACACCCTTGTGTATAAATAGATTTACACAACACTATACCCTAATTTTTGATATTACAAGTATTATACTTAAGATGTGTTTAGTAATTGGGGAGAGTTCATTAGTATAATAATTGGGGTTTGAAAATATTATATTCATATGTATGAATAACTTATTTTCATATATATTAAATGGTATTAGTTACTGTAACGCCCCGACCCCAACTACCCAGAGTCGGTGCATTACTTCGTAACATTGGCATGATCACAAAAGATCAAGTCTCGAAAGACCGATTAGTTTAGTACCCTTGGAAACACTAGATACATTCATAAGTCTTACATTACATCATAAAGTGAAAAACTAATAACAAAGTCTTCATAGTCCACACTCATATCCTCTTCTAACTATCCATGCAGGTCATTCATAAAATACTTCTTCACATCCTGGAAAATATTAAAACATTGAAAGGGGTGAGCTCAGATGCTCAGTAAGGATAACAATATAGCGGAAGCTTTCATAAACAAACATTAACATTTAAGGCAATGTATAACTAAAACAAAAGCCTTTTAAACTTGAACTTTAGCATAATATGGCAAAATTAAAATGAAATAATGCCATTTACTTACTCACATGGATATTCTACTGGTCGAATATTCACATGAAATATCAATAACCACTTTCATAATGATGGAATGCATAATGCCAGACTATCATAACCACGTAGCCAAGGCCTCGTGCCAAGACTACCAATAAGATTTTGTCAAGGCCTCGTTCCAAGACACTAGTTTGTCTCATGAGACCTACCGATGCAATTTTTTAAAAGATACTTACATTTAAAATTTCTCAAATATACTCCAGTGTTTTTTTGAAAACATTATGCAAGATTCTGAATACAAAATAACTAATTCTGAGACTTCTCGACTAATTACAAGCCATGATGGGTCCACGCCCAATCCCTTCCTATCTACCACACTCGAGAGTCAGGTTTTCTAAAAACATTTTTATTCTTGCGTTAAATACGTATACATTTGCACTAGATTTTCATATATTTGAGAGAAGTATCTCTCTCTTTTTTGAAATCATTTTAAAAAAAGTTATGGCTTATAGAGGAAGATGAAACTCAAATAATGGTCATGGTGGCGGAGAAGTCGTTGTCGCCGCATACGTAAGACAAAACATTCCTTTTTTCGTTTAGTAAAAACGCTTCGTATAAAAATATTCCTTTTGAATAAAAGTAAAATTCAAAGGGGTTTATAAACCGTATAAAAGAAAGTTGTGTATAAAACAAAATATGCCTCAATGAATGGAGATTGAGACAAAGTCCTTAAAAAGATCATTTTTAAATAAAATATATCTATTATGTGTATTCACTATAAGTACACATAAAGAAAGTAAAAATACAAGATAGGACATAATAATATATGATATAATTTGAAAGTAGGAGATTAACCCAAAGAATTGAAATTGGGTTAAGAAGTTCCCTTACATCGTGTCCGACTTGACTCGATCGTTCTTTAATCTCCTGAATAATAAACAAGAGTTAATTTATAGTTTCTTAAGAACCTTTTCAAGTTTCTTATTCCTTTAATATCACTTATAATCATGTTAAGAACATTATGTAATTATTTAAGTTAATAACGGTCCTTTTGTCGATCTTTGGTACATGAGTAAAAAATAGACTTCTTATAATTACAAGTTGTTCATGTGGTGAAATTTCAATTATATCCAAAATTATATTCATGATATATATATCATATATCTCATATATATCCAGTATATACATTCATTCATAATATTACATGACATTTAGAGGTAAGTGTTGGAACCAGGGTCTTCAAAGCATGATTTGGTGTATGGTTTGTGTTTGTTGTCAATCCTCAGTGGAAGTTCAGGATGTGTACCAACAAAGAGATCATACCGTTCAAGCAGAAAACAGTAGTGAAGGTACTTGTGCACTGAGATCTTGGAGGATAATAGACTTGCGTGCTATATGTTTTTGAGGATCAAAACATCAAAATTTGGCTAAGGAAATAAGGTCGCGCAAGTGTTGGTTGGGTCGCGCAAGTGAGTTGCGCGATAGAGGTTACTGGAGACAAGACTTGCGCGCCGCTAAGGTACTTGCGCGCCTCCACGCAGGGGTTCCTGTTTGCCTATAAATACTGGACCACCCCTCCTCATTTCCCATGGAGTTCGAGACTTAGAGTTTGTTTGATCTCTCGTCGCGCAGGTGGTTGAGCCGCACAGGTGGTAGTTTGGTCGCGCAAGTAGAGCTTGCACGCCGGTTGTCTGCTGAGCGCTCAAGGCGGTTTGGAAGAGAAAGGAAGTGGACCGCGCATGTTTGTTGTTGGGGAAGGAAGTGTCGCGCAGGTGCGTTGGTGACACTTGTGCGCCAGTCTGGACTTGCGTGCTGTATTGGGACTTGCGCGTCCGGCTTGGAGAAGCACGCCAATTTTTTATGAACCCCGCCGGCCTGTTTGGAGCTGCACGAAAGCCAGGAGACTACCCGATACATTCGAGGAAAAGGGATATTCTTCTTCTGGTGAGAATCGGACTTCAATAGAGCATCTACATACAACAAAGGAAGCATTCTTATGCAAATGATGAAGAGACCTTCACGTCTATAAACTGAGTGAGACGTCACCAATGGCAGTGATCTAGGGGGAGTCAACGGGAGTGACCCGAGGGACGCAGTGGGCTATCCTTGAACATTTGTAAAGGCAATGAGTCTGGGACAGAGTAACTGTACCTGAACATTTGTAATCTACCGCTAGTGAAGCATAGTGTATTTTGTTACGACCGACAACCTATCGGCGTATGCTCCTTGGACGTAGCCCTTAGTGGTGAACCAAGTAAAAGGGTTGTGTCTTCTCTGTGCATGTGAATGTTTGCATTCTGCACATAATCATCATACAGGTTCAACAAGTTCCTACCAACGTGGGAACAAGATCCATCACATTAAAAGAAAAAGTGGTCACCCTGATTCACCCCTCCCCTCCCAGGGTGTCCCGGAGTCCTTCAAGTGGTATCAGAGCCAGGTTGCTGGTGTTGAATCTGACCTTCTTTGTCATTGAAAACACGGTCAATGTCAGGGGAGTCCCTCACTTCGATGGAAGAAATTTCCAGATCTGGAAGAACAGAATGAGATCTCATCTAAGATCTCTTGGAATGGAAGTTCTTTTTTCTACTATGCAAGGAATACATGTCACTAATCCAACAGGTCTGGCTATGACTGAAACAGACAGGAAACTTCTTGATGCATATGCTAAAGCACAGAATGCTCTCACTACATCCCTTTCTGATCAGATCTACCTGAAGGTGATGAATTTCACCTCAGAAAAATCCATGTGGGATAAACTTGAGAATATTTATGAAGGAGATAACAAAGTGAAGGAGTCAAAACTACAAGTGCTACACAATCGGTTTGATGATCTGAAGATGCATCCAGACGAGAATGTAGACTCTTTCTTCAATCGAATTACTGAAGTTGTTGGAGCAATTCGGGGTTTAGGTGAAGAAATCAAAGACATTGATATTGTAAAGAAAATATTAAGAATACTTCCACCTCTGTATAATGCGAAGGTGTCAGCCCTTGAGGAAAGATATCTTTCCAAACATTCTCTAGATGATCTACTGAGCAGTTTGGTAGCATATGAAATGAGAGTCAAACCAGAAGATGCTACGACTCGGGTGAGAAAGGAAATGGCATTCAAGGCCATGGATAAATTTAAAATATCAAAGGATAGTAGCGGTGATGATGACGAAGATTAAGAAATTATTTCTCTCATTGAAAAGAAGTTCCAGAAGGGGAAAGGGAAATTCAAAGGGAAGTTACCTCTCACATGTTTCCGTTGTGGAAAATTTGGGCACATTGCCTCTCAGTGCTTGAAGAATATCAATGATGATGACAGTGAAGATGAAAACTTCAAGAAGCCTCAGAGAAGGTTCTACAAAAAGGGAGACTTCAAATATGGTAAGAAAATTCAAAGGAAGAGTTTTGTCTGTGAAGAGGAAGAAGATGACAATGAATTCTGTGATGAAGAAGAACCAGAATTCAAAACTGGGAACCATGCTTCTATGATGGCCACTGTTGAAAAGTCAAAAGATACTGATGGAGAAAAACAACTGAGAACTTGTGTAGATCCTGAGGTGCAACTTAAGGATGCAGTTAGTAAGATTAAGATTAAATGTAAGAGCTGCAATAAGTGGAAATCAATTGTATAAGAATCAACTGAATATGTTGATCAACTTGAAGCTGAAATTGAATGACTGGAAGAATTTGTGAAGTTACAGTCTAAAATAATTGAAAGCAATGATGATGTAGTTGATCTGAAGCTGAGAATTGAAGAGCAGGAAAAGGTCATCAATGACCTCACATCCATACTGGATGAAAAATCCAAGACTGCTGCAGGTCTTGAGGAGGAAGTAGTTACTCTAAGGAGTAAACTGGAGACTGAATCAATTCCAAAAGAATCGAGGAAGAAAATACAGTTCGGACGATTCTCAGATGCAGAATTACTAGAAAGATCCAAGTGTGGTTCAGATGGGGTTGGAAAAATCTTGAGTGATCAAAGACCCGCTTGCATGGGAAAGAGTGGAATTGGATGTGAGGCTGAGTCATCAACTACTGGAAGTGAAAAGATCCAAAAGAAAGATAAGATGAAAGTTGAACATGATGAAATGTTACCTAGAGTGCTGAAAAAGGAACCCTCAATCCAAACTAAAAGGAGACCCGAAAATTATCCTCAAACTTTCAAAAATGACAGACAGTCTTACTATTCTCCCAAGGAAGAAGATATCAGGAGAAATTCAAGCGAGAAGACATTTCCTCTCATGAAGTGTCAGTTCTGTGGCTATCTGGGCCATACCATGTCTTATTGTGAAGAGGCAAGAAGCTATCTGAATGGAGAAGATATAGATGCTCAACAAAGGAGAATAATCTCATATCCTAATTCACATAGAAGAAATAATTTCTATGGATATTTTTTTCGTTGTTCTAACTTTGGTCATAAGGCCGTTAATTGCAGGAAGAGAAGGGACATAGACACCTCATACCGAAGTTCAAGACAAGTCAAGTCACGTCAGCAAGACAGTGTTGCTCTTTCAAACAGGTTCTCACCTCTCAAAGAAGAATTTGACTATGAAGAACCTGGGTATGTGGAAGATATAGTTAAAAGGACATCAGTTCTATATACTCAATCTAATTTCTCATGGAAGGAAAGAAAGAAGATTGAGAAATCGAACCTTGCAGAGGTAGCCCTCAAAGCTACAAAGAACAAAAATACCTGGATTCTGGATAGTGGTTGTTCATATCATATGACGGGTAATGCCGGCCTAATAACGAATATCATAAAGAATGTTGATGGTACAGTAAGATTTGGTAATGATGGGGCTCTGAAAATCAAAGGGAGTGGAAGTACCCAATTAGCTAATGGAGAACTAAAGAATACTGAAGTCCTTTACGTTGATGGACTACGTCATAATCTCCTCAGCGTGAGTCAACTATGTGACTCAAGACTTATAGTTACTTTTAATCAGAAAGGCTGCACTATCAAGGGAAAAACCAGCAATTCACTTATGAAAGGATGCAGAACAGAAGGCAACTTGTATCAGGTTGATAGTGAAGAAAATGTATGTTACATGACTGTTGAAGAAGAAAACAATTTGTGGCATCGGAGATTGGGACACATCAATCATCAAGACATGGAGAAAATATCAAAATTGAGAATTTTCATGGACATCCCCAACCTGAAGCGTGAGCGTGAAAAATCTTGTGATGCTTGTATTCGTGGGAAGCTGGTATGTACTTCATATCGGCCAAAGAAGAAAAAGGCATCTCACCTTATTGATCTGATTCATACAGATGTTTGTGGTCCAATAAATGTTGTCGGAACACATGGAGAAAGGTACTTTGTCCTTTTCATAGATGATTACAGTAGAATGGCATGTGTGATGGTCATTCACATGAAACGCCAAGTCCTTGACTGCATGAAAACATATCGGCGAATCGCTGAGAATGATATTGGACGAACAATCAAAGTGTTGCGATCTGACAATGGAGGAGAATACACGTCCATTGAATTTGAGAATTATCTAGAGAAGCATGGGATACAGCATGAGGTAGCTGCTGTGAGAACTCCACAACAAAATGGAGTTGTTGAACGTAGGAATCGACAGGTGAACAACATGGTGCGAACTATGCTGATTGAGAGTCGTATTCCACGACATTACTGGAAAGAGGTTGTTCAGGCTGCAGTGTACAATCAGAATCGAACAGGACTTTATATGGGTGAGACGAAGACACCATATGAATTGTGGCATGGACGGAAGCCTTCTCTAAAATACTTCCGTGTCTTTAGAAGTAAATGCTTCATCAGGAACAAAGAAGGAAATCAAGGGAAATATGGCGACAATGCAGATGAAGGAATTTTCCTTGGTAACTCAATGAACAGAAAAGCCTACAAATGCTTCAACAAGCATTTGTGAAGAATTTTGGAAAGCAGTGATGTTAAGATAATTGAAGAGAAAACCACGAATGCTTCAAGGACATCATATACTGATGTGATAGAAAGTCGGGAAGAATGTGAATGTGAAGAAAATACAAATGCAGAAATAGATGAAGTTGTTCAAAACACTCAGCAGTCACATCATGATATTGACTCAGAAGAAGAATCTGAAGAAGAAACTATGGCTGAATAAAATGCTACTGAACCTCGCAGGAGAAATCGAAGAGCTGAGATTGATCCATCCAACATAATTGGGGACAGGATTGCACCCACTCAGACAAGGAGAATGAGGAATAACACGCAATATGCATTTCTATCAGTTGTAGAGCCATCCTCATTCGAAGAAGCTACTAATGATGAATCTTGGGTGAAAGCCATGAATGATGAATTAGATCAGATTGACAAGAATCAGACATGGTATCTTGTCCAGAGACCCGAAGGTCAAAATCTGATTGGTACCAAATGGATCTTCAAAAATAAGTTTGATGAACATGGAAGTGTCATCAGAAACAAGGCACGTCTGGTATGTAAAGGATACTCTCAGATTGAAGGCATTGATGTTGAAGAAACCTTTACTCCAGTGCCTAGACTGGAGTCAATCAGGCTTTTCCTTGCCATGGCACTCCAAAAAGGATATAAAGTATATCAAATGGATGTTAAGACAACATTCTTGAATGATGTACTCGAAGAATAAGTCTACATTGAACAACCATTGGGTTTTGTTTTGGGTACTGATGAAACAAAGGTCTGTAAACTGAAGAAAGCTCTGTATGGTTTGAAGCAGGCACCACGGGCATGGTACTCACGGCTGGATTCATATCTCAAGAAGTTAGAATTCAAAAGAGGAGGAGTTGATCACAATCTATATGTGAAGAATTCTCCAAAAGATCAATTCATGGTTCTTGTCTACGTTGATGATATCATATTTGGTGGAAGTAGGCAGAAATCGGTGGATGAATTTGCCAACCACATGAAATCAGAATTTGAAATGTCTATGATTGGGGAGCTCACATATTTCTTGGGGCTGCAGGTGATTCAAAAGAAGGAATACACTTTCATTTCTCAGAAAAAATTTGCAAGAGAGCTACTGAAGAAGTTCAATATGAAAGACTCCAAACCAATGTCAACTCCGGTTGCAGTTGGAACTAAACTTGGAAAGCATGAGGATGGGGACTCTGTTGATCCCACCATGTACAGGAGGATCATTGGAAGCCTACTGTACCTAACAGTGACAAGGACAGATATTGTCTTTGCCACATGCCTTGCAGCTCGCTTTCAGATTAATCCAAAAGGGGAACATATGGAAGCAGTAAAAAGAATCATGAGATACATTCACGGTACACATAACTTCGGGTTATTTTTTGCTGCAGGCAGGGATAGTGAATTATCTGCATTTTCAGATGCTGACTGGGCTGGTGATGTGGTATACAGAAAGTCCACTAGTGTTGGAGCTTTCTATATTGGGAAGAAATGTGTCGGCTGGCTAAGAAAGAAACAAGAAAGTAATTCTCTTAGTACGGCTGAAGCTGAGTATATCTCTGCCACAAAAGCATGCACTCAACTTCTTTGGATGAAGCAGCAGCTAACAGATATTGGTTATAAGGTGCAGCAACCAATGGTGATTTATTGTGATAACAAAAGTGCAATTGATATTACGAAGAATCTGGTTCAGCATTCTCGTACAAAACATATTGAAATACGGTATCATTTTATCAAAGAAAAGTTTGAACAAGGCGTGATTAGAATGGATCATGTTGGAACTGATGAGCAAGTGGTTGATATCCTGACCAAGCCATTGTCCGCGGCTGTGTTTGAGAAGCATCGGTTGAACCTTAGTGTTCAACCACCTCCTACTGCATAAGGAGGCTCCGGAAATCCCCTCTCCCCATTTGTTATAACTATTTTTATCTGCTTATGGATGTGATGTAGGTTTATGGGGGAGATACTATCCAGGGGGAGTATGGCTTGAGCTGAACGTTGAACATCTTATCGGTCTTTGGTTTTATTGTCAATGGGGGAGAAAAGAATAAATTCAAGGCAAGAAATGCTTCTGTGATGAGAAGTATAATAATCATGGAGAATTTCAAAACACGGGAACCCAATTCAAGATTCCTCTCTTTTTTTATACACTGAGCATTGCTCACGTAGACTTAGAGTGTTGGCTGAGTTGATTCTTGCGTTTTGGGTTTGCTCATGGTTGGAGATCTATTGAATTTATTCTGATTGCCAACAAACCCAAAGGGGGAGATTATTAGAACCAGGGTCTTCAAAGCATGATTTGGTGTATGGTTTGTGTTTGTTGTCAATCCTCAGTGGAAGTTTAGGATGTGTACCAACAAAGAGATCATGCCGTTCAAGCAGAAAACAGTAGTGAAGGTACTTTCACGCCGAGCTCTTGGAGGATAAAAGACTTGCGCCCTATAGGTTTTTGAGGATCAGAACATCAAAATTTGGCTAAGGAAAGAAGGTCGTGCAAGTGTTGGTTGGGTCGCGCAAGTGAGTTGTGTGACAGAGGTTACTGGAGACAAGACTTGCGCGCCGCTGAGGGACTTGCGCGCCTCCGCGCAGGGGGTCCAGTTTGCCTATAAATACTGGACCACCCCTCCTCATTTCCCACGGATTTCGAGACTTAGAGTTTGTTCAAGCTCTCGTCGCACAGGTGGATGAGCCGCGCAGGTGGTATTTTGGTCGCGCAAGTAGAGCTTGAGCGCCGGTTGTCTACTGAGCACTCAAGGCGGTTTGGAAGAGAAAGGAAGTGGACCGCGCAAGTTTGTTGTCGGGGAAGGAAGTGTCGCACAGGTGCGTTGGTGACACTTTTGCGCCAGTCTGGACTTGCGTGCTGTATTGGGACTTGCGCGTCCGGCTTGGAGAAGCGCGCCAGTTTTTGCTGAAGCCCGCCGGCCTGTTTGGAGCTGCACGAAAGCCAGGAGACTACCCGAAACATTCGAGGAAAAGTGATATTCTGCTTCTGGTGAGAATCGAACTTCAATAGAGCATCTACATACAACAAAGGATGCATTCTTATGCAAATGATGAAGAGACCTTCACGTCTATAAACTGAGTGAGACGTCACCAATGGCAGTGAGCTAGGGGGAGTCAACGGGAGTGACTCGAGGGACGCTGTGGGCTATCCCTGAACCTTTGTAAAGGAAATGAGCCTGGGACAGAGTAACTGTACCCAAACTTTTGTAATCTACCGCTAGTGAAGCATAGTGTATTTTGGTACAACCGAAAACCTGTCAGCGTATGCTCCTTGGACGTAGCCCTTAGTGGTGAACCAAGTAAAAAGGGTTGTGTCTTCTCTGTGCATGTGAATGTTTGCATTCTGCACATAATCATCATACTGGTTCAACAAGTTCCTACCAACGTGGGAACAAGATCCATCACATTAAAAGAAAAAGTGGTCACCCTGATTCACCCCTCCCCTCTCAGGGTGTCCCGGGGTCCTTCAGTAAGAAATGAAATGCACCGTTCATGGAGACGGTAAGCCGTACGTACGCATGAACGATACTTTCATTTCTATTTCATATTTAATGGAATGAAATCATAATAGTATAAAGGTGTATAATAATTCCAGTATAATATCATATATACTATCATTTACTCCATCCTTTATACATCCCACATATGGCATTAACGATTCAAATCACTTTGAGGGGGCGGTAGTCCGCACTTCCTAAAATGAAAATATCGCGTTTACCCATAATGGAAAAAATAAAGGTATGCCATAAATGAGAAATACAGAAGCATAAGGAAAATATAAACATAATATATATATCATATATGAAAATAGTGTCATCAAAATGGCCACCATTAGAGGTGTTAAAAGAATATTGAACAATCATCGTTTTGTGAGGCAGAAATTCTCCATCCACAGAAACAGTATGTTCTTTAACCATTAGATGTAAGTGTTTGTAAGTGTAGCTCGAATCATTCTTATAAAAACATCCTAGTATATTGAGGATACTGGTTTTTTTACAAAATAAATGAATAAAAAGAGGTTTGGGGGTTGGAGAAGCAAAATAAAACAAAACAACATTAGAGAAGACATTACCTTAAAATCAGGTAACTCTTTTGATTTGAGCCAAAGGCTTCCTCGGAAAGAATTCTGCCCAAAGTGAGGCTTCTAGGAGTAAGGGAGGGAAGTTGGGAGAGTATTTGGGTAGAGGTTGGCTGAGCCAAAAGGCTTTGAAAGTGTAAGTAAGGTGGTAGTGGTGGGGGCCTTTTATAAGAGGAGAGAAGGGGCACTCTTGGAAAGATTGAAATGTTACTTTATTATGAAGTGATTTTTCGGATTCTAAAGGTCCCACAATTATATATTTCGAGGATAAGGTGATAAGGGTCCGAAATCTACTCATCTATAAGGTTTTTGACAAGTGTAAGTCTTAAATTTTACATTATCTCTTCATTTTATTTAAATCGTTAATTAATGAGGTAATCGCTGCATCATCATGGTGTCATAAATAATTTACTTTATTTAATGTCTAAAAACTATAAAAATATCATGATGTAGGAAATCTTTTTATCTTTCTAATAAATATTTATAGTTAAAAATATGACTTGTATAACCCCATTTAAAAATTTGTTTAGTAAAACAACTCTTATTTGTGACATTTTTATTTTAACATTAAATAAAAAGTTATTTATGTCTTTTTCCTACCAAAGTGGCTCCATGGGGACCCCAAGTTGACCCATGGATTGTATTGGTCGGTCATGACACATCCCATAGAGGTAGGACAAGTGTAAAGGTATTTTCATATTTTTATAATATCATTTTTACCTTAAATGTCACTAATTACCTTTAATCGCGATTAATTAAACTTAAAAGTTACTATTCACCAAAAAATTATTTTAATCCCATTGAACCACATTTTACATCCTAATGACAACCATGTATGTCAGATTTTTGAAAATAAAATCACAGAAGTGGTGATGTTTCATTTAAACAAAAAATCAGTTATTTAACTACCACTTAGTGGTTTCACTATTCATCAAAAATTGAAGTTTTTCAGAACAATGCCAAAATTTATCCCTAAGATATAATTGATATTCCGAATCCAAAAATGATGTCTATTTTACAAAATTCCATCCATATAAGTTTCATTAATTAATTTTATAATTAATTCCCGCTGTCACAACAAATAGTGTGTTTTAAAGAAATAATATATATCAAAAGATTGATAATTGTTTATGTCCAATTTCAAAGTGAAATTAATTCTAATGACCACCATTGGATAAAATAGTAAAAATATATTCTAATTATTCTTTAAAACCACTCAATAGTATAATTTATCACTATAAATTATTTTTATTAAAAAAGTTGTTTTTATGTATTTTTCACTATTCATAGAAAATTGGAAGTTCTCAGAAAAATACCAAAAACTAAACGTAGGCTAATTTGGATATTACGAATTCAAAAATGTAGTCCATTTTGAAATATAAAATTTCTATAATTTTAAAAAGTGGTTATTACTATTCATAATGGCTACTTTGATTAGTCGCGGTGTGTTAGAACTCGAAGTTGCGTACAATGCAAGCTATTGCATTATTAAATGAGAAGTGTATCCTGGAAGCTTGGGGTGTTACATTCTCCCCTCCTTCAATAAATTGCGTCCTCGCAATTTGAAATTTTTCTTTGAAAATAAAAGGTTGAAAATAGAAATTACTTTTGGGGAAAACCCACATCGAAAATAAGGTTAATAAAAATATAACATTAAAGGAATGAAAGATAAGTACAAAGGTCACCCGAGATAGACCATACAAGGATTCTATGAAAATATGGATATGGAGGAAAAACAAACCATCAAGGTCTGATGGAGAGTTGTAGAAAACAGGATTAGGAGAAATTTTAACTACAAGAAAATCACAAACTTGTGATTGGTTAAACGATTATTGATTCCCCAGTAGGAAAAGTTAACCGACAACGTTTTTGTTTTAAGTTACCTTTTATAAAGTTGAGGAATTTATTTAGGATATTTACTAAGAATGTAAGCGAATATACATACTTGTTATGTATTCTTTAATAAATTTTTACCACAAACCCATCTTTTACTCCAAAAGATAATAGAACTCAAAGATATTCTATTTATCCTAATTGTATAAGGTTCCAAATATTAACACATACCATTTAGATTAGTAAAACTATTTTGTAATAACCAGGGACATCCTGTAGGCTAGTGGTAGGTAATAAAGGCTTGTCGCACTATGGTTGTGGGTTCGATTCCTACAGCTTTGTCCGACGCAATGGGTTATGCCCCACCCTGCAGGTTGTCCTTTTCCTAAAACTATAGTATTATAATATTCCAAAAATAATCTTCAGAAATGTTTTAACCTTAAACAATACTATCCAAATATCAACTTAATCCATTCCAACCTTTATAGTTATCCAAAATACCTCCATCCAGACTTTCTCTAAAGGGTCCTTAAATTCCAAAATCAATTGTAACATTATATTCCCTAAACAAAGTAAAGTTTCTCTTATTGTCACATAAAAAAATATGATTACCTTCATCATATTAAAACCTTAATGAAATCAACATGTACTACAGTACAATCCTTATATATATCACATTATTCTAATAACCAGAATATAATCCATGAGTCCAAAAGCACAAATACATTAATTATTCCGCTTCAACTGTAGTAACAACATAAGATTGGCCTTGATCCCTTGGACATTTTTTGTGGTAAGTTTCCCTAACACTTAGGACATTCAATTGCATAATGACCCATTTCCCTATAATTGTAGCATTCAACATTGATAGCCTCTTTCTTTCCCTTACAATCACGAGCCTGGTGACCTTTTTCTCCACATTTGTAACAAACTCCCATTCCTTTTAGGCAAGTACCAGGGTGATTCTTCCCACAATTATCACATAATGGAAAATCCTTCTTTCCCTTTTTCCCTTTATTTGTCTCTTGTTCCACCGTTCTCTTCTTCTCTTGCTTTACTTTGTTGTCATAAGACTTATATAATTACTTTTCTATCTTGATAGCACACGAGACTATATCCTCATATGTTGAGAAAGATTGTGATACTGAAGCTCGTCGGAGAAATGGTTTCAACCCATCAAAGAAACGATCAATCTTACTTCATGGGTTACGTATATAATATGTTGCATGCCTTGCTAACCTTGTAAAGTTAGCCTCATACTTTGCGACATTCGCATCCTCCTTTTGTCTCAGACTTAGAAATTTCCTTTCCATATCTGCTCGATGGTCATGTGGAAAGTATTTTTCTAAGAACAGATCTTTGAACTCTCTCCATTCCATACTTGATACTTCTTCATCTTCCCTTGTATTTTGAATCAATGACCACCATTGATCCGCATCTCCAGTGAGGCGATAAACTGCCATGATAACCTTCTCCCTTTCACTACTCCCCAAGGCGTGGAATATTTTCTCTAAGGAGTTTATCCATTGCTCAGCTACTAACGGATTTGTACCCCCATTAAATGTTGGTGGTTGTTTCCTCATGAAGCGGTCTAACATTGATCCTCCACGTTGCGGATTAGGGTGCTCCATATGAGTAAGGTTATTATTCATAACCTGAGTGAGTTGTCCCAGTATGGTAATAATTTGATCATCACCAGTTGTATCTCCAAATCCACAATAATTATCTTGAGCAGGAGGGAAATCCCTACACGGAGTGCGTGCATTGATACGGTTTCCATTCCTTCCACTAGCCGCCATTTCTAAACAATGGCATAAACTAGATTAGTTTATGAATCAAAATACATAATTCCGTAATTTTAAAACACTTAACACTAATTGAACTATTTATGGATATAATCCATAATCATAAAAAAAAGTTTTCTTTGAGGAAGTATATACTCATAACCCTTCATAGTGGTTTGTAAAGAAAATGAGAATTATCCTAAGCATATCCACCGGGAGTGTCATAACCAAGAGTGCAGCAAGGCCCGTTGTTGTGCACCAGTTCCCGTTCGAGTCTAGCTCAAAGCGGTTTTTTCGGGTTTTACCCCTAGGTACATCTATGCCAGAGCTGCCTCTACCTGCTCGTATCCAGACAGGGATGTATTGCTCAGAAAACTCACAAAATCTCAATAATACCAAAATTCTAGGAAGTTATTCTATACTAATCTTTAAAGTCTATCTTTGGGCTATGTGCTCTAATCAGAGTTTATCTAAATCTAGCTTCCAAGGTTAGTACTAAACTGCCTCTGATACCAACTGTAACGCCCCGACCCCAGCTACCCAGAGTTGGTGCATTACTTCGTAACATTTGCATGATCACAAAAGATCGAGTCTCTAAAGACTTATTAGTTTAGTAGCCTTGAAAACACTAGATACATTCATAAGTCTTACATTACATCATAAAGTGAAAAACTAATAACAAAGTCTTCATAGTCCACACTCATATCCTCTTATGACTATCCCTGCAGGTCATTCATAAAATACTTCTTCACATCCTGGAAAATATTAAAACATTGAAAGGGGTGAGCTCAGATGCTCAGTAAGGATAACAATATAGCAGAAGCTTTCATAAACAAACACTAACATTTAAGGCAATGTATAACTGAAACAAAAGCCTTTTAAACTTGAACTTTAGCATAATATGGAAAAAGTAAAATGAAATAATTCCATTTACTTACTCACATGGATATTCTATTGGTCGAATATTCACATGAAATATCAATAACCACTTTCATAATGATGGAATCCATAATGCCAGACTATCATAACCACGTAGCCAAGGCCTCGTGCCAAGACCACGAATAAGATTTTGTCAAGGCCTCGTGCCAAGACACTAGTTTGTCTCATGAGACATACCGATGCAATTTTTTAGAAGATACTTACATTTAAAATTTCTCAAATATACTCCAGTGTTTTTCTGAAAACATTATGCAAGCTTCTGAAAACAAAATAACTAATTCTGAGACTGCTCGACTAATTATAGGCCATGATGGGTCCATGCCCAATCCGTTCCTGTCTACCACACTCGAGAGTCGGGTTTTCTAAAAACATTTTTAATCTTGCGTTAAATACGTATACATTTGCACTGGATTTTCATATATTTGAGAGAAGTATCTCTCTCTTTTTTGAAATCATTTAAAAAAAAAGTTATGGATTATAGAGGAAGATGAAACTCAAATAATAGTCACGGTGGCGGAGAAGTCGTTTTCACCGCATACGTAAGACAAAACATTCCTTTTGTAGTTTAGTAAAAACTCTTCATATAAAAATATTCCTCTTGAATAAAAGTAAAAGTCAAAGGGGTTCATACACCGTATAAAAGAAAGTTGTGTATAAAACAAAATATGCCTCAATGAATGGAGATTGAGACGAAGTCCTTACAAAGATAATTTTTAAATAAAATATATATATTATTTTTATTCACTATAAGTACACATAAATAAAGTAAAAATACAAGATAGGACATAATAATATCATGACATAATTTGAAAGTAGGAGATTAACCCAAAGAATTGAAATTTGGTTAAGAAGTTCTCTTACCTCGTGTCCGACTTGACTCGATCATTCTTTAATCTCCTGAATAATAAACTAGAGTTAATTTATAGTTTCTTAAGAACCTTTTCAAGTTTCTTATTCCTTTAATATCACTTATAACCATGTTATTAACATTATGAAATTATTTAAGTTAATAACGGTCGTTTTGTCGATCTTTGGTACTTGAGTCAAAAATAGACTTCTTATAATTACAAGTTGTTCATGTGGTGAAATATCCGTTATATCCAGAATTATATTAATGATATAGATATCATATATCTCATATATATCTAGTATATACATTCATTCATAATATTACATGACATTTAGAGGTAAGAAATGAAATGCACCGTTCATGGAGACGGTAAGCCGTACGTACGCATGAACACTACTTTCATTTCTATTTCATATTTAATGGAATGTAATAATAATATTATAAAGGTGTATAATAATTCCAGTATAATATCATATATAGTATCATTTACTCCATCCTTTATACATCTCACATATGGCATTAACGATTCAAATCACTTTGAGGGGGCGGTAGTCCGCACTTCCTAAAATGAAAATATCGCGTTTACCCATAATGGAAACAATAAAGGTATGCCATAAATGAGAAATACAGAAGCATAAGGAAAACATAAACATAATATATATATCATATATGAAAATAGTGTCATCAAAATTGCCACCATTAGATGTGTTAAAAGAATATTGAACAATCATCGTTTCGTGAGGCAGAAATTCGCCATCCACAGAAATAGTATGTTCTTTAACAATTAGATGTAAGTGTGTGTAATTGTAGCTCAAATAATTATTATAACAACATCCTAGTATATTGAGGATACTGGTTTTGTTACAAAATAAATTAATAAAAAGATTTTTGGGGGTTGGAGAAGCAAAATAAAACAAAACAACATTAGAGAAGACATTACCTGAAAATCGGGTAACTCTTTTGATTTGAGCCAAAAGATTCCGTGGGAATAATTCTGACCAAAGTGAGGCTTCTAGGAGTAAGGGGGGGAGGTTTGGAAAGTATTTGGGCAGAGGTTGGCCGATCCAAAAGGCTTTGAAAGTGTGACTAAGGTGGTAGTGGTGGGGGCCTTTTATAAGAGGTGAGAAGGGGCACTCTTGGAATGTTACGAAATGTTACTTTATTTTCAAATGATTTTCGGATTTTAAAGGTACAAAATTTCTTTATTTAGAGGATAAGGTGATAAGGGTTCGAAATATACTCATACAAAAGGTTTTTGACAAGTTTAAGTCTTAGATGTTACATTATCTTTTCATTTTATTTAAATTGTTAATTAATGAGGTAATCGCTGCATCATCATGGTGTCATAAATAATTTAATTTATTTAATGTCTAAAAATTATAAAAAAAATTATCATGATGTAGGAAATATTTTTATCTTTCTAATGAATATTTATAGTCAAAAATATGACTTGTATAACCCCATTTAAAAATTGTTTTAGTAAAATAACTCTTGTTTGTGACATTTTTATTTTAACATTAAATAAAAAGTTATTTATGTCTGTTTCCTACCAAAGTGGCTCCATGGGGTCCCCAAGTTGACCCATGGATTTTCATGGTCGGCCATGACACATCCAATAGTGGTAGGACAAGTGTAAAGGTATTTTCATATTTTTATAATATCATTTTTACCTTAAATGTCACTAATTACCTTTAATCGCGATTAATTAAACTTAAAAGTTACTATTCACCAAAAAATTATTTTAATCCCATTGAACCATATTTTACATCCTAATGAAAACCATGTATGTCAGATTTTTGAAAATCAAATCACAGAAGTGGTAGTGTTTCATTTAAACGAAAAATCAGTTATTTAACTACCACTTAGTGGTTTCACTATTCATCAAAAATTGAAGTTTTTCATAACAATGCCAAAATTTCACCCTAAGCAATAATTGATATTCTGAATCCAAAAATGATGTCTATTTTACAAAATTCCAAACATATAAGTTGCATTAATTACTTTTATAATTAATTCCCGTTGTCACAACAAATAGCGTGTTTTAAGAAACAATATATATCAAAAGATTGACAATTGTTTATGTCAAATTTCAAAGTGAAATTAATTCTAATGACCACCATTGGATAAAATAGTAAAAATATATTCTAATTATACTTTAAAACCACTCAATAGTATAATTTATCACTATAAATTATTTTGATTAAAAAAGTTGTTTTTATGTATTTTTCACTATTCATAGAAAATTGGAAGTTCTCAGAAAAATACCAAAAATTCAACATAGGATAATTTCGATATTACGAATTCAAAAATGAAGTCCATTTTGAAATATAAAATTTCTATAATTTTAAAAAGTGGTTATTACTATTCATAACGGCTACTTTGATTAGTCGTGGTGTGTTAGAACTCGAAGTTACGTACAATGCAAGCTATTGCATTATTAAATGAGAAGCGTATCGTGGAAGCTCGAGGTGTTACAGTTATGGATGAATTTATTTCTTTTCTTTTCTAACATTATGAGTACCTTGTAATATTTTAAACATAATCATACATGTAATGAATTTTTGGGAATCTACATGTTCAACACCCACATGAAATATTTGGTTTATCTTTTAATTAACTATGCACCCAATCCATGATGAAATTTTAATATGTATTCTATTAAAAATATTTTAGCCTTTAGGGTTGTCATTTTATGTGACAAATCTTGTATTTATTTTTATTCATTAGTTTTTATCACATATGCTGTAATTTTCTTACCAAATTTATAATTTGTTACCATGTAGTGATAGTATTGTTGTTAACACCAATATGCATTTTTTACATTGTATATGTAAATCCTAAATAATTTAATTAAAAATCTTATAAGCTTTTATGTAATTATGAATTAAATTATTCAAGGAGGTATGAGACACTTTGAATAATATGAAATGAGAAATTAAATGATCAAAGTGGTATGGGACACTTTGATCATACGAACTAACTTGGCATGTGAGGGATGTATTGGACGTAGTAAGTGTAGGGTGGGGCCCTCTATAGCCCCTCGATGAATCAGTATGTCTCTTGAGACAAACTACGGTCTTGGTGAAAGGCCTTGAAAAAATGAGTATTTAATGGTCTTGGTACGAGGCCTTGAAATTATGGTTTTGTTTTCCCTCATTATACATTACTTCATTTTGTTTATGATAATTAATTAAACAAGTGGATATTCGACTAGTATAATATCCATGGTTGAGTGCCAATACATATGAGCATCAGAAGATGTAAATGCTTATGGGCTGAAGTTTATTCAGCACTCAGAGAATTCATTATCTAGTTATGACTTACAATAAGTAATTAATGTTATTGAAGTTATTATTATGCGCAACTCTGATCATGTATTTCTCTTGGTTATAATTTTTTTTACTCACATGTCATACCTACTATAGTTAGAATTTCCCTTACTTTTTACTCTGAATGGACATTCTTATAATTGAATCATGTTTACTTATTACTCTGTTGGTAATCCATGTAATTTTCCCTTATCATTCTTAGACAAAATTCTATGTTGTGTTGCATGTGTTTCAACATTCCATAAGAAAATGTTTTATGGGAAATATCAAAGATTGTTTTAAAAAGTTATAATTGGTATATTATTTTATTTTTTAAAAACTCCTTACTGGTCATTCATATACTCACCGTATGTTTTTGAATAATGTTTTTTAGGTATCAGTTTTTATCGGAAGAAGCCTGTCGGAAGTGACTGGTTTCCCAGAACCTAAACTGTAACGATCCTCTGTATGGGACACAATATTTAAAATATCAGTGCATGTTCTTTTTAAAATTACACATCATTTTTTAAGGCACCAGCTCTAGGTATTCTGGAGTTAGGCCATTATAGTTGGTATTAGAGGTTCAGTTTAGATAACTTTTGAAAACCAGAACTGAACAAAGAAAATTTTTACTTAAGCATTACTATGTTTGATGTTTTCTTAATTTTCAAATCAAAAATGAAAATACTAGTATTTTTCTCTCTCTATTGAGGATCTGGAAACCATAGTTTCCATAGACATCCACGAAAACATTGTAAACATAGCACATAGTCGTATGATATGCAAACACCTCTACGATGTGTCAAACTCAGCCCTTGTACTTCAACTCCATCGAGGAGCGGGTTTAGAAAATCTCTTGATGACGAAAACAATATTTCCATTCTACAAAAATTAGGGAAAGTACATCGAGGGTCTATTTAGATGATTCACCATAGTAGAAGTCATTCCTTCCATCATAGATTTCCAAGAAGCTGCTACAGCGGGTGACCTCCGCGCAGCATATATGTGCCAAATCATGTCCTATGGCTTTTATAGTAAAGTAATGAACTTTGAAATCATTGATGTTGAGTCCTTCCATTATTTGTACAGAAATCAAGTACATACTGATGTCTCTCGGCTTTTAACCCCTCATGGATCAATCTGGATACACCATAAGTGTACCCACAAGATTGAACCCGACTTCTCGGGTTGCATTTGGTTCAGGGAGATCAAGAATTTAGAAATTGTTTTTGGGATTCATGTAACTGAGAACTGGGGAAACCATTAGTCTGGGGATTTATGTATGAGTTTTATGAAAATAAAAATTATTATTTCTCCTTCTCCTACCTTTTTAGTGTTTGTGATTTTGGATGAGTTTCACCGATTACACATTCATGAAAAAAAAATTATTTTTAGATGGAAGGACAAAGCCACATATTATATCTTCCCTTTGAGGTATTAGAAGCCATTATGATCAAAATATATGAGGAAGATAACCTTCCCTTCAGAAACCTATGAAGAACATGCAAAAATCGTTATGAACTATTAAATAGTCCAGACATTCTCCGCTCCTACCAAAAGAATGCCTATATCTACCACCGCATAGCCACGGTCCAACTTGCTGAGTATAGATGATGGGGAAAGAATAATGATTGTATTTTCCTATGCTTCACTCTATCTCAAAACAATACATCCAGGTTAAGGCTTCAAGAGGTTGTCATGGAAGGAACCTTCACGCAGCCTACATGTTCTAAATCCTGAGATTCATCTTATATAACCACATCTACAACATTGACATTCTCATAAAAGAGAATGTCTGAGAAGTTCTTAGAGAGTTTGTCCATTTGGACATCTCTGAATTTTCTAACATTTGAGAATACCCTCGGAATTCCATGTGTGAAATACATGAGTTTAACTCTTACTGTCCAAGGTGTGTCTGGGCTGGGGAAGTGGAAGAGTTGAACACCAATTTGGGTATTCAGCTGGCCACACCTGAGGATCCTCCATGATGGGGGAGTTGGTGAATAATATCAGAGAGATTATTTCTAGAATGTTTATATGAAATGAATTGTGAGGACGCAATTCCCATTAATGGGGGGGGGGGATAATGTGACACTCCAAAACTTATTTCTCATGTAATAATAATATTATGGCTTTATTTTGTTTAATTTTAATTTTATTCGATCAAAAATTAAAAAATAAATACAATTCATTTTATTTAATTAAACACTAAAGTTTTTACATTAATGCAAGATCCAAGGAAACCCATACTAACCAAAAATAACTACTAAAATCCCTATCAAAACCAAAGGGAGACCACGTAACACAATGACTAGACCCAGTAAATAATGAAGATCTTTTAGGTTAGTCACAACAATGAACATCATGGCCATAATAATGACAGTCGTACTGAGCATCAATGGTATAACAAGCACCATCTTTGTCAATCGTTTTGATTTTGAATAACCATAATGCATGGTTTTATAAGGGTCTCAATTCGACCATTTCCCTTAGGATACCGTTGAGTTCTAATGGCTATAATTATAGTTGTTGTTCTTTCTGGTGGATTAAATTTTACTATCTATGTATATTTTATTCTACATTTAGTCTTCCAAATATTTATGTTATGTATTGAAATTATAATTTTAAACTACACTTAGTTTTATTTCAAAATGAGGTAATGATTTCAAACACCTTTAAAATATATCAAATGTCTTGTAAATGTCTTCATTATGAATGCTTAAACAATGTTTTATCATAACTATGTCTTTGATTTTTATAATATTAGTATAAAGTTTTCATTATGATGTAATAAATTTTATTTTATAACTTTGTGTTTTAAAACATTAATGTTTATAAAACTAGGGGAAATATTGGTTTGAAAAACACTTATATATGTGTATGGATACCATGTTTTATATTTAACAAAAAATAAACCTCTTAGGGTCATCCCTTTTACTAGGCCAGCGGAGGTAGCACACGCTAGGAAGATGAGCCTAGCCTTCAGTCTCAGCATAGGCCATCCCTAGGGTATGTACGCATGCCTAAAACATACATAGAGGAGCCTGGTAGAGTGCCACTGTGCGGGGTGGCATAGCGGCTAGGGGTGGGTGCATAGCGCGCCCGTAAGAACACTAGTACGGGGTGGTACCATGAGGGGGGAAGGAGAAATCTAAGCCTTTACTTAGAGATACTAGCTTATAAAGAAGTTGTGGTAGTCCATTCGTTTCAATTTGGGGTGGCGAAAATCAGCCGAGATCAGATTTGGGTCGATTGATCGTGTCCTGTGCAATCTATGCCTTCTATTTCGATCCAGTCCTCAATTCCTAGCAGTTTTGGTATACATCCCTATTTTTTGTGATATCTAATACATCACGGATCAAATAGAGGCCGTCTGGGTTTTTTTAAATCACTATGTCGACCTAATATGTTAGATCACACATGATTTAATATGAGTCATTCTTTCTTTTTAAATCTCCACGTCACACCCCAGTCGTCGGATCTGGGAGAGAATTAATCTCAGCCAATCATTTTTTCTCCGATTATACTTCACCCAAAACATCTTCATCCTCCCTTATGCACTGGACCTATAGCCCCATACTCTTTATTTTCACCATTTTCCACACACATGACTCCCTCCATCGCCAACGGAGCCTCCTTACTCTCGTCCTCCGCAAGACTGACTCACCCTCGGTCATTTAATATACCTAGGGGACCTCAATTTTCCAAATAGTGGACATAAATTATTTTATATTTTGTATAATATAGTTTATATATATAACACTTTTTCACCCCATTCCATCGGTTGTTCTGTCTCTTCTCAAGCCTCCGACAAGCTTCCTCGAGCCTTTCCCGAGCCTCTCCTCCTCCCCAAACCAGGTAGGGGATTTATTTTTCCTTGATTGTTGTGTTGAAAGTATATAGATCTATATATATATATATATGAATACACTTATATATAAATATACATCCTTGCAGTTTGGATAAAACCCCTCTTATACCCGATTCTAGGAATTCTGGATTTTTGGTTTATGCATTATTTTTTTAAACCTGAAGGATTATCTTTCTCATGAAAAACTTGTTTATATACCTTGTATGTTCGGTTATATATGTAAATATATATATATATATATATATATATATTTATATAACCATATAGTTTTAAATAAACCTCTATTATGTCTGGTTTTAAGATTTCTATACCTTTAGTTTCAAAGTTTATGTAGAATTTTAAAATGTATGGAATTATATTCTGTACAAAACTTATATATATATAGTATACATGGTAATATATGATTATATAGTTTATTTAACACACCTTCTGACCATTTTTATGATTTTCAACATTTAACATCAATGATAAATTTATGATTTTGATAAACATGTATGTGACAATTATTTTGGTCTAAGACCCTTATGTATACTCAGTTATACATGTAAGTTATATATGTTTACATAAACATATATATATATATATAAGTTTTTTTAATGAATAAACATTCTAAATTTTACATTATGATTTAAAATTTCAGGCCTCTTATTAGTTAATGTGACCAATATATTAAAGTGATATGGGTGTCATTAGTCTTTTGGTTTAAACCTTTTAATATATAATGTATATTTGCTTATGTGAATATTTGTGTGTACATATAATCTTTAATCCTAAATTTTAGGTAGAATTTTCCAAGGATTTCTAAGAAAGAGTAAAACATGTTGTTTTTAAAATATTAATGTTCTATTTTACAATACTACTTTTTATATACACCCTTGCGTATAAACAAATTTACACAACACTAAACCCTAGTTTTGGATATTCCATGTATTATACAATTGATCTGTTTAGTAATTTTAGAGAGTTAAGGATAATAATATTTGGGGTTTTCAACTCTTATATTCGTATGTATGAATCACTTGATTTCATATATATTAAATGGTATTAGTTATGGCTGAATTTCATGCTTTTCATGTTTAACATTATGTTTATCCTTGTGATATGTAAAACATAAGCATTATTGTCATGAATATTTGGGCATCTTTGTGTTCAATACCACACATTAAATATTTGGTTTATCTATTAATTAATTAATCACTCAATCCATGATTAAATTCAAATATGTATTTTATTAATAAGAATTTAGAATTTAGGGTTATCATTTTATGTGACAAAGACAATATTTATTTTTATGCATTAGTTGTTATCACATATATTGTAATATTCTTACCAAACTTGTTATTTATTTCCATGCAGTTGATATTATTGTTGTTAACACCTATATGAATGATTTACATTGTATATGTAAATGCAAAATAATGTAATTAAAACTTTTATTAACTTTTATGGAATTATGAATTAAATTATTCAAGGTGGTATGGTATACAATGAAAAATATGAAATGAGAAATTAAATTTTCAAAGTGGTATGGGAAACTTTGAACATACGACATTAACTGTCATATGAGTAATGTATTAGACATATTAAGTGTCGTCTGGGGACCACTACGGCACCTCGATGCATCGGTAGGTCTTATGAGACACACTATGGTCTTAGGACAAGGCCTTGACAAAATTAGTATTTATGGTCTTAGCACGAGGCCTTGACATTATGTTTATGTTTTCCCGCATTATACATTCCCCCATTATGTTTAAGGTAATTAATTAGCAAATTAGATATTCGACTAGTAGAATATCCATGGTTACGATCCATTACTTATGACTACCAGAAGAAGTAAATGCTTATGGCATGATGTTTATTTAGCACTTAGAGAATTCATATATGGTTACGACTTACAGTTTGTAATGAAAGAAATTGTTGTTATTATTATGTGAAAATATGATCATGTATTACTCTTAGTTATAAATTTGTGTACTCACATGTCATACCTACTATAGTTATAATTTCTCTCACTTATTATTCTGAATGAGCATGCTTATAATTGAATCATTTTTCCTTATTACATTGTTGGTAATCCTTGAAACGTTCCCTTATGATTCTTAGACTAAATGCAATGTTATGTTACATGTGCTTCATAATTCCTTAGGAAAATGTTTTATGAGAAATTTCAAAGAATGTTTTCAAAATTTATAATTGTAATATTTAGTTATTTTTTTTAAAACCCCTTACTAGGCATTCGTATGCTCACCCTATGTTTTTTATTAAACATTTTCAGGTATTAGTTTTTAGCAAAAGAACCATGTCAAAAGTGGATGGTTTACCAGAACCTGAACTGTAACGGTCCTCTGTATGGGACAGGATGTGTAAAATATCATTGCATGTTTTTTAAACAATTACACATCATGTTTTAAGGCATAGGCTCTGGGTATTATTGAGTTGGGCCATTACAATTCAACATATATATTCATTTATAATTAATTTCACAGAATATGTATATATGTATATGTTCTATCTAAAGAGGACATATAAATTCATATACGATGATAATAGGTGATATCTTGACCCATATAATAATTCAGGCATCCAAACATCGTAAAATGAGATATAAGCTCCAACACGGGTTCTTGCCCTATATTTTATGACGATGCAATACTTCATGCCCATGACATTATATAGTGGCATGAGTTTTCACTCCCAAAACTCAATGAAAGGGTACATGTATCATCATTCCCATCATCTGAGTAAATGGTTTGTGATTCCATGACCAACACCCAAAAAAGGGAGCTTAAATTTTTTTCCCAACAAGTCCCGTATCCACTATCCACCAACCATTATCCATGTTTTAACTATATTAATAATAATAAATTACCTCTTAATCATTTATATTCATTTAACCAACTTATACAGTGGGTTTATAAAATTGAATAATTCAGTAATGATATATCAAACATGACCTGGTCTTAACACCAACTTCCATTTAATTTAAATTAATCCATTTAACATTTAAATCCAGGAAAATATTATTTAAATTTTGAAAAATTATCTTATCATGTGGGTTTTCAATGAAAAAATTAATATTTTGAAGGGAAATTAATTCAACACAATTAAAAGTTGTGTGGATCAATTTGTAATACATCCTATTCAAACAGAAACATGTCTACAAGATTATTAAATCATGGTTCAGTTAATTTAAAAAGTAAAAAAATATAGTTTAAGATATCACCAGAAAATGAATGGTGTGTATAACAATGAATAAAGATATAAAACTCTCAATCCGTTAGGTAAAATTATTAGACAACCTAAATTTGTCTCGTGGATGACTCATCATCCAGTATAAATATTTTATTTCATGAAGAACATATAAAAAAAGATGAATGGAATATTACCATGAAAATAGGGCATGTTAGATCCAATAAGATAGTCTATAATATTACGATATAAAACATTAATTGAAACAATAGGATTAGGGAGATATCTATTAAATATCCAAGAAAATAAATGGAAAATGAAATGAATTAATAATGAGGGAGATATCAAAATACATAACAAGGAGAAGATGAGAGCTCCATGGGGGTGTTGTTTTATAGAAACGATATGTAGTAGAGAAATAGAATTTTGTTACATAACGTAAATAATGGTAAATTTTATTATGGTACATATATGGATGGGAATATTGTTTGGATATATGGTTTGATTAACCATACACTGACCATGAAAATGCCACTATCTAGTCAATAGTGGACCTGAATGGTTGGGAAGTGTGGTTTGTCTAACTATTCCTAGGACATTATTTCCCCATGGTGGAGACCTACTACACAAGACAATATTTTTCCAAAATAAAAATCCCTCAGTACATTGTTTTTTCTAACCATTTGCCTTACCCTTTTACTCCATAACATGGAGCTCTCAACTCCGAATAAGCCTTCGATTATCCTAAGACATTCCAAAGTCTATAGATAACATTTATAATTATAAAGTAAATGTATTAAATGAAAAAAAATAAAATCTATATTTTTTAAATAATCCAAGTCATTACAATCTCCCCTCTTCATAGAATATCATCCATGAGTTCCCCTTCATAGGGTGTTAGAGGATTATCTGAGAAAAACTATGACTACTTAAATTATATGTTGTCATACTTCTCCCATGTCACATCATGTACTCAATATTGTTACTATAGAACCCAAAAAATAGTGAATGACATCCCTTTGAGGTCCTTCATACTCTAAACCATAGTACGCATTAGATAATCCTCAAAATAAAAATCCATATCTAACTCAACCTCCTTATGCTATAAAATATAGGGCGAGTTCGGATAATACCAATGAGGCTAGGAGTCATGGAAAACATCATAAATAGATCAGTACCTCTATGGAAGTGGCATCACGAAATCCATTGTTCGGATTATATATATTATCTCAAAAGGTCCAACGAATCTATTAGCATGTATATCCCACATCCTAATCCATTATTGGACTTTCCTAGGTAACACCCACAGGAAAACCAAATCCTCATCCTCAAACTCAAGTGGTCTTTGACGACGTTTGGAATATAAAAACTACACAAACTAAGTACTCCTTATGTGATTCCAAATTAACTAAAATTTATCTAAGGTCTTTTGAATGAGATGTGGTCCAAGCAGTGCTACCTTCCTCTGCCTCTAACCACCACAGAGGTGAAAATATAAAATATCATAAAATTATTCATAATGATCCCTTATGATGGTATCCTAAAATATATTATTGTATGAAAACTCAAATAGGGTTATATTTTTTAATAAAGACCCCCCAAATTCATGGACTCATTTATGGATCATGTCATCTAACAACTGAATCATACAATTTGTATGTTAGTTGGTTTGATGGGGATATGATGTTCTCAAAAGCACTTATATACCAAAGGTATTTTGTAAACCATTCTAGAACCATGATGTTAAATGATAATCCCTATCATATATGATAAAATGCAGATCTGTAATAAGTCATACAACCTCTCGGATGTATATCCACCCTAGTTTTTCTACTAAGAAGGTATCATGAATATACAAGAAATGGGACACATTTTTCAACCAATTAATGACAATACAAACTGTTTCATTCTCTAGTGGGGATATGGGAAAATTATAAATACCATGGTGATACCATCCCACACCCAATCTTGAATTGACAATGGCTATAAAATTCCAATCAGTTGTTGATGTTCTGCCTTCACCTGCTGATAGTTGGAACACTGTGTAATAATGCTAAAAATATCCCATTTAATTCCAAGACACCAATACTGGTGACATATGTCTTGATACATGATGGTGATATTAAGATTCACTACTCTCACCAAGGCATGAGATTCCAAGATCAACTCCTCCCAGATGTTTTATATAACATAGATACACCAATGTGTGTGTATAGTCTCATCCTCATCCACGGTCTAAAAAGGAAACAAAACCTCATCCTAAACACACCCCATATAGACTAGTTTCATCATGATCTAAATGATTCCTCACATTTACCCATTCTAAAAGGGTATAGATCATGGCTAACGATGTAAGGATGACCCACCTATGATTGTACTAAACTCAAACATGATTCTCTGAAAATAAAGACATTAGCTATCACTCACCACTAGCCTCTAAAACTCCCAATGTATGATGCTTCTAGATCAGAGCATCGAATATTGTACATCCTTTTCCATCAATATATACACTCTTGAAATCGATGTATGGTAGGTATTTAGTCCACCCATGCTACCAAATATTTAACTATTATTGTGTTAAGTTATACATGGTAATTTTTAGCCTATGAACCTCAAAAAATGATCTACCATAAAGTAACATCTCTAATAGAATAAATCATGCACCACATCATGTAACTATTTGTTGTGTATCAGGTAATTTTATTCATGATCCCTCAACTAAAGGGAACCATATCCTAAACCATTCTAAAAATATATTAGAAAAACCTTCATTTCGATGCCCGATGAATGACATCAATCAGTATAGCTCTTGCATTGATATGGAATCATCATGATGGGAGATGAATTCAACTTTAATTTTAATTAATAAAATGATTTTTTTCAAGATTATAACTATAAAAATTTCACGCCCGCCATAGCCAATCTCAAAAGAGGCACTTCTCTGAATGAAAAAATCTAGGTTAAAGAATATTTATTACCTATATATCCCCAATAAACTCTATATATAAAATATTCTCTTAGGTGTCTCTGAAGAAACTATATCTCTCATTTTCTATATCACTTTTAATACTCAAGGCTCCAAAATTATATGACCTAGAAAGTGTATTTTTAATAAAAAAAGTTGAATTTAGAAAAACCCTCATAAATCGGGTTCTTTTTTAATGGATTTATAAGGATCATAAGTTTTGGGAATGGTTGTGTCAAGTAGAATAATACAATAAGATTTCATCCACAAAGACTACCATGAATGAATCTGGATATGGTTGGAGAACCCAAATCATTTGTGTTACGAAAATATTTAGCATATTTGTGAGACAGAATGACATTATGAAATACTCATAACGAACATATATAGTTCAAAGGGAAATAAATGGTATTTTTGAAGAATTAAATCACAGATTATAGTAAACCAACCAAAAATCAATCATTGAAAATACCCTCACTCATCATATCTAATCTATGATTTCATCTATTAAGGTAGTTGAATCCAATACTTAAATATGTGTTGATTTATCCATAGTTAATCAAAAAAATTATATGGAAATCATTTAACTTATTGGAAAAAAGGACCAATGAAACCCATAGGGTAGTACTTCGATGAATAAATCCTCTATTATTTAGGTATTCTGACTGCTTGTTTAGCTCCCAATGCATCATAGGTACCATCCTCTATAGAGGAATGGACACATGTGACTCTCCCAAAACTATCGCAATGGTGAATACTACCACTCTAACTTGAGGTAGCCCCAAATATTTTCAGGCAAGATATCCATGAAGTGTTTTATCATAGGATTGAAATCAATAGGTCGCATTACCTAGTAATCCATGAAAATACATGCTATTTCAGTTTCACTCTGCCCCACCCCTGATTCTTAGGTCTAGATCGAGTCCCACAGATTTACCATTCGCCCATTTAAATATATTTACCACCCTTAAGTGATGTGAAAATTATATTCTAGTGATAAAAATAAATATGGGATCAATAGGTACCCTACTAATCCATCTGAATAATTTCATTAAACCATATCATATTAAGGAAAAACACAATCCATGTGAAATGATAAAAACATTTCTTAACAGGGCATTCCTTCAATCAGTGAACACTCTTAGATAAGACACCCAAAGGGGTATAAAGTGTTATCATTCCATATAATAACTCTATCATGGGGCCCATCCTCTCCATAATTTCCACATATATGAAATAGTGTGATAAAATTGTCTTAAATAAATCAGGAAATAATGTAGAATTTACTAGAATAGTACATCAAGTTGTAGAAGGGTACACACTCTTATCCTCCAACACACGTTTCATTATTTGTTACTAACCCCTTCCATGGCCCGGATCCACAAGCTAACTATGCTGATCAGGCCTACTCAACCGATGATGTGAATCATGGGTCTAGTTCTTACTTCCTTAACCAACACCTCGACCTATGTGGTCGGTAGAACTCCTTCTATCTACTTGGTGATATACTAATGGCCCCACTATTTAATGTGCAGTCAATGTAGATTCTCACTCACTAGGAACTGATTTAATGTTCCTACCGAATAGTTCAATATGATCTTTCCTACTATATCCTTCACACTCAAGTAGATCTCGTATATATTGGGGTTTTATATTCCTAAACATTCCAAACTTGTGAAAAATACTGAAACTATCAGTATGAGTTTACTAACTATCATTTTCCCCCATGAAAAACCTCAATTAGATGCTTCATTCCATAAGAAAAATCTCTTCTAGGTCTGGGTATTGAACATCTAAATCTCACACTGTTATCTTTCCTCATATTTTTCTCAGTGATGAGGGAATGGTAGACTATCTTAGAAACATGGGTCAAATGAAAAAAAAAATTAACCTTCTAAAATAAGTTGTATACCAGAACATCCTCAAATATTCTTACAGTCATTAGATCATCACCATCTACAGTTAGTGTGAATCACAGAAGCATAGTAAAATTCATAGAATACTCCATCACAGACATATCTCCATGTTACATGTTCGTGAACTTTGTAGTCATATCATCTCCCAATGTATGTGGGCATAAGTAATTGTAATGCACTATATAGAAATACCTCTATAACATATCCTGATGTTGGTCTACCTGGGTATTGAAATGCCACTATTTCTTTTTGAACCCCTGTAACATATAATTAGTGAGCTAGACCATCATCTCTGGAGGTGTCTCTATGTGCTTGAATATAGGAAGTATGGCCTCAAGCTATGTATCATTAGCCTGAGGGCATCCATCACCTGAAAACATAGGGAGTTATGCTACAAGAATTCCTTTTTAAACTAATCCATATTAATGGTATGTTATTAAAACCCTTTCATAGAATTAATCATATAAATGAAAACCTCTATAAACTGGGTGTTATTTCTCAATTCAGGAAATTTAGGTGGTACCACAGGTGGAACTATGGGAGATAACATTTATAGCTCAAGGTCCAACTCTTCAAGAGAATGATATTCACCACCCTCATGGTGTATGAATTGAGTCCATAATGTATTTTTATTTCTAAAATGAAAAACACACATCTCATAAAACAATCTAATAATTGAAAACATCGTTGAAAAATAAATCAGGACAGTTACAAGACTTCCTATCTACAGACCAACACCTCTCTTCCTACTCATAAATCCATTTATAGGTGATAATGAGATATAATTAAATTCCATAAGGAAAATAAGAGAAAATCTAAATTATCCACTAAACAATATGGGTTTAGTTCACAATTTCAGATTACACCATCACGGTCTTAGTATATAGTGTGGCAATTATATGTTATAGAGGAAAAATAACATTAAATTTCAATTTCCATCCCTATTTAACTACAACAATTTTTTTCAAATTTTGAAATTCAATTAACTTTATAATTTGATATATAATTTAATTAGGGTCCATTTAGATGTGTCTTCATTCCCAATTTATAAAATACATACCCATAAATTGAAGTTGGCACATCATGTTACTACATCCTAACATTTACATTCGATATCATGGTGTAATATGTCATAAAAAGTGATTTGATTAAATTAATTACCATTATAAATTTATTGAAGTATGTACTTCATAATTTACCATTGAAATTCAATAAAAATAATCAGGTAAACTTTTCTCCCATGGAAGTAGGGGTTCCTGGCTCAAACATGGTATAATTTGTTTATTTAGGTTCTTTAATCAATCTATATGGGAAAATAGATTTATATTGATGAATAAAATTTAGTTAATCCAATTATTTTATCCTTAATGATAAATTAGAACATCTCAAATACATAATAAGGAAACAAAATATATGTAGAAAGAAATTCATGTTGTAAGTAAATGTGTCCTGGAAATAGACATGGAATATAATTCCGAAATCCCTTATAATGATGCATGATCTATTGCCCCATTTCAATACCTGTCAAGGGGTAAAAAATTTAAAGTAATAATAGTAGTAGCAATGATATAATAAAACATGTATGTCACCCAATGGTGAAATTAGTACAACTATAATAGGCATAATCAATATCTCATTCCATATAATTATAGATTCCCCTATATGTAGTTTAGCTACTCCCAGGAGAAATATCATTACCAAATTCTAACACATTCCAAGTATCATATCTAACACTCAATTAGTAAGAAAAAATGAAAATGAAAGCCTCATATGATATTACTTTGTAACCACCCATTCCAAAAACTACTAAACGGTGCTCTGTTCCGATGGGTTACATGGCCTCAGGTGTGCCTCCCCATACACTAGAGGATTCCATCTAGAAATAATAATCTATGGTATTATGTTGAAGAGAATATACCCTTAGTTATCATAGTAGAAAACTGATAACAATAATGAAACAAAAATAGCATAAGCATAATGTAAAAATAAGTGTAGTAGAAACCAGTACAATAATAAAAAATGATAAATAACCAAGAAACAATAATAATAATAAATCCATAGGCTGCGTAATATAAAAAATGATTTCATGTCATACTGATGATAAAAATGAGGGATATACGGGATATAGATTATATACTTATAAAAAATAAAATACATAAGTTTAAAATACCTTAATACATATCCAATATCATCATGATAATATGCTCATTCCTCAACTCTCATTATCACATGTCATGAGAAAAATAGATCAAGCAACGATGGATGGGATCTTTATCTTTCTCTATATACATATATAAGTCCATTATGTGTACCATTATGTGGCCCAAACAACATGTGTGACAAACTCATAAGGCCACCATAAATGGTATCTAGAATAATCTAGATAGTGTATATCACATAACGGTGTCCAGGTATAATAAATAATAAACAATATTGGTACATGTAAACTAGTTAGATCAAGCTCCTAAAAGAATCCTACAAAACTCTACCTACTTTAGTATAGTCCAGAATAACTCTGATCTCAATTTACTATATATACATAAATTTATATGTAATTTAACATAAAATATATATTTATAACACTATATACATGAGGAAATATATAGTCATAAACATAAATACTAGGTTATAGCTAGTCCTAGGTCATAACGTAGGAATATATTTATAGTAAAATGATTTATAGGCTCCAACGATGGTACTATCCATGAATCTCATTAAGATATGATATTTCATATCCATATCTCAAGATACTGGTGTGATTCTTCATTTACAACACCTGATGTAGGGGAATAAGGAAAGTAATTCCCATTGTCGAAATAAAAGGGGTGCGTCTCCATGCCCAACACCCAATGTCAGGGATCATGAAATTCTATTCTCAACAAGCACTTTAACTGTTGGCCACTTACCAATATTTATTATCAAACTATAATAATCATAAGGAATTACCTCTTATGAATTTTGATTAATTTAACCCAAATTAAAAATGGGCTCCACAAATTAGGTATTTCATTATATATTAATCATAAGTGTTGTGGTCATTCCAATAACTTCCTTTTAATTTAATTAAATGCATTTAATTTAGAAATTAAGGAAAATATTATTTAAATTTAATGAAAACTACTTTAGTGGTGGTTAGATAACTAATATTTTATATTATGGAGGGAAATTAATTCAACACAAATAAAGGGGGTGGTGATCAACAAGGTAAACATCCTCTATAAAATAACCTGCATCTATTTTAGTATTGTATCATGGTTTAGTTAAATTAAAAAGGAAAATACATTTTAAAGAATCAAAAATATGTGTCCTACATGTGGAACGTTGGACAAAGCTCTAAAAAACCCCTAAATGTTTTTCATAAATTACTAGAACAACTACCGTAGGACCATGGAAAATTAAAGGTTTAGTATCAGCTTCGAGATTGAAGTAGAATGAGAGAGAACATAAAAATAGAAAAAATTCTTGGAAAAAAATATTAGAACACACAAAAATATCCTAGATGATTGAGAGATAAAATAAGAATAGAAACAATATGATTTGGTAGATTATCGTTGGCCATCTAATGCAACTGATGTCGAAACAACCAGAGTCTGGATGAGAAAGATATCAAAATCCCTAACAAGGTGGATTGGATATTTCTATGGGAATACAGTCTAATGAAAATAATAGGGATGAGGGAATATTATAATATTAATTAAGGTAAAGATATGAAAAAGGTATTTTAACACTTGTTTCAAATGCAACATGTTTTTGTTTCATGGTTGGAAAAACCATGCAGCAACTCTGAACCTTCCAATATCCAACGGAATGTGGACCCACATGATTATGGAGCATGGTTTTTCTAACCATGCTCATCCTCTGTGCTCCCCCCTACGGTTCCCTATATCACCCCACATGGTTTTTAAAAAACATGAATCCCCCGGTTCATATTTTGTTAACACCGTACACCTAGACCATTTCCTACAAAACAAATAGTGGGGGGCACTGAAAATTCCCCAAAAACTCTTGAGATCTTCTTGATTCCATATGTAGAATTTAAGAGGATAAAAAAATTAAACCAGAAAACATATGTTATGTACCTTCATAAAAATTAGGATTGTATCTTCAAATATATCCATGTATCATTTATTATGGTGGTGATTTGTTCTTTTTCAACAATCCCCCATCAATATCTATCTTAATCTTGTAATTCCCTTTAATTTCATAGAAGTCATCAATCAATACCTTTTCTTTGCTTAATTTGTTTCAATGTATTGCCATAAAATTTCATCCATTTCCTTTTCTCTATGAATACTCTATTCTTGATTCCTTTTATTGAAGGGTTTTCATGTAGATGACATAAATATATTTATTGAGTTGAATAATTTTCTTAACTATATATACATGACCTATATGGTGTAAATAGAATATTTCATATTATAATTTTTGAATGGGATTTACCTAGAAAGGCATATGATGTAATTGATACCCATTTTTTTAATAGGTTTTGCAAGATGTGTTTGGCGGAAACTATTTTACTTCCATGGGTTCATTATGATATAAAAAATAAATATTTTTCATTTTTAATGTTTTATGAAATCCATTATCTTGATATTGGTTACTCATTAAGTGATAATTTAATTATTTTAGGGTAGTACTCCTTAGTATTTATGATGATGTGTGAGGTCATATATCATCGTCTAGGGTATTGGTTTAAATTATATATATCGTGATATAATGTAATGATGAGTACATTTATTTTAATCATGGCCCCTGATGATGGCATTATAAATATAATTTTCGATATACCAATGTATTCAAAATTGTTGAAAATTGTTTCACGTTTTTATACTTATTTTTATGACTATGTCATGTTCTCATGGCTCATGTTTATAGAATCACCATAATGATTCATGTCTTATTTTATGTCAGGATATATTCTATGATTAATGACCAAATATTTGTTGGGTTTTATATTCTTATGTATATTGATTATAACCATATTCTCATCTTATACATACTTATGAGTTTTTATTTTTATTTATTTTATGAACCATTGTTGAGCTTCTAACCTCACCCCTTTCCTATGTTTCAATTTCCATTGGTGATGAATCAAGTTAATATATAATATGTTGTTATAAAGGTTTGTAATGTGATAAATTTATGGGATATATTAATGTCTTGTTATAAAGTATTTTTTTACTACATATTCGAATGGAAAAACATCCATTAGTTAAAGAATACATAAGTTATTAATGTAAATATTTGGTCATGTGTATCTAAAAATATAAAACAAAAAGGTCATAGTAATGTGTTTTAATGAAATATTTATATTATTTTATGTAATTAATAGATGATTGATTGTTTTGTTTTATAGAAATTATATATTGTGACCTCTTGAAGAACTTATGAAAGAATAAAATGGTGATTTAGATAATTGAATATATAAAAAAATTCTTTTTGTGCAAGCAAGTGAAGAAATAATGATGGATTTCAAATTGAATCATGCAAGCATTACCTATACCAATATATATATAGTTAATGAAACTTTTGAATTATTGGCCTCATGAACATGATATTAAATTTTTTTACACATAAAATTCCTTCATAAATAAAGCTTGATAATCAAAAGTTCTAATGTATTCAGTTGAATTATGAAAATAAAGAACCTTTAATTAACCAACAAATATATATTTATTATAAAATAAAAAAATCACTCTAAAAAGAACTATTTAATACAAAATAAGTCTTTAACATCCCTAAAAAATTTCTTCAGAATGTAATCCTATATATTTACTATATTAAATATGTTCCTTCATTAAATATGCAAAATGAAACATAACAAGTGGTGATATCATATGATAAGTAAGGATATTAAAATATATGAAAATAAAATATCATAATTGATCAAAAGATTAATATATGTGTATTAGAATGTTAATAATAAATATAAACTTAATGTACTCAAATTATATCCAGTAAAACCTAGATCATAATCCATGAATCATAAGATGAGGATTTAATATAAAGAAACTAATATCAAAGGATCTTAACATATTACTATGATGACAAAAATATAATGCCTAAAATCATTAACATATGTCATGGTTCACTTAGAAGACCATTTTCCAATATCGATAAAAGTACCATTGTGGATTAGGTTCACTTATTAATTCCATAACTAACATCCCAAGTGATATAATTATTTACCCAATGTATATGAGGTCTATATAATTCCAGGATCACCCATAACATAACATGTTAGGATTAGGCTAATTATTGTTTCACTATAAATGGTATCACAAGAGATGAAACTTTTTCCCAATCCATTAGAGAGCTATATAATTCTAGTCCCACCTATCACATATTATTAAATGAGTTCACAAGTGTGAAATATATATGAAAACATATTTACTTTCATTAAAGAAATATTATGCCAAGAAAGGAATTTGAAATATGATTATTTAAACAAAATTAGACTATAAACCATCGATATAAATGTTTTGGATGGTTATAAACGAACATTTCATAAGTTAATAAGAGAAACATCGAAGGATGTAGATATAGATGGAAAAATAAAATTGAAACAAAGAATTCTTCAAATGATACAATTTAATAAGGGGTGGAGAATTGGATTGTGTGATTCCTTGAGTTTAATAAACGAAATGATAAATAAGGTTAGTTGGTAATTTGTGAAACCTGATTCCCACGATGGTATGTATTCTTTTGAAAATGATAATGGAAATGAATGAAAATAATAAAAGAGTTCCATAAAAAATTAAAATATATTCAAAAAAGATAGTATTATAAGTCACTATTAATGTTACATTACTATATGTTAAAGTGAATGATATAAAACTTTTAATTTTAAAATAATATCCAATAATTTATCATTAAATAAGATATAATGTTATTTAATGTAAATTTAGATTATAATATAAAACATTATTATCATTAAAGGGGAAAGTGTTGGATATTTTAAAAAACAATTGTTTGAATATAAACATAATAAAAATATATAATAGATTTTTTTTTTGAAAATAGGAAAATTGAAATATTGTGGTCATAGTAGTTAATACAAAATAGGGTTTCAAAATATGATTTGATAATATTAATTGGAACAGGAAAACCAGGTCATGTGTGATAAAATATCATTTAAGAGGTCAAGAATTATTCCATACATAGTTAGATATTCAATAAGGAATAGATTTATAGAATATAAATGATTTTATTCAAAAGTTATATATTGGTATAGAATTTTTTTTTAATTTATGACATGATTCATTGACCTCAATAGGAATATTTATAACTCAAGAATTAATTTTGGATTATGAAAAGTACTTATATTTTTTGGAGGATATGAATCATATTCTAAATCCATGAGGAACATGAATGAAAGATATGTTTACATAATCAATAATAAAATAAGATATTATAAGTCAAGGGCCATCTGTTACACTATAAAAACGATGTTTGGGAATAATATAAAAATGTGTATCAATGAAGGATGGTAGAGATAATGTAATATCCCGGTTCTGGAATCCACCCAGAGGTGCCCTGTACCTGGTTGGTCACATGGCCTCAAGAGCATTTCCCCAAATGAGAGAGGCTACCGAATAGCTACGAGGGCCTTGAGTGTGATAGTGGGGAAACTATTCCCTCATTGGCAGAGTACACAGCGTTAGATAAACAAAAGAAATTGCCGAAGAAATAAACATCCATAAACTAGTAAACAGAGGAAGGATAAAGGTGTAAACAAATGGAGAACATATATAAATTATGCATGATGCATAATTCTAGGAAAGTAGCCAAACAAATCACAATGCTGGAATACAATAGTGCTAAACCAAAGTGCAAAAAGAAATCAGATAAAACTCCTCAGCATCGCCAGCCATAGCATGGTATCATGCTCTCCGACTCCATAGGAAGTCAAGTACTTGAAGTAGAAGGTATCTTTCTATTGTCTATACCTGCAACAATATAATCTATTTGGTACCAAAAGCATGGCCCAAACAGGTTGTGAGACTAAATCCCAGTAGGAAACCACCACAATATCTGTGCCTAATAGTCAGGGAATATATGGTAGATAAAGGTACAGAAAGTGTTAAATAAAGTACTCAACAGCAAACAATCCACAGTTCATGTATTTAATTAACAAACAAGTAATCAACTACTCAATCAAGTAGAAACAACAGGTAGCCCTATGGGTAGTTCTCACAGCCTAGTCCCTATGGTTTAACCAACAAGTACTAGAAACCCTCTGGGAAGCACACAAATCTCACCCCTCTAGTTCAACTAATGTATAGACTCTTTGGGGAAGCACTCACCATCAATTCCCCATATAGTCTCGTATCGTACTAAAGGCGCTCTGGGGAAGTAATAAACATTTTATTACCCCTATGGCTCGTGGCTAGGAACTACAAACACTCTAAGAAATCACTCATTGTCAAATCCCCCTTGAGGTTTCACATCATAAAATTATAAAGACACTCTAGAGAAGCCCTTACGTCCATCCTCCCTGTGGTCTACTACACAAATTTCTCACAACCCTGTGTAAGTCAAACATGTATAGCGTGTGTATCTACCCAAGTAAACCTCAAGAACTAATTGACTAGAATTATAAGGCATATCATCATAAAATAACAACAGTAACTATATCCAACAAATAGTCATGGAAATTGGAAATAGCCTAACAGGAAACACTAGACCCAACAGTCATAAATAGGCAAAACATGAATGGGGAAAAAATCCAAAGCACAAAAAAATACATTATTAAAAAACATTAATCTCTACTCAGGCATACAAGAAAAGCATTAAATCGATAGGGCTAAACGATTACCATGCAATACCCCATTCAAGGGTATCAGTGGAATTCACAAAAAATACTAAATGACATTCAACAGAAAGGCACAAACCACCTACCTCGGGTTAAGGAGATCAATATACTTGAACAAAAACGCTCTAATATCCTTAGAAAGTCTAAGATCTATGAAAACGTATAAAACGTTCAACCCACAATAACTTGGAAAAGAGGAGGAATTGGAAAAATATACTCTGGAAGAGGAGAGAGCTTACCTCTTTGATTCCAATGCAATTAACGGTGCTTGAATAGGAGGAAGGATAAAGGCTCGGGGGCTTGTTGAAGATCTGTGGCTGCTCAGTGCTCTCAGATGAACGAATCCTAAAAGAAGTGTGTTTTGTCTGTCAGACGTGACCTCGGTGCATTTAATGAAAAAAATAATGTACATGGCATATACTTTTGGAGTACATGGTGTATAATCACCTTTTCTGTACTCTTCTTTAAGCGGCATCCACATCACCCAACATGACCGTGTGTGTGGCCAGATCACGACCAACACACGGCCTCCTACCGCAACGAAGTACACTGTGTGTACGAAATTTTTTTCCAGAAACACCTCTTTTCTCGAGAACTCTAGAATAAGGAAAAACATACCTAAAAAGAAGATCTGGGTTCTTACAAACTTCCCCGATTAATGAAATTTTTCCCCGAATTTCCCTAGCGCGGCATAGAAGAAGAAACCCTGAACAACTCCGGACACTATGATCGTACATCGGCTTCCCTCTCCCAAGTCTCGTCTTGCACCCATCTATGATTCCATAACACTCGTACTAGAGGAACATACCATCCACATAGAACCATTGTACTACGATCAATAATCCGGATAAGATGCTCCTTGAAATATGCGTCAACCTCCAACTTGACTTCCTCAGGTTGGAAAGCATAAGGCAGCTCTGAAAAGTAACATCGAAGCTAAGAAACATGGAAGACTTCGTGCATATCCTGGTACCTATGAGGTAACTGTAACTGATAGGCAACCGACACCACTCTATCTGACACCTCAAATGGCCCGACGTACCTTGATGAAAGCTTACCCTGCCTCCTGATCCTTCTGTGGCCCAACCATGGTGTGACTCGTAGGAAAACCTGATCCCTGACCTCAAACTCCAGAGGTCGTCTCCTCTGATCAGCATAGGACTTCTGTCGAGACTCTGTAGTGGCCATGCTCTTCCGAATCAACTCTATCTACTCTGTGGTCTCTTGAACACGATGAGGTCCCAACAAAGATGCCTCTCCTGCCTTCAACCAACAGAAAGGTGATCGGCATGGCCTATCGTACAAAGCCTCATAAGGTGCCATCTAAATAGTTGTCTGAAAACTATTGTTGTTAGAGAACTCCACAAGATTTATATGCTTATCTAAAGAACCTCCAAAGTCCAGAATGCGTGCTCAGAGCATGTCCTCAAGCACCAAAATCGTACGCTTGGACTGGCCATCAGTTTGGCGGTTGTATGTTGTACTCAAAAGTACATGCGTACCCAAAGCCTTCTGAAGCCCCTGCTAGACCCAAGAGGTAAAACACGCATCCCTATATGGAAAAAATAGAGTGTGGAACTCCATTAAGACGTACAATTTCATGCATTTAAAGACTTCCCATCTCATCAATACTAAAGGTCTCCTTGATCAGCAATAAGTGAGAAACCTTCATAATCCCGTCAACAAAAACCCATACAGAATCATTCCCTCGAGGTGACCTTGGAAACCCTATCACGAAGTCCATCACAACATCGTTCCAATTCTACTCAGGAATGGGTAACTACTGTAAAAGACCTGCTGGTTTTTGATGCTCTGTCTCCACCTGCTGACAAGTAGAACACCTCATGACGAAACCAGCAACATCCATCTTCATACCTGGCCACGATTACTAACAGTTTAGTTCACGATAAATCTTGGTGATGACAGGATGAACTGCCCAAACTGAGGAATTAAAGTCCTGCATCTTCTACTCACGTATATCTCCTAGCACCCATACCTGTCCTTGGAATCGCAGGATTGTTCCTTGCCTATTGTCCACCCAGGAATAAGGTCCTCTACGAACACACTCTCCCTTAGGACTAGGCCTTTAGAATCTGATATCTTCCTCGTTCGTACCTGATCAAGAAGTGTAGAGGTAATAGATACATAAGAAAGAAATTTCTACCCCTATCTATCTTGAACCTCCAAATACATATCAGAGAATAGAGCCATAAGCTAAAACTCAGGGTTGACCTCCCGAACTGCCTGTATCTAAGTCCTCCTACTCAAAGCATCAACCATAGTGTTTCCTTTCCCAGCCGTGTATGCAAGATCTAAATCAAAAGACTGTAGGTACTCAACCCACCTTCACTATCACAAATTAAAATCCCACTGAGTGAAGATGTACTTGAGACTCTTGTGGTCAGTGAAAACCAAAAAGAGCTCTCCCAGAAGATAATATCTCCAACAGCATAAGGCATGAACAACAACTTCCAACTCGAGATCATGTGTCGGGTAGTTCCTCTCATGTAGCCTAAAGTGCCGAGAACCGTACACAAAGACTACATCACCCTGCATAAGCATATCTCCCAGCCCGATACCTGAAGCATCACAAAAAACAGTATAGTTCTTGCTCGGCTTTGGCATGATTAGTATCGGTGCTGAAGTCAACCTCCCTTTCATCTCCTGAAAGGATGACTCACAAGAATCTTACCATAAGAACTTCGCACCCTTCTTGGTCAGACCTTTCAGTGGTGATGCTAAGCATGATAAGTCCAGTATAAAATGTTTGTAGTATCAATCTAGCCCTAGAAAACTCTGCACCTCAAAGAAGTTCTTCGGCTGCACTAGGGAATCTACAACTTTCTCTTTCTCTAGGTCTACTGATACTCATATCTCTGAAATAATGCGACCCAAGAGGTGAATTTGGTCCATCCAAAAGTGGAATTTTGAGAGATTGTCATATAAATGATGCTCCCTCAGTGTACCCAAAACGATCTCAAGATGTGTGGAATGGTCGTGTCGAGTGTGAGAGTACACCAAGATATCATCCGCGAAGACCACTACGAATGAATCCAAGTATGGATGGAACACCCGGTTAATCAGTTCAATGAAAACTGTTGGTGCGTTCATGAGACCGAACGGCATTAAAAAGTACTCATATAGTCCATACCTACTCCGAAAGGCTATAAGAGGTATATCTGATGGTATAATGGACAAATGATGATAACCGGACCTCAAGTCAATCTTAGAGAATACCCAAGCTCCTTGAAGCAGATCAAAAAGATCATAAATCCCTAGTAAGGGATATCGGTTCTTGACCGTCAACTGGTTCAGCTTCTGATAATCCACACAAATTCTAAGGGTACCGTCTGCCTTTTTTTTAAATTGGACCGGCGAACCCCAAGGAGAAGTACTGGTTTGGATGAAACCCTTTTCCTGTAACTCCTCCAACTACTTCTTGATCTCTTGAAACTCAGGTGTAGACATCCTATAAGGAGGAATGGACACCGGTTCCACTCCTGGAATGATCTCAATAGAGAAGTATACCTCATGATCTAGAGGCAAACCTGCAAAGTCCTCGGGGAAGAAATCCATGAAATGATCCACCACTATAGGGAAGTCTAACTACGAAGTCCCCTGGTCATCCAGATATATACTGGGAAACTGGGTTGTAACTCATCCTAGACCATAATACTCGGGTCTTGATCTGATCGCCTTGACATCCCACTCACCCCTATGAAGAAATGATATGCCCTATGGTGATATGAAATTCACCCTACAGCGATAAAAGTTGACGACTGCCTGGAAGGGAACTAACCAGTCCATCCTGAGAATAAAATCATAGGTCGTTATCTCTAGGACATAGAGGTTCCATAGAAAGTGAAACCCATCAACCTCTAGAGATAACTCCATGCACTGACGTACACTAGTCATCCTAGTTCCCAACGATGTGTGTAGATTCAAGATTTCGGAAAAGGAAAAGATGTAGAGATCAAGGCTCACTACAAAAAAATAGATATAAAACTATGGGAAGCTCCGTTATTGAAAATAGCATAAGATAAAACTGAGGCTACTAAGATCATACATAAAAATATATAGGGTCTGGGATCCTGCTCATGTTGGGTCTTCTCCACTGCAAAAGTATGACCTGTACCATGGCCCTATGACCCTGCCTGACTACTCAGAGGTGATTCTCCCTACTGTCACTAATATAATGGCGACTGATCACCACGTCCTCAACCTCTACCACAGCCCGAACCGCCAGAAGAACTCCAGTTCCCAGACTACTGAGAAACTGGTGGCATGGCCCATGGACGTGGAATCATTGAAGAACCCCTATCACCAACTGATGGTGAAAAAACTGACAAAAGCGCTGAAGATGACCCATCATTATGCATGATCGGCACTCCACTGGTTATCTCTAGCACTATGTCCTCGTATTCCCAGCTCTTCCACACTGGTAGCATACCACCTGGCTATATGAAGACGTGTCTCGCCTCCTCGGATCACCTCGTGAAGACTCTATTTAGAGCTTATTATTGTCAGCGAGAATGGTACTAACTCGGGAAGCGGAAATACCCTGGCTCACTGCTCTGGAATCTCTCAGATTTCACTCTGCAGTCAGTGCTTGCTTTACGATGGATGCAATGGATGTCAACCTGAAGATATTCACCTGTGAGTGGATCTTCTGTCTGAGACCATCCTCAAAATTCCTTGCCAAGAACAACCCAAATCAGCCCTGGGTGGGTGTGAAATGATGAATCATGGTGAAACGAGAGGAATACTCCACAACCGAAAGAGTACCCTACTCCATACTCATGAACTCTCGGGCTCAACCGTCCCCCAAGGTCTGTGGATAGAAGTAGTCATATAAGACGCGCTAAAACTCCACCCACGCCATAACATGCTGATGAAAAATCTGTGAGATCACATCCCACCACCTCTTGGAAGAGTCTCATAACATGTAGGTAGTGATCTTGACCCGCCTTTCTGGAGGTGTCTCCAACTGCTCAATGATAGTGAGCATGGATTATATCCATGACTCTACAGCCTGATCAACCATATCTTTTGTCTGATCACTACCCTGCAATTGTACATGGAAGGATAACACTGACCATTATTTTTCGTGACATGGCCAGGTACCTAGGGCAGACACCACGACATATTCAAGGTAGACACGTCATGTATAAGAAGATACTCCATCGACCCATGTTGTTAGCTACACGACCGGGTTCCTAGGATAATACTACATGGCGTGTTCAATGCAGAAATGTCATGTTTCTGCCAGACTTTTCCCATCTCGTGTCTCTTCCCACACAGCCTACGACACAGTTACAGACTACACGGCATGTACATAAATTACATAGCATGTTCTTAAGAAAAACCATATCTTCCTGAACAGAAGAACACATGGCGTGTACTTAACATTACATGGCGTGTATTCTAGGTTTTTCTAGAGATTAAGCCTCAGAAACTTCTCTGGAACCCAGAAAACACTGAAACAAGCATTAAAAGTGCCAAATTCTGATCTTTGAGGGCCCATACACCCTGAGAATAAATGTTTGGAATATTATACATGTTATACATAAGAAAACAGTGCAATGATCCACCAAATTCCGGTCCATAAGGGCCCATAACAACTCAAGAACCAATGATTGTCGTTCATTCAAACAAGACCTTACACACAATTCTTTATCAAACAGCATGCATTTCTATCAAGGAATCTATCTCAATAGCATGCATATTCTACACAAAATCTATCATAACAACATGAAATTTCTAATGAATCCTAGATGGCATGGAAATAATGCATGGCATGTGATTTCTAACAAGATCCTATATGATGCATGAGATGGAACACCGCCATCTAAGCGGGTTGCGATAGAAGTAGAACCGCAATAACAACAATGGTAATAGCACAAAACATGTGAATCACCCAACGGTGAAATCAAATCAACTATAAAATTGCAAAATAGTAAAATTTTAATAAACGAGGTAGTATGGATTTTCCTTGTACATGGGTTAGATACTCTGGGGCACAGCTTATTACTAAGTACATATTCCATCCTATCCCTTACTATAGGCTCCAAACATTATGTCAAGAGAAAAGAATTCCTATGATACCACTTTCTAATGCCCTGGTTCTGGAAGCCACCAAGAGGCACCCCGTACCCGTTTGATCACATGGACTCAAGAATATTTCTCCAAACACCAGAGGCTTCTGATTAGTAGCAAGGGCCTTGGGTGTGATAGTGGGGAAACAATGCCCTCATTGGAAGAGTACACAGTGGAAGATAAACAAAATCAATTGTAGAAGTAGTAAACATCCATATAAGAGTAAACAACAGATGGCTAAAAGTGTAAACAAATGGATCACATATATAAATGATGCATGATAAATATGTCTAGGAAAGCAACCAAACAAATCACAATGATAAAATACAACTGTTCTAAACAAAGTGCAAAAGAAATAAGATAAAACTCTTCAGCATCGCAAGACATAGCTTGGTCCCATTCTCTCTCCCTCCATAGAAAGTCAAGTATCTGAAGTAAAGGGTGATTTCCCTTGTCTATACCTACAGCAATATAATCCGTTTGGGCCCAAAAGCATGGAAAAAATAGGGTGTGAGACTAAATCCCAGTAGGAAACCCCCGCAAGATTGATGCCTAATAGTCAATGAATATATGGAAGGTAAAGGTACATAACGTAGTACACAAGGAAAGTACTCAACAGAAAACAATCCATAGTTCAAGCATTTAATTCACAAACAAGTAATCAGATACTCAAGCAAGTAGAAACAACAGGTAACCCTCTGGGTAGTTCTCATAGCCTATCTCCTATGGTTCAACCAACATGTACTAGCAACCCTCTGGGAAGCACACACAGTCTCACCCCTCTAGTTCAACTAAAGTATAGACTCTATGGGGAAGCACTTATCGTCAATTCCCCATATAGTCTTGTATCGTACTAAAGGCTCTATGGGGACACACTCTATGACTATTCCCCATGTGGGCCGCGTTGAGGAACAACAGACACTCTGAGGAAGAACTCAACATCCATTCACCATGTGGTCTCACATCATAAAATTATAATGACACTCCGGAGAATCCCTTAAGTCCATCCTCCCTATGGTCTACTACACTAGGTTCTCACAGCCCTATGTAAGTCAAACATGTATAGTGTGTGTATCGCCCCAAGTAATCCTCAAGAACTACTTGGCTAGCATTCTAAGGAATATCAGCATAATAGAACAATAGTCACTCTATCCCACAACTAGGAATGGCAACTGTCAGTAGCCTAACAGGCAAAACTAGACCACCGATCATATACAGGAAACACATTCATGGGAAAAACATTCAAAGCATAACAAAATTACCCTATTCACAAGAAATAATCTCTACTCAGGAATACAAGAAAAGAATTCAAGAAATAGGGCTAAACGGTAAACACCCAATACCCCATTCAAGGGTATTGCTGGAATTCACAAAAATACTCAAAGACTTTCATCTGAAAGGCACAAACCACCTACCTCAGTTTTAGGAGATCGATATAATTGAACCACAAAGCTTGAATCCCCTTATAATTTCATAGATCTAAGAAACTATATAAAATGTTCAACCCAGGATAATAGGGGAAAGATGAGTAACTGGATAACGATGTTATGGAAAAAGATAGAGCTTACCGAGACAATTCCAACGCAATCAACGGTGCTCAAATCAGAGGACGGACGGAGGCTCGGGGGCTCGTCGAAGATTCGCGGCTACTTGGCACTCTTGGATGAACAGAACCTAAAAGAAGTGTGTTTTGTCCGTCAGATGTGACCCTGTTTCATTTAATATAAAAAGAAAGTACACAGGGTTTACTTTTGGAGTTCACAGCGTATACTCGCCTTTTCCGTACTCCACTTTAAGTGGCCTCCACATCCCCCCACACGACCGTGTGTGTGGCCAGAACACGGCAGCACATAGCCTCCTACGGCAACGACATACATGGCGTGTACTCATGAAGTACATAGCGTGTACTTCAAAAATTTCTAGAAACTCCTCTTTTCTCAAAAACTCCAGAAAAGGGAAAAACATGCCTGAAAAGAAGATCCTAGTTCTTATATATAGAATCCCTTACATTCTATCATTGTTTCCTTGAATATGATATGGCTTTAAATATATCATATATAATTATGTTAGTCAAATATTTCAGAATATTAATCATAATATATTACCCTTATACTCCTTATTTAAACTCATCCATTATGTTTTTTCCATTTGTAATTATTTTCCTCATTATTGGATGTGAGTAATCTTGATCATTTTGATTTAATTTTGTAACAGTATTGTCTGCATCTATTATTCTTCAAAAGAGCATATTTTTTATTTCATTCATGTTTCTTTAATTTATTATTTATAATTACTTATAAATATATAAGTTCAATCTATGTTATTTTTTGTTCCATTGTTTGAAGATGAACACATGGATGGGTATATTTCAGTGATTTTTTACAAACAAGCCATTGTATCACACTAAATGAGTGAAATAATTATTTAATTATATTTATTATATAGTATTTTTAATTAATTTCTCACTATCATCCATGATATTATTTTATATAATGGTTTATGTTTGTGGTTAGACCAACCCAAACATGGCATACCATATTAAATATATGATTATGATTATCAATGTGTTTTATTTTGGACATCATATCATTATTATAGAATCATTGTGATATTATTTAGATATTCTTAAGGCTTTTAAACATATTTTAGTGGGTTTTTAAAAATAATAATTAAATTTGGTAAAAAAAATGGGATATGTTACATCATGGAGGTGGTAGTCCACACAACACATTTTAACACTTTAATTTCTCAAATAAAGGGAGATAATGATGGTGGATTATAATTTTTATCATAATTATAATTATTATATTAAATATTTCATTTTTATTATTCAACATGATCCCTTTAATAATATAAGATCTTTGGTTGTAAAAAAAGGATTTGTCACTTCATAGAGGTTGTAGTTGGAAAAATGCATGAATGACAGTTTGTGTTTTCTAAATAAAAAAGGGGTATGTTTGGTAATAGTTATTCCCATAGCATAATAAAATTCAGTATACAAACAAAAAAATTAGTATACTGTATTTTCTATATTATACTACTAAATGTATTCAAAAAATAATGTATGAATGGAAATTGTACTCATGTAGAAATATTTTTGTTTTCCTTAAAATATTACTCAGAAATTGATACTTAATGAAAATACATTATCATCAGTGGATCATGTTAAAGTAGAAAACTTATTTTGTAAGGAAAAAGGACATATTTTCTAGAGAAAATTTATTTTTATGCTGCTCATGAAGGGGTGGTGATAGGCCAATTTTATTGGTAGTGAGAATGGATTGTTTTGTAAATACTTCAAATTTTTTAAAAAAGAGAAAAAAAATTTACATTTCAATATGAAAATAAAATGTAAAATAATTGATTTGGAAACCATATATGTTTTACAATATCTCTTCCATAAATTATAAAACATGTTTTAAACATGTTTTTAAGTTCATGAAATGCTGAATATTCAGTTTTATCATTTATTGTTTCACTCAAGTAACATGTTTTTACCTAAGTAATTTTTTTTAAATAAAATTAAAATTAAAATCTTTAAATAATTTTTAAATAGTTATTAAAAATATCAATTTAATTTTATCATATAAAAAATGCAAGTCTAAGAAATATTAATTTTATCACTATATTATGTAAGGTATAAATACTGTTTTTAGAAAATATGTATGTTAAATCATCAAATTTATGTGTATATTAAATTTATAAATGAATTTGATTATAATGATATAATTTATTTATAAAAAACTTGCTTTTAGAGATAGTAAAATAAAAATTTTACAAAAATTTTATTTAATTAAATGAAAATACCAAAAATTATTTTTAATAGAAAAAATTAATTAAGTTTATAAAATTTTAACAATAGGTTTTCAAATCTCAATAAGAGGATTTTTCAAATGTATAATTATTATTCTTAAATAAAGTTTTAAAAAATAAAAAAATTGTAAATTTCATGGAATTATTTAAAATATCATAAAATGTACAGTTTTGGTAAAATCATTATTTTTCCAAGTTCACCAGAAAATTAAATCTTTTATGAAAATCTTAACAATTCACTATAAAGTAGCGTTTTCACGATTAATTTCATAATTAATCTCACTTCAAAATATTAAAAATAAAAAAATATAAATTTTTATTTTAAATAAGAAATATAAAGAAAATATATTTTTAAAGAATAAAATATTTTAATTTTATTATATGTAAAAATGAGAAATATTAAAAATATATGTGATAAATAACATATCAAATTTATAGTTACATTTCTATATCCTCCAAATTTATAATAAAATTACCTCTCATGATAAATACATAATATATAAGCCTGAGGTATGCACAGTTTTTAGTTGATGGTGGTGATTCCACTAGAATAGATCTTGTTGAAATTTCCATATTTTTTAAATTCACTAGCATGTGATTTCAATTATACCATTATCATTTGATTTATTAATGGGATTATTCTATAGAAAACCCTCGTTAAGGTACCATCATCTGAAATGTGAATAAATTAACTTCATAAGGTATACATTATCTAAAAAAATGTAATTTCATTCCGTCATTGATTTTTTAATATGGTTACATCCTTATATACCAAATAATCTAACACCTATATTATATTTTTTACATTTTCTTTTATCAAATCGTGTAATCATTTTTTAGTGTTTCATGTGGAAGATGTTATTATAATAATATTTATTTTTGGAAAATACTTATTAAAATTATTATTCGTTACATTATTCCACATAAATAAAGTGAATCCTTTAAATTTTAATTTCTACTCACTAATGAAAATATATAAGGGTTTATTAATATATACTTGACTATACATTTTATTTATTGTGTAGTTTCATCTTTGAAAAAATATATCCACAGGTTAACTCATATTTTTCATTAAAATGGGATTATGGTTAACTAAGATAATCATACAAAAATAATACATTGATTTAATGGTTTAATTAATGTATTAAAAAAATATTCCCAAAAACCAAGGGCTGAAATTATTTGTATCTTGGAGGCTAACTAGGTAAACAATTTATTTTACAATAAAAATCATAATTTCTCTATAATTATTCTCCTCCAAACCTTAGTCTTAAGATATAATAGGACCTAATAATCTTAATAACATAGGGAATGGAAAGATAGGAAGGGGTGAACATGAATTCTCAGTTTGGGAAATATATCAACTAATCATAATGGTTAGAACATAAATATTAAAGAAAAAAATGTTAAAGGGATTATTATTATATAAAATGGTCATGATATAATATGTGAAAAAATTTATTGATCATTAAGAATCCTAAAAATGGAAAAAAAATACCAGAGAACCATCATAAAAATATGAATTGAAAACATACAACAGATGCAAAATCTATACAGAATAAAGAATAATATCATTTTCACATATATTAATAATTATTTGGAATAGTTTGAAAATATAGACCATTTAAGAGAAGTAGTGGCCAAAATGTAAGTATTAGATATAATTTTGAACATATAATAATATTTACATCGTTTGATATTGTTAAAAAAATCCATTTATATCATCCCCTTATGTCTATGAAGAAATCCAGTTATTTCCATGAATCCTTATTTCATGTGAAATAATCCCATAACTAATTCATTTGAGTTAGATATATGATCCCACATATCATCATCCATATATATGAGTGAAAATTAAAATTCAATCATTTATATTATTATAAATAACCCATAAGAACACAAATGGATTTCCATAATTTTCAAATGGGGTCATATAAAGAACATGATCATTAGATATTGAAACCATAACCACCCAAAAATAGATTATATCTTGTTATTTATAAATAATTTCCTTTTTTTGAATAATAATCATTTTAAAATTACATACAAATCACAAAAAGGATGATTGTTTAAAAATATTATTGGAAACTCATAATAATATGTGAGTTTCAATTAAAATTACATAAACCATTTTCTGAAATTATATATAAATCATCTTAAAAATGACATTGAAAAAAGATTATAATAAAAATACCTTGATATAAAAAATTATCATATGTCAAAACATTATTCAAAATGGAAGAATAAATGATGATTGAAAAAAAATACATTGAAATATTGGAAGAAACCATTATTAAAAACCCACACCTTTAACATTATATCGAAACATTAGTTTTAAAATAAATTGAAATATATGAATCATTATAGGTAACAATAATTTTTTCCCACAAGGTAATGGATGAAATTGGATGGATGTCAAAATGGTGATATGGAGGGAAGAATCCATTTATAAGGGATGAGAACTATTCTGAAAAAACTCACGTCAAAAAGTCAATAATTTCATCATGGAAGAATTATAGGGTGTGAAACATGATTTACCTAGAAAATTAGGTGGAAATATAAAATAACAATATCATAGGTTACATAGGATCATATTTGAAAATATATTTTTACAAGGAAAAGTGATTATAACCCTAAGTAATGATTTCAGTCACTAAAACACCATACCATTAATCCCACATTTTCGAATGTTATCTAACATCCTGTATCCCAAAAATAAATATGTTTATTTTCTATTTTAGAAACATATAAATTTTTATAACATTTTAAAAAATATAAATATAAATTTTCAATAAAATATTATTATTTAGTGATGATCTATTTGGAAAATTGGATGTCAAAAAACATGATCATTTTAAGAATGTTTTTTATTAGTGTTGTTTTTATTCATTATTTTAAAAAAAATCATCATTCCAAGATCATACTAGGTACTCAAAAATATGTTTTTAAATAATTTTTTAAATTTTAAATTCATTTATTACTTTATTTGATAATGTTTTGTGATGATGGAATAAAATTTTAAGTCATTTTTGTGAGTTTTTTGAATAAAATGTTATATATTAATAACAATATTAGATATTAAAAATTTTACTCCGAATAATTTTTAAATCTTATATAAATCATTATTATATTTTTTTATAGAATATTAAACTACATAATAATGCATTATATAAACATTAAAGAACCACTCATATAAGTGGTAAAAATGGACAGAACAAGTGTGTGTTATAATGATCCAATGAGTAAGAGTACATTATTATATAATGTTAATATAACCAATATTGAACCTTAAATATGTTATACTTAATATATGTATTCATTATAATAATTATTAAATCCATCAGTGATAGGTGGTTATGAAAAATGGAATTCATTGTTCATGGAGTTGGTAGTATTCATGTACACACAATTTGACTCTCAATTTCTTAATTAACGGGATGACTGATGTTATATAAACAAATTTCATTAAGGAATTATGTTTTTTACAAATAGAAAAAATTTAATCATAAAATTAATCCTTGTTACTATCCTTGGGATGTATATATGGAAATAAAAACCTCTTCACGTCACTAAGGTGGTAGTCCACACATTCACATTATTGAGGTTATTTTACTTTCATATTGAATAAAAAGAATTGAATAATTTTTTCCACTTAATATAATAAGATTTCAATATAATAATGATTTTTATTTCATTATATTAACATGGTTAGAATTTATTTTATGTATTATATTAAATTAAAATAATAAGATAATGAAATAATCATGCAAAAGATTAATATTTCTCTTGGAAAAATTCTTGGAAGTGAAGAACATAAAAAAAATATGGGGAGAAAAAGAATGTATATATATGAGATTCAAATGAAGTGGTTCAAGGATTAATTAAATGTTTAGGAGAAACATTTAATGGTGAAATTGGTATAATTTTATATGTGAAGTAATGGGATCTTTTTTTGTAACACACCCCATTTTTTAACGTTTCACCTTTTACCAAAATTAAAATTTACCTTAGTAATTAATTGTTATCTATACTAATTGAATATAAGGAAAATAATCAAGACTAGATCATATTAACTTTTTTCAATATTATAATTTCAAATTAAAATAAAATGTTAACACTTAAAATTTCTAATGTTTCTAAATTTTAATTATAAAATTAACACACTTAATCATGTAAAAGTTGTTTTTAGAAAACAATTCATATTTAAATATATACATAAAATAAAATTATAATGGATATTTATTTTAATGAAATAAATTGTTTCATTTTATAAAAATAATATGTATTATTATTTCATGAAAAACATGAAATATTACAATCTAAATAATTTATTTAAGGAAGAGGCCAGAAAAAGTTTTTTTAAATAAAGTAACATTTTAATTTAGTTTTAAAAATATTGGACATAGGATTATAAGATCAATTAATATTTTAATATTTATAATGATAATCAATTAAAAATATTTTATTACATATAATTTAGTTTAATCTTCAACGATAATCAAACATAAGGATAAAATCATAAACATTATAATTTTTGCAAAAAAAATTAATTATTGACTAAAAATAAACAATTTCCATAAAAAATAAAAATATCATACTATGTAAATTATTATATGAGGAATTAAAAAATTAACATTTTTATAATATTTAAATTCAATAATATTTAAATTTATCTTTTAGATGAAAATACCTAACCACATGAAAATTAATTTAATTAGAAATAACCTTTTCAATGTTAACTCATACTAATTATTTAACTTGTAAATATTTACTGGGTTACTCTATATGTGTTTACTATAGATCTATTCACAACTTTATAATAATATGTTGCCATATTTTGTTTTTAGGTTTAGTGTGTAATGCATGTTATCAAACATAACATCAGTTTTACAAGGTATAGAATTTTGGTTTGTTACATTCTACCCCCTTTAAATAATTTCAACCTATAAATATTAATAGATATATGAAACAACAATGTGTACTTTTATCTCATCACATCTTATAGTCCCCTTATAGTTTCCACTTAATTATGATTACTCTACATATATATGACCATACTAGTGGTGTTGTTCCATATAACCTTATCTCTTCGATCCAAAATTTCTAATGGCCATCCCTGACTTGATAGATCTTGTTCTGGTTGCATGAATATTGTATTCAATACATGTCATGGGTCCAGAATGTACATCCTAAAAAGTGATACATGGAATAAATCATATACTTTATATATAATTATAAGGTACTACTAAGCGATAAGCTACACAACAAAAATGATGAATGATCTTGAATGGACTGTTACACCAAGGGATCAACTTCCCGTTCTTCCCAATCATATAACGCACTTCCATGTAGATCTTCTAAGGAAAACATTGTAAAAAATATCAATATCTACATATCATAAAAATTTTCCATATAAATCTTATGTTGACTTTATTCCACATTAAAATTTCATTGAATAGTTTGAACCTTCAACTTAATTTCCTAAACAATGATAGGACCTATTAGCTTCCTCTCTCTATTATCATCCACGCATGTTGGAGTCCTACATATATTACCATACACTACCTCATATGGTTACATCTATATTATAAATTGAGTCTTGTTTTATATGATAACACTACAACGAGAAGGTCTTTATCCGCACATCTTTAGAATTACATCGAAAAATATCTCATTATATCCAATAGAGATTAGAAATTTCTCCTAGACTAACCATCTATATGAGGGTCAGAAATGATGATAAAACTAAAAAATATCTTCAATAATTTTTAATTCATTACTATAATCTATAATAAAAACGTATATTAGAATCTGATACAATGAAATGGGTAAACCCATGTATTCATACAAATACATTAATGAATATCATCAATAGTTCATCACGAATGAAATTTTTTTGATGGGTAAAAAATGTGATGACTTTATAAGGTGGTCAATTAAAACCAAAATAAATGTATTTCCCTATGAGGCATTGAAGAGTCTCACATCAAATACATATTAATATTTCTCCCATTTCCATACTAGTATGGGTATTGTTGAGAAATACCATTATACTATTTCATTCAACCATACCATGATGGGATACTGATAATCAAGACATGTATTCTGGTATTTCACTCTTCATATTATCCCACATAATGATTTTATTTTAATCACTGTATAACTTCTTATTTATTGGATAAATAGTTAAGTATGAGGTATGAGAATAATCTAAAAAAAATAGTTCTAGTTTTGATGGAAGATATATCAAGTTACAAAACGTTTTTACTCCATCCTTAACAAGTATGAACACTAGAATACACACTATATATTTCGATAGTTATGCTTCAAAATTCTGGCTTCTTTATACTTCTCATCAATGATTGATTGAGAAATAACTTCAGACAGATTATATTTTCCTCCTTCCCTCATTTTCTTAATATGAATTTTTTATAAATCCATGTTTATTGAATATTTTTCAATCCTCACCATAGAAGAGATATAATGGAAATTTTTTACCTAGGGTATCAACTACATTTTATTCCTTCAAAGAGTGTTTAATGTATTGAGTAGTCATAGTTTGTGATCAGTTATTACCATATCCTTGGACGCATGTTCAGATATTTTTTTTGTGAATAAATACTATAGGATCTTATGAAAATAAGATTATCACACTTCCCACCATAGAGATAATGCCACCAAATATTCATTTCAAACAGTAATATCGCCATATCTAGATGATGAGTTGGGTAGTTCTTCACTTGAGTCATTATTTTTCACTATTCATAATACAACACCTTATAATTAAATATAATTATACATACCATACCCTTAAATGAGGTATCACCACATTTCACAAACCCTTCTCTTTTATAGGGTAGTTAAATCACATGCTCAGTGACCAATCTCTAATTAACCACCCAGAATATTTCTTCATATATTGTTCTATATAAGAGTGTAACACACAAATAGGTAAACATAGTTATTTGATTGAATATCTATGAGAATATTTGTAGAAAACACTGATAGTATCCCACTAATCCAATGGAACATCTGATCCCAATCACAGAGGTTGGACAGAACCGTTTTTCAATTATATCTACATCTGATGTGTCCAAAAATATACCTTCATTGGTGATAATATTACCTAAGAACGATACTATTTATAACTAAAATTTAATCATTTTGAACATTCCATAAAATCTATCCTTTCATAATATACTTTTTGATTCTAAAATATTCATGTGACAGTAGTGGTGGAGGAAGGTAAGACTGATTCAGAGAGAATCCAGACCAAAATGGACCAAAAATCTATCTATGGGATTGGATTCATGATGCATACATTTTTAGAAAGTGATTGAATCTTGTGAAGGTCCCAATAATGTGGATTAATGATGGTAAATTCCACACATCATCAACCCAATGTAGCAGATCTCCTTTCCACGACCGTAGTGAAGGGTTCCAATAACCTCCAGGAAGCTTCATTTAGGATCATGAATCCTAGTCCATTAGTGGAGATCGTAAAGCATTAAAAAAGGCTCACGAATTCACAAAACCCGCACCCTATAAATACCCCCTTATGTCCGAAAATTTATGGTATTCATAACCTTTGGACTTCCAAGATATGCTCTGAGTTCACGATACGACTGAGCTCCATGAGTGGAAGAGAAAATGAATCTCCCAAGCTATACATCCTTCATGAAACCACCACCCATTAATCTTTGAGTACTTCAACAAAAAGTAGATATTTATTTCATGGAGTAACATGACCTTAATAGAAGAGAACCCTCTATGGAAATTGGGGTTTCCTCAGACACCAACCATTCATGAATCCCACCCCATGAGAACTAGGACATTACACTGAAGCTGGTTTACTCCATTTCAAAAAGAGAACCCCATTACAAAACCACTGACCTCTAAGATGACCCTAGGGTTTGTGATACACCCACCCCCCTCCCCCCCCCCCCCAATACGGGGTCCGAACATTATCGATGAACTTTATCTGACCCTCTACTTGGTTCCTACTATCACCTGTGCTCGTGGTATCCATAACATCTCAGGACCATTTCAACCACACCCTAAATGATTATTTACCCTATACGACCAACTCCTATGTCTGCGCACATTAATCCAAGTGCATCACAGGCCTTCATACTACCTAATTAATCTAATAATTGGCAACATAATGAATATATCTTCTAATAATACATACGAAAATATCAGGTATCCTATTGGAAACTCCTCAATAAGAGTGATAATTTCATTTCCCACCCATAGGCACATGAGTGGTGGTAAAATATGGCATAGAGGAGGCATATTCAAGGGAAACTATGCACCTATATTAGTTGAGTTTCCTTATGTATGATCTTTATCTTTCATTGACACAACCCCCCTTGAGAAGTGATCCCCTACAGTCTGAGTTTCATTATGTAAGACTATCCAATTCCTCATCATAATCATATGACATTTGACTTCATGAAAAATAAACTCAACACATGACGTAAAACAATATCCTTACCTTGTGTGATGAAAACAGGATTCCCCATATATGACTAGCATGGGATTACCCCACACATCTTACCCTATGTAATAAACACAGGATTCCTTGTGTATAACACACATGGGATGACACCTCCTTCCCCATCAAGGGATGAACTTCCATATAGGGTAGCTTCCACAAGTAATCCCTACATCATTTTATTAATAGTGACCCTATTTTAATGTGAATTTTCCATAATTAAGTCCCACAAAACTCCCTATAATGTGATCCTCTTACATATGGAATCATCCATGTGTATTCCCCACACATCCCTTATTAGTGCTCCATCCATTACATAAAATTCCTTATCGCTTGACATAAAACTGCATGGATCTATCATATCAGATGACCTTAATCTATAGCATTGAACTATGTGGGTTTTGATCCCTATCCCGTGATAGGGTATACAAGATGCCTCCATAAGATTCAATCCTAAAATAATCAAACATGGTGTGGAGTCTTCCCTATTAGGGTCACCCCCCATTGATTGATCTCAAAGAATAAATTCTAAACCATATCCACAATGAGTTAAAATCATTCCCATACGAATCTCAATTGATTGTTCAAATCCATTTCCAAAATACATTAATCTCGAGCATTGATTTATCTCAATAATATTTCTTTATTTTCAAATATGGTGTGAAATCTTCCCTTATAGGGGAACACCATATCAATATGTCTCAATAGGAGTTTCTGATTCAAATCCAAATGATGTTTTACTGTTTCACTGATCTATTTAAATAGAATATTATGAACGATCACTACATGACATTGAACATTTAACTTGTTCCAATGTCCCCACCCCCATGAAATAAAAATGGGATTCCTACCGAAAACATTCATCAAATAATTATTCTCTAGCATCAATTACCTCATGATGGACATAATATGCCTTGGATTTCAATTCCTAATATGTGTCACATGATATTCCCCCCAAAAGTGGATGATTTAGATGTTCCCAATATACAAAATGTTTAAACATGCTAGGAAGTTCCCAACATGGATACTCACCCTCACCAAATCATTCTTCCATATCAGGAAATAAGTATCATAATTTATTGATGTCCACATTGAGATGTAACAGGGAACGACTTATAAATACATAATTTAATCTATTATGGAGACCTAGACTAGGAATTGAGATCCATGTAGGAATCCATGAATAGAGGAACCAATTTCCCATATTACCATTTTGGTCAAATAGAATACATCAACACTAAAACGGTTAAAATCAACCAACCTTTGAAAAGTGGGAATACAGTGGAGCAAGAATCAGTGTGTTATCCACCCTATAGAAGGATGGCACTACACCCCAATGAAAGCATCAGAAATAGAAATGGAGAACCAGACATGAAGCTATACTCCTAAACCATGGGGAATAGTGGATTTTTTAAAATAAATGGATTTTAATTTCACCAGATTTATACATTTGACATCAAGTCCCACAAATAAAGTGGTGGGATTAGTATTAAAGTCACCTATGAATTATTTCACTTAGAATTGGGTATCCTTTATCTGTTAAATAATCTGCATTGATCTTTACCTACTTTTATAATACTGGATGATATTGGGTCATTGGGGAGCACATTACCCATACATGTAAGGATGGTTTAATCAACATGACTTAGATGACTCAAGAAATTGAAAACCAACAACCCAGCATTCATAGGTATTGGGGAAGGGGAAAACTAAATAATGATATCTCGTAGAACTATACCTCCTTTGTGACATTCACTTAACCTTTTGATGTTGGGCTCCAATGCACCATCTCATTCTCTAGGATCATCTAAAGGAGGGTGATTGACACCCTGGTGCATCGATATGAGTAGAAGGGGGTCATTACCACAAGGGATATTGCATGTCAGGACCCATAAAAATTGATGCCTCATCAAGACTTTCACACCCAAGGGATGAACTATGGAAAACCACCCCCAATTTTGATGGAAACCTAATCTGTGAGTCTCTCTTGGATTCATCTAATTACTCACTCGTTTATGTTAAGGAGTTAAGGGATGTTAGATTCATGCTTGCAGTGACTATCACCAAAAAACCATCAAGGAGTGATCCCACTAGGCCTCATAAATAATAGCATTGACCGCTCCCATAGTCCAAATGATAGGAGAGCTTCACCCCCTTTCCACCAGCCCCAATCCAAAGCAACTGATGCTGACATCAGAGGTGGTCCTAGGAAGCTTCCCAGTAAGGCAAATCTTGTGTGTCTCATGTGGCCCCTTCCACCATTCACATAACCCTACAAATCCTTGTAATAGGTGAACATGGATCTATCTTTTCTGGGTTGGAATAAATTCCTTTTCTACCTAATAGGTAGTACATGATGACTCTATCAATCATAGTCACACAAAAATACTATTATAGGTCACCCATGGTGAAGAGAACTGCCACATAGATCCTACTTATTCTCTAGTCAACTGTGGTGGAGGCCCTCCTCACGCTTTCAACAACCATTATGGAGGTCTTACCCAAGCTTCTTTTAGTTAGCATAGAGGAACTCCCTATGTCGTCACTAATAAAGGCAGGCATCATCCTCACTCCTTTACTCGTTAACACATTGTTCCTCCCCTTTCTGTTACCTACAATGGTGGAGATCCTCCATTCTCCTTCCCTAGTGAAAATTAAGGTACTGCCTGTGTCGGTATAAACCAAATTGGAGCTCCTCCCAGTTTCAACACCAACCAAAGATTTGGTCTACCCCACTCCATAATCAACAATTTTGGTGTCCCTCCTCACACTTCCATATACTAGTATGAAGGTTTGCCTAATGTTCCAAGAAATTAGAGTGGAGGTCCTCGCCAGTCCACAGTGAATCATCATGTGGGCTCCTCCTAGTATCCAAGACATATGCTTCCCAAAATAAAAATCCCAGAGAAAAAGGGTGAACTCCCACCATCGAAGGCTAAACCTAGGGAAGTTCCACATCATCATCGACCTTGTTGACCTCTTAAATTCGAAGGAGGGAAATGAAACAATGATGGATACTTCACCATAACTACTAGAGTTTGTGGAATGATTCTTAAAATTGAAATTCTATATCTCATAATTCATGTTCATCGAGATCCTCTGATCCGTCAAAAGATACATACAGGTGGATGGCATTTTTGAACCCTTCATGGGCCTTATAGTACAAATTTCTTCATCACTCCCAATTTCCATCCACTCTACCTCCACACTATAAGTTTTCTAAATTTCAAGGTATGAGTTGATGCCTTCATATGTTAAGAAATGTGCTGAACAAAAAACATTTACCTCTACCCTCGTAGATGAGGAAATTGTGAAAACAACCATCTTATATGGATATGATGTTGAGTTTGGAAATACCCCCAATATTATTCTCATTATGCATCATGTGTTTAGATAAAATAGAAACTCCTCACATGGTAAACAAGATTCAAAATTGTTTTATATCATTACATCCACCCATATATCGGCCCACTCCAATCGGGGTTTTGGATGACCAATAGAAGGACCCAATATCTAAGAAAGAGGGTTGGGGGGAATTCATGGCTATCGACAGCTATTAGTGGTGTTATAGCCCCTATAGGTAAATTCATTAACATTATAGATTCACTCATAGAGGAAAATATACTATTCTCTCTCCATATTCCATGTTAAATGTTTTTCCACCTCTGGGATCATCAATTGGCCAACCCGTGGAGTAAAAATCATGGAGCATCCATCAACCTATAGGGAATATATGATTAGCCTATATCTCACCTAGTATCAAAATTCAATGAATCATATGACTACCATCGGACCCTTAAAAAACCATTCATGAAGATCCTCACTATGATCCGCTAAGTTATGGATGAAATTTCTCTACATGTACTGATTGGACGCTAGAGATAGTATTCCTATCTCCATTTAAGAACTATATTGAAAAAGTATTTCCTATCTAACAATGATGAAAGTTCCTCTCCTACTATTTCCAAGTATATATTATCATCCACAATATTCCAAAGTATAAGGGGTATAAAAGCACTGACATAGTGCATGATAGGGATGATCTACCTCAAGGGGAGATGCAGTACTAGGTAGACCCCCCATCTAGTTTCATCACTCAATTAATGACATAGACACATAGCCTCAGAGATCACAACCTATAAGATTTTTCTTTCTACCCATCAGAACATTGAAAAATTCAATGGAAAATAGAGATGTTTAACTCATTATAGGTTGTAACAAAATAAGTATTGGAGCTTTTTATAGCTACCTTCCTGCAATAATTCAAGGAATAGAAAATGAATACCAACATACACAACCTTGAGCGGTTCCTAGGTTACAGAAATTTCTTATGGGACCTCATCTCATGCTTGGTGGGGAACCCTATCCTACTTGACCAAGAACACTATTTGAGCTTGGGGTCCCAAATATATGACTAGGTAATAATTATAGGGATATGGAAACTGGACAATGTTTGATATGCCCTCTCTAACTATGTTGTGTGAACACAGTGATTTCCAGCCACATGATCCAGGGCGTGTTACTCCTTGTGTCGAAGAGCCTTTTTCCCTTTTCAAGGATAATGTCAACATATTGGTGTATAGGGACCCACACCAAGATGAATTCATCACTACTCCCACTACTCTCTTTGAGGAAATGGGGAAACAAAAGGTGTAAATACCACCTAATAGAAAGTTGAACCATGTGTTGGTGGATAATGTCCGAGTACCCTCAGATTTTTGAAATCCATGTTTCATCCCATTCAATGGGATTGGTGACTAGCTAAAACACATATACCTCCATAGAAACGGTACTTAAGAATTATATGAACCCTAGAATAGAAGGAGGTGGCCATGAACTAATGTTATGTTTAAAAACTAAAAGAGTGTGTGATCGTCTCATATAGCTAGCAACACATATTGTTCGTTAATGTAAGGGATGACATCGGATGATCGTTCCTCTATCATATAAGATCCACAACATGCAGGAAAAATATTTTTGACTTCATCAAGTGAAAAAAGATGTCTGATAACTAAGTCACATACTTTGTTTCTTGGTGGAAAGGCCACACTTATTAACTCGACATGCTTCTGTAAAAAGAATTGATGCTGAAGAGGTATGTGGGAATAATTAAGAGTGATATGGTCCCTAAAATCATCACCTATAATTACCTAGGTTTATTTTGGGGTTTATCTAAAAACTATTATCATCCAGAGTAATCCGTGTTGTAGACTCGACAATATTTTTGCTTATCGCCTCTTCTGGTTCCCACAAGAAGATCTGAAAAGGCAAAGACAACTACGATTGTGCATGAAAAGGTTCCTGAATCTATGAACATGTTGGATCCTTTAACATAAGAACTTTTCCAAGTTCATCCATTCCATGTACGTCCTCAAAAAACATATACTTGTCACAAGACACCTTTCTAAGAATAGCCTTCAGATCGAGATAATGTGGCTCCATCCCACATTAAGGCTACGCTCCCTGAGATCCTTTCCTAGAAAACAAAAATAGGACTAATCCTTCAAGGGTTCAAATGTCCCAAGTTATTTCATCTATGCACTAGAAAATGGAATTATGAATTTTCCATAATGAATGAGGGCCTCTGAGGATGGATTCCTTGGCCACCCTGACCATTTTCTTTACCACAAGTTCCCCAGGCACACCATCATGAAATTATTCATATTAAATTATTTACTCCATTACTATGTGGATTGTGGATTAGTCAAGTAGGGAGAAATTTATACATAGGTGACCCATGTTTCTACAACCCCCAATATTGAATGTGAAGGATATAGTTAGGGGAAGATGGATCCTAGCCACAAAACATAGAAATATAATGATTGGTTGGCTCACAAGGATGTTGAGCGTGCCCTCGGTGCCCTCCATTCCAAAATGGGAAAGCATGACCCTCATGTGTTTGTCGTGCCCCTTACTATTCACTCATATACTACATCACAACCCTCCCAAGTCTCTGAAGAATAGGCACCAATGATGCAAGGTAAATCAGAACCCCCCACTTGTCTGGAATCCATCTTACACTCTTGATTATTCCATTACTCCTATGTTGTGAGATGCACATATTGTATTCACAACATTAGACTATCTCATGGAGTATGAGAAGGATTATTACTCTATGAATTCCTCCAAAGTAGTGGAATAATTCATCACACTTGATAATGTGTAAATCCATAACACCACTCAGATTCCTCTATCTCACACTACCAAAGGACTGACCAAGGACACATGATATTCCAAAATGCACAGGTTTAACCATTAAACTATGTATTTCATGATATAGATACCATAAATAAGTTTTTTGGTAGAATGTAGCAAAAATTGTCCTCCCAGTATACTATCTTAGGTATGGCTCTATTGGCACCAGTTTTAGTTTACTAGGTATCTCATTCTTGACAACACAATGATAAACTGCATCCATCAATTACTGGACCTTATCCAATAGATAGTCAGCTAGAATTTTCCAAGAGAAATTTAGTTAATCAATAAAAATATATTTCTACTATAGTGACCCAGGCTTAAAATATTTTAATATTACTTCATTTTTATGGATATGTATCACATTAAAAACATTATGCTTGAGGATAATAATTTTTTAGTGTCTTTTGAAACATAGAATACAATATTTTAACTTATAAAAATATCATCAATGTTTTTAACCATGATTTTCCCATTTATTACTCTTATATAAACATTTTCTTCATATATTGGGGATAGGAAACCTAAGAAAGGGTGATATCAGATGTTGTTTGTAACATCCCAAAATGATAAAGGGTTAAAATGGCTAAATGATATGACTCATGTCAACAAGGTGCACCTTCCTTTTCGGGAGCCTATCTGATTAGAACTCCACAGTTAAGTGTGCCTAGCCTGAAGTAATGATCAGGATGGGTGACCTCCTGGGAAGTCTCCCAGGGTGTGTGTGAGTGAGGACAAAGCACACTGAAAAGGACATGTGTTGGCCTGTGGGGACTGTCATTAGTCAGATGACCCGTTCAGGCATGTGGGTGGACCCTAGGGTGGGCCCCACGTGTCTGCGGGGGCAACTGTTGGTACCTGGTAGGCCAGGACCCGACGGCCATGTTAAGGCGGGGTGGCTGTGCTGTCACTGGGACCCAGTTGTCACATTTGGTATCAGAGGAGGAACCCAGCCTTAAGTGCGGTGCACTGCCTGGGTTGAAATGTAGGGCCTACAACGAGGGCGTTGTGCTCTAAAGGGGGGTGATTGTAACATCCCAAAATGATAAAGGGTTAAAATGGCTAAATGATATGACTCATGTCAACAAGGTGCACCTTCCTTTTCGGGAGCCTACCTGATTAGAACTCCACAGTTAAGCGTGCCTAGCCTGAAGTAATGATCAGGATGGGTGACCTCCTGGGAAGTCTCCCTGGGTGTGTGTGAGTGAGGACAAAGCACACTGAAAATGACATGTGTTGGCCTGTGGGGACTTTCATTAGTCAGATGACCCGTTCAGGCATGTGGGTGGACCCTAGGGTGGGCCCCACGTGTCTGCGGGGGCAACTGGTGGTACCTGGTAGGCCAGGACCCGATGACCATGTTAAGGCGGGGTGGCTGTGCTGTCACTGGGACCCATTTGTCACATTGTTTAAGGGTAAACATGTAAGATACATAAGAATATCATGAATGAAATGATACGATAGAATTAGAAGATCATTAGAAGATCATACCATTAATAGAAAAGAACGTAGATACGAATTGGGGAATAAAGATTGGTGGTTTGTAAGAAATTATTCAAAATAAAATGAAGAGCATAATCCACAAGATCATAACATAGGTATAAGACATCAAATTATGGAATACATATAAATATAAAAAATATTATGATAAAGATACCAAACAAGAACTTCATATCGTACCAGACATGGTAAAATCACATGTGTTCCTACTTCAATATTTGGATTTCATCCTATATACCCTCTTCTTTGGGGCTTAGTATGACTTCACTTGTACCATCTTATTATGGGATTAGGTTTCCCTCATGTGTACACTCTTGTAATGGGATTGGTATTTCATCTCATGTATCCTCTTGCAACAGGATTTGGATTCCCTCCTATGTGCCCTCTTATTAAGATATTGGGATTCCCTCATGTGTACCCTCTTATTATGGTCTTGGGATTCCCTCCTTTTTACCCTCTTGTTTTAATGCATGGGATACATCTTGTGAACCATCTTGTTTCTGGGATTTTACTAAAACACATGTATCCTTTGAGATCATATACCATTCATTATTACCTAATTAATTGATGGGAGATATAGGTCTTACTCGTCACATAATGAATTCATACACATGTGCATCATCAGATAATATTACATTCATCATTGCATGACCTATAAAAAGATATGGGTTTCATAAAAATCATATTATAACACATAAAATAAAATGGGTATCATAAACATTTCATCATATCATAATATTTGTAAGAGTGATATGTTTCATAATCATGTCATCATTTAATAACCCGTGAAAGGAATTAAGTTTCATAAGTGTGTTATCATGATATAACATTTGGTAGAGAAATGGATTTCATACACACCATTTCATTATAAACATAAACCATTCAAATAAATAATTTGAATGGTGCCATTGGATAATATCCCTATTAAAGAATAAGTAACATCAATGGATGTCATATAAGATAGAAAAATTATTCGAATGTATCCTTTAATAAATTCTTGGAAGAATATATCCTTTCCTCTTTGAAAATATATTTTTAGAACATATAACATTTTAAATAACATTTTGTATAAAAATAATCTTAAAAACCTAAAAAGGATGCTCTGAAAACACATTTATTCACTTTTTAAAATATAAATCAATTTCAAAATACTTTTCATTGAAAATGATCTTATAATATCATTTAAAAACATTTTTAAAAAACATTTTTTCAACCATTTTTTTGAAGGAACAATGATTTCCGACCGAAGAGATATGAATTTAGGTTCCCATAAAAACTATTTTTAAATTATATTAAATACAAAAAAGTGGGAAATGGAACCAATACACAATTATATCATGAATAACAAGAAGATAATAAATTTAAGGACAATTCTTGAGATATGGATAATAATATTTCATTAATGGAAGCATAATTTGAAATAATCCCGATAAACGATAAGAGTGTGACAATAAACTCTTAACACCTTAGTAAAATTGAATAATAATCCTTATAAGAGAATAAAATTTCATGAAGATTAAGATATCATGAAAATAATAATATTCAAGATACAACCAGATGAAGGTATTTATATTCACCTCAAAAAATAATTTATTTGAATAACATAACATGTGTCTAAAAAAAGGAAAATTGAGACACACCTACATTACTGATTTGGTTACTTTTGAAGCATAAGCCCCATGAAATAGAGATCATAAAATGGATATGTAAATACCCAAAAATTTAATGATAATAATAATATAGTAAATTAATTGGAAATATATATTCACCACAAAAAATAAATGAGTGGTGAATATGGCATAAGTCACACAGAAATAAAATCAAGACTAGAAATCCCCCTAGTGCATGGGTATCTTTTGAATCATGATCCCCATGAAATAATAACAATAATTAAAAAAATTGATATCAGGAAAGAAATTAATTTCATGATATAAAATGTCATCAGTCAGTATGTACACCACAAAACTTGAATAAGTGGTGAATATATAATATATATCATATAAATTATTGTGTGATGAGAAAACACTTAACTTATGTATTGAATTTCATTATACAGTTTCAACCCTCTTGTACAATACATATAAGATTATTATGAATTTACAACGAACCATATTATTATTTTTGGTCAGAGGACAGTCAAGAGGGGGTGAATTGAATTCCTATAAAAATTTCTATCGAATATATTAATTAAAAAATCCCAAATTAAAATACAAAACGTCCTAGTTAATCAATGTATCATATTTATAATACTTTTGATCATTCAAAATATTTCTCCAATATTGATTAGATTGCAGATAAAATAATAAGAAATAATATTTTAACTTTGGAAATTATTTTATGAAAAAAAATCATATATATACATTATAAAAGATTAACTATTATCGTAAAGTGATATTTTCATTCTTATAAAGAATGAGGCAGTTGAAACAGAACTTTGAAATCACACAGAAGTAGAAACAAATATGGGTTTGAGTCCTAGGTAGCGACTTAATCCTCTCCACTTGGTGATCACCCACCACAAAGTAGAATATATAAAATAAATAAGTTATCCACAGTGAGGATAACATTTTTACAACAGATAACATTGTTCATGACACACACGAACTCTTCCACTCTTATTTTTGTGTAAAAGAAATAAGAAGATACCTTGAGAAGATATCTTGTATATTCCAATTTAGCTTAGGAGAAAATGTGCATATAGAAACATCATATAGAACACTCTTATCAAGTGTAATAAAAATATCAATAGAAATGAGAAATCTATCATTTGAGAGTTTATAAAGTCTCACTCTATTTCAATGAAGTGATTGAATCATGGTTTGGTTCAGAAGTAGGGATTGAGTTGATTTTTCTTGAAATCTTTCGGAAAAGAGAGTGTCATAGATTTTTTTCCTAACTAAGAAAAGCGAAGTCTTAGTTCTAGAATTAGTCAAATGATTTCAATAGGAGAACTCTCTTTTTTAAATCTGTTTTATCTTGATATGTATTTGGATGTTTGAGCTTCTGTACTATGTATTTTTTCATTTCTTCATTAATGTTTTTTTCCTTTTGTCATTGTATGTCTATGTCTCTATTTCCACAATAGAGTGTTCTCCCCTTTTTTTAGTAACACGAACATTCATAAATTCCTCTAAATACATGTTACAACATTATATCTTACAGAAGATTAAGGCAAAATTATTAAAAATATTAAATAGAATTATCTTTGATAAATATAACCTTTAGAAATATATAATTCAAAAATAAATAAATTAATAAAAACAATGATGGTTTCATGTGATATGTTTGTGTCTCATGTTCTGGCGGTATGTTTCTATGGTTGTGTGACACTGTCGGTATGTTGCACTAGAGGTGCCTCTTGTTCTAGCGGCATAAAAGACTTTTTCATATTTTTAGAAGTCTGACGGGGTATTAACTGACGGTGTGAAACCAATGGTTTCTCATATGGTGGTGTATCAGACTTACCCATATTCCTAGGATGTTGGATGTGCGACACAGATGGTGTCATGGTTGACGATATATGATTCGGTGGTGTGTGCTCCCATTGTATCTTAAACTCAGTAGAAATATGCTTTATCAATAGTATGAGTCTAACAATGTACATTCTGGTGGGATGTTAAGAAACAGTGTCTCTGACATTGTGAAATCTTTAGACTAGTGGTTTGATGTCCCAGCAGTATAAAGTACTAGTTGTATCTCATACCTAGAGAATTTTTTGCTGAAGGGGTGTCAGGACCAATGGTGTTAAACACTTAGACAAATACATCACATGTTCTCAAAATACATTTTTCTTATAGGTAAACATGAAATACATTAGAATTTTTAAAATCCTGATTTTATGATCATTAAGACGAAGAGGCCAACGACCTCCCCCTTTTGATGATTGCAGATCATAACATTGAAAAAATATTAACATAAGATCGTATTAAGTACAGTAAAACAACACAATATGAGGTATAAAGTTAAAGTTACATAAAGAGACAAAAGAAATGATAATCTAAGGAAAAGGTTAAAAATAGATTTAGAAATGTTTATAGACATAGAAATTACATACAAAAATTATCCCCCTTTTGGGATTATCAAAATAGTAGAGAAAAATAACATGAGATATAAAAAAATAGGATAATATAAGAAAAGTTATTACACAATAGATCCCTTTATAGACATTCCAATCTAATCCAAAAAGTTACAATGATCACAGATAAAAAGAAGGTCAAATTAGATCTTTTCATTTATCCATGTAATACTACTTAATTGAATATAGAGTAGGTGTAGCAGCCTGAGGTAGAAGAGATGGAACTACAGAAGAAGGTCTAGCAACCATGCGAGACATGCCTTTGACATCCACTACTATCTTGAGATGCCTAAGAGAATCAAAAGTGATCATTGGTAATGGATGAAGGCATAGAGGAAATGGTGAAAAATGATTGGTTATCATTGATTAATGGTAGAGTGGGTGAGGTGAAGGGTACAATTGTCCAACAGTAAATCCATCATTAGTTACAGGAATAAGGAAGGAATCATGAGCAATAATATCATCTGTATGATCAAATAGATAAGGCTTGAAAAGATTGATAAAGACAATAATAATTTGACAACCATTTACTATATCCTTTTTGAAATCATACTTATTCTCTATAAAGGTTTGAAGGGAAGGAATAAGTTCCTTGAGTTTCGTAACCTTCTCTCTAAAGACTAGAGTAAAGTGAGGAATTCTTAGATTCTCAACCAAGTATTTTATGTGAGAATCCATATAATTCATTGTATAGATCCTCAAGAGAAAAAACATGATATTTTTATTAATAGTATCTCTTTCAACATTCACATAATATAAATATTTTCTTATCGTCATGTGATTATGCTCATTCCAATATTCAAATAATCATAGAATCTCTAAGGGGATTGAAGGTTCACCACTAGAAGGACCACTTGATGCAGTTGAAAACTCACTCATGACAATAGAATGGATGAGATTAGCATCAACTAATGAGGGAGGATGATCCAAGGAGGTATCCATTGTACTTTTAAAAATACCATCTAGAGAAACTCAAAACTCAAACTTCATTTCCTCATCTAATTCCTTTATAGAAGTGATCTCTTCCCGAATCAGCTTATTTTCAATATCAACTTCATGGATATGATGCACCATTTTAGGTTGGATTTGTCGAATAACCATTGAAAATAGGTACCCCTCTTCTACTTCACTAATATTTTTCATAATAGGAGTTTCATTTCAAAAGAATTTTTGAAACTCATCCATCATTCTTTCACCAAAATATTTTAAATCACCCTAAGTGACAACATCCAACGGAAAAAGTAGAGCTGGTTCTAACACTGTTGGTCACATAGAAATGAATTTCTCAAGCAGAACAAAAAAATCAGCCTGATTAATTAGGTAAACATTAGGATTACCTTTCACACTAACTTCAGTTCTGTCAACTCTATGAGGGATTCTTGTAATAATAGGGAATTTTCGACATTCTCCTCCCTTTGGATCCACCCATTTTTTAGAAATAGCAAAATCAGAAACAGTAAAAACCACACTGGTATGGGAAACTGACATCTCCTAAGTTCAATGAATTTTTACACATAGAGAAGATAAAGTGTGTTAAACACCCACATGACCATATTCTAGTTATATATGAATGGTGGGTGATTTTTCAACATCCTTATAAGGTGTAACAATAATGAAAATACCTTCCACACTTTATTTTAATGATGGAGTATGAACATCAACCATCTTTTCATCACCAAATTCGTCTTCTATCAATTCTATTTTATCATGTCCTATAACATGCTATTCAATAGTAGCTTTAACTCCCTAATGTTGAGGCACATCAGAATTTGACACTTCTTGACCAAAAAAAGTTTAACTAAATTCATTAAAATCACCAACTAGGGTCTCATGAAAAATTTCTAGAGATTGGAAATTATCCTCCTCAACAAATGAAACCTTATGCTTTAAGGGAATCTCAACATCCTTCCTCTTGATCCTTCCATTATAACCAACTGATTCTGAGCCACATTCATCACATGAAGTTTCATTTTGCATTACCACTATTTTCTTATTTCTCTTCATTATTAACATCATCATCATAATTTGTTCTTGAACATTTGATTTTATCTTCTCTTGAGACCTTTTTCACTTATTCATCTCTTTTGACAAAATTTTATCTCTTGGGAAGTTTCTTAGGTGGACTGGGAGCTCCATATGTGATTGGATAAGCTCTTGGAGACTGATTACGATCACTTCCAACATCGATTTATTGTTCTATTTCTTTATGAACAATATATGCTTCTACCACTTCATCTGAGTAGAACACAATTTCATCAGGGTCTAAACTAGGATCAACATCATCCTTGGGTATTCTAGGATGATAAACTAGATTGAAATCTATATACAACTTTTTATTATCTCCAACCCATATACCCTTCCATTGTTTCTAACTAATCGTAATTCTAGAACAAGTAGTACTTATTATACATAAACCACCACAATTAACAATTGTTTCCTTATCATCACAAACTAGGACCTTAGCCTTTATCAAATAATAAATCATGTTTGGATAGATTAATAAATTACATCTAGATTGTGAATTGGTTATTTACCACAAATATATAATTATATACCTATAAATATTAATCATTTTTCCTTGAGTCATTGTTGATTTTAGATACACATATTGGTACCTTAATGTACAAAAATATCCCTTCCTTGGACACAACAAATGCTAAAAAAAATTGAAGAGAATCATGCACTCTCCATCAAGATTAGAAACAGTAGGTCTTATTGAAGAACCATCTCCAGTTAGTACAACAAGTACTTCCTTATATTTTAAAAAATCACAATGTTCAGAAATGCTAAATTGATGAGCATCAAAAAAATACTTCATGAGGTACATTTAAAGCCTTTGCTCGCGCTCTTGAAGAGAAATAAAAAACATAACCTCTTACATAGATTTTCAACCAATCTACAGCTTCCTGATCGAAACCAATATAAATATTATGATAAAATGAATACACCAGATTCAGGTAAAATGTTCTCTCATTTGATGAAAACCACTCCAACCATGCATGGTTTTGAAGAACATTAAGTACTATAGAATTATTTGATATCATCCATTTCGAATCTACCACCTTTTCCAGAACAAAAAAATGACTTGCAAGCTTGGGATTAATAGGACCAACTAGAGTAGCAACATTCAATTCTTTCTTTCCCTCCTTTTTATCTCAAGAATCGGATTGAGAAGACACTAGAGGTTGATTCATTTTGGGCATGGATATTTTCTTGGAAAACTCGAGTGAGGGTAATGTAAAGGTTTAAAAAAACATAAGGAAAAGAGTCACACTCTGTTTGAGAGAGAGATACAAAAATATAGTGTGGGGATCAAGACTTGTTGGAAAAGACTTATGACACTTTTTATCATTTGGAATATTAGGTACAACAAAAATCAACATTATACATCAAATAAGAATCGGTGTGGTGATAAAACACACATTGAGATTTATTAAAAGAAATGAACTAGAAAATAAACCAGTAGTTTATGAAAACTATAAATAGAGAATCATTACAAATTCATAGAGAGAACAATATGAAATTAAATAGAACAACATCCAACGGTATGTCATGCAATGGTATCACATCGATTGGTATCACATCCAATAGTATGAAAACCAACAGTATGACATCCAATGACATCACAACCAATAATATCACATCAACTTCATGACAACCAATAGTATGACACAAACTGAAACATATAATTCCTAACTCATGTATGATATAACTTATTCTCTCAGAATTTGAGGGTTTTTAAATATAACAGCTAATTGATGTTCAGTACCAAGAAATTCAAGAGTGATATCTTGTTTTTTAAAATGATATCTCTAAAAGTGACGTCTTATATCCATATGTTTTTTTCTATAATTAGAAATAATATTTTTAGAAATTTTTATTGCACTTATATTATCATAATTTATAGGTATATATCATTATTTATATCCATACTCTTGTAGAGATTGTCTTATCCACAAAAATTTTGCACAAAATCTACATGTAGCTATGTATTCATCTTTAACAGTTGATAATGAAACTTAATTTTTCATTTTTACTACACCATGAATCTAGAGACATTCCCAAAAAGTGACATGTTTTAGAGCTTATTTTTCAATATAACTTTCATCCACCAAAATTAGGATAAAAATAACTTTCTATATAAAATGATTGTCCTTGAGTATAAAACAATCCTAAATTAGTTGTGTATTTGAGGTATTTAAAAATTGTTTTAAAAAAAACCAAGTGTGGCTCTTTTGGATTTTCTTGAAAATGAGCACACATAAACACACTAAACATAATTTCTAGTTGACTTGTATTCAAGTTGATAAGACTTCTAATCCTACCTTGATAATAGTTTTGATCAAACGGTTTCCCAGTTTCAACAAGTTCAAATTTACAGGTGGCACTCATAGAAGTATCACTACTTTTCGTGTTAGCTAGATTAAAAAAATTTAAAATATCACTAGTATATTTACTTTGATTCAATATAATTCCTTATTTTCTTTGAAAAATATAAAATTCGTTAAAGAACTTGATTTCACCCATTAAAATCATTTATAATTCATTTTTCATCATTTTAGAAAAAATTAGTGCAGATAAATTTTGTTAAGCATCCAAAAATAATATCACCAACATAGATTTTTACAAATTTTACAGCTTTTGGAATGTTTTTTTAGGAAGATATTAGGATCAGCTATCCATTTTGAATAAACCATTTGAAATCATAAAATTGTTGAGCCTAACATACCACTCTCTAGGAGATTGTTTTAAACCATACAATGCATTAGTTAATTTAAAAAAATTATTTGAATAATGATGCTTTTGAAAATTTGATGGTTGTTTTTCAAAAACATCCACATATATAAAAACATTTATGAAGGTACTCTTGACATCCATTGTATAACGTTTTAAATCTAGATGAGCTGCATTGGAAAACATGATTGTTATGCACTCAAATCTTGCTACGGGTGCAATGGTTTCTTTATAGTCAATCCATTCTTCCTGACTATAACCTTGTGATACAAACCTATCTTTGTTTCTTATTATATTATCTTAGAAATCAAATTTTTTAATAAATGAAAATCTTGTAACAATAGTCAATTTTCAATAGGTCTATCTAGAAGTTCCCACAATTTGTTTCTTTCAAACCGATTTAGAAATTCCTACATCACTATTACCTAGAATTCATCATTAATTGCTTCATTTATGTTATTATGTTAGAGGTAACATAATAAATCTTGATTCTCAACATGATTTATAGTAGAATCTCTATTTTGGGTTCCTCTATCTAGATCTCCAACAATAGAATCTAAAAGATGATTGTTGATAGTTCCAATACTTCTAGAAAAGGTGGGACTGGTTACTTATGTATTTTTAGGTGGAAACTATGGAAATTCCTTAAAAATGGACAATTATTCTAATTTTTTCATAGTAGAATCAAATGTTTTGGAATTTATATTCAGATAAGATATTTCATCCTCAAGATTTTCTAACAATGCTTTAGCATCACGTGGATTAGTTTCATCAAATTTGATGTGACCTGATTCTTCCACAATCTTGTACTTTTTGTTGAAAAATATTTAGGCTTTACTAGATACTGAGTAACCAAGAAAAATCCATTTATCACTCCTATATGTAATAATTTCATGATTATTCATAATTTTTATAATATAGTCTTTACATCAAAAAAATCTAAAGTAATTAACGTTAGGATTCCTATTATTCCAAAATTCCTAAGGTGTACTCTTATGAATAGTCCAAATCAAAACTATATTTATGACATATCATGTTTTATTAACAAATTATTCCCAAAACTAGATCAGTAGTTCAGACTCATTTATCACTGTTTGGGCCATCTCTTATAAGGCTATATATTACCTTTCAAACCCTCCATTCTGTTAGGGAGACCTAGGAGAAGAAAATTTATGAGTTTAAACATTTTGTGTGAAAAATGATTCAAAATATTGATTTTAAAACTCATGAACATGATCACTTATTATGGTTTTAACGATGACACCACTAAGACTTTCTAAAAACATAGAAAACATGGTAATTTAATCACATTAGTCACTTTTTTGAGCTATAATATATACCCAAGTATTTCTGGAAAATTAATCTACAAGAACATATACATAGTGCATTCCATTAATACTAGAGACTATAGAACGTCCAAAAAATCCATTTGAATCACTGGACAGTTTCAGAAGATGGCACTAATTTCTTTATTTTCAAAGAATCATTGGGTTTTTTCCCTTTCTGGCAGAGGTTGCATATTTTATCAGGGGAAAAATCACAATTTGATAGATTCCACACTACCCGTTTTCTATTTATCTTTATATGTGAGTGAATATTGAAATGTCCTAGATTATTTTTCCATAACAAAGATTCCTTATGAAGTGAAATTATTCATGAGACATTCTGAGAAATTAATAAATTTAAATCAACAAAATACACATTGCCTTTTCTAAAGGTAGTAAATATAAATGAATTTTTTTAATTGAAAACATTAAAAGAATAATTCTCAAACAAAACATGGAAATCATCATCACACAACTGTGATATTCCATGAAATTTTAATTTTAAACCATAAACATATAAAAATTTGGCATTAGAACCTAATTTTTGTTACCAATCTGGCCAAGGCTGATGATTCTTCCTTTTGTATTTCACCAAAGGTGCATTGTCCACTAGTGACCTTGATAAGACTCTTGAAAAATGAATAGTATCATGTCATCTTTCTTAAAAATACACTATCCAAGTACCATGTAATTTTACATGAGATCTTCAAAAACCTTTCCTATAAACAAGTTTTACACAACAAATTTTTTTGGTACCCAAATATTTTTGGGACCAAAAATGTTATTAATAAAAGATTTGGGAACTCAGATTTGTCTCAAGGGTTCCTTTTAAACAGATTTTAGAATCATAGAAATACACTTTTTTGGTTCTTTTTAAAGATGTTTATAAGTTGAAATTTCATTTTTATATTTAGGATCAAAATTATTTTTAAATATAATTCTTTTTCCAAGCACATATCCAATTATAGTAACATATTTTGGTGTTACTTTATTTCTAAAAACCTTTTTTGGGTTTCACTACCTTTTGTAAATATCTAAAGGTCATTATTAAATTTACCATTTAAGGTCTAAGTTCGTTTTTTTCTATTAGAAGTTGAATATGATTTTCTTTTTCTAAAACAGATCATACATATAGTTTACAGTTAGAACATGTTTTTTAAAAATATTTTATTTGTCCTCTAACTCATTAATGGTGTCTTCCAACATGTTGCAGTATTCATATATTAATTCATTTGTAATATTTTCAAAATCATGACTTTAATTATCATAATTATCAGATTCATCAGACTCATTTATAGGATTAATATCATAAATAGTGGTTAAAGTGTATACCTCACGAGATTTAGTCATAAAGTACATATTTTCTCTATCATCATTTTCATCATGTGAATAATCAAACATTCTTGATCTATCATCCTATGCACTCGTGTTGGATCTCATGGAATTTTTTACATTCAATCCATATCATCTTTTTTCATCTTTTATTCCAATTTAGGACATTAAGATTTTATATAACCCTTCATTTTTCATTCATAGAAAATAACTCCCTTTGAATCATCATTATTTTTATTCCAATTCCCTCGGTTTTCATGCCTGCATCTATAGATTGGATTATTGAAAATGATTTTCTCCCTATAAATATTTTTTAAACCTATCTATATGTGAGCCATTTCCTAATCACTATAACTTGATGTATCTTCATTGATGGAACTTTCAGTATGAACTATAAATATCTCCTTTTTTTGGATGTAGTGGTTTTCAAAGTCACTAAATTTCTTTTATGTTCATCATATTCTTCTTTATTAACCTTGAATTCATACTCATAAATCATCAGCATGCCTATCAGCTCTATTAATAGAAACATACTGATATCTCATGATTCTATTATTTACAGTGAGGTTTCTGTCCACTTTTTTGGTCAAAAACTTAGTAGTTGGAGGATTTTTTCCTTAGCATGAACTAGCTTTCCTAGAGTACTCATTGTATTCACAATCTCAATGAACCCGAGGTACATATCATAAATAGTAAAATCAGGCTTCATTTTAAAATTATAATATTTAATAGTGTATGTTTTAAGTCTCCATTATTTAATATTTTTAGTTCCTTCTTGTGAGACAGCTAAAGTATCCCAAGTTCCAAATGCTATTTACATATAGAAATCCTATTAAATTTTTCGTCACCTAAATCAAAGTAAAATTAAGTCCTAGAATTTTTATTATTAATATAAATAGATTTTAATGCATCATATCATGTATATCTAGTATTAATATGGATTTTATACTCAACTAATATGGAATTCCAAATCCCAAAACCCATCTTTTCAAAATTCATTTTCATGTTTTCCCTTGGTTATAATTAGTCTCATTGAAAAAAAATATGTTGGTAGGAGATCCTTCTTGATGATTATTCATAGTAAAGTAATTAAAAATATATAGAGATATAAATAACTGAAAATATATAACTAACTGAAATTTTAAGGTCATTGGAGATCAAAAAAAATTACAGTTAAATGTTATTTAGAATCTTTCAAAACACTCTCTACTACCAATTGTTAGTCAGAGTAGGATACTAAAGAGGGGGGTGAATTTAGTTCCTATAAAAAATTATTTTCAAGAGATTAATTAAAAATTTCCCCAAATTGAAAAACAAAATAGCCCAGTTAAAAAAGTAGCATATTTATAATAGTTTGGATCTTTCAAAATATTTCTAAAAGATTGATTAGTTATCACCTAATGTAATAAGAAATATTTTTTTTAAATTTTGATATCAATTTACTGGAAAAAAATTTATAATATATACACTATGTTATATTAACTAAGAGAGTAAAGTAAAGTTTTATTTTGTAAATAAGATTAGGTAGGGAAAATAGAACATTGAAAGATCATAGTAGAAAAAAAAAAGAGGTTCAGTCTCTGGGAGAGACATAATCCTCTTCACATGGGGATCACCCACCACCAAGTAGTTTGTATAAAATAAACAGGTGGTCTACAACTTGGATTAGGTTTTTACATTAGATAACACTATTCAGGTCACACATGACCTCTTCCATACTTATAAATGGGAAAAAAATAAGAAGACAGCTTAAGAAGATATCTTGTATCTTATAGTTTATCTTGGGAGGCAGTGTGCATATAGAAATACATTATAGAACACACATCTCAATTATAATAAAAATAAGAACTGAAATGAGAAATATAGGATTTTAGAGTTTATAAAGGCTCTGTATGATTCAGTTTAGTGTTCGACTCTTGATTTGGTTCTGAATTAGGTCTTGAGTTGAGTTTTCTTGAAATATTCAAGAAGACATAGTGTTGTAGACTCTTGTTTTTTGACTACGAAATGTCAAGGTGAAGTTCTAGATTTCATTCAAATTATTTCCAAAGGAGATATCTCTTTTTTTATTTGGTTCAGCTTGATATGTATTGGGAATTTCAAGATTCTCTACTATGTAATTTATATTTTGTTCATTCATGTTGATCTTCTTTTCTTCATTGTATGTATGTGTCTCTCTATCCATGATATATTACACTTCCCTTTTTATTATTAGTAGGAACATTCATCAATACCTTGTATTGCATGTTTTGAAATGCTCTTTTTCAAAAATTTATGTAACAATTATTAAAAATAGTAAATAGTATTCAATTTGGTAAATATAACTGTTAGAAAGATATAATTCAAAAATAAATAAATTAATAAAAACAGTGATAATGTCATGTGGTCTTGTTGTGTCTTATATTCTGGTGGTATGTTTCCCTAGATTTGTGACATTGGTGGTATGTTGCACTAGCGGTGTCTCATGTTATGATGTCATAAAATACTTTAAAAACTTTTTTGAAGGTTGGATGTGTATAAACTATCTGACTGATGCCAACAGTGACCCATATGGAGGTATCTCAGACTTATCCAAATTTCATTGAAGCTGGTAGTGTGGAACTAATTATGTCACAACTGACGGAATATGATTCAGTGGTGTAAGCTCCAATAGTGTCTTAGACTTGGTAAAAATAAGCATTTTCAACTGTATGAGTCTGAAGATGTATCTTCTACTAGTATATCAATCAACTCTTTTTGAAACTTTGTGAAATCAAAAATATAGCATTCTTAATTCCTATTGGTATGAAGTACAAGTGGTATATCATACAAAGATAAATTTTGTGCTTATGGTGTGTCACGACTGATACTGTCTGACACTTAGAAAAATATATCACATGTTATCATAATATAGATTGCTTACAGGTAAAAATGAAATACATTAGAATTTTTAGAATCATGATTTTGTGATAAGTAAAACCATGAGGTCAAAAATTATATATCATACCAAATATGACTTTATTATGACTTTATATCACCCATTTATTAACAATTTTATTTTAAATTTATATTTCGGGTAATAACCACTTTGTTTTTCATAAAAGTTTTTGTTTTTTATTCCTAACCCCCTCACTTAGATCGTGAGATACATATTTATAGATTGTAAAAGATGATATAAATATCATATATATTCAGTATATAAGTATTTATTATAATCTATTAATGATAGAAATATGAAATGATATACACCGTTCATGGAGATAGTAGGTCTTATGTGCACATGAATGTTGTTTCTATTTTATTATCATATCTTTTAAGAAATAAAATTTAATGATATATATATATATAATCATTACATTATAATTTTTATGTCATGTATATCAAATATTTTTATTAAACTCATCCTTAATACATTCCATGTATAGCGTGATGAAATCACATCGCTTTGAGGAGTTGGTAATCCACACGTCCTTAAACAATGTTATGATATTCCCCTAAAATCGAAATAATGAAGGTATGTGTTATTTAATAATTATAGAATAATAATTTCATCATTAATAGCATGTATTTCATATAAAAATATTTTTCCATCATTATTCCCAACCCGAAGAGGTGGAAACAGAAGAACAGACGACATCGATTCGTGAGGAGGTAGTTTGATAAACACACAAATAATGATTGTGTATCCCATTTTATGGAAGTTTGCAAAGTTTTAGGCCCTGCTAATTTAATAAAAACATCCCATTATGTTGAGGATCGTGAGTTTATTATATAATATTAATATAAGAATAATTGAACAGGTGGAGAAAAAAATAATCAAGAGTCCTCCATGAGTAACATTACCTCTTCTTCGAGTAACTGCTTTTGGTTTTCACCAATGGGCTTCCATGGATGGATTGAAGCCCAAAGTGGGGATTATAGGTTGGGAGTAGGGATGTTGGGAGATTATTTTTGTATTGTTATAATGATCCAAAGGTCTTGATATGTGTGACTAAGTGAGGGGTCTTTGTTCTCTTTTATTGTGGAGAAGGAGTGGAATTCTTGTAAATAAAAAAACATTAACACAGTTAAGAGGAATCCCATACATCATGTTCCTCCAATAATGGTCCATTTTCAATTTAATGGATTACATGGTTGAAATATGTCTATTGAAAAGATTTTAGACATGACTATTTTTATCCTCAAATCACTCCACTTATGAGAGGAAATAAATGAGGCTTGTGTAGAAGCATTTATAATCCATCTCCAGTCCAAATATGAGGTAGCTTCTATTGGGGACTACTTTGAACAGAAGGCTGAAAAAGAGGAGTTTTGAGATATCCTCTCATTTTCTAAGGAAGCAGAGGATATCTCTATGGAAGGTTATATATGAATATTGTACATCATAGGAAAATTTAATGGTGTTGGAAACCACCACTTCCTAGTGGGTACTGGTTCTGTTATTAAACATATCTCGACCTTAATAATCCACAAGATGGGACTAATAGAATCATATTTGAATCCCTCTAACCCAACAATTCAGTTTTATGATAATAGTGATTAGAATCCACATAGAATATTTAGGTCAGTGGACCAATTTTGCGGCCTTATATCAACCACCCGATTTATGTTAGTCTCATAGTATACCACCTACAACATGGTTCTGGGTAGGAAGTGGATTCATTTTCATGAAGGGGTCCACTCCTCTTATCATTAGTTCCAAAAATACATCTTTAATTATTGAGTGCACAAGAGCCTCAGCCCAGTTGGTGAGCACTCGCTAGGTGCATCCAAGAGACCTAGGATAAAATCCTAGTGGAGGCATATTTCCGGGTTACTGTAGCAGTACTGTAGCCGGCACTATAGTTGTCACTGTTCGGTACTGTAGCAGCCGGGACTATTCATCCATCTGGGCCTTCGGGCCACTGGTTTGGTTCTCGGGTCCTGCAAGGCTTTCGGGCCACCCAAGGTCTTCGGGCCAGTTGATTCTCATGGCCTTCGGGCCACCTTAAGGCCTTAGGGCCACCCCAAGGCCTTCGGGCCACATGAATGCAGGCCCAGACACACTACAAAAAAGGAGCAGCCCCAGAAGAGGATTCAGAGCTGGTGCACTCACCAGAGCAGAGCCAAATGGATTGTCAGAATGAGAGGGTATGGCTATGCCATCAGTACCAGCCTGTGCTTGCACGGGAAGCCTAGCCAGACGGTCATGCAAAGGTGGAGAGCTACTATCAAGATGCAGATGCTGGGGAGGGACAGTTCCTTGTAGATAGTCTGGTTGAATTCCCTTAAGACCTTCGGGTCATGCAATATCTTCGGCCTACGTGCCATGTAATCTCTGAGCCTACAGGCATTTTAAGGGTTCCCTCTCATCCCTTGAAAGAGGGGTTATCAAAAATCAATAAAAAATAAAGGCCTTCGGGCCATTCAGGCAGGCATCTTTAATTATTGAGTTGGGTTTATCTAGTTTTATGTATCCCCCTTTGACTCATATGAAGCCCACTATCTATATATAAGCTACTATAAGAGTGTGGAGAAGAAGATTCAGACTAATGGGGATGAGCACATCAATTATCCCAATGTTCTAAAAACCATTGTAGTTAGTCCATGGGTAGAAATGAGTGGACACCAGATTCTATTGATTTATTTATTAGATGCTACAATGATAGAAATGGTGGGTTACTTTTTTATCTCTAATAAAAAGTATATTATCATCTCTAAGAAAACATAATGCCCACAGATTACCTCATACTCTTGAATATGATTGGCTCGGGTGATACCTGGAGCCCTATTTCAAAAATGTTCTCCATACAAATACCAATAACTAATATTCCTTTATTTTTATAGAGTGTGGATAGAATGATATATTTCTATTCACTACCTTTTCATTGATATAAAAAATATACATAGAAGTTTGTGTCTAGATGTAATTGGATCAACAAATTATTTCACCACACTTTCAGTAGATCAGGAACCCCCCACACCCAAAATGAATTCTGTGTCCACCAAGGAAGGAACTAGTGCTTCCCTGGAGTCAAATCACCTAGAAGAATTGTCTCATCCCTCTAGCTCACCTACCTCGTATAATGAATAGGATTTAAATTAATCCTAACCTGGAATTGAAGAGGGTTTCTCCACTACCATTTATGATCTAACCATGGTGAACCTTGGTACTGAGGAAGATCTAAGGCTGACGTTGATCAGTGTAGCCATGTCTCCATAGGACAAGTAGTAGAATGTGGATTTCTTAAAACAACACCATGATTTATTTTTCTCATGCTATAATGAGAGGCTTTGAAAGGACCCTCAGTTCTCTATTCATCGTCATAGCCTCCATGTGAGTCATTAGGGGTTCATGATATCTCCCAAAACGTTTTAGCACTCTCTTGGTTATGTGGTTGAGGATGAAGTTGAAAATATTATCAATGAAAAATTCATTAGGGAAGCCCAGTACCCCATATGGATAGCCAACATCATTATAGTCAAAACTAAGAACTGACATTTCAAATCTTGTTTCGAATCTTAGGACCATAACCACAATTTCATAAAGGATGTTTCACCCCTATTGGTACAGAACTATAGATCGATGCCGCTATAGGATTTCATACCCTTTACTTTATAAAAGGATACTCTGAGTATCGCCAAATTCAGATGGCCCCTATGAATCAGGATTACACCACCACCCCATTAACACAAGGGACTTTCTTCTATCAGTCTGTTTTATTCCTCTTGAAGAATTATAAATCCACTTCTCAACAGTACATACCCCACATCATTAATCTATGTCACTAAACACTGGTGTAATTCTATGTGGATGAATTTTTGGTCAAATACCACTAGCATTATTACAATATCAAAGTACTTGAGAAAGTGTTTGACTTCCTCATCTCAATACACATGAATATAAACTTCTTAATGTGTGCATTAGGGGTTACCCATAAGAAATTTCTCCTCTTCATCATATGATATAGATACATTGTGACTAACCAATAGAATATCAAGCCCATCAACCAAATTCTTCCATTGAGAAATCTTTAGTAGTTGTGGGGTGTCTAAGAAAAATTACCAAAATATTATAATTTATTGAAAATATTTCGCATAAGTGTAATCCTTTAGAGAGTCAAAAGAAGAAAGTAACCATTTACTAGTGGGAATTGGAGTTCCAAACCATGTTTGAGGACAAAAATCAATACCTTATACATCTTATAGTTCTGATGCCACCTATTTTTGGAAAGCCTTTTTTCCTTTATGTATCCTCCATGGAAGTATATTTAATCTCCCTTGTTGCTGATAAAAATAATGAGGGTAGAGAAAATAGTTTATATTATCTCAGTCATATTCTCCTTGAAATAGAGACAATACAATCCCCTACAGTAATGAACTACCTAAATCTAGTTTATGAATTAAAGAAGTTGAAACATTACCTATAGCATCCTAAGATATATATGGTATCTCAAGTGGACACATTAATCAATATTCTCAATAACCAAATATTGATGGGATGGTTTTCATTTTGATATTAATCCTCCAGTATTTCAATATCAGGTTCATTCCATAGAATGTTTTCAAAGGATAGGCACTAATAGATTTCATGGCCACCCATCTGGCCCTTAAAGAAATACCATACAACATTGATTTCCCATATGAGTCTATCCTATTATCGAATCAGGCTATTCCGTTTTGAATGATTCATTTCAATGGTTCCTCCTAGATCACGTCTAGTAAAAGGCTCGATAATCCAAATATCAACAGACAGGACCTCTGGATCATCTTTATTACTCCCTCGCATGCCATCCTACCATACTCTTTCCATTTTTTTATAAGGATGAACCAATGATGAGGAAGAGTATCGGGATATTTTTATTGGTCTCATGTTTCCCTAGTGATTCATATCTGATGGAACAGTCTATACAAAAATTCCCTAAACAGTTTACAAGTGTCATATTAGTACGAACTTAAACTATTTTCAATTATTCCAAGAATTATACACTTAAACTATATCTAACCGCCATAGTGTGATGTATATTAATTTAAACTAAAAATCCCAAAGTCCTCAAATCATGATGCTAAACTACATTATTACTCAAGAAAAAACTAGGATTTATCATTTGATATGAATGAGATGATCCAAAAAATACCACAATATATACAACTAGGATGCCTTGTACAATAAGTTTGAGATGGTTAGAAACCATTCCCCACTTAAAATCAAAAGGCCTCATATGATATGACATGATAAAAAACAAATGGAATCATCAAATGACATTAATCAATAGCCTTACCCCACATCATATGTGTGGGATTACCCATGGAAAAAGTTGGATGCCTAAATTCCCTATATCAAGAGGATTTTTCTTAGTTCAAGTGGTATTCTCCTATCACAACATGTTCCAAAACTACATGTGGATTGATACCCATTCTCATGGGATACATAGAGATTCCTAAACCTCCTATATCTATGATCATCCACTAGTTTTCAACCCTGTATCCCCTTTACCCCATTTATAGTCCCAAAATTATGATCTTAAACTATATACAGTTCATCACAAGGTGTTCTTGTCGTGAAAAATATTCCATGGATCATTTAACATCGGGTTTTACCTCTTATGTGTGACACAAATACCATTTATCCAAGCACCTTCCTAGTCCTAGCATCATGACGTTAAACTATTTTCATCCTTCCCCACATTCCAGGAAGTGCATCCATAAACTTTGAGTTATTTGTTTCTTGGTACATGTGTGGTAATTAGACTTGTATTGTCTCCATTCACTTCAGGTTCTACATCTTTGGTACAATGAAAATACCCACACAAAAATAGCCACACTCCCACCATCATGTTATTAATTTATTTTCCATTATCAAGGGTGTAAAATATCAAACTATTTTTAATCTGCTTCAGGATATCTTCATGTAGTTCAGGTTCCCCTTGGATCCATTCTCATAGGGTTATTACTCTTTCTTGGTGCCCAAAAATCATCAAATAACCCCACAGGTGGTCCACACATTTGGTCTTTAAAATATTTTCATTTGGTCAATGCTCTATGACTTAAAACTATGTTCCCAGGTCCAAGAATTATGAACCAAATCTATGTGCATTCACCACATAATCACATGGTTTTCTTCATACATTGTGTTTCACTAAGCATATGCATCCACCTTGTTTAATAACTATGTGGGCTTGATTCAAATCATCATGGGATAGGTAGTGATACTTAAACATTCTGTATCCAGGTCCAACCACAGATTTAAAACAATCCTGTCACCCTGGAATTCTCCCATGGGCCACCTTTTTAGTCATTATCTACATTCATCTACGTTGACATATTATCAATATGATATGCCCTTAGGATATGACCTGTGGATAAAAAGAACATGAATATTGGTACACAATCCCCAACAATTTCCTCATCACTTGATACAAAATAGTAGCATTACCCTATATTATATTAGGATTTCTCTTGATGTGAGATGACTTACATAATATAAAGGAGGGATTCCCTGTATGACATATATGGGATTGAAAAATAGATAAATCCTCAGCACACAACATTACACTATAGCCTCACCCTATATAAATTTGGGATGCATCACATCCAAATATACAAATATTCAATATCCTCAATCAAAATGATAACCCTTTCAAGAATCTATCTCCTACCATGATTTTTCCCATATCTATGTGCATACTAATTCCCATATTCAAGGGATATATAGTGAGTCCCAATTATTTCTTCCTAGACCCATCCCTCTCCTCTACTTTTTTTAGGTTCTACCCTTCCCTAGATGCATCGACTTTAACCCAGGGCATAATCAATTGTTTTTATTGTGTAAAATAGTCCCTTTTTCCCTCCATCAACATTGTGTCATCACTATTTCATGACACTAAAGTCTGCTTTTGAAAACAATTCTCCTTTTTAGTCAAATATGCATGACCTTTGACCAGCAATCATCTTTATAGACTGAGATCCATGAATTTAAATTATTGGAAACCATGTTCAGAGTTGTATGACATTAAACTGAAAAGCCCAAAATCCGTAGTATGTGATGATAAATAGTGATCATAACCTGTATAATACTAGGATACCTCTTAATGAGAAATAATTTTACCCCGTATAAAACTCGGATTCCTCATATGATAAGTATGAGATAAAAAAATAACTACACCATATAAAACCAGGATTACTACAAATATTACATGATTAGATATCCTTTATAGAGGGTATTTAACTCTACTAGAAGCAATATTCTACCATGACACGTCACAAAATAATGTGTGTCTTGGTTCCCATTCTCATGGGGAAAAATTGGGACAACCAAATATTTCATATCAGGAGTATCTATACCATCAACTCACCTTAGGTTATTTCAAATTTAGGTTAGTTTTTATTCTCACCTACCTACATATTCATTTATCATGATTGAGTGTGTGATATAATAGTTACCAGGGAACCAATTTTTTTCCTTTGGGAAATTCCCCACTTCCACATATATGATTCGTATTTTATTCGATTTGGATAATCATCAACCTCCTGAATAAAATTGGCTCCCAACATGATTTTCTCAAGCCACGCTAGCTCACCTACTGTCTTGGGAAAATGGATCAAAAGATCTTTGGCCGCAAACAATGGATCATATGTTTTTAACTCGATCAATGTAAAATATTTTATTTCTTCACCACATATTTAATAGGTGTGGGTTCATAAGTTGTGTTTCAAATATGATCAAAAGTTGTTCAATGATAATCATTTTCTCCCCTCACACACTATGAAGGCTTTTAAAGTCACAATCACCCTCATAGGGTGTCTCAGTCACTTCCACACCTCATTATAATCTCCCCTGTGAACAATTGGAATTCCATACCACTCATTATTTATCACATCGATCATATCTCACATGGGCATAGGGGTTGAGAGAAAGTTCTCCTCAATAAAGGATGAGATTCATGAGCACCACATGGTCCGAACTATATGACCATACACTAATATCATAATCCAATTAATAACTACTTTAAACTATGATAAATCCATCATTGGAATGTGTTTTGTGCTATCAGTCCTCTTTGGTCCCCAATTCCCAATGGGTTTTTCACTTTTCCACACTATACATGACTATTTTAGATGATGGTCTAAGAATTTTGACCATAAACTATGTGTAGGTTTTCTTAGAGAGATTTTTTATGACATTGGGTTACCTTCTAGGCCCCTCCATTCAAATATGGTAACCATTTCAATTCGTTGAAATTCCTTCAAGACACGAAGACCCTTAGTCGAAGCATTATAAACTTAAACAATTTTCTATTTGATCATACTCTACAAACATAAACTAACATCCCATAGTCCAATCTCTATGACCTTATAATATGATTTCACATCAAGAATCCTGACATTCGAATATGTGAAAGTATCACTGGGAAGGTTTTTTATGATGTTAGGACTTCATGGACCCCAATTCATTTTAGGGCATCAATGTTCCATGTGATAGAAATCAATCTGGGATGATCACCCCCCCCCCCCGGTCCAAACTATGCACCGTTAGACTAAGATTCCGGGTCCAAGCATCAATGAACATAAAATATGTGAATGATGTCTCCAATATATCTGGAATATTTGTGTCTCCTAGGATTATAATTAATATTGGGTTACGTCTCCCTTATTCCATATGTATCCTTATTGAGATACAACACTAATAAAATCATCAAGACCTTAAATTTTTTATAACTCATCCGAGGTTATTTTTATTTGTGAAGGGTCCTCTATGGTAATTTTCTTTATAGGACCCTTTAGGAATTTCCCCTGTCATACTACCCTCATATTCCCTACTAGTATGACAATAAAAGTATCATTCACATCAGTTCACATGTCTAGATCACAATACTTTAAATAGTGTGATCGCATCCCAATCACACAATGTAAAAATGTGTGATCATATCTCAATCACACAATGTTAAAATATGTGATCTTGTTCTAATCACATGATGTTAAACTATGCGATACATCATCTCTATCGTAAAATGATAAACTGCATGTCAAACATCATAACTATACAACATTAAACTACATCCCTATTTTCCACATTATAAATTGTAAAACCTCATGAAATCTTAGTCTTTTCCTGATAATCCCTATCCATTAGTGTCAATCTCCTAATTCATAGGTCATTCTCTTTTAACATGGCTTAACATGTGAGATGAAGGCCCCCCTAAAAGATGATTTTTAACTTTGTTCAAAGTGATATTCTGTCCTACTGTGCTCAAGTCCATGGTTGGATAATTTCAAGTCGGTTTAAATCAATTTAAACATTTAATCACATCATCTCCATGATTTTTATGTCACTTTATTTGGATCCCCCATCCTCCTTCACATAAATAGATTTTCGATGACAGAATATCCCCATCCACACTAGCTCACCTACCATCCTAAGAACATGCCCCAGATGACTTTGGAAAAAAATTGATACAAGTCTTATGCATTGAACATGGTCAAAAATTGACCCTTTTTTCCCCATACTCAGAAAAAATAATAATGGATGTTTTGTTTCAGACCTGATCAGTTGTTATCTAGCATCATGAAGCCACTCCCCTTATGCTCTAAATATCAGGTATTGGGATTCATGGTCTCCATTAACCTTTGTTAGGGTATAAATCAACACCCCTTGTATTACCAATTTCGTGAACTAGAACACATTGAAAAACCATGATGGATTCTTGAAGAGCCCCATTATCCAGCCATAGACCCTCTCAATGTGAACACGCATAGGGGTCAATAAAAAAATGTTGACCCAAGGCATTCAATGAAAGTCTGAAACTATCATATGAATGATTGATCACATGTTGATCCTTTGTTTCTCACATCGTTAATGAATCGATTAAGATTAGGGATTGGTTTTTGGGTGTATCATGAGTATGGTTTAAATGAGGTTATAAAATTCAATGAATGAAACGTGTTTGAGAATGTTGTAATTAAACAAATCAACCGATGTTCTGGGGGTTCGTCCACACATTAGAGCCTCTCCTTTATAAGATAACCCTAAAGATATACCATAGCAATTAAAGTTGGAGATTGATCATCATCTTTTGACCAGCCTCCAATATTTGATTCCACTCCGAGTGGATGGTTGTCTCTTCATTAGCATTGGGATGGATTTCATCCGACCCAAACCATAGGTAGTTATGTTCATCTCAAAATTTGGCCACAAGGGATTTCTCATTCTCCACCTTTGCCTCATTTTCAACTAAATTATCCCTCAAATCATCAATGGACATAGCATAAGTAATAGAAATAGATGCGTGATCCTATTCAATCCCTTTTTGGTGGGTGATATCCCCTTAAAATATCTTATGTTCCTTGGATCACACATCCTTGTGGTTTTTCAATGGAATGTCAAACACCTACCATATTTCATGTTCCATATTGATAATGAAGCCTTGATCCAGTGTATGAAGGCTTCTATAATCCACCCCACCAGTTTCTTAACTTACTAGAAAATGTATTAGAGCTCACACCCTTTTTGATAGGTCAGACATCCATGTATAGCTAATGAACTTCCACAAGTATCTACAGCCTCACAATGAATGACCTGGTTCTCCTTGGTAGCATCTGATCTAGAATCATCAAAGTATTTGGGGAGTACATGATTATGTGAATTAAATAGTAGTAATACATCCAAGGATGGGATATGTGTGGGAATGTTGTTGGGTGAACTGAACACTACTGGAAAATAGACTTATACCCATGGTTTTGATTAAAACCGTGGGAATAGGTGTGCCTTATACCCACGGTTTTTTGAAAACCATGGGTATAGATATAGTATATGTACCTATACCCACGGTTTATGAAAACTATGGATATAGGTCATCTATACCTAAGGTTTTGGGGAAAACCGTAGGTATAGATTTTTTTTGAGGACCTATACCCACGGTTTACCTAAACCGTGGGTATAAGAGTTTCTTTCATGGTCTATACCAATGGTTTTATTAAAACCATGGGAATAGGGTTTTTTTTCCGAAGACCTATACCCACAGTTTTACAAAACCGTGGGTATAACTTTGGCCGAGGGGAAAAATCAGCGGGAAACAAAAACAATTTGGTGGGAAAACCTATACAAATTATTGAAAATAATATATAAAAGATATAAAAACATTTTAACAAATAATATTCGTTGTCCAGTTGGTGAAGCAGACTTTATTTTTTCCCGCGGTCCAAGGATCGAATCCCACCATGCGTCTTTTTTCTGATACAGTGAGATATATTAACATATTAAACTAAATTTAGGTTTACATAATTCATTGCGGTCAGGATGGGCTGGTTAGTCACGGCAGAATTTGGTAGAAGGCTCGGGATCGAAACCCGCGGGATTCAATTTTTTCCTCTTATGTAATTAATTAATATATTTAAAAAAATGGTGATATATATACATAGAAGTATCATAGGTTAGTGGTGCGGTGCGTCGGGTGTATGACGGAGGACCGAGATTTTGCAGGTTCAAAACATGGTATTTACAATTTTGCATAATTAATACCCACGGTTTTAAAACCGTGGGAAAAGATTTTGACAGCGTGTATGAGGATGTTACAGCGTGGAAAAAAACTATACCTAGGGTTTGTAAAACCGTGGGTATAGAGTCGGGAACTATACCGACACCTCTCAAGCCCATGGTTTACAAAACCATGGGTATAGCCTATACCCACGGTTTTGGGGGTTATACCCACTGTTTAAACCCATGGGTATAGGTCAATTTTACAGTAGTGGAGGAAACTTTTCTAGAGGAAATGAATCTTCTCCATCACCCTCACATGTAGTAGCTTCCTATGCTACCTCATAATACACCTAGGAGGTTCACACAACCATCAAAGCCTCTTCATCTTCACCTACTAGTATGAAAATATTATCCTTAGCTCCAATGGTTGTTTTTTATGACACTTAATGGGTAGGCACGTCAATCAAAAACCCCTCCATCGCTTCAATTACTATCATAATAGAAACCTCATCAACAACCTTGGTTAAGGCCTCTTCTCCAATATCCATCACTAATGGAAATTATATTCTAGTTATTTCCAACACATCCTCCCAAATTACTCCAACTACTACAAAAGTTTCTTACTCCTCCAATGCGGATTCTGATATGATAGTTTCCAATGGTGTCACCTCTATGATAGGCTCTACCACTACAACCCCCTTAGGTAATAACCTTGTGGTAAATGTCTTGAAACTCACTATAAATACATTATATTAACATTACCTTCCTTTAGAAACTCCATGGTTGGTCCAAATGACGCAAACTCCCCATACATTTTGTCCGGTAGAGTAGCACCCACATTCACCAAATTAGCCTCTAGTTGAACTGACCCGAATATTGACATTAGTAGCAAATACTTGAACACAACATGAATTGATATTTAATAATGAGTTAGTTAGATGAATAAATGAAAGTAAGGGGTGAAAATAGTGAAAATTGAAGGAGTATTACAAGATTATTATTTCCCAACCTGGAACAAAAGAAAAGTCACTGGCAATCCGCTTGGAATGGAATTTCCACCAACGACCACCACCTTAGGCATAGGGGCCACTTCAGGCAACTGTTGGCTACCCCTTGTTGTGGCATAATGGATGGCCCCCACACCCACTCCATTAAATAGTGACTCTCTATGTCCTCCTTCTAAGGGATCTTCTAGAAAATCCCCCTAATCTATGCTCACCAAACCCTACACATGTACATGAAGAGTTATAAAACACTCTTAGTGGTTTGGTAGATTCCAATGTACATGAGATCAGAGTAATTACTATCTAAAAAGAAGGTCCTCCATCCACATGAATGTACCAGTAGGTTTATCTCTCCTATGACTCATTAAAATCTCCTATGGGGGCATGTAGGTAGAAAACTCACTGGTGGAGATATCTAATTAGTAGGTCATCCACAACATCACCTTAACTTGGGTGTTCTATTACGGAGAACTTTTTTGAGAGTGGACCAAATCCTATATGCCTCCTATATATTTCATGTAACACCCCAAGCTTCTACGGTACACATCTCTTGGAATAATGTGATAGCGTGTGTTGTACACAACATCGAGTTCTAACACACCCCAACCAATCAAACTAGCCGTTATGAATAGTAATACCTACTTTTTGAAATTATATATATTTTATATTTCAAAATGGACTTCATTTTTGGATTTAGAATATTGAAATTATCCTAAGTTTAATTTTTGGTATTTTTCTGAGAACTTTCAATTTTTATGAATAGTGAAAAATACTTAAAAGCATGTTTTTTAATCAAAATAATTTATAGTGATAAATTATATTATTTAGTGGTTTTAAAGTATAATTAGAATATATCTTTACAATTTTATCCAATGGTTTTCATTATAATTAATTTCACTTTGATATTGGACATAAAGAGTTGTCAATCTTTTGATATATATTGTTTCTTAAAAACACGCTATTTGTAGTGACAGCGGGAATTAATTATAAAATTAATTAATGCAACTTTTATGTTTGTAATTTTGTAAAATAGAAATCATTTTTGAATTCGGAATATCAATTACAGCTTAGGGTGAAATTTTGGCATTGTTCTGAAAAACTTCAATTTTGATGAATAGTGAAACTACTAAGTGGTAGTTAAAAAACTGAATTTTTCATAAAACATAATTTTACCGCTTCTGTGATTGGAATTTAGAAAATCTGAGAGACACGGTTAATATCAAGGAGTAAAATGTGGTTCAATGAGATGAAAATAATTTTTGGTGAATAGTAACTTTTTACTTTTATTTACCACGGTTAAACGTAAATAGGGTAATTAAGGGTAAAAATGATATTAATATTACCCTAAAACATGTCCTAATTCTATTGGACAAGTTTATCTTGACTGAAAACAACCTTAGGAATAAAATATTATCATTTAGGTCCACTTGGATTAGATTAGGACATTTATTATTATTTAATTCAAAGAAGAGTTAAAAGAGTTAAAATCAAAGTTTATTTACTATCACATTTTTAATATAGGGTTATACATAAGATAAATTCGATTGTAAATATTAAATAGAAAGATAAAACTATTTCCTACATAATGATATTTTATTTATAATTTTTAGATATTATATAATTTAATTTATTTATGACACAATGATGATGCACTAATTACCATAATAGTGAAAAATTAAAATAATTGATATTATAAATACCAAAATAAATATAATTTTAGACTTTTAATGAATTAAAATAATTTTCTAGGATAATATAACATATTAGGAATGATGTAATTAACTTTTTTAGAAGTAATCATTCTGTTATTATTTTCACAAAAATCAATTATCAAATAGTGTCAAAATTGACATAAAAGAGTTTTTAAAAAATATATTATATTATTAATTGATATTAAATTCCTAAAAATATAAGGTTTGGCCAAGAGACATATATCATGATAAGTGTATCATTAATGGACCACTTGGGGGTCTCTTGGATGTACATAGTAAGTTTATTAACCATATAATATAAAAATACAAGGAGACATTGTAAAAGTGAAACTAATTTACTAAGAGTTAATACTTAATGATAAGGTTAATATATTAACCCAAACCTGTCTAAATTCTATTGGTTGAGTGGTTATTGACCTATCCCCTCCGTAAGATTTAAATAATACACTTTGGATCCATTAGAAACCGAATATGAATTTATTAAAAATAATATTTCTAGCTTTTCCAAAGGTGCCCATCACCCCTCTTATAAAAGGGCACTCTCCCTTCTCATTAACTCGCACCTTCAAAGCCTTTTAGCTCGGCCAAACTCTGAAAACATACTCTCTCAATTTCCCTAACTTCATCCTAGAGGCATTCCTTTAGTCATAAATCCAACCTTAGAGCCCTTTTGATCAAATCAAAAGGAAGAACCCGAAGAAGAGGTAAGGATTTCACCACCCTTTTTCCAAGTTCCTTTCTTCTTCCACTTCTTCCTGCTTTGTTATTACCATTCTAAAATAATAACTCCAGTATCTTATATATAATGTGATGTTATTATAAATATGGTACAACCATATTCAGTATTCTATCCATCCTTTGAATAACATGTCACCACACGTGCGTACATACGGCTTACCGTCTCCACATTGTGGTGTAATTGTTATTCAATAAATTATTATTTGGATGGGTATAATAATGATGTGTAACTCACGTAAATAATAAATATAACATGATAATGATTCTGTATATATGTTATACCATCCAATTATATATTTTTTTAATATCAAAAGAATGATATTGTCGCTCGTGCGTATGTACGGACTACCGTCTCCACGAACGCGATGAGATTCATTCTTCATCGTATCCATTCAAGTATAATTATCATTTGATGATTTAAAAATAATTTTTAAGGACTTGATATAATTCTGGATATGAATAAGATACATCCTATCAATAACAAACATGTCTTATTTAACAAAACATATCAAAGAAAACGAGTAAGTTAACACCCGAAACAACGATAATACTAAGATATTATTAACAAATCAATGTTAAAAGATCATATATGATATCATATTCTTGTATAATTTAATAACAATTATTTCACCATTATATAGTAGGTTAAACTACCCCAACCAAGGATAAGTACAAGTTAAGGGTTTATTTCGCTATCTCTTCATTATCTGAGGTTGTTTATACATAATAATCTACTGGGATCTCTTTATCATCCACATTCATGTTTCTTAAAAATTTATTTCAAAACATTTTTACTATTTACAAGAATATGGGTAAAAGTCATTTATACCCTTGTTTGACTTTTTATAAAAGGTGTATAAAGGAATCTTTCTGTCATTTTCCAAACAAGGTTCTTTTTAACCGTTTCGACAGAATAATGGTAAGAATGTTTTTTTAACTTATACAGCGGGTGCGGCTATTTTCCGTCGTTAAAAAATCGTCGAAGCTTCCCTTTAAAGCTTATAAGAATATTTTCAAAGAAAATGTTTTATTTTATAAATATATGAATCTTAAATTATTTCAAAATAGACAGAGATATTTCTATAAAAAGGGTTTTGATTTCATCTATGTCGACATCCTTTGATGGATTTTACGCTTATTTGAAGTTGATTTACTATGATACAAAACTTCTATATTTTATTGAAGTTTTTGTTATATGATTGACTATGGATATGTTATTTTTATACCATTCATGGTTTACGGAGAAAGTATTGACATTTTTAATGCAAGTTTTAATACAAATGTTTATGTTATGTTTAAAACTGTTCATATGTGGAATGCGTTGGACTTAATATGTGAAGGGTGGAGCCCGGTATAGCTCCTTGATGCATCGGTAGGTCTCATGAGACAAACTAGTGTCTTGGAACAAGTCCTTGAAAAAATCTTATTTTTAGTCTTGGCACGAGGCCTTGGCTATGTGGTTATGATAGTCTGGAATTATGCATTCCATCATTATGAAAGTGGTTATTGATATTGCATGTGATTATTCGATTAGTAGAATATCCATGTGAATATTTAAATGGCATTATTTCATTTTATTTTTGCCATACTATTTTGAAGTTCAAGTTTAAAAGTCTTTTCTTTTAGTTATACACAACCTTAAATGATTATTCTTATTTATGAAAGTTTCTACTATATTGTTATCCTTACTGGGCATTTGAGCTCACCCCTTTTCTATGTTTTATTTTTCCCAGGATGTGAAAAAGTAAATTATGAATGACCTGAAGGGATATTATGAGGGGATAATAGTGTGGAATATGGAGACAATATGTTGTTTTAGTAGTTTTTCACTTTATGATGTAATGTAAAACATTATGATTATATCTAGTGTTTCCAAGGCTGCTAAACCAATCAGTCTTTCGAGATTTGATCTGTCTTGTGATCATGCCAATGTTATGTAATAATGCACCGACTCTGGGTAACTGGGTTCGAGGTGTTATAGTTGGTATCAGAGGAAGTTTAGTACAAACCTTGGAAGCTAGATTCAGATAAACTCTGATTAGAGCACATAGACCTAAGATGGACTTTGAGGATTAGTATAGAAGAACATCCTAGAATTTTGTTAGTGTAGAGATTTTGTGAGCTTTCTGAGCAATACATCCCTGTCTGGATACGAGCAGGTAGACGTGGCTCTGGCACAGATGTACCTAGGGGTAAAACCCGAAAACACCACTTTGAGCTAGACTCGAACGGGAACTGGTGCACGACAACGGGCCTTGCTGCACTCTTGGTTACGACACTCCCAGGGGATATGCTTAGGATAACTCTCATTTTATTTACAAATCATTATGAAAGGTTTATGAGTATATACTTCCTCAAAGAAAACATTTTTTTATGATTATGGATTATATCCATAAATAGTTCAATTTATGTTAAGTGTTTTATAAGTATGGGATTATGTATTTTGATTCATAAACTGATCTAGTTTATGCCATTGTTTAGAAATGGTGCCTAGTGGGAGAAATGGAAACTTTATCAATGCACACACTCCATGTAGGGATTTCCCTCCAACTCAAGATAATTATGGTGGAGCTGGTGATGCAACTGGTGTTGATCATCTAATCACCATACTGGGACAACTCACTCAGGTTATGAATAATAACTTTACCCGTATGGAGCACCCTGATCCACAACATGGAGGATCAATATTAGATCGCTTCATGAGGCAGCAACCACCAACATTCAGTGGGAGTACAAATCCATTAGTAGCTGAGCAATGGATAAGTTCCCTAGAGAAAATATTTCAGGCTTTGGGGAGTAGTGAAAGGGAAAAAGTTATCATGGCAGTTTATTGCCTCACTAGAGATGCTGATCAATGGTGGTCATTGATTTAGAAGACGAAGAAAGATGATGAAGTATCAAATATGGAATGGAGGGAGTTCGAAGATCTATTTTTAGAAAAATACATTCCTCGTGACCATCGAGTAGATATGGAAAGGCAATTTCTGAGTCTGAGACAAAAGGAGGATGAGAATGATGCAAAGTATGAGGCTAACATTACAAGGTTAGAAAGGTATGCTTGAGATTATATATGTATCCCAAGAAGTAATATTGATCGTTTCTTTGATGGGTTAAAACCATTTCTCCGTCGAGCATTAGTCTCACAATCCTTCTCGTCGTACGAATACATTGTCTCATGTGCTATCAAGACCGAAAAAGAATTCTATAAGTATTATGACTTTAAAGGAAAGCAAGAGAAGAAGAGATCTACTGATCAATCTGGGAATGGAAATAAGGGGAATAAGGGAAAGGTTGAATATCCATCCTGTGGTAAATGTGGGAAGAAACATCCAGGTACTTGCTTGAAGGGAATGGGTGTCTGTTACATGTGTGGTGAAAAAGGCCACCAAGCTCGTGAATGAAAAGGGAAGAAAGAAGCTACCAATGTTCAATGCTACAATTGCAGGGAGATGGGACATTATGCAAATGAATGTACTAAGCATCAGGGGAACATACCTTAGTAAAGGCCAAGGGATCAAGGCCAAGCTTATGCTATCACTAATGTTGAGGTAGAAGCTCCGAAAAACGTGGTGGCAGGTAATTTAATGGTTTCCTCAAGTTTATCAAATGCATTATTTGATTCTGGATCATCACATTGTTTCATATCTTCCAAGTTTTCTAAGAAAATTAGATATTTCCAATTTGATTTAACAAGGGAGTTTTTAGTTAAAACTCCTAAGGAAAGTATCATTGCAACAAAGTTTTATGAATCAGTCCCCATTAGAGCACGTAAATGTTCTTTATCCACTGAACTCATCGTCATACCTATGATTGAGTTTGATATAATCCTCGGTATGGATTGGATTTCGAATTATGATGCGAAGATTTATTATAATATGAAGGAGGTTACGATTTTTTATGATGACGATAAGGAACACCTTATCTTTAGAGCAGAATCGTCACCACCTAATTCTTATCTAGATCCACCCCCAGTAGCTCAACTAAATTCAATTATTGGGGAGGAAGAGAATGAAATGTAAGTGGGTGAGGAAATGAATGTTCAAATAGAGGATGTACCTATTGTGAAAGAATATGTAGATGTGTTTCCGGATGATTTACCTGGACATCCTCCAGAATGAGAAGTTGAGTGTTCCATTGATTTATTTCCCGGATCAAGGCCTATATCGGAGACTCCTTATAGAATGGCCACTGTAGAATTAGTTGAACTAAATAAACAACTAGAGGAATTAAGTAATAAGGGATTTATTCTCCCTAGTGTTTCTCCATGGGGATCCCCTGTTCTTTTTGTTAAAAATAATGATGGATCTATGCGGTTATATATCGACTATAGGGAGATCAATGCCATAAAAATAAAGAACAAGTATCCCCTACCTCGCATTGATGATTTATTTGACCAACTGCATGGAGCTCAATACTTTTCAAAGATTGACCTTTGATCTGGATACCATCAGTTTTGTGTGAAGAATGAATACATTCCAAAGACAGCATTTTGAACCAGGTACGGGAATTACGAGTTTACATTAATTCCTTTTGGATTGAATAATGCACCCTCTGTATTCATGGATCTGATGAATAGAGTTTTCAAGGAATATCTTGATGAAATTTGGGTGGTATTTATTGATGATATCTTGGTATACTCTAAAAGCTACGAGGATCATGAAATTCACATGCGCATTATCCTAAAGACTCTAAGAAGACATGAATTTTATGGGATGTTTAGCAACTGTGAATTCTGGCTTCATGAGATTTCTTTTCTTGGCCATATTGTCTCTAAATATGGAATCTCTGTTGATCCTTCTAAGACCAAGGCAATCTAGGAATGGCCAGAACCTACGAGTATAACTGAGGTACGCAGTTTTATTGGTTTGGTGGGTTATTATCAACATTTCGTCCAGAATTTTTCCCGATTGGCTAACCCATTAACGAAGCTCACACGTAAACGGGTTAAATTTGTTTGGACAAAAGATTGTGAAGAATGTTTCGAAGAACTGAAGATAAGATTAGTCAATGATCCTATATTGACTCTACAATCAGGGAATGATGGGTTTGTTATTTATAGTGATGCATCGAAGAAAGGACTTGGTTGTGTCCTTATGAAGAATGATAGGGTTATTTCCTATGCATCACGACAATTGAAAATTAATGAGAAAAACTATCCTACTCATGATCTTGAGTTAGCAGTTGTGATCTTTACTTTGAAGATATGGATGCACTACCTCTATGGTGAAAAATGTGAGATTTATACTGATCACAAGAGTTTGAAGTATATTTTCTCACAAAAATAACTCAACATGAGGCAAAGAAGATGGATTGAATTACTCAAGGATTATGATTGTATGATACACTACCACCCGGGGAAAGCAAACAAGGTGGCTGATGATTTGAGCAGAAAAGATCATGGATTTTTGAACAATATGATAATTGAAAGGGATCCAATTTTCATGGATCTAGTGAATATGGACATGAGAATAACCAGGGAAGGTGAAACATCAATTCTTTTTCAAATGGTTGCCAAAGCATCTTTACTGGAAAGGATTAAGAGTTCTCAGATCGATGATGAAAAATTTCAAAAGAAGATTAAAGCTGTGAATGATGGGAGATTGAGAGACTTTGTGTATGAAGATGGAATTTTGAAATTCAGGAAGAGACTTTGTGTTCCCGATATACCTGATCTAAAAAGGGAATTGGTGGATGATGCTCATAGTTCGACTTTCTCAATACACCCTGGGATCACCAAAATGTATAGAGATTTGAAGGAACATTTTTGGTGGGACAACATGAAGAGGGAGATTGCTGATTTTCTGTCAAGATGTATGGTTTGTCAACAAGTGAAAGCCGGAAGGCAACCGCCTGGTGGAGTCATGCAACCTCTTCCCATACAGGAGTGGAAATGGGACAATATTACAATGGACTTTGTCATGGGGCCTCCAAACAATCCTAGAAGGAACGATGAAATATGGTTCATTGTTGATCTTCTTACCAATTCAGCACATTTTCTTGCTATAAGAGAAGATCTACCACTGGAAAGTCTAGCAAGACTATATATTAATGAAGTTGTGAGACTTCATGGAGTACCCCTATCGATTGTTTCAGATCGTGATCCCCGTTTTACTTCAAGATTCTGAAAAAGTCTTCTGAAAGCCTTGGATACTGAACTTCATTTGAGCACTTCCTACCACCCTCAAATAGATGGACAATCAGAACGAACTATTCAAACCATAAAAGACATGTTGAGATCCTGCTCACTTCACTTTCAGGGTATGTGGGATCAATATTTACCTCTGGTAGAATTTTCCTATAACAATAGCTTCCATTTGAGTATTCAGATGGCACCATATGAAGCGTTATACGGAATGATATGTCGTACACCAACCTGTTGGGATAACTTTGGTGAAAGAAAACTTGTAGGCCCAGAACAGGTGGAGGAAACGATGGAAAAGGTGAAGGTAATCCAAAAATCACATCAAAGAAGCTCAAAGTAGGCAGAAGAGCTATGCCGATAATCAAAGAAAGCATTTGGAATTTCAAGTCAGTGATCATGTTTTCCTGAAGGTATCTCCATGGAAGGGAGTCATACATTTTGGTAAGAAAGGTAAATTGAGTCCCAGGTACATCGGACCTTTCGAAATTCTAGAACGAATTGGGGTTGTAGCTTAACGATTGGCAATGCCGCCAAGTCTCTCCAAAGTTCACGATGTGTTCCACGTATCTCTATTGAGGAAATACATTCCTGACCCAACGCATGTACTCACCTACGAGGAATTAGAACTAGAACCCAATCTATCTTATTGCAAAGAGCCCGTCAAGATTCTTGATACGAGAGAACAAGTACTGAGAAACCGGATGATGTGTCTAGTAAAAGTCCTGTGGAGAAACCATAAGATGGAAGATGCAATGTGGGAACCCAGGGAACATATGATGAAGAACCACCCGAGACTTTTCATGCGGTAGTATTCTATAAATTTCAAGGATGAAATTATTTGAAGGAGGGTAGAATGTAACACCCCAAGCTTCTACGATATGCTTCTCTTAGAATAATGCGATAGCGTGTGTTGTGCGCAACATCGAGTTCTAACACACCAAAACCAATCAAACTATCCGTAATGAATAATAATACCTACTTTTTGAAATTATATATATTTAATATATCAAAATGGAATTCATTTTTGGATTCAGAATATCGAAATTATGCTAAGTTGAATTTTTGGTATTTTTCTGAGAACTTCCAATTTTTATGAATAGTGAAAAATACTTAAAAAAAATTTTAATCAAAATAATTTATAGTGATAAATTATATTATTTAGTGGTTTTAAAGTATAATTAGAATATATTTTTACCATTTTATCCAATGGTGTTCATTATAATTAATTTCACTTTCAAATTGGACATAAATAATTGTCAATCTTTTGATATATATTGTTTTTTAAAAACACGTTATTTGTTGTGACAGTGAGAATTAATTATAAAATTAATTAATGAAACTTTTATGTATGGAATTTTGTAAAATAGATATCATTTTTTAATTCGGAATATCAATTATATCTTAGGGTGAAATTTTGGCATTGTTCTGAAAAACTTCAATTTTTTATGAATATTGAAACTACTAAGTGGTAGTTAAAAAATTGAATTTTTCATAAAACATAATTTTACCGCTTCTGTGATTGGAATTTTTAAAATACGAGAGACACAGTTAATATAAAGTAGTAAAATTTGGTTCAATGAGATGAAAATAATTTTTGGTGAATAGTAACTTTTTACTTTTATTTACCACGGTTAAAAGTAAATAGGGTAATTAAGAGTAAAAATGATATTAATATTACCCTAACACATGTCCTAATTCTACTGGAAAAGTGTATCTCGACCAAAAACAACCTTAGGAATAAAATATTATCATTTAGGTCCACTTGGATTAGATTTGGACATTTATTATTATTTAATTCAAAGAAGAGTTAAAAGAGTTAAAATCAATGTTTATTTACTAAAACATTTTTAATATAGGGTTATGCATAAGATAAATTCAATTGTAAATATTCATTAGAAAGATAAAAAGATTTCCTACATAATGATATTTTATTTATAATTTTTACATATTATATAATTTAATTTATGTATGACACAACGATGATGCAGTAATTACAATAATAGTGAAAATTTAAAATAAGTGATATTATAAATACACAAATAAATATAATTTGATAATTTTAATGAATTACACTAATTTTATAAGATAATATGACATATTTTTATTTATTTAATTGACTTTGTTTAAGTAATAATTCTGTTATGAGTTTCACAAAAATCAATTATTGAATAGTATCAAAATTGACATAAAAGAGTTTTTAAAACATTTATTATATTATTAATTGATATTAAATTCCTACAAATCTATGTTTCGTCCAACAGACTTATATAATGATATTTGTATCATTATTGGACCACTTGGGGGTCGCATGGATGTATATAGTAAGTTTATTAACCATATAATATAAAAATACAAAGAGACATTGTAAAAGTGAAACTAATTTACTAAGAGTTAATACTTAATGATAAGGTTAATATAGTAACCCAAACCTTTATAAATTCTATTGGTTGAGTGTTTTTAGACCTATCCCCACCTTAACCTTTAAATAATCCACTTTGGAGCCATTATAAACTGAATATACATTTATTATAAAATAATATTTCTAGATTTTCCAAAGGTGCCCCTCACCCCTCTTATAAAAGGGCACTATCCCTTCTCATTAACTCACACCTTCAAAGCCTTTTGGCTCGGCCAAACTCTGCCAAAATATGCTCTCAAATTCCCTCAATTCATCCTAGAGGCCTTCCTTTAGTCAGAAAGCCAACCTTAGAGCCCTTTTGATCAAATCAAAAGGAAGAACCTGAAGAAGAGGTAATTATTTCACCACCCTTTTTTCAAGTCCCTTTTTTCAAGTTCCTTTCTTCTTCCACTTCTTACTTCTTTGTTATTACCATTCTAAAATAATAACTCCAGTATATTATATATACTGTGATGTTATTATAAATATGGTACAACCATATTTAGTATTCTATCCATCCTTTGAATAACATGTCACGATACGTGCGTACGTACGGCTTACCGTCTCCACGTCGTGGTGTAATTGTTATTCAATAAATTATTATTTGGATGGGTATAATAATGATGTTTAACTCATGTAAAAAATAAAAATAAAATGATAATTATTCTTTATATATGTTATACCATCCAATTATATATTATTTTAATATCAAAAGAATGATATTGTCGCTCGTGCGTACATACGGACCACTGTCTCCACGAAAGTGATGAGATTTATTCTCCATCATATCCATTCAAGTATAATTATCATTTGATGATTTAAAAATAATGTTTAAGGACTTGATATAATTCTGGATATGAATAAGATACATCCTCTCCATAATAAACATATCGTACGTAATAAAACATATCAAAGAAAATGAGTAAGTTAACATCCGAAATGACGATAATACTAAGATATTATTAACAAATAAATGTTAAAAGATCATATACGATATCATATTCTTGTATAATTTAATAACAATTATTTCACCATTATACAGGAGCTTAACCTACCCCAACCAAGGAAAATTTCAAGGTAAGGGTTTATTTTGCAATCTCTTCATTATCCGAGGTTGTATATACATAATAATCTACTGGGATCTCTTTATCATCCACATCCATGTTTCTTAAAAATTTATTTCAAAAGATTTTTACTATTTACAAGAATATGGGTTAAAGTCATTTATACCCTTGTTTGACTTTTTATAAGAGGTTTATAAATGAATCTTTTCGTCATTTTTCAAACAAGGTGTTTTTTAACCTTTTCGACAGAATTAATGTAAGAATGTTTTTTTAACTTATACGGCGTGTGCGGCTATTTTCCATCATTATAAAATCGTCGAAGCTTCCCTTACAAGCTTATAAGAATATTTTCAAAGAAAATGTTTTATTTTATAAATATATGACTCTTAAATTATTTCAAAATTGAAAGAGATATTTCTCTAAAAAGAGTTTTGATTTCATCTATGTCATCATCCTTTAATGGATTTTACACTTATTTGAAGTTGATTTACTATAATAAAAAACATCTATATTCTATTGATGGTTTTGTTATATGTTTTACTGTGGATGTGTTATTTTTATACCATTCATGGTTTATGGAGAAAGTATTTACATTTCTTATGCTAGTTTTAATACGAATGTTTACGTTATGTTTAAACCGGTTCATATGAGGAATGCATTGGACTTAATATGTGATGGGTGGAGCCCGCTATAGCTCCTCGATGCATCGGTAAGTCTCATGAGAAAAACTAGTGTCTTGGCACAAGGCCTTGACAAAATCTTATTTGTAGTCTTGGCACGAGGCCTTGGCTATGTGGTTATGATATTCTGGAATTATGCATTCCATAATTATGAAAGTGGTTATTGATATTGCATGTGATTATTCGATTAGTAGAATATTCATGGGAATAAGTAAATGACATTATTTCATTTTATTTTTTCCATATTATGTTGAAGTTCATGTTTAAAAGGCTTTTGTTTTAGTTATAAACTACCTTAAATGTTTATTGTTATTTATGAAACTTTCTGCTATATTGTTATCCTTACTGGGCATTTGAGCTCACCCCTTTTCTATGTTTTATTTTTCATAGAATGTGAATAAGTAAATTTTGAATGACCTGCAGGGATATTATGAGGGGATAATAGTGTGGACTATGGAGACAATATGTTGTTGTAGTAGTTTTTCACTTTATGATGTAATGTAAAACTTTATGAATATATCTAGTGTTTCCAAGGCTACTAAACCAATCGGTATTTTGAGATTTGATCTTTCTTGTCATCATGCCAATGTTATGTAATAATGCACTGACTCTGGGTAATTGGGGTTGGGGCATTACATTTCACCTGTTTATCTCAGGTCACATGTATGATGATCTTCGAGTGGCCTAGCCTAGTGAGTAATATTCCATTTCTGTTGATATGTTTCCACATTGCACTGAAGGTGTTGATCTGTCTGAAGAGCCTTTGGATCTCCCAATAATTATAAAAGACATTATCTTTGTGGATATCCAGACAAAACATCTACTTCCTCATACTATTAAAAAACACCATTGGGTTTCCCAAGATGGCTCACCTTCTTCACATGACATGTATTACATGATCATTGAGAATAATTCTGATCATCTCTATAAATCCTTCTATTGTGCAGGTCTAGGGATTACCATCTCTATAGCCGCCAAATATCTTCCAACCATTCCAACCCCACTACCACAGAGTTCTCCAACCATTTATCATTCTCATTCCAATAGTTTTGGGACCTATCCCTCATTTTATAGAGTGGTTCATTGCCTCAGAATCACTCCGAGATATTCACACTCCCAATTATGTGCATATTCATGGGTGATCACATATGCAGTAGTAGGTGGTGGCAGCTAATTCTTCCATTTCATATGCTCATGTTTGAACATACACTAAATATTTGATAGGGCCAAAGCTGGATGCCTGTGATGAACCACCACATTTTACTTCATGGTCAACAACTATAGGAATTTGAACTACGTCACAAGCCATTGAATGTAATATAGCTCATAAATCACTAGGCACCTGAACTTCGACACCAGTACCCTTCCTTAGAATGATAGAATTCATGAATAATACTCGATGGTCCCTGTATAATTGTTAGTCATCATACTAATTATAAAAGGAAATAGATTAAATATGAAATGCTTCATTGACACAACCCTTTCTAGTGCATCCACGAAGGCCAATTTGATTAGGAGGCTCCTCACGATGTTCAGAATCACTGGTTAAAAATTTGTAATTGGAGGGGAAATAAGGGTTTGGGTATTTATATACCTCAATGTCCAAAGAGAACCAACTGTATAAAAAGTGGAGTGGCTGATACTCATGGAGTGGAGTATTCCCTTGGATAATGTGGTGGAGCACCTTTTACATCTTCTCCAATACCAGAAAAATCATGATAATGTGATAACCCATCTCCATATTTCCCTCCATGAAAAAGGTACTCGACTGCACCCCATGTGTGCATGCCCCGCAATTAAATCATTTTGTATATTAGTGTGGTGATAAAGCTATCCATTTTGACCATAGGATCATTATGCTTCACACTGTAAACCAATAGATCCCACATTCTCACCTCCATAATCCCCTATCACGAGTTCTTTGTGCTATGCTCAAATTTTACATACCATGTACATGGTATCCCTAATAGGTTATACATTGGATCATTCAGGAAATATGAAAACCAATTCATTAATTTTATTTTTGTCATCCCTAGATCATGCTTTTCTATACCTTACACTACTCGCAGCAATGCCCCCATAAGAGATGGAATTTTCCGATTATCCTTCCATACATTCGTTTATGTGATGAATTCGTCATACATAACTATATGGATATGTAACTTAGAAATCTTTTGAAGATACCAAAAACTGATTTCAACCCCACAATGATGCATATATAATGTATTGATCCATGTCGACCACCTTCTCAGTAGATCTGGCATAAGGTCATGGTGGTGGTAGGTGTGGAATTATGAGGACCATGTCTCTATGTAAATCCTAACCTACTTCAGGTTAGCCTAAAAATCACAAAACGATGTGCATGTTCAATAATCCCAAGCCCACTCATTGGAAAAATTCAACATTTATATTCAAGGGAGATTTCAAACTTTTAGTCAATCTCATCTCTATCCACATCAATGATGTATACGTCATCCCTCAAAAAAATCTACAAAGTGGAAACCTCTTACAATGATCATATTAATATTGATCATATCAAAATAGTGTTGTGAATGACCCATTGTCCAATGCACTTTGGAAACTCTCCATGATCATTATGTTCCCAGCCATCTCTTTCTAAAGGGTGGGTATGATGTTGGATCCTTCAACAAACATTAAGATTGAGACATATAATTTATCTGAGGAAGGCTCACGATACTCTGGTCGTAGAGGTCAGTTCACAAAGAACTTATCATTATGGATGGGTTCATGGAGGTTATCTCATGATGGTTTTGTTCATAAATCACTATTCATGGAACTAACCTCACATAGATGGTGAGGTTCATGAGTGATGAGGATTCAAATAACAAATCACTAGAGAAGGGGCCGAAAAAAGAAAATTTAGGGTACTAGAATCTCATTAAACAAAATACTTGCAGTCCCCTTAATGGACCTGTGTTTTATTTATTGGTGTACGACCGCAAATGGTTTGATAGTGGGATTTATGACCTGACTTCATGATCAGGATCCATGTGCGAGCTTCATGAATGATAGTTAATTGATAATATTCAATAATATTTTCCTAGAATCTCACTCTTTTTTCCAATCTGGCTCTAATTCTGAGGGGGGATTTTTTGACAACTAAGTATGCTTTTTAGGGGAGTGATAGATGAATAAATGACATATTATTTGAGATTCCATGTCAAAATAGCTCAAAAATCTATATAAAGAATATAATTAATGAAGATCTCTACCATCATGACCACTGAAAGCTCAAAAAGGTCCTGATTGTGTAGATTCTTGGTGGTAACCTTCAGGAAGCATCATCCACAAGTCATAGAGATCCATTTCTAGACTATGAGGAGGGTTACTGGTAAAATTCATATAGTATCATTTGGGATCACAGAGCTCCATACATTTATGGAACTCATACTACTTCATGAAAGTCTCCATCCCTCAAGAAACCTGCACCTTATAAATACCCCCATATTTCTGACATTTTGGGGATGGGAAATCATTTGACTTATGAGAGACAGTCTTAGTTGGTGATACTAATGAGCTCCTGAGTGAAAGAGAAAATGGATCTCTCAATGTATCATTCTTTTATGGAACCACCTCCCTTGGGTCTTTGAGAACATCAACCAAAAGTTGATATGCCTTTCATGATGTCCCACTACCTTCATGGTAGATGAAATTCCAATGACACACTTAGGATTTAATGAGACTACTTCCCTTTGTGAAGCCCACCCCATGGGAACAAGGACATTCCCCCCGAGGTAGATTCGCTATGTTTTCGGATTAATAACCCTTCCTGAAACCCCTGACCCATGCAAGGACCCTATGATTCCCAATACCCCCCACCAAATGAGGTCACTTATTTCAGGAACACATACTATAGGCCTCACCATGGAGCCTCATTTTAGTATAAACTAATTCATAAAATTTGAGTTCTTACATCCCTATACCAAGCCCTGTTTGGTTCATCCATACCGTAATACCTTTGTGATCAGTACCACCAACTCCTGTGTCAACCCACTTCAGTCATAGTGCATACTAGGACTTCATAATTCCTATATTTTTTAAAAAAAATTGGTACCCTAATTCCAATCTCTTATAATAATAGGTACCCTAACATCGTTCCTCTGGATCGCCAATCCTCCATGGATGTCCCAATTTCATGTCTCTCCACGAGGCGCATGAGCGGTGGTCACATAAGCCCTAGAGGTGGAATATTTTACGGTAAATGTGAATTTGTCTTTGTTGAGGGTATTTATGGAATATATTCCTCTCACCAAGACATGGAACCCCATAAGGAGTGATCACCCTAATGACAGAGCTGTATGATGAAAAATTTTCCAGTTAGATGGACAAATCATATGACATTAAACTGCATGACATAATCCTCAACACTAGATATAAAACATTAGCCTTAACCTGTGTGATTAACAGAATATTTCCCATGTATGATTGACATGGGATGATCCCAAACATCATACCATGTGTAATAATCATAGGATTACAAGTTTACAACTAAAATGGGGTGGAACCAAATACATCATCATGGGATGAACCTCTTCACTAGGAATCTTGTATGCATAATTCCCACACCATTTCCCTAGGAGTGACCTTATTGTATCTGGTATCTTCCATGTTTATGCCCTATAAAATTCCTTGTAGATCGATTCTCTTGCATAGAGAAGCTTCTATTCTTATTTACCACACCATCCCTCATTGATTCACTTTTTATGACTCAAACGTCTTAAATGTATGATGTTAAACTACATAGATCAATCTTACCATATAAACATAAACTGTAGCATTGAACTATATATGTTTATATCCATGTCTACTAAATCTGGTACATAGAATTCTTCCTAGAGGATCTATGTAGACATCTATAATCCTACTATGAAATCTTCCCTCCTAGGGACACACCCCATCGATCCATCTCAATATATTGTTTTAATACTTCTCCACTAGGCATTAATCTCATTCCTTTAACCATATAAATAGGATGTTTATATTTTTCTCCAAAATGAATTACAAATTTTTATTGATACATCTCAGTAGGGAATTATAAAATGTAATCCCTATGTAATATCATCCCATATAGGGTAATTCCCCATCAATCCATCTCAATTGGATGTTTTTATCCATCTCCACAAGATGTTAAACTCGGTCCCTAACCTATCTCGAGAGAATGTTCTAATCCATCTCCATAAGACATAGTACTTATAACCTGATCCAAAACCCCTACCCCATGTAATAAACATGGGAATAATAATGTAAGAATATTTCAATTACCTCATGATCAATATGGGATGACTTGTATTTCCACCCCAAAGATGTCTCACATGACATTCCCTCCAAAAGAGGAAGGTTTATAGGTTCCCAATATAACCAATGTACAGACATTCCTAGAAGTGCCCAACATAAAAAATCACATGACTGGAGGTTTCTAACATGTCGATATAAAGGAAACATAATTAACTAGTTTCCATATTGAGATTTCACCAAGAATGAGTTCCATGTACATGACCTAAAATATGAGGGAGACTCAAACTAGGAAATGATATCCATGGAAGAATCCCTAGAAAGAAAAATTTACACCACATCATCCACTTTCAATCAAGGATTAGTGATTACCATTGAAATTGAGGAATTCCACCAACATTTGTAGAAAATGAATGTGGGGAAATAAGAAGTAGTGCATCAGCTGTCTAGTGGATGAATGGTGTTGTTCCCCGGTGAAAGCATCAGAAATAGACTGTATCTCAAATTGAAAATCCACTTAATGTTATTCTAATCCATTAGAATATATAAGAATGTATTCAAATAAATAATACAACAAATTTTTCATGGTAATCTCAAAATACTATATTCAAAAAATCCATAAATATAATAAGATCATTTTAAAGACTGAAAAGAATCAATATAAATTCAAAGTGTCCTTACCTTATAAATTTTTTTTTCTTAAGTATAGCTTCTCTCATAACAATCAACAAATGATATTTAGTTAAAATTTAGATATTTATGAAATATTATTATCCTTATATTTGATAAAAACCCAATTCATGGTTGGGGATAGTTTTTCTCTATCAAAATCTGGTTATGTAAATAATATTGAATATAGTGGGGTATTGATCAATCCTTCTTCTTATAAAATAGAACAGTTTCACCCTAAAGTGAAGAAAACAGGTGTACACTATCCTTATAATGATTCTTATATGGAATATTTGTTAATTATTCTAATTATGTGGATGAAATTTTATAAGTACTTTAATATATAGAAATAGTTCTTTGTTTAAGATCAATTGAAAACTCAACATCACACCATAGAATAATGCCACAAATTTCATTTTAAAATATATTTTTGTATTATAGTATACTAAAAATTTTATTAAATTTGACTTCATCCATGATCCTTTTATCCAATATGCCTTCGTTGTTGGGTATCGTATCCCATATTATATAATTTCATTCTGAAGGGAGATTAGAATCAGCCATTTATCGATATATGATTATAGTATGGTTGGGGATATGAAGTGATATTTATTTATATTGGTAATTGATATGTGATCTATGTTTTGATAGACAATCCACAAAAAAATAATATCAAATTCAATCATGTGAAAATTTTCTAGATCCAAATGGAGTATCTTCTCACAAAATTATATCATATAAGAGTTATATATCATAGATGATATCACAATACCTCTAGGTTTTTTCATACATAGTTTCTTACCTCTGGTATGTGGTGGTAAACAAAGATCCATAAAAAATATATGTGATATTAAATAATTTAAATCACCCTAATAAATATGAAATTTTAAGATCTATAATATTTAATGAGTATACCTTGCATCAACTATTTATCAGCATTCACAATAGTAGTAGTGATATCATAGCCACTCTATTTAACTGATTGTTTAGAAGATTATTGATTCTGATTATCATCAAAATATTTTAGGTTAAGGAATTTATTTGCATAATGCCTGAACTCTATTCACATAAACCATTGAAGTGTGGGGGGCACAATGATCAGTGGATTCTTATCCTCTTTTTTTAACATCGTCTTGACACTAGCAAGATAGTTTTGTTTAATATTGACTTGACTAACATACATAATTCTCATCACATGCCATTTGTGGTAGTTTTATAGGTTCATCCCCAAAATTTCTGATACATAGTTAGTATACCTTTGTTTCCCCCATGTGTATTATCATTAAAGCCTTCATAATAATTCACCATTATTTTATTATCCATAAATGTAAGATAGTCCCCCTTTTTTATCTCCACTTTTATCACACAACGAACAACCTCATCATAACATCCATTGTATCAAATTCAAAACTACCTTCAATTAAGTGGTTTTAATCCATTTAATAGATGGTCAAACATTCTTTTAGATAGGGAGATATAACAAGTTTCATACTTTACAAGCCTCGTGAGGTTTACTTCATAAGTCAAAAAGATTATTTCTCTTTTTGTTCCATCTTAGGGAATTACTACTATATATTTTTGTAAAGTGTTATATGAATGTTCTTGATGATGAATTCTTACTTAAACTTCTTCTATTTTATAGGCTATAATTCCTCATTTTTTATTGTATTCATAATGATAACCAACAATTTGTGGCCCTCTCCTTCTAAATGACAAAAAATCAAAATGAAATTATCATGCCCTAAACACTAGAGTTTGGAAAATATTATTTCCATCACATTGATCCATTTAATAGAAATATGTTGATAATAATATCAATTGAATTAATGTATATACGAATGCATAAAGGATTAAAAATATATACTATATTTTCAGTTACTTTTAGAGCTAAACTTGATTCCTCTTATTATTAAATAGATGTAAAAATTGAGTGATATATTCATAAATGATGTACATAACTTAATATATGAAACCATATGATTTAATAAAAGTAATACATGATAATTTCCTTTTTAGGATCTTCAATTGAAACATTTTCAATTCCCTCATCATGGTTCACAATGGGAATTTGAATTAATCAATGAAAATCCCCCTTGATGTCTATTCAGGTGTGTATTCTTATGAAACTCATCATGCATCAGGGTTATGATCAAGTCAATGCTCAACCAACAATGTTATGATGAATACCCTTAGGTGCATCTATTCTATAGCCACATCTAGTTTTTAGTATCTTTACTGAGATGTATTTCTACTGAAAATAAATAATATATACTTTTCCTAAACATAATTATTATATATAAAACATGGAATCAATATTATATTTCTTACTAAAGTTTTATAAACTAATCCAAAAATAATTATAAAATCCCATTAATACCAACTATAGTGACCCTAGATAAACATAAATATGAAATACATTGATATCATGGTATAATACATACATTCTACAAACAGTCACACAAACCAAGGAATAAAAGGATTAATGTCTTGTAGACTAACTACATAAACATATTATTTTACAAAACTTATGAACATTTATATATAAAAATTTTCCTCAAGACCTCCTTTTAGATTTCTCATATTAAATTATCATCTTCATATCCTGGGGAATGGAAAAATCATAATGGGTGAGATTAAATGATCTGTAAGGGAAACATGTGAAGTATTCATAATAGTTATATCATAAATATGAGGGAAATTGTGGGTAAGGGAGTAATATTAGATTAAAATATCATGAGATAATAAGTGATAAAAAATATGATTGATCATTAAGGATCATGACATAGGAATATAAGGCCAATTATAGTTCATAAAAAACATTTCAAAGAAACATATATTGAATATGACACCAATAAATTGACAAGAATGATGTATTTAGAAAATGAAATATAATAAAAATTATGAATTTCATTAAAATAAGTCACATTTCAGAGAACTAGTGTCGAAAACATAATCACCAGAAAACAATGTGAACATGTCTACGTATTCCTACAATTTTAATTTTTTTCAAAAAAAAACTCAAACTATGTCCACCATTTAGTTTTAAACAAAAAAATACAATTATATCCACAAATCCTTATCAAAAGATATATAAAATTTTAATTAATTAATTGGAGGGTGATATAGGACCCCACCCATCTTCATCCATATATATTAGTGCCACTTTAAATCAAATCATTCATCCAAAACAAAATAACCCATTGGAAGAAAATTGTGTTTTATAAATTTCCAAATGATATCACATAAAAAACTTGATCATTTGAAACCGAAAAAATGATCACCTGAATATTGTATTTATCAGGTGACTTATGAACATCATCATTATTATATAATAATTCTTTAAAAATAAAAAATAAACCAATAAAATAATTTTTCTTAAAATTTTTTTTATATTGTCTTTAAAATACATGATTTTATAATCATATTCCAAAGATTGTTTTTTAAAAAAATGAAGAAAAAACAACTTCAGACGATTGTTTAAAAAAAGATCCCAAATAAGGTACCATTTAATGAAATATATCATATTCTGAAAATTTTTCTATAGGGGAAGATTATTTTATCATTGAATGAAAAATATTTGGAAATACCTAAAAACAACTTTACTAAAAAAACATAAATAAAAGGATAGAAAATTCATTGTTTTAAAATGAAGGTAAATATATAGATCATTGGAGAGAAGAACTATTTTATTTTCCACTAGGTAAAATAGAACATTGTTGGGATTTAAAAATTTCGATATGGAGGGAATAACCCAATAATAGAGATGTGTATTATTCAAAAAAAACATCTCTACAAACCAATAAATTCACCATAGAAGACTATTTGTAAAATATAATATCTATATAAGGAAAAATTGAAATAAAACATATAATTATAATAGGATTTAAATGATCATACTTCAAAAATATTTAGACAAAGATAAGTTATTATGACCCAATGGATGGATTTGAGTCATAAATACCCCCATGCATTTACTTTTACTTAGTAAAATATGCTCTAAACTATTTTACCATAAAAATGAATTTAATAATAATCTATTTAAGAATATTATTCATTTATATAACACTTTTAAAAATTATTTTCTAAATATTTAATACAATTTTATTAGTTATTTATCATCTATTTTAAAAATCATGAGTTAGAAAACATGATTGGTTTAAACTATATTTCAAATGGAAGTGTTGTTATTCATTAATATCCAATATTTTATCGTTATTATATCATAGAAGGTAAGGTAAAGTATGTTTTAAATTAAATAATAAATTTATAATTTTATTTATTAATTATTTTTATAAATTTTTGTATGATAATATTGAAGACAAAATAGTATTGGTGAGATTCATAAATAAAAGGTGATATATTAATAAAATTATTTGATATTAATATTATGACTCATGAAAAATATGGAATATTAAATAAATTATAATTATATGTTTTTACAACAATATAACTTTCCATTATCTTCAATGACATAAACATTGGAACATCACTAATGTATGTGCTAAAAATATCATAAATAGTATTGTGTTATAATTATTGATTGAGTAAGATAATTCTACAATATAATGAAAATATAACAATTATTCCATATTGAAGATGTTATAAGTATCATATATCATCATTAAAATAATTATTATAACCATCCAATTTGGGTGGTTTTGGCAACTATTTTTTTCATATAGGTGGTAGTCTGTATGTACGCATGATTAATGATCCCAGTTCTCAATGCATTTGTGGGATGATTTTATATGTAAATGATAATTTAAGAGTTTTATTTAGGTAATATAAAACATATTTATTAATAAAATTCATCCATTGTACCATCCATTTGATATGGTGATGTCAAAAAATGGAATCACTTCACAGAGGCAGTAGTACGCATGTTCACATGAAAAATATTATTTTATTTTCATGGTGGATGAAAAAGATTGAAATTTTTTGGGTATTAATATATTGAAATTTAATTTTAATAAATAAATTAATTTCATGATATATAAACGTTTATAAATTAGATTGGTAAGGAAATTGTAAAATTAAAATACTAATGGAAGGAAATGATCATGTTGTAACCATGATTTCTGTAGCAACCTCGACCCTAGAATCCTAAAGTCGGTTTCTACATTGTTAAATTGGAAAGGGAAAATAGTAATCACAGCTTAAAGTTATGAATATTATAGTTTTATTTCTAAATAATATACATACTTGAAATTCATATTATAATTCAAAACACAAAATAAACAACATATTTTCTTTGAGAATTCCATTATTCCCTTCAGAGTAGCCCAACATATCATTCATAAAACACTTCCTAGTATACTGTGGAAAATAAACCATAACAATGGTGTGATAATAGATGATCTATAAGGGTAATAATAATTTAGAATATATGACTAAATAATTCATAAATAATTAGGAAAGGTAAATAACTATAACTCATTCAATTTATTTAATAAATTGAGCTTAATATGGTAGAACCAAATGATGAAAAAATAATTCCATCTAAATAATCACATGAGAATAAAACTAAACCATATATTTCAAAAATATGGGAATAATGACATTGAATATCAATTGATTAATTTTTATGGTCGAAACTATAAAATATACCATTGAGGTTGTGTTCCAATACATCTAATATAGTTGAGTCCTTGATCAAATATTTCTATATAGAAGGGTATGGCCATAGAAAAAACCCAATCTAAATTCTCTCATGAGACATACTGATACATTCAGGGTATATAATAGGCTCCACATATAACTTATACAATATAATTAAATCCTCATATGAAAGGTTTAAAACACAATCAACAAACATATTCATATTTAAACTTTAACATAAAAAATATTAATATTTTACCCAATAAATAAACATAATAATACCTAATCCAATGAAATATGGTTAATGGTAATAAATTTTTACATCCTTAGACAAACTGATCCTTAACCATCATAATAAATTATCAGGATGATATCAATAAAATGTTCCCCTAGTCGATCATAACTTTAATAAAGGGTTAATTCCATTTATGAGTAGAAATACCATAAAAATTTATTTAATTTTTTTTGAGGAAAATAACACATTTTACATAAAATGTATTTTTAAAACTGAATGATTATAAAAATATTTTTAAAAATATATTATTTTAAAATAACACTTCAAATTATCATTAAATCATTGATTGGTCATGATGGTGGGAAATTATGTTCATGTCATACACATTAAAACAATTATTTCATTAATATTTTCTATAAAACCCAAAAAATCATTTTTTCTAAAATAACATAAACATTAATTTATTATAATTTAAAAAAAAGGAAAATGGGTAAAAAATTATTTCATAAAATATTTTTAAAATTTAAAAAAAAATAGTTTTTAGACAGAACATGGATTTTGATGAAAATGGATTTTAGGCCAGCGAGAAAAATAATGTCAGATTAAAAAAAACATTTTCATAACACCTTTTAGAATAAAATAGAGGAAACATAGTACTATTAAATAATAATTTTAATTAATAATAATAGGGAAGAAAATATTTGTATTATAATATGGAAAAATAAAATAATACCTTAAAGGGAGACCTAAAAAATAATCCTAAATAATTATGAGATTGTCAAATAAACCCTTACCACATTTGTAACTTTTGTATCACAAGCCCCATGAATGAAATAATATTAAATTTAAAATTAAAAAATATAAAGGTAAACGAATTCATGAATTAAATTACAAAACATTAAGTATATTCAAAATATGAAAATAATTGTTGAATATTGTTTATGTCTCACAGAAGTAATAATGAGAGGATAAATCCTTACCTTGAGTTGGACTCATCATGTGTGTTCATTATATTCCTAAATAATAAACATATGTTAATTATTTACATTCTTAATGAAAATTTTCAAGTTCATTATTCCTTTTAGTTCACTTATAATCATGTTATATATGATGAAATAGTGAATTATGTTTAAATCAGATGTTTTAATGGTATTTGGATTACGTGTCAAAAATGAATTCAGTAGGTCATCTATGGTCAAAGAATACATTATTTTAAAATCTATAAAATAATAATCATGAAATAATTATCATATTTTTACATCTATTATACTTATAAACCAATCATGAAAAATATTTATGAAAAATTAAATACATTACAATCATGGATACAGTAGGTCATACATTCACAAGAGTATATTTTCCATTTTCCAGTGACATTACAAAAAGAAAGTAAGTAATAATTTATCTTAAAATGGATCATAATATTATAAATACAATATTATTTATTTAAATATACATATATATATCATCCATGTGATGTATTGATTAAAAGTGTGTCACGTCACTTTGTGAAGCTGGTGGTCCACACATACATGAACGATTATATCATCATTAAGTGAGTCAAAGAATAAGAAATAAAATGATATATTATATTTTCAGAATGATAATTAAGTCATGAATATCATAGTTATTTTATTTATATAACTTATATTATTTAAATGTATCATTATCAGATTTTATGTATTGTTTTAGTGAGAAAATAATCATATTACTTTGAGAGGTGGTTTTCTGTCGTACATATGAGCGATGTTATGGTATCTCCTTGAAAATAAAATTTAAAAAATGGTTTATATGATATAATGACTCTATAGATGTAACTATATTCTAAATAAAATATATATACTTTATATCCCTCATCACATTGAATAGTGAGAGATGTTAATAGAGAATTTAATGACCTCAGTTCGTGACTATATTGTCCATCGTACACATAAAAGATTAATTCTTAACCCATTTGATGGAAGTGGGAAATTATTTATGTTATTACTTTAAAATAAAAATTTATTTTAATATGTATGATACAAAAGTTATTATCTCACTATTTTTAGTAAAACTTGAATGAGTTGAAGGATCAAATTAAAATAAAAACACATGTTGAAGAATGCTTCATCTTCTTTCTGTATCCTCCTTTGGTTTGCACCAAAATCCTTACAAAGATGAATTTCATCTCAAATATAGGCTTCTAAGACAAGGGTATGGAATTTGGAAATATAATTGAATATGTATTTTTTATCTAAAAGGGTTTGTGGTGTTAATTATATATGAAAGTGTGTGGCCTTACATAATTTAGTTTAGTGGCATACCTATAATGTTTGGAATAAAAAAATGCATTTCCAAATTTTTCCCATGCCAAAGGGGATCAAAATGGATTATCCTCAAGAAATATACATTATAATGACAAAATATGGCCATAAAAGTTATTTTAGGAAAGCTTCCAGGTCATTTTTACCCTTTTCCTTTTAGTATAACCCTCCCCTGGTAAACCCAATTTTACCATTACCATGATAATCAATGTTTAATTTTTTCACAATTCATTTTTGTGATGAATTAAGTAGAAATTTATAAATAATATAAAATATCATGATTCCATAAAATATTACATTTTTTCAAATTCTATTCAAGGAAATGTAGAAATTGAATTTAATATAAATCATGCAGACAAGATGAGAAAGCATGTTTTCAAGGAAACAATTTTCAAAAGATTAAAAGGTTTTTATATAAAAAATTAATAAGAAAATTATTATAATGTCCTAAAATTTACTAATATATATATATATATATATTATTGAAATAATTTTACTTTAAAACCCCTTGAAAATATATTTATCTTTAAGAATAAGTTTTTAAAAAAATAGCCTTCAATTCAAATTCAAGATTTTTCACTATTTATCAAAAAAATAGGAAATTTCCTAAAAACATCACCCAAATATATTTTAAATATTATAATTTCAAAAATTAAGTATAGTTTTTCAAATAAATATTCTATTTATTATAAAAATTATTTATAAATTATGTGTGCAATGCGTGACTAAAATACTATTAATGAAAATAATGTTATTTCCAGAAAATATTTCATTGTATTTCAAATGGATCAAATGTTATATCTAATCAATAGATATAAGTATTCTTTATTTTATACTTGTGTAAACTAAATATTTATCATAATGTATTTAGTATTATCCATACCTTCCAATATAATTATTAGGTTATAATGCTAATGTTTAAATGATAATATTTTAATTAAGTGTCATGTTTCATTCAAACATGGCGTTGCATGCATTTAAAGCTATTAAGTATATTTTATTTATTTAAAATTGTATATACCACAATGTATCAGGATTATATATTCCATTATAATCACGTATTTTTATATCATACACACTATCAAATATGATGTTCATATTTTAATATATCATGGTGTTACATTCTACACCACTTCAATAAATTGCAACCTCGTAATTTATTATTGATCTCTTTAATCACGGGTGTGTAATTTGAAAACAACTTTATTTAAATCTCAAATCATGAGAATGGTTAAAAAACTTCATCATGATAAGAGATATGGTATGTCAAAAAATGACCTATGTAATTAATCAGAAGTTGGTTTAGGAAAACATTGATGGGAAATAAAATACTAGGCAAGGGAGAGAATATTATTTCCCAAAGATTAATAGAGAGTGATAGAGACCATTGATCACAATAATGTGGGTGATCTATATAAGTTTAATGACCTCAAAACCATATATAAATGGTTATTTATGGAACTATTTGATTCATCATAAATGAAGTTACTAGCATTGCATTTTTATACAATATCCATTAATACTGTTGAGTAATTTAATTATAATATAGACTAAAAACCTAAGAAAATATAGCGACTTGATATCTTTATATAGTCACAATTCCAACCTTGGGATGTGGTTATATCAATTCCAACTTCATATCTAACTCATATAAGTGAATATCCATTAGGTATTTTTATTCCTAAAGCACTAAAATTAATAATTATTAGATCTTTAACTCTATAAAATAATTACAATTCATTCCTCCTATCTTAGAAAATTTTCCAACACCAAAATGGTTAAATAATGTTATACAGTGACACCAAATTTCGAACTTCATCCATTAAATATATATTTAACATGATTACTCATCAAAAAAAAATCTTTTCAAATTAATAGTTTGAAATTGTTTTGGATGTTCACTAAATTTCCAAAATGAACGTATCATTAATCCCTAAAATAACATAAAGTAGATCTTAATTTTCACATACTAAATATGTCAATACTATCACCAGGTATTCTCTAAAAACATGGTGGTAACATGAATTTCCATGAAACCTGACTGAAAATATGCATTTTTCTTTTTCCATAAATAAAACATAGATTAATAAATCTATTTCTTAAATCCAAAAATCATGTTAACCAATTTAATGATTGCAGAAACCACATTATAAAAAAATCATTAATCAATTCAAAGGTATTAAGTAATGTGTAATTTACATTATCTATATCAATCATCACATTATCCTAACATCATTATATCAACATCAGGAAAATAATAATGTTTATCTTTCACTTAGTTATTTTTTTTCAATAAGTTAAAATTTCTAATGGATCATTTTTCTTCTTCATCAGTATTTTTCAAATTACACATTCAAATCCTTAATGAAAAGGTCTTATAATACAATCCCGTTATAATTTAAAATTATTATAACCTTGATATCAAAGCTAAAAATACTCAAATGTCATAATTATTAAATCAAAGAACAAGAACATTAATCATAACACTTTTTATGTGTTAATGGAATCAGCATGGTCATGATACCTTAGATTCTTATATGGTATATTCCTTAAATTATTTGGAAGTTATTTTCATAGTGCCCCATAACTTTATAGCGGATTAATTAAACATGAGAAAGATTTTCCTTACCATTTCAATCAAGATTATGGTATCATTTCTCTCCACACATGTAGAAAACTCCCATTCTCGTCAATCAAGAACCAATGTGTTTCTTTACATAATTACCACTTGGGGGGAAATCATTTTTTCAATACTTCCCATTATCCATATTTTTTTGCCTTCCTCTTCTTAGATTTATTTCCTTAAAATACATAAAATTAGATAAATATTTCTCTATAATTATATCATATGTTACTATGTCCCCATATGATGATTTTTTTATACGAGTTCCCTTCAAAATAATGGGTTAATCCCATTAATGAAATGATTATTCATAATCATTAGATTACATTCATTGATGTGGTTAACAACACATCTCTTGGGAACCATTTATAAAGGACTTAATACAATATATTAGATCATATAATTATGAAACATAATTTATAATCTAAAAAACTAACAAAATACTTAACATCAATGGAAAATTTTATTCATACCTAATCTCATTATCATAAACATGGTTTCTTTGGTAATATCATTATATTAAAGTCCTTCATAATGTATGGTAAATAAAATGTAAATTATCCAAAGGATATCCCATGAGAGTGGCAAACCATGTGTGCAGTAAGACCAATTTTCATTCACCACGTATTATTCAGTTCAATTTCAATATTCCCTTTTTTTAGTTATTACCCCTAGGTGCATCTGTTCCAGAACCACTTCCACGTGTAATATCTAGATATCTATGTATTTTCTTAGAATACCCACATAATATGCTCTATAGAAAATATTTGGAGGTTCTTCTATACATATCATCAATTTCTATCATAGGTGTTTGATTCCTAATCTATGGTTTCCTAAATCTGGATTCCATGGTTCTAACTTAACTTCCTCCGAAAAAACTACTGAAGCCCTATCCTTGGTGGCCAAAATTCAGTGTCTAATTAATTAAATTGTTATAAGATACAAGGAATCACATTTTTAATTACCTAATAGTTTTTTAGTAATAGTAAACATGATACATACTTGAAATCCATATTAAATTTTATAACATTAAATATAGAAAGTATTTTCTTTGAGAACCCCATTATTACCCTTATTATATCCCTACATATAAATCACAAAACACATCCTGGAATCTAGAGGAAAATAAAACATAATAAAGAGGTGATATGTGATGCTTATTATGGATATGTATAAAATGGAATATTTTAATAAATAATTCAAAATCAATATAGACAGGTAAATAATTGAAATAATATTCATTTAATAAATAATAAGAGAGTAATATTAAAATAAAAACTGATGATCAAATAATGCCATATAATTAGTCAAATGATAATGAAAATTAACCATTGATATTATAACTTGTCGGATAATCACATATAATATTAATAAATTATTTATTAATAATGGAATGCATAATGATGGACATATAAAACATACCACTGAGTCCCTGTTCCAACTTATCTCTATAAATGAGTAAGTCCTTGGCCAAAACCCTATCTAGTTTGTCTCATTATACCTACAGATGCATCAAGGGGATATAACATGTCGTGTATATCACATATGAAGTCCAATTCATTCATCATATGAAAGGTTTATAACACAATAAACATATAAATCAGTACTAAATAACATGCATAAGAAATTTTAATGTCTTCACCAATCAATAAACATAATCATAAACCATCCAAAATTATATGGTCAAGGATAATAAAAATATGCATCCTCGGTCAAAATGATCATAAACCATAATAATAATGAATACATATGAGATCAATAAAACATTTCCCTATTAGATCATAAGATCAATAATGGCTTGACTACATTTATGAGTATATATACCCTCAAAATTACATTAAAAACATTTTTGAGGATATTAGCTTTTTTTATTAAATATATATTTAAAACTAAAATTTAAAAAATATATTTTCAAAAATATTTTATTTTAAAATAAACATTGAAAAAATGTAATATAAGTTTTATTAAATTGATTTTTCTTGCGGTTTGGAAATTCCATTCAAGTTACACAAGCTAAAACAATCATTCGTATCATATTTTCTGAAATATTCTAACTCCCATTATTTTGAAAATGACTTGGGGATTAATTTCAAAAAATATTATAAAAAGTAAAAATGGGTATAATTTTATTTAGTTAATTTTCATATGATAAGAAAACATTTTTCAAGACATTTGTAGAAAACATGGGTTTTGATGAAAATACATTTTCAGCCGATGAGAGAAATAAAGCCTGATTTTCAAAAACAAATTAATTTATTAATCATTATAAATAACAAAGAGAGAAAAAACGAAACATTACTTGAAAAAGTCCCTAAATAACCTTAAGGTATTAAAATATATCGATTTTAAGTAATAAATATTGAATTATTCCCCCAAGGTAGAGATAAACAAAAACAATCGAATATTATGAAGAGATTTTGAAATAAAATCTTACAACTTTGTTAACTTTTATATCATTTGCCCCATGGAAGAGATACCATTAAATGAAACATTAAATACCATTAAGATATATTAATTCATGATATAACATAAAAATTTTTGTATGTATAGAACACAAAATAAATAATTGGTGAATATGTTTAATGTCTCACAAAAGTAATAGTGAGATAAAAAACCCTTAACTTGAGCCTGACTCATCACACACATTCTTTATCTTCCAGAATAATGAACTTTTGTGTATTATTCACATTATTTAGAGACATTTTAAGGCTTATTATTCCTTTTATTTGACTTAATATCTTCTTATATATGATTACTTAATCAATTATTTTTATGTTGAATGTCTCGAAGATATTTGTCTTATTTGTCAAAAATGACTTTGGTAGGTGGATTATGGTCATATATGTCATTATTTAAAAATATATAGAATAATAATAATTAAATAACTATCATATTTATACATTAATTATACATTTAAAACTAGTATTTAATGATGGTTTTGAAAATTTTACTATATTACAATCATGGAGACGGTGGGCCATACGTATGCATGAATAATGTTACAATTTTTGAGTGATCATTATAGAATAGAGGTAAGTAATATTTTCACTTTATCGAATGATAATAATATCATTAATTACATATTAGTAATTAAAATATACTTATTTATATAGTCTATTTGTTGTGGTTATGAAAATAAAGTCATATAACTTTGTGAAGGATGTATCCCACAGGCACTCGATTTATGTTATAATCTATAAGTGAGTGAAAATATAAGAAAAAAATAATATATTATCAATTAATAATGATAAATATAAAATTAATATAATAATTATTTAATTTTTATAATATATATAAATTAAATTTATCCTTATCAACCTCCATGTAAATGATTATTGAAAAATGAATCACATCGCTTCATGAGGTTGTGGTCTGTTGTACACATGAGTGATGTTATCGTACCACCAGTAGAATGGAATCTAAAAATTGTATATATTTATATGATATAATGACTATATAATAATAATAATTTTATAAATTTCATATATATACTTGAAATCCATCATCATTAAAATGACCCATACGTTACATACATTGTTAATACGTCAAAATTGAAGTACACTTATTACAACATATAACAAAACCATGAAAGGACCATATAGGTATAGTGTCTTTAGAAACTAGTAAACATAAACAACTGGTTTATAAAGCATATACATTGTCTCCCATTTATTTCATCATATTTAGAGTCCCTTTTGGCATATCCTACTTAATAACCTTCTTCCTAAACTTGGGATAGAAAACATACAAAAGGGTGAGCTCAAATGCTCAGTAAGGGTAAAAAAAAGAAATATAAATCACATCATATTCATAAGAACATAACATTTTGTAAATCTTAACCTGCAAAAGAGATCATAATTTTATAATCATGGGATAAATAATAGTAGTGAAATGTAATCCCAATAATCATAACTTAAAACATGAAACTTTGTGGAATACACACATAATCATATAGAATCATTTCATAGTAGTCAAGACTCATTGACAAGACTATCTTAGCGGACAAATTCCATTTCTGAACTGAGTTCACTCCTCATTTCTGTCCTGTTTCACTGAACCGGTTTAACCTGCCATTCCATCCATGTCTATCTCATGAGATATATATCTTTACCCAATGAATTGGAGGGATATATAGGTCCCACCAATCTCATAATGAAACCATTCTTATGTGTGCCACAAAATCATAAATCACACATCATAGCATAACCCATGTAATAAAAATTGGAATCTTAAACATCATGCCATCATAACATAATTCATATAAGATAAAAGGACATCATAAAAATAATTCCATCATAACATAATCAAATAAATGTAAAAATAGGGATAGAAACAGAACCCTATATTATCTTAGATGGAAAATAATTTTGATAAAACACTTGAACTCCATTCTTGAGGAAAATATCCTTTCTACTTCAAAAACAATTTCCTTTCTTAACATGTCATATAATTTTTAACTAAAAGAAGTTTATTAAAAATAAACTTGAAAATTTATAAAGGAAGCTTCATGGAAATAATGTTCTAAAAATCCATTCATGTCATATAAGTTAAAAAAACATTATTCTCGTACTTTGGTTGGAAAAGTCAAAAAGTACCTCGTACGAAAAACGAAAAAAGATTCCTTTCATATCTTTTACTAAAAACTCACCAAAATGTAAAATTGGAATTAAAAAATAGTAGGAGGATATAAATAATATTACATATTGAGGAAAATTGGATGTGGATGATAAATATTCCCCAGTAAATTCTGAAGTATAAACAATCTCGAATAAAAATTGAGATTGCGAGATTTTCCCTTACCTTAGGTCAGATTTGCATTGTAAGTGTCCGAACCTCCTGTATAATGATTTAAATAATGTCATTGAATTATTCCAGAATCATACTCATTGTTATGATATCATATATGTTCATATTCTTAGCTTCTTATTATTAATATTTCATTGTTACTTGTTATTCAGGTGTTTATTACTTTTTGTTCTTATGCGTGTTTTGTCGAATAAATTATTATTCTTCTCTTTAGGTTATACATACCTAATTTATAGAATGGTATTAGTGTAATATATATCATATCTATTCATTCAATTCATTTATATAATCATTATGTAATGAAGATCATGTAGAACAAGTCGCATCACATCGTTGAGACGGTAGGCCGTACGTACGCACGAGCGATGATATTGTTCCCATGATCGTGGAATTGTATTGAAGTGTATGTATAATATTTCAGAATAAATATCACTTTACAATAATCATATATAGTTATTCTCTACACCATTATAACCATCCAAGTAAGGTGGTGGTGGAAAATAAATTACACCACGGCGTGGAACGGTATTTCGTACGTACGCACGCGCGGCGAATTCCATTTTCCATAGGATGGATAGATGGTGGAAAAGAGTTGTTTCAAACATATAATAAAATATCAGTATATGAGTGAAACTGATGTTATTAATTCATAATTAAACAACTAAATAATAAGAAGTAGAAGAATAAATAATGATGAAATAATCGGTAGCAGACATTACCTCTTCTTTGAAGTGCTTCTTCTTAACCTTCTCATAGGGCACTAAAGATGGTATTTGAATAAAACCAGGACCTCTAGGATGCTTCTAGGTAAGTGGAGAAGATAAATTGGCAGGGTTTGGCTGAGCATGAAGGCTCAAAGTGGTGTGGGGAAGAGTGGGAGTAGGTTCCCTTTTTAAGGGAGGAGAGGGGCACCTTTAGAAAAACTAAAAATATTATTTTATTATAAAGTAATATTCGGTTTTTAATAGATCCAAATTGATTTTTTCAAATATAAGGTGGGGATGGGTCGTAATATTTTCATCGAATAGAATTTATTAAATTTTATATTTTTATTTTAACCTTATCATTTAGATTTAACTTTAAGTTAAATAATTTTACTTTTACCGTGTCTTCTTGTTTTCTTACACTATAAGGTTAATAAATTTACAATAACAAGCCAAACGAACCCCAAGTTGTTTATTATTAATATATATAATGGTATATAAGTCATTTGGATGAATCTTAGATTTTTATGAATAAAATAACAACTAATAATATAATATTTTTTTAAAAACTATTTAATGTCAATTTTGACACTATTTGGTAATTGATTTTTTTAAAACTCATAACATCATGATTAGTTCCAAAAACGTTAATTAAATCAATAATAACATGTCATATTGACCTAGAAAAGTATTTTAATTCATAAAAATTCTCAAATTACATTTATTTGGGTATTTATAACATCAATTATGTTAATATTTCATTAATAAGATAATTATCGCATCATCGTTGTGTCATAACTAAATTAAATTATTTAATTTCTAAAAATTATAAATAAAATACTATTATGTATTAAATCTTTTTATATTTCTAATGAATATTTATAGTCGAATTTATCTTATGTATAACCCTATATTAAAAATGATTTATTTATTAAACTTTGATTTTTAACTATTTTAACCCTTCTTTAAATAAATTAATAATAAATGTCCTAATCTACTCCATGTGGACCTAAATGGTCATATTTTATTCCAATGGTTGTTTTTGGTCTAATTAAACATATACAATAGAATTAGGACATGTGTTTGGGTAAAAATAATATCATTTCTACCCTTAATTTCCCTATTTACTTTTAACCATGGTAAAAAAAGTAAAAAGTTACTATTCAGAAAAAATTATTTTCATCTCATTGAACCACATTTTAGGAATTGATATTAACCGTGTCTCTCGGATTTTTCAAAAGTCCACTCGCAGAAGAAGTAAAATTATGTTTTTTGTAAGTTTGCAAAAAGCTCCTAGGAGGTAGGTAAAAGACGGTGAAAAGTTCAATAAAAGTTTTATATATCGAAAATTATTATAAAATGACTCCAATGAATTACATTGAACTTATACAGGTATGATGTATCAATTTTCACATAAAATAAATTTCAATAAAATAAATAATTATTTAAATAAAAAGTCGGTTTTTAAATAGTAACCCAGTGTTTTCACTATTCATCAAAAATTGAAAGTTTTCAGAAAAATACAAAAATTTCACCCTAGGATAATTTTGATGTTCCGAATCCAAAAATTAAGTCCATTTTGAAAGATAAAATTTAAAAAATTTCAAAAAGTGTGTATTACTATTCATAATGGCTAGTTTTAATAATATTTTAATAGTTTATCGTTGTTTAGTGAAACTCGGTATGGAGTACGATGCAAGCGATCGGGGAAGGTTGCGATTGCGTGTAAAGAAAGCCAAGACAGTGTTGTGTGTAGTGAAAGATTTATTTCATGATGTATATAACAACAAAACATTTCTCATAAAAATATCGGATGTTACATTCTACCCCCCTTAAAATGAATTTCGCCCTCGAAATTCGCCACTTTGTAACAAACAGATGAGGTTACCTCTCCCTCATCATATCCTCAAGCTCCCATGTAGATTCCTCTAATTGGTGGTTCCTCCATAAAACTTTCACCAAGAGAGTGGTCTTGTTCCATAGGACTTTTTCGCTACGATCCAGAATCTCTATCGGTTGTTCTTCATATGAAAGATCTTGCTCCAGCGGCACAACATCTGAGCTGAGTAAATGTGAAGGATCAGGTATGTAAATTCTTAGGAGAGATACATAGAACACATAGTGAAATTGAGAGAGATTCAGGGGAAGTGCCAATCGGTAAGCTACCTTCCCAACACGATCCAGTATTTCGAAAGAACCAATATACCTAGGGCTCAGCTTTCCCTTCTTTCCAAATCTCATTACTCTCTTCCAAGGAGATATTCGTAAGAACACTTTATCTCCCACTTCAAACTGTAGGTCTTTTTTTCTGTTATTGGCATAACTTTTTTATAGACTCTGAGTTGCTCTTATGTGTTGTTGAATTTATCGGACCTTTTCTGCCATCTCATCAACAAGATCAAGTCCTAATAGCTTTCTTTCCCCAACTACATCCCAGCAAGTTGGAGTTCATCATTTCTTTCCATAGGGAGCTTCATAAAAATTCATCTGAATACTGGAGTGAAAGTTATTATTTTAAGAAAATTCCACAAAAGGTAGGTGTTGATCCCAACCTCCTTTGAAATCCATAGAGCAAGATCTTAACATATCTTCTAGAGTTTGAATTCTTCTCTCAGACTGACCGTCTCTCTGGGCATGATAAGCAGTGTTGAAACTCAACTCTGTTTCCAGAGTATCCTGAAGACTTCGCCAGAACATCGAGGTAAACCTCGGATCCCGATCAGATATAATGGAAAGTGTTAATCCATGAAATCTTACCACATCCTTCACATATATCCTGGAAAGCTGGTCTAGAGAGAAATCTTCTCTAATAGCAATGAAGTGTGATGACTTTGTAAGATGATAAACTATGACCCAGATAGCATTATTTCCTTTGGATGTTTTAGGAAGTCCAGTGACGAAGTCCATAGTGATGTTTTCCCATTTCTATTCTGGTATGGGTAATGGTTGTAACATCCATATATAATTCTATATCTCAGCTTTAACTTGCTGACAAACCAAGCATCGAGAGACATATTTAGCAACATCTCATTTCATGCCATCCCACCAGAAGTACTCTTTCAGGTCCCTATACATCTTCATGCTTCCAGGATGAATAGAGAATGAAGAACTATGAGCCTCATCCAGCAGCTCCTTCTTTAATTCTGGGATGGGAGGAACACAAACCCGATTCCTGGACCTTATTTTCCCATCACAATCAATGTTGAATTCAGGAACACTTCTCACCTTCTTTTGTAACTCTACATCTTCTTTATGTGCCTCTTTAATCTTCACATGTATATATAGTTGAACATTCATTTGAGAAAGATATGATTTTCCCCTTCCATTATAATTCCAAGATCCATCCTTTTTAAATCCATAAATATTGGATCTTTTGTGATCCTCATCATGGATAAGCTAGCATTTTCTTGTCGACTTAATGAATCTCCCACCTTGTTTGCTTTCCCAGGGTGGTAATGAATTTAGCAGTCATAATCCTTAATCAGCTCCAACTATCTTCTTTGCCGCATATTCAGCTCCTTTTGTGTGAAAATATACTTTAAGCATTTATGATCAGTATAAATATCACACCTTTCACCATAAAGATAATTCCTCCAAATCTTTAATGCAAAGATTACCGCATCTAACTCCAAATCATGAGTTGGGTAATTTTGCTCATGGATTTTCAACTGTCATGAGGCATAAGCTATCACTTTATCGTTTTTCATGAGAACACACTCCAATCCCTTCTTGGATGCATCATTGTAGATCACAATCCTTTCTCCACTACAAGGTAGTGTGAGCACAGGTGCACTGGATAACCTTCTTTTTATCTCCTTGAAATTATCTTCACATTCCTCTTTCCAAACAAACTTAACTCCTTTATGAGTAAATTTGGTGAGTGGGTAAGATAATCATGAAACATCTTTCGCAAAACGTCGATAATATCCAGCCAAACCATGAAAACATCAGATCTCAGTTGCTGTTGTTGGTCTCGACCAACTTTTGATAACCTCTATTTTTGTTGGATCCACAGATATCCTCTCTTTTGAGATTATGTGACCCAAAAATGCAACTTTTTAAAGCAAAAAATCACACTTGGTAAATTTGTCAAAAAGCTTCTCCTTTCTCGAGGTCTTCAATATAATTCTTAATTGATCTTCATGTTATTCATTGCTCTTTGAATAGACAAGAATATCGTCTATAAAGACTACCACAAACTGATCAAGATAGTCTCTAAAGACTCTATTCATCATATCTATGAAGATATCAGGGGCATTAGTAAGACCAAATGGTATCACTATAAATTCATAGTGCCCATACCTTGTACGGAAAGTTGTATTTGGTATATCCTCCATTTTGACCCTTAATTGATGATACCCTGAATGAAGATCAATCTTGGAAAAGTATTGATCTCTGCTTAGTTGGTCAAATAATTCATCAATGTGTGGGAGAGGATATTTGTTCTTGATCGTGATTTTATTAAGTTCTCGATAATCAATGTAGAGTCTCATTGATCCATCTTTCTTCTTAAAAAACAGAACAGGTGCTCCCCAAGGTGATGCACTAGGGCATATGAATCCTTTATCAAGATTCTCTTGGAGTTTCTTCTTCAATTCCTGCAACTCAATTGGGGCCATTCTATAAGGTGTCTTTGAAATAGGTAAAGTACCCGGTACGATTTCTATTGAAAACTCAACTTCACGATTTGGTGAGAGACCAGGAAATTCATCCGGAAAGACATCCTCAAACTCCCGTACAATGGGAGTATTCTTAATCGTGAGTTTCTCACCAACCATTTGAGATAAATAGCCTTAATTTAGTGGAATAAAGACCCATAAGATGGACAAAATTTCCACTGGAAGGTTATGTTCATCCTTGTATCGATAGAGGATCATAGATTTATCTGGAATATGAAATGTGACTTCCCTTCTTTGGAAATTAATATGAGCTCCATATAAAGAAATCCAATCCATGCCATGAATCACATCAAATTCCAATATAGGGAGGATCACAAGATTTGCAGGATGAACTTTCCCACAAACCTCAATGGTTGAAGAATTATAAACTTTTGATGCGACTGTTGTGCCATTAGGAGTTGTCACAGCTAACTCAACATCTAATTGTTGATGTAATACGGAGATATACTTAGAAATTTTTCAGAAATAAAAGAGTGGGTGGATCCAAAATCAAATAAAACATTTTCTACTTTAGAGTGGATGGTAAGTGTACCTTTCACCACTTCGTTATCGTACTCCACATCACTGATAGAAATTGCTTGTGACATTCCTTTGTCTTTAGCCTTAAGATTTTGTTGACGTTGATCATCATCAACAACCCTTGGATTAGGGTATTGATTGGCATAATGACCTATTTCCTTGCACTTGTAACATTGAAGTGTAGGAGGTGCAATCTGCGTAGCCTTTTCTTTGTTCGCATCACTAGACATCTTCTTCCCAACATTGCGGAATTCAAATGCACGATGACCTTCTTTTCCACATTTGAAACATTTACTTGTCCCTTTAAAATAACTCCTTCCATGTTTCTTTCCACACTCTGAGAATAAGGGAAACCTCATCTTCTTTTCAGTGTGCTCTTTATATTTTCCTTTGAATTCCATTTTCCTCTTCTTATCAAATGCATTTGACTGATGGGTTACTCCAATCTCCATCTCATCCTTGAGATCACATCTAACAATTTCCTCGTAGCTACTAAATTCCCTTATGGCTAACGGCCTTCGAAGACTTTGTTTTAAGACACTAAAGAAATGATAAATCATACTCTCAGGTTGGATAATAATAACAGAATCGTACCATACAAGTCTTGTAAAATTTACTTCGTAGGTACCAATAGATTCATCATTCTTTTGCTTCAGTTCAAGAAACTCCTTCTACATATTTGTTCAAAGAATATGGGGGAAGTAGTTATTGAAAAATAAGTTCTTGAACTCGTCCCATTCCATGGACTCAATTCCATCTCTCGGCCTCATATTCTTGATAAGATTCCACCATTGATCAGCTTCACCTTCCAAATGATATACTTATAAGAAGACTTTATCATGTTCAGAATATTGAAGAACTGAAAATACCTATTCATTAGTACTGATCCATTGTTCAGTAACTAATGGATCAGTAGACCCGCTGAATGGGGTGGACGCTGCCTCATGAAGGATTCAACAGAATGTTGCTCCTTCCTTTACTCATTTGGATGTACTGCATGATTCATATCTTGAGAAATTTGTGTGAGCATGGCTACAATATTTTTCATTCCAGCTCCTGTAACATTTGGTTGCTCAGGGGGACAATCATTGCATTGCCCGTCGCATTTAGCATTAACACGGTTCCTTCTACTTCAATCCATTGACTAAAACCAAAAAGAATAGTGTGAGCAATACTAATTATAATAGGAAAACCACGTAATCAAGAATAAAATTTTACACTTAAGGTCTTATCATAGGTTATTCATGGCCATTTTTAAAACACTAAGACTGTGTTCTATGCTTAGATATATCCTTAGGTATCTTACTAAGGCTTTCACATCCTAGTTTCCAAAGGTTAACTATACCCTTCCTATGATACCAACTATAACGACCCATACTTTACATACATTTTCAATAATTCAAAATTGAAGTACACTTATTACAACATATTACAAAACCATGAAAGGACCATATAGGTATAGTTTCTTTAGAAACTGGGAAACATAAACAACTGGTTCACAAAGAATCTACATTGTCTCCAATTTATTTCATCATATTTAGAGTCCCTTTTAGCATATACTACTTAATAACCTTCTTCCAGACCAGGGGAAATAAAACATACAAAAGGGTGAGCTCAAATGCTTAGTAATGGTAAACAAAATAAATATCAATCACCTCATATTCATAAGAACATTACATTTTGTAAATCTTAACCAGCAAAAGAGATCATAATTTCATAATCATGGGATAAATCATAGTATTGAAATGTAATCCCAGTAATCATAAAATAAAACATGAAACTTTGTGTAATACACACATAATCCTAGAGAATCATTTCTTAGTAGGTAAGAGTCATTTCCAAGACTATCTTAGTGGAAAAAGTCCATTTCTGAACCGAGTTCACTCCTCGTTTCAGTCTTGTTTCACTGAACCAGTTTAACCTGTCGTTCCAGCCATGTCTATCTCATGAGATATAAATCTTTACCCAATGCATTGGAGGGAGATATAGGTCCCACCCATATCATAATGAAACCATTATTATGTGTGCCACAAAATCATATATCATATATCATAGCATATCCCATGTAATAAAAATGGGAATCTTAAACATCATGCCATCATAACAAAATTCATATAAGATAAAAGGACATCATAAAAATAATTCCATCATAACATAATCAAATCAATGTAAAAATAGGGATAGAAATAGAACCCTATATTATCTTATATGGAAAATAATTTTGATAAAACATTTGAACTCCATTCTTGAAGAAAATATTCTTTCTACTTCAAAAACATTTTCCTTTCTTAACATGTCATATAATTTTGAACTAAAAGAAGTTGATTAAAAATAAAAATGAAAACATGCAAAGTAATATTCATGGAAATAATGTTCTAAAAATCCATTCATGTTTTATAAGTTAAAAAAACATTCTTCTCATACTTTGGCCGGAAAAATCAAAAAGTACCTCGTACGAAAAATTTCAAAATATTCCTTTCATATCTTTTACTAAAAACTCACCGAAGGGTAAAATTGGATTTAAAAAATCGTAGGAGGATATAAATAATATTACATATTGTGGAAACATGGATGTGGATGATAAATATTCCCCATTAAATTCTGAAGTATAAACAATCTCGGATAAAAATTGAGATTGTGAGACTTTCCCTTACCTTAGGTCTGATTTGCTTCGTAAGTGTCTGAAACTCCTTTATAATGATTTAAATTTATGTCATTGACTTATTCCAGAATCATACTAAATGTTATGATATCATATATGGTCATATTCTTATCTTCTTATTAGTAATATTTCATTGCTACTTATTATTCGGGTGTTTATTACTTTTTGTTCTTAGGCGTGTTTTATGGAATAAATTCTTATTATTATCCTTAAATTATAGATACATCATTTCTAGAATGGTATTAGTGTAATATATATCATATTTATTCATTCAATTCAATTATATAATCATTATGTAATGAAGATCATGTAGAACGAGTCGCATCAAATCATGGAGATGGTAGGCCGTACGTACGCACGAGCGATGATATCGTTCCCATGATCGTGGAATTGTATTGAAGTGTATGTATGCTATTTCAGAATCAATATCACTTTACAATAATCATATATAGTTAATATCTACACCATTATACCCATCAAAGTGTGGTGGTGGTGGAAAATAGATTACACCACGGTGTGGAGACGGTATTCCGTACGTACGCACGCGCGGTGATTTCGTTTTCCATAGGATGGATAGATTGTGAAAATGGGTTGATTCATAATTATAATAACATATAAGTATATTAATGATACTTATGTTATTACTTAATAATGAAAAAACTAAAGAAGAAGAAGTATAAGAAGAAATAAAGTTGAAATAATCGGTAACAGACATTACCTCTTCTTTGAAGTGCTTATTCTTAACCTTCTCTTAGGGCACTAAAAATGGTCTTTGAAGAAGACCAGGACCTCTAGGATTCTTATAGGGAAGTGGAGAATAGAAATTGGCAGGGTTTGGCCATGATTGAAGGCTAAAAGTGGTGTGATGAAGAGAGGGAGGAGGTTCCCTTTTATAAGGGAGGAGAGGGGCACCTTTGGAAAAACTAAACAAATTATTTTATTATAAAGTCATATTCGGTTTTTAATAGCTCCAAATTGATTTATTTAGAATCTAGGGTGCATATGGGTCGAAATATTCTCATAAAATAGAATTTAGACAGGTTTAGGTTTCTATTTTAACCTTATCATTTATATTTAACATTAAGTTAAATAATTTTACTTTTACCATGTCTTCTTGTTTTCTTACACTATAAGGTTAATAAATTTACTATAACAAGCCAAAATAACCCCAAGTTGTTTATTATTAATATATATATATTTATCTATGTCATTTGGCTGAACATTATATTTTTATGAATTAAATAACAACTAATTATATAATAATTTCTTTAAAACTATTTTATGTCAATTTTGACACTATTTTGTAATTGATTTTTGTAAAAATCATAACAGCATGATTAGTTTTCCAAAAGTTAATTAAATCAATACTAGCATGTCATATTGACCAATAAAAGTATTTTAATTCCTAAAAATCATCAAATTACATTTATTTGGGTATTTATAACATCAATTATGTTAATATTTCATTAATAAGATAATTACTGCATCATCATTGTGTCATAAATACATTAACTTATTTAATGTCCAAAAATTATAAATAAAATACCATTATGTAGGAAATAGTTTTATATTTCTAATGAATATTTATATTCGAATTTATCTTTTGTATAACCCTATATTAAAAATTATTTAGTTATTAAACTGTGATTTTAACTATTTTAACCCTTCTTTAAATAAATTAATAATAAATATTCTAATCTACTCCAAGTGGAACTAAATGGTCATATTTTATTCCTAAGGTTTTTTTTGGTCGAATTAAACTTATTCAATAGAATTATGACATGTGTTAGGGTAATAATAATATCATTTTTACCCTTAATTACCCTATTTACTTTTAACTGTGGGAAAAAAAGTAAAAAGTTACTATTCACCAAAAATTATTTCATCTCATTGAACCACATTTTAGTCCTTGATATTAACCGTTTCTCTCGTATTTTTGAAATTCCACTCACAGAAGCAGTAAAATTATGTTTTATGTATGTTTGCAAAAATCACCTAGGGGTAGGTAAAAGATGGTGAAAAGTTCAATAAAATTTTTATATATCGAAAATTATTATAAAATGACTCCAATGAATTAAATTGAACTTATATAGGTATTATGTATCAATTTTCAGACAATATTAATTTAAATAAAATAAATAATTATTTAAATAAAAATTTGGTTTTTAAATAGTAACCCATTGTTTTCACTATTCATCAAAAATTGAAAGTTTTCAGAAAAATACCAAAATTTCACCCTGGGATAATTTCGATATTTTGAATCCAAAAATGAAGTCCATTTTGAAATATAAAATTTAAAAAATATCAAAAAGTGGGTATTAATATTCATAACGGCTAGTTTTAATAATATTTTAATAGTATATCGTTGTTTAGTGAAACTCTGTATTGTGTACGACGCAAGCTATCGAGGAAGGTCGTGATTGCGTGTAAAGCAAGCCAAGATAGTGTTGTGTGTAGTGAATGATTCCTTTGATGATGGATATAAAAAAACATTTCTCATAAAAATCTCGGATGTTACAATCATTCCCAACTATGAGAGGTGGT